>OX402058.1:16761094-19161094 GCA_947859365.1 Archips crataeganus
TCCAACAGTAATAATAATAAAAAAGTAGTAAGTAGTAGTAATAAAAAAGTTATGAATTCTCAAAGTTATAAAAACAGGTACCTACAAACAATTGTGCTTGTCAAGTTTCCACTTGTAATAAAAAATAGACGCGAATGTTTCTATGACTTTGAGAGTTCATAACTTTTTTTTTTATTACTGTTGGAAGCAAATTTTTTTTAGAATAAACTAAGTAACATTATAACATAAGGCACTTAAAAAAATGTTTAAATTGCTTTAAAAAAACGTATAAAAGTTAAAAGGTGAAATTTCGGGAATTTTCCCAAAAATCACTTAAAATTAAATAAAAAAAAATAAATGTTAAACTTTACAATAGCAACCGCTATTGTAAAGTTCACCATTTTTTTATATTATATACTAGGGCAAATATGTTTTAATTGACCCCAACTAGGTACTAACTAGACATGAGTGAGCGCCGCGCCGCCGGCGTCGATGGAATTGATCGGCGTATAATCGGCGTGACGAAAACATTAATAATTTTAAAATAGTACAAACTTCTTCGCTACTTAGTAAGTTGATACCTGATAATTTCTTTGGCAGATGTAGGGAATGTCAACATGACGTTTGCAACAAAAAGGTTCCACCCAGGGCAAAAAAAATTTTTTTTTTTTTTAGTTTTCGTCACGCCGATTATACGCCGATCAATATTATACGGCGCACATGTCTACTAGGTATCTCCCGTTTTCGTTGGTCCAACGACCAACCTAACACTCTGTATACTAACAATACTTACCCGAAGTGCCGAGAAGCGTAGACAAGGGCTAACTCGGCGAGATGCTGCGGATGCGGCACTGGTTCCCAGTGTGACCCTTTTGCTTACTACCTACTATCTGTCTGCAGCAAATGTATCTGTCTGCAGGTTTTAAAATATCCTACG
This sequence comes from Archips crataeganus, assembly GCA_947859365.1. Taxonomy (NCBI): domain Eukaryota; kingdom Metazoa; phylum Arthropoda; class Insecta; order Lepidoptera; family Tortricidae; genus Archips; species Archips crataeganus. The sequence continues at coordinate 16,762,011 of OX402058.1, forward strand.
ACCTATCAAATACTTATAGAAAAAAAAAGTCGGTTAAGCTGTTTCGAAAGAGTTTGATAAAAAACACTATGATATGACATGAGATTTTTATATATTAGATTAGAAGATATAAAGAAAAAGTTTATTTGTTAGTCCTTAGTATTTTTTTTAAATAATACACTTCGAGTCACGGGAATCGCACACCCACGGACTTCTGTGTCAAGCCGTTATAAACCTTATAGTCTTAAAGGTAAAGTATGGGTGTGTGGATTCATATAAAAGATAATTTAATCCTCCATTTAAATAACAATGCAAAATTATAAAGCAATAAAAGTTATAAAGATAAGAGTATATTCGCCTGAAAGCAAAATCCGTACGTGTGCGATTTCCGTGACACCACCAAGTGTATTAATTTGACTGGAACTGGAATTATGCAATGCAAGGGCTGAAACTAAAATGCATTGTCTTTTTTTTAGATGATCATAACGATGAAAACCTTACTACTGTTTGTAATACGCAATATGGTCAGGATTGGGAAGATGCTGAAATAGTTTCTCAAGATACCGAAGGTTATGTGATTGATTACCAAGAGAAAAATAATACTGTAGCTGATTACGTTACGGACAACTCTACTGTCGAAACATCTACTCAAACTGATCTTGAGAACAGAGCAATTAGCGCTGTGTCTATTTGCACTCAAAGCGATTTTATGGACAGAGAAGATAATATAAAAGAGGCAAATATGGAATTCGGCGCATTTGTAGGACGAGAATTGTCTAACGTTCCAGTCATAAAACGACGACAAGTCATGTGGCAAATTATTAAAATTTTTGAACACGGTTCAGTTTAATTTCTTCAACACGCACACACACTCACGGAGGGAGAGGGAGAGGGAGAGAGAGAGAGAGAGAGAGAGAGAGAGAGAGAGAGAGAGAGAGAGAGAGAGATCGAAGGTTCACAATTTTCAAATAAAGGATGATTAAAACAAAAAAAACTGACTAAGGAACATTATTTAATGAGTATGTTATTCAAATTTGTAATTGTACAATCACAATGTTTTAGTTTAATAAACAATATTATTTGATATTTATTAGTTGTTTTAATTATGTATTTAACAATCAAGCATACTTGATTAATATGCAACCAATACAAAATAGACCGTAAGTAAAATAAAACTTAGAACTTTAGTGGAGCAATGGACTAACCTTTAATTAAATACTGATAAGGGAAATTTAATACTGTATAGTAGTTCCAATCATTTATTTTCTCGATGACAGCTACCGTAGAATGTAACTGCGTTTAGTTACGCAAAAATTAACTTTTAAATGCGAGATATAAAAAATACGACAACCGCCTAATTTTGTTCCTTGATCCCATATAATTTTCACCTAAGACACATTGAGTCCATATATGCAGTATTTTTTTTTTTTAAGTACGATAAATAATAAACGTTTCAATAAAGTTACATTCTATGGCAATACAAATGTCATGTTATGATTGCCAAAGAATGTAACTTTATTGAAACGTTTATTATTTATCGTACTTTAAAAAAAAACTACCGCATATATGGACTCAATTTGTCTTAGATGAATATTATATAGGATCAAGGAACAAAATTAGGCAGTTGTCGTATTTTTTATACCGCGCATTTAAAAGTTAATTTTTGCGTAACTAAACAAAGTTACATTCTACGGGAGCTGTCATCGAGAAAATAAATGATTGCAAATATAATGATGATGATAAATTAACACATTCCTATGTATTAGTGACAATCCTAGTACTTGTTGAACCCTAGTAGTGAATTTTGCTCGCATTTTACGATCCCTGCTCATGGCAATCCAGCATGTACTCGTAGTTATAAAACAAGGACCGACATGTCTTTATAGAGTCGTTATGCTTTACAACAATACCTAATTGAATATCTTCACAATATGATTAAATATGCATAATTTAAAAATCTTTTTCTAATAAATCTTTGTTTGACCTAATAAACAGCATGTTTTGTAGTAAATTCGACTGCAAGTTGCTTCTCAATGGGCTTAGTAAAAATTTTAATGATGAGAACATTCTTTCTACCGAAACTTGTGTAACTGGGGTAGCTAAGACAGTGTGAGCAATTCTTATAAGCTCTGTATTTGTCGAAGAATTTGTGCACCAATGCTGAATTATGTTGGTGTCTAAGGGTATCCTAGGTATTGCCCGTAGTGCCATTACACATGCGTCAAAGGAAGGGAGTGTTCCTGTTGTTAGTCCTCGCGACATTTCCGTTCTGGCCAATATTTGCTCTATGGCTAATAAATCTTCACTAGCACATGGTAAATTAACATGTGGTCTAGTGCTAGGGCCGGGCTGTTCGATATCGTCTACGGAAGTGTCTCGTAACGTTTCATTAAATTTCTGGATTTTGTTCCAAGTTTGTTTTAGAAGGGTTCGGGCTTTGGCACATTGCTCTTCTGACAGAACAACATTTAATCGGCCATCTAAATACAGACCTTCTAAAACAACGTCGGTCTCCAAAAGCTTCAGCTCCCTTCCTTTCATTGCGTTGCGCAAGCTGCGTGCAAATGACGAATTCAAAGAATCAATCTGCACTTTGCATTTCAACCAGGAAATGTAAAAATCACCTATGGTCAACTGCTCTTTCTGCAATTCCAGGGTACTGATGTAAAACGGCTTTAAGCAATTCAGTAGGCTACCTATTTCGTCCCAAAATGTAGAGGAGACCATTCTTTTGACAGCGTCAATGCTGTCACTGAAATCTTTGAGATCTTGCAATCGCAGAAGCATGTGATATTTTGATGTCCACCTAGTTGCACAATCTAATATTGGGACTTTTAAGTTAGCTAATTTTAATAAACTCCTGTGGGTAGGTGTGCGCAAAATCCGTGTGATTCGTCTTGCCAAATCAAAACTTGTTTGAACCTCTACATTTTCGTCAACGGCATCTTTTACCACTAATTGCAAAGTGTGTGCTGCACAAAGCATTCCTCTAATTTTAGGATCTTGCTCAGTGTTGCCTGATAGAGCGCTTTGATATAATGACAAATCTGCATCAACCAATCCCTCTGACTCCACCACTGTCCCATTTGCTTCCTCATCATTGTTATTTAAACCTCCGTCGTCGTCGTCGTCGTCGTCGGCGTCGTCGTCGTCTGAACAGAAATAGCCTTTCATAAGTTCGGTCATTTTTTTCATATTTGATCCATTGTCCGTGGTAATCGAGTAAATTTGTTCTCTTGGGATCATGAATTCATTTAAAATCTCCAATAATTTATCTTTTAGAAATTCAGCAGTTTGGCTGTGATATACTTCTAAAACTGCCAAATTTCTAACGACTATTTTGTCATTATTAACATATTGGATATTAATTCCTAAAAATCTGCGTTCCATACAAGTGGCTGAATCAATTTTTATACTAATTAGCTTGATGCGGATTTCACTGGCAATTTTTAATTTGATTTGATATGCAACTTCGGGAATCATCATCTTAATAGACTTTTCATTGATCTCCCTTGAACGAGCATTGTATGAAGTGGCAATATTCAATATTTTTTGAAATGGTTCATCATTTAGTAAGGCAAGAGGGCGTCCATGAACAGCAATTAATTGCATGGATAAATATTTTAAAGTTTGAATTTGGTTTTCGCCTTTTCTGGAACTATTTGTGGTTTGATCAGATTCTTTGTGATTATTGTTAAGCTGTGTTACTTCAACATATGTACTGGTATGCTTCGCGGCCAAATGGCATTTTAAATTGCTTGTGTGTTTTCCCTGTAACAAACGAATAAATTATCGAAATATAAAAATCCTTTTGGGCAGCGAGCGCGCGTAGCGAGCGAGCAAGACGTTTCGTAGAAACGACTCGGATAGGTTAGGTTCAGAACGCGCTTTGCTCCCGCCTTTGCCTTTGATGTTAGGTTTTTTTTTTATAACAGCACAGAACTACTACTAAGATTTTTCAACATTTTGTCAAAAAAAATCTAAATCTTTTATGGCTCTCCTCTCATAGGTCATATCTTAATCGGTCTTCTGTTTTCGGGATTTCGTACTTTCGGTCATTTGAAAATAACTATTTCGAGCTTCGGTATATCAGTTATCGGTATTTTGTACTTTTGGTATAGACATGTGCGCCGCGCCGCCGCGCCGCCGGCGCTAATGGAATTGATCGGCGTATAATCGGCGTGACGAAAACTTTAATAATTTTAAAATAGTCCTAACATTCCCTACATCTGCCAAAGAAATTATCAGGTATCAACTTACTAAGTAGCGAAGAAGTTAGTACTATTTTCAAATTATTAAAGTTTTCATCACGCAGATTATATGTCGATCAATTACATCAGCGCCGGCCACGCGGCGGCGCGGCGCACATGTCTAGTGTGGAACCCTTCGTGCGCGAGTCCGGTTCGCACTTCGCACTTGGCCGGTTTTTAATCTATACTAATATTATAAAGAGGAAAGATTTGATTTTATGAGTTAAAATCGGGTTTTGTTCCGCGTACCTTGATTTTGAAGAAGCCCGATATTTCGGCACAGTTGCATGCGCCATAATGATCACAAGACGACAAAAAAAAAATCAAGGTACGCGGAACAAAACCCGATTTTAACTCATAAAATTAGTAATGACCGCGATGGTCTAAAATATTAAAAGATTTGATTGTTTGTTTGTATGTTTGTTTGTTTGTTTGTATTGAATACGCTCCGAAACTACCGGACCGATTTCAAAAATTCTTTTGCCGTTAGGAAGCTACATTACCACAGAGTGACATAGGGTACTTTTTTCCTTGGGAAAATACCTTTTCCTACGGGAAAATTAATTTTATCGCGGGCGAAGCTGCGGACGGAAGACTAGTATTAATTAAGTAATTTAAAGTAAAGTAAAAGGAAAAAATAACTAAAAATGCTTTAAAGTAAATGCTCTAAAAAAGAAAAAAAAACATATAAGTAAGAAAGTCATGGTAGCCTAGAGGTTTTTTTACCTTTGTCCTCTTATGCAAGCACTCTTAAGGGTAGCACCTCTGAACTTATCGGAATTTGTGTGAAAAAAAATTTGAAATTTATGAAGTTAACGGTAGGAAACATCATGAGAAAACCTGTACACACTAGAGAAGAAATTCAATTGTTTTTGAAGTTCCCAATCCGCACTGAGCTGGCGTGGGAACTACAGCCCAAAATAAGTTTTAACACGGATTCCTATTTTTTTCTTGTAATAAATATAGCCTATGTTACTCAGGAATAATCTAGCATTCTAATGGTGAAAGATTTTTTTAAATCGGCCCAGTAGTTTTTGAGTTTATTCGTTAAGTAAAAACATAATATAAAAAAAATAAAATCTTTTCTCTATACAATAATATTAGTGTAGATGTGAGTAGGCAATTCAAATTCATCAATTTATTACCTACATTACACAATTTATGTGATCAAAATAGTCGCACATCGAAGATTTGCGTAACCTTGTGTATGAAGGACCTTAAGCGCAATACACACTAAAGTCGCCAGCGCCGACACAGCCCACCTACGCAACCAGGCCGCCCGGCGATCTACTAAACTTCGATCAACAAACATGAAAATAATCGTGCGGGCAATATGCATAGGCGTGTTTTGCAAGCGCTCAGTTGCCTGGGACACTCAAGTCAATGACTGAAGTCACCGACTGACCCGCGATCAGTGTTGCAGTGCAGGCATAAGTCGGTGGGTCAGAAACTTTGGTGTGTATTGCGCTTTAAAAGGACAACTTACTTTGCTGGAGAATACTAAAGCGAATTAAACATTTTAATTAAGTAAGTACTTACCTTCAGTTTATTTCCACAGACATTACAAATGCTAATATTATTCTCAGCATCAAACGTAAAATATCGATGCACGGCATCCCGTTTCGGTTGTGGCATTGTAATTAATCCCAAAATATTAAGCACTATAACATTTATTTAACACTGGAGTAATTATTAACACAATTATCTTTGCGCTTCAATACTGACACCGCCGATGACACTGTCGATCGCGAAAGAAATGGCAGAAATACTTAATAGTAAGTAACCTAAAACCTATCACACTAAGAGCTTGTTCACACTAGCGTTTTTGCCGGCGGTTTCTCGGCGGACCGGGAACGCGGCGCGCACGCGACGTACACGCTGCGATATGGACTTCGGTCCATAGGCACAATGATATCTCCGCGATTATTCCGCGCCTGCCGTTGCGTGGACGCGGCGATCAAACCACGTACCTAACGGTCACTGATGTTAACGTCCACGCGGCGTCACCGCGGCGACACGTTGGCGGCCAATAATCGCAAAGATATCGCAGCGTGCTCGCCGCGTGCACGCTGCGATACCGCTCCGCCGAGAAACCGCCGGCAAAAACGCTAGTGTGAACAAGCTCTTAAACATAAATAAAACACTGACCAAAATGATGGATTCAGGCGCAAGTTCTTTTCGTCCTTCGTCATACAAAAGGAAACCGTATCACGATGCGATAAGGTAGTTTCAATCGCAAGCGGCGGCAGCTTGGCGGCATGGTCAAAGGTGACAGCTTTATTGCCACGCGCCGACGCCGCTAGACATCCAGTCGTCATACGTAAATTTGCAAAATTGAATCTTACGTCATTACTAAAAGGGATTAAAATTGCATAAGCGTTGAAAGCTCTTCATTAGGTTGCCCTTTCGAACGGCTTTTTAAGCGCTTAAAAAAGGTTTCTGATATTCGTTAAGTGAACTGGTTACCAATATTTAAAGCGCTTTAAAAGCCAAATGAAGGGGTTTTGAGAAACTGTGCTTTGGTAAGCAAACCCTTACTAAAAACCCCTTCATTAACCCTTGAAGGGGATACCGGGTTAGTGCTTGCTGGTTACCCATATTAAAAGCGCTTTGAAAGCCAAATGAAAGGGTTTTGAGAAGCAATATTTTTGGTAAGCAAACCCATACGCAAAACCCCTTAAAAACCCTCGAAGGGGATACCGGATTTGTTTCCGACCCATGAGATAATACCGTAGCGCATTGTTTTATTTGTTTCGCGTAATTAATTTTCAGCTCTACTGAAATGAAATTAAAGTTTAAAATTATGTATCGACTCAGAATGGGCAAGTCTTTTATTTTACTGTGTCATTTTTTGGGTGTAGATACAGAGAAAAGTGTACAAATAGTACATTACTGCAGCGGCCGCGAAATTTTCGCGGCCGCTGCAGTAATGTACTATTTGTACACTTTTCTCTGTATCTACACCCAAAAAATGACACAGTAAAATAAAAGACTTGCCCATTCTGAGTCGATACATAATTTTAAACTTTAATTTCATTTCAGTAGAGCTGAAAATTAATTACGCGAAACAAATAAAACAATGCGCTACGGTATTATCTCATGGGTCGGAAACAATTGGTGGCGTCACCAATTAAATATTCAGATGTTTTTGTTTCTCTCATTCGGATTCAGGCCAATAATTGCGACAATAAATGAGAATTTATCGCAATTTGGTTTTAATATTCATATTTTAACGACTGCTTTAGCCTAGTTGGTAGTGACCCTGCCTACGAAGCAAGAGGTCTTGGGTTCAAATCCCGGTAAGGGCATTTATTTGTGTGAGGAGCACGAATATTTGTTCCTGAGTTATGGATGTTTTCTATGTATTTAAGTATGTATCTATCTATATAAGTATGTTTATCCGTTGCTTAGTACCCATAACACAAGCTTTGCTTAGCTTACTTTGGGACTAGGTCAATTGGTGTGAATTGTCCCATGATATTTATTTTATTTATTTATTTTATATAAAAAAAAAACAAGAAGCCATTGCGCAGCCTAGTGGATTTACCTATGACCTCTCAAGCAGAGGGTCGTAGGTTAGAGCCGGAGCCCGCACCTCTGAGTTTTTCGGAATTTAGGTGCAAAATTAAATTTGAAATTTACCTACCATGAGCTTTACGATGAAGGAAATCAAGGAAACCTGGACACACCTGCGAAGAATTTCATTGGTGTGTGTGAAGTTTCCAATCCGCACTGGGCCCGGGAGGAAACTACGGCCCAAGCCCACTCATTCTGAGAGGAGGCCTGTTTAATTTTTAACCATAGACCGTGCAAGTGACCTTAAATGGATCATTAATAAGAAATCTATATTTTAAACAAGAAAATGTAACTAGAAACCTTAAAATTTAATAAACAAAAAGTAAAACCCTGTATCGAACTTTTCTTCTTCTCTTGATATTAGCGCCATCTCTGGCCTCCTGTCGGCATTACGGAGTAAACACACCTTGCTTAATAGCTCCCTATCTCCGCAAGATCGCTACCAACAGGTGGTCGGCAAGCGATGATGTTGCGAAAATGTGATGTCGCTTTATAAAGGTAATGGCGGAGTTCAACGAACTTGCGATTCATACGCTTGGATCTCATCTGAAACGAGTTTTAAAAAAGTCGCTCAAGAATGAAACGTAAATTAGCAAAGAAAAAATATTTATATTTTTTAGAATCATTCGCCGATCAAGATATTGACTACTGATTGAGCTTGAGGGCCCAGGTTCGATGCCCGGCAAGATTTTGTGTGAAAAATACGGATGTTTGTAATGAATGAGGTCTTGGGTTTCTACTAACTATTTAAGTATTATATCTGTCTGTATAAGTATATTATCGGTTGTTCGATACCCATAGCACAGGTTTTGCTAATTTTGGGTCTACGTCAGGAGTTCCCAAACTCTTTCAGTTTGCGGCGCATTTTAAGACTTCGTATTTTGCCTTGGCACCCCAAATAATTGAAAGGAAGAAAAATACAATGAACTGCCTACAAGGCGAGGAATATCGTCTGTTTCGGAACGTAAGTATCAATCAGTAAGTGAGCGTTACATACTGATTCACGGCGCCCCTTTGGGAACCCCTGGTCTAGGTAAATTCGTGTCTATTATCACGTGTTATTTATTAGTACATTACTGCAGCGGCCGCGAAATAGGGGATTGCCGGCCGAGTAGTTATAGATGGCCGAGTGGTAACGAGGCCATCTAGAGATACGAGGCCGGCAATCCCTGTTCGTGGCCAAGGCTTGTATAGAGTTTTTCTCAAACTTGCATCATCATCATCATCATCATCATCATCATCATCATCATCATCATCATCATCATCATCATCATCATCATCATCATCATCATCATCATCATCATCATAAAATCATCATCATCATCATCACATCATATCACCATTACCACCATCATCATCATCATCACCATCATCATCACCACCATCATCATCATCATCACCATCATCATCACCACCATCATCATCATCATCAACATCATCACCATCATCAATATCACCATCATCATCATCATCATCATCATAAAATCATCGTCATCATCATCATCACTATCACCATCATCACCACCACCATCACCGTCATCACCACCACCATTACCATCATCATCATCACCACCATCACCATCACCATCACTACCATCATCATCATCACCACCATCATCAACATTACCATCATCACCATCACCCACCATCACCATCGTCATCACCATCATCATCATCATCATCACCACCATCATCATCATCATCATCATCACCATCATCATCATCATCACCATCATCACCATTACCAATCACCATCATCATCATCATCATTACCATCATCACCATCACCATGATCACCATCACCCACCATCATCATCGTCATCACCATCATCATCATCATCACCATCATCATCACATCACCATCATCACCATCCCATCATCACCATCATCACCATCATCATCATCATCACCACCACCATCATCACCATCACCATCATCATCACCACCATCATCACCATCACTATCATCATCACCACCATCATCATCACAACCATCATCATCACCATTACCACCATCATCATCATCTCACCTTAAATAAACGTAGTGGCAGAATGTCATAATGAACCAAAACGCAAATATTGCTTATAGTTTTTTTTAATGGCTAAATGCTATGATGCCATAGTACTATAAATAACCGTCATGGTGCTGTGTCACATGAAACAATAGACGATCACTTTGCTGGCCTTGGCCAGCAATGTTGTATGAAATTCCATTATTGACCGCACGGCCGCCCGCACGGCTAGCCGCACCTTCAACGTGACATTTCGTGGCGTATTATAAGGAACATAACGTCAATATTTCATAGCATGTTTGAGAAAAATATTTTAATGCACCCTTGTTTGTCATTAGCCGTTTGAGCAATGAGTGTTTTTAATTTTCAAATCAAACTCGACAAATTTTGCGTTTTCCTTGATTTTCTTCGATCCTCCGCAGCGAATGATTTTTCAACCTGATTGTCCGACTGGACACGCTCCGGAGGGACCCCCAGCACATACCGAGACAAGTCTTAGACTGGAATCCCCGCCCACGTGGCCGCCCTAAGCAATCCTGGAGGCGGACGATCGTCGCAGAAGCGAAAGCAATAGGAATGACTTGGAGCGAATTAATACGCGAAGCTCAAGACCGTTCGAGATGGCGACGTACTGTGGACGCCCTCTGTACCATTCAGGGGACATAGGACACTAAGCCGGGGGGTGGGTCTGACTGAAAGTATGCACGTTCCATAATTAATCAGACTAATTTAAACAAAGGTCAAAGTGAACAGACACCTTCTAGGCAAACGTGTAGGTACTATCTTAGGCCTCATTTTCGCCTTACGCCTATTTTTTTTGTAAAAAAAAAAAAACAAAAAACAATTAAGTTAATGGATTATTCGTGACTGTCCAGCATTAACTGATTTAGAAACAGTAATTTTTTGTCGCGTTTATTTTATCTTCTTCACTTTTTTCACCTACGCTCCGCGATTTTGAAAATTCCAATACAGAATCTAGAAAAATCCATACTTTTATGGATCCGGCTCACAAAATTTCACGAGAATCGGTTGTAAAATACCGGAAACCGGACATCTGCCGGACAATTCATTTATTTGAAACGCATGTCCATAGATGGTTAGTAATATTAAATATGTAGTACAACTATGTTAGTAAATTCAATTCCATAACATTACATTCAAATTAAATTACAAAAAGATTTCATTATATCATCTCGATGTTCATCTCGATGATCTTATTTTCATATATCATGACTAATACCGTTCTCGACCATCCAAAATTGGTAGAGACGTGCACACTTGAATATATTTGATAAGATATCGACACAGGAAACAAAACTTACCTTATCGAAATCGGAATAATAAATTTTAGCGATATTCGTTTTGTCTATTTGCCGTCTTGCCCATCTGTTACATTTAAGCACTTGTTACTGGAGATGGTATCGCGCGCCTTCCAATCTGCCAAATAGACAGCTACATAAGTCATGGAAAATGTTTAGTTGTGTGCGTTTTTTGAATTTGTGAAACTGTTTTATGTTGGTTATAGGAATATAACATACTTTGACTTTTTTTTTACGTTAAACTGACCCGTGATCGGAATTTCGGGTGAAATAGGTGTATTCCACTCGATGAAAAGTGCAGATGAGACCAAAGATGCATCTCAACGGTGCAGTAACAGCCTATAAACTCTGTATGTAGTGGTATATCTGTAAATATAAATACATGATTGAAACGTGTTATTGACGTGTTAAGTTAAGTTCAATTCGTCATATTGGCTTTGCTAAAAGGACAAAGACACAGCTTTTATCATCAACAGCGGAGCTCTGCTGTATAGGTGTTCAAAAATATCAGAACACATCCTTATTGGGATCTATATTGAGATCCATAAATATTGAAAGTCGTAATGGTAAAGTTTGCCATAACTGTTTCCTTACATATTTTGACACTGACAATAAAATGACGATGAAAACGTGGGTATTTGTGTGCCGCTACTAGTTTCATCAAGCAACCGCGCGAGCAGAGGCGGTGGCGCACAGTGTGCGTTTGGCAGCAGCCGCCGTGACGTGTGCTGCCACTGTGACGTAGAGCTACAGATTATCCGTGAGTTATTCGTATTTTTTGACGGTAGTTTTATGTTCAAAGAATCTATTAATTGTTCTGGACTTATCCGGACTGTAATAAAATAAACCCGTAACCTATACAGTTCTATAGGATGGCCACTGCAAATTATAGAAAAACTTACGGTTTCAGAGAAAAAATAGAGTCATAGCAAATGATGGTTATGGCAAACCTAATATTATTACGTTGAGACTTACATCGTTATGAATCGCGAATGGGACCTCTACATTATCAATAGCGTTATTGGGTGTTCAAATATATTTAACAACCCATTTACAGACTGCTCCGATATAAAAAACATAAATTTACACACCAAGCAAGAGCCATCGACAATCTACGTGTGTTACAGTTGGCTTCGCAAAACAGCCAAAACGTTGATTCCAATGACATTTTGGTAAAGGCAAACAGCGTTGCCATCTCCTGTCATAATTACTGTACGGTCCCGTTTGACCCCGTTGCAAGGATGTTGACATACAGTCCTCGCAAAGCGCAATTACTCCCTATTGACAGATCCGTGACATTGCCTGCATCAATCCACCGTCCAATATCCGCCAGACAATGAACTAGCGCAACACCGGGAGCCATTTAGTAGAGATGTGTAGCGAGTGAGTGAGTGATTCAAAAGAACTATATCAGTTGACTTAGCTTACTATCTTACTAGCTCTTAATATCTTTATCTGTATATTTTAGCTCACTCGTTCTGGTAACGCAAAGAAATGAAATTAACGACTGTTTTTTGAAGTAAGTCTTCCAGACCTCCAGACCAGCCTACCTCCCTAAACCTACTCCCTCTCTATGACTCTTCTCTCACGTCGCGGAACCTCAAACCTCATTATTTCAGAAATGGCTAGAAATGTTCAAAGTTTTTTAGGCATAATATTTTATAGGTTTAGTGTTGTAACATGTGTCACAATTATCATAGAGAATGCTGTAAGTACGAGGGGCGTTCAATATAAAGTGAGAATGAGATGCAAACTCTTTTAATATTACGAAATTAAATACTGGCCGGTAAAGCTAATCTATCTAGCTGATTGCTATGAAAAAAAAAAAAACTAACTGTCTTTTGTTTAAAAAAATATACGGTAATTTCTTTGCAATGCTATTGAGTACGTTAGCGAAAATGGAGAAAATTGAACTGCGCGCCGTGATCAAATACTTGTATTTGAAAAATTTTTCTACGGACCAAGTCAATTTGGATTTGCGGGACACTTTAGGGTCTAATGCTCCTCTGTATTCGACAGTCGCACGTTGCTGCGCCGAATTTAGACGTGGAAGAACATCGACAATGGACGACCCCCGCTCCGGACGCCCTACTACAGCAGTAACTGAAGAAATTGTGAAAAAAGTCGAAAACTCAGTTTTGGCGGATCGCCGTATCACAGTTCGTTTTATTGCTGAAAATGTAAAGATTTCAACGGGGAGCGTGCATAATATTTTACATGAACGCTTGGGTATGAAAAAGGTATCTGCGCGTTGGGTACCAAGAATGCTTACTGACACGCAAAAACAAACTAGACTAGAGATTTGTCCAGAAGCTTTGAACCTGATGCAACAAGACCGGGAACTTTTTTTGGCGCGATTTATAACAATGGACGAAACATGGCTCCATCATTACGACCCTGAAACGAAACTGCAGTCTATGACATGGAAAAGGCCATCATCTCCAACTCCGAAGAAATTCAAGGTGAGCCCATCTGCCGGTAAGGTCATGGGCTCTGTTTTTTGGGATGGTAAAGGGGTATTAATGATTGAGTATCTCGAGCATGGAGCCACTATTACGGGCACTTTATACGCCAAACAAATAGCAACATTGCACAATGAGATCCGCGAAAAATGGCGAGATAAACTCTCGAAAGTTGTGCTGTTCCACCAGGACAATGCCCCGGCGCACAAGTCCGCCGTTGCAATGGCTGCAATTCGTGATGCTGGGTTCGATATCCTTAAGCATCCTCCGTATTCACCAGATCTCACTCCCAGTGATTTCTACCTATTTCCGAGATTGAAACAATACCTGAGAGGCGAGAAATTTGAAGACGACGACGCGGTAGTCGCTGCAGTGCATGATTTTTTAAGTACTCAAGATGAGACCTTTTTTAGAAATGGAATTTTAAGTTTAGAAAAAAGATTTACTAAGTGTATTATGCTAAAAGGTGACTATGTCGAAAAATAAAATGACATTTAGTAAAAGTTGTTTATAACATACTCATTCTCACTTTTTATTGAACGCCCCTAGTACATGTATTTTTTCCGTTTTTTAAATAATGTTATTAAAATTTAATATTCACAGTTTTCTACTGTTTTTCCTAAGCATATAATGTAGTTTTTCACTAGTTTGGGGTTGGCAACACTGCTTATATCACTGGTATGTTTATACGGAATATAGATCTTTGATGGTGAGGTAATTTGATGGATTTTTAATTTTTTGGATACGAGTTTTTTTGCTTTATGAACTATCGAATTAATATTGGCACGGGTCCTGTCCAATATATTGCGCACGTTTGAGCTTTATATTCGCTTTTTCACAATGTTTTTTCCGAAAAATAAAAGCAATACTAGCGCAATTTTACCAGCGTGATGAAAATTGAAAACTGGATGTCAGAGTTTTTTATTCATTGCTTTGTGACAAGTGTATTGAAAAAAAAGTTAAAAATCTTATATATCGCACTTCGAAATCAAGAGTCTATTAACTCAAAATAATCCATCATTTTAATTTAGAACTCAATCAAAATCGAAATTAAAATGGTCGATTAAATATTTTGAGTTTATAGTTTTGATCTAGTAGTGCGTATTTTTTTTTTGTTGCTACTTACTTCCTTATACTTTTAACCTTCCAAAACATATAAGCTGATCTGGTAGTTTAAAATAAAATCCGATCTGGCCTGGTAGGATTCAGTAGTCAACAAAGAAGCCAAAATGGTTCCATGGAGTACTATAAAGTTTCGCCACATCCGTCCATGGCTTCACCCTCTTCCAAAGAAAAATAAATAAAGAAAGAAAATACATTTATTTACGACAGCACAAAACTCATCGATATTAACACAAAAAAAAGACAACACGAAAGCTAAAGGCAGAGTGTGTCATTGCGGTTGTAAATTGGTTGGCGTTGGAAGTTAAAAGAGCGTATGCGACTTCGAATTTGCACTCAGACATTCATAAGGTCATAATTCATATCATAAGGTTTAGCAAATAGTAGTCTTCTATTTTAGGGGTGTCAATAAATCTAGAGTTAAAATTGCGGCTATCAAACCCGCTAATTCTAGTGTAATGTTTTCTATGATTGGGCAATAAATAAGGTGAAGTATAGATTTACAATATTAGCATAGATAACGTGGAATTTATGGCAGTTGTGTGCACAGCGTCGATGATAAACGATGGAATTAGGGAGTACATGAGCTAAGCCACAAGAAACAGAATATGATGGCGCAGTAGTGAAATTAGACGATCGAAATAAGTTTAGACTGGCCAAAGGGGGAAAACATTGGTTTGTAAATTAAAACTATAGATTATGAGCCTTTAATTTATCGTAAGATCGGGTCACTTTGGTTCCGAAGAGTACCTTTGGTTACTAAAATTAGCTCGGGCCAGGATTCATTCATCATCTTGGGTGCCTTAGGGCGTACCCACGCGGTCCCATTGCGGATTGGGAACTTCACAGACACCACTGAATTTCTCAGGAGTGTGGTGGTTACTACGATGTTTTCCCTCACAAAGTCATGGTAAAATTCTAAAGAAGGAAGTTGGACTTTGTATTTGGGTGGGGCTCTGTATCCCGTGACTTACGAAAATCTATGGATATCTTTGAACTAAAATCAATTGCAATTCTGCGACCGTTTTTCATTTCATTACCATTTTTCATACAATTTATGATCGTAACTAAATGGAAGAATCGAAAATTATATGGAAGTTGTGGGACACTTTTTTCTCCAAGTAGGATCGAAAAAGCTTGTGATTCTGAGCAGAAATCACATACAATTTTCCAAATGAAAAAAAAATTAAAAAATACCTACAACAAAAATGAAAAAAAAGATAAAGGTAAGATGATATTGGCGGTACGGTAGTCAAAAAATAACCCGCGCCAAATGCGTCCACATCCGTTCTAAAATCGTAATTGTAAACACACAGTTACGGTCATCTTTAATGGCTTGCTCTTACCTAACACCTACCGTTGATCGCGTAATTATCGGCAATAATTTTAATGATGATTTGCAGAAGCGATACCAGAGTAAACAATACGAGGAAATTGTAAAAAACTACCCAAAGAATCTGCCATTAAGTTTATGTAAAATTAGTGTATACAAATTATGTATGTAGGTGGCCTTGTATTTTGTCACCACCCACATGCATGTTTTCTGTATGGCTTACTAGGTGGTCTATATTATGCTGGCACTTCACTTGGCGTATTTCACGAAATAGTTGCGTGTGTGAGAGAGGAGCACTATGCCGATTCTAGCGTGAAAGACGGAGATGGCAATAGCGCAGCGCGAACACGCAACGCCAAGTGAAGTGCCACCATTAGGGCCGGCGCCCACTGACGGCATGGCACGGCGTGGCATTTTATTACTTTTTTTTTAGCCTGTTAAAGTGTCCCACTGCTGGGCAAAGGCCTCCCCTTTCTTCCGCCATTCGTCCCTATCGAGAGCATGATCCTGCCAGTCTACTTGATATGCGTCCAAGTTGTCCCGCCATCTTCTCTTCGGTCTGCCTCTGTTTCGATGGCCATCCCGCGGAGCCCAAAAGGTGGTAATTTGGGCCCATCGCTGTTTTTTTCCATCCATTTTATTACTATCAAGTTATTTTAAATCTTATTTCAATGAGTTTAGAATTCATGTTACTTTATTGGTTATGCGCAGCGTCGGCCCTCAGGACGTCGCGGCATCGTGGTATCGAAATAAAATAACATGAATTCTAAACTCATTGAAATAAGATTCAAAATAACTTGATAGTAATAAAATGCCACGCCGTGCCATGCCGTCAGTGGGCGCCGGCCTTTACAGGGTCATTGTATTTTATTGTACCTATATTGTTTCTCCTTTTTAAAAACTTCTCTTGTAATGTTCAGGAGTATTTTTCATCTCCTACATAAGTCCCACTGCGAGGCGCAGGGCGTCTCACAAAGAGAAGGCTTGGACCGTAATTCCCACGCGTGTCTAGTGCGGATTGGGAACTTAACACACCGCCGACCATTATGTCAAACTACTAGGCTACTACGGTTTTTTCTTATGAGTATTTAACAAGCTATTATTATATGACTTCACTTCAGATGTTTATTTAATTTATGTAGTCTTTTTCAAATCTGGCATCTGAATATTACCCCTTGCAATAGTCGGATTGACTTGAAGTTTGTTATGAGTACAAATTACTGTAATAAATAACTAAGTACTAGCAGCAAAAAACTTGCCTTAAAACAAAATATTGCTAAATAAAATCGTGCGTGCAACTCCTCCGCGCGGAAGAAGTGAAACTTCGTAATGTGAAAATGAAAAAGGCACTTATACATCAATATGAACCTTATTGCAATAAATTAAAGAACTAAATTTACTTATGCATCTATGAGTTTAAATTACTCACTAGATGGTGCTTTTATCAAGTCTCATACAAATTTGCACAGACAGTATGAGTTCTGCATCGCACTGTCGAAGTTTTTAACATCCGTTAGTATATATATACAATGCGAGATTACTTGCTTCGGCAGTACATATACTAATGCTAGCTACTAATGCTAATGGTAGCGTTAAACATTTAACGCGACCTTGTTGGAAGTCGCATGAGAAGTTTCACTTCAAAAACTTATTTTAATACTGCTAACACAAAATAGTAAAGACGAAGATTCACTGGAGACTAAGAAATACTACGAAGGAAATAAGATGAGACAAAAACACATCCCGGAAAAATAATGGTTAGCTACCTGAGAAACTTTGTTGTAAGCGAGAAAAAGTTTGCGAAGCTGGTCCGCGAGCTTTAAGATCACACCAAGTTTTTCTCCGTATTCGCGACGACTTAGGGAAACTCTAAATAGCTATAAAAGTTACTTCATAGTACGAACGTAAGAAAGTATTTAAAGTTACAGTTTATGCGAAACGAATTATCAAATTGTAATTCTACTAAGTATACTGGCGACGTTCTAAAAGGCCATGACAGACGTCGAAACACCACGTGTAAGGATGGGAAGCAAAAAATCTGTAACTACTGAAACCGATTTTGTGACATCGATTTACCGATTTATCGATTTATCGAAAATTTACTCTAAATCATTTACTGTTCAATCTGCTAGACTGTGGAATCGATTGCCCACCTCCATTAGGCAATCTCCCTCCGTGGTGTCGTTCAGGGAAGCTTTGAAGAAGATGTGGTTCACACCATCTCTTTAATTTATTGAGAACACTGCTTATTTATTATATGTTTTATGCATATATATGTTATATATGGTAGTATATTTTTAATAGGTTTCTTTATATTATGAGTTTATGTATTGTATTTCCTAAAAGTTGTATTGTAGCCTTTGCTTTGTCCGACTGTTTTATTTTTACTTACTCTTTGTCGGTCCCTTACTAAATGCTCCTTTCATCCACTCAAAGGTTGACTGGTAGAGATCCCTTAAAGGGATAAGTTCGCCTTTGTACATGCATTTCAACGGTTGTCTATAATATTTTTCTTTTTTTTTTCCTTATTTTGTACAATAAAGAGTTTACATACATACATACATAATAACTAAGAGTTTGTAATCGATATTCTTGGCTCAGTAATGTTTCAAAAGATCTATCAAAATTTTAAATTTAATTGTACACTACGGGTTAAGATAAGAAAAATCCCACTTACGTGTCGGAGAGGTACCCTAAGAATATTTTTTCCTAGATTAAAATTTACAACAACGTTGTCGTGGTAAATTACAGCCTCCTAGCATTGACACTAATTATAAGCTAAGCTGCGGATGGACCGACAGTCGGACGAACATCGCGAATCTATAAATGCACTTTGTAGGATACGGAATCCTAAAAAATCTAATACCTTTAAACGAGCAATTCTTGTATACACCGTAAAATTTTAGTGGTTGTTTTCCCGAAACGAGGTGATTTAGTATCGATTGTACAATCGATTTATAATTACTATTTTGACTAGAGTCAAAAATCCAATTGTGAAAAACGAAAGTCGAAAATGACCGCAAACCAATAGTAACGCTTCGTTGGTACCTAACCTCTGTGGCTCCAGTGAAAATGGGGTACATGTCGAAAAACCCAAGTTTACAGGAGACGCAAAAAACAGTTACGCCCAAAATGATTCAAACTTACGTTCATTACACTTGTTTATTTACATAAACTAATAAATGTGGTATGTCGAAGGACTAAATTAATTGCGGTCTTTCTTACGGGAATGTTATTTTTGCTCTTAATCTATTAGTTTATAAATTAACTACTTGTATCCAGAACAAAAGTATAAAAATAAGTGTGAAAAGGTTCAAGTGGTTATATATATCGCTATTCACCAAGTTTTCGTAATTAAATACGAAGTGAAAAAAGGTACGCATCCGTAATGTTTTTTGTATTACATGTATAATATTATCCAAAGAAGACTATTTTACGAACTAAAGGTGTCAAAACTGATTTTATTTTTCCATTTATGTAGTTTTTTGTACTTAATTACAGACATAACAGACATGTAGCTTTTTGCACGATTTTGTTTTATTGTGTTGTTAGTTATAAGTAGACTTATATAATAGTGGAAAATTCAAAATGCTACTTGTATCCAAGTTGAGTAAATAAAACACATATGAAAGTATTTATATATCTATTCAAAAACGCTATAAAAATTTAAAAAAATCTCACATGCAAACATAAAAAATGCTGTTTTATAACAAACTTAAAATTTCTCATCATTAGTATTTATGTATGTCCATTCAAAAGAGGTTAAAATAATATTAAATTCTTGTAACATACAAAACACATGTTGTTTTTTAATAAAACTGAAAATCTCTAAGCTAAGCTGTCTTCTGTCGGTATCAACGGATGCGTATCGACAGTTTCATCATTGCAGATTAAATCTTCGTAAAATTCCCTCACAGAAGGGTTAATCAGCGGTATAAGAGACATTAAATCTCGTTTTTTTTCTTTAGAAATGGGCAATGGTCCATCATAGCAGTGGGGTATGCAATCTGTGTCAAACACACTAGGTAGTGGAGATTTACCGCGTCTTCGTAGAAGACATACCGTGTGCCATTGATCGTCATCATACGTCTTGTAGTTAAATTTAGCGAATTCTGCCTTTTTAAAACTGAAAATTGCAGTCTCTGAGATATTAAACTTTTGTTTGTCCTCGTTAATTTTTTTTTGTTGAAGTGGCCCTTTCAGTAAGCTGGCAAAATCCAAAAACAAGCCAGCATGCATTTCAATGACTGTAAATGGTTTTTTTTTATTGCAAGTCCTAGCAAGTTGAAACCAGTCTCTTGGGTGGTGAATTTCCATGTGAGTTTTCTTTTTCGCCTTTTCAATTGCAGCGTGGTCAGCATCACAATCCATGTGAGTATGCCCAGGGACAAAAAAATTGTGGGTAATTATCTCCACATTCGGATTATTGCGGACTGCGAGAAGAAACATGTTAACCATATGGAAATTTTTGTTTTGCCCCGAACAAGAGTCCGAATAGAAAATCAAATGTTTGATGTTGGAAGGGACGTAATTAAGTATGAAATAATACACACAAGATGCCATTTGATTTGCCCCCCTTCCTCCAATACCTTCGTGCCACATGAAACAGAACACTTTATTATCTGTACAATTGCTAATGGTGAAATTGTACGTCCATAAAGGCCGTTTGTAAAATGCGGCACCCGATTTCAAATAAGGAGTTGGCAAACATTGCTGTAAATCAAATGCACACACGTATGTATCTTCTCTTCAGTTGACCGTTGTCGGTCACAGGTTTTTCTATCATATACGGTCTCGGCTTTTGTTTGGTGCTCCTTTTTTTGAGTCTTGTACATAAGTTGTTCGTCCCCTTCACTGTACTTAATTTTAGTTTCGAACGTGTCGCATTTGACGCATGTGTCTAGATAAGGCCTTTTGAAAGACAAGTTCTGACCTTTAAATACACATGAATATACTGTCAATGACACTGGATTCTCAGTCACTTCGCAATACGCATTGAACATGTCTTTTAGGCACAAATGGGGAGACAAAAACTTTTTCTCTGTCTTAGACCAGCCGTAATGGCTTTCAAAGGCTGGAAATGAAAGAATATGTTGTTTCACCAGTTCAAGTCTTTCATCACTTATTGTAGTAGCACTTGGTGCCTTCCCCCTTGTCGTCGTTGGTGTATATCTGTCGTCACGTTTGAGTTTATTAGTTAGGACTTGCACAAACTTCGGGGTCTCGTCAAATGTTTTTAAGAAACAGCCCTTGCAAATCTCATAATTCTCAACATTTAACTTTAAATAGTATTTATTTGCATATTGCCGATTGGAGTTTCCTGTCACTACGAGTTTGCATGTTTTTTTGTTTTTTAATTCGATCAGTTTGCTTATAAATTGCACTTTTTCGTTATACTCGCCTAACCCACAATAGACATCAAAAATTCGTTTACGGAACTCTTCTGGAATATTTTCTGCACATTTCATTCTACAGGCCTCTAAAGGAGTAAAAGTTCTCGCTCTAACGTCTTTTCCTTTTTTAGTTTTGTAGCTCTTTCCTGTATTTCTCATTTTCTTTCTGGCCTCCCGTTCTATTCTTCTTTCCTTCTCACTTTTTCTAGGCTTTCGCTTTCGACCTTCCTTAATACCTTCTTTTTCCCAGAACGATACGCTATTCCCGTCAGAATCTGAATCATTGATAACTACATTGGGCCTATTAGTCATTTGGCGACGCCTAATGCTGTACTCAGAGTCAGAAGAAGCATTACTGTCAGGTATGTACTCATCACTGCTACTACTACCGTAATCGTCTCCAAAGCACGGCAGGCATTCTATCAACGTCGACAGTATATCAAAACACACTAGAAATGTTTCGTCACGATCAGTAAAATGTATGCTTGATGTACAATCTTTGTTATTTTCATTGTTACTTTTTGCCGGGGAAATATTTATTATAATGTCTTGTATTTCTGTGTTCAATAGTGAATCGGAAGAATCAGAAGCCCACATCTCCTCATTATTTTTTTGAAGGGAACTTATTGTTATATCGAAGTCATTTTTTGAGCAACCAGGCTTCGAAGTATTGTAATCGAAATTTTCAGTATTGCTATTATTTAAGCAACGAGGCTTCGAAGTAGTATCGAAACTTTCAATTTCACTATGTATCTCTTTTTCTCGAAGAGAGTGACCGGCACTATTATTATTTGTTCTCTGTACAAGACTGAGCATTAAATTGATTCGTTGCTTACTCGCCATTCTAAAAAGAAACGAATTTCACTTTATTTTAGGCTAGTATAACTTTGGTGTCAAGGGATATATCTTAATTAATACCCTTAAAATTAATATATGTGCAATATTAGTTTAAAAATAAAATTGGTGTAAAAGGATATAACTTACTCGCGCGGCCGTCGACTACGCAGCTCGCTAGCGCGTTCTCCCTGCACAAGTTAGCGAACACGACTGTGGCCCATGCGTGAGCGCCGTGGCTCCCCACTCACCCGCTCATTCCCCCGCGCAAAGACTTATATCCTTTTCCACGTAAACTTTTTTATATTCGATTTGTTAAAACGGGCGCAGCTCGACTTAATCTTACATTTTATTTTAATTTTTTGTGTAAAAAGATTGAACTCAACTTGTACCAATGTAAACTAAATAAATCTGTTCTTGTTGTAGGGGTTCAAGTGTGCTTAGATTTTTTTACACCCATAATATGAAAAAACAGCACGTACGACTAAATTTAGATCATATATCACAAACAAAACTTTAGTTAATAGAAATACAACTTGACAAGCACCCTCTGTTGCTAATTTTTTTAAAGTTGTTGTACCCTTGACCACCAGAAAAGTCCGTTGTTTTAAAAGATATCTTAGATCCGTTTACACCAATCGATGTGTTATTTTTTTTTGTGTTTTTTGGTCTATATAACTCAATTTGGCCAATTTCAGACTTGTACCCCTTTTCACTGGAGCCACAGAACCTATCGTACGATCGTACGCTACTTGTACCAACGAAGCGTTACTATTGGTTTGCGGTCATTATCGACTTTCGTTTTTCACAATTGGATTTTTGACTCTAGTCAAAATAGTAATTATAAATCGATTGTACAATCGAAACTAAATCACCTCGTTTCGGGAAAACAACCACTAAAATTTCACGGCGTATATATAATCAGGATCTCGGAAACTGCTCCAACGATTTCGATGGAATTTGGTATGTGGGGGTTTTCGGGGATGAAAAATTGATCTAGCTTGGTCTTATCTCTGGGAAAACGCTTGGTACCGAGTTTCAGCCCGAGCGGAGCTCGGTCGCCCAGGTACTAAATATTTATGAGCCAAGGTAGATTATTTAGAAAGAGAATATTTCGAGAGTCTTATCTTAAAATACCCTTTTGTTGTTTAGATTTTACCCAGTAAATCTAGAAGTAAACCTATGCAATAAATCTCATATCATCGGAACAAGATTCAAGTACGGTTTATTTATGACAAACCCGCCAATAAGTTGCTACTTATAGCCCTTTGTACTATTGAATCAGTTGAACCGCGATCCAACGTAGAACCTCTTCAAAATAAATATCATAATAATGTCAATGTCTGATACGGAAAATTATCGTGCAATTTACTGTGAAACCGTTCCAGTGGCTTAAGATTGCAACGGTTCGAATAAATTGAGACCGGGTTATCTAGATGCAGGTAGGTATATATTCAAGGGGAACCCTTTGTTCCGCGGAAACATTATCGATAGATATTTTGCAAAAAAGGAAGTTAAAAACATCTTTTTTTTTGACAGTTATGACTCCGGGGCTTTCTAGAAAAGGGTTTATATGTACTTCCTTTGAAGGCCTGCTCGGCCGACTCCCCTGTACTCGTGTGTGTTAAGTTGTTACTTTTATAGGCTTACGTTTGGCCACAATCACGCCTGATGGAAAGCGAAGATGAGGTCTACAATAGAGCACGCTTTCCTAGTAAATACTCATTCACCCTAGACTTCAAAACGCCTAAATAAATAAAAAAACGCCTTTAAAATAATTAGTGTTTTTTGATTTAGAGCAAAGTTAGAGCAAAAATTGGTTGATTTCAAGTACGATTATTTCTGTATAACGGTATAAGATAGTGACAGAAAGAGATGGTGAATGCATTATCAAGCGCTCGCGCGTTAAACAATAAGGCCTCTGTATGCTTATTGTCTTACGCGCGGGCGCTTGCTATCGCTTTCACTGTTTCTTTCTTTCAAACGGTATAATATAGTGACAGAAATGGATGGGGTGGGAAGGAAAAGCGCCCGCGCGTCGGACAATACGGTCACTGGTCTTAAAACTACCACAAATTATAACCAAACCGTTTACCGAGTCCTTGCCGGGAGAGGTGCGGGCGGCAGGCACACGAGGCGCGCTCGCCGCCCGCACCTCTCCCAGCCCCCTTTGTCGTCACCCCCCCAGCCCCTGTACCGCGCGGGCGAGGAGGTTATACGGTTTGGCTATAGGATAGAGAAACAATACCATACTGCCTACGTTGTTTTGTGGAATGCCTCAGGGCAGGTCGGTCGTTACCGCAACGACAAAATGTGAGATTATCACAGATACGACAAACTAGGCAATTTCATGCCTCAGGAGCTTCAGTACATCAAGCGTCTTTCCAGGGATTTACGTTATTTATTTATGAAGCATTACCTGCGACCAGTTTAAAGTTTTTTTTTACGTTCACTAAGATTGCTTATGGAAACAGGGCAATCTTAGCTTTTCGTAAAATAATACTAGCGTATACACGCTTATAACATAATATTAGGCAGATTATATTATTATAGGTATAATTACTAGCTGTTTCCCATGACTCCTTCTGCGAAGAATAACAATTTACTTTGCTGACCCGCAACCTTACGATAGTTACGCTTATGTAAGAAATGTGTGTTCGTTCATGCAGTTCCTCCACCTCCAAACTGTACAAACACAGAAAAATCACACAAACACAACATACTATCACCACCACCAAACTACACTGATGCGTTTCGAACTCAACCAGTGCCCTATCCCACAAAACTTTACAAGTGTACAATTCGACAAAATTGTGAAATTGTAAACAAAAAAATGTACCACAATAATTACAAATATGTATTTGTTACAAATTTGCAGTATACAAATATGTCACTTTCTTGAAAGCGTATCACAAAGAATAAAGGCATGTCATGACAGCTACATAATTGTAGGATTGTAGATTTGTAAATATACAATCGAACAATTGTAATATTGTTATAACTACAAATATGTAAAAATTTATTTAGCTTTTTTGATGTTGAAGGTAGTTTAACTTTATACGCAAGAATTTCATTAATTATAATTATATAGTGATCTATCTACGAGTATTACCTACGTACCTAGATACCAACTGACATTACAATGGACTTGCAAGGGGAACGGGGAACTAACCATTTTAGGCCTCATAAATGAAAACAAAAACATTATTTTTGTTAAATTTAGTGATAAATTGACGCACACTGTGAAAATAAACAAATGGAAGGAGATAAAGCAAAAATTAAATGATTTATTAATAGGTATATATATTAATGATCCATCTATAATCCCTGCGACCCTGGGAAAATTTACATGTGAATCTTAAGAAATTGAGTTTCCATTTGTTGGCCATCTTACTTCACTTCCCAGTAATTTGTCCACTATTTGTGCATATACGGCGTGAACCGAACGACACATTGTTATTTTGGAAACACCATGAGCATCGCCAGTGACGTGATATTGGGATCCTGAGCCCAACCATCTTAAAACAGTCATTAACTGTTGTTTAGGGTCAAGAGCGTGACTTCTTCGTGTCGGATGTCTTAGGTTTCCACCAATACCAATAGTCCGTCAAATATCTACTTCAGACTCAATAATAATTTGGTGGTATAGGGGTAAGCAAAGCACGCAGCACGGAATGCTGAGGACCTGGGTTCGATTCCCAGCGCTGGTCTCTTTTTCTGGTTTTTTTCTGTGTATCCATGTTTCAGTTTGTATTTAGTATAAAAATATTAAGATTTCACGGGATGACCGTAAAAGTAAAAAATTTGGAGTTAAAAATAAAAGTACAAAAAGACTCCAAAAAACCAATATTGATCAATAATTTGTGTTGCAATTACAAACCTCTTGACACACGTTTAGTGAATTGTAAACTTGTAGCTACAATTCTACATATATGTTTACTTATTATTACAATTTACTGTAACACAAATCTTAAACCTACAATTGTCAACTAAATATTTGTAAATTTTTCCGGAAAAACATTTGTAATTATGTAAAGTTTTGTGATACAGTAAATTGTAGAATTGTCGTTACAATTTACATATTTGTAAGAGTTTTCCTCTACAAATATGTCACTCGTATGTGTTGTGCTACGCCTACTTGTATTATTACAAACTTGTAACTATAAAATTGTTGAATTGTAATTGTAAGTTTTGTGGGATAGGCCACAGAGCTCATCCTGAGAGTACCATTCACTATGCTACCAGGGGCTAAATTCAGGAACGGCCCAACATGGTTTGCGAGGGGTAGGTATTTCAATCGCTTGCAAGAGGATAGGGATGAACTGCTATTCAGGAACGCCAAAAATCACTGGTTTGCGAGAAGTTTGGGCTGAGATTGGGATGAGCCTTATTTATTTACAAAGCGAATTAACAAGAAAATAAAGCTCATCCCAAACTCAGCCCATTCCTATCCTCTCCCAAACGATTGAATTACCGCTCGTAAACCGTGTTGGGCCGTTCCTGAATTTAGCCCCTGATGGTAGTCTGACAACCTACACGATCCGCGCATCAATGAATTTCAATTACATACTCCTTTGACTTGTTCAAACAACCATAACTCGAGATCGTCATTAATCTAGTTAAAAATACATCATAATGCGAAGACCAGAGTGAAAATTTAATTGACGTGTTGTATAAACAGCAGCAGATTGAGTAAATAATGTCGTAAGTGGTATTTATTTATAGCCGACGGATGCCATGCATCTTTCGATGAGTTATATTCGAAAATCTTTAAGAAGATCAATGTGGAAACGGCTCTTTATGCCTAATAAATAAGGGCTTAAATAGCACTTGCTTGTAGAACTGACGCTCGATGGGGCAGTAAGGTTCTAACTTCTAAGAGTAGCGACCATAAACCGGAAGATGTGGGGTAGGAAGGCCCCCAACAAGACTGACCGACGATCTAGTAAAGGTCGCGACCCATGTACTTTTATCTAAACCAAAATCTTTTTTCTTGCTTGCCCACACCTTCATTCTCTTGTAGTACGTGAATTGGCTACTTTCCTAACTAGTCAGTCTTTTAGATTATCAAAAAATATTGGACACGTATTTTTTATTTTGTCAATTAAACAAAAAATTACGAAGATATGGCGCATTGAAGTTTCGCGTGACGTCACTTGTTCCTACACTTTGTATGAGCGTTTTAGGAACAAGTGACGTCACGCCTCATCACGCGGAACTTCAACGCGCCATATCTTCGTCATTTTTTGTTTAATTGTCAAAAGAAAAATTACGTGTCTAATATTTTTTGATAATGTAAAATACGGACTAATAAGAATTATTATTTTTTTACCTAGGAAACATCCCTATTTAGCAACATCTTTCCTTGTTCTTTATCTATATACCTATAGATACCACTCGCCAGATTTCGGCATTTTAGAAAGAGGTAAACAAGCGATCTTGACGTGTCTTTTAAATTGAAAAACACTTATGAAAATAAGTCACGGCAAATATGTAACAATTTGAAAGGAAATATGGGCATTTACACTCTTTTGGTTTCATAAATAAGTAATAGTTATTATTTTTTTAAAAGCGTTTTTCAATAAAAAGACTCATCAAGATTGCTTACCTTATTTCTAATGCTAAAAAAAACGAAGTCAAGTATAGGTTGGTGGGTTGAGCTGGGTGGGGCGCGTGTGCGCAATCTAAACGATACATATATCGGATGCGGGCCAAATTTAAGTAATGAACCCTTTAAATTTGAAAATGGGACCAGTGACCTGTTTATTTTTCAATGGCAGAAAGTAATTTGAGTCTGGTAATTTTTCTGGTAAGTTCCCAATCTGTACTGGGGCAGCGTGGGAACTGCGGTTCAATCCCTCCCATTCTAAGAGGAGGACTATGCCCTGCAGTGGGACGTTAATAAGTTGGTATGATAATGATGATTTTATCTGTTTGATGTCTGATTCTTTTGAATAAAAGTTGTTCATAGGTTCTTAACTCGTAAAAAAGACGAATCTTTATGAACTTTGAATAACACTGTACCTAAGTATTTAAATATAAAAAATAATAAATATTTGATTTCCAAAACAGAAAAAGAAGTCGCTTAATTAACGTTGAATAAAATAAAAACGTGCAAGTAACTTTAAATTAAACCAAATACAACCGTTGAAAAATTTAAAATTCTTAATTCATTTTAGAGAGTTGCACAAGACAAGTGTTGGCTACTCATGATTGTGTGCGTAAGCGCAGGAATGTCAAATGCTAGTGACCTCTGTTAATCGCAGTCAGAAACAGAACGACACGAAACATACTTAGAGACAAGTTTATTAAGAGGGTACGATGCGCACCATTTCTCCATACAAACGTAATTCCCTGTTTCCTCCCTGGATAATGGCTTTAGAGCCAATTTTTTTTACTGTGTAATCTGTATCTACCACAGATATGCCCCTATGTTTCGTTTTTTTCCATATTGCAATTAACATAAGAAATATGAGCTTTCAAAAACTGAAAAAATTGCCCAATTTCAACGTCATTTTCAGACACTCATCAGAATAGAATCCCTGATATAAACAAAAAAAAAGAAAACATAGGGGCATAGGTAAATCTGACCTCTAATTATTTTTGAAAAATATAATTTTATTGGTCCAGTTTTCGAGAAGAAAACAGGGGATTACGAAATGCTGTTTTGATCAATTTTACGCGCCTAATAACGGTCTGAGCTGCAGTTGCCCCGCTCTCGCTGTACTGACACGGAGGGGTTCGGGCGAGACAGCGACATTTTATTAAAATACCTATTTCTCAAAAGTCTCTCAGCCATCGTACCCTCTTAAGTTTTAAAGTCTAAATTTTAATTTAAAAAATACGGCTTTTTTAAAAGACACAAAGTTTACCAAGATAGAACAAAATAACTCCATCAGAAGTGACTTTACAGCTTCTCGAACACAGTTTAGTAACATAACAAAGAAGATAAACAAGATTAAAATCCTGCGCATACGTTGTTTACTATCAAAAGATCGATAAAGAATCTGTGTTTATTTTTTTTATAATCCATAAACAAGTGGAAAATTAAGTGTTTATTTGCTAAATTTATTGTTTCATTTGATTTATTTGTTGATTTGTTTCCACTTTGCAAGCGGCACAATAGGTTAAAATTAGAAATCTTTTGTTATTTAATAACAGTAAATCGTACATTCACCCTCGAATGTTAAAAATGTGGTAAGTATTTGGACAATTATTATTTTGGTACTCTTCGGATTTTTCAATAAGTTCTAATCACTACATAGTATAAAACAAGGTCGCTTCCCGCTGTCTGTCTGTCCCTATGTATGCTTAGATCTTTAAAACTACCTAACGAAATTTGATGCGGTTTTGTTTAAGAGATAGAGTGATTCAAGAGGAAATTTTATATGTACCTAAGTATAGTTAAGTATGAAGTATCTTTTTCTATTTATTTTTTTATTTTCTTCAACTTCATTTTTTTTATTACTTTTACGGTCATCCCGTGAAACCATATATTTCAAACTAAATACAAACTGAAATATAGATGCACAGAAAAAACCCCAGAAAAAAGACCAATGCTGGGAATCGAACCCAGGCCCTCAGCGTTCCGTGCTGCGTGCTTACCCCTACACCATCACTGGTCTAGAAGTTAGCGACGAATCTTTCCCATACATCGTACACTTCAGTCTGTTATAATCACATTAGGCAGTGATAAAGCGCATCTATGTTAATGCCCTCTACCGAGAGACTTCAACACTCCTTCGGAGCTACCCGCTCACCTGGACCAAGAGATGGCGCTACTAGGCCAACTTTTACATGTTAAGTATGAAGTATCTTTTTCTATTTATTTTTTTATTTTCTTCAACTTCATTTTTTTTTTTTTTTTTTTATTACTTTTACGGTCATCCCGTGAAACCATATATTTCAAACTAAATACAAACTGAAATATAGATGCACAGAAAAAACCCCAGAAAAGATAAAGATACTTCATACTTAACTTGTAAAAGTTGGCCTAGTAGCGCCATCTCTTGGTCCAGGTGAGCGGGTAGCTCCGAAGGAGTGTTGAAGTCTCTCGGTAGAGGGCATTAACATAGATGCGCTTTATCACTGCCTAATGTGATTATAACAGACTGAAGTGTACGATGTATGGGAAAGATTCGTCGCTAACTTCTAGACCAGTGATGGTGTAGGGGTAAGCACGCAGCACGGAACGCTGAGGACCTGGGTTCGATTCCCAGCATTGGTCTTTTTTCTGGGGTTTTTTCTGTGCATCTATATTTCAGTTTGTATTTAGTTTGAAATATATGGTTTCACGGGATGACCGTAAAAGTAATAAAAAAAATGAAGTTGAAGAAAATAAAAAAATAAATAGAAAAAGATACTTCATACTTAACTTGTAAAAGTTGGCCTAGTAGCGCCATCTCTTGGTCCAGGTGAGCGGGTAGCTCCGAAGGAGTGTTGAAGTCTCTCGGTAGAGGGCATTAACATAGATGCGCTTTATCACTGCCTAATGTGATAATAACAGACTGAAGTGTACGATGTATGGGAAAGATTCGTCGCTAACTTCTAGACCAGTGATGGTGTAGGGGTAAGCACGCAGCACGGAACGCTGAGGACCTGGGTTCGATTCCCAGCATTGGTCTTTTTTCTGGGGTTTTTTCTGTGCATCTATATTTCAGTTTGTACTAAGTATAGTATTATACATATAAAATTGTATATGCACAATAGCACCCGTGCGAAGCCGGGGCGGTTGGCTAGTTTTGGTATAAACTGTAACGCGAAAACCGTTGATATATAACTATAAATTACAAAAATTTAAAACCCCCGAAGCAATTTGGTCACACATACTTTGAAAATAAAATAAATGCCCATTCTGCGTCTAAGATCCCTTCCGCAGCTAACAAAAGAGCTGATAACTTTGAAACGGTTGAACCAATTTTAATGAAACATGTCTAAGAACCATCGCCAAGAAACCCGTTTCAGAGCTATGATGCCACTGATAGACAGACGAGACACACACACACATAGCGGTCAAACTTAAAAACACCCCTCTTTTTATGTCGGGGGTTAAAAAACAAAAAACGGCGAGTAAAATTTCCAAGTTTGATAGCGACCGATTCTTCTGACGTTTATTTACAGTTAATAGTTGTGTAATTTATGAATTACCTACAGCTCTCATAGTAGGTATTTTTGAAAACGTTCTTTGTGTCTATGGACAGCTTACACTATTTTAGAACAGAACTGGTAGTGCATAAACTGGAATTTTATTTTTTACGGTTATCTCCAAAAGCCGGATTACACGAGCAAACTACCGATCGAAATCGCCAGCTATTCGGGAAAGTGTTTCAAAATAAATGAAAGACGATACGATATACGATTATATTTGATAATACGAGTACTCCATTCTGGCTCCTGGGCATCGCTTTATGCCCCATTTAAAGGAAAAAAGAAAAAGTTCGAACAAAAATCTAAAAAAAGAAACATGAACAAATTGTCACAATATAGTCTCAACTCGGCATAATGCCAGCCTTTACGGCCAGCGCTGATTTTCCATTGGGACATTTAGGTCTGTTTCAAGGAAAAATAAAATAAAAATACATTATTATAATACACTCGTACTTATACTTACACATGTAATACTTAGTTAGTTATTTACTTAAGATCATAGGAATAAAATAAAATAAATAAAACAGTACCTGGACGAGCTCGGCGTTGTTTTTATTTTGTTAATGCGAAAAATTCGTATTTTTCCAGAGACTCTTATGCTCAAATGGGACTTGGCTGGACAAGTCTGTCGCATGCACCCTCAAAGGTGGGCTCAAACAGCCACTTGCAGGGTGCCAGAGAGCGCCCAGCGACGACGAGGTAGGCCAAGACGGAGATGGCGGGACGATTTGGACATGTACGCAAAGGACTGGCTGTACATTGAGCCAGACTGGGAGTTGAAGAGGTTAAGAGGGGAAGTCTTTTCCTAGCAGTGGGACATTATGAAGAGCTACTTAAAAAATTACTTATCCAAACTTACAATGACGTTAAATGGTTACTGTTGCTTATTTTGGAGCAATTCACTGTCTTAATAATGACCAGTGAGACTTGTAAACGTTTAAGACATTACCTACAATACACGCAATTCAAACTTTTCGAACAGTTTTTGGACCAGCCCATTTAGACGCAGACGGTTTTAAGAGGTAACTGGAGACTTGGGTAAAGCAATTCAATCCAATCGGTCCATAAAAATTCTAAAGGTCCGGTCACAACTACGAACGATTGGCGACTTAGATTCAAAAAACTAGCTTTCCTAAATTGGACACTTTCCCTAAAAACATACTTTCCGTAAAACGCACACTTTCAAAACGTACACTTTCTCAACTAGGGCACATTATTGCAATGTACACTGCACTTGCCCAATTAAATGTATTTTCCCAAAAAGTAAACTTTCCTGAAATGTACACGTTTGTGACACGGCCTGGTGAGTGGAGTTCTCTCGTGAGACATGGAATCGACAAATTTGAAACTCAGCGTTGACTCGGGAAACTCCGCAATGTTTTTTGGTCGAAAATACCTCATGCCTTAACACAAAAGGTTTTAACCAGTGGTGTTGTCAGTGTTGACACAATGGATCCGAGACGTGGGTGCTTTACTATTAGGTGTAATGAATAGGATCAGAGTCGCTTAACGAGCTATAAGTAGATAGGGTTTCTCTATGGGATCGAATAAGGAACGGGAAGATTCGTAGAAGGACATCGAGTCACGGACATAGCCAAACGGATTAGCTCGTTGAAATGGCAAATTACATTTGGGGCTGAAAAGTTTTTGTACGGAGACCACGGAATGGCAAGCGCAGCGGGGGACGTCCACCAATGAGATGGACAGTGAATGCAAGCCGTTTCAAACCGTAATTATTGGGTACCTATACCAATGAGCGAGGCCTATGTCCAGCAGTGGACATCCTAAGGCTGAAATAATGATGACGTTAACCTTATTATACAATTTGACAAGTCGCCGTGCAAGCTCTGTGACGTTGCCAATTCTCGCGTCGGTGTCATCTCTTATGCAAGGCAGGTTGGGCTGAATTGCCATATTAAATATTGAAGCTGCCCGAAACTTGGCCGTATCTTTACTGCAGATGGGACTGTAGCATCGTCATTCCCGTTTAGAAATTCACTGCAATTTGGTTATGAAATATTAAGTCGAAATCGCAAGGGAGTTATGAAGGAAGATTGTTTTTTAACTCGTTTTGAGCGTAATAAAGAAGGCCTGTTTTTGTGGAAGTATAAATAGACATTTTTGATGAATAGGGAGCGCTTAGTTAAGTAGCATGCGGCGTTAATAAACTCGTAGCGCTTGGGGAAAATGTGAAAGAAATTTGCTGCAAATAACCTATTCACCGTACATCACGTAATAAACAAATGGAACAAGGTAAAAAACAAAAATAAAAGAAAATTTATCACACTCTGAGTTTTACGGAATTTATGTACTTACGAAATATTTATACTTAATAATCAAACTTATTCAATTGGACAAAATTACATTTGCAATTACATTTGAAATAATGAGCATGAGCTCTACGTAACGGTGAAGAAACACATCTCTAGGAAAACTGCACACACCTGTGAAGAAGTTCAATGGTATGTGTGTGTAATTCCAAATCCGCACTGGGCCCGCGTTGGGACTATGGACCAAGACCTTTCACTGTGAGAGAAGACCTGTCTAGATAATGTCATTATGGTAATTACAATACAAGTACAACGCGAGATACGGAAACGCTCCTGTGATTCAATGATTGATTCTGACAACAGCAAGATAACAGTAACTGGAACAACAAAAAATACGCCCCATCATTTAAAAGCAGCAGGTTAAATTCATAATTAATTACGGTCATCATTTTAGGAGTTATCGCAAATTTGGAACACGCACAGCTTTTCAGACGAAATGTTAATTTTGTTACCCGTTCCGCATACACGACATTAATTTATTAATAAGTAGAAGGTAATTACCGAGATAGGCCGTTAGCAATGTAGTACTAGAGATGGAGCGACAAACTGGTTAAGGTTCATCATCATCATCATCATCATCATCATCAGCCTCAGCCTATAGCAGTCCACTGCTGGACATAGGCCTCCCCCAATGAGCGCAATTGCGCCCTGTCCTCGGCTAGACGCATCCAGCTTCTACCAGCAGCTTAAGGTTACGTAACGTGAACCTAAGGTAACGTTAGACAGTATGGCCTCTATCGCGTGAGCCCGTTTGACTCGGATCTTTAAAAACTGCCTGATGTTTTCGAACCCAACATGCTATTATTAAATTTTCTAGTAGTTGCCCGCGACTCGGTCTGAAAAGAATTCGTTTGTCGATATTCCGCGGGAACTACAGGCTGATTCAGGAGTCATGAGAAGGGATCGGACAAATTGGCGCCATTACTCGCAATGATGTGGACATGACTCCAAAATTAATTAAATAAATAATTGTTTTCTTACCTGAGGTTTAATTTTGTTTCCTAGTCAATAAGTAAATAACACAAAGATTATGATGTAGATTTAGTAAAGAATATATTCATTTTATTTCAGTTATAAAATTGCCATTATTTAATTTATTATTGGTACCGATATAGGTAATTTGGTGAATATCAATGTCAAAATATTTTTGTACGAAAAATGAAAGCCACGGAAGTTTTATATTTACAAAAAAATACAATAAACTCCAAAAAAACAATTTTGATAAGATTGCTTAAAAGAGGCCATCTCTTGTCCGGCCCTCCACACTGAGCAACTTTCACTATGGGACCAGCCACGAAATAGTAAAGAAAATCTGCTGCTCTATACATTTCGGATAGTTAGTGATCGATTAGCGATCAATTAACTCTTGATTAGATTTTTTTTTGGGGCTGGTCGCATAGTAAAATTTGCTCAGTATGAATCTCCTCATCACTACTTTCACTTCTGCTCATGACTCCTGAATCAACCTGTATACAATTTCCGAGACAAAAACTTTACTCCATACCTAGCCATATCTACTAAATTTCATCTATGTAAATTGGTTCAGAGCTAGCATGAAGAGGGACCAGACCAACAGACAGACACACTTTCGCGTTTATAATACTCGTATGGCAGTATGTATTTAAGACTAGCTGTTGCTCGCGACTCCGTCTGCGTAGAATTCGTTGATTACTAACCTGCGGAAGCTATGCACTTTTCCAGGATAAAAATAACCTATATGATAATTCGAGTTATAACATATCTGTGTGCCAAATTGCATCAAAATCCGTCAAACAGTTTAAGCCTGAAAAGGTAACATACAAACATCCACACATCCATACACACTTGCACGTTTATAGTTTAGTGGGAAAATACTCAAAGAGGATAACCTAAATTTCCAGTATATCAAAGCATAATAAATTCAGAAAACATCGCCACGGCGCCCACGGGGTGTCGTAATCTGTACACATACCCGCGATGCTTAAATTTCACGTTACCGTCTAATATTCAATTTCGTTGGTCTGAGGTGATTTATTTTTGACGTAAAACGACCCTCCTCCTCCTGTTTATTACTTGATTTTGATTGATGCTTTGTGACAGTCACGTAATAAGAAAGACTTTGATGGCCCTTATGACAGAAACTGTGTCTTCGTTCGTTGACATCACTATACTTACACAGTGATTTTTAACCGGCAATCAGTTCTCGAGAATAAATTCAATGGTGTGTGTTAAGTTCTTAATCTGCACTTGGCCCGCGTGGGAACTCCGACCCAAACCCTCTCATCCTGAGGTCTGTGCCCATTAGTGGGACGAATAATAGGTAGGTAGGCTGAATGATGATGATCAGGTAACCAAAATTTCTAATTCAGGAAATGATGGGAAACCGAAAATTTGGGCCACATTTAATTCTAGTTAGCCAGACAAAAAGATAATTCCATCAATAACTTTACAGTTCTCGGGTACCTTGGGTGTTTAATACCTATGTATTTAAGTATGTATCTATCTATGTAAGTATGTTTATGTGTTGCCCAGTACCCATAACACAAGCTTTGCCTAGCTTACTTTGGGACTAGGTCAATTGGTGTGAATTGCCCCGTGATATTTATTTATTTATTTTATTTATTATATTATGAAGCTAAAGACATCCGCTGTAATACTACATGTACGTGGTATTTAGGTATGGTAGATAAACAAATGTGCACTATCACCTATGGTATGTCAATTCCATATCTAAGTAGTAGTAGTGGTTTGACCTATGGCCTCTCAAGCCTCTGCTCGCCTCTCTCTGGTCGTGGGTTCAAATCCTGGCTCGCACCTCTGTGTTTTTCGGAATTTATGTGCGTAAATTTACCATGAGCTTTACGGTGAAGGAAAACATCGCGTAGAAACCTGCATACACCTGCGAAGAAATTCAATGGTGTGAAGTTCCCGATCCGCACTGGGCCCGCGTGGGAACTACGGCCGAAGCCCTCTCATTCTGAGAGGATGCCTGGGCCCTGCAGCGGGACGTATATAGGCTGGGATGATGTCAATTCCAAACCAATTGTCTCGAATATAATCGTCGTATCCTACGATAAGAGCCACTATCGCCATAGGGGCTTTTAGTTTTTAGTGTAAAATTGAAATCTACACGTCAAGATACATGTTAATAGCTTTTAATAATATTTTTAATATTTTTTTATTAAATAGTAAAAAGATATTTTTAATAAGCCACAATTACGTATGTCTCACTTCTAACGTGGAGTAAAGCCACAAGTATGCTGCTGTCCTTATTCGCCGTGCAAAAAGGATCGACGCGGGCGCGAGGAGGGGGCGCAAGCGCCGTTTCTACTGTATTTGGCGGACAGCGGCGGAAGAGTCGCATGCATTGGTAATGGTTATTTAATTTGTAAGATCATTCTTTGTTTTCGTTAATCGTTAAAGAAAACAACAAAATGAATCGTCGTAGACATAGATTAGTGAAAATAGTTGCAAAAGACGACTCAGAACGAAAGAGAAAAACACCAAGTAAATTAAGCTAAATTTATTTATAAATTTTTTCCATTATTTATTACTTCTTTAAGGTTTACTTTTTTATTATATATTTTTAAATTTACTTATTTATATATTTACATAGTTTAATGAAGAAATTTACACAATTGAATGAAGTGGTTAGTGTTGCCGAGAATAAAGCCCGAACGGCAACTGCGGCCTTTTTCCGTGGAGTAGCTCAATTTTATTTGTATAGCGAATGTGTGGCCACAATTGCGGTAGTGTCCTTTTTCTATGTACGAAATATGTTTTATTGAATTATTGCTTAAATATTCACTTTTCAAAGATTTATTTGGTAGGCTTATTAACAATGCGGCTCCATGGAATGAACATAATTGTTTTTTGATAACAATAATTATTTTGAACGTGTGATTTTGCATGTCTCCTTTTTGGGTTCTTATGGTACTTGTGGCCTTTTTCGCCATATACAGGGTGGAATTTTGTAATGCCATCTCCAGGGGAAGTACTCTAAATACTGAAAATAGGAAAATTTACTCAAAGGAAACATTCCTTTATTTTTGAAAAGAAAGAAAACTGCATTCAAATATTTTTGAAAATTCGCTTGCCTCACCCAGGAACAAAACCGGGTGCTATTTTAATCAGATTTTAGCCGATTCGATTCCCGGGTGCGGCAACCAAATTTCCGAAAATCTTTGAATGCAGTTTTCTTTTTTTTCAAAAATAAAGGAATGTTTCCTGTGAGTAAATTTTCTTATTTTCAATATTTAAAGTATTTTCCCTGGAGGTGGCATTACATATTGAAAAAAAAATGTGATTTTGGTATTATTATATCTATTTACCTTCTAATTTGTTGTCAGTCTGTCAATAGGCACGAATATTACTCTCTTATACTATAAGAGGAACGTAGACGTCTTTACGGTGTATGAACTGGCCAAAAAGGTTGGATACTGTTACATGATGTGGACCAACTGAAGTAGATAACCTAATGAAATACGTAGTGGGCTACAATTATTTATGAAGACAAAGGTCGATGAAGGTGCAAAATTTATTAAGTTCCAGTCAAAACCGAAATCGTATTGTCTTTAGATTCTATCAGTACATTACTGAAAAATATTAAATTTTCGTACTCTACTGAATGGCAAAAATTGGACAAAGAATGATAATAGTGAAAAGGTCACGTGGAGTAGGGTCAAAATTACCTATATGTTATTAAATGTAAATAAATAAGATATAAAGAAGAAACACGAATTGTAGTTACAAAACATGGTGTTGATCTGATGCTGGAGCTGGAAGATTTAATCTCGTAGAGTTTGGGCTCCTTAGATTCGTTTTGACGAGTACTTTGATCCTAGATGGTAACCAGGGTCTGATGATGGAGCTGAAAGGTGACAATAGGAACTCCATAATTAAAAAACGCAACTCCATCGAGTTTAGGCTCGTTTAATTCATCTTGGAGGGTATGTTGGTCCTAAATATATTAAAAAAAGAAAAAATGTGTTAAAAACAAGCTTTTATTAGGTACATGTTAATAAAAAGAACTAAAAAGTTGAAAACAATTTATGCCACATGTCAAATCTTTGCGTTTTTATCACAGTCGCAATTTTTTTAATAAAAGCGTATTACATCTTGACAATAGAAATAAAAAAGGTGTAACATGCTTTTACTAAAAAAAAAGAGCCTGTGATAAAAACGCAAAGCTTTAATATTATGTGAAATTCTATTTATTTTTTAAGTTTATGAAAAATTAAGAAGTTTTTAGTACTTGTTTCCCTAAAAGAGACTTGTTTTATGATAGAAAATTACTGTGGGTACCTACGCTTTATGATTTAAAAAATCTTAATAAATAAACAAATATTCTTGTTATTTGCCACTTCTTTCTGCATTACGAGAAATATACTTTTTTTTAATTAAAAATATGAACTTTATTTTAGCCCTCTCATTCTGAGAGGAGGCCTGTGCCCTGCAGTGGGACGTATATAGGCTGGGATGATGATGACTTTATTTTAAAAATAAAAAATTGTTGACACTCAAATATTTTAACAACTACAATTTGGTCCTAAAGGTAGTTGTGGCCCCGTATTTTTCGACGATAAAAGGCACCATGTAGCTTATGGCCCCTTAAAACTCATTTAGTCCGACGAAAAAGGATTTAAAGGACAAAATCAATACATAATATACCACTAAAAACATAAATTTTGTTTTAGCAGAACCCTAGAACACTAATACACATTATTTAATTAAAAAATTATGAATTTGTTAGTTATCTTTTTAAAGAAACACAAAAACGCTTCTCCTGAAAAGTAAGCATTTTGTAATTGTGGCTCTTATCGTAGGATACGACGTAATGTGTAAACAAAGATCAGGAAACAAACATATCGACTGTGGCTATCCCTATTATCCCTTGCCCCACCGCAGAGCAGAGGACAAACAAATGGTTACGTAATGACTGACATCGAATCGCTGACTCGACACAAAACTAGTAATGAACCAGAATGAATGAATATGACGGAACTACGGTATGACGAGTTTTATCTGCCAGAAAGTGGCAACAGAACTCGGTATACGGGCATTTTCATTATAAATTGTACAGTCAAGTGTAAAAATATGAGTGCATACAACTTGCTCATAAATACGCTCCATAGCTCTTATATGTCGTCGATCTAAAGTAACGGTTCATAATTATGATCAGATTATATCGATACATATTTTTGCACTGGAGTCTATGTACCATTTACTTTTCTTTAAATAGGAAATTTTTGTATTTTTTGATTCTAAATCAAAGCGGATTCATTTTCATAAAGAAACAGGCGTCCTTACTTTTAAGTCGATTTTGCGACTTTTATTCATTATCATTACCTACAGTTTACATGGTTCGTCACGAAACTGGCATTTTTAGCGGCGCGTTGTGCACTTTTTGGAATGTTTAAAAAATGTTAAACTCGCGTCAGGATACGTGACCCTGATCAAAAATTCGTAAGAAAGGAGGGGGAGTGGGGGGTGAGGGGGTTCGTAAGACGGCACAACGTTTCATTTTCAAGTTTTCACTTCTCCGTCGGCACTCCCGAAGCGCAACCCGTTGTTTTTTTTTATTCATCAAAATCAATAGCGTTCTTGATTACGATTGAGAAAAACCCGAATTTTACTCAATTAAAAAATAAATGGTGCTCTTTACAATGAAACTTTTGCTACCGACAGTCCTGTCACAATTCAAATAAATTGCATGTCTTGGGCTCGGAATGATGACGGTACTAATTGGATTTAGATATTGATGTTTCAGCGCGATGGCACCCTATCAGAGCTTAGCTTTTCTCATTACCTATAATGGGTAAGACGTAGTAGCCCAGTGCTTTGGCCTATGCCCTCTCTCGCAGAAAAGCTTGAATTCAAACTCTGGCTCATCCTCTGAGCTTTGCAGTCGAAATGGACACGTTCTAAGGTGGTCGAATAAATTACAAGGACACCTTCTAATGAGGGAGTTGTGAAAAAATATGTAATCTGCCATTTTGTAGCGGCGGCTATCTTGGACCGATATTCATCAAAAAAATCAAAATCAGTTCATCCGTTCGGGAGCTACGATGCCACAGACAGACACGCACGTCAAACTTATTATAACACCCCGTCATTTTTGCGTCGGGGGTTAAAAATAATGTAACATCAGACGTGAGTTCATTGAATAGGGGTTCTTTTGTTCTCTCCATCCTATATAGGTCCACTTCTGGGCACGGCCCTCGCCAGAAATGGGAATGGAAAAGGAGGTTATTTGCAGAGATATAGCTGTTGAAATTGTTTTCCAGGCCATGTAGCAATACAGTATTTAATACTAGATGAAAAAAATCCGCCTGTATATTTCCCGTTTCCATGGAAATTCCGGGAAAATATATAACCTATGTCACTCGCGGAACTGAGACAAATCTAATGACACCTCACACTTCAAAATCCATTGAGCCGTTTAGGCTCCAGGGCGTGTCAAAGAATGATACATATATACATAAATACATACGCTCAAAAAACATAACCCTCCTTCGACAGTCGGAGAAAACAGGGCCGAATTCAGAGGTGTAGAAGCCTAGAATCAACGAAGGAGTAACACAGCATAAAATAGTTATTTGACATGTCGAAGCCTTAAGTTTTTAAACTCTATTGCGGCGGTCCGCTCTTTAAAATCCGGCCCTGAAATGTGTTCTGTAAGATTTGTAGGAGATAGTCCTAACTTGTCGTATTACCAGTCTTTACAATTAAAATACAGTGTTAAAACAAAGTTCCCGAATTCAAATCTGCAGAATATTATCTTCATAAAAACATTCCAATACGAAACCGTTCAAAATGAACGCGCAGATATTGTTACGAGTAAGAGAATCATTGTAATATTGTTTTAGACATTAATTATTCAATCCTTTGAAAACACCCAGTTTTGTCTTGTGAAATAATAGACTGCTCTGCTCTGAGGTGATACTTTAGTCGCAAGAGCCTCTGTACATTATGAATAAATACTACAAAACAGGCTTTAGGTTCTTAAGTAACAATTGAAATAAGATTAAGCAAACATCTCTGAAGTCATATCTTAAGTGGCCAGATCCAAACATATTGACAATTTTAATCTTTAATTTATTGGTTAACTATACAAAAAAAAACATGACATAATTAACTCTAAATAATAAATAAATAAATAAATATTAGGGGACAATCTTACAAAAATCGACCTAGTCCCAAACTAAGCAAAGCTTTTACTATGGGTTCTAGACGACGATAAACATACTTATATAGATA
This sequence comes from Archips crataeganus, assembly GCA_947859365.1. Taxonomy (NCBI): domain Eukaryota; kingdom Metazoa; phylum Arthropoda; class Insecta; order Lepidoptera; family Tortricidae; genus Archips; species Archips crataeganus. The sequence goes on from OX402058.1 coordinate 16,804,005, forward strand.
AATAAATACTTAAATACATAGAAAACATCCATAACTCAGGAACAAATATTCGTGCTCATCACACAAATAAATGCCCTTACCGGGATTCGAACCCAGGACCTCTTGCTTCGTAGGCAGGGTCACTACCAACTAGGCTAAAGCGGTCGTTAAAAAATTAACACTATAATTAAAAATAAAATAAAACTAACTAAACTAAAAACTAAATAAAATTAATAAATGGTTCCCCCCGCGGCATGGACCCGAAGATACTGGTTGCATTACCTCGCTGTATTGCAATGCTGATACGTTGAGCGAGGAAGCTGCCAGCTCTTCGGTCCCCTGTGTTATCACAAAGCCGTTTTGAAAGGTCTTTATAAATCTTTTTTGCGCTGGGGCCCCACGGACCTAAGGTCTCAACCCCTTATCGACATAGTTCGAAGAGTTGCCAGACTTCAGGGTCATAATTTTTTTTTGTTTGCATCTCTCCTGTGAACATTGCAAAAGTTAAGGGTCTATAAATTGAATCAGGCGTTACTTTGCGGAGGTCCATATTAATGACCTGAAACAAATACTTTGCTTTGCCGCGACCATGCGGGTGAGCAAAGTAATTGTTTCAGCTCGTTTATTTAGAGACTAGCTGTTGCCCGCGACTCCGTCTGCGTGGAATTAGTAATTTGGGCAGCTTATTTTTTTATCCAATTTGCTTTTTCATCAATTACGCGGCTCTCGTTAGTTCCTCGATATAAAAAAATTATCCGCCCCTCCCGACCCCACCCCCCCCCCCCGAACCACCCGCACACCCGCGTTCACATTCACCACAAGTCAAGCGTGCCTATAGAAGTTTTACTTCAAAAACCCCCGATTTTGAAACATTCTTCCGCTCCGCTCCGCTCCTATTAGTTTAAGCGTGATGATTATATAGCCTATAGCCTTCCTCGATAAATGTGCTATCTAACACTGAAAGAATTTTTCAAATCGGAGCAGTAGTTCCTGAGATTAGCGCGTTCAAACAAAAAACCTGTTCGATAAATTCTTAAAATAGACGTATCTTTCTTATTTGTGAACCGATTCAAATGAAACAAACACTAAATGTTAATCCAAGAAAATACCAACATATCAGTGAAAACCGCATCCTTCTAGGTTAAGCCGTTTCTGAGATTAGCGCGCACAAACGCACAGACAAACAGACAAACAGACAAACAGATAAACAGACAAACAGACAAACAGACAATAATTCTAAAAATCATTGTTTTGGGTTCTATTGCGCTACTAAATAGCCCTAGTGACAGTTTTTCTCAAATATTTTCAATGTACAGACACCGACTTGTTACAGATTTATTATATGTATAGAAGATGATATTTAAATTAATTTGATTACTGGCCATACGGTAAACTGCTTGCGGGTTGCTTTAGGAAATTTTGGAGTTACTTTGATAGATTTAAAATGGTTATAAAAACGCTATAGCTCGATTGAGCAAATGACGTAAAAAGTTAGGCAATTTATCAAGTATTTCAAACTAAATACAAACTGAAATATAGATGCACAGAAAGAACCCCAGAAAAAAGACCAATGCTGGGAATCGAACCCAGGTCCTCAGCGTTCCGTGCTGCGTGCTTACCCCTACACCATCACTGGTCTAGAAGTTAGCGACGAATCTTTCCCATACATCGTACACTTCAGTCTGTTATATTCACATTTAGGCAGTGATAAAGCGCATCTATGTTATGCCCTCTACCGAGAGACTTCAACACTCCTTCGGAGCTACCCGCTCACCTGGACCAAGAGATGGCGCTACTAGGCCAACTTTTACAAGTTAAGTATGAAGTATCTTTTTTTTTTTTTCTATTTATTTTTTTATTTTCTTCAACTTCATTTTTTTATTACTTTTACGGTCATCCCGTGAAACCATATATTTCAAACTAAATACAAACTGAAATATAGATGCACAGAAAAAACCCCAGAAAAAAGACCAATGCTGGGAATCGAACCCAAGTCTCTCGGTAGAGGGCATAACATACATGCGCTTTATCACTGCCTAAATGTGATTATAACAGACTGAAGTGTACGATGTATGGGAAAGATTCGTCGCTAACTTCTAGACCAGTGATGGTGTAGGGGTAAGCACGCAGCACGGAACGCTGAGGACCTGGGTTCGATTCCCAGCATTGGTCTTTTTTCTGGGGTTTTTTCTGTGCATCTATATTTCAGTTTGTATTTAGTTTGAAATATATGGTTTCACGGGATGACCGTAAAAGTAATAAAAAAATGAAGTTGAAGAAAATAAAAAATAAAATAGAAAAAAAAAAAAGATACTTCATACTTAACTTGTAATTTATCAAGGTAGTTATTTCACTGCCACAGATAGTCTAAAAAATAAGGACACGGCGTAATAGTACATTACTGCAGCGGCCGCGAAATAGGGGATTGCCGGCCGAGTAATTATAGATGGCCGAGTGTCAACGAGGCCATCTAGAGATACGAGGCCGGCAATCCCTGTTCGTGGCCAAGGCTTGTATAGAGTTTTTCTCAAACATGCATCATCATCATCACCACCATCATCACCGCCATCATCATCACCATCACCATCACCATCACCATCACCATCACCAACAACATCATCAACATCCATCAACATCCATCAACATCCGTCAACATTCATGAACAAGAACATCCATCAACATCCATCCATCCATCCATCCATCAACATCCATCAACAACCATCAACATCCATCAACATCCATCAACATACATCAACATCCATCAACCAACATCCATCAACATCCATCAACATCCATCAACAACCATCAACCAACATCCATCAACATCCATCAACATCCATCAACATCCATCAACATCCATTAACCAACATCCATCAACCAACATCCATCAACATCCATCAACCAACATCCATCAACATCCATCAACCAACATCCATCAACATCCATCAACCAACATCCATCAATATCCATCAACATCCATCAACATCCATCAACATCCATCAACATCCATCAACATCCATCAACATCCATCAACATCCATCCATCCATCCATCCATCAACATCCATCAACATCCATCAACATACATCAACATCCATCAACCAACATCCATCAACATCCATCAACATCCATCAACAACCATCAACCAACATCTATCAACATCCATCAACATCCATCAACATCCATCAACATCCATCCATCCATCCATCCATCAACATCCATCAACATCCATCAACATCCATCAACATCCATCAACATCCATCCATACATCCATCCATCAACATCCATCAACAACCATCAACAACCATCAACATCCATCAACATCCATCAACATACATCAACGTCCATCAGCCAACATCCATCAACATCCATCAACATCCATCAACAACCATCAACCAACATCCATCAACATCCATCAACATCCATCAACATCCATCAACATCCATTAACCAACATCCATCAACCAATATCCATCAACATCCATCAACCAACATCCATCAACATCCATCAACCAACATCCATCAACATCCATCAACCAACATCCATCAACCAACATCCATCAACATCCATCAACCAACATCCATCAACATCCATCAACCAACATCCATCAACATCCATCAACCAACATCCATCAATATCCATCAACATCCATCAACATCCATCAACATCCATCAACATCCATCAACATCCATCAACATCCATCAACATCCATCCATCCATCCATCCATCAACATCCATCAACATCCATCAACATACATCAAAATCCATCAACCAACATCCATCAACATCCATCAACATCCATCAACAACCATCAACCAACATCTATCAACATCCATCAACATCCATCAACATCCATCAACATCCATCCATCCATCCATCCATCAACATCCATCAACATCCATCAACATCCATCAACATCCATCCATCCATCCATCCTTCAACATCCATCAACATCCATCAACATACATCAACATCCATCAACCAACATCCATCAACATCCATCAACATCCATCAACAACCATCAATCAACATCTATCAACATCCATCAACATCCATCAACATCCATCAACATCCATCAACATCCATCAACCAACATCCATCAACATCCATCAACCAACATCTATCAACATCCATCAACATCCATCAACATCCATCAACATCCATCCATCCATCCATCCATCAACATCCATCCATCCCTCCGTCCGTCCGTCCGTCCGTCCGTCCATCCGTCCGTCCATCCATCCATCCACGTCGACCACGTCGACCTATTAAACGTCATGGTGCTGTGTCACATAAAACAATAGACGATCACTTTGCTGGCCAAGGCCAGCAATGTTGTATGAAATTCCATTATTGACCTCTCGTCTAGCCGCACCTGCAACGTGACAGTTCGTGGCGTATTTTAAGGAACATAACGTCAATATTTCATAGCATGTTTGAGAAAAAACTGTTTTCCAAAGTAGCCCCTGCATTTTAAAGTAACGTTTTACGGAATTCAGAAACATTTTCATTGATAAAGCAAAAGCAATATAAATTAAAGGTTTTATTTTAACTGCCGTATCTCTTGTGCTACAAAAATCTAAGGATAATGTCATGACCTAAAACCAAATGCAATTCTGCGATCACACACCACACCACCGTGTGGTCATTGGGATTTTCAGTTAACGGACATAATATCGACAGTGGAAAGGTAAAGTTGCTAAAGCGTCATATATGATTTATGGCGCTTTAGCGATTTTAAATCTTATCTTAACCACCTTTCCAATGCCAATGTTATCGTTTTTCGTAACACACGGGTTATAATATAATAATAATAATAATTTTATTTAATCAGACAACAAGGATCCATAATAATATTAGTATTTCACTTATGACTATGTTAGTATACATATTGAACAAGTGACATTGTGTTTTTAATTAAATTTTGCATAACAGAGCACTCATCTCTCACAGCTATCGTCTTCAGGAGGCTGTTAGTGCTGCCACGTATTCTTATCAGAAGCGATGCCATTTTTTTTCGTAGTATAGCGTTAAAGCTCGCGCTTCGGCAAATATCGTGGACGCACTGCAGAACCGTGGCAGCCCCAACAGCGCCCTGAAGGCGTTGTTGTATTGGACGCGCAGGGAGCTGATGGAGCGTTCCGTGCAGCTCGCCCACAGGGCGCCCGAGTACAGTGATGTACAGTATGCTCTGAAGAGCGTTGTTTTAACTGCACTTGTACACCGAGCGAACCTACGTGCCAGCATATTCGCCCGCACCGCCAGCGCCCTGCGCTCCCTTTCTACATCTACATCATCTTTTAAATCGTCAGTTAAATAATGGCCTAAATATTTAACCTGACTCACTCTGGTAACTGAAGTCCCGTTCAGCGAAACTGGGAGGGTCAAATCCGGAGCCTTCCTACCTGGGGCCTTGAAAGTCATATACGCAGTCTTGCTCAAATTGTACAATAGTCCATGAGAGGTAGCATATTTTTGACATATGCTAAGTAATTCGTTGAGCGCATTGACCGAGCGCATTATGGCGTTTGAAACTCTTCAGAGCCCCATCCAAAAATAAATGCCTACTATTTTCTGTTGCGTGTCAGTATGTTTCAGAAACATGTTTCGGCATTAAGGAATGACTTGTCAAAATGAACTTATTATACATTTCAAATTTAAACCATATTACACAGCAGTAAAGTATGAGTGAAAGCGTTTTCAGATTGCAAATACGCTGTTTCAAATGTCATTTGGCAATTATTTATAAGTAAAACTAAATAGGTGTGAAGCTATTCGAGGTACGACGTGTGAACGTGTTAATTGCCTCGTAAGCTGGCGTAACCTGCAATTTGTAGTGAATTATGGAATCATTAGTTTATCTTGTTTTACAGTGGCAAAAATGTGGAATGGTAGGAATGTTGAATGTGGAGTAATAAAGATCTTAATTCGACCCATTCGTGGTTCATGTGAACCAACATCACCTACAACGAAAAAACAAAAAAAAAACCGGCCAAGAGCACGTCGTACGTACACGCTCAGGATAGGGTTCCTATGCCGTTACAAAAAAACCTTGCATATCTGATTAATTTTACTATTAATTACCGATACTGTCCGTATTAAACAAGCAATATTTTATAGGTCAGGTTTCTATTTACTCTTAAACTACCTACTAATAATTCTCAAGAAAACTTAGCCTTCGTAGTTTTCCTTGTTAATTTGAAATATTCCCTCCCAACTTGATTTTTTCAAAATTTTTATATTAACAGTCTAGCTTTTAGTGGGGGGAAAAATGCACTTTAAAGTTGAATATTTTGCAAACAAATCACTATAGCGAAAAATTGTCTTCACAACCTTGAAATGATTTTAATTTTAAAAGACATAAGGTTAGATGAGAAAAAAAATCACCCCCACTTTACATCTATGGGAGGTACCGTAAAAAAAATATTTTTCTACATTTTATTTTTTTACTTTGTCCGGATAATTGCTACACATGTTCATGCAAAAATTACAGCTTACTACCCTTAATAGTCTCTAAGCTAAGCGACGGATGGACAGACGGACAGACAAACAGACATGGCGAAACTATAAGGGTTGCGTTTATGCCATTTTGGCTCCAGACCCTAAAAATGTGATGACGGGAGTTTCAACCGCCTTACTTTCATGGTACAGCTCAGGTAGTACATCTCTAGCTTCATAGTCGGGGTTACTACCACTACCTATAAGGCCGTCTAAAAGTACACAATAGTTTATATCGTTAAGGTTCACTTCGTCCACATTCTCATTTCGTTCACATTCCTACTTCGTCCACAATCCCACTTCGTCAACATTCCCATTTCATCCATATTCCCATTTCATCCTTTTCCCACTTCGTCCACATTCCAACTTAGTCAACATTCCTATCCATATTCCCACTTCGTCCACAATCCCACTTCGTCAACATTCCTAGCCGATTTTAATGCGGTTTTCGCTATCACTTAGCTTAATTCTCAGGGAAGATTTTATTTGTGATTCAGGTAAGGACGAAATGGGAATGTTGACGAAGTGGGAATGTGGTCGAAGTGCGAATGTAAATGAAATGGGAATATGGACAAAATGGGAATGTTGACAAAATAGGAAGTGGACGAATTGCGAATTGATTGTGGACGAAGTGGGATTGCTGACGAAACAGGAAGTTGGCAAAATGGGAATGTGGACGAAGTGAACCTAAACGGTTTATATGAAGTGGGCATAGTTCTACAATTACGGTCAGTTTTTAACTTTACACAATCGAGCAACTGTAAAAAAAATACGAAAATAATCTATACGCCACAAAGAATATGCAGAGAAGATAGGTAAATAAAAAGCTAAAAAACACAACGGCGCTCCACGGAGCGTTCATTTAATCACGGTGGCAAAAAATAAATCACACCTAGGACTGTAATTAAATCATCAGGCGGAAAATAAATCATCGATAAATTGACGGATAAATCTGTCAATCACGTGCCATGTGTGAATCAGAGCTATATCATGTTGAGAATTATCTGAAGCCTTCTCGGAATATTAGGTAGGCACTAGGCAGGGCACTTCAAAACTGAAGAAGACAAGGCGTCTGCCACATAAAGGTTCTACAACATAATAATATTATTGTTTTTCGGGTGAGGTAGGAGTTAATCACGGGCCAGGCCTTCTACTGCTAAATTGGGATTGTCTAAAAAAAATACCAATGGTTTTTATTTTTTTTTGTACTTATAGAATAGTCAGTTATAAGAAACGATAATAATATTAAATAGCAGAGCAAAAGAACGGCCTGATACGATCTACGAATACCGTAGTAGCACCTAGTTTTAAAAATCCTAAAAATGCCCCTAAAAAGGACATGGTAAAGTTTCAAGTTCATAATTCCAATTTCATAATTCTTCGCAGACGGAGTCTCGGGCAAGAGCTAGTATCCATAGTAAATAAACTAATTACTCACACACAAATAGAAACAGAAAATGATTAAATTACTTACATAACTTGAACTTTTGTTACATAAAACTGATCAGTGGTTGACCACTATCTCACCTGATGAAAAGTGCAGATGAAGCCAAAGGTGTATCTCACTGGTTCACCTAAATTGAAAGCTGTATTAAAAATAAAAGAAAAGTGAATAATAGTTAAACTAAAACAACAAAAAAATCCAAATGGTTTCCCCCGCAGCATGCTCTCAAAAATACTAAGAACATTTCCTCGACGTATAGCAATGCTAATACGTTGTGCAAAGAAGCTGCCAGCTCTTCAGTCCCCTGTGGTATCCTTTATAATGACACTGAACATATTTAATGAACTGAAACTATTACTTTGTTCACCCGCGAACTTCTCGAAGGTCGTAGGTCGCGGGTGAGCAAAGTAATTGTTTCAGTTCATTAATATTCACGTTGGATGCGGATGGCGCGGGACCGATCTGTTTGGCGAGCCTTGGGGGAGGCCTATGTTCAGCAGTGGACGTCTTTCGGCTGAAATGATGATGATGATGATTAATATGGACCTTATTGAAAATACTTAGTTTGCATGTGAAACTGTATTTCGTTTGTATCACCAATATTGATAACCATGTTTTTATACAAATACATTATATGATTACGTAGGTACGGTCAAGGACTTTAATTCATGAGCCACCATGGAACCATTTCACAGTAAACGTCATAGTGACATAGCATTAATCAACAAGGAAAATCGTAATGACTTTTCCTTTGAAAAGGTTCCATGGTGGCTCATGAATTAAAGTCCTTGACTGTCCTTAGAGCCTAAACCACTAGATCTAAAATTTCAAAATAAAGTAAGTAGACTTTAAAGACATAGAGGTGCATTGAGATTAACTTTTCGCTTTTCGGGGAGCCAGATAAAGTGACCGGGAACCATTTTACAAACATTTAAATCATAACGTTTTTAGGGTTCCGTAGTCAACTAGGAACCCTTATAGTTTCGCCATGTCTGTCCGTCTGTCTGTCTGTCTGTCAGTCCGCGGCTAAGCTCAGAGACTGTTAGTACTAGAAAGCTGTAATTTGGCATCAATATATATATCAGTCACGCCGACAAAGTGATTGAATAAAAAAAAGTAAAAAAAATTTTTTTAGGGTACCTCCCATAGACGTAAAGTGGGGGTGATTTTTTTTTTTCTCGGCTAACCCTATAGTGTGGGGTATCGTTGGATAGGTCTTTTAAAATCATTGCGGGGTTGCTAGCATGATTTTTCTATTCAGTGATCTGTTTGCGAAATATTCAACTTTAAAGTGAAAATTTTCATTAAAATCGGCCGTCCCCCCCCTCTAAAATCTAAACTGTTAGGTGGAAAAATTTGAAAAAATTCAGAAGGGTAGTAAATATATCAAATTTACTAGGAAAATTATAGCGGCTAAGATTGCTTGGAAATTATTTGTAGTTTAAGAGTAAATAGTAGCCTAAGGTATAAAACATACCTAAACTTGGATGATTCCGTACACATACGAAATCCTTAGAAAAATATTACTTGATTTTTTCGTAATGGCTACGGAACCCTACCTTGGGCGTGTCCGACACGCTCTTGGCCGGTTTTTATTGTCTAGCAAATCTTAGAAGTCAAATTTCACCCAGTTGAAACTGTCTGATTGACTTGAAATTTCGTACTCGCCCCGATATTCAAAGCTGGTAGTGTTTTCCATGTTTAGACAGAAAAACATACAAAGAAAAGGTTATAATGAATGAAAAATAAGTATTTTGTCAACGAAATTAATTCTGTAGGTTATTGATTTCTAGCGGCATTGACAGTGAACTTGCAGAGTTGACGTCGACTAAATTAAATATACAATACAATACAATACAATACAATACAATACAAATATTCTTTATTGATCACCAAAAACAGTACAGTGACATTACAAAAATAAAAATTCAGGTAGACAATAGGCGGTCTTATCGCTAAAAAGCGATCTCTAATATACCTTGACTAACAAACTTAGATGGCAGTCATTCATTGATTTATCATTTCATTCTGCCCATAAGTTATCATAATAGCTTCAATTTCAATGTACAAAAATAAAAATAACTTTAGCTGTAGTACTTAATCCGTAGTTTATGTTAATTAAGTAGTCCATTAAAAAAAAAACTCGTTAAAATTATAGCTTCTCTAAATCTAACTGGTCCCCCATGTAATTCAATTACGCTATTTTTTTAATTATCCAGCGTAAGGGAAAAAGCGAATAAATACATTTTTGAGTAAATACCCTTCTGGGATTTTAACTCATAATTTACTGTTGTGAATCATTGTTTAAAAACAATCCATCAATTCGTCAATTCATCATCTCAAATCAGAAGTTGTGATGCGAAAACTCTTAACGTGTGTCAAGATTTTTATCACCGCCGTATCAGTTGGCTGTCAGTGATCGTCAGTCTTGCCCTCCGCATTGTAGAGAACGCACGGCCGCACGGATAACGACGCGAATTTAAAAAGTTTCATTCGAAAATAGAAGTTCAGATTCCTTTTTCGAATTAGTGTTTGGTTTCGTTTTGTGGCTGGCACACTGGCTGGAAATTAACGGATGGGAGTTTGATTTTCTTTTATCGGTAAGTTTTTTCCAAGTTTTTGTGTTCAGAAAAAAAAAATAACTAGCAGTTTTTCGATGTTATTTTCAGCTGATTGCGTATTTTATTAACTGTCAGAGTTAATTAGATTACGATTTTTATAATTTATGACTATTAAGGTGTAAGTAAAAAGTTGATTAAAAAAATGTTAAATGTCCTTGTAAACTGTATCTATGCTAGGAAGAGAATTTAATAATTTCAGTTCTATATAAAATATATCAATGAATAATTAGTTACCACACGTCACACGTTACGCGTGCTTACTAATTAGTAACCGCAATTATTAATATTATATGCAACATTTTTTTATGGCTAAATTTCTATGACAATAGTAAAATAAGTGCCTAGTGGTTTACAGAATAATTTATCACCTATCCAAGGAATATGTTGTGCCGTAGTGACATCGAAATAAATTTTATTTATTTATTTTATTTATTTATTTATTTATCACATGAAAATAAATAAATAAATAAAATGTCGCGTAATTAGTTTAGCTTAGTGTTGTACTTTCTATTCACATTTTTTTCTAAAACCACAAATTTCAAAATGTTTTTAATCCTACCTAACCTTACCTACTGCGTTCAAACTAAAAAGATTCTAACAAAATACTTATACGGTTTTCTATTTTTATGGCCAAGAAAATTGCGATCAATATTTTTATGCGTAACGAGGGGATCCGCTTGGTGACACTACAAAAATAATTAACCTTTAAATTAAATTTTACTTCCTATGTACAGTCACTATCATAAAATATCCGAGCTATCTATAGTCTAGTGCTCAATCGTGCTTTGAAATATCCAAACAGGATGGTATTGTCATGTCAATCGTCTAAGTGCATATAATTTTAAATATTTTCGAGTATCTAGACAGCTTTTATTTTTATGATGGCGCCTGTGGTAGAAACAAATAAGAAAGATGTAAAAAACAACATAACGAGCTACTACTGTATTTTGAGAGGGCTATGCTCGGAGTTTCTCTGCGGGATGGCATTAGAATTGATGAAATCCGCGCAAGAACTAAAGTCACGTTTAGCTCGAAGAATCGCCATAGACTCAAAAGTGGCAGTGGGCAGGGCACACCGCTCATAGAATTGACTGCCGATGGGGCTGAAAGGTTCTCGAGTGGTGTCCACAGACCGGACGACGCAGAGTAGGTAGGCCTCCAACAAGATGGAGCAACGACATGGTTAAGGTTGCGGGAACGCATTGGATGCGGATAGCGCCAAACTGATCTATTTTGCGAGCCTCGGGGGAGGCCTATGTCCACGTTTTTCGGCTGAAAAAATGATGATGATGACTGTATTTTAACGTGCGCTTCCATAGAGACGGGGTCGTGCGGAATCAACCAATCGCATTAACTAGAATCCACGTCATATCAGCAATACCTTCAAAAGAACAATTCTTTTATATTTATTACTCACTTTCGCCCGCGACTTCGTCCGTGCAGAATTCATTATTTACGGTAGAGCTTCTTCATCTCTTTCATTGAACAAAAGGAAAAACCGGCAACGGCAATAAAATACACTCTGACTGACGACAATGATCGGTGACAGACGGTTGGACAGTGGAGCCTCAGTAATAGGGTCCCGTTTTTACCCTTTGGGTACGGAACCCTAAAAATTAAAGATTTTATAGCTGTTGGTTTGTTAAATTTAAATGTGTTTGTTTTGTAGGCCATGGTAGCGGCCTAGGTAACGGCGGGGCAGGGGGTGCTAAGAATCTCCGGGGGCGATCTGGCTACCACTACCGACGACGACCTGGTTAAGGTTGTGGGATCGCGTTGGATGCAGATGGCACGGAACCGATCTGTTTGGCGATCCTTAGGGGAGGCCTATATTTAGCAGTGGACGTCTTTCGGCTGAAGTGATGATGATTGATTTGTTTCTCTTATTGAATTAAAAATTAAACAGTTTAATTTTCATCGAATTGGAAGACTAATGAGTGTTGCTGAAGCGAAAGATATATGTCAGGATCGTAGCGGGTGGAAAAAAAATATACATTAGTCTCTGCCTATCCCTTTGTTGGGAAGGAGGCGTGATTGTATGTATGTATGTAAGTATTGTTTTTTTTTGCAAAAAAATGTCTATGACCCACGTAGAAGATACGAGTACGGTGGTTGAAATGCCTCGCAGCCGCACAAGTGTATGTATAATATAAATAAGGGTGTTAAGGTCAACAAACTTAATCCAGAAGATCCAACTATGCATTAAAGAAATCTTCATAAACTATTTTCTTGGCATGAACCAGATATCGCGAATAATACTGACACCAATATCGACATCAAATAAATCTACTAATATCGACGTTTATTTGACGACAGCGTATTTGCGAAGCCATTAGCACCAAAACTCAGCGATTCGGCGCCTCTAATTCTGTTTGCTGTTGTCATAGTCATACGCATAGTTCGTTTATGACTGTTTGTTATAAACGTACTTGCTATTATCATGGGTATATCATAATAATGATGTTTTGTTACGATGATTATATGAGTAGCTGTTTAAAAAGCGTTAAAGTTTTGTCTACAATACGTTTTCTCACTACTGAGCACTGGTCTCTTCATAGAATGACAGGGCTTAAAGTTGTAATACCCACGAGATCTCAGTGCGAATTGGGAACTTCATGCACAACGTAGAATTGATTTTCTGGTGTATATAGATTTCTTCACGAGGTTTTTCTTCACTGAAGAAAGCTCATGGTAAAATTCCAAAATGTGATTTTGCACATTAAATTCCGACAAAATTAGAAGTGTGAGCCCAGGCTCGAACGCACAATCCTCTGTTCGATAGGCCATAAGTTATGTTTTATATGGAAGCTGACGAAGTTGAGTTTTCGTACGGCTTATATATTTACGTGTCGCATAGATTTAGCAGTCGACATAATGGTTGCAGAGTAGCAAAATAACTGATTTTAATTCATAGCTCAACTTTGATTTACCATTTTGATATTTACAGTAAATGTAGGTTCCATAATGGTACACGGGTACACATTTCAGCATTTTGACTGCACCTAGTCGACGCTAGATTTTACTGATTGCTCGGAATTTCGTCTGCATAATATTCGGCTAGAACTATCTCAAAAGAACTATGCAATTTTACGATAATGCAGTTTACGTATCTTGTTGCCATATTTTATCTAATCAGTTGTACGACTTTCGAAGAATAACCAGCCAAGTGCAAGTAATAAATAAGTAGACTTTACTTATGTATTTCATAGTACTTTTATGAAAAACAATGTTATTTTTTTACGAATCAGTGATTTTCGGACTTTTTAGATACTCGTTGATAACACAGATAAAATAAAACAATAAAGATTTTAAAAAAGAACCAAAGGAGCTATAAATGTTCATTCCAAATTCCTCATCCAAGGATTTTTGTCCTAAAATGTCTCAATGACGAAAAAAGCACTCCATTAATTTCTACCGTTTATTATCATGCTTTAAAGAGTTATAGCTGAATATTACAAAATTATTCAGATATGTAGGTAAATTGAGAATTCCCTTTCTTTATCTTAAGTTGTTTAAAAATTCATTAGAGAGCGAATTTATGAACAATTTTTACGTCATTTCGGAGGGTAATTTTTTTAGGTGTATGTGGTCACTTGTATGTTTATGGATTTAAATTATTCATAAGGGTACAATTAGAAGCTTGTTCTTTAATAGCAATTCCACTTTTAAGACTAAATTTTAAAACTGTAATTTTGTTTGGTAATTTTTGGCAGTATGTTATTACTTTCAGACTTATATAAGAATTCAAATTATTTAGAAGGCACCAATTAGAGAGCTATACTTATTACATAGCAATTAGACTTTTAAGGGTGAATAATAATGAGGGTAATTAAGGGTAAGCAGTAATATGTAAGTCATTTCGGTGGGTTTTTTTGGGCGTATGTGATTATTTATAGATTTGTACAAGAATTCAAATTGTTTAAAAGGTAGGCATTAATTAGAAGCGTGTACTTTAACAGCAATAAAAATTAGTAGTAAAAATAGCAATTAAACTTCAAAAATACCCCACCGAAATGACGTATAAAATAAATATCAAAAACTCACATTTAAATCATATTTTTTAGATTTATCTCTGCCCGGAAACGTCATTATCAACCAACTAGAAATTTATCCGACACTGAGTTGACTTCCCAAGAAAAAGCAGTGTTCGAAACTTGCTTACTACCGCAAGCCACAGGGCAAGCTTCAACTTTGAAACTAAGTTGATTGCAATAACTTCCTAACGAGATCTCCCGTATACCGCTACTAATTGTATTCAAATAGGAGTAACAGTTACTAATCACCATCATATCCGCCTAAAGATATTTACCAGATCGGCGGTCAGTTTCAAAGTCGAAATCAAAACTTTATTCAATTTATACTATACCAAGCAATGAACTGCTCACCTGCGACCTTACGATAGTTACGTTTATGTAAGAAATGTTTGTTCATGCAGTTCCTCCACCTCCACATTGTACGATCACGCACAAATCACACAAACCCAACTATCACCACCACCAAACTACACTGACGCGTTTCGAACCAAGCCATACCAAACACTCATGAATTAATGTCGAAGAATTTACCACCGGTTCGGAAAAAACCCTGTTGAGAAGAATTCGACAAGAAACTCGCTAAGGTATTATTTTCTTTTAAGGTAGTATTTTTTTTACATCTAAAGTAGTTAACGTAGTGATTAATGATGAAAGTAGTTAAAACAACTCAATTTTTTACCACAATAGATACGCTATTTTAAATTAGGGAACGTCAATGCGGATCGGAATGATTTCCAAACATCCCTGTCCATAATATAATTATTAAGGTTATAAAGCCGCACGAAAACCCATGAATATCTACTTTTACGGTTTCATTCCCGGTTCGATAAATTTTACGCCGAAGCCTAAAATCAAAACATGCCGAAATTAAAATCAAAAGTTGCATCGGACACTAGTTATTTTTTTCCTATAAACTATTCAAGATATATTTCAGGACTATCATCCAAAACCTTATAGGTCAGGTTAGATTAATTTTATAACAATCCTGAGTAGTTTACAGTTTCAGAAAAAAAAACAGTTGGGAACTGAAATAGTTGGCAAATGAATCAGTTGGAAAAAGTCTAACTTTCGGTAGCATAGCGTGCGGTTGTGGTACCTACTCTGAAGATGAGCTCTGGTTGAGTTCGAAAAGCGTCAGTGTAGTTTGGTGGTGGTGATAGTTCGGCTTGTGTGATCTGTGTGTGTTTGTACAGTGTGGAGGTGGAGGAACTGCATGAACACGCATTTCTTACAATAACTATCGTAAGGTCGCGGGTGAGCAAAGTAATTGTTTCAGTTCATAAAAAGTATAGTTGGGTAAAGGCAAAGAAACCAGAGCATGTCTTGTACTGCTAAAAATGCTTTAACTTAACTTTAATCCTTGACAAAACTTCTACTTCAATTCATACCTAAAATTATTAACAGACAACTTAGTAATTTAGAAATCGGTTTTGAAGTCAGCACTTTTTTAAGCACCTCATAAAAACGGGTTTTAAACAAGTTAGCTATGAAGTATCTTTTTTTGTACTTATTTTTTCAACTTCATTTTTTTATTACTTTTACGGTCATCCCGTGAAATCATATATTTCGTACTAAATACAAACTGAAATATAGATGCACAGAAAAAACCCCAGAAAAAAGACCAATGCTGGGAATCGAACCCAGGTCCTCAGCATTCCGTGCCGCGTGCCATACCCCTACACCACCACTGGTCTAGAGATTA
Organism: Archips crataeganus; assembly: GCA_947859365.1. Taxonomy (NCBI): domain Eukaryota; kingdom Metazoa; phylum Arthropoda; class Insecta; order Lepidoptera; family Tortricidae; genus Archips; species Archips crataeganus. Next base: position 16,820,281 of record OX402058.1, read on the forward strand.
GACACGAATCTTTCCTATACATCATACATTTCAATCTGCTAAATCATCACCTTATGCAGTGACAAGCGCACATCTATGTTACACCCTCATCGAGAGATTTTAACACTCCTTCGGAACTAACCGCTCACCTGGACAAGAGATGGCGCTACTGTGCAACTTTAAACAAGTTAGCTATGAAGTATCTTTTTTTGTACTTATTAAATAAGTACAAAAAAAGATACTTCATAGCTAACTTGTTTAAAGTTGCACAGTAGCGCCATCTCTTGTCCAGGTGAGCGGTTAGTTCCGAAGGAGTGTTAAAATCTCTCGATGAGGGTGTAACATAGATGTGCGCTTGTCACTGCATAAGGTGATGATTTAGCAGATTGAAATGTATGATGTATAGGAAAGATTCGTGTCTAATCTCTAGACCAGTGGTGGTGTAGGGGTATGGCACGCGGCACGGAATGCTGAGGACCTGGGTTCGATTCCCAGCATTGGTCTTTTTTCTGGGGTTTTTTCTGTGCATCTATATTTCAGTTTGTATTTAGTACGAAATATATGATTTCACGGGTTTTAAAATAAAAATAAAAAATAAAAAATTTTGATTTTCATAAATCTAAAGCAAATGTTGTCGGATTTGATCGCTTGATTTATTCAAACGCGCGTGTCATCTAACAGCTTAACGGATATCCATTATTTATGGCATTTTGAAAAGCTGGAAAAACACAAAACAGAGAGAGGTTCAAACAAGCCGAAGTTATGGATTAATTTTAAAATACAGTGTGGAAACGTGAACTGGAACAAATACTTTGCTCACCCGCTACCTTAACTAGCCCTTGACTTGAAGGTCACAGGTGAGCAAAGTATTTGTTTCAGTTCAGTCCGCAAAGTAACGCCTGATTCAATAAATTATGGAAACGTGATTCAAGATTATTTTTTGTAACTCAATTAATGTTGTAATTAAATAAAAGCATGTAAAAATGATAAATTTGCCATCTTTGAAGTATATTGCAAAGCCAATGAATAAAATTAAAACAGGTAGGTATAGGTAATTTGCATGCAAATAACTTCCGCACCCAGTTCATTCCGAATTACTTATCTTTAAGACAATTGTTTGTACCTACTAAGTTACGATATCACTAAACTTCAGCTGTGAGCGCCCTTACTAAGTAACTTCAACAAATACCAACTTAGCAAATTTCGATATTAAATTGTAATTTTCAAGGCATTTCAGTGACATTTTCACTTAAATGTTACGATGTTTATCGAAATATTCATTTCTACGGAGTATCCTATTAACGCTAGTTAAAATGTCTTTGCATTGTAGTTGAAAACTTGACAGTAAAATTTCATGTAAATTATTAAATCTACTCACAAAATTTCTCAACAATCCAGTTGATAAGTGTCACCTCTAAAAGAAAAGAGCACGACATTTGCTGGGCAGACTTGCGACAAGCTGCAATGGAGGGTCTTGGCGCTCGCTCAGTCAATTAAAATTATTGATTAAATTGAAAAAATCTAGCTAAGGAAAAAAGAAACCAAGCTTTTGTGTTAATTGATAACAATTAGTAAAAATCGTTTGTATTATTTAAATAATATACGTATAAGGCAAGATTAGTAAGTAACTAGCTGTCAGATAAGTAACCTCTCAATTGGGAGTCTCAGGCTGAAATGAGACCAGAGTAGCGTCGTGATCTCAAAGCGGGTGTAGGCAAGCATGACAGGGACTGCATAGAGAGGCTTAGGCAGAAAAGATTCCGCGCTGCCAGACCACCTCCCCTGGGCTCTCGTCATGTTTGTGATTGCTGTGTCAGAAGATGCCGCTGTGGTACAAGACTCGTCAGTCATCGCAGACGTTGCAATCAACCTCCCCGCAACACCTGATTTTACCCGAAGCTGCAACAATCATCTTCAATAGATGACGTGGCCAATGATGATGAGCTGTCAGATAACCGAAGGGATCAACGTGCGCGATTTAGTTTTACCATCATCTTTTTTTTATAGAATAAAGGCTTGCGTTTGACCACAATCACGCATGATGGAAAGCAAAGATGAGGCCTACGATGGAGCACGCTTGCCTAGTAAATGCTAATTCACCCTAGACTTGAAAGCGGCCAAATTATGTATTGTGGTTGTATTGCCATCTTGCCCTGTATACATCCCACTGCAGGGTACAGGGCTCCTCTCACAATGAGGGGGCTTAGGCCGTACTTCCTACGCGGGCCCGCTGCGGATTAGGAACTGCACACACACCATTGTTTTTCTTACCAGGTTTTCTTTTATCGTAAAACTCGTGGTAAATTTGAAATGTAATTCTGCACATAAATTCCGAAAAGTCAGAGATACTGGACCGGGCTCAAGCCCACGACCTTCTCTGCTTCTAGTTTTGTGTTTTTAACTGTAATACAATAAGGGAAATTACAATAAGGGAAATCATCATGACCAGAATTGATTTTATCTACAACCAGAAGCTAGTAAGATAGGGTAAGATAAACCTTATCAGACACTGCACGATAGCCCTTGTTAAAGGTTAGGTCATTTCCCTGTATCTGTTGTGATAACATGTATTTTATTTGTTAGCGTTATATCTAGTTAAGACTTTGTGTGCCTAGAGAATAGACATAGAAAAACTGCCTACGTTCGTTATAAACTGTAAAAATATCTAATCGACGTGCCCCGAACCGGCTTTATTTGAAAGGCAAAGGGTTTGGTATGTACAACTGGGCGTCTAGAATATCACATAATTATTTATTTTAGATTATCCTGATTACCACGGGATCCACTTAAAATCCCAATTTTTTAACTTTTAAGTCCAGACTTGAAAAATTACACTGTTGTTCTATATACGAATACAACGTAAATAAAACCATACTCGTATTATTTTTGGTGCTAAATCCCATTGGAATTTAGCAAAATCCCGAAATTGCCAGACATAATGGATTAAGCGAGTGAAGTACCGGCTAAAACTAGTACAATATATATTTTCCCAGCATTCTCATTAGTATGTCTTTACCGTACCTTGTTTAGTTTCTTGCCGGATCCTTTTCAATAGGGTTTTTCCGAACCGCTGGTGGATTCTTCGACTTTTATGAGAGTTCTAGCCTTAATTGAATAACGATATTTTGACCTTGACTTCATCAGATACCTAAAGGACCAAAGAGTGTCATTACGAGTTATTAATTTCTCCAAAATAAGAATTATTAGTCACTTAAATTGTACTAGCACAATATGCCACGCAAAGTTCCCAATCCGCACTGGGCCCGCATGGGGATTACGGCCCAGCCCTCTCATCCTGAGAGGAACCATGTGCCCTACAGTGGAATGTATATAGGTTAAGATGACGATGCCACGCAATGCCTACGCAATACACTTTTTTTTCATCGATATCGATATCAGCTTTCCCAACTCTAGTGTTCTGGTTCATCTTCAGTCGGCCAATTAGAATGCAGCCATCGCATCGGCTTTGTGCTTTGTCAATTTTACTGAACAAATTATCTGACGTTTCAGTGGAAACGTCAGTAGAGTGCTACTGGTTAATTCATTTAAGATAGATAGTCGTCACTATTTTCGTTCATTGTAGCGTTGTAATGGAACTAAGGTAGCTTTGGTGGCCTAGCGGTTTAACCTATGGCCTCTCAAGCAGAGGGTCGTGGGTTCAAACCCCGGCTCGCACCTCTTGACTTTTTCGGAAATTGTGCGAAATTACATTTGAACTTTACCATGAGTTTTACTGTGAAGGAAATACATCTGCAAAGAAATTCAATGGTGTGTGTGAAGTTTCCAATTCGCACTAATACCGAGTGAGAACTACGTCCCAAGCTCTCTCATTCTGAGAGGAGGCCTGTGCCCTGTATACGTATATAGAGGATGATGATAGAAGGGGACCTGTTCAAAAGTGGACGTTTTCCGGTCATCTCTCGATGATGCATGATTCACTAATATGGAACAGCCATGTCAAATTCATGAAGACCGTAGAATAGGTGTGCCGCAAAATCTTACAAAATAGGTACTTGAAATACTCTCATTCTGAGAGGAGCCCTGCGCTCTGCAGTGGGATGTATGTAGGCTGATGATATTTATTAAATTTCCAATGAAAAGGAGACTACAATAAAGTACAAACATTATTTCTTACGCCATTGATATTTGATAGCTTTTATCCTTAATTAAGTTGTCTTCTTAATTGTGGCGTTAATTTACAAGTCTGCTTAAGAATTCATAGAATAACACGACTTAAAAATTCGGCCGTTCTTATTACTGTTCATTTGTTCCTTATACCTAATGTAGGAACCAGGGGTGTAGCAGACATTCGCATCCGCATCTGCAACAGCGGATTATCCGGATTAAATTTAACATCCGAGTCGGCATCCTCATCCGCATAAAATCAATGCATAGCTTATACGGAATCAGCTTACGCATCCGCATGAAAAATAGCTTAGGATGCGGATGATGAACAAGTCTGTACAGGAACGACTTAGCGACGGCGTGTGCATGGTGCACGTGCTACTTAGGTATTTTCGCCTTTAAACGTGTGTGACAATAGTTCCTAGTGAACAATTTTTTAGTGGCGGACGGAAAAAGAGTGCTGTATTCGCCAACAAACTGCTTAGCAGTTTGGCGAAAATATTTTTAACTTGTTATTTTTGTAAATTGTGGCTTAATATAAAAAAAAATTACGACCCTTTTCGAAATCGCTTTGACCCAGAACAGGAAGCCAAGTTGCTGTTCATTAAATATAAGGCACCTATTTGCATTAAAAAAACCGGTTGTCTGTAAAGTCGGTTTACGGACGATAGTTTAACGTGACAACATTCAAAAAACAAAAATGTAACCAGGCGGTCACTCATCCAAGTACTGACCGCGCCCGACGTATCTTAACCCCGGGATCGGCGAGAACCGGACCGGTGTTTTGTCAAATATCTTGAAAACGGTGCATCCTACGACAAAATCAATGAAATTTATTTTCATCCCCTTTAAAACTCCCGCGCCCCTCCCCCCGCAAATGGATCCGCGGATGTCGAAGATTCTGCATCCGCAACATCCCTATAATGTACGTGAGAGCTTGCAAAGATAATGAAAAATTTGGTGTAAATCATGTATTTAATTAATGAAATGACACAAATAACCTGTGACCTGGTTACCCACTGAGATTGGGCTGTTAAAGAATGACAACACGAATTCATGCCCGCTGTAATGACCTCTCGAGTAATTAACTTTGCTTCCATGTCAGCCATTTTTGTTGGTCTTGTTTTATTAAGTTGTCGCTCTTGCTGTTCTGTACGCGTCGCTCGAAATTGTATTAACACTCACTTTACCTACTTCTATTTCTATGAAAAAACATTCTTGTTCCGAGGCTAGATTTATTTTTTGTTTTCAAAGTCAAGGTCTTTATGAATTTATTAAGTTTTGGTTATGGTTGGGAAAACCATGTGTTTGTTCTTCCATAAATGATTATTTCAAATAGGTAAGTACAACAATTTTAATGGCAAAGTCTTCAAAATGAGAGTTGTTGTACTTACACTTTTTCTTTCGCATGAATTTGAATGAAGTTGAAATTCTGGAATTTTATGATTAGATAACCAGATCAAGAAGTCAGTGAAGTCCATTGAGGTCCCGAGTTCATATATCAAGATATTTGTATGAATAATATGAATATTTGATCTCGAGTCTTGGGCGTTTAATATGTATTTAAGTATGCATTTATCTATATAATTATGTTTATCCGTTAATAGGTACAGTTAGAGGTACAAGCTTCGCTTAGTTTGGGATTAGGTTATTGGTGTCAATTTCCCCATGATATTTATTTATTTATTTTATTTTCCGCCTGTTTTAGCTTAAAAGAGTACCTACCACACAAATTAGTAGGATTAGGACTCTTTCTTATCATTTAATCAAACAGAAACTGAAATTACGGCCACCGCTATCACCGTAGCATTTCCACTATTGTTGATCCCACTTGTAAGACATTCTAACCACGTCACGCCGTGTCATACCCACACGCGTAGCCCGCGGCGTTGCCTAATTACATGAAGTGAGGGGAGCTAATAATAATGTTAACCTTAATTCTGGTTTCGTGTAGCTGTAAGTACTAAAACCATAATTCTGTAGGAAGACGTGCGGGATAATTTCACCTCCTAACGACGAGTTTAGAGAGCGAAAAGAATAAACTACGAGCAAAATTTGCTTGTTCGTTTTTCTTTTCACTCTCCATAGTCATAGTTAGGAATTGAAAGTAGAATTACTAAATGATTAAATGTGGTGTTATTTTATGACGATCTGTTTCGATGAATGAAAATCACCTTTTCTCAAAAATGGTATGAAATCGACACCCGCTAGCAAAAACATTGTAAGTAATTTTACAGTGTAATTTAATATTCAAAGGTTGAAATAAGCAAAAGCTGACCTATCTGCGTGTCTATTTGCTTTTTGCCTAAGATGAAAATTGAAAAAGTTAGTACGTGTGATTACATTGTAAGTAATTATTTTTATCTCATTGGTCTTATTTTTTTAGTGTAACATTATTGCAAATTTAGTTACAATGTGAAAAAATCTCGATTGGTAAACAGTATACCCGCAAAAACATTGTAAATAATATTGCTATTATTTTATTTCTCGTGCGATCTAGGTATCGGGGAGTATAAATGATCAACAATATGGTAAGAAGACTTACATGAATAATAATAATAATAATAATAACCATTTGATTCAGATAATTGCATCCATAGAAATGTTAGTATCGTTACTTACAGCTACGTTAGTCCTTAAAAAATAAAATTCACTTTAATAGATAGCAGTAGGTAATACTAATAGTATAGAATAATGTGCTTTTCAATTAATGAAATTTAATCAACTGAATGATTCTAAAGTAATTGTATTATTCAATTCAATTGAAATTAATTTAATTAATTAACCCGATCCAAAATTTGAGGATGGAACTATTGATCCTATTCGCAAATGCCATCAGAATATTGTTGCGGCTACCCCGCTCCCAGCTCAGCAGGGATGGGATTCTCTTTCTTTTAACTGCATAAAAATTGTCTGTGTGTTTCTCGGCAAACATCCCCGAGGCGCTGCAGTAGCGAGGTAGCCCCAACAGCATCCTGAAGGCATTATTATATTGGAGACGGAGGGCATTGTACGCTTTCTGCGTGTAATTAATCCATAGGCTGGTCGTGTAAAAAACTTGACAGAACGCCTTAAAAAGGGTAATTTTGACTTGTCTTGAACAATGAGCGAATCTACGAGCCAGCATGTTACTTCGCACTGCTAGAGCCCAGACTGACCGTCAGACAGGATGTGTCCCATATATTTAAACTGAGTTACTCGATTGAATGGCTCACCATTTAAATAATGATATACCATAGTAAACACTGGGATTCATCCTATGCGACTTGAAGACCATGACTGTACTCGCTTTTGTTACAATTGTATATTTAACCATACTTCTCTGCATATGACTCACACACGCTCAACATTTGTCTGAGAGCACAGACCGAGGGGCACATCAGCGCCATATCGTCGGCGTAGCTTAAATTTTTAACGCTGACACCATCCACATAGCATCCGACATGCTTGCTGCTGAGCTCCCTGATCAGACTGTTGACGTACTACAGGTTGAAGAGCTTGGGTGAGGTTAAACCCCCTTATCTCACCCGCATTCCAACCTATAGGCCTCCGACAATGAACCATTTCATCTTTCGTAGTTGAGCTGATTTATGTACCAAAACTTAAAAACATTGACGAGCTCGCGTGGTGTACTTGTACTAGCTAGTTTATCCCATATGATACCGTAGAACACCAAATCAAAAGCCTTTGTTTTGGTTTTCTGGCTATTAATAATTCTTTTGAGCAATGAAGTTGTAACATTGGTAATCATTAGTAAAATTGACTCTGTCTTTTTATACATTCATGGTGGCTGAACAGCAAATTTGACCATAAATACGTGTAAACAGATGCAAACTAACCCGTTCACTGACACAAAAATATTTACACAAATTTGAGTATATTATAATTACCTTGTCAATGACACTTAATAATTGTAAATACTAAGACATTGTATCGCTATAGTAGTTTGGGGTTGATATACATAACTCATTAAAATATAATTTCTGGTTCATATCAAGTTTTATTCTATGATAGTACCCAGTGTTGCTTTTAATAAGGTTTTTTGTCATTAAAACTACTTAAATTGATTGAAATATTGTAAAATATTATAAAAATAGGTAAAAGTATATTAGATATACAATGAAGTTAGACAAAATTCGTCTATGCATCAATATAAATTCGATAATAGACCATGGTAAGTAGTACTTACAATCTTTTTATGCGGTTTTTTTTTTATTTTTTTGCATTGTAACTGTATGTATATCAGAAACTATAATAGTTAGAATAATTCAAGATTTATGTATATAAAGGCCATAAAAAGTTACATAAAACCACATTGTCAAATTAGAAAAAAATAAGAAAAATAAAAAATATCACCACTCCAAAGTATTGAAATTAGTAAAAACGTCATACTGTAAACCTATTAAAAATAATTACAATGTTTTTGCTATCGGGTGTCGAAATGGTCCCGTTCCATCCGCATCCAACGCAATCCCGCAACCTTAATCAGGCCGTCGCTCCATCTTGTTGACAAACAAATTGATAGATTATAATATATCAATAGCTTGTTTAACAGACATTACTTTCAGGATCATAATATAATTGTATACCTTTATACGTTTTACTGCTAGGCACAGGCCTTTTCTCAGAATAAAAGATTTTAAGCTGTAGTTCCCCCACAGGCCCAGTATGAATAGGGCCACACACTATTGAAAAGCTTCGTAGATTTCTCTCTCTCTCTCTCTCTAAGTACATTTTTTAGGCAACTCGAAGACTTAGAGAAGCGTGATCTAGGTAGGTACTCACAGTTAGTGTATACCAACTTTTCCATACTTGTCATCATTGGCGTCATGTGTAAAATTTAGACAACCCGGTGGGAATTGTCGCGCCACGCCACTGCGAAGCAGTCACTCAAGTCACAACACTTGAATCTATATTCCACGTCAACGGGGAATTCTCAGATGCAACCCTTATAGCAAAAACACTCAATGTCACTTACAGCGCTCAGACCTTTTTATTTATAGCAAAATATTGCTGGCTTCACGCTAAAGATTTTACTAGCCTTATTCGTGGCTTTGCTAGTACTTACAAACTATTCGGTCTGGCATTCTAATGACTTCGTGCCAAGTTTCTTGCGGCGCATTCTCCTTGGCGGTCATGGTCTTTTCAAAAGTCTAATCTAACAGACTCAAAAAAACCGGCCAAGTGCGAGTCGGACTCGCGAATGAAGGAGCAAGAATCTTAGTACTAGCGCTCGGGTAATTTTCATACAATATAGGCTTGCGTTTGACAGCAATCACGCCTGATGGGAAGCAAAGATGAGGCCTACGATGGAGCTTGCTTTTTTGATGATAAAAAACCGAGTGTGCTTTAGACCATACGACTGAAGTAAAACTTCTTCAGCTCCATCTAATTATGATGTTACACATATTACATATATTAAATTACATGGGGACAGGGTTCTTTTATTTCCTTTTTTTTTTCTATTTTCAGTAAAAAATCATGAATCACATTTGGGTGGACTTATTGGAGTTTGATATTTGTCAACTCAAATTTCGATGCATGCGGCGACGTATTATTGTAAAAATACACTGTGCAGTAAAGAAAACTTTGTGAAGCTAACGTTTTTATTTATTTTTCTTACAAACTACGTGAAATTACCTACTTCAGGAGGCAAAGCCTCTAGATACAAGCTGCAAAGTGAACAGCCAATGTACTCGTATCTGATCTGCCTTTTAGTGCCCGGCACAGCCACCAAAATAAATGCTGCTAAAGTAATGTCACACTCGTAGACGTACTTATACACATATTTACAGAAATACGAATAAAATGTTCACTACGCACCATGAAATCCGCTCCATCATTTTGAAAAAAAATCAAGAACTGAATCAATAAAAAAAACTAGTTTAATTACTGAAACCCGGCTACAGAAGAAAATACACCGGCTACAGATTTTTTTATGTATAAATAGGTATCATATGTCACCCGGAGCATAATAACGAATCGAGTGACACCTTATTTATTAAAATCATAAAGGATGATCATAAAAATAAAGGATGACTAGTCCGACGCTACGGTGGAACATCCGTAAATATAAACATAAAGTGCTAAAATCATTACACTTCCTTTTGGCTTTGCCGTAGTCGTGTAAAAAAGGTGTCTAGACATGTTCTTTCCGTGTACATACCTGTAGCGACTACTAGCGCCATCTAGTCGTCACATAAGGAACTAATTGCTACAATCCTACATCACGCTATCGAAGTTTCTCAACTCGGCTGCATAAATACAACTTCCAACTTTCATCCATTGGACTTCGGTCCCCAGGCATAACATCGGCCTGGAGAGAGATCTCTCTATTGCAACTACCCCCAAATTGGTGACCCACGACATTGGACAAAAATCGCAACCTTCAGACACACAAGACGATGACGCAGTCTCACAGCAAGCCATACTCACCGCACTGTGCACCATTAGCATGTATCTATTATCTGCCTGGTGTCTACAGTTCGCAAATCCTCCTCCCACTACTTCCACTTGCCAATCAATCAACCAACGCTCGCCAACAAGGCTTTGAGCAATCACACAACAGGCATGCATCTACAAGTAGCAGAGGAACAACAATGCTCGCCGACGAGGCTCTGAGCGACTGGCCCTTGCAAGCGCCCACATAATGCACAGACTGCACTCCACTGCAATTCGTATCGACCTCCGGTCTAAAAGGGGGGCTGATGTAGCGACTACTAGCGCCATCTAGTCGTCACATAAGGAACTAATTGCTGCAATCCTACATCACGCTATCGAAGTTTCTCATCTCGGCTGCATAAATACAACTTTCAACTTTCATCCATTGGACTTCGGTCCCCAGGCATAACATCTGCCTGGAGAGAGATCTCTCTATTGCAGCCTACCTCCAAATACCTATACCCTTCATATTATCTTGCCTCATTCATTCCTCTAATTTTACCTTATATTTATTAAAATCGGATGAGAAGTCTTGACGCTTAGTAGAGCGCATCAGGTTGTTTATTGAACGCCGATACTAACCTTACTAGGTACTTTGATTGTTGACTGTTCACGCAAGAGTTATTTTATTGAGATTTTTAATCGACTTCAAAAAAAGGAGGAAGGAGGTTTATTAATTCAGTTGAACTTTTTTGTTGTTTGTTACTTCAGAACTTCATTTATAAACAGATTCAATTTTTTTAAACCCCGATAGAAAAAGAGTGGTGTTATAAGTTTGACCGCTGTGTGTGTGTGTCTGTGTGTGTCATAGCGGGTGAACTGATTTTGATGCGGTTTTTTTATTTGGAAGCAAGTTTCTTGACGCCTCCTTAGACATGTTTTATCAAAATTGGTTCAGCTGTTTGAAAGTTATCAGCTGTTTTGTTAGCCGCGGAAGGGATCTTAGACGCATAATCTTAAACGCATAGTGGGCATTTACTTTATTTTCAAACATATATGTGACCTAAATTGCGTTGGGATTTTTAAAATTTATAATTTACAGTTATTTGGCTTGATAGGGATTGCATTAAATTAGGTCCCATTGTCACCAAAGTCAAGATCTGATAGTTGGAACCAGGGAAAATTGAGGGAACTCTTCAAATATTGCATGGGCGACCTATACGTAGTGATTTACGAGTGATAGAATCCCGATATAGTATGTTGGTAAGTTAGGTAAGTCCCCTCGTGCTGTCTCGTGGTGGGGCACCGAATTGAAACAGAACAGGAAAAATATTTTAGTAGTTTTTTGGAGTCAGTTTAATTTTTGTTTTATATTTTTTTATTGCTAAATTTTACCTGCACTGCATCGTCAAATAAAATCATCATCATCGTCATCATCATTTCTATAGGGTTATTTGTAATTCACTAGCATCCTTTTAACCCTAAACACCTACCACTTAAACAAATGTTTTTAGTTTTACGGCTTTTGTCATCTATACATATAATAAATCTGTAACAAGTCGGTGTCTGTACATTGAAGATATTTGAGAAAAACTGTCACTAGGGCTATTTATTAGCGCAATAGAACCCAAAACAATGATTTTTAGAATTATTGTCTGTTTGTCTGTTTGTCTGTTTGTCTGTGCGTTTGTGCGCGCTAATCTCAGAAACGGCTTAACCTAGAAGGATGCGGTTTTCACTGATATGTTGGTATTTTCTTGGATTAACATTTAGTGTTTGTTTCATTTAAATCGGTTCACAAATAAGAAAGATACGTCTATTTTAAGAATTTATCGAACAGGTTTTTTGTTTGAACGCGCTAATCTCAGGAACTACTGCTCCGATTTGAATAATTCTTTCAGCGTTAGATAGCACATTTATCGAGGAAGGCTATAGGCTATATATCATCACGCTAACACCAATAGGAGCGGAGCGGAGCGGAAGAATGTTTCCAAATCGGGGGTTTTGGAAGTAAAACGTCTATATCTCGGGAACTACTGCTCCGATTTGGAAAATTCTTTCAGTGTTAGATAGCCCAGTTAGATAGGGCGGGTTGGGAGTGGTTGGGGGGGCGGGTTGAGAGTGGGTTGGGGGCGGCTTGAGAGCGGGTGGGGGGCGGTAGGGAGCGGGTTTGGGGCGGGTTGGTAGTGGGTTGGGGGCGGGTTGGGGGCGGGTTGGGAGTGGGTTGGGGCGTGTTAGGAGCGGGTTGGGAGCGGGTTGGGAGCGGGTTGGGGGCGGGTTGGGAGCGGGTTGGGGGCGGGTTGGGAGTGGGTTGGGGCGGGTTAGGAGCGGGTTGGGAGCGGGTTGGGAGCGGGTTGGGGTCGGGTTGGGAGCGAGTTGGGAGCGGGTTGGGGGCGGGTTAGGAGCGGGTTGGGGGTGGGTTGAGAGCTAGTTGGGGGCGGGTTGGGAGTGGGTTGGGGGCGGGTTAGGAGCGGGTTGGGGGCGGGTTGGGAGCGGGTTGGGGGCGGGTTGAGAGCGGGTTGGGGGCGGGTGGGGGGCGAGTTGAGAGCGGGTTGGGAGCGGGTTGGGGGCGGGTTGAGAGCGGGTTGGGGGCGGATTGGGAGCGGGTTGGTTTATTATGAAGTTTCACTTCTTCCGGAAGGATCTAAGGAGAGCCATAATTGATGATAAAGCAAATTGGATAAAAAAATAAGCTGCCCAAATTACTAATTCCACGTGGACGGAGTCGCGGGCAAAAGCTATAACTTAATATTTTTGATGTAATAACGTTTTGAAAATTTGAGATTACCTCTTATTTTTACGATACTCTGTGTATTTGTGTGGGAAAAAAGTGCTTCATTTTAAAAAGTCGTAAAACAAAAAAACATTTGTTTGAGTGATAGGAATTCAGGGTTAAGAGGATGTCAGTGAATTACAAATAACCCTGTATTAAACGTCCCACTGCAGAGCACAGGCCTTCACTCAGAATGAGAGGGGATTGGGAAATTCACACACACTATTGAATTTCTTCACAGGTGTATGCGGGTTTCCTCACGATGTTTTCCTTCACCGTAAAGCTCATGGTAAATTTCAAATGTATTTCGCACATAAATTTTCCGAAAAACTCAGAGGTGAACCACGATCCTCTGCTTGAGAGGCCATAAGTCAAACCGCTATACTCAATTTAATTTAGAATTAAATGAAGTATAGGTCACCACAGCTTAATTCAAATAAAATAAAAATAAATAATTTACGAAGAGGCTGTTCTAACAATCTTGTCTTACAAAGATCAAGCCTGATTTTTGAAGCGTATGCCTTTACAAGTCGCCCCTAAAAACGGATTTATATGTAAATTTCCCCTAGTCTACGTTAGAGGTAATAAGGAAAACTCAATGGAAAAAGATAGTTTCCATGACGGTTTTTGGGTTTGTTTGGGACTTTGTATCCCATAAGCAATGGGGTTGAATTTTATATTAGCAAAGTTTGAACGCGGTGCACGCGATTTGAATAGGTAGGTTACACTGCGAACATTACTAGTCAAGGAAAAAGTATATATGTATAACCATAGGCCAGTTTTATCATCATCATCATCCCATGCTATATACGTCCCACTGCAGGGCACAGGTCTGCTCTCAGAATGAGAGGGATTAGGCCGTATTTCCCACGCGGGCCCAGTGTGGATTGGGAACTTCGCACAAACCATGGAATTACTTAGTGTGTAGGTTTCCTTACGATATTTTCCTTTACCGTAAAGCTCATGGTAAATTTCAATGGTAATTTCTCACATACATTCTAAAAACTTAGAGGTGCGATCCCGGGCATGAACCCACGAACCTCTGCTTGAGAAGCCATAGGTCAATCCAGGCTATCACGGATTAAAAAAAAATACTCTGCCTAAATGACATTTCAAAAATTCATCCACATACGTAAGAACATTGCAAGTTAAAAAACCGGCCAAGTGCGAGTCGGGCTAGCGAAAGAAGGGTTCCGTACCATTATCTATAAAAACGGCAAAAAAATCACGTTTATTGTAATAAAAAATATTTGTTTTATTTTAATTTAATTATTTATTTTTAAATTGAATATAATAATTAAATATTCCGTGAATATTTTAAGCGTCTACCTGTTGCCGTTATTAATATCGAGCAAAAACGAAACAAAAAATTAGGTTTGTTGTATGGGAGCCCCCTTAAATATTTATTTTATTCTGTTTTTTAGTATTTGTTGTTATAACGGCAACCGTAATACATCATACGTGAAAATTTCAAATGTCTAGCTATCACCGTTCCTGAGATACAGCCTGGTGACAGACGGGATAGACGGACGGACAGCGAAGTCTCAGTAATAGGGTTCCGGTTCTACCCTTTGGGTACGGAACGCTAAAAAGATCTTGTTATTACAAGATTACTATAAATTTGAAAATCCCACAACGCAATTAGGTCAAACACGTTTGAAAATAAAGTAAATGCCCATTATGCGTCTAAGATCCCTTCCACAGCTAACAAAAGAGCTGATAACTTTGAAACGACTGCACCAATTTCGACGAAACATGTCTAAGAACTATCGCCAAAAAATCTGCTTTCAAATAAAAAAACGGCATCCAAATTTTAACGACCGCTTTAGCCTAGTTGGTAGTGACCCTGCCTACGAAGCAAGAGGTCCTAGGTTCAAATCCCGGTAAGGTCATTTATTTGTGTGATGAGCACGAATATTTGTTCCTGAGTTATGGATGTTTTCTATGTATTTAAGTATTTATTTATCTATATAAGTATGTTTATCCGTTGCTTAGTACCCATAACACAAGCTTTGCTAAGCTTACTTTGGGACTAGGTCAATTGGTGTGAATTGTCCCATGATATTTATTTAATATTTATTTATTTATAAATCGGCTTACCAGTTTAAGTGTTATGATGCCATAGACACACACACACACACACACACACATATACATATATTATTGCGGTTAAACTTACCTATAACACCCCCTTTTTATGTCGGTTCATAAACAACGCAGCAATGGACGTATTTGATTTTTCACACAGACAGGGGGGATTGGAAGTAACATGCGACATTGTATTCACGGAAATACAGAGCTGCCGTTATATTGGATAAAGTCGCGAGGAAAGCAAAAAGTATTGTTGTATTGTATAGTACCTAATTGTATATTACAAAGAATCAGAGAGTTTTCAAATAACATACGAGGGGACCTTTGTACCCTTATCAAATTGAAAAGTTAATGAAATTTTTAGTTGGTAAATTGTTTTATTTACATGGCAAGGTTATGTCTCGTAGGTACATATTTTTTTTTAATTTGAATATTGAGCATGCTTTAATTATTTTTGCTCACGACAGAAAGTAGTAGATGTATGGACTGAGAGATTGTTTGTTTGTGAATATAAAACGAGTATTCCCATTTTTCCTAAAAACATTTTGATTGATGTTAACGATTTTTTTCTAAAAGGTTAGTGATCCATCAAAAATGATTCGACGATAGGTGTTATAGTGCTAAGTCGTCAAAGGGCAGTTGGCATTTTTATTCGACTTAAAATTAACTATTTACCCATTTTCGGCAAAATATTGTTTTTAAATTCTACGTCGTAGTCGATTTCGTTTATCATCTTTTGAGTAGTTACGGAACTCTAAAAACTAACCATAAGACTACCTTCCTCACTCACTCATAGCGAAAAAGTACGAAAAACTACAAGCTTGATTTTAGTTGAAATCTTATCATATCACGTAAGAAGTCACAGACATCAGTTCTGTTGTTATTCTAAAAGTATTGCAGACAAGCAGCGCAGTGCTAATACTTTAAAGTAGCACGATCACATCTTGATACCCAAGCTCACGAAGAATGGGACTTGATTCAACCGGTTCAATCTTAGAGCACCAAACCAACTGAAAACGTCAACCACACAGTTTTATAACCTCTTGTAAGCGTTAGGATTGCTTGGGTTCCATACATTTTGACTTTAGTTAATAACTCTGAGTCAGCAATTAACTCGTTTTTCGCTAATCAGCAATATACACTTCGCACTGGTTAAAATGTAGATACAAAAATTAACAACATTAGACAAAAATGTAAACCTTTCTTCTCACTCTCTCTCTTTCTTTACTTTGGAAATTGATATAGCTGTTCCTTCACAGTGGTAGCCTACAGTTTTGTCCTACGTCTCTCAAAGATGGTCGTGCTTTTCACCTCTAAGGGCCACTTGCACAGTTCAGGGTTAAAACATTAAATAGGTAACCCTGGGTTAAGAATGACAGTTCCATGCATTTTGACACTTGTTAACCGTGGGTTAACAGTTAACTCGGAGTTAAGTAGCTAACCCAGTACCGCGCAAGCCGGCCTGAGGGCTTGCAGAGTCTAGGGTTGAAAAATTTAATAGTTAAGCCTGGGATTATGGATGACAATTCCATACATTTTGACGTTACTAAACCCTTAGGTAAGCACTTAAAACTCGGGGTTAACTGCACTCCACGCTTTAGTATGGATAGGTTAAGTAAGGATTTCTTGTACAAAAGTTGCAGGTGACTCCTCCGGTTGATTAAATGCTCTAAGCTTTGAATATTTTATTTACCCGGTACGCTTAACAAACAGAACTATCGGATTGAGACGTTATCGACGGGTAAGTTAAGAATGTTTAGTGTTTCCAACTGAAAAGAGAACGAAAGAGGATAAGACTTTATCTAACTGAACAATGTTGATGAGGTATAAGATATATAAGTATCTACCTACCGGTAAGTTTGATTACTAGCTGTCTTAGAGAACATATTTACGACTAGCTTTTGCCCGTGACTCCGTCCGCGTGGAATTAGTAATTTGGGCAGCTTATTTTTTTTATCCAATTTGCTTTTTCATCAATTATGGCTCTCCTTAGTTCCTCGATATAAAAAAAAAATTACCCCCCGTCCGCACCCACTCCCCACCCCTTCCCCCCACCGAACCCCCCGCACACCCGCGTTCACATTCACCTCCGTACTCCCAACCCCCGATTTTGAAACATTCTTCCGCTCCGCTCCGCTCCTATTGGTGTAAGCGTGATGATATATAGCCTATAGGATAGCCTTCCTCGATAAATGGGCTATCTAACACTGAAAGAATTTTTCAAATCGGAGCAGTGGTTCCTGAGATTAGCGCGTTCAAACAAACAAACAAACTCTTCAGCTTTATACGCCTGTGTGATGTCCAACTTAAGATGAACCCTATTTAGTATAGTCTACTATATTGTTGTCAGCTCATTTTATGTTGGATTTTTTTTCCATGTACTGTACTATCCATTTTCTTTTAAATTTATATTGGCAAAAGTTTTAAATCATCATTTAAGAGACTATAATTAACAATTAACAAAATTAACAAAACCTACAATATATTAACCGAAGATTCCGCAAAATTATAACAATTCTTCTAAAAACAATTCGATAAATTCTTAAAATAGACGTATCTTTCTTATTTGTGAACCGATTCAAATGAAACAAACACTAAATGTTAATCCAAGAAAATACCAACATACCAGTGAAAACCGCATCCTTCTAGGTTAAGCCGTTTCTGAGATTAGAACGCACAAACGCACAGACAAACAGACAAACAGACAATAATTCTAAATATCATTGTTTTGGGTTCTATTGCGCTAATAAATAGCCCTAGTGACAGTTTTTCTCAAATATCTTCAATGTACAGACACCGACTTGTTACAGATTTATTATATGTATAGAAGGTAGAGGTAGGGAGGGGTAGCTGAGGAATAATTTCAAACTAATATTATAAATGCAAAAGATACTTTGGTCTGTTACTCTTTTACGCTTAAAGAACTAAACCGATTCATATGAGTTTAATAAATTAATAAATAAATATTAGGGGGACAATCTTACACAAATCGACCTACTTCCAAACTAAGCAAAGCTTGTACTATGGGTACTAGACGACGATAAACATACTTATATAGATAAATAAATACTTAAAAATACATAGAAAACATCCATAACTCAGGAACAAATATTCGTGCTCATTACACAAATAACAGGCACATGTCACGTGACAGGCATAGCCTAGTGTGGGGCCACTGGATAATCTGTGTATGTTATTAAGGTTTTCTTTTAATAAACTATTTTATAAATGCCCTTACCGGGATTCGAACCCAGGACTTGCTTCGTAGGCAGGGTCACTACCAACTAGGCTAAAGCGGTCGTTATGGAGATAATTAGAGACCCTGGGAAGGACATAATAATAAGAATAATTTTATTTATTATTTGCTTCCTACCTGGCAATAGATTGGCAACTGTGGAGGACTGTCCGCTAGCACATCCTCATGGTGTATTAGAGGATAGACCTCCATAGTTGCGCCCATCTCATTTATATTATATGGTACCAAAGGCCTCTTCATGTTGGCTTCGGCCCCATGAATGCCTTTCAAATGACCGGGTCCCCATGGGCCCGTGATCGGAAATCCGTACCAACATAATAATAATAATTTATTTAATTCAGACAGCACAGATCCATTTTTTGTTAGTAAAAGCTTACAAGCTAAGTTAGTTCAGCTAAAATTTATAGTAATCCAATATAGAATAATATAGTATGTCAAAATTTTAATTAAAATAACAATTAAAACTTAAAAACTTAAACTCAAACTAAAACTTAAAACATAAGATAGATTCTATCTCAGAAAATTGCATAGTTACCCCATGGTAGTGATAAATGAATTCGTCGCAAACGGAGTCGCAGGCAACAGCTAGTAATTAATAAACGCAAAAGTAACTTTAACACTAACTTAACTTTAACTTTGTAAGATGGAGCGACGACCTGGTTAAGGTTGCGGGATCGCGTTTAATGCGGATGGCACGAGACCGATCTGTTTGGCGAGCCTTGCTTTGGTTCTGTTGTTCAGCAGTGGACGTCTTTCGGATGAAATGATGAACTTTGCTTGTTACCTCTGCACGCCTAAACTGCTGAACTGTTTTTCTGTCCTGGAAAATTTCATAATTCCCATGATAGCGATAATGTTTGTCGAGGTAATTTTAACAATTAATACTTAGTTCGTGATCAAGTCCCGCAAGATATTAATAACTTTTCAGCATTCCCTTGAAATTTTCCTAAAATTCAGAAAGTAATCAATTATTGTCTAACGGGTCGACTCTTGCTTCCGCAATCACTATTTCTGTCTGTCAAACGGTATAAGATGCTTACAGAAAGGGATGGTGAAAGTAAAGGCAAGCATCCGAGCGTTAGACAATTGGGGATGTCTATTCTTTTGCAATGTATAGAAAATCGAAAACCATTTCGAGATAAATGCTTTTTAAATCGATTTCTGTAGTTATTTAATTTTAATATTATGTAATGAATTTATTATATAACAAATAAGCAATGACCTTCATTTGATATTGGTGTAAATTGCGTGACCGGTTCGAGTCGTACTTTATTCTGTGTGGTTAGAATTCTTCACAATTTACGCGTAGATTATACTACGGAGTTTGATTTGGACCCGCTGTCTGACATCTAGCACTTTGTCAGTGCCAGTAAAGTGACACAGTGTAGAGTGTACCACTACGCAAAAAATAATTAAAGGGGTTGCCTTATCGTACGCATTTAGATAGATTTAGAAATTTGGCATTGTGGGAGCCCTCAATTATAATCTGACGTCATCAACTAAAATAGTTTCAATAATTAATTTAAAAAAAAAGTAGAGAACTAAATGACAAAATATTGAAATTAGTTTCTTATAATTGACTTTTCTATACAAAAAAAATATAAAAACCACTGGTAATTTTTTTTAGACATTCCCAATACATTGCCTCTGACTTTTTAAGCGAGCAAAACCTAGTTTATAGGGTAAATGATAGTTTGTTCATTTATTGTGTTTATAAATGTGGGATAGGCTGGTCGACGAAGTAAAAGCACTTTTAAACTTTAAGAGATATATTATTAAAATAAAAGCAAAAATGGCAAACGAAATGGTACCGCAGTTACAACGCACGTCTTACGTCTAACTTAAAACTCTAAGATCTTCCTACTCCCTCGCACTCATTCACTCCATCATCATGCTTTCTCTTTCAGCTTTCATACGTCACTCTTACATTCCGTTTCATGCAATCCTACAGTCGGCCCTCCTGAATTACAGTCTGCCCTCAGACTTACATAGAGTTGCATGAGTTACACTATGATCGACTTACTCTACTTAATCTTGAGTTTACATATCTGAAGTGAAAGTACAAAACAGTTAATAAACATGTACCTGAGAAACTGATATACTATGGTGCAACAGTACTACTTAAACTAAAACATAGGTACACATCTACAAACTCTGAACATCTGAAGCTTGGATATGCTAAACAGTGTTACAACTTAAATCTAAAATAAAATTTGAAAACATAACATAAACATTCTCATAAAGCCATAACTGGGGATAGAGATAGATGAGACAAGTATGATAAAAATAAACAATTACCTGTTCACACATTGTGTGGCCATCGTTTCATATAGTCGCAGGAGGTGGTGGTGTTCCTAGAACCTTCGGTAGAGTCATCAACCTTCTGGACTTGGTACCTATCTCTTCCAGTAGCTCTCACGACTTTGTAGGGACCTAGATATTTAGAGGTAGGTTTCAGCTTCATTCCAACCCCAAATTGGGTTCTCTTGATGGCAACTAAGTCCCCCTCCTTGTACTTAGTGCTCTCCTTTCTTTTCTTATTGAAAGTGTGCCTATTTTCCTCTTGGATTTTCAATATTTGCTCCTTGGCACTCTTTCTATTTTCTTCTCTTGTTAGCATGAAAAGGTCTCTATTTTCCTGTTCCAATAATTCATAAATTTCAGTGTCTACCTTTGCTTTCATTTTTGTACCGATCAGTAACTCAAATGGAGACGTATTTATGCTTCGTTGATATGTACTGTTGATACACCGTTGTACTTGACTGACATGTCTATACCATTGCGTTGGATTTTCTATACACAGCTTAGTTAGCATAGAGCTCAAAATACGGTGGATTATCTCGACTTGTCCATTAGCTCTAGGTACTCCAGTTGTGATCTTTATGTGCTCTATGTTTTCCTCTGTACAATAATCTTGAAACTGGGTACTGGTGAAGGCAGTTCCACGATCCGTAATTATTCTGACTGGGTTACCAAAGCATTGTTGATGAATTTTTAACTTCTCTATGGTCTCTTTGCTTGTGGTACTCTTCACTGGAAACAGCCACACAAACTTAGTGAAAGCATCCACCATCGTAAGTATGTGGTTGTATAACTTCTTTGTCTCAGTCATGGGACCTATGTGATCTAAATGCATCGTAAATAATGGTACCTCGTCTTTCTCAATAGTGTGCAGAAATCCTTCTTGTTTTCCACTTTTTCTTTCAGTGAGCAAGCAGGGAATGCATGTCATAATGTGTTCTTCAATTTTACTATGCAAGTTTTTTATGTAATAATCTTTACTAATCAGCTCTATCATCTTTTTCTTGGCAAAATGTCCTCTGTCATGTGCTCGCTTTATTATCTCTTTTTCCATTGCAGTGGGTACAACAAGATATTTCTGGTCGCCTTTGTAGAGCAATCCATGCTCTACATAGTAATCTTTATAGGGAATATTCTTCTGTAGCAGCTCTATGATGGCTTTCAGGCCTTCATCATTTCCTTGGGCAATTTTCAGTTGTTCATGAACAGGTGTGGTATTCAAAATTGCCACATAAGGGTTTCGGCTGAGTGCGTCTACGTGTTGCATCTTGCTGCCTTGTCTATGTTCAACTTCAAAGTCATATTCTTGTAGAAGTAAGATCCATCTAGCGACTCTAGTACTCATTGCCAATTCCTTTTTGTTGAGCGTCATCTGAAAGGCTTTACAGTCAGTTACAATTTTAAAGCGTTTTCCATACAAGTAACACCTAAACTTTTTAACACCTTCGACTATAGCTAGGGCTTCTAGCTCATAACTAGTATATTTGCTCTCTGCGGGACTAGTTTTACGACTCATGTAATATACAGGATGAAGCTGCCCATCATCGGTGCATTCACATCACTACGTCCGCGTGAAGTTGGTGCTGTCGATGACTTGCAGTTCGGTGCAATGTGTCCGAATTCATTGCATTTAAAGCACTTCAATCCTTTGCTTTTGTGAGGACATTCCACCGATGCATGATTTTCTTCCCCACAGTTGAAACAGCGTGAAAATCGCCGATTCGTCTTATCGCCGTGTTTCGCCTTATTTTCTTCTTTGCGCGTTTGTGAATTTGAAATATTTAACCGCAACTGTTCATATATCTTCAATTTTTCTTTGAGTTCTTGATAACTTGTAACGCCGTATAGCATAACTTTGTTGACTTCGTTATCTTTTATGCCTTCTACTATATATTTTATAGCCACATAGTCGGGTATCCTGCCTCTTTTACCTAGCTCCTTCATAATAAGCATGTAATCGAGACTTGATTCATTATGCTTTTTGTGTCTTGAGCTCATCATCTCATGTACCGTCTTGGCATCGATCGTATCCGGAAATTCTTTAAGGATAGCGGTCTTGAATTCTTCCCACGTCTTGAATATTCGTTCTGCGCGTAACCATAGCTTCGCCGTACCCGTCAGAGATCGTCGTGCCATAAGTAGTTGCTGCAACGGAGTCCATCCACAGAGTTCCGCGTTATCCTCTACGTCTTGTACCCATCTTGCGGCAGGATAAGTCTTCTCCTGACCCGTAAAATTGGGGATAAGGCCTTCCGTGAGATGTAACATCGCTCCGCCCGTACCACTTAGCGTTATTCCAGAACTTTCGTCTTCAAAGTCTGCTTGTCTGCTGGTGCGTCTGGAGTCTTTCGGCATTGTTAATCGTAATGATGTTATTATATCGTCTTAGTAGTGTCTTGATCGTCTTAAATCGTCTTGAATCGTCTTGAATAGTCTTGAACTTGATTTTTTCCCAGCCGTTGAGGGTAACCGTGCAACGTAACGGTAAATTTCAACCACCGGATCTTTACGTTTTTACTCCAATCGACTATTATCCCGGAACGAGCCCCCAAAAATTTGTGGGATAGGCTGGTCGACGAAGTAAAAGCACTTTTAAACTTTAAGAGATATATTATTAAAATAAAAGCAAAAATGGCAAACGAAATGGTACCGCAGTTACAACGCACGTCTTACGTCTAACTTAAAACTCTAAGATCTTCCTACTCCCTCGCACTCATTCACTCCATCATCATGCTTTCTCTTTCAGCTTTCATACGTCACTCTTACATTCCGTTTCATGCAATCCTACATAAATATGCAAACCAAGTGAAAAACAAAAATAAACAAATAAACAAAAACAACAAGTGTTGCGATACTTATACAAAGGCGAATTTATCTTTTGAGGGACCTCAGCATCAGTCAACCTTTGAGTGCATGAGAGGAGCATCTACTTACTTAAACACCGACAAAGAGGGAGTTAAAAATTCAAAAGAGATAGGTAAGTGCTCTGTTAATATTAACTATGGCTACAAATGCAAATGAAATGTTCCCTTTACACAACAAAGCAGATGCATAATGCAAAATTATGATCTTTAATGTTCGCAGTGAATACATAAGTAATGACCATACTCATAACCATCTGTTGCAACCGATCTCTGTTACAAACACAACACGAAAAGAATTAGACATAATACTTAGGTGCAGCCGTTCTGAAGTACGCGTACAAACATTTTCTGCAGTTGATTTTAATTTTAATTTAAATATTAGCTGAATTTTCCTTGATAAAACTAATGTCATTCCTGAGATCTCCAACTTCTAAATCTAATTTACGTCGATTCAACGATTAAAGCGCGAAGTGATAACAGACAATAAAATTATTTTCGCATTTATAATATTAGTAAGGATAAGATAATAATAGTGCTTTATTTTACAGTCGACACTTAAACTTTCGCCATTACATTCGTCTCCATCTAAACCGTAAACATCAAGTATTCACAGCTTTTCGCGAAACTAATAAACGTTAAAGGCTTTGGTAATTCTATCGCTGTACGGTAGCGTACGTGACGGCATTAGGCAAACCTGCTAATACCCCTTAACTTTTGTCCCTAAACCTGACAAACATAGTAAATCCCATTAGTCATTCTACTAGCTTGTTCGCGCAGAGGATGGAGCTGAGCATCAGCAGAGCGGAAAGCCTTTTACTTAACCACCTGAGCGCTATCTTTTTTTTAACAGATGTTCTGCTTTAAACCAGAAAGAAAGTCACCAATTTCGCAGTGATGGAAATAATTTCCGCACATTCACATTTTCTTTATTCATTGTATAAACTTGTACTTCACAAAGCAAATTCGGCAGATATCATAACTACCGATTTGTTCTTTGTAAAGTACACGTGGATTGACGAGGTTTAAAATAAATAACAAATGTATAGAATTACAAACAAAATAAGGCAAGGCAAGTTTGAGCTCATGTTTTTAAATTTGGATTTCATTATAAATGAAATAAATTGTTTCCCTAAGTAGATAAATTATTATTGACTATCCATTTATGACAGCATTTTTATTCGCCTTGCACGAACGTCAGTAAAAAACTTAACGTATACACAGACTTTCACACGTCTTGCTCTATTACTTCTGTGTACTTAAAACTTTCTATAGACAAATAAATTTTATAAATATTATGTGGAATAAACAACATTCAAAGAACTTCTTTTTGTCCAGTTACACCGAGTTTTCCGGAAATTATATTACGAATAGCTTCACTTGTAACTAAATCTTGTAACTCTATTTTTACCCACTTCTAATAGTCCAATTGGCTTGAAATTTGATGTACCTATCTATAAAGCTTTGATAGCATTGCAATGAAGCTTCGTTAGTAAAAAGGGTATGTCAAGACTTTTATTTTTAACAAAGTTTATTAACGGATTGCCTCAACTCGCTCCGGGTACAGAAGAATACAGCCTTGACCACGTTGAGATTTGTTAATCCATACGACACGTCCGGAATCAAATGACATCCAACGTGACAACGTGATCTAATTTATTCGTGTATTGAATCCCGATTAGGGAGTTCAAGAAGATCAAAGTGTCCAATTACATGGTAAACTCATTAGTTCTCAAATAACAGGCTAAGACGAGATGTTTCTTCAA
This sequence comes from Archips crataeganus, assembly GCA_947859365.1. NCBI lineage: Eukaryota > Metazoa > Arthropoda > Insecta > Lepidoptera > Tortricidae > Archips > Archips crataeganus. The sequence goes on from OX402058.1 coordinate 16,845,814, forward strand.
AGGATTCCTAAAGAAAATGCATGTTCAGGATACTGAGCTTGTGGCTCTAGATATTATACAGGTTGTCCCAGAACTCAGCTAAGCTGGTACTGAACTGGAGTGGTCTAGTTAAAATACAAGTTCTGAAAAATAAGAAAAAAAAATGACACTTAGTTAACCGATACTAAAGTCACAACATTCACTTATACGACGACCGGATAGCCTAGTTGTTAGGGAATCTTACTACGAAGCTTGAGGTCCTGGGTTCGATTCCCGGTCGGGGCAGATATTTGTGTGAAAAATACGAATGTTTGTGCTCGAGTCTTGGATGTTTAATATGTATTTAATGTATCCCTAATATATAAAAATCTCGTGTCCCGATGTTTGTTATCGAACTCCTCCGAAGCGACTCTACTCGGTAGAGCTGAGAATAGGTCGTAGGCTATTTTTTACACCCCTATTCTCCGCAGACGGAGTCGCGGGCAACAGCTAGTTTATCTATATAAATAAGTTTATACGTTGTCTAGTACCCATAGTACAAGCTTTGCTTCGCTTGGGAGTTAGGTCAATTGATGTGAATTGTCCCGTGATATTTATTTATTATTATACTTTCAGTATTACATATTTTCGAAAAAATATCTATTATCGCTTGATAGATATCAAGCACAGGCACTCTCTGGCCTACTCGATCCTTTGGCTTTGCGGAGGGATGTGGCGTCTCTCTGTATATTATACCGTATCTATCATGGGGAGTGTTCTGATGAACTGTTCGAATTGCTGCCTGCGGCTAAATTCCACTACCGCACTTCGAGGAACCGTTTGTCTTTCCATCCTCACCATCTTGATGATTGGCATTCTCTAGTACCGTGCGTTTTAAGCGAAACTTCTTTCCTCGCACGACAAAGATCTGGAATCAGCTTTCTGCGGCAGCATTCCCGGAGCGTTACAACTTAGGGATCTTTAAAAAACGAGCCTACCGATTCCTAAAAGGGTCGGCAACGCACCTGTGATGCCCCCTGTGTTGCGGGTGTCCATGGGCGACGGTGATCGCTTTCCATCAGGTGACCCGTCTGCTCGTTTGCCACCTCTTATATATAAAAAAAAATGACATGGTTTTTTTTTTTTTTTTCAGAACTGTTATTACTTGGTCTCCAGCTCATTACCAGATTATTGGTGAGTTTAATGACACTTTGTATACCTAAGCTATGTGACTTATCTCTAGCTTTGATACTGATACGGCGATAGCTACGCCCCTGGGGATGTTGAAGTCATTAAAAAATAATTCAAAGACACGACTCCAGCAAAAAAAGCTTTATTTTAGCCCTGAAAACCAGATTAATTTTCGATTAACTGCAAAATTAGATTTTTGTTGCTATAAAACAAAGAAATAGTTAGTTGATTGAGTTGGCGAACAGTTGGTCGTAAGTTGCTATTGCCATTCAAACTCTATGGGAGAATTGTGTTTTGACAGCTCACAAAAAGTACGTCAGTTGATTGATGGTGTCAACATCCCTGTTACTAAAGCTTCCGTCAAGGGAATCAAAGGTTGCCTATCAGAACGACTTTACAAGATTAATACCCAGAATTGTTATTTACAAATGTAATGGTTCCATAGACCTCCAGCAACATAAATAACAAAGTAAGAAATAAGATTATGACCTCAATTGCACGAAGCGTTCTTAGATGGCCATTGTGGTTGGTCCTTGGCCAAAACATCTTGATATTTTGTACGACTAAAACGGCAAGAAGTGGGGAATATAATTAATTTTTGTCAGCTGTTCATAATACCTACCTATTTTAATCCTGTTCATAATACCTACCTGTTTTATTCAAATATATTATTGATCGATTGTTTTTTTTACAAAAAATTATTGTAGAATCAGAGTTAAGTCAAAATATTTTTATTCGATTTAGGCAAGTACTTTCGAATGTCCAGGAAAATCCTGTTGAGAGGAATTCGGCAAAAAAGTCAACAATATTTTTCAAAACAGATCTACAATGATATTTAATTATTGAACTGAAACAATTACTTTCCTTACCCGCGTTACCTTCAGCCGATATTTAGTTAAGGTCGCGGTTGAGCAAAGTAATTGGGGATGTCTATTTTTTTGCAATGTATAGTAAATCGAAAACCATTTCGAGATAAATGCTTTTTAACTCGTTTTCGGTAGTTATTTAATTTTAATATTATGTAAAGAATTTATAATATAACAAATAAACAATGACCTTCATTTGACATTGGTGTAAATTGCGTGACCGGTTCAAGTCGTACTTTATTCTGTGCGGTTAGAATTCTTCACAATTTACGCGTGGATTATACTACGGAGTGTGATTTGGACCCGCTGTCTGACATCTAGCACTTTGACAGTGCCAGTAAAGTGACACAGTGTATAGTGTACCAGTACGCAAAAAATAATTAAAGGGGCTGCCTTATAGTACGCATGTAGATAGATTTAGAAATTTGGCATTGTGGGAGCCCTCAATTATAATCTGACGTCATCAACTAAAATAGTTTCAATAATTAATTTTGAAAAAAGTAGAGAACCAAATGACAAAATATTGAAATTAGTTTCTTATAATTGACTTTTCTATACAAAAAAAATATAAAAACCATGGGTATTTTTTTTTAGACATCCCCAATTGTTTCTGCTGGCCCCCCACGTTTTAGGTTATTTTATTACACCCAAAATTATTATGTGGTTTTATATGGGCATTAGACAACCAGATGGCCTAGTGACCTAGTGGTTAGAGAACCTGACTACGAAGCTTGAGGTCCCGGGTTCCATTCCCGTGTCGGGGCAGATATTTGTATGAAAAATACGAATGTTTGCTCTCGGCTCTTGGGTGTTTAATATGTATTTACATAAGTATGTTTATCCGTTACTTAGTACCCATCACACAAGCTTTGCTTAGCTTACTTTGGCACTAGGTCAATTGGTGTGAATTGTCCCGTGACATTTATTTTATTTTTATTTTTATTTTATAAGTTACTTCCACTAACAAAATGTAGACCACCAACGAGGAACTACTTAATACTCATTGGTTTCTGGTGACGATGGAAAAGACCCCAACTCATTGTTGTAGGTATTTTTAATCATTGCAGATAACCTTTACTCTGTTACAAGATAACTCCGCGCATAATTAATGAATAATGGTATCGTTAACGTGCTCCTGTCAAAGTTTATCATCAGTACGAACGCACTTGAAAAAAAAATACCAATTTTCCCAAACTGGTTTTGACCAATTTGTAATGATTAATTGCGTCTTTATAAAGTTACATACTTAATTATCAATGATATGTTAATAACTTATCTAAATGTAAGTATTACTGAAGGACATGAGCGGAATATTAAATGCCGACCATTAGTTGCACGAGGGGTCGAGGGTCCATTGTCCATAACGATAGAGCACCGATGAGAAATACATGATGAAATAGTTAAACTTGTTGCTAATAAGTCTAAGTTCAATTTTTTTTCGGTCAATGTGAGCAACATTACGAACACCATTTTGCATAAAAAGATTATCAATAAAAAATCATCCTCATTTTGTTTAATCAAAATAAAAATAGGTAAATTACTTACTTACTTAATAATAAATTCAAAACAACACATTCATTAATTTTATCAACAAACGTTTTAGTTGATAGGTCTGACATCATTGAATTCCCACTGTTGTATGGATCATGTGTCGAGTTGTTATACTAATCTATACATTTTTGTAGTATAAAACAAAGTCGCCTTCCACGTCTGTCTATATATCCTCTAACTCTTCCTAGACGTGGAAAGCGACTTTATTTTATACCACAGGGAGGTATAGATTAGTTTTATAATTAATATTAACCCTGGCTTTGCATGGATGTAATTGTGAAAAAAAATTGATTTTTTTAACATTTTTTCGCCTCTGTTTTGTAAATTATATTACACTATAATTAAATCTTCTCATTAATTCTGATCATTATGCACTTAACTTCTAAAATTTTAAATTTCTCAGCACGTTTAATTTTTGATTAAGATCCGCTCGCACGATACTTGCTATCACCATTATCTCGAGGGAAGATTAGGCGGATTTTGGATTGCAGTGATAAACACCGGTCGAAATATTCCACTCGCTAGACAAGTTCAATGCCGTGGGCTCTAAACACAACTAATCCCTATTTATTTGTATAGCGACAAGATATTGTGACTGCGGTGCACTACTGCGGTAGGTGGGTCGTTTGGAATCCTCAGCAACAGCGGTAGCGCAATGTAACCCACTCTGTTACTCGAACCGTGCAAAAACTACTTTACTCACCATAGTACCACAGAATATCTAGTACTACAATATAAAGTGTGTACAGTCAAAGTAAAAATATCTTTATTAAATTTAAGCTATAAAAAGCATTTATGAACCAGGGCCCAATTGCATAACAAAGTACAACTTATATTACAAGCGGAACTCCCTTTCTAGTTAATATAACTGAAGCGAGAGTTCGGCTTGTAATATTAGTTGTAATTTGTTATGCAATTGGGCCCTGGTATATTTTTTTCAAACAGAAGAGGGAGGGCGGAAAAATACATGAAAAAGTATATTTCCAGCGCAAACGTAGCTATTTGGCATGCCTTAAGGCCCGGCGTAGACCAGGGCCCAATTGCATAACAAAGTACAACTAATATTACAAGCGGAACTCTAGCTTCAGTTATATTAACTAAAAAGGGAGTTCCGCTTGTAATATAAGTTGCACTTTGTTATGCAATTGGGCCCTGATGTAATAAATGATACCGTAAGAAAGATGGTGCACCAGATGCGTGCACATGGCGTCCCATCTTTCTTATAGTTTAATTTATTACAACTGGTGCGTGACACGCACACGCATCTGGTCTGCGCCGGCCTTTAAATATACTACTTCGCGGAGGAGCAAAATTAGTACAATTAATTAGTATTAGTAGTTAGACAAGCCAATGTGAATCAAGTTGATACAACGCCACACCCACTGCATCCTACATACACACACTCTCAGGCTGCCTGTCTACTGAAGCGTAGGGAGGGAGAGGAGCGGAGCGAGTGGTAATGGGAAGCATCATTTCACTTCACTTCACTTCACTTCACTTCACTTCACTTCACTTCACTTCACTTCACTTCACTTCACTTCACTTCACTTCACTTCACTTCACTTCACTTCACTTCACTTCACTTCACTTCACTTTACTTCACTTCACTTTACTTCACTTCCGTTCCCTTCACTTCACTTCACTTCACTTAATTTTATTTTATTTTATTTAAAGACGCGGAGCTAGAGAGCAGAGCAAGAAATTAATAAGGATTGGAGTTGCGGACTGTAATATTCCGTACGTGGAGCTAACCCATGCATGTTTCTCCGCCCCGCTTCTCCTTTTCTTCCACGCTCCCTCCACGTCCTCTGGAAGGTGGATCTTTATCACGCTCACAGCTCTGTTGCCTTGCTATGCTCCCAAGGGTTAGGCGGCCTTACCAACAAAAACTTCGCGGTATACCCAAATAAGCAGCTATTTAGAATTATATATCCATTTGGGTTTCTAAAATATCACATTTCCAGCGAGGGAATGATGGGTATTTTCACTTTGTAACTGAAAACAGGCCTTCAATAATGAATGGTTATTTCCTTTGGTACATTTCGTAGCCGAGTCTGCTTTCAGTATTACTTTTGGAAGCAATCAATTTCTGCGTTTGAAGATCGATTACTAACTTTAGGGAACTGAACAAATGGGTAGTAAAGTTTTGTGAGTATCGTTTAGAATTAATACGGCTAGACAGTTGAATTTGAAATGTTACGATACAACGACGCTCATTTAGGTAAATATTGCTAATGACTAATGGAATATATTAATGAACAAAACGAATTACTAATGTATTATATAGAAGTCGGAATGTCATTATTATTATTATTATATTGGGAACGGTGTCTGGCCGTTTTTAGGGTTCCGGAGTCAAACTGACAAAAAAGGAATCCTCATTTTGTCACATCCGTTTGTCTAGATAAGTAAAGGGCGTATTTTTTCACGTCAAGATCGTTATTCGAGAATTGAAATTATTTATTTTTAAAGTATCTACAACATTTTAAACATGAAACTACCGTGAGACTCACTCATAGTGAAAATAAACGGATCACTCATGTCTTAAAACCAGTTTTTGAGTGCACGTTTGGCAGCCGCCTTGACGTGCGACTCCTAGAGGAAGGGCTACGGATTAGCCCGAAACATGTTGAGTTAAACTTGTTTTAAGACGTGAGTGATCCGTTTATTTTCACTATAGCTACAACATTTTAATTGATAGATTTAGGCGTTACTTTTCTGATGCCCATATCAATGAATTACAATATTTTTTTCACGACACTGCTCGAAAATGTGGCCATAGATAACCTAAATCCAGTACTCAAAACTGCCTATATATGTACATTTAACAGCTGACTCATTTATGGCGCACAAACACGACAACAAAGTTACACTAATCGAAAACAGGACGTATCAGTATATGTATTTCATTATACGATACGACTTTTTGAAAGATAATTTCTGAATTTCATTCCTGGCGTGGTGAAACGACATTATTGGACCAATCAACAGTAATCGTCTGCTGCATGCGATGGATGGATGGATGAATGGATGGACGGACGGACGGACGGACGGACAGATGGACTGGATGGACGGATGGACGGGATGGATGGGATGGACGGGATGGACAGAATGGACGGATGGACAGATGGACGGGATGGTTAGGATGGACGGATGGACGGATGGACGGATGGACGGATGGACGGGATGGACGGAATGGACGGATGGACGGGATGGATGGACGGATGGACGGATGGACGGAATGGACGGGATGGACGGGTTGGACGGGATAGACGGGTTGGACGGGATGGACGGGATGGACGGGATGGACGGGATGGACGGGTTGGACGGGATGGACAGGATGGACGGGATGGACGGGACGGAAGGACGGGATGGACGGAATGGACGGGATGGCCGGAATGGACGGGATGGACGGGATGGACGGGTTGGACGGGATGGACAGAATGGACGGATGGGCAGATGGACGTGATGGACGGATGGACGGGATGGACGGGATGGACGGAATGGACGGATGGACGGGATGGACGGGATGGACGGGATGGACAGAATGGACGGATGGACAGATGGACGGGATGGTTAGGATGGACGGATGGACGGATGGACGGATGGACGGATGGACGGATGGACGGGATGGACGGAATGGACGGATGGACGGGATGGACGGGTTGGACGGGATAGACGGGTTGGACGGGATGGACGGGATGGACGGGATGGACGGGTTGGACGGGATGGACGGGATGGACGGGACGGATGGACGGGATGGACGGAATGGACGGGATGGCCGGAATGGACGGGATGGACGGGATGGACGGGTTGGACGGGATGGACAGAATGGACGGATGGGCAGATGGACGGGATGGACGGATGGACGGGATGGACGGGATGGACGGGATGGACGGGATGGACGGAATGGACGGATGGACGGGATGGATGGACGGAATGGACGGGATGGACGGGATGGACGGGATGGACAGAATGGACGGATGGACAGATGGACGGGATGGTTAGGATGGACGGATGGACGGATGGACGGATGGACGGGATGGACGGAATGGACGGATGGACGGGATGGTTAGGATGGACGGATGGACGGATGGACGGATGGACGGGATGGACGGAATGGACGGATGGACGGGATGGATGGACGGATGGACGGATGGACGGTGTAGATGATGGGCCGAATAAAACCAAAATTACGCTAAAAAAAAAATGGGAAAAACGTTGATGCGTGTGAGCAGCTAAAGCGTTCGCGAAATCGTCAAGATACGACTACCGACGTTGTGTCGTTTTTATGTGCATGTCTCTAGTCACACCCACCAAAGATTTTATCTTTATTAATAAAAAGGTACGCTAGATGGCGTTACAAGCAACAAATCAGGTAACGTTTACAGTATGCTTTTAAAACTAACTTAATCTAGTAATAAAGGTAAAATTATAAAGGTAAAAAACAAACATATATCTATGGAGCATTGCGTCGTCTACAATTCCACCCCCTTAGTGATGACTAGTCATCACTAGAATCCATCACTGGGGCGAGCAGGGCGACGCGAGTCACCGGTCGTCGCAACGTTCCCGTGCGAGTGCGCACGTCCACCACGCGGATGCGCCCGTCATCCCCGGGGAGTGTCGCACTCACTACACCGTGCCGCCATGAGCCACGCTCTAAGTTTGGTTCCACTATCAAGACATAGTCTCCTACACGCAAGGCCCTATACTCACTGGTCCACTTTTGTCGCGGTAATAATGTGGGCAAATACTCTTTTAGCCACCGCGACCAAAACATGTCCGTTAACCGTTGAGCGATCCGCCACTGCTTTCTGAGTGTGAAATCCACGTCTTCATACTTACCAAAGGAGGGGCCATTAGATGACGTACCTATCAAAAAATGATTAGGTGTCAAAGCCTCGGGGTAGTTAGGGTCCGTTGAAACATGGGTTATGGGACGACTGTTAACAAGGGCTTCTACTTCAGCCATCAGTGTTGAAAGTGTTTCTGGACGGGGCGCACGTTCCTTAAGTACGGTCTTCAAGGCCGTTTTAATAGTACGAACCATTCTCTCCCAGGCTCCCCCCATTTCTGGAGCACCTGGAGGTATGAATCGCCATTCAATTCCCCTGACAAGTCCATCACTGCATAGTGCATCCTTATTCAAGTCTTCGATGCTGCGTCTTAGCTCAGAATCGGCTCCTCGTAGGTTCGTTCCATTATCTGAGTAGATCGTGGTAGGTGTTCCTCTACGAGCTATCATTCTTCTCAAGGCCATGATAGTAGCGTCCGTGGTCAGGCTCTCCGTTATTTCCACATGAACGGCACGAACCGTTAAACATGTGAATAACATTCCGTAGCGTTTCTGCCTTCCACGACCGACTGTGACCTCCATGGGTCCAAAGAAGTCGAGACCGGTAAAGGTGAACGGCCGTCGATTGTGCTGCAGCCGGGCGGGCGGAAGGTCGGCCATGCGCTGGGGCTGCGGGGCCGCGCGCCTGTACTTGCAGAACAAGCATTGCGCTGCCACGGCACGAACAGTGGGTCGGAGCCTTAGGATCCAGTAGGCCTGCCTCAACTCATTCACCACTAGTTCATGAGCTCCATGAAGGGCGCGTCTGTGGTGGTACTCCACGAGCAGCCTGGTCGTCCTGTGGTGACCGTCCAGGATAACAGGGCGCTTAGTTCTCTCTGGGACACCATCAGTTTTATCCACACGGCCGCCAACTCTCAGTAAACCGTTACTGTCAAGGTAAGGCGTTAAATTTAGTAACCTACTATTTTTTAATAAAGGCTTATTATGCTTAAGGCACTCTATTTCGGTGGCAAAGCAGTCGTGCTGACTTTTCTTTATCAGCAATTCCTCTGCCTGTGTTAATAATTCATTGTCGATTCGATTAATTTTTCGTTGACATTTACGAATAAAAAATAAAACCCTTACAGTTGTCATTAATAATCGAATCCACGATGAACTATTATTCTCATTAGGTACCGGAAGTTCGGTGGTTTGCTGTGCGCTTAGGACGTTAACACATTTCTGCTCACAAATGGCTTCATCTGTTTGCTTAGATGCTTTAATGTCCTTGGGCCACTTGCACTCTGGTTCCCTTAAAAAATCAGGTCCCTGAAACCACATATCCTGAAAGTTAAGTGGAGGCGCATCCTCTCTGGTGGCGATATCCGCGGCGTTCAGGCGAGACGGTAGGTGGCGCCACTCGCTCGCGACGGTCAGCTCGTCAATCTCGCCGAGCCGGTGCGCGACGTACGGCTTGTAGCTTCTGGGGTCGCTGCGTATCCACTGCAGCACAGTGCTAGAATCGGTCCAGAAGTACCGCTTTTCTGCCTTCACATCTTTATGTTCGCGCTGTATCATGCTAGCCAAGCGCGCGCCAAGTAAACCTGCCTGTAGTTCAAGTCTAGGTACAGAGACTGGACGTAATGGCGTCACGCGGCTTTTACTGGCAACAAAACAAATCTTGACGCTGCCATCCGTACTTATAAAACGCCAATAAGTTACGGCAGCGTAAGCTTGAATTGATGAGTCGCTAAATGTATGTAACTCGGTACGCAAGATAGTGGCCTCACTTACCACATCCACCATGTCTGTGTAGCAGCCTGTCCATGGGCCTGAGTCAGCATAGCAGCGAGGAATGCGCAGCGTAGCTAAAAGTTTTAACTCATTGAGCCACCTTACCCATTTCGTGTGCTCGTCGGGTTGGATGCGGCAATTCCAATCTATTCCACTGCGATGGACATTCTGAAATATTATTTTACTTTTAATAATAAAAGGCGACAAAAACCCATGAATGTCGTACACAGACATAATAAGGCTAAGCATCTTTGCTTTAGTAGGAGGTTCACTTCCATTTAAAATCTCCTCAGGTATCCTATTAAACGACACTTGAAATCCAAATGCGTCATCGGATGGATGCCACATCAAACCTAAAGTGCGCTCAGTCGTATTCATAGCTCCGTCCTTAAATTGAACAGCTGATTGCGCGAGCGCCGTGGTCGGTATGTTTTTTAAAACCTGTTTATCGTTACTCGACCAACCCCTTATCTCAAATCCTCCACATTTATGAATGTGAGTAATTTCCCTCACTAATTTAACAGCGTTAGTCGCATCACTAGTCGAGTATAAACAGTCATCCATATAATGACTATTTACTATAGCTCGCACAGCTTCAGGGTACAAGTCCTCATATTTTAATGCATTTTTGTTTCTTACATACTGCGCAATAAATGGCGAACAACAACCACCAAAAATTAAACTTTGCATTACACAAGTTTTAACGGAAGCGCGCGGCGATTCTTGCCACAAAAACCTAAAAACATGTTGGTCGCTCGGGCGAATTTTAACTCTCAAAAACATGTCTTTTATGTCACCGATAATAACTACTTTGTTCTCGCGAAATCGAAACATTATACCCATTAGTGAGTTATACAAATCAGGACCCGTGAGCAAGTAATCATTCAGACATGTTCCGTCCACCTTAGAAGCCGCGTCGAACACAAGGCGCAATTTTCCCGGTTTATTCGGATTCTGAACCCCAAAATGTGGAAGATACCATACGCGGTGAGCCGAGAGTTCATTTTCCTTTAGCTCTCGAGCATAACCATCAGCAAACAATTTGTTTACCTCGTTTCTATACCTGTCTGCGTACGCGTCGTCTTTAAGGAATTTTCGCATTAAAGAACGTAGTCGCGAAGATGCATTTTCGAATGAATCAGGCATGTTAAATACGTCCTCTCGGAATGGTAGGCCTACTTCCCACTGGTTCCCGATTAGACGCGCAGTATCATCTAAAATCTGTAATGCTCTTACGTGATCGCTATTGTCACGACGTAAGGTTGAAACTCCGATGGCATCTAAAGAAAAATAATTTTTAACTAACTCGTTTAATTCACTAATATTACCCTTCATACCTTCAGTTGAGTGAGCGAGGTGGAACACATTGGCAGCGTTGGAGTGAGTGCGACCGCAATAACCATGAATGGACCAGCCTAAATTACATCTAGAAGCATAGGGTTCATTTTTATTACCATGAATTATTTCGAGAGGTGCGATTAAATAATAATTATCTTCCCCAATCAACAAACGCGGAACTACACGGCTTTTACAAACATAATTCTTTACTTCACTTAAATGCTTGCAATTGAGGGAATTAATTACAGACAAATCTTGAACAGGTAAATTTAATTTAGACACTTTACGTAACTTAATGTCATAATTATTGTGAGCATATTGTCCGCTGATTTGAGCACTCACCGTCGGTGCATCGGATTGATACACCTCGAGTCCGAACGCGTCGATAAACTTTATAGCACTCGAGTGTTCACCTCTGAGACCTAACTCGGTAGCTAGGTCCGAGTCAATTATAGAAACCGACGCCGCATCGTCCAGCAGGGCGTAGGTCTGCACAATGCCGTTAGGTCCACTAATTAGCACTGAAACCACCTTTAACATAACGTGATCCGTCGACGAGGGCCTTTCGCTGCCGGCGGCGACGTGGGCCACCGTGGAGGGCCCCGCGGGCGGCGGCGGCTGCGCGGGCGCCTCCGGCTGCTCGTGCGGCGGCTCGCCGGCCGCGTCAGCTGATCGCGATGACGTAGGCTTCTGCCAGTGCAACAGGCGGTGGTGTGCGAGTCCACATTTATCTATATCACACACAGGTGCGGGACATGTATTTCTATCGTGCCGTGACGTCAGACAACAATAACACAGACCGGTTTTCTTTACAAATCTCCACTTATCACGTCGCATGGCGCGTTTAAATACACGGCACTCGGTTAACAAATGCTCGGACTTAGAACAAAATTTGCACATTTTTGTGTCTTCTATAGCAGTTGTTGCAAATATGGGGCGATTAGAACGAAACTTATTTTCGTCGGTTCGTTTCGCCGGTACCGTCGTAGGCGCTTGATCTGCAGTTTTTTTATTAAAATCGCGTAACTGTGTCATTCCAACTAAAGATAACATCTCTGCTTCGTGCTTTAGGAATGTAGCTAGTATTTCTAGCCTAGGTTTGCCTTCTGCTAATTTCTGGTAGGCAAAGTCGGTCCATTTACCAATTAATGTGCTAGGAAGCTTCGATAAAACAGCTGATGCGAGCTCTGGACTGCGTAGGTAATCTTGCTGATTTAGGGCACGTATTGTTGCTATGCAGTTATTTACTTTAATAGAAAAGTTAATTAAATCGTACTGATATGTAGTAGGTAATGCAGGTAACTTCTTAAGCTGCGTTGTGAGGTTGAAAATTATGACTTCGGGTCGACCAAACCTTAATTCAAGGGCTTCCATCACAGCTGCAGGCGGGGTGTTACCGATAAGCAGGTCGGTCACTGCTTCCTTAGCGTCGCCGCGTAGTGATTTGCGAAGTCTCCACAGGTTTTCTGAGTCACTGAACATACATACGCGAGTCGACTCATCATAAGCACTCTTGAAATGTAACCACTCAATACTATCACCGGTAAAAAATGGCAATTCACGTGGGGTAGCAAGACGGCTGATCAGGCGATCGTCGTGATGAGGTACGTCCCGTGAGGTCATCATCATTTCTTTTAGGGTAAGTGCTAGCTGTTGAATACCGTCACTAGGGGCGTCAGTCCGCGGGCGAGGTTCGGCCGGCCGATCATTATTTGCCGATGTTGTTGGTTGGTGAACAAAGCGATAAGATTCTTCGCACCCTTGATCCAACCAGTTCTGGACATTTAAGGTTGCTTCGCGATCGGCTACTTCGCTTCCGGCTTTGCTGGCCTCTTCACTGGGACAATCTTCGATATCGACCTTCGCTAAGTCAACTTCTAGCTTCTTATTAATAAGCTCCAGGTGAATCTTTGCCTTTGCTTCAGCGGCTTCCAGCTCCAGTTGCTTGCGTCTGGCTATCGCTGAGGCGGTAGATCGCTTCGATTTCGTTGACGTAACAGAGCCACCTTCAACGGACATAAACGGCGAAGATTTTGGAGCCGTTTCCACCTTCAATCGTTCCAAATCCTTTGGCGGTGGGCAACTATAGGTGCCAAGGTTCGGATTCTGGACTATAGGTTCCGCGGCGGGTAGCTGTGCTGAGGTACACGCTAGCTCCCATTCCCGGTGCTGTTTACGCGTTAAAATTTTAGTTGGCGGTGTGTTAAACATCTCACTGATTAGCGATTCGGTTCGAAGACCACTTTATTGTAGATGATGGGCCGAATAAAACCAAAATTACGCTAAAAAAAAAATGGGAAAAACGTTGATGCGTGTGAGCAGCTAAAGCGTTCGCGAAATCGTCAAGATACGACTACCGACGTTGTGTCGTTTTTATGTGCATGTCTCTAGTCACACCCACCAAAGATTTTATCTTTATTAATAAAAAGGTACGCTAGATGGCGTTACAAGCAACAAATCAGGTAACGTTTACAGTATGCTTTTAAAACTAACTTAATCTAGTAATAAAGGTAAAATTATAAAGGTAAAAAACAAACATATATCTATGGAGCATTGCGTCGTCTACAGACGGGATGGACGGGATGGATGGATGGACGGGATAGACGGGATAGATGGACGGATGGACGGATGGTCGGATGGACGGGATGGACGGGATGGACAGGATGGACGGGATGGACGGGATGGATGGATGTATGATTATGATGATGATGATGATAATGATTTCCTCGCATTAGTCGTGAAAAGCACAATGTTTGGTCTCGGCCAAAAGTGCAATAGATGGACTCGTACTTTCGAGGGCCTCCGCTACGCGTCGGCCCTCAAACAAACTCGTCCATCTATTGCTTACTTTCCAGCCTCTACAACAATGTACTATACGCATTGTACCTTTTGGTTGCGGAAAAGCAAGATAAATATATATATTCTGGTTTATTCCAATTATTTGTTAATGTCAAGCGTAAGGTAATTACACTATTTTTGAATAAATGGAAAACATCACGACAGTATTTACTAAAGATTAAAACTGACGTGCACTAATTAACGAGTAATTGTCAATTCGAGCTTCATCAATTCGGCCAACATACGTCCAATCGATGATGGACACGGGCCTCCTCTCAGAATGACAAGGCTTGGATCATAGTTCCCACGCGCGCCCAGTGCAGATGGAAACTTCACACACCACCATTGATTTTCTTCACAGGTAGGCAGGATCCTCAAGATATTTTCCTTCGCCGTAATGCTTATGGCAAATGTTATCCGCACATCATAATCAATAATAATAATAATATAATATCTGAAAGACATCTACTGTTGAATATAGGCCTCTCCCAAGGCTCGCCAAACAGATCGGCCCTGCGCCATCCGCATCCAGCGCGATCCCGCAACCTTAACCAGGTCGTCACTCCATCTTGCTGGAGGCCTACCTAAACTGCGTCTTCCGGCCTTTCGGCTTCATCGGCCGTCAATTCTACTAGCGATGTGCCCTGCCCACTGCCTCTTAAGTCTGGCGATTCTTCGAACTATCTCCGTGACTTTATTACTTGACGTAGTGACGCAGAGAAACTCCAAGCATAGCCGTCTCCATTGTCCTCAGAGTAACTTTGAGCTTTCTTATGAGGCCCATCGTTAGCGACCACGTCTCAGTGCCATATGTCATCATTGGCAATACACACTGGTCAAAGACTTTTGACTTGAGACACTGCGGTATATCGGATGACAAGATATTACGGAGCTTCCCGAACGCTGCCCAGCCGAGTCCAATTCGTCGATTGACCTCTTTCTCGAAGGCGAACCTACCTAATTGGATTGTATGTCCCACGTAGATTTAGTCGTCGTAAATGTTATCGACGACTAAATCTACGTGGTGACTAAATATGTGGACCTGGGCTTGAGCTCAACTCACGAAGCTTGAGATGCCACAGGTTTAGACCTATAGCTACACCGTTTAAATGAGTCCTCGCCGGGAGAGGTGCGGGCGGCAGGCACATGAGGCGCGCTCGCCGCCCGCACCTCTCCCAGCCCCCTTTATCGTCATACCCCCAAGCTAAGGGTGTACACTTCGAAAAAACATCGATATTTTTTTCGATGCGATATATCGGAACGGAGCATCGATTTCTTCCGATGTATCGGTTAGAAACATCGATGTTTTCTGAACATCGAGTACTTTTTGAAACATTATATCACAATGCTATAGTCAGCCCTCTGACACTCAACATCAATTTATAATTATATACTACTCCTACACCAGCATTGGCCATGTCTGCATCTATTGTGTGTGTTCAAGGATGCTGAATGTTCAAGAAATGTGTATACTAAGAAAATACAACTTTTCATGCAAATCATCGCTGGTTCAAATGTTGTTTATTTAAAAAAAGTAAAAGGCAGGTATGAGAATACTTAAAGAAAAAAGTTTTTTGATAGTGGTTTAGAGATCCAACTGAGTTTTTATGAAATTAACCGGTTATCATCGATTCGATGTTTTATGAAAATACATCGCTTAAAGCTTTTCAAAACATCGGATCGATTCGATGTATCGCATTGCAAACATCGAGTGATTTCGATGCATCGATGTATATCGAATATCCCTACCCCAAGCCCCTGTACCGCGCGGGCGAGGACTCATTTAAACGGTTTAGCTATAGTGGTTAGCCACTAGATTTCAGAACTTAGTTAGTGTTTAACATTAGCTGCGTATTAGTACGGAACCCAACACTACGCGTGACTGGACAAGTTAATTATTTATTTAATACCTATTCTACGCCAAGTAATAATATTTTGCGACAGAAGAGTTTCAAGTTTGAAGGTTGTTGGACTTAATTAGTAGGTACTTACTCCAAAAAACGGAGAATTTTCCAGTTTTACAGGAAGAAAATAAGTAGGTATCGCGAAGTCTCAGTAATTAATTCTAGATTTTACTTGGACCTAAGGGCCCTGTGGAGGTTTTTAAAGTTAACTTCCTAGAAATGCTGATAAATTAAGTCCCTTGTGTACACGGTTTTTTTGTGAACATTGTTATTACTATAACGAACCTAAATTTATTGAATACTAGCCCGGGACTCGGTTTGAATTTATTTATCCCTGTCCCCCGGGATTAAATCTACCCTAGGTCCTTTCTAGGGTCTCAAACTATCTCCATACTATATGTATGTTTGTCTAAATAGGTTCAGCGGTTTAAGTGGGAAGAGGTAACAGGCATACATGGACGTCTTTCGGCTGAAATTATTAATGATGAAAGAATTTTGCCCTATTACAGATAATGGAGGTTCAAATTCAAAGGTATGTGCAAGATTCCCAATCAGCAATGGACCCGCGTGGGAACACCAAGGGACTTACCATAGGCAGAGATGACGATGATGTTGTTGATGATGATGACGATGATTATGTACATTTATTTTTGCACACCCATGCAAACACGAAAATAAAATATTCACGTTAAAAAGTAAATGTTTCAAAAGAGGAATCGCGACCAAATATTTACGGCGGCTGCGGCGAGTCCGTAATTCGGCCAAATGTCGCATTGTAAAGAATTTTGGCGACTACGCCGGATAATGGAGGGTCAAATGGTGCGGTCGCCATGTTTCATTGTGGTGTCAATTGCGGCTGTCGGGGTGATGGAAACGAATGAATGGCGCTGAGATAGGCTAGAGAGAAGACTGTGTTCAGGCAAGGACGTAAATATCCAGCCATCGCGTCAAATACATTGTAAACATGATAGATACCTACGGGAATACTGGGAATAATACTCAGGATTTAAAGCAAATACATTTCTTTAGGAACGCTGTTTATAATCTGTCTTGTCTTACCTACATATTAAAACACCAACCTTATGATCAGTGAGATAAAGCTGTATTTGATGTCTTGGTATATATATTTATGACCTTGACTGTCATCATCATCATCATTTCAGCCGAAAGACGTCCACTGCTGAACATAGGCCTCCCCCAAGGCTCGCCAATCCGCATCCAACGCGTTCCCGCAACCTTAACCTGCAGGTTTACTGTCATTAGCACAGCATTAGCTCTATAGTCCGACCAGCTCGTGCGCGACCCTCCGCGGAACCATGTCGCAGTCAGTATTTGCCGCACTTATTAAAAACAATCTTGTTAAGGACAGCAGAGGCTCCCTGCGACAGGGTTCCGCCGAGCGCCGCGCACGAGCTTGTCAAGGTATAATCACTATTTTTTTCTGTCAAACAGTATAGGACGGTGACAGAAAAAGATGGTGAAAGTGAAGGCAATCGTCCGTGCGTTAGATAATACGGCCTCAAGTCGTCACTCCATTTTGTCTTGTCTGGTCTTTATATTGTTGTGTACCTACCTCGACTGTAATTGCTCCTATTACGCGCATGTAGTTACTGCTTGATGGCAGCTTAGTGGTTTGAGCTAAGGCCATTCAAGCTAAGGATCATAGGTTCGGGCCTGAGCGAACCTCTGAGGTTTTCAGATTTGAAATGTACCTTGAGCTGTACGGTTCACTCAGAAAAATATCATGAGGAAACTGCACATATATCTGCGAAGAAAATCATGGGTGTGTGTGAAGTTCCCAATCCACACTGGGCCCACGTGGGAACTACATCCTAATCCCTCTCATTTCGAGGTTAGGCCTGTGCCCTGCTGTGGAAAGTGTATCGGCCAAAGTTAATGACGAAATTATTTTTTCATAATTCTCTTCAAACAATAAAAATCAAATTAACTTCAATTATCTTCAAATAATAAAAAGTATGACGGCTACCTTCTCCTTTATTTGATTTACATAATCAATTCTCGGCCTCCCTCTTTTTCGCTTCCCTTCTACTTAAGGTAGCCGCTTTGAGGAGAGAGAAGTGGAGAGCCATTCATCGGCTACACCGACAAGAGTTTAACTCTTAAATAAGGATATAATAAAAATTATGATTCCAAGAACATTCGAAATCAGATATCACCTGATGCTTTATTATTCTGTACGTACAGATGCCAAAAGTAAAATTAAGAGGTATCCAGGTCCTTATTTTCTGTGGAATAGAGTCGGAATAAGAATCTGAGAGTAAATCATGGTGTGACTGTACATACTCATATGCCTACATGACTCATAAGGAACTCAACAATGTGATTAACGTGTAATTGGATATAATATTGTATCGATAAAATAGGTGAGCTCAGAGGGCGATGGAGAAGGCTATGCTCGGAGTTTCTCTGCAGGGTCGCATTAGAAATGATGAAATCCGCGCAAGAGCTAAAATCACTGACATAGCTCGAAGAATCGCCAGACTCAAGTGGCCTTAATTCTGAATTTATTTGGTTACTCTCGCTTGCTTGGTTTAGCTCAAATAACAGTTCGAAAATTACCTTGATTTTTTTACATTTTCGTGAATAAGTCTGAAACAAAAGTAGATCGAAGGCTGATATTACGCATAAATAAAAATAAAAAAAATATTAGGGGACAATCTTACACAAATCGACCTAGTCCCAAACTAAGCAAAGCTTGTACTATGGGTACTAGAGGACGATAAACATACTTATATAGATAAATAAATACTTAAATACATAGAAAACATCCATAACTCAGGAACAAATATTCGTGCTCATCACACAAATAAATGCCCTTACCGGGATTCGAACCCAGGACCTCTTGCTTCGTAGGCAGGGTCACTACCAACTAGGCAAAAGCGGTCGTTACAGGTCGCATACAGTATTCTTAGGTCCTGCCACTACTGCACCTCAAATTACAACCAAATCCCTTGCGGGGGGCACTCTTTTTAGCTTAGCCTGCTAGACCCCTTCATTAAACAATTTTTTGAAGTCTTTATTGTGGTTATTGTGGAGGCTACGCGGCTGTGGCCCCTGATGCTCTCCCCTAAATCCGGCCCCGGCTATATACTCTTTCTTGTTAAATACTTTTTCAGGCCTTTACAGTTTGACGTAGGCGTACTGTGACGTCACGGGCATCGCTACAAAAACTTTGATTCGATCATTTACTGCCAAAGATGATAGATCCTTGTGATTTATTGTGGTGTTCTTTACTACGCAAGTTTTGACGTGCAAGGTTAAATTGGGAATGGACTACGTACACGATTTCACTCGAGTGGCTTTGCGACTTCCGTCTATGAAGAATTTGTTTATCACTATCTCGCGGGAATTACGCAATAATCAGTGTATTCTTTGTCTGATATATATACTATCTGATGCCCGCGGCTATACCACCGCTGAAGTACAATAAAACATGTTTTCCCATGGGAACCAAATATTTTCCCGTGGTACAAAATAGCCTATATCACACTCTCCAGCCCTTCAACTATGTCCATACAAAAAATCACGGCAATCCGTCGCTCAGTTTCGACGTGAAAGAAGGACAAACAAACAAACACACTTTTACATTTATAATATTAGTATCTAGTATGGATATGGATTTTAGTGTGCTAAATTTCCGGTGCCCCTTTTCTCCCATAAAATTTTAAGTCATAAGAATAAAATAGAATAGAATAAATTTATTTCACAAAATTTTAGGTACAATATGATTTTGAAACATACAGAGTGGGTTTCACTAAAATCTACCTTGCAAGGCATGTGAAATTGGCAGTAAGAAAAAACTTAACCTAAGTGTAATCCAAAAATTCCTGTATACTATAAAAAGATTTTTCAGCAAGCCATTTTTTAAGACTTCTTTTAAATTTCGCAAATGTGAGATCTTTAATTACATCTGGCAGTTTATTAAATATTTTTATACACATTACATAACTATTTTTAGCAACCAATGACAAATGTGACAATGGAACATACAATTTATTACGATATTGCGAACGTACAGGGTTTTTAAACATTTCTTTGGCTTGTCTAAACAAATGACCATATTGGTGTACAAATAAACATGCGTCCAATATATAAAGACATGGCAATGGAAGTATCCCACTTTTTTTAAAAATAGGCCTACACGACTCAGTTTGCTTCATACTATATATAGCTCTAATACATTTTTTCTGCATCACAAATACACTATCGAACTCTGAGGCTCTGCCCCATAAAGTAATGCAGTATCGTAAGATAGAATCAATGTAACCATAGTAAGCTGAAATGGCTGCCTCCCTTGTCACTACTTGACTAACCTTCCTTAATGCAAAAACGAAACGATTCATCTTGCGGCAGAGATTTTGAACATGATCATTCCAACGACAGAACTTGTCCAAGGTGACACCTAAGAAGTTCATGCTGTCTACTTGGCAGATTTGTTCTTCGTTGTATTTAACTTTCAGTGGCAGTGGTTTGCCTCTATATGTGTGAAATTGCATTAATTTAGTTTTTGATAGGTTTACTTTGAGATTATTTTCTTTCAACCACTGCACCGTTTTGTTAAGAGTTCCGTTTATTTCTGCCTCGTAAACAGATCTGTTATCCCCCTTGATTACAATAGTAGTGTCATCCGCAAAAAGGAAGCATTTTTGAGCAACAGCCTTTGGAAGGTCATTAATATATAAGAGAAACAAAAGTGGACCTAAAATACTACCCTGTGGTACGCCATATGTGTTTTCCATATATTCTGACCTATACTTAATGACACTTTTGCTATCTGAGCAGTATCCTGATATTTCAACGCATTGCTGCCTGCCCGACAAATATGACCTTATCCAGTCATGGGGTGGGCCCCGTATTCCGTAGCGATACATCTTTTCCAAGAGACGGTCATGACTAACAAAGTCAAATGCTTTGCTCATGTCCATAAACAGTACAGAGACAGGACACTTTTCATTTAAACAATCTGTAACACTCAGTTTAACGTTTGGTAGCATAGCATACGGTTGTGGTAACTCTGAAGATGAGCTCTGGTTGAGTTCGAAACGCGTCAGTGTAGCTTGGTGGTGGTGATGGTTGGATTTATGTGATTTGTGTGTGTTCGTACAGTGTGGAGGTGGAGGAACTGCATGAACGCACATTTCTTGCATAAACGTAACTATTGTAAGGTCGCGGGTGAGCAAAGTAATTGTTTTAGTTCATTAATCTGTAACAGTCTTTATAAGTTGGAAAATAGTTAAAGATGTATTTCTATTTTTTCGAAACCCATTTTGTTCATCGCCAATAATATAGCGATAATGTATCATTAGTCAAAATAAACGTTAGTCATACAGTGATTTATTTCTGAAACGGTATTTTTTTCAGGACTTTTTTAAATGCCATCTTATAGAATGCCGTAGGTTAGGTTAGGTTTGTTTTATAGCAATTCCGAAAAATAAATTGTTTCAGAAATAAATCACTGTATGACTAACGTTGATTATGACTAATGATACATTATGACTTAAAATTTTATGGGAGTCATTATAGACCCCCATGTCGGGTCATACAATTTTAAGTCATAATGTATCATTAGTCATAATCAACGTTAGTCATACAGTGACTGTAGTGTAGTTAGTGATTGTACTTTGTCGTAACAACACAATTGTCAATCAAGTATGACATTTTGCACCTAACTGTAGAGCGACAAGGTACAAAAGTGACCAGCTACTTTTGATGCTGACTGTACCAGGTTATCGTTGAGTTTTGGTACACCCTGTATTTTTAATACTTTCAAATGCACACTTTGAATCGAAAATCGTTATTATATTGGTTTGGAATTGCAGACGTAGAGGGAGGGGCGTTCCAATCGCTGAAACGATAATAATTTAACCAGCCATTGGCAACATTGGCTTTTGAAATTGAATGGATTCAAATACTTCTCGGAGAAGAAAAGGTTTAATTCCAAATGTCTATTATATTTGCTGAATAACCTCTCCAATATAATAATACTCATAAGTACCTACTTATTGAAACCGTACTCTAATGAATTCGGTTAAAATCTCTATAAAACTTTTTCCGTTTTTTTGACCAACCTTTCATCGTCGATGGAGATCCGCGTGCGGGGCTCCTATTTCTTACCTGTTTGCCCTTCCGGCATCTGGAACTACTAAGTGAGCCTAACCTACCTAGCTACCCACCTACCTATTATTTAACTTGCAATGTTTGCCTGTATGTAGGTATGTTTGTTAAGGTCAAATCTTGCAAGACGCATTTCACCTACTAAGTGATAAGCCGATGACTTGAAATTTTTCACAGATATGTAATTTGGATAACTATCCGGGTACAATTTACAAAAAGTACAGGTAGTAAACATATTATAAGGATAATAACACAAAATTATTTGTCGTTCGTTCGTAAAATCTAAACAATAAAGGTAGAATGATATTATTATCACAGTCTAAAGCTATGCATAGTATAAATCTTCCCAGGTGAATTTTTCGCTTCGAGCCATTACATTAAATTTGAACCTTAATACTATGCGATACCGGTTGTTTTGAAAGATAAGGGCTCGAAGCGAAAAATTCACCTGGGAAGATTTATACTATATTCGTATACTGAATTCTATTCAATGTTAAAAGAAGTTGAATATGTCATTAGAGCGCCGAAAATTAAGCGTAAAAAAGGTGACAATTGTAGTATTTGGGCTTAAAAAGAAAGCCGTTTACATTATACCTTTTTAACAGGAGCAATAAAGACAGCTTATATTATATATGTGTATGCTCTCGCTGTGTTTGGAGCATTTTTTGCGTTTGTTTTGCGAGCATATAACATACCTTTACCTATAAAATCATTGATAGTCTACATACCTATATAATATACTCGATGGCACGGTACAATCGTTCTCGTTAAACTTCGCAGCGAATTGCCATGTAATTGAGTGACAATTGAGCAAAAACCGAGTGAATTGCTTTTGAATCGACGCCGCGCGGAAGGTGGAATGCCTAGTTGATTGGAAGTGTATACAATTTGGGAGCTACTACCTCCATTCGTTGTTCGAGTACCAGTGTGAGTAACAGATTTATATTACGCTTACGCACAATACGTAGAGCTACCTGTTATATATAACTTAGTATGTAACTGTATGGATGGAGTTCAAAAAGTTGGACACCTTAACGCCGTTAATTAAAATTGTTAAAAAGTTTTCCTTAGTGACATGACGATTTAACCATAGAATAGCATGGGTAATTTTTGTGTCACAACGGAACTTTGCCAGTACCTAGTCGTTTTATAAGGTTAACAAACATTTAAAGTGGTTTTTTATTTCGAATAAAATCTTTCGTCTTTTCGTGTTTTCTTGCAATTTAAAAAGATATAGAATAATTGCTCGTTTAAAAGCTTTAGATAGATAGATTATAAATATTTAGCCTTTTGGACGTCCCGCTGCTAATCAAAGACCTCCTCTTTTTCTAACCTTCGCAATTTTTATCGAAAAAACCCTTTAAACGGTCTAAGTCATTCCGCTATCTTCGTTTTTGGCCTGCCCCTAGCCCCTGTTTCAGTGGCCGTTGCTTGGAACTCAATCGGAGCGGATTTTTGGATGAATTCGGTAGACTTGTCCCGCCCAATTCTACTTGAGTTTGGCGGTCTTTTTCCCCACATGTACAATCTGAGTTCTGGAGCGCAGGTTGGCGTGTCTCTGATAGATGTTAGATACAAATATCTGCCCCGACCAATGATTTATTAAAGCTTCGCAGTCAGTTTCTCTAACCAACTACCAGGCTAACCAGTCGACAACCAAGTCGGTTAGAATTTGCCTAAAGCTATTATGTAAGCTGAAAGATTAACGGTATTTATCGCCGTCTGTCTAGGTTTAGTTTGACATGAACATCAAACCGTGAACGTGCTTGCGCAGCGAATTATTTTATAACTACTTGCTAATTGGTCCATCGACTGTTGTTAGTAGAGTTTATACCTAACTATAAAATATCGTAGCAACATTTTTAATTTAATTATCTAGCTTTTAAATAATGGGTGATTCTTCAAGGTCGTGATTTTTGTTTTATTCCTCTGTCGTATTTTTTACTTAGTACAGAAAAAATCATGCTCCCATGAAAATAGATTTCTTCAGTAACATAAATTTATGGTACTGAACAAATCTATTTTCATGGGAGCATGATTTTTTCTGTACTAAGTAAAAAAAAAATACGACAGAGGAATAAAACAAAAATCACGACCTTGAAGAATCACCCTAATTCATTGTGTAATTTAGTCTACACATCTGGTAGCATAGTGAACGGTTGTGTTGCTCTGGAGATGAGCTCTGGTTGAGTTCGAAATGAGTTAGTTAGTGTGGTGACTAGACAATTAAGTCACAAATTACGGATGAAAATCGCAAAATTATAATAGGATAATTATTTAAATTAAAACGTGAGTAATACGGAATCATGTTTACTTTGAAATACTAATTGACAACCGAACCTAGCCTGGGACTAGATCAATTAGTGTCAATCGTTCTAGGACATTTTATTTACTGATATGAAAACGCAATGCTGGTTATAGAGAAACTAGCTGTTGCCTGCCACTTCGTCTGCGAAGAATAGGGTAAAATGTAGCCTACTACCTATTTTCAAACCTACAAAGTGTAAACAAAAAACTTTCATAAAAATTGGTCAAGCCATTTCGGAGGAGTTCGATAACAAACGGCTTGACACGAGATTTTTATATATTAGAAGATTTATCTCAACACTGTCTTTTTTACGGCATACGAAAGCACTAGACTTCCTAGACAAAGACATTTGATTCGAACCAGATGCGATCACGTATAAATCACTCGGCTCTCGAAGTGACTATAAAAATGATATTTTTGTAGATGATTGAACACTTCTCTGAATATGTGCGGACTGGTATAATGACAAAATATACTATCAAATTTACGAGCAATGAAATATTTTATTCGATTCTACCACTCAGTAGCGCGTTTACTGCCCGGTATAAAGTAAAAAATACATAAAATCAGTTGATTTGGGCTTGACCCTGTGGATATAAACCATAGTAATTTTATTTTGATAACTTTAGAAATCTTACTATAACTATAACCGGCTAGGCTGTGTAGTAAAAACTTTAGTCGTTAAATTATATTATTTGGGGTTGGAATCATTTAATGGTCTTTTGTTGGTCATCATAAAGGGGATACCAATTTAATTAACACAGACACAAAACAATTATTTAATTTGAGAGTTGTCAAAGGGCTTAAACCAAATTTAGCCAAATGCGAGTCGGATTTGCGCTCTGAAGGCTCTGAACACATTTTAAGGGTCTGTATACCATAGGGTTTCCTTTCGTATTTTTATTTATTTATTTAGAAAAAACTTACTCTTGGTAGACTTACAGCATTAGCCAACGCGCCCAACAAGCAGGACAGATTTAACATAAATCAAGAAAACAAAACCAAACAGATTTACTCTTATTTTGTAGCCTGAGTTCTTGCCAAATTTCATAATAACATATAAAAATACTTGTCTAAGTAAAAGCACTTTAATGTTTTTTTTTGGTTTACTAATGTTTCGGCGAAATTTTTTTCGCAAAATGATTATTTTGGAAAATGTTTCGTCTGGCAACTGGTTATTTTTTCTGAAACTGTAAACTTTTCAGGGTTGTTATAAAACAAACCTTACCTAACCTAACCTACAGGATATCTCTGAAATATACTGGGTGGAACCAAACCACATGAATAAATACAGAGCAGAAGAAAAGCTTCCGAACAGTGCCCGAAATTCTTACCTATTTATCATAGGGTTGTCGCTCGGTAAAAAAATATATTAACAATCAAAATATTTTATTCAAACAAGTACCTAAATATCTAATATCTGTATATCTACAAACACTACAACAGGTAGGCATCTTTAAAAACAACCGAACACCCGAACTATGTAGCTAAACGCTAAACGGTCGCGTCGTCGCTGGCGGCACACCTGAACTTTGTCTACTCACTGAGCTAGTTCAAACCGGTTTGTCTCCGAGCGGGCGCCGGTGCACGCCCCCATCGTCCTGTCTGTGACAGGTCACGCACACATATGTTGTGCGTGTAGTAGTGTAATGCGTGCGCGACGTTGTTTGAACTTTTTATTCTGCTCTGTATTTATTCATGTGACCAAACGACGATCCTTTACAGGTCCTGTTGCTTAAACTGAACAACTTTCTCCAAGGAACATAGGTCGAAAAACGAAAAAAAAATTCATACTCTCATACAAAATATTTTATATTGGTTAGCTGACCGACTTACTATGGAAAGGTGAAAAAAAAATCATGCGTGCAGCTCCTCCGCGCGGAAGAAGTGAAACTTCGTAATGTGGAAATGAAAAAGGCACTTATACATCAATATGAACCTTATTGCAATAACTTAAAGAACTAAATTTACTTATGCATCTATGTGTTTAAATTACTCACTAGATGGCGCTTTTATCAATTATCATACAAATTTGCACAGATAGTAAGCGGCTAGCAAGCAACCAACTACAGCGCTAGCGAAACAAGTTACATAACTCGTCGCTAGATGGCGTTGCTCCTCGTGTGCACGTTATATTCAATATTTTTTCTTGATTTTTCGTAATTCTCAAAGATATTCAATACTTTTTTTTACTAAATACGTTTAAAATACTTTATTCTACGATCTACCATTAAAATAGTCTTCATTTTTACATGTTTTCATCTAAACTACGAAATTGTTCTGGTTCGCACTGACGAAGTTTTTAACATCCGTTAGTATATATACAATGCGAACGTCTCGTAAACATCAACTTGCTTTGCGTATTTAACGCAACGCTTGTTGGAAGTCGCATTAGAAGTTTCACTTCAAAAATTCGTTTTTCGACCTATGTTCCCTGGAGAAAGTCGTTCAGTTTAAGCAACACTGCTTGTATCATCTGTTTTCGGGAAGGACCCCCGTCCTCATCCACTCTGTATTAATTAATTGACATACGGCTAGTTCACAGTTTCAGAAAAAGTAAACAAATTCCAAACATTTTGCCAAATTAATGATTTTGCCCAGTGACAGAGTGACAAACAGACAGACAGACAGACGGTCGGCGAAGTTTCAGTAAAAGGGTACGGAACCCTAATAATTAAAAAAAGGGAACGAGAGTTCTACACTTTCTGCCAGCAAACTGCTATGCAGTTTGGCAGAGGTATTTAGAGTTACGTATTTTTGTACTTCTTTTGTTTTTATTTGAGTATAGGTATACAAAAATAATTTAAAAAAAGTACCCAAACCCAACACATATCGTATTTACATGATATACCTACATGCCTCGTAAAAAGGTTCACAAACACAAATTTAGTACGAACACAAAAATAATTCGGTGTCAGCTGTTCAGCATTAAACTCAACTTAATTTACCCGTTTCTTGGTATTTTCAAAGGATCCATAATAACGCTATTAATATGAACACATTTTAACCCATATTTACCTGTGTATTAAATCAAATTTCGCAAAACTGAACTTTTTGCTTCGGTGTTACGGTTGGTTTTAAAGTTGAGGGCTTACCGGGTAAATCTGGGATGGTCATTGCTTTCCAGTTTCCCTTTTTCTTGCACCTCGAATTGCGGCGAGTTGGATTTCGCTTGATTTAACTTAATTATTATGAAACTTTTTAACTTAAGGTGTCTTAAGCGTCCAATTTGTTAAATTGCGCGTTTCTGGACATCGTTATTAACTTTCGTTCATTACTTTACCGTAGCGGTCCTTCGTAGGTTATAAAGCATGAACAGCATGAACTCGTTTTAACGAGCCTGAGTCCATACAGCCTTTTCGGGTAACAATTACAGATGACGCTGTGTATAAAATATCAAATTATTTGTAAAATCTGACTGCAATTTTAAATAGAAGCTGACATTTCTCATCATGTTATTAATTTTGTTTCCTCACAAATTTCATGAAAAACATTGTAGTAGGTATGTTTCACGAGTGATATGAAAGTTACGAAACTCGACTCGACATTCGCTGCCGGCTGGTAGACTTGAGATTTCATCTGGTGCCACAAATGCACATGTGTGTTAAAGTAACTGCCAGACTATGACAGTGACACTAGACAAAAGTCACACAAACGCATATATGCGTTCCCGGCATTGAATGCGTTAAAAAGTACTCAATCTTTGACTTCACGTTTTAGCACAATCCTGTTTCTTAATTCCTTACTTTCCACTTTTATGACACAATGTAAACTATATAAACTCTCGGCAAACGGACTTAAATAGCGTATTTTTAACTACTAAGTAGTTAATTAATCTCTCCTATATCAACGCAGTCGGTTTATCAAGCTGGATAACACACATCGTTTCAGTACAGACCTACTCGCTTAAACTTATACAGTAAACAACAACAACAGTAACAGTTGTTTTTATTAATCGCGGCTAGCCATAATGCCCCAAACAACCTCAAACACACACGCAGCGATATTGAGCGAGTTTTCATTTACTTTTCATACTCCCGTGGCAATTTTGCTGCGATTTACTGGTTTTATTATGGCCTTTTGTACGGGGAAACCAGAGAGCGTGCTCTTAAATAGTCTATGAAAAAAGGTTGTATTAGGGACGGGCGGTCGACTCACTAAATTAAGTTGGGTGCTTAAGGTCTTCAGTTTTCGGTTGGGCCCTATCTGATAGAAAATATTCAGAAAAAAACTAAGTACACTATCGAAAAAGCTTCCTAACTTTTTGTAATAAGCCGAGGCAGGGTCCTGTAGCTTTCGATAAAAACTATTTGGCAGCTAAGAATATGCTCGTACTAGATAAAATAATGGCGTCTTTCCAAGGTGGAACACTACGTTAGCTCATTGTAAAAGTCCCGTTAGATGGCGCTGAAATCAAAATGAAAAATTTTGCATGCTTTTATGTAGTTTTTAGAATGTGCTTACAACACCAATGGTTGGTTTTATTATTTGCGGTTGCCAAATTGAAAGGCCGATTTTTTGAGACTACATTCGAATGACGAAAGTTTGCCAATTCTTTAAAACGAGGGCTAGACTTTAGGTGTCATTTACAGCCTTATACGGACACTAGAGCCTCACGCACACATGCAAATGGACAGCGCCAACTAGCGGCTATCTATTGGGATACTTTTCTAGGCTGTTGGAGTTACCTACGACATAATATTCACATTTTTCTATCGGGTCCCGAAATTTTGTATCAACTGTACTTTTAACTTAAAATTTTCAATTTTCTAGGTAAACATTAGTGTATCATAGCTTCCTAACTTTCTGTAATAAGCCGAGGCAGGGTCCTGTAGCTTTCGATAAAAACTATTGGGCAGCTAAGAATATGCTCGTACTAGATAAAATAATGGCGTCTTTCCATTTCAGTTAGTTAAGCGACAATAGACATTATTTCGAAAATATGTTGGTGTTGGTATAGTAGCGGAATGAAAAGGTTTGTCACTTTTCGACCCTAATTCCTTGACATAGAGTCGAAAAGTGACGAAAGTTTTCATTCCGCGACTGTATACCTACACTAAAACCGGTAAAGAGGCCATATTGTTCAAAGCGCGGGCGCTTGCTGTTGCATCCACCATTTTTTCCGTCACCATCTTATACCGGTTGACAGAAAGAAATAATTAAAGCTATAGCAAGCGCCCGTTAGACAATAAGCGTCGAGTTTTGGGACACATGTATTTCTTAATGCCTCTGTGACTAAAAATTTTTATTTCAATAGAATATGTACCATGTAAGTCGGCTGACATTTTAATTAGAACGTACAAATTAGGTTGTTAATTAGTTGAGCAAAGAGAGTGCGAGCTAGCTGACACCTGCGCGCATGGTTACACTAACAAAACTTTCTTATATTTATCACCATTATTTACTCGGTTACGTGATACGCGTCTGTTGCAGCCGGTGCGTAATACAACCCCAGCTTAAGTGGTGCAGAACTAAGAATAAAAGGGATAGAAATGACATGTGAGCTAAAAGCGCGAGACACCTATATATACACGTACTAAAGGCCAACGGGCTCCTCTCAGAATGAGAAGACTTGGGCACCGATTACTTAATTACAGATACATGAATCCGTACAAAATCCAGGCCATTGTGAACGAACGTGCGTTGGCACGCGTTTGCGACAGCCCACTGAATTTGGATCGCAGAAGGTCTGACTCACGCGGGCCCAGTAGGGATTAGGTTTTCACTGGTGTGTGAAAGTTTCCTCACGAATTTTTCCTTCAGCGTTCAGCTCATGGTAAATTTCAAATGTAATTTCGCACATAAATTCTGAAAAATTCAGAGTTACGAGCCCTGACTCGACTCCACCTTGATAAATTTGATAATTCTTGAAAAAGAACCACGGATTGGTTCGAAACAGTCGGACAAACTGCAAGTGAACCGTGTTAGTTATTTTAGAAATTAACTCTGTGTCACATTATATGTCTGATATCAAATTAGCTTAATCGGATACTTAGAAATTATCGAAAAATCGTTTGCAAATTTTGAAAGCAATAAAAAGTACAAACAAAACTAAAAAATGGAAGCTTCTAAAAAATGGACAAACATGGTGCTGACATTAATTGATTCTCAAAGGGAATATCATCGCTACTTTCAAGAAATCTCTTATCTTATGATTGTTGATATTCCTGAGTGAACTTTACATTGTTAAAGTTAGTAAGCTTTTCAAAGTTAGTACACACCAAAACATTTCTATTTACTGTTTCTATTTCTATTATTTTAAGGTCTGTGGTGTCGTGACTGTGGAAATATCAGCATTTCAAAATACTATTGAGACGAACTACAAGCTTTCGGTATATCGAATTACGTATTTAATTCTGTCATTTCCAAACTAATGATCGTAGAACAACGACGGTTCCAACAAATCTTCAAAAATAGTTTTTTTTCAAAATCTTCCCTAAAACGTAATTTATAAGCGTACATTTTTATTTTCATTATTTTTTAGCTATTTACAAAATTATTGAGTTTGAATACCGACGGATTTGATTTTTGGTCTTAGAACATAGACGCGTTTGACATCCCGTCGTTGTACCATGCATATTCCTACCACCGCCCCTTTTTCTCTGCCCGACGTACTCGCAGATACGTCCTTGATCTAGGCAAAGTCACATCACTTTGAGCGCGTAATGATATTTAGTGTTTTTTTAACAGAAATGTTGGTATTTAACACAAGTTTATATGACTGTTTCCTTTTATAATAGTGTTTTGTTCAATAAAAGCTAAAATGGGTTCAAGTAGGTCAAGAAAAATATTGAATTAGTGAAAAATAGCAATATTCATGCAGCGGAACATGACAAGGAAAACTATAACTTTAATATAAAGAAACGTGTTACTTTTGAGGATGAGTGCCCATCGGATACTACGGGTAAGTTTGATTCTTTTTATTTAGTAATAAAGAAAAAAGTTTCTTGTAAAATTGCTTTTGTAGCTTTACGTAAATAAAAACGACGAATTGTTAAAACCGCCTTTATTCCACGCAGTTGAAAATTGTAAGATAGTAATGACTCTTTTTCTATTTAGCGGTTATTTGAAATGATATTTATTAATGCTTGGTTCAAAATATTTCACCCCGTAATAGTTTTATTTTTGTGACGGATGAAAAAATACGACTTTGTCTTGGGGAGGTATTGTTGGCGTATGTTATATACCTACAGTGTTCTTCGGATAAACAGTAGTCGGATATGTAAAACCGTCGTTATCGATCGGACGTGTTTTCATATCCGTCGTTGTTCAATTGAATGTAATGGATTTTAAGTATTATTTAGTTAAATTTTTAGGGTTTCGTACTAAAACAAGGAAGGACTTGTCACGAGAAATAAAAAAAAAATACCTGGCTTTTTCAATAACTTGCTGTTTATTTTAAAGAGATAAGTTCGCGTTTGCATTTTTTAGTACTTACTCCAACTATAACTAGGTACTTTAGTACTTGCTACATAGGTACTTTAGTACGCTAACATGTTTTTCAGACGGATGTCCTTCTTCGCCTTTGCCGCCAGGTGCTGTAATCGTCTATGAAGAAATGCGTGACATATGGGATAAAGTTTTCTCTGATGTGAACCATTAAAAAGAGCTTCATTCAACAATAGAAAAGTGCCAACTGAACACAGAAGACACAACAAAAACCGCTACTACGGATTAATCTCATGTCCTTAATAAAAATGCGTACATGACTATAGAAACTATGTCCCCGGTTAATGAAATAAGTTGCCCGCCCCCAGTTAGTATACACCAAGATTCAATCTCTCCCCTGCTATTTACTCCTGCCACTAATGATTTACAAGTCTTGTCTACTGTGATTTCTGATCAATCGGCTGCTGATAGCACCACTGCACTTAATGTATAAGTTCCTCACCGCTAGCCGCTAGGTAGTTTAAAGCTAAATAGAAACCCTTCCGTGTCATTTATACCTGCCACCAATAATTCACAAATATTATCTTCTGTTCAAAGTCCTGTGACGCCTGATCCATCAGCTATTGATAATACTCTACCGTCTCCTTTGAACAAACACAGCAAATGTAATTATCCTTTTTTCTGACAACGTGATCGTGATTATTTCAAGTGTCCATCCGTGGAATCTGTGGATATCACTAATCACCATCACCATCTGCTGCAGTATTGATCAGGAATATAATATTTAAAAGCGTCCTCGAAGACAAGACGAGTGGAGGAGCTAATAAAGAGGAAGAAACTTAAAAACCTCAGTCAAAGTTACTGTTCAAAAAGAGAAAAAACTGTTGAAGAAAAGATGTGCAACAAAATTCTAAGAAACAGAACGACAACAAAACAAAAAGATTTTGGGAACTTGGTGACAGGGCAAAACAATGGTTGTATGTGGCCAATTATCAAAACAAAAGTCTGACATTTCAGAGAGAATTAAAACATAATGTAATTTTGTGCATTCAGTGATTGAAAGAGCTGGTGAAAATAAATCAATATTACGCAGGAAGAAGTTATTAATAAGATGGGCTAAGACAAGAGATAAACCTTATATTATGGTAATTGATTGTAAGCAAAACATGATAAATAAATGATTTTAAGGAGCAACCTTTTGACCGCCACGCATCATTTTTGTTAGGAACAAAATTGATTCTTATGCGGATGCGGGTAGGTTTAATTTTGTATTACCTTACTGTCGTCTATAGCCGACGCTGGCGGTCAAAAGGTTAAAAACAAGAACTGGACAAAAATATATGCAATAAAAAGATGATGTAGATGAGTCAAACTTAATGCGGTACAAATACTTACAACTTCGAAGAAGATTACAAAACTTTAGTTCGTCGCCAGGAAACAAGAGGCCGTGGTGGTGTGTCTGTAGTACTTAAAAATGCATACTCATCACCTATTCCTATTTCTGATGACAAAAGATTTTATTAACCTTTGTAAATCAGGAATAATACCTACCAAGTAAATATCATTCTTTTTCAATTCTTTACTGCATGGACGTGCGGTTTCAAATGAGTCAAGATGATTAATGATGATTCTACTCATACATGATTTCTCATTTCAGTACTTGTTAATGCAATTAAGTAAGTGCAACGAATATTAGGATAGTTTTAAAACGGAATGATCTCATAAGACATTAACTTTGATTTTTTATTTTCATAGGCCTATATGCTTTTATTTTGTAGTTGATTTAGCCAGAAACTATTGGGTTTTGTTAAAAAATTGTATAAATATTTCATTTTTGATTATTAAAATTGCAATATATTTCTGTGTTTTATTTAAATTTCAAATCCGACAAAAATATCAGCGTTATTCCCTAAGACAGGCGGAAAATGTGATACGTCACATGTTGGAGTAAGTTTATTCGTTAAATAATGGCGGATTTTGACATCCGCCTTTAAAACATCCCACGAACATAGGCGTAAATGACTTCTTACGAAATCGGAGTAAAATAAAAATAAAATCTATAGCACACGTTATAAAGAAACCTTGTCAAAACCTTATTGCCAAATTTCAAAGAAAAATGCATAACCGTTTAAAAGTTATGGTATGAATACCGATTTCCAAGATTAAAACAGCTGTACTGTAAAGTTGCCAAATTTAATATCACATCTGTCTTTGTTCTACGATCATGACGAACGTTACGTTGGATTGTAAAATATTTATGCAGAGCATTCTGTTTAACAATTTGTAACTAACGTATTCTGAACTCGTAATTTAATATTTTAAACTTTCGCAATTTTCACTGTAATTTACAGCACACCTAGGACTTAATTATGATTTAAATATATTTTCAAATTGCTTCAAAGCCAAAAAGTATGTGACATTGAACTGAAACAATTACTTTGCTCACCCGCGACCTTATGATAGTTACATTTATGCAAGAAATGTGTGTTCATGAAGTTCCTCCACCTCCACCATCCAGGATGAGCTCTGGTTGAGTGCGAAACGCGTCAGTCTAGTTTGGTGGTGGTGATAGTTGGGTTTGTGT
This sequence comes from Archips crataeganus, assembly GCA_947859365.1. NCBI lineage: Eukaryota > Metazoa > Arthropoda > Insecta > Lepidoptera > Tortricidae > Archips > Archips crataeganus. Next base: position 16,880,450 of record OX402058.1, read on the forward strand.
GATTTGTGTGTGTTCGTACAGTGTGGAGGTGGAGGAAGTTCACGAACACACGTTTCTTGCATAAACGTAACTATCATAAGGTCGCGGGCGAGCAAAGTAATTATTTCAGTTCATTGATATGGACCTCTGCAAAGTAACTCCTGATTCAATAAATTGTTTTTTATTGTCATTCGTTCTTGTTTCTTTGTGTTGTGACCAATAAACTCTGCTTATACGAGTATATTTTGTTTAAATTCCAATTTAAACAAAACTGTGATTTAAAAAAAAAATATTTTTAGGTATTCTTCAAATGTCTTGTTATAGAATGCAGTAAGTTAAGGTTGTGTGTTGGGCGCCAACCCTATAGGCGCGACGAACTTCCTGCGCGCTCGCGACGTAGTCGTTACGCATTCGAAGCAAAATCATTGCGCGCTCGCGGCGAACTCGCCTCGCTTTTAATACATTCGCAAATCGCCAGGCTGACAAGGCCCTAAATAAGAACAAAGACAGTGTTAGGGTTTTATTATCACCTACGCGATCAGTTGGCACCGTTTCGCGTTCGATCTGTTTACGGTCTGCTTTTTGCCTATAAATAAAACGATGTTTTCTTGACACCACGCGCCATTAAAGAGAGTACTCTAATGACAATATACTTTATATCCTTTTGCTGTTTTTACATCTATGTTTCTGTTCCTATTCTACTGTTATAACTGAAAATGATGTTTGGATGTTCATTAGTATATTATGTAGGTAATCATAAACTACAATGTAGGTCCTACATAATGCCGATCCTGACTGTAGTTTCAATTATTTAAGTCACATAATTATTACGTGAACGTGTGGTTATTTGAAACAAAAATGCTATCGCTAACATATGGAATGGTTCTGAATAAGCACGTAGGCTTCATGTCCCTGAAAACTGGACGTTCCCGGGGGAAATTCAAGATAACGAGAGAACCAAGGCCACTTAAATAATCGCCAATGTGAAAACTTAAGTACGTTTTTCACTTGGTCTTTTTGTAGGGTGCGAAGAAATTACTTTGTGGGTTTGTTATTTATTTTTTTAGCCAGGTAGTAACGGTACGAAATATTTTTTTTAACTTACTTTTAACACTTAACTTCGTTACACACTGAGCTTGAAAATTTAATAATTTAGTTTCTAGCCATAATTATAAGCGCCTCGCGTTTTTGATCTCATGACAAAAAGTACTTGTGTAATTTTATAAAAAAATAGTCTATGTTTTTTATGCGATCAATACTGAAGAAGACAAATAGGGCAATAATATCTAAGATTGCTGTTATTAATTTCATTACAAATAGCTATCAAAAGCCGTAATAAAAGACATACATATTTTACCCACAAATTATCATCATAACCCATTTCAGTAGTCACCAAATAGTTATTATCACGTATTGATAGCACTACGCCCAATTATATGAGATTTATAGTAGAAAACATCATATTATACCATAAATTGTATACTTAATAAGCCAACACAGCAGACTAAGAGTATTTTAAAAAAGTATCTATTAACAAATATTAACTAATTATAATAAGTGAATGTAGTGTTCATGATAGTAAGTTGTTAGTATATAATCTTAAAATTTAAAAGATTGTACTAATAATATTAATAATTAATTTGCATTTCTTATGAAAGTAATAAACAGTTTAAATTTTATTTTATTTTATTTTTTTATAACAAGTGGTGCCAAACTATAATTTGTTTTACTTTTATCTCATTTATATGGCTTGGAATTTGAAGCTAATAAAGTACAGTGATATCATGCCGGTTTTAAAAATATTTTTTCCTACTCCTGTACTTTTATCTGGTTTTTACATGGTCGCGAACAAATATATAAGAACATAGATAATATGACTTCAGAAAGTCTATACTTAATCTATTCGCCATAACAGCACTTGTGTCGTAATGTCGTTATTACGATACACCTAGCTGCCACATAATATTAAATGTAGGGTACACTCAACACTAAAGCCCAGTTTAGACCTGCTGAGTTGAGTAGAGTAGGGTACAGTCGGGTACAGTAGGGAAAAATAGGGTACAGTAGGGTACAGTCGGGTACAGTCGGGTACAGTAGGGTAAAATAGGGTACAGTCGGGTACTGTAGGGTATAATAGGGTACAGTTGGGTACAGTAGGGTAAAAAAGGGTACAGTCGGGTACAGTAGGGTAGAATAGGGTACAGTTGGGTACAGTAGGGTACAGTAGGGTAAAATAGGGTACAGTAGGGTACAGTCGGATACAGTAGGGTAAAATAGGGTACAGTAAAGTACAGTCGTGTACAGTAGGGTAAAATAGGTTACAGTAGGGTATAGTCGGGTACAGTAGGGTAAAATAGGTTACAGTAGAGTAGAGTCGGGTACAGTAGGGTAAAATAGGGTACAGTAGGGTACAGTCGGGTACAGTCGGGTACAGTAGGGTAAAATAGGGTACAGTGGGGTACAGTCGGGTACAGTAGGGTAAAATAGGGTACAGTCGGGTACAATAGGGTAAAATAGGGTACAGTAGAGTACAGTCGAGTATAGTAGGGTACAGTAGGGTAAAATAGGGTACAGTAGAGTACAGTCGGGTACAGTAGGGTAAAATAGGGTACAGTAGGGTACAGTCGGGTACAGTAGGGTAAAATAGGGCACAGTCGGGTACAGTAGGGTACAGTCAGGTACAGTAGGGTAAAATAGGGTACAGTGGGGTACAGTCGGGTACAGTAGGGTAAAATAGGGTACAGTCGGGTACAATAGGGTAAAATAGGGTACAGTAGAGTACAGTCGAGTATAGTAGGGTACAGTAGAGTAAAATAGGGTACAGTAGAGTACAGTCGGGTACAGTAGGGTAAAATAGGGTACAGTAGGGTACAGTCGGGTACAGTCGGGTACAGTAGGGTAAAATAGGGCACAGTCGGGTACAGTAGGGTAAAATAGGGTACAGTAGGGTACATTCAGGTACAGTCGGGTACAGTAGGGTAAAATAGGGTACAGTAGGGTACAGTCGGGTACAGTAGGGTAAAATAGGGTACAGTTGGGTACAGTCGGGTACAGTAGGGTCAAATAGGGCACAGTCGGGTACAGTAGGGTAAAATAGGGTACAGTAGGGTACAGTCGGGTACAGTAGGGTACAGTCGGGTACACTAGGGTACAGTCGGGTACATCGGGTACAGTCGGGTACAGTCGGGTACAGTAGGGTAAAATAGGGTACAGTCGGGTACAGTAGGGTAAAATAGGGTACAGTCAGGTACAGTAGGGTAAAATAGGGTACAGTAGGGTACAGTCGGGTACAACAGGGTAAAATAGGGTTTAGTTGGGTACAGTCGGGTACAGTAGGGTAAAATACCCTATTTTACCCTACTGTACCCAAATGTACCCTACTGTACCCTATTTTACCCTACTGTACCCTACTGTACCCTATTTAACCCTACTGTTCCCTACTGTACCCTATTTTACCCTACTGTACCCGACTGTACCCGACTGTACCCTACTGTTCCCTATTTCACCCGACTGTACCCTACTGTACCCGACTGTACGCCATTTTACCCTACTGTACCCTATTTCACCCGACTGTACCCTACTGTACCCGACTGTACCCCATTTTACCCTACTGTACCCGACTGTACCCGACTGTACCCTACTGTACCCTATATTACCCTACTGTTCCCGACTGTATCCCATTTTACCCTACTGTACCCAACTGTACCCTACAGTAGGGTACAGTACAGTAGAGTCGAGTCGTAGGAAAAATATTGTATGCAACGGTGTATAATTTGGTCTTAACGGCTCGTGCCGTCTTCCATTGCGATACTCGCATTCGCTCGTATCGCAACTCACGTCACTCGCCTTTTAAGACCTCACTTATACAACAGTTGCATAAAATACTATTATTACTTCAATGTTTAGACTGTATGTTTTCAAATGGTTCTAGAAGTTCGAGTATAAATTTAAAATAGCTCTGATTATAAATTTCACGTCCTGGGCGGACAGAATGGGTCCTTGGCTCTGGATATCATAATGAGACCAAAGGGAGGGAGGGACGACCTAGATGGATATTTATCACTTGAGAGAGTGAGCAAGAGAGGAGAGTCCTTTGCCCAGCAATAGGACACAATACACGCTATTTATAAAAAAAACTAAGTCCTGGACCAAGACCGACGATCTGATAAAGGTCACAGGGCGTGGCCAGCGCAGGGCCGATCGTTGTGGAACTCTTTGGGGGAGGCTTTTGTGCAGCAGTGGAAGTCTTTTGGCTGATATGATGATCATGATTAGGTTTAGAACTTTATTTCTCATTAAGACTTATAAAAAAAAACACTTTCATGAGAACATTACCATGAGGCCGCCTATTGCTTACCTTGTAACTTTCTCTCTGTGTACCTGTTTTCTGTATTGCTTACTATTTCTGGTGTACAATAAAGAGTCATTGTATTGTATTGTATTTGTATTAAATATATAAATTATAAGAAATGAGCGCACAGTAACAGATTGACCTATGTATAAATAAAAGTGGGTGGGGTAGGTACTTAAGCTAGGTAGGTGAGATGTTCTACACAAATTGGCATCATGCGTAAACAAACCTGCGTGGTTGCGGCAATTCGGAATACAAAGCCAGTTAGTTTATAGTTCAATATTTGATATGTTAGTAAACCAAAATTAATTATTAGTAATGATTCAATTAAATTAATAGTGTTTTGCATGATTGACATAATTATAGCCATATTCAAAAAATAATAATTAGGCAATGGGCATGCCAATGTAGGTCTGGCGCGCGCGCGCGCGTGTGTGTGTGTGTGTGTGTGTGTGTGTGTGTGTGTGCGCGCGCGTGCATGGTGGCCTAAATTGCGTTGCCATCTCCTTTCTAACCTACCCTTGCTCCGGTGCCCGTACCACGATACCTAATGATGCTCCATTATCAACAATTTTCTTAATTACACCACAAACAAACCAGCATGTTCGATTTGGGATGGATACCTATCCTATCATGCATCAACTCACAAAATAGCAAACATATTTACAACTGGTTCTGACATGTTTCCCACATAAAAAGTCAATAGAGTTGCCAAACTTATATCATATGTGTTTACTTAGAGTGATCGTAATCACACATTCAATAACCCATATTAACACGTCGTTATCATGGCAGGTCACATATCAGCTGTAAACCCCCGGCTCTAATCGCTCATAATAATGTCACATCGACACTCGAATTGTTAGCCAGGGAGCTAGATGAAAAAACGTCTATATTGTATAAGGCCACTTGCACAGTCCAGTGTTAAAAAATTAAACGAATTATAATTAATGTTAATTATTATTAGGGTGAGCTCTGATCGAGTTCGAAACGCGACAGTTATTGTGGTGGTGGTGATGGATGGGTTTGGGTGTTACTACAGTGTGGAGGTGGATACACATTTCTTGCTAGAATTCCACCCCGGTACGCAATTATATTTCCTCTACTCTACTTTTAACCCTCACGCGTTCCAAATAAATCAAAACAATAGAAAAGTTGCATCAGCGATCACGGAAGTGGTCTTCCTCACTCGTTTAACTAAGAAAAAGTGCTGGGGCATAAGACAATTGACCAGTGGAAAACGTGACCAAGGAATTTTGGGCTACTTCATCATACATCGTCTGTATTTCCAGATATACAACCTAAGGCTCTTCAAGGCCTTACTGAACCAGTGTCATACCTTTGGGTACTTTTTATCAAGTGAGTGAGTCAAGTCAATCACTGATCAGTTTTATGTAGGTAAAAAATACTCTTTCTCCTCCGTCATAGAATACTACCACGATTTCTGAGTTGTACGTAAATTATAGTGCTTTTTGAGCCACAAACAGTTCATCCTCGTGTTAAATAATTCTAACTTCCTATCCCCTTGCTGTCACGTTCCACGGCGCCTGAGAATTATTCGCTCAAACAACGGCGAGAACATTACACAGAACATACACAACAATATAGAGTTCGATTTCTATGCGAGAATCAAGTTATTTTACTGAGGAAATGTATTTCAAATATAAGCTAATCTTGTGGGTGACAATTAGTAGCCTAGTTGTCTGACTTATGGCCTCTCAAGCAGAGGGTCGTGGCTTCAAATCCGGGCTTGCACCACTGAATTTTTCGGAATTTATGCGCGATATTACGAAATTCAATGGTGTGTGTTAAGTTCCCAATCCGCACTGAGCACGAATGGGAACTACGGCCCAAGGCCTCTTAATCTGAGAACTGGGCCAGTGCCCTGCAGTGGGACGTATAGCCTGGGATGAACTCTAATAAGCCCTTTGCTTAGCCCATGAATAAAAATAACGGCTCTGGAGCTCTATAAGAAGTTATTTATTCACTGGACCTAATGGTGTCAAGGTGCCAAGCCATATCCTTTCATGTTCTCGCGATCTCATAACATCCCATTTAAAATATCGATGGGTTTAAACCGTTAAAAGATAAACAGTTGGAAATAGAACCGCAATAAACATCGTAAAAGAAGTTTAAAGTGAAATAAAGTGTGTTTATTCTGTGATGTAAACAACAACACCGGAGTGCAGCGACAGTAAACAACTTGTAATGGTCTACGTATTGAGTTCTAAGTCCGGCCACGACGACGTTCGTATCCCTTCTTTTCCCATAGTAACATTATGTACCTATATGATGTACGTATAACACTTTATCATCATCCAATCAGCCAAAAGACGGCAGTAGGCGTCCAGTTAAAGGCGTCCCCCAAAGAGTTCCACAGTTCAAAGAGTTCCCGGTGAAATGGCAATGGGCAGACCATATAGCACGCAGAACAGATGGCCGTTGGGTCCCAAAAGTTCTCGAATGGAAACCACGGACTGGCAAGTGCAGCATGGGACGTCCACCAACGAGATCGACGGACGATTTGGTGAAGGCCGCAGGTTCAGGGTGGATGCAAGTCGCTTCCAACCGTAATGATTGGGCGTCAATTAGGGAGGTCTATGTCCAGCAGCGGACATCCTACGGTTGAAATGATGATGATGATGATGAAAGAGTTCCACAAAGATTGGTCCTGCACTGCTAACATCCAAGTATCCCTGTGACCTTTACTAGATCGTCGGTACATCTTAGCTGCGGGTTATTGCTAGTATAATATATTCAAACCATTCAAACTGTAGTTGCAGAGACTTAAAGCGCACTCAGACAGAAAGCGGTGTGGAGTTCAGAGTTCTGTGTTTTGACCGCTTGAGAGTTCCAAGCGCCTGCTGTGTGCGATATCGTAAGAGACTCAGTACATTCGAAAGAACGCAGAACTCTGAAAGCGGAACTCGAAACTCCAGACCGCTCTCTGTCTGAGCGCGCTCTTAATACTTGCAAAGGACGATCGAGAGGACTATACTCGGAGTATCACTGCGGGATCACATCAGAAATGGTGAAATCCGCGAAAGTAATAAAGACATCGTCATAGCTCGAAGAATCCCCAGACTTAAGTGGCAGTGGGCAGGGCACGTCGCTCGTAGAACTAATGGCCGATGGGGCTAAAAGGTTCTGGAATGTTATCCACGGACCGAATGACGCAGTGTAGGTAGCCCTCCAACAAGATTGAGTGACGAACTGTGCCTTGTTGTCTAACTCATTCGGAATCATTTAATCGCTGTCGCCACTTGTTTCTGCTATAAGTAGGTATAGACAGAGATAATGAATGTGATTGCGAATTTGCTAGCGCCCACGTGTTAGACAATACGGCCTCTGGTTAAGGCTTTGGGAACGCGTTGGATGCGGATGGCACAGGACTGGTCTGTTTGGCGCACCTTGGGGGAGGCCTATGAACAGCAGTGGACATTTTTCGGCTGAAATGATGTTGATGATGATGAATAAGCTTGTAGTCAAACTCTCTCCCTTGAATACCTTTACTCGTGAATACCTGGTGCTTTTATTGCCACGCAAACTCTTGTCCGTTTATTTTTAAAAGGTGCGCTCGCGATATTTTTAAAGGCTATTTTCCGACTAGATCAAAATACCTTAGCGAGGCAATATGCATTTTAACAAGGTAAAAATGAAAATAAAGATGCACTTTTGTTCCGATGAGGCGCTTGTTTATAATCGCAGAGGGAAATAGCGCTTAAGAAAGTGTTGTATGTTTGATGTGTTTTGTTTAACCTGAAAAGAGCGGAGGGAATATTTTTAATACAGCCGTGGTGGCCTAGTCGCTTGACCTATGGCCTCTCAAGCTGAGGGTCGTGGGTTCAAATCCCGGCTCGCACCTCTAAGTTTTTCGGAATTACCAAAATTTATAATTTATAATATAATGTGCGAAATTACATTTATAATTTACCGTGAGCTTTACGGTGAAGAAAAACATCGTTAGGAAACCTGCATACATGTGCGAAGAAATTCGATGGTGTGTGTGAAGTTTCCAATCCGCACTGGACCCGCTTGGGAACTACGAGGAGGCCTGTGTCCTGCAGTGAGACGTATATAGGCTGGGTTGATGATGAATATTTTGAATGAGCAAAAACCGATTACCCTACTACAGCGATCAGATCACACATGCAAAACAGAATTAATAATTATACAGACATGTCTGTGTGTACAGGTTGTCCCGTGACTCAGGGATTATTATTGTATAATGGTAAAAAAAAAATCACTTTGTCAATCGATAACATTGTTCCAAATTAAAGTGAAGCTTGTACTATGGGTACAACACAAATATACTTATATAGATAGATAGACTTAAATACATAATAATATTAAATATCCAAGACTCAAGCTCAAACATTCGTAAAAAAATAAAATATTAACCCAAGTCATCCAAATCTATTCAGCCTTGCATAATTAACTAATAAACATACAAACATCTTTACAAACTTTTTATTTATTAAATGGTTTATATTACATGGAATAACAAACTTAAGTAATAAAATACATTCCACTTAAATAATAAAATACTATAACAGAGGCGTGCTCTCGTTTCGGAGGCCAAGACCCTCTTTGGGTCCCTGAGCCAAATTATTTAGTTAGTTAGTTAAATAATAAAATCCATCATAAAAAGATTACGGGATTTTTTCAACTTCATTTTTTTATTACTTTTACGGTCATCCCGTGAAATCATATATTTCGTACTAAATACAAACTGAAATATAGATGCACAGAAAAAACCCCAGAAAAAAGACCAATGCTGGGAATCGAACCCAGGTCCTCAGCATTCCGTGCCGCGTGCCATACCCCTACACCACCACTGGTCTAGAGATTAGACACGAATCTTTCCTATACATCATACATTTCAATCTGCTAAATCATCACCTTATGCAGTGACAAGCGCACATCTATGTTACACCCTCATCGAGAGATTTTAACACTCCTTCGGAACTAACCGCTCACCTGGACAAGAGATGGCGCTACTGTGCAACTTTAAACAAGTTAGCTATGAAGTATCTTTTTTTTTTGTACTTATTTTTTCAACTTCATTTTTTTATTACTTTTACGGTCATCCCGTGAAATCATATATTTCGTACTAAATACAAACTGAAATATAGATGCACAGAAAAAACCCCAGAAAAAAGACCAATGCTGGGAATCGAACCCAGGTCCTCAGCATTCCGTGCCGCGTGCCATACCCCTACACCACCACTGGTCTAGAGATTAGACACGAATCTTTCCTATACATCATACATTTCAATCTGCTAAATCATCACCTTATGCAGTGACAAGCGCACATCTATGTTACACCCTCATCGAGAGATTTTAACACTCCTTCGGAACTAACCGCTCACCTGGACAAGACAAGAGGGTTCGATTCCCAGCATTGGTCTTTTTTCTGGGGTTTTTTCTGTGCATCTATATTTCAGTTTGTATTTAGTACGAAATATAAGATTACGGGAGTAATCACGTTCGTGTATTTTTAAATCTAGACCAAGAGCATTTGCACTTTGAGTCCGATTTAAAATGCCAGTTTTAAATGTCACACTTGTCTTTAATTAATTAATCCTTTATTTCATAATTATTGACACATACATTTTTACATAAATTATTGTACTGCCAAACTGCGTAGCAGTTTGTAGGCAGTTCGAATGCTCTTGATACGCCTTGTGTCTTACATCTAATTAGTTTTATTCATGCATTATTATTTACTAGATATACAAAAATACTAAGCATGCAATTTGACATTTAATTTTAATGAGGACTAAAAGCTGTGAAAAGTGGGTACCGTACCGATTGTATACGAGTTGTCCATTCTCACTGCCCTTGAGTACCTATCCTAATAGTTATCTATAAATAATTTTATGATAGCTAATCGATCTGTCATAAAACGTGACGCAAATTTCGTCATGAGATAAATAAATAGAACATTCTAAGGTCATCAGTGACGGTTTTAGAGCAACGTATACATTTAGTCGGTGTTAATTTCTACACAAACATGTTATAATCAGTTATTTATTGAATGCTAATGCGTTTTACGACGTCACTCATGTTTTTGTTAGGCAATGTCTCGTGTTGATTTAAGAAACGTACGAGTACAAAGTGTGAATACTAAAAAAATCGACTGTGTCTAGGCAACGCGAAACTTAGGTCAGGCTGCTATTTACTCTTAAAGTAGTACTAATTCTCAAGACAAATTAAATTAGCCGTTGGTATGGTTTTTCTTGTAAATTTAATAATATTTACTTCTATCATGAATTTTTTCAAAATTTTCAAACCAGCTGTTTAGCTTTTAGAGGGGGAGGGGGACGCTCGATTTTAACAAAAAAAATCACTTTAAAGTTGAATATTTCGCAAACGAATCACTGTATCGAAAAATCGTTTTCACAACCACGTAATTATTTTAAGAGACCTATCCAATGATACCCCACACTATAAAGTTAATAAAAATAGGGGGTAAAAAAATGGACCAAAAAATTGACTGGCAAGATCCACATTATTAATCTTTGACCTTTTCTTAACTCAAATCCTTTGGTGGAATTCGGTCCTCACATTTTGCATACTCAACTACCTCAGAGGTACTATCTCCCTTTTGTATGGCGATTCTTAGTTATGACGTCACTTTTTTTATTAAGGTTAACCAACAATATTTTCTTTCCAATATATGGAATATTGCAGGGATGGCGAACGAATGGCAAGCGTGTCAGTTATGGCACGTGACGAAATAATTCGGGCACGCCTCTAATCGCATGCATCCAAGGAATCACTAATTTCAGTATCTTTGGTGGCACGTTATAGCCATATACAATACAATACAAACATTCTTTATTGAACACCTGAAACAGTACAGTGACATTACAAAAATAAAAATTCAGACAGGCAATTTATTGTTGTGTGGAGCCTCACTCTTAGGTATTTTACACTAATAATCAATTTTCCGAAAATATGTCTACAGCTCTAGCCTAGTAGTTCCTGGCTCGCACTTCTCAGCTTTTCAGAATTCATGAAATTATATTACGAATCTTACGAAATCACGAGTGATGTGTAGGTAATTGTAAAGTCAATAAATTAAATGTGACTGCGAAAATTCAAGTGTCCCAAAAATTTTGGTTCTTGTTAATATTCGAGCAACCGTTGCACCATTTTCATCCTATCAACTGAAAGATAAACTCAATAAATAGTACTTTTTGTCTGGCTATTTATCTTATCACCGAAACGTTTTTGTGTACGATGCTGTTAATACATTTAAAACCTTAAGTGCCGTACGGTTCGCGTTCACTGATACAACATACTAGCTAATTCCCGCAACTTCATCTGTGAATAACTTATCACCATCATTACCAGCCTATATATTATATGTCCGACTCTCAGAAAGAGCTTGGGCCGTAGTTCCCACGCGGGTCCAGTGCGGATTAGGAATTTCACACACACCATTCAATTTCTTCTCAGGTGTTTGCAGGTTTCCTCGCGAGGTTTTTCCTTCACCGTAAAGCTCATAATAAAATTTTGCACATAAATTTCGAAAAACTCACAGGTGCGAGCCCGGGAGAGGAGCGAATAATTCGTTCATCACTATTCCGAGGGAACTATTTTATTTTCCGGAATTAAATGTATCTTATTCGTTAATCCAGGTTAATGTATGTCAAACGTCGTCCAAATCCGTGAAACCATTTTTGCGTGTAGGCTACCAATATGTTGGAAGCTAGAAGCTACCTAGAACCAAACAAAGTAAATGGCAAGCACCATTGGCCAAAGTTACCCTTCAGGGCCAAAGTAATCAGACTTAGGCTGGATTTTACCAAACTTTTATTCCGAGAATAACGCTTACTCTCAGATAGTAATATCAAATTACTATGGCGGTTTGACATTACTATCTGAGAGTAAGCGTTATTCTCGCAATAAAAGTTTGGTAAAATCCAGCCTTAACTAAAGAGTGCGTCGATAATTATTAAGCGACTAAATTAAAGAGTAAGTACGTCACAAGTTAAGTATGAAGTATCTTTTTCTATTTATTTTTTTATTTTCTTCAACTTCATTTTTTTTTTTATTACTTTTACGGTCATCCCGTGAAAACATATATTTCAAACTAAATACAAACTGAAACATAGATGCACAGAAAAAACCCCAGAAAAAAGACCAATGCTGGGAATCGAACCCAGGTCCTCAGCGTTCCGTGCTGCGTGCTTACCCCTACACCATCACTGGTCTCCCACCAGTGGTGGTGGACCAGTGATGGTGTAGGGGTAAGCACGCAGCACGGAACGCTGAGGACCTGGGTTCGATTCCCAGCATTGGTCTTTTTTCTGGGGTTTTTTCTGTGCATCTATGTTTCAGTTTGTATTTAGTTTGAAATAGTAAGTACGTCGATAATGCGACGCGTGAAAGTCAATCACAAATATTGCATTTTGCTAGTTAACCCGACGCCATGACCATTGCTTGTTCGTGTTTGTTTAGGTACATTTAGTTAAGTATCTAAACATTTCTAGTATAGCTTTAACCGTCGGCGTGCTAGAAAAGCATGAAAAAGGTTACGGTAATATTTTTAAAAGCACCACGGTTAACGCCATCTGTTGGACGAAGTTAGAGCGTATCTTGAAAGCCGAGTTATTTCGATGTTTTTATAATATTACTAGCTGTTTCCTCCTACTCCGCCCGCAAAGAATAGGGGTATAAAAATAGCCTGCGACCCATTCTCAGGTCGACCAAAATAAATATAGACAAAAAAATTCATAAAAATCGGTCGAGCCGTTTCGCAGGAGTTCGATAATAAACACCATGACGCGAGATTTTTATATATTAGAAAATAATTAGTATCAAAGTTAAAATATTATCTCACAGGACTTCATAACCGAGGTGTTAATGTTTATGTTTCAATCCAGATTTTTTTTCCTTCTGGACGCTAAGTGTCATTTAAATCTGTTCAGCCGGTATTGCGTGAATGACTAACAAAAGCTAACAAACATCCGAATATCCAAACATCTCTGCAAACATTAATATAATAATATTAGTACATATTTCAAACTAAATACAAACTGAAATATAGATGCACAGAAAAAACCCCAGAAAAAAGACCAATGCTGGGAATCGAACCCAGGTCCTCAGCGTTCCGTGCTGCGTGCTTACCCCTACACCATCACTGGTCTAGAAGTTAGCGACGAATCTTTCCCATACATCGTACACTTCAGTCTGTTATAATCACATTAGGCAGTGATAAAGCGCAGCTTTTTTCTGGGTTTTTTTCTGTGCATCTATATTTCAGTTTGTATTTAGTTTGAAATATATGGTTTCACGGGATGACCGTAAAAGTAATTAAAAAAAATGAAGTTGAAGAAAATAAAAAAATAAATAGAAAAAGATACTTCATACTTAACTTGTAATATTAGTACAATTTCATAAACACAAGAACTAAAGGGTGACCTTTACAAAGTAACATATGCAGACGTCTTGAATACAGATCAGACGTCTAATGAAGACATATTATCGGAGAGCACAAAAAAATCCCGTAATTTATAGCATCAAATGCGTAGCAAAAACAGAAGGGTGCCGTGATTATAACTAAGAATATCTTTACATAACAAAGACAAAGCTTGTAATGACTAAATCGATGTTAAATAACTTGTTAGGTACCGGTAAACTGGGGTTACTTTAGGAAATTTTGGGGCTACTTTGATAGATTTAAAATGGTTATAAAAACGCAAATATTCATAGCTCAAGCAAACGACGTAAAAAGTTAGGTTATTTGTCAAGGTAGTTATTTTACTGCCACAGATGGTCTAAAAAAATGACACGGCGTAAAAACTGTTTTCTAAAGTAGCCCCGCATTTCAAAGTAGCCCCCCAGTTTACGGTACTACTACTTTGCCCTCGTCGCAGCATAATAAAGATAATAGCGAGCTCATCATCATTTCATCGTCTCAGCCTAAACTGTATTTCCTGGCACAAACCTACTTTTTAGAATGAGAGGGCATGCCCATGGGCCGTAGTTCCCACGCGGGCCCAGTGTCGATTGGGAACCTCATAAACCATTCAATGTCTTCGCTGGTGTGCAGATTTAATAAGGTAAATTGCAAACGTCGTTTTGCACATAAATTCCGAAAACTCAGAGGTGGGAACTCGGCCTGGAACCCAATCCTCTGTTTGAGAGACCATAGGCTAAACCACCATCACGACTTTTAAGCGCCTTTTTAAACGCCCTATCCTGTGGTCAATTTCTACCGTACTTATTGACCTCTATATACTATATACTAACCTCCTGTTTCACCACCTCTTAAGCTCTTGTTATCTTATGTGACAGATATCTATGATGCCGTCTCTGTTTATTTTATTCGATTAAACAGAGTAGTCACAGATATTTGTTGCATAAAACAATTGAGAGTAGTAAAATAGGCCCTTAAGATATCGAGACAAGCGAAATAGAATGGGAATAAGGGGCACAATTGGAAAAATAATAAATAAATGTCATTAACAAAAAAAAACTAATTATTTTTGTATAAACGAATATTATCTGACTTTCGGAGCCCCGTGACCCTTATGGCCAAAAGAACGTAATTTTTTGAGCGGTGTGTCGCTTATTTTCGGTCGCGTATTTTTGGTTTCATACAAAAATACTATTTGTGTAAAACTCATTTTGCGTCGCTACGTATCATAAACTGGACTTTTGTATAAAACCGAATGTAGCAAAAATTACGAATGACCGAAAATACGCAACTCACTAGGTACTCAAAAAATTACGGTCGTTTGGCCTCACCCTGTGGGAAAGGCGGCATAAGTCGCAGTAGCCGAAATCAGCATAGAAGATATCATCATCATAAAATTATGGTGGAAATTATGACAAGCTTTCACATATTCTTTTACGGCTGGCACATAACTTGTTTTTGCTATATAGTAAAGATTGCGCGTGCTAAGTGGTGACGTCCATTAGTACACAGCAAATTGTACAACTCTTTACCGGTAGACGACCTTCGTTATGAGTCAATGTCAAGGGATATTGAATTGTGGGGCATATCGTGTCACTGAAATTAACCTAATTGTGATGGATAATAACGCGAGTTAATAACATTAATGAATCCCGTCGATTCTATTTAATAGCACAAACAATCGAGACGTTTTGAATGGTATGGTATGGTATGGTGGTTTTGGTGGGTTATGGAATGAGGAATAGAAGTGAAAAAATAATGCAGACCAACTTTTATAAGTAAAGTTTCTAAAATATCTATTGGGACTCGCATAAAGCGAAATCTGTTGTTGTTACGATCGAAATAAACACTGTATTAGCGTAAGTTTAATTATGCATCCGATAGATGGCACTGACCCAGAAACTAACTGAGCAACTTTAATAAAGTCCCTAATTTTTAGGGTTCCGTTCCGTACCCAAAAGGTAAAACGGGACCCTGTTGTGCGCGAGTCCGACTCGCACTTGACCGGTTTTTAACCTATACCCTGAAAACCTATCGACCAGGGCTTGAAATACCGGTATTTTCCGGAACCGGTATCGTGGCCTTACACTAGCTATCGGTATTAGTCTTGGTACCTGTGCCGAGATACCGGTACCAAGCATAGGTCGTACACGATACCGATACCTTGAGAACCGGTAAATTAATGTACTTAACTGTAAAACAAGTTTTTACGCCGTGCCCTTATTTTTTTAGACCATCTGTGGCAGTGAAATAACTACCTTGATAAATCACCTAACTTTTTACGTCACTTTGCTCAATCGAGCTATGAATATTTGCGTATTTATAACCATTTTAAATCTATCAAAGTAGCCCCAAAATTTCCTAAAGTAACCCCAGTTTACCGGTAATTTGCCGGTTTTAAGAAGTTCAAATAGCTGTAGTCGAAAGTACGCATAGAGTGAATGAGAGGGAAAGACAACACAATAAGCTATCTAGAACACTGAACTAAACGGCAACCTCGCACGGCTTGGTACCGTTTGGTAACCAAAATTTACCAGTAGGCAGTTACGAAATTTTTGTTACCGAACGGTACAGGTCGATTGAAAAGAGCTGGCACGATTGGATTGAATGAGCGAATTAAAGTATCTGTGTGTTACCCATTTGAATACACTTTACACAAACATGATAAAAAAAATTTAAATAAAAAATAAAACCTCCTTCAAAAAAACCCCAAAAAAACATAAAATAATAATTGATTGAACCGACCACAATAAGCATGAAAATATCTTTCTACTAATCTGTTTGAAGTTGGTGCCTCAGCACGAGCCAGCAGGAGTGTAGAAGCCCTATAATAGGTATGTAGGTAAGTTAGATTACTAGGTCCACTCCTGCTGGCTCGTGCTGAGGCACCAACTTCAAACAGATTAGTAGAAAGATATTTTCATGCTTATTGTGGTCGGTTCAATCAATTATTATTTTATGTTTTTTTGGGGTTTTTTTGAAGGAGGTTTTATTTTTTATTTAAATTTTTTTTATTTCCAAGTTTTTTTTGGGTGTTTTTTGAAGGCGGTTTTATTTTTTATTTAAAATTTTTTATTTTTTTATTTTTAGTTGTTGCTAATGGCCTGGACTGGCACTCTTTACTGACTGTACTTTTTGCCTCTGGTTACCAAAGTACTTATCAAGACGAATCAAACGAGACCAAACTTGATGGGGTTATGTCGTTTTACTACGGAGTTCTTATGGTCACCATCCAACTTCATTGTCAGACCCTGGTTACCATCTAGGACCAAAGTACTCGTTGAGACGAGTCAAATGAGTCCGTACTCGATGGGGTAAGTGCCGTTACTTTATGGAGTAACTTTGGCCACCTTCCAGCTCCATCATCAGACCCTGGTTACCATCTGGGATCAAAGTGCTCGTCAAGACGTTTCAAATGAACCCAAACTCGACGGGGTTGTGTTGTTTTATTACAGAGTTTCTATGGCCACCTTCCAACTCCATCATCAGATTAGCTCCATGTCACAAGAATATTGCATTGTCACCTGATTTACACATGCATGTAAAATATGAAATCAATCAGAAACCGGGAAGTGAGTCAAATTCAACTTGCAAGATTTGACCCGTTGAGGAGTTCCGTTGGCCATCTGCGGTCTTCTTCATCAGATCTAGTTTACCAAATGACACTTTATGAATGCAAATGCTCGATTTGTCACTGAAAATACTAAAATCGCTTTACATTTCCCTTGAACTTTTGAAGAGGTCCTTCAATTCCTCATGGATCCCATCATCAGAACTGGATTCCGGTAACAACGGGACCAACCTTGAAGCATATGCTTTCAAACAACGAAAGAATTTTCCAAATCGGTTCATAAATGACGGAGTTCTGAGGTAACACACGATAAAAAAAAAAAAAAAAAAAAAAAAAAGAACATACAACCGAATTGAGAACCTCCTCCTTTTTTTGAAGTCGGTTAAAAATAACATGCATCAGTCATTTTCCTAGGTACAAAAATGTCAAAGTGACATTACTTTCGTTCAATCCATTCGTGCCAGCTCTTTCGTAATGTACCTACTAAATAGCATACACGTGTTAGAACCATTATAGAGAACCGGTATTTCTCGATGCTAATACCAGTATTTTTTCCCTTTACCGGTTCTCTGGAATCGAAACGAAGAAAACCTTTAAGTACCAGTATGTTACGTTACAGGTATTTTCGGTACCGATTCCTAGCCTTGCTTTCAACTCAATATTGTGAAAATAATAATATTATGTGCAATATCACCTTAAAAACATGTCGTAGTACCTATACAGTATATTTTAGTTAATCAGCACAATATGTACATACAAGGGACATATCGCTTTTTATCGCCTCTTCAAAAACTCATTTATAAAAGGATGTAGCTACTTGTGTACACGCATCAAAACGAGTAGAGCGGTAACTTTAGTCACGTTGGATTTTCATGAATTTTAAAACTTAGCTACGAAAAGAAAGATTGTTCTTTTTTGTACGACGACTCTTACGTGAAAACGTGTGTGTGCGCGTGTGCTTATGTTTGTTACTTTTTCGCGCTAAAATTTTGATTGGTATGCAATTTAGTATGCAACAGAAAGTATCTGGTAATTAAGTTTTTTTTTCTAAACTGAAAAAAAAGTCATAAATTAAACACGTACGTAATACATGAGTTCACATTAATTTTAAAAGTTAGTGTCAAAATACAGTGTTTTAACTAGGACAGCACAGCTCAGTTTAGTTGTACAGTCGCCATCATAAACATCGGAGCACTGCAGTCAAGGTGCTCATAAATATCTGAACAGACACGTACGCAATTAACAATAAGTACAGTCGTGTTCGAATATTTTTGACCACCTTGAATGCTCCGATGTTTATGATGGCGACTGTACCTACGTAATGTACGTGCGCATAACAATAAGAGGTACGCCATTACTCTCAAAGAAATTAACTTCATTTAATCTGTTGAATGTCCCCTTAAAGTTAATGGAAATTAAAAAAAAACATGCTGAAGAATGGACCCATGATTACTTTTTTATAATTAGATAATATTGGTCACGTTATTTCACTAAGTAGCTAAGTTATTTCCTTCAAAGTCTAATACTAATATACTTAACAGAACAAGTTTTACATTATACTAATTATCCATGCCATTAACTACGAAACAAAACTTTGTAACACCTGTTTAGATCTAGTTCTACTCCACCAATACCCAGCGACTCATTACTTACTCTAAATCGCAACTTATGTACCTACAGGTGTAAAGAGGAATTTACCAGTGACGTTGTACCTAAGTGATACGAGCTAAGTATTCAATTTCCCTGTGCTCGACACTGACCCAATATATGGCACCTTCAATCTTATGTCATAGTAAGAGAGTTGACAGATGGGTGTCAACTACTGGGCGTTGAGATGTCGAGCATTGGTACGTTTACCTTATGCTGTACCATCACTTAGTTATTTCTATGATAAATTATTATTTCTTCAGAATTTTTATTAAATTAGCCTAACATAATTTACTGCATTCTAGAAGACGATATTTAAAAAAATCTTGCAAAATAACACGATTACCTATATATCTTATTGTGATAGGTATGACAAATGAAATTATGACAGTTAAAATTTTGGAAAACGATGTGATCTCGACCTATATCTATATGCGTCCCACTGCAGGGTAGGTGCAGGCCTCTCAGAATGAAAGGGCTTGAGCCGTAGTTCCCACGTGGGCCCATTGTATATTGAGAACTTCAATACACCGTTGAATCTCGTTACTGGTGTGTGCTGGTTTCCTCAAAATGTTTTCGTTCGCCGCAAAGCTCAATTCCGAAAAACTCAGATGTGCGAGCCCGAGCTCGAATCCGCAATCCTCTGCTTGAGCCATTAGGCTACCACGACTTACAGTGGTTTAGCGAATTTATTTTCAAACAAATACTATGAGTTTTGCCCTATATTGAGTAATTACTCTGTGGTACAGTGTCACCTGATGTTCTAATTAATTAACCCTCTATTACAATCAATTAACTAGCAACGCGAGCTCATAGCCTAAACACATAATTGTAATCTACGACGATTAAATATTAATAAATTACCGGGTGTTAAGTGTATCTGATCAAATGTTTGGCTGTCGCAATTCCACTCTAAGCCTACGTAGATTAAAAATGCAAATTACGCGATAAAATTCATCTCCCATAATACTTCTGTTTTGTTACAGATTATGAACGCCGAAACACGAGCAACATTCAAACAAATGTAGAATCATGAGATGCTTCGAGTCAACAAATTCAACACATGCACGCAGAAGTTGATTAAAGAAAACTGACATTATGAAACGTAGTTTAACAGTCCGAACAATAAGTTTTAGAAAATCAAACAGAAATGATAGCACCAAACCTAAAAGGTTTATGATGCCCAGTTAGAAAGACTGCAGAATTATGCCGACCGAATGGACTACTGAAGACCCGTATAACAATGGAAGTTTTACGGACAGCCTCCTTGAAGCTAACGTGTCGCGACCACCGGACCCTATTGAAGACAAAGCCATCCAGGCCGTGTTCTGCACCGCATACACCCTCATATTTGTCGTAGGAATCTTCGGCAATGCCCTAGTATGCTACGCCGTCATCAGAAACCGAGCCATGCAAACTGTCACTAATCTATTCATCACGAACCTCGCATTATCAGATATATTGCTGTGCGTATTTGCCGTACCATTTACTCCTCTCTACACCTTCCTAGGCAGGTGGGTGTTCGGAGGACTGTTATGCCATATCATGCCTTATGCACAGGGGTGTAGCGTTTATATCTCCACGCTTACGCTCACTTCTATAGCGATAGATAGGTTCTTCGTGATTATCTATCCGTTTAAGCCACGAATGAAGATTAACACATGCATAGGTTTGATAATACTCATCTGGGTATTCGCTTTAATAGTTACGTTCCCTTACGGCTTTTACATGGCGTTAGAAGATGTTTACTGCGTCGAGAAATGGCCTTCTGATCAAATGCGTAAAGCATTTGGTGCCGTTACCACTATAATGCAATTTGTGTTACCGTTTATAGTAATGGCATTTTGTTATACTTGCGTTAGTGTTAAATTGAATGATAGGTTAAAATCTAGGCCGGGGAGTAAGAATAGTAAAAAAGAAGACGCTGAGAGGGAAAGGAAGCGAAGAACTAATAGAATGTTAATAGCAATGGTGGCTATATTTGGTTTGTCATGGCTACCTCTGAACCTAATAAATATAAGTTGCGACTTTTACTCGCTGACTGAGGACTGGAGATATTACATGGTACTGTTCTTCTTTGCGCATTTCATAGCTATGTCTTCCACTTGTTACAACCCCTTCTTATACGCATGGTTGAACGATAACTTCCGTAAAGAGTTTAAGCAAATCCTTCCATGCTTAGGAGTACTAGTCAATAAGAAACCTAAGAGAAAATGCAACGCGTCAGAGAGAACTGACATGTTTCGCTCAGAAAAGACGTGCAATGGAAACGAAAATACGATACAAGAATCATTGCTGACTTCCACTGTTATAAAGCCTTCAGTTAGATATAAGATGGAGTTCAACGATAACCTGAAAGTTTACGAAGACGAGGAGAATATTAGCCCGGATGAGAAACCAGAAGACAATCCGAGTCCAAGCGAAGACTGCGTCAACATGTACATGTTTGTAGATAAATCTGTAATCACGTCGGATAAGGAACCGATTGTCTCGGCGTTGTAGCTTTACTGGTAAGTGTACCCGAAAATAAATATTGATTTTATTTTTGCTCAAGGACCATTAAATCAAGAGGACAAGATGTCTATATAACGTCACGTCCCTTTAAAATAATAAACCTGCTGTAGCTAGTTTTACTATACAGGGTGAAAACGATAAGTGATCTCACTCGATTATTTCTAAACTATACAAGATATCGAAAAACTGGTTACTGATCCTGAAAGTGCTTCACGAGCTCCATCAAACGGTATCAATAATAGGTTACAGAATAAACTTGATCTATCCTAAAATTCAATGTTTCCAGCTTCCATACATTTAGTACAGCCACAGGCACTCATCTCTTGATAATACCATAGCAGGTAAAGCCCAATACCAATGTTTTCCATAAATAATTTTAAATAAAAATGCAATTTACGAGTTAATATTTAATTATTTTTTTTATCACTTCTAATATTGTTCGAAGTAGCCGTAACGGCACGCAAATTCCGAAAAACTCAGAGGTGCGAGCCTGGAATCGAACGACCTCTGCTTGAGAGGCCTTTGATCAAATCACTAGGCCACCACTGCTTTTTTTAGTGAATTAGTCCAGCAGCCTTGTTACTTTAAAGAACGCGACGTTGTATAGGCATTGAAGCCTTCCACAGACCGCAGCGCGGGTTGTGCACACTCCCTTCAGCGCGATGTATTACACTGACTCATATATATGGTGACACACTCCAACTATGCGGCACAGCGTATATGATTCAGTGTTGTACAACGCGCTGGGGCTGCTCCATCAGCGTCGCGCGCACGCTCCGCGCTGCGGTCTTCGGGAAGCTTAACAGTCCTCTAGATTTGATCGTCTTTGATTTTTTTAAGCTAGGCATATCAAATTATAGACCCAAAACAGTCGTTTAACTAAATTTTGTCTGGGTTATCATGGCAAAAGGTCATTATTGCCACGTAGTCTGTGGTTTCAAAAATTCAAAGTAATCGTGTCTTCAACGCAAGCGCACTTTCTGTTATAAAAAAACACTGCCATTCATCAGAATATCTGTTGCCAAATCAGCGCGCAACGCTCATAGCTCATAAAAAGAAACATTTACAATAATCCAACCATATCTAACATACATTTCTTCGCAAAGTACTTAGGGCAACATTTTTTCACAATCGCGGGTCCGCTCCGACAAATCTCGCGGATGACAATAAAAAGTCTTACGAGCACAATAATGCTATTTACGACGGAGATATTTCGGTTTTATTTATTGCTTTCCAGAGGTCTTACGCACTTATCACGTGAGGGTTAGAAGAAGCAGAGATTGTTTCCGAACAACGGGTTTTATGGATCCTTACGCAAAGTGGAAAGTCAGAGTTTTTGCCAATCGCGTTGAGTCGGCGGTAACAATGTCGTAGGGTTTTGTACAAAGTGGAAAACTAAAGTAGGAAACTAAAGATCTAAGCTGGGGATGGCGAAGGAATGGCAGACATGCCATTCGTGAACTACCTTAGCTATATACATCTTACTACACAGGGAATATGCCTCCTCTCAGCATAAACGGGCATGTGAAATTGCCACTTTAGCGTGACCGGGATGCCACGACACGGAGTTACGAATATCACACACATCTTTGAATTATTTCCATATACGTCCAGGTTTCTTCATGATGTTTTCCTTCTAGATATTTACACTAGGTATTGCCAATGCAGATCGAAATTATTTACGAACATAATCATAATAATTATTTATGATTATGATCATTAATTTTATAATATGCCTTAGATATTATTTATTGTCTTCTTGACAATGCAATTGAATTTTTTATCTTTGATCGGTAATAGTTTTGAAAAATCTAATATATAATAATATCGTGTCACGGTGTTTGATAACGAACTCCTCCGAAACGGCTTGGCCGATTTTTATGAAACTTTTTCTCTACACTCGGTAGGTCTGAGAATAGGTCGTAGGCTATTTTTTATCCCCCCCCCATTCTTCGCGGACGGAGTCGCGGGCAACAGCTAGTTTTGTTATAAAAACGTGTGCCATTTCCCAGAACCTTACTTAGTAGTAAGTTTTCGAGTGAATTTACTTATGTATGTTTATTTCTCGACAGGTCTTTACAAAATGTCATTGACTAGTCTTTTGTTTTGCCGTGAAATTGTCATTACAGTTACAATAGTAACAGAGAGGGAGCGCCCTGTTGCAGTCAAATTTTTATTTCCTTTGATTAATTAGGTATATTGGATAACAGTTACGTAAACTGACCTCGTTTGAAGTTAATTAACTGAAGTCTTAATGTAATTATGAAAGGATCAAACGACAACCTTCAAATTACTATTTACTTAAGTACAGTTTCTTGGTCGGTCTACTTTTTGTATTAGAGAGGACTAACTCCCTCTTGGAAAATTTACAATTGAGGTTTTGGAGGTTTAATATCTAATTAGACTTGTATTCGAGTATTAATCACTTATTTGGTGGTAACTAACTAAAGCAAAGTTAGCTAAGTAGGGCGCATGAATTGGAGTCACCGACATAGCTCGAAGAATCGCCAGATTCATGTGGAATTGGGTAGGGCACATTACTCGTAGACGCAGTGTAGGTAAGCTTCCAACAAGATGGAGGGACGGCTTGGATGCGCATGGCGCAGGACCTGTTTGGTGAACCTAGGGAGACCTACGTTCAGCAGTGGACGTAGTTCGCTTGAAATGATGATGATTGTGAATGATACGAACAGACCAGTCTCTAACCGACAGTAAGTTGAAGTGACAATGGGCGAGGCACATCGCTCGAAGAACAGATAACCGTTGGGGGAGAAAGGTTCTCGAGTGGGAACCACGAACCAGAAAGCGAGGCGCTGGCAGGCCTCCCACTAGGTGGACTGATGATATCGCGAGACTTGCCAACAGGTGGATGTCGGTGGCAAGTTGTCGTTCACAGTGGCGTTCTAATGGGACGCTTTTGTTTAACAGTAGACGTCTTCCAGCTGATGATGATGATGAATGGGAATTTCCCAAATTTAAGTGGAGGTCTTCATTTGCGTCGTAAGAAGAATCTCCTGCATTTATTTTTTCTAGACTTAGCTGCTTCGATTTCGGAATTTTATCTACGTACGTACTTTCTTAATTCGAGATAATATCGGATTGCAATATAGCTTTAGCATTATTTCCGAGGTTACTGGGCCATTCTACTTTTAAGTAACCATTAATCTTTCGTGAAGTATAAGGCATACCTGGTGATTTTTTTCAAGTGTAAATAACTTATATGAAAACTGAAATAACTAAATTTAATATTTAAAAGCAAAAAAACTTTAAATTCAAAGAAATTTTGTGGAAAAAATTGGTAACTCAGCGGAAAATACACCAATTTCCATACAAATGGCGGGGACACGCATGTCCACTGCGTTTCCTACTTTATAGATAATAATGATTACTTTTTATGTGTAGTGATAATTTTAAATATAAGCTTAATTATGTGCCTATTTAAATCTTTAATGATAAAACCGAGCACTTTACCGTTTTTGTAAAAAAAAATTTGAAGAGCACATTACTAAAAATGACTGGTCAACGAAAAGTAGAATGGCCCTACTACGTATCGAAATCTATTCAGTCACCTTGAACCTGGCATTCCAATATTTTCTATAGCTCATAAGCCCATTCCATTTGAACACTACGCAGAGCCGTCCATCACGGAAGTGTTTAAAAATAAAACGATGTTTGCATAATAGGTAGGTACAGTGTGTTATCAGCATGCGGGCATTTCTTAAGACAATAGACTAGTACAAATTCTCTGATGTAAAAAAGAACAGCACGCATTTAATTTCTCAGATTAGCTAAATTCCCAGCAATGTATTTCAAAGTTTCAAAATCAAGCTATGCCTGCTGAAAATTTAGACTGCAAATTAAAATCGAATACCCAACCGGACAGCATTTTTTCACATAATCCTCTTCACTACACCCCGGTACCTACTTATACCTTGTACCAAGCAATAGTGATATTGAATACGATGCTAATAATATGATATTCGAGCCACGTTAAAAAAAGTTAGCGTAGTCATCTAAATTTTAATTTAATTGCTCTACAAAATAGTTGCTGATAAAAATATTATCATCAATTGTAAAAAACGCCTTCGCTCCAATAACACGCTGTATAATTGTAAAATTTACGAAGTCGGTGCGTAGATCAATTCCAGCATTTTATAGTTTTATTCTATTGCAATATGGCTTTGATTGCTTCAATATATATCCATTGGCTATGAAGACGATTGCCCTAATGGATATAAACGACTGGCCAATTTCAAGTTTATTTGCTGCGTGAAGCTTTGCTGCTGAAAGATATTTCTATTTGGGAAGGAATTCAATTCTGGGAAGTCCTCCTTCTTCCTACTAAGATATGCGTAATTGTGTAAATGTGTGTTTGTTAATTTTTCACGCTTAAACGTACGTAACGCAAATGCTCAATTTTGTGAATAGATTATTTTCTGTCTTGCGTTCTTTTCTTCTTTAAAACAGCTGGGTGAATTTAGATGAAATTTGGTATGTAGACCGGACCTTCGGATTAGCACATAGGCGACTACTTCTTTACACGGGATAAAGATATATGGATATTAAATCCCAATATATAAACCGCTAAGTCTTGCCATGAAATTTTGCATGGGTGTTTTTCATATTAACGTGAACCAGAATCACCATATATTTTTTTGCAATGGTCATATTTATTTACTCAACTGTTAGACCTCATGGGTCACGCGTGCGAAGCCGTGGGTAAACACTAGTAATTAAAAAACTGCCGTTAATTTTTTACAAGCTTTTACTGAAACTGAGTGGGTACGTCGATGGCTGAACCTCAGCCATAACACATAAGCTACTTGTTATTCCAACATTGCACCGAAATCGGGGTGTACGGGTGTAAAATCTAAAATCCTGAATCGCTTAGTCTAGAAATATGTAATTTTGCACGGGAATGAAAACACGGGGTAATTTTTTGGGATTCCCCTGGGAATTCATTAAAATCACGGAATTCCTATCCAACTCATAGAGTAATGGTTTGAGCAAGCGATTTAAGTACCAAACATCGTTAAGTATGACGTCAAAAATTATTTTGGATTATGCGTGGAGACTAGAAAGTTAAAACGTAGTTAGCCATACAAAACGATTGACTGGAAAAAGTTAATTAAAACTTTCATACAAATATTTACTACCGACCGTCGTGAAGGTGTCCAATTTTTGAACTCCACCTTTGTATATTCTTCACCAAAGTTGAATTTAGAACCAACCTAGTTAGATGAAACGTTACGAAAGTATTATATAATCCAACAGTCCGAATATAGAAGTAAATCATAATTAAATCAGTAAAGGACGAAAGATCACATTTAATTTGACTCCATTTCCAAAGCTTCAGACTCAATTCGTTAAAATCCAATTGATTGTACGAATGGAAGTAATGAAGATACAGTGGTTGATGTCTGATGTAATATAGTAAAATGAGCCGACGGTTCGAAACACTGATTTAGACGATATTAATTAAGAAAGATCATTGCTCTCTTGGGTCGTGTGTACTTCGGGGAGCAGAAATATTATGATGAAAGATACCTTAATATGTTTCACATTTTTGTACAAATATTTGGCAATGCCGGACGTTTTCGTAATTAAACGAGGATTTTTATTACGAAATTTTCTTCCTCATACATTTTCATGCATTTAACTCGCATTTTACTGTCTTATGACGTAAACAAATTGTTACAACGGAAAAAATCTTTAAAAGAACTCTAAGTTTATAGTCTCAGTTCCCACTTATATTGATTGAAACGTGAAGAATGTATGGATGGATGGATGTGTGGATGTCTGTTACTCTTTCATGCTAAAACCATTTGACGGATTCTGACGACATTTGGCACACAGATAGTTTATATTATAACCTGGATTAACATACACGACACAAAACTATAGCGCCATCTAATGGCTCAGCCGGGAATTGCTCGCCTTACATCCCGCGCTCTTGCCGCGCCCGTGAAGTTCGCGCGCCCACGCGTTGGCCAATGTGATTTTCCCTCATCATCATCATCATTTCAGGCAAAAGACGTCCACTACTGAACATAGGCCTCCCCTAAAGCTCGCCAAACAGATCGGCCCTGCGCCATCCGCGTCCAATGCGTTCCCGCCACCTTCACCAGGGCCCAATTGCGTAACAAAATACAAGCAGATAGTATTAGTGAATTTCAATACAAAATAGCTTATACTATTACCTTGTTATTTGTTATGCAATTGGGCCCAGGTCGTCGCTCCATCTGCTCTTCCGGTCCGCGGACGTCACTCGAGAACCTTTCGGCCCCATCGACCGTCAGTTCTACGAGCGATGTGCCCTGCCCACTGCCACTTAAGTCTAGCGATCCTTCGAGCTATGTCCGTGACTTTAGTTTCTATGATGATTTTCCCTCGCCCCTCTTTAATTTTTAACGGGTCTATGGCAACACTGTTAGGTTGTCTAAAAATTATCTGTGTAATTGTAACTTGATGTGGGCTTTTATTAAAGCAAGATTTATCTAACGAATCCTGTTTCTTCGCCCTGTTACACTGGCGCCCAACGTGGGGCGTCAGTATAACGACGAAGAAAGAGGATTGCTTTTATTAAATCAAGAATAATCTAAGCGATCCTTTGTCTTCGCCCTGTTAGGTATAATACTTTTTATTCCGGCCTATTTCATTTGTATGTTTGTTTGTTTGTTTGTAGGTATATACGTAATCTGAAAAATTAATGAACCAAGTTTTAAAATTATTTTTCTAATTAAAAACGTGCATCCTTTAACAGGGGTCACTTTTTATCCCGAGAGAGTGAAAAATCTCGCGGGATTCAGACGTAGCAGCGAGCAACAGGATAGTCTGATGATAATTATATTCTGATTTCTGATTTCATAATTAGTTTCTAATTGTTTTCTCTGTTTCAGGTACTGGTGTTTCTTACGAGATTAACTGTGTAGTGTTGCAAACTTTACTTCAAATGTTTTGTTATACTTTGGACAAAAAATGCTGCAACGAGTACCAAGTTGACTATAAAATCAGTGAACTATCTTTTTTTTACACAAATGTTTGCTTGGTGTATATTCCAAATGTCGTAAAATACACAATACAATTCAAAACTATTGTAATGAACTGTCACGTTTCCTAGTACCTTAAGATGGGGTTACTTTGCCCAATGGAGGGTAACTATGGTCCATTGGAAATCCACATAATACAGGGGTCTAAGAAAAAAAACGTGGTTGTTAAGCTAAAACCATGTTAATATTTATTTACACCACATTCGATACACTGTTGCGGCAAGCCACAACGCTGTTTTTCAGTGAGACCCATTAAAAAAACTAAGCACGTGTAGTTCGCAACAAAACGTAATTAGAAACCGGAAGCATGTCAACACTTGATCAGTTTAATTGCATTTTAGCTATTAAACCGTGACAAATTAAGGCTTTATTTATGGCCATGTGCCATACTTTTAATCCAATAATAAAGCTAAAGGCCTTATTTTCCAGCGCAGGCGCGCTCGCTATCGCATTCCCATCTGTTTCGATCTTCATCCTATACAGTGTGACAAAAACAAACGGTGAAAGCAATTGTGATTCAGAGTGTAGTAAACAATAATGCCTCTGTATGAGTTAATCCCAATGGTCAAAGTTACCCTTCAGGAAATTTAGGATGGTCTCCTATTTTATACTATACGCGGCGTCTGAACGCAACGCACAGCGTCAGCAGTCAATACGTCGTCGTCGAAATAACTAGAGACGCGTCGCATAGGTGAACGTCGCGTACGGCGTCAAGACGCGAACGTTGACGTGCGACGGAGACCACAACAGTATATTTCTATCGGAAGTGTTGTGACGCAGCGTACGACGTGACGCTGTAAACCGCCGATGACGTTTATAGGAGACCATGGCCTAACCCGACATCACAGTACCTAAATTTAGTTACTTGCTATTTTCTACAGAAATTATGAAAAGGAAAGTTAGATTTTTTTATCACGCCTAAAATGGTATACTACAAATTAATCGAGGATTGCGTGGTCAAACCCGATAAGCCGATCTAATTGTTTTGTAGGAATTTTGAATTTAGATGTTTTACATACTTAGTGTTCTTTTTTTCAACAGTCAAATATTTCAATTTATCGGTTTTGACCACGCAACCCTCGATTAATATGTTTCTTAATTTGATTCATAGGTACTAGGTGTTCTGCGATATTTTAAATTGTACAATAATCTACCAGTCAATCGTATAAAAATGCAAAATTATTTTTTTAATTTTAAAACGGACTTACCTGTTTTTGTTACGTTATGGTCATTATTGTTGAATATGAATTAAATACCAACTTGAATTTTCTGTTACTTTCTCAAACATTTACCTAAATATGTAAATAGCTTCGTTAGAATTAAACTGCGATGTTGCTTTATATACTGGTGTTTATTATAGTAGAAGTATGTACATAATAGAGCATAGAGTTGTATTTGTAAATAAAACGGTTATTGTGATAAAAAAGTGTTTACATCAAACAACTCCTTATAAGGAGTTTTGAGCCCTTTGATGGAAATACTTTTTAAGCGTTCTTAAAAATTAATCTAAGTTATTGTTTGTGTTAGGATGTTTAGATTTAAATAAAAACTGCCTAGAATAAGGATATTTTTTTAAATGTAATGTGTACTATACAACATTAGGCCTTGTACTAAGTGTCAATGAATGAAGAATATGTGCAATTCGCTGTCAATATGTCAATAAACTATACCAAAAATAAAGTTGTATTTATTTATTAGCATTTCAATTTATACCTAACTATCTATCTACAGCCATTGCCCGTCCACTGGTTGGACGTAGGCATCCCTCATATTACGCCAAAAGTCGCGATCCTGGGCTTCCCTCGTCCAGCCGCTGCCAGCAGTCCTCCTAAGGCCATCAGGTCAATGGGTCGCAGGTCGTCTTATACTACGCTTTCCTAATCGTAGGCTCCCCTCTAGGACTCGTCTGCTCCAACGATTGCTGGTTCTATTGCAGACGTGACCAGCCCATAGCCACTTCAACGAAATCCACGAGATACCAAGATTAGCCCTCTGCATAGCACGCTGAGCGACTCTGAATTATAATATTAGGTAGGTATATATGGATTATATTTATGGACTAGTCCTCCTGTGAGTGTCCACGTCTCTGCAGCGTAAGTCATAGCTGGTAGAACCGGATTTATAACTAACCTAAATTATATCTCCTTCAATACATCGAAAAACTACTGAAAATCGTACTAATTTGGGAATATGATTGTGTTTGTGAGCGTGTGTATGTTACACACGATAAAACAGTTAGAAGAATCTAGATTCAATTTGTTATGAAGGTAGTTTCAAGCCCTTGAAAGGATATAGAAGAGTTTTGTCGCTGAAAATTTTCATAGTTCCCACTGGATTAAACGAATTCTTTGTAGACGGAGTCGCGGGCAACAGCTCGTTTTATAATATGACTTAGAAATGAATGTCTTCTTGACGAAGAATTGAATTTTGTATCTGTTGTATTGGAGACATACAGTATGTCACTGAACGAAGGGCAAAGCCGATACATGGTTGATGGTCAAGAGGAGTATGATGGAATGATATACTTTTTATTAGGCTAGAAGGACATTACACTTTGCCTCGTTATTGTTCGGGATCGTACAAAGCAGGGAACCTTCTTACCTCTACAATAAACTTGAATTCTCCCATATGCACATGAGACAAGCCCCCCGCCTTATCTGCCCGAGACACAGGTCGGCTAGTTTCCGTGGTAGCTTCCGGTACGCTGCCACGCGATGCTGGAACAACCTACATCCACCAGTAAGAAATGCTAGTTCACTGTTAACTTTCAAAACCAAATTGAAACTTCATCTTCTTCTGGAACAAATGTCTTCAGCCTAGCCGATCTGTGGATTTTATGCCTTTGTTCTATTTATATAATTTTATATTTCGTACTAAATACAAACTGAAATATAGATGCACAGAAAAAACCCCAGAAAAAAGACCAATGCTGGGAATCGAACCCAGGTCCTCAGCATTCCGTGCCGCGTGCCATACCCCTACACCACCACTGGTCTAGAGATTAGACACGAATCTTTCCTATACATCATACATTTCAATCTGCTAAATCATCACCTTATGCAGTGACAAGCGCACATCTATGTTACACCCTCATCGAGAGATTTTAACACTCCTTCGGAACTAACCGCTCACCTGGACAAGAGATGGCGCTACTGTGCAACTTTAAACAAGTTAGCTATGAAGTATCTTTTTTTTTTTTTTTGTACTTATTTTTTCAACTTCATTTTTTTATTACTTTTACGGTCATCCCGTGAAATCATATATTTCGTACTAAATACAAACTGTAATAAAAAAATGAAGTTGAAAAAATAAGTACAAAAAAAAAAAAGATACTTCATAGCTAACTTGTTTAAAGTTGCACAGTAGCGCCATCTCTTGTCCAGGTGAGCGGTTAGTTCCGAAGGAGTGTTAAAATCTCTCGATGAGGGTGTAACATAGATGTGCGCTTGTCACTGCATAAGGTGATGATTTAGCAGATTGAAATGTATGATGTATAGGAAAGATTCGTGTCTAATCTCTAGACCAGTGGTGGTGTAGGGGTATGGCACGCGGCACGGAATGCTGAGGACCTGGGTTCGATTCCCAGCATTGGTCTTTTTTCTGGGGTTTTTTCTGTGCATCTATATTTCAGTTTGTATTTAGTACGAAATATATGATTTCACGGGATGACCGTAAAAGTAATAAAAAAATGAAGTTGAAAAAATAAGTACAAAAAAAAAAAGATACTTCATAGCTAACTTGTTTAAAGTTGCACAGTAGCGCCATCTCTTGTCCAGGTGAGCGGTTAGTTCCGAAGGAGTGTTAAAATCTCTCGATGAGGGTGTAACATAGATGTGCGCTTGTCACTGCATAAGGTGATGATTTAGCAGATTGAAATGTATGATGTATAGGAAAGATTCGTGTCTAATCTCTAGACCAGTGGTGGTGTAGGGGTATGGCACGCGGCACGGAATGCTGAGGACCTGGGTTCGATTCCCAGCATTGGTCTTTTTTCTGGGGTTTTTTCTGTGCATCTATATTTCAGTTTGTATTTAGTACGAAATATATGATTTCACGGGATGACCGTAAAAGTAATAAAAAAATGAAGTTGAAAAAATAAGTACAAAAAAAAAAAGATACTTCATAGCTAACTTGTATATAATTTTATTATTATACCATGTATTATTGTATGTATTATTGTACAGCTGCGCACTGCGTTTATGTTTTTTGATTGTCTGCACAGTGTCGTTGCACTTAATGTAT
This sequence comes from Archips crataeganus, assembly GCA_947859365.1. NCBI lineage: Eukaryota > Metazoa > Arthropoda > Insecta > Lepidoptera > Tortricidae > Archips > Archips crataeganus. Next base: position 16,913,236 of record OX402058.1, read on the forward strand.
CGACAAACGCCGAGTGAAATACTTTTTTGGAATCACCTCAACAATAAATTTATTGTGCCTACTTTTCTTAAACTTAAGCTAAACATTGTATAATATTGTTGTTGTTGCGTTGTATTTCAAAATAAATCATTCATTCATTCATTCACATTAACTTTTAGTACTTTTTTTTCGTTCAGACCAAACGAAAAAAAGTCCTAAAAAGTTAATAAAAAGTATATTATTTCATGATACTACTCTTGGCCATCAACCAGCTATCGGCTTTGCTCTTCGTTCTGTTACACACTGTATTACGAAATGTTCGTTTCAATGTGTGAAACACTAACTTTTCACACAACTTCATATGTATCCCGAGGAAAGATTGCAATTGATACAAAGGAGTCTATGTTAACACAAACTTATTATCATTGTAGAAAAATATCGGAAGATACCATAACGTGCCCCTATAAATGAAACCTTTTACTATTAAACTTAGGGTCTGAGGGTGAGATCCATGGGAAACGGTCCAATTTCCTCATAAATCAAAAACACACATTTCGCAACTTTCTAACCCTTTATCAGAAACGATTATTAAACCCATTTTAAATGACCTGTCAGCATATAACCGTACCGTTTCATTCAGAAAAGGGATTAAGCTGAATTAGAATAAAATGAACTAAAACAATTACTTTGCTCACCCGCGACCTTACAATAGTTACGTTTATGCAAGAAATGTGCGTTCATGCAGTTCCTCCACCTCCACACTGTACGAACACACACAAATCACATAAACCCAACCATCACCACCACCAAGCTACACTGACGCGTTTCGAACTCAACCAGAGCTCATCTTCAGAGTTACCACAACCGTATGCTATGCTACCAAATGTAAAAAAAAAAAAAAAAACTCAACAACTCAACTCTGTTTTTTTTTTTTTTTTTAACTCAACAACTCAACTCTATAGCATACGGTTGTGGTAACTCTGAAGATGAGCTCTGGTTGAGTTCGAAACGCGTCAGTGTAGCTTGGTGGTGGTGATGGTTGGGTTTATGTGATTTGTGTGTGTTCGTACAGTGTGGAGGTGGAGGAACTGCATGAACGCACATTTCTTGCATAAACGTAACTATTGTAAGGTCGCGGGTGAGCAAAGTAATTGTTTTAGTTCATTAATATGGACCTCCGCAAAGTAACGCCTGATTCAATAAATTAGAATAAAATGAGTTTACTAAGCTTTTTCAAGTAAAATCGTTTATTTACCATTATCGTCGTCGTTCAATCCGTTACACCAACGTTGTAACGCTGTACTTTGTTTATAATTTCCCTTACAGACCATGTACATTACTTTAGATTTTAGAGTCATGTCCCTTACACTAAATTGACCTCTACGTAAGTAAAGGTAATAATTCTTTGAGCATGTACCCTACCTTAATCATAGCACAGTGGGTTTGCGGTGGTAATGACGCCAATTAAAGTTGCTGTTTTTGATATTTTTCAGATACGCTGTATTTTAGGGCTAATGTGACTTTGAATCCTAAAAAAATGGGGTAAAGGACATTTTTTAAACTAGTATTTTTTCATAATATATACCATTTGAAAAAGCAGATAATTCTGAATAAAACTGTATATTCAACTCATTTTGTCCGTTACCTCAATTGAACCTACGGTCGACGATTTATTTATTTACATAATAAATAAGGCACCCTTATTTATTTATGTGTGTGTCTATTGGAACGCAGCGAAGATAGCGAAGCGGAGCGAGGGGTTAATGAAGAGCGAAATTGCGGACTCTGTCTGTCCATAGAGCGGCATTAATACTTTGGAAGATATGTACCATCGGCCAAAAATATAGGTATGGTCTACCACCCTACGGATGAAGTTCATTTGTACCATCGCCCCAGACGCCAGATACCCATTTTCAAAACAAATTTGCTTGCAGCCGTTGATGTTTATTGCTATGGATTGTTATGGACAGATGTCTAGCCACTGCACGCAAACTGGGCCTTTAAGGTGGTTATCTGGCGCTTGCGGCGATAGTTCGTCATAATACAACGGGGTCGATTATGTATGACAGTGACTAAAGACTCAGTTAGAAAAGCCAACCTTAGCGATATTTAGATCTCACAGAAACTTTTGTCAAAACTGGTAGACCATTTTCTTGGCCCACCGTACATATGGTAATTAAAGAGTAAATATTTCAACTTGATCAACCTCTGAACCGCAAAACTCATTGCGAACAACTGATACAGTATGTTACTACTTATTGTTGATTTCTTTGTGGGTATTAACAGTATGTTGATTTTTTTTTATTTATCTAATTAAATAATTTTACAAAAGTAGGTCATTCCTGAGAAGAAGTCCGGGCTCGTACCTCTGAGTTTTTCGGAATTCGTGTGCGAAAATTGTTTTTTTTTGCCATGAAGGAAAACTTCGTGAAGACACCTACACACACCTGAGAAGAAACTCAATGGTGTGTGTGTGAAGTTCCTAATCTGCACTGGGCCCGCGTGGGACCTACGGCCTAAGCCCTCTCATTCTGAGAGGAGGCCTGTGCCCTACAGTGGGACGTATATAGGCTGGGATGGTGAGTCCTTGAACATACGTAGTTAAAGAATAATGTTTAACTGAAAAAATCCTAATCAAAATATTCTACGACAATTCCAAGCTTTCAAAGCCAAGTAACCACAGGACATGTCAAAACTTTTAATGCGTAGAGCTTTCTCGGGGTACTCGAGGGGGGCATTATCGAGAGGGAAACAATGTTTTGTTCGGACAAGAGCCTGGAGAGCTGCATGCCTAATAGAAACCTGTGTGGACGCGAAATAGAAACAGCGGGTTTTTACATTGTAATGTAAAATATAAGTAAGTATGATTTAGATAAAAAAATCGGCCAAGTGCGAGTCGGACTCTATAAAAACGGCAAAAAAAACACGTTTTTTGTATGGAAGACCCCTTAAATATTTGTTATATTTTAATTTAATTATTTAGTTTTAAAGTAAATACATACCTAAATATTCTTTGAATATTTCAAGCAGCCGCTTAACAGGTAAATTAACAGGTAGCCACCTGTTGCCGTTATCAATATCGAGCAAAAATGAGCAAAAAGTCACGTTTGTTGTATGGGAGCCCCCTTAAATATTTATTTTATTATTTTTTTAGTATTTGTTGTTATAGTGGCAACAGAAAAATACATCATCTGTGAAAATTTCAACTGTCTAACTATCACGGTTCATGAGATACAGCCTGAGGCGCTACCACGAAATCCGAAAATCGAAGTTCGCATCGCATTATCCCTCTCACTCTCGTGTCAAATCATATTAGTGTGAGCGGGACGGCACGAAACGAAGTTCGAATTATGCACTTCGTGGTAGGGCCTCTGGTGACAGACGGACAGACAGACAGACAGACAGCGGAGTCTCAGTAATAGGGTCCCGTTTTTACCCTTTGGGTACGGAACCCTTAAAAACAGTAAGTTCTAAGCAACAATACAGCTTTGTTGTGTTCCGGTGTGAAGAGTTAGTTAGACAGCCGGTGTAATTACTGGCAGATGAGAAATTCTTTTTTTTAATCTTATGACAACGTATCGGCAATTCTCTGCTTTTGCAGGAGTCTATAGGTCACCACCGAAGAGGCCAATCCAACCACACCAACCATCATGCACACTGGCCAAATTGGATTTAGTCACTGCTGATTATGTATAGTCGACCATGTAAGTGCTTTACCATTTTTTGTGTCAGTTCCTACATCAGAATAAAAACAATAAGGCTGATAGTCACATTGATTTGTGAGTGAAAATAGCCTTTGATGTTTTAAGCCGTACAACTGACATTGAACTTTAGCGTGGTAAAAGAGTTTCTTGGTCGACTATACGTAGTACAATACAATGATTCTTCATCGAACATTACACCTAGTCTTCTAATATATTATAACGGTGTTTCAACGGTCACGAACTCCTCCGAAATGGCTTGACCAATTTTTATGAAAGTTTTTTGTCAATGTTTGGTAGTTTCAAACTAAATACAAACTGAAATATATGTGGGAGATGGGTTTATTTGTAACCAATAAATTTCAAATTTTGACGGTTAAAACAGTTAACTTGAGTTCGTAAACAACTTAGTCGCTCAACCGCTCCCACCGCCTGTGACGTCACTCTTCTATAAAATGGCGCTGCCGCCTGTCGATGGGTCAGAAGTTGTTCAATCGCGAACACGGCACTACCAGTGCTCTGAGCCGTCTACGCAGTCCAGGTAATGCCATTATACTTATAATTTACTGCTTTACTGATGTTTCCTTGTTAATATTATAGGCAGTCATGCTGTCTGTGTGTAATTAATTGTGTACTAATTTTAATAATTATGTTACTGGTCAGGAAATGAAGCCACTGTAAGTAAGACCTTGTTATTTAGGTAAATCTTTAAGACTACATAGTGATTGTTTAACTTATATCCCTTGCTAAGCTTACCTCTTATTTAAATAGTGATATTTCATGCTTAATCTCAAAACAAATGCCTACCCTGTTATAGCTACATGCACCTAAGTGAAATAAACCGTTGGCTTTTTAAATGTTGTTCGTCTACTTTTTTCTACCTCTCCCACATCAGAAGTGGGATAACGATTACCCTCTCTACGCCTACAAAATAATGTTCCAGGTGTGATCCACAATGAGCAGCGAACGCGGAGGCGAGCGGCCTCCAGACGGGTCTCCGGCTCCACCCGGCAGCCAATCTGAGCCTGCCACCCCGCCGTCACCGATCATCGGGCAGGGAGCTGCCAGAGCTACCAGCGATGCACAGCCCGGCACCTCGGCCGCGACCAGCCAAAACAGAGGGACAGGTTTCGTTCCAATCGATTTTATGCAAAATATGATGCAGGAAATGATGTCTAAACTTATTCAAACTACTGCTAATGCATTTGGTATGCCTAATACTAAGCCAGTTCCAAGAGTTCGAAATCTTGAACACATTTATGTCCCTGCATTCGACCCCGATGATAGGACGGACACCATTGAAGTATGGTGTCGTAATTTGGACGACCTCAAAACTGAGTGTGAACTAACTGACCGGGAAACTCTTAATTTATCCCGAAAACATTTGCGTGGGCGCGCCGCCGAATGGGCACGCCGCAATTACACCACCTTAACTACCTGGCCAGAGCTTAAAACCCGCCTCATTGAAACATTTGCAGATGAAGCACGGTACTACGACGACTTGATGCTCTTCATGGAGTACACCAGCGACCAGGCCGGCAGCCTGGCGGAGTACGCCACCCGCAAATGGGAGCTGGCAAAGAAGGCGGTTGGCGTGGCGGCGACTGAGGAGCGACTAGTTGAAGCCGTAATTTCGGGTATGTCAGACTTTCGTATACGTTCAGACTTGTTACGCTTGACGCCTAAGAATTTGCCACAGTTAATACAGAGCCTTAACTCTTATAAACGAAAAAGACCAACTAAAGACACTGATCACAACATTGCAAATAAACGATCTAAGCCCAATACCACTGATTTTGATAAACAATCAAAACGCTGTCATAAATGTCAGAAACTAGGTCATTTGCAAAAAGATTGCCGTTTAGGTGTAGGTAGTCCGACTAGTCAGGTAGTTCCGAAACCCCTACCCTCCACGTCAAAAGAAATTCAACCGTCAGTTACTTCATGTACTTTTTGTAGCAAAAAGGGTCATACTTCAAATAACTGCTTCCAACGGTTAAATAAAAAAAATAAGGATGAAAAATAACAACAGTCGTACTGTGCAATTTGACGGACGTGAATTTTCGTATTTGAGCTTTGCACAATTAACGTTGACGGTTTAAATATCAAATTGGAATTTGTTCTTTTCCCTAATAGGTACATTTATTATGACGTGTTGGTCAAGATCAAGATCAAGATCGTCGTCTCGGTCAAGATCTTACTAAAATACACGGCATTCAAGTATCATTCACAAAGAACTTTACGAAAGTAACTCGTGATTGTTTGAACATAAATGCTGTTAAAAAAAATTAGACTTAGACTGCCCTAACATAAATAATAGCCCTAACATTAATAATAGTGTCAACCCTGAGTTCAAAAATCAGTTACGTGACATACTCAATTCCCATTCAAGTTTACATCAGACTATAGAAAAAAATGGCTTTTGTAACACCGGACGGGCATTCTGAGTTTTTGCGCATGCCTTTTGGAATTTGCAATGCACCCTGTGTTTCAAAGAGCCATTAATATTGCATTGAGGCCATTTATTAACGAAATTTTTCTTATCTACATAGTTAACGTAGTAATTTACTCAGAAACCCCAGAACAAAACCTCCAATATCTAACGCAAGTTCTTGACGCTCTGCGTGAAACCGGTTTTTCCTAAATGTTAATAAGTGCAAATTCATACACACTGAAATTGAATATCGGAAGGGCGAGCGCATATCTCATGTGGACTATTATTTAAGTCGCAATCCCTCAACTCTAAACATTCACAATGTAACGAATTATAGTGATTGGTTAGAAGTAGGACAAAGTAATGATTCCGAAACCAAAACCATCATAGAGTCCATAAAAATGGCACCATCGACAGAGATATAGCTTCTAGTTACGAAATACATAACGGGTTATTGTACAGAATTTTGACTGCAAAAGACAAAAAAAAGACTTAAATGTCTATTTGTCCCAAAATGCTTCCGTTGGCAACTTATTCAAGTCTATCACGAAAATCTTAAACATTTCGGTTGGGAAAAAACTTTAGAAAAGATTCGTGAACGGTTCTGGTTTCCGAACATGTCCAAATGCACCCGTAAATATGTAGAGAGTTGCCTTCCATGTAAAATTGATAAGAGTCAATCCGGTACTCGACAAATATCGCTTCATCCGATGGACAAACCCCCCGTGCCCTTCCATACTGTTCACATGAACACCACGGGGAAATTGAATGGTAGTAAACCCACGAGGCAATATGCTGTCGTACTTATCGACGCGTTTACCAAATTTTGTTTCATGAAACCGGTATCTAATCTCACCGCTACAGCCACAGTAAATTTCTTAAAAGGACTTATTTATAACTTTAGCACACCTTAACGCATTGTTTGTGATCAGGCGGCTTCTTACACAGGCCAAGAGTTGCGTTCGTTTTGCGATCAGTGGTCTATAGAGTTACATTTTATTGCAAGTGGCGTAAGTAGAGCTAATAGACAAGTTGAGCGTATGATGAAAGTTTTGACAAACTGCTTTATAGTTGAAAATACTTCAAAAGGAAGTTGGAAGGATGCTGTTGGCGAAGTGCAGTGAACAGTACGTTTAACAAAAGTACTAGCCGCACTCCCTTCCAGCTTCTCATAGGTTGCGACCAGTCGCCACCAGCTATATCGGCCTTGATAAATGATGTGGAACGCTTGGACCTAGATGCTTGCCGTTTAAGAGTCCAAAGAAAAGTTGGACCACAGAGCTGAAGAACTAAAAGTTACAACTAGACAAAAGTAAAGCTAAACTTGTCCCTTTTAAAATCGGGGATATTGTTCTGATCAAGCAAAATCTGCGAGCTATCAATAAACTTGACAGCAAGTATAAAGGTCCATGCGTTATCACCCAGATAAATGATAATGACAGATATACTGTCAGAGGTTATGACACCGGAAATGAATTACACGTATCTCACGATAACTTACGCCTCTTGTCCCCCGATATGGGGAATGAACTGATACATTCCTTAGATCATAATTAATTATACTAAGTTGATTATGTAATGTAACCTTGTTATTGTTTTAATTTTTACTCTTTTAGTTTCTGTTCTCTTGTATGATCGTTTTGTATACCAAGTGAATGCCTGGCCAACATGTCACGGTATACATGACTATCATATTGGTGAATGGGACTATTTTTCGGTCATGTGATTTGACCACGGTCATGTGATTTGACCACGGTCATGTGATTTGGCCACTGTCATGCGATTTGACACCTTACGGTCATGTGATTTGACCACGGTCATGTGATTTGGCCACTGTCATGCGATTTGACACCTTACGGTCATGTGATTTGACCACGGTCATGTGATTTGGCCACTGTCATGCGATTTGACACCTCACGGTCATGTGATTTGACCACGGTCATGTGATTTGACCACTGTCATGTGATTTGACACCTCACGGTCATGTGATTTGACCACCCTATTGTGTGATTTGGTATCGCACGGTCACGTGATTTGACCACTGTAATATGATTTAATATCTTACTGTCATTTGATTAGACACCTTATGGTTATGTGATTTGACCTCGGTTATATTGATTTGGAGATTATGTACGATGGTTACAATTTAAGATTAATTTAAGATTATGCTTGTATGATGTTCGCGAGCCAAGTGGGCTGCTCGTCAGAATGGCCGTGTGGGAGATGGGTTTATTTGTAACCAATAAATTTCAAATTTTGACGGTTAAAACAGTTAACTTGAGTTCGTAAACAACTTAGTCGCTCAACCGCTCCCACCGCCTGTGACGTCACTCTTCTATAAAATGGCGCTGCCGCCTGTCGATGGGTCAGAAGTTGTTCAATCGCGAACACGGCACTACCAGTGCTCTGAGCCGTCTACGCAGTCCAGGTAATGCCATTATACTTATAATTTACTGCTTTACTGATGTTTCCTTGTTAATATTATAGGCAGTCATGCTGTCTGTGTGTAATTAATTGTGTACTAATTTTAATAATTATGTTACTGGTCAGGAAATGAAGCCACTGTAAGTAAGACCTTGTTATTTAGGTAAATCTTTAAGACTACATAGTGATTGTTTAACTTATATCCCTTGCTAAGCTTACCTCTTATTTAAATAGTGATATTTCATGCTTAATCTCAAAACAAATGCCTACCCTGTTATAGCTACATGCACCTAAGTGAAATAAACCGTTGGCTTTTTAAATGTTGTTCGTCTACTTTTTTCTACCTCTCCCACATATAGATGCACAGAAAAAACCCCAGAAAAAGACCAATGTTTGGAATCGAACCCAGGTCCTCAGCATTCCGTGCTGCGTGCTTACCCCCCTACACCATCACTGGTCTAGAGGTTAGCGACGAATCTTTCCCATACATCGTACATTTCAATCTGTTATAATCACCTTATGCAGTGATTAAGCGCGCATCTATGTTATGCCCTCTATCGAGAGACCTAACGCTTCTTCGGAACTAACCGCTCACCTGGACCAAGAGATGGCGCTACTGTGCCAACTTTAGCAAGTTAGGTATGAAGTATCTTTTTGTATTTATTTTTTTCAACTTTTTTTTTATTACTTTTACGGTCATCCCGTGAAACCATTATATTTCAAATTAAATACAAACTGAAATATAGATGCACAGAAAAAACCCCAGAAAAAATACCAATGCTGGGAATCGAACCCAGGTCCTCAGGCTATTTTTTATACCCCTATTCTTCGCAGACGGCGTCGTGAACAACAGCTAGTTATTATATAGTAAGGAGTACACAAAAAGGTCGTGATAGCCTAAGAAAAAGTGCTAGGCAGACCAAAGTTTTCCAGATATTGTCGCTCAGCTGTCAAACTCGATCGATTCCCCGATCGATCGATTTCGATTGCAAGGTGAGGGTGACGCTGTGTAGCCGATTGTTCTTTGTTTATTTTGTTATTTGACACTTGATTACATTGTTGTTGTTTAATTACCAACTAAGTATTATGTTTTAAGATATTGTGTATCGAGTTGTATTATAATTCTTTAGATTCCTTTTGTCTATAACACAGGTTACGCTTGTAACCTAGCTTAGACTAAACTAAATTTACTTACTAGACCTAAGATTATTTCATGCTTATACTTAAAAAAAAAAAATTGTGTATCTTATATGAACTTTATGAATAAATGAATTAATAAATAAACTTAATAGACCTGTAAAAGACGTCCACGGGATCGAAACTAATCTTTAAAAGTTTGAAACACGAAATTAATCGGCAGATAAGCAAGTTAGCTATGAAGTATCTTTTTTTGTACTTATTTTTTCAACTTCATTTTTTTATTGGTCTTTTTTCTGGGGTTTTTTCTGTGCATCTATATTTCAGTTTGTATTTAGTACGAAATGTATGATTTCACGGGATGACCGTAAAAGTAATAAAAAAAATGAAGTTGAAAAAATAAGTACAAAAAAAGATACTTCATAGCTAACTTGTTTAAAGTTGCACAGTAGCGCCATCTCTTGTCCAGGTGAGCGGTTAGTTCCGAAGGAGTGTTAAAATCTCTCGATGAGGGTGTAACATAGATGTGCGTTTGTCACTGCATAAGGTGATGATTTAGCAGATTGAAATGTATGATGTATGGGAAAGATTCGTGTCTAATCTCTAGACCAGTGGTGGTGTAGGGGTATGGCACGCGGCACGGAATGCTGAGGACCTGGGTTCGATTCCCAGCATTGGTCTTTTTTCTGGGTTTTTTTTCTGTGCATCTATATTTCAGTTTGTATTTAGTACGAAATGTACGGCAGATAAGGTTATAATGAAGGTAGATAAATTTGGTGAGTTACATGAAAAAGGTCTTAAAGGCAAAAGTTAAATGAAACCCTTGTGATTTTTTTATTGTGGTAAGTAAGTATCAAAATGGTTTCAGGGATAGTTTAAGTTGTTGCATATTACTATAGTAATTGTACGAAGTATATCGTACGGTCTTTTGCTGACATATAACATAAATAAAATAACACCGCTCGCAATCGGTCACAGCTGAGCATTTTAAGCGAGTTTAAACTTTAAATTGAAGCGGTGTTTTAAGTTCAACTCATCCTATAAACTCACCTGCTACAACTTTTTCTCAAGCTTCGACCATTCCATTAGCCAACCAGCAGGTAATCATTATTTTAATTGCCGGGCACTTTTTTTTTTACTTTTACAGTATATGCTTCTGACAAGTGTAGGTCACAAGTACTAAGCATTCGTTACTAAGCTCGTGTAAACACAGCATTAAGAATAATTAACCTATAAATATCCAAATAATTTATTGAATCAGGCGTTACTTTGCGGAGGTCCATATTAATGAACTAAAACAATTACTTTGCTCACCCGCGACCTTACAATAGTTACGTTTATGCAAGAAATGTGCGTTCATGCAGTAAGTGTAGTTAGTGTAGCTTGGTGGTGGTGATGGTTGGGTTTATGTGATTTGTGTGTGTTCGTACAGTGTGGAGGTGGAGGAACTGCATGAACGCACATTTCTTGCATAAACGTAACTATTGTAAGGTCGCGGGTGAGCAAAGTAATTGTTTTAGTTCTATAAATATCCTTTTGCTTTTGTTCAATAAACACAGCCTGTTGAGCTCTTTGGAGTTTCTTGCCATCATTGAAATATAAACAAACTTCCGTATTAATATCCTTTGGATTTCCTTTTCGTCAATAAATTTAACTCTCCATCAAAATTTGGTGCAATCTAATTGTTCGATGCCTTTTTTTCGTTTCTTTTTAAATATCTTTATTCGAGTTCCATTTTGAGGACTTTATTTGAGGGAGATTTTGTGCTTTGACATGTTTTTAACATTTAAAGGGTAATTGTTTCATAGTCTAATAGCGTTTACCCGCCGCGTTCACTTGCCCACATTTCGAACGCCTTAAGCCTCCTCCACAACTCTTCTCTTGTGGTCCATGCCTCGTATGTTATACAATCATGGCATTGTGAAAATTTACATTTTTATGTTCAATATAAGCTCACGGATCACTTACGTAAACTCAAGTAGCCTAATGAACTAAAACAATTACTTTGCTCACCCGCGACCTTACAATAGTTACGTTTATGCAAGAAATGTGCGTTCATGCAGTTCCTCCACCTCCACACTGTACGAACACACACAAATCACATAAACCCAACCATCACCACCACCAAGCTACACTGACGCGTTTCGAACTCAACCAGAGCTCATCTTCAGAGTTACCACAACCGTATGCTATGCTACCAAATGTTAAACTAACAAACCAAAACAAATGTTTTAACTTGTCACTGTAACTTCTCAAGTACCCACTTTATTTTTCTTTTTCTCAAACTACCCCACAAAAATTAACTTTTATTGACATATTTAAAACTACCTTGAATTTTTTTTGTTTATTTATTTATAAGGCATATTTAATTAATACTAACTGTTCAAATTCGACCCAAGCCGCAGTAAAGGGGTGAGCAAAGTAATTGTTTTAGTTCATTAATATGGACCTCCGCAAAGTAACGCCTGATTCAATAAATTATTCAAGTAGCCTACTTTGAGAAAAAAAATATTTTTTGAGATATCAAATAACGTTATTAAAGTAACAACATTTGATACATCATTATTACGTTCGATGCAAAGCGCGATGAGCTGAAGGCCAGGCCACCTGCGGCCATATTATACAATTATGTCGGAGGGGTGCTGACGTGCAGCGAGTGCAGATGCACATTCACTGCGCTAAGATAGGGTACGTCAGTCACAAGTAGGGAATGCAATCCCGACTCGAGATCGCAAATTCGAGATCCCGCGGGATTAGAAATATCAATCCTGCGAGATCCCGGAATTTTCGGGATCTCGTCTAGTTTAAAAAAAATGTAAATGACTGAAAACGATGAAAACTGCTTGTTTGTGATAGTGAGGTTATTTAAAATAAAATATTATTTGAAAGAAAACAAAAACCTTTATTCTTCAATATTACTAACGAAATAATTGAAGTTTTTTTTTGGAAATTAGCATAATCAAAACAAAAAGTAGTAACTCAAGGAGATTAGAAAGTAGTTACGGGTGATTTTGAAAGTAGCTTCTTAAAAATCAAAGTGTATTAAGAGTGCTAACTGCTAAACGGCATCTAATGTCCGTTGCAATGTACCCAGCTGCTGAGAGTGCCCTCTCCGACTCAACACTGGTTGGCAACAGCGTGACTAAACAATTATATGCAAACTGCAAAAATCTCCCCCTTGTTCCTCCACACTCAAATAAATTCATTTCTTTTTTTATGACTGACTCTAATTTATCTAAGCTCGTTTATCGCGCACCGCTCGCGCCCCGAGTAGATGTGTGTAGCGTTGCTGCCGCCCAATCCCGGCAATCTCGAACGGGATCTCGTCATATTATGCTTCGGGATTGATCCCGAAAAATTACACGAGATCTCGCGAGATCGGGATCCCGCGAGATCGGGATTGCATTCCCTAGTCACAAGAGAGCACACCAACGACGCTCTTATTTGTAGGAAGTAGTCGCGGTAGCCGAACACGGCTGGAAGATTATTATTATTATGCTTAGTGACAGAAAACCACAATGATCAACCTAATTAAGCACAGTTTGAGAAAGAACTACAGATTGTTTAATAGGGATGTTGACACCATTAAAAAAGAATTTGAAGACACGACTCCAGTAAAAAAACGCTTTATTTCAGCCCTGAAAGTCAGATTAATTTTCGATTAAATGCAAAATTAGATTATTTGTTGCTTTAAAACAAATAAATAGTTAGTTGATTGAGCATTGCGAACAATGACGTCATATGTCGCTATTGTCATTCAAACTCTATGGGAGATTGTGTTTTGACAGCTCATAAAAAGAACGTCAGTTGATTGGTGGTGTCAACATCCCCATTTATTGAATCAGGCGTTACTTTGCGGAAGTCCATATTTATAATGAACTGAAACAATCACTTTGCTCACCCGCGACCTTTAAGCAGGTCAGATCAGGTCGCAGGTGAGCAAAGTAATTGTTTCAGTTCATTAACTACAGATTGGTTTGAAACATGTCGGCTATACCTCGCTTTGTAATACGTGAGTAATCCGCTTATTTTGTTAATTATGTCTGTCTCACGGTAGCTTTAATTCAAAAGCCGTGGTGCCCTAGCGGTTTGATCTATAGCCTCTCAAGGAAAAGGTCGTGGGTTAAATCCCGGCTTGCACCTCTGAGTTACATTTTAATTTTTCGTCAATTATTCAACCCAGATACAAAGTTGATTGCAATACGAACTCGAAGCGTTCACGGCACCTCAATTGCAACACATGTTGATAATCACATAAGTTCCAATCCCTTGCAATATACGTGACATTTGAAGCAATTCAAAATAAAATAAATAATAAATAAGTAAATATTAGGGGACAATCTTACACAAATCGACCTAGTCCCAAACTAAGCAAAGCGTGTACTATGGGTACTAGACGACGATAAACATACTTATATAGATAAATAAATACTTAAATACATAGAAAACATCCATAACACAGGAACAAATATTCGTGCTCATCAGGACCTCTTGCTTCGTAGGCAGGGTCCACTACCAACTAGGCTAAAGCGGTCGTAATTTAAATCATTTATTGTCAGAAAGTGAGCGATTATATAGATGGTAACCAAGATATTGAAGTTCGTCAATCAGCCAGTATTTGGCGCACAATTATTAAGTAGACTAGCTTTTGCCCGCGACTCCGTCCGCGTGGAATTAGTAATTCGGGCAGCTTATTTTTTTATCCAATTTGCTTTTTCATCAATTATGGCTCTCCTTAGTTTCTCTATATTACACCCCGCACCCCCTTCCACCCCCCGCACACTCCCCCTGCACCTCCCTCCCACCCCCTCCCCCGCACTCCCCGCTCCCACCGATCCCCCCCGCACACCCGCGTTCACATTCACCACCGTACTCCCAGAAGTTTTACTTCAAAAACTCCCAATTTTGAAACATTCCTCCGCTCCTATTGGAGTAAGCGTGATGATATATAGCCTATAGCCTTCCTCGATAAATGGGCTATCGAACACTGAAAGAATTTTTCAAATCGGAGCAGTAGTTCCTGAGATTAGCGCGTTCAAACAAACAAACAAACAAACTCTTCAGCTTTATAATATTAGTATAGATCGCTCACCGCATATCATTGAATTAATAAAATGTCTAAAAATAGTAAAAATAGAAATCAAAACTTTGCTAATGTACATCATACTCGTAGTGTGACTAACTGAGGCCTTAAGGGCTTAAACTGGACCTGATGAGTATAATGCCATGTCTATGCTAACTGGAATTCTAAAACAAAAAATATTTTTTTTAATAATCGAACTACAAAAACCGCGGCCGATCCGTACTTTGGCGACTACCAATCCAGTCTATATCATCCTTGATCATGTGCATAATACATGTTACATTGATTAAGCCTTAGGGGCCTTCCATTCATTCTATAATAGTATCTTGTGGGGTGAGACCGGAATTCGATTGTCAATTGTCTTTTGCTTCGATGGTTCTCCGTATAACTTGAAGAGCACATGCTAAGTTGAACTGCAAGCTGTATTAGATGCCAATAGATTTGAATATTTGATTGTCAGTAAAGTACCGATGAATACGATCATATACATGGTGTAATCGTATAGCCAGGTGATTATTGATGATTATTTCGTAAATAATAACAGATGTCCTTAAAGGTCGCGGGTGAGCAAAATAATTGTTTCAGTTCATTAATATTGGTTAATTTTATATTATTTTTAGTAAAAGGTTGTCTGTAAAGTCGGTTTACGGACGATAGTTTAATGTGACAACGTCATAACAAAACATTCAAAATACAAAAATGAAACCAGGTGGTCACCCATCCAAGTACTGATCGCGCCCGACGTTGCTTAACCTCGATGATAGGACGAGAACCGGTGTTTTGTCAAATATCTTGAAAACGGTGCATCCTACGGCAAAATCAATGAAATTTTCATCCCCACCTTTAATACCCCCGCACCCCCCCTCAACTCCCGTACATGTACGTACATGTACGATACATTGCGTCATCCTTTTTCGTGGATGCAGCCGGCGTTCATCGATTTATTAGACGTTGTCACGTCAAAAAGTATTTTGTGCAAAGACTCGTGGCATAATCACGGTACTCGAATTCGAGAAGCTCTACTATGCAACGATTGAATAAAATTATATTCTATCCAGCTCTTGCCAAATGAGCTGGATCAGTGTGGCCGAGGATCGTGCTCAGTGGCGTGCCATGGGAGAGGCCTATGTCCAGCAGTAGACGAGCATAGGCCGATGATGATGATGATGATGATGATATTCTATACCAAAAACACAATTCGGTACCTATTGTAGACCAATTTGTAAATAAAATGTCTAAGCCACACAATCTTGAAATGTCTTAGGTTATCAGACTAATCAGCCAATTAGACCTAATTCTGGCCGTCCGTGATTTGGGGCTATTCTGCTAGTAGTCGTTCGTGCCCTTAATCACTTGTCTTACTAATTTCCATTACGTCATTTGGGTGTTTTACGATATTAGGGAAACAAGGCGAAGGTGAACCGGTCAAGTACGAGTAGGGCTCGTACATGGAGGGTGCCGTACCTCCATAAAATTCAGTAAAACCAGCCAAGTGCTAGTCGGACTCGCCCACGAAGGGATCCGTACCATTATCTATATAAACGGCATGAAAATCACGTTTGTTATATGGGAGCCCCCCTTAAATATTTGTTTTATTTTAACTTAATTATTTATTTTTAAAGTGAATATAGATCTAAATATACTGTGAATATTTCAAGCGTCTACCGGTTTCCGTTAGCAATATCAAGCAAAAACGAGCAAAAAAATCACGTTTGTTATATAGGAGCCCCCTTAAATATTTATTTTATTCTGTTTTTTAGTATTTGTTGTTATAGCGGCAATCGCAACACATCATGTGTGAAAATTTCAACTGTCTAGTTCTCACGGTTCATGAGATACAGCCTGGTGACAGACGGATAGACGGACAGACGGACAGCGAAGTCTCAGTAATAGAATCCCGTTTTTACCCTTTGGGTACGGAACCCTAAAAATCGCTGAAATGCAAGCACTAAAATCGCAAACCAAATCGTTTTCGAAAAACATCCAAAAACATTCAACAGCATAGGGTAGCTCGCTCGTATGCGCGTGGCCATGGCTATGGCTGTTAATTGTTGCCTAGCAACTGTCAGATGTCGCCTAACAACCAGCGTCGGAGTTAAAAACCTTGCAAAAGACGCGTTTCTTGTATGACGACCCCCTTTAATTTGTAACTTTACTATATTTTTAGTATTTGTTGGTATAGCGGCCACAGTAATACTTACATAATCGGTGAAAATTCCAAGTGTCTAGCTAAAACGGTTCAAGAGATAGAGCCCTGTGACAGACAGTCTCAGTAATAGGGTCCCATCAAACCGAAGCTAAGGAACACACAAGTTAAACAAGATCATTCTAATTATTACATATGCGAAAGTTTATGAATGAGTTTTTGTGTGTTTGTGTCGTCGTATACAGCTTAAGAAACAAAAGTTGTCTCTCCTGTGGGCATACAATTAGAGAATCTGATTCAGCAAACTTAAAGTTTATTCAAAGGGGCCGAGGTTGGGCAGGCGTCCCAGTCCCACACGCCGATGCAGACTTGCATATATTTGCGGGACAGCTAAATGCACAGAAATAATAATAAAGAGGATAGAAGTGCCTTAGACGCGTGACCTTGGCGCCGCGCTTGTGACTCGTAGGTCACAAGCGCGCGACTTGTGGCTCAGTGCTATTTGAAACGTGGGTATGACAACAAGTGCTTTAAAATGGTGTTTTGCAGCATTAGCAATTGCGGAAACTCGTCCACACTGTGTAATTACACTAATAAGGGGATTACATTTCATTGGTATGTATTAATTTAATGTAATAATGCGGTTTATATCAAAATACAACTTGAGAAAATATTTAATTATGAAATATTGGTTTACACGTTATTAACACGAAACTTCATATACCATTGCTACTCATGCCCATAAAAACGCAGATCGTTATGAATTATACGCAGCAATGTAAAGTAATTTTTGATAACCCTTCCGTCTTGCACAAAAGTTCGTGGTACGGACAAAAAAAACAGGTTACGACTAGTACAGACATAATGCCGACGCGGCCAATAAATGGCGCCGTTGTGTAAATGTGGGTATGACTTACGTTGAGTGTTATTCAACGCTATCTCTAAGGTGTAAGGTTCATAATTGTTTGTAAGCAAAAATATTAGTAATTGTGTGCGTGATTGCGTAGTACAGTTCCGGTCTTTTGCATGTGTGCATTAACACAGTAAGTAGACGAGATGAAACAGCGACACGAGTTCCGGAAGAAAATAGGAACTAAGGCATTTCTATCCTCTTTATTATTATTTCTGTGGCTAAATGATTTGTTCGCAGACGGAGTCGCGGGCAACAGCTAGTAATTAATGAACTGAAACAATTCGACGGTCCCCAAGAACAAAGTATTAAGTGCATAATTATAGTTTCGAGTAATTGCCGTTTAAAGTTGGGCTCAAATTAAAATCTCAATATTTTCGTAATAATAAGTAATCTAACACTGAAACTACTTATAAATACCTCTTGATATGGTTATACTTCTAATTTATGTAAGATTGTTTGTTTTATTTTTTTATATTTGTAGATAAATGGCGTTTTTTATTATTTGACGACTTTGTTATGTGGATTAAGAGGCGTCGCATATTCATAAACTACTTTGTTCAATGGAGTACTGAAATTAAATAAAAGTCTTATTTTTTTATTTTTTATTTTTTTTTTATATAAGAGGTGGCAAACGAGCAGACGGGTCACCTAATGGAAAGCGATCACCGTCGCCCATGGACACCCGCAACACGGGGGGCATCACAGGTGCGTTGCCGACCCTTTTAGGAATTGGTAGGCTCGTTTTTAGGGTTCCGTAGTCAACTAGGAACCCTTATAGTTTCGCCATGTCTGTCCGTCTGTCTGTCTGTCCGCGGCTAAGCTCAGAGACTGTTAGTACTAGAAAGCTGTAATTTGGCATCAATATATATATCAGTCACGCCGACAAAATGATTGAATAAAAAAAAGTAAAAAAATTTTTTTTAGTGTACCTCCCATAGACGTAAAGTGGGGGTGATTTTTTTTTCTCGGCTAACCCTATAGTGTTGGGTATCGTTGGATAGGTCTTTTGAAATCATTGCGGGGTTGCTAACATGATTTTTCTATTCAGTGATCTGTTTGCGAAATATTCAACTTTAAAGTTAAAATTTTCATTAAAATCGGCCGTCCCCCCCCCCCCTCTAAAATCTAAACTGTTGGGTGGAAAAATTTGAAAAAATTCAGAAGGGTAGTAAATATATCAAATTTACTAGGAAAATTATAGCGGCTAAGATTGCTTGGAAATTATTTGTAGTTTAAGAGTAAATAGTAGCCTAAGGTATAAAACATACCTAAACTTGGATGATTCCGTACACATACGAAATCCTTAGAAAAATATTACTTGATTTTTTCGTAATGGCTACGGAACCCTACCTTGGGCGTGTCCGACACGCTCTTGGCCGGTTTTTTAAAGATCCCTAAGTTGTAACGCTCCGGGAATGCTGCCGCAGAAAGCTGATTCCAGATCTTTGTCGTGCGAGGAAAGAAGTTTCGCTTAAGTTTCTTATTTGCATATCAGACATTATTCATCGAAGCTTTGTGTAAATATCAGGTCGAATGTAAAACTAATTATGTTTTGGCAATACTAGATGTAATACCAATACCTTAAAATATACAAGTTAAGTATGAAGTATCTTTTTCTATTTATTTTTTTATTTTCTTCAACTTCATTTTTTTATTACTTTTACGGTCATCCCGTGAAACCATATATTTCAAACTAAATACAAACTGAAATATAGATGCACAGAAAAAACCCCAGAAAAAAGACCAATGCTGGGAATCGAACCCAGGTCCTCAGCGTTCCGTGCTGCGTGCTTACCCCTACACCATCACTGGTCTAGAAGTTAGCGACGAATCTTTCCCATACATCGTACACTTCAGTCTGTTATAATCACATTTACCTCACCTTAAAATATATCAGAATAATATATCGACAAAAGATAAAGTTCACTCTAACTCGTACGATCTCCGCAGAACAACGGCGTAAATGACGTTGCACCGCGACGCGGCCGGTACGTCTTGTTTTGAACAAGATCGTAAGCGTTCATGCCACAGTGTACGTCGAAACGTTTTTCATTTAAGACTATGCTCAATTGGGTATCTCAGTAAATATAACACAAAATAAAGAAATAAAAATGTAGTCATGTAGTTCGTTTGATGCTTAGTTTTAATCTGTAAAAAAAGCTAAGTATTTCGTCTTATTTTTCCATACGACTATGTTCGTGGGGACCGTCGAATTACGTTGCTCACCTGCAACTCTAAACCCGCGTAGCTATCGTAAGGTCGCGGGTGAGCAAAGTAATTTTTTCAGTTTCAATATGAACCTCCGCAAAGTATCGCCTGATTCAATAAATTAACTTAGAAATAAATCAAAAGTTTAAAAAATTCTACATTCACGTTATTTTATGTTCATTTGATACAAGAACAAAAAGGCAAGAGAAATATGTATTTTATGATGCGGTTTTTAACTGAAACTTTATTACTTTTTTATAAAAGATTGTCAATTCTGCACTATTCTTGGCTCCGAACAAAGGTTTCTCTCCCAGCGTCTTATTTCAAAGCGATAATCGAGGCTATTTAATACTACCTATCTTGCTTTAATATCTTGTGTTTGAAAGGGATACCATGATGTTTTGAGAGCTTTTGGGAAGGGAAGGGAGTGTAGTATGTGAATAAGCTGCGTTATTGGTGAAAATCGAAGGTTTTACGACTTGTGAGGGCTAAACGGACGGTATACGATAGCTTGCTTGGCAAATTCGAGAGTGTTATTTATTACGATATAATGTTGTGCCGGTAAATTGCGTGGCAGTGAGGCAGATAATTTTATCCCAAAATATTTATCGTGTTTCCCGTCTGTTTTTATTTTGCGGTGGAAGAAAAAGGTTCCAAAGCAACCCCGCACCGCGATGGAGAGGAAAATAATAGGCAAACGAGATTTCAAATATGATCCACAACTATTATTTACAAAATTAAATCGTAGGTAAGGTAAACGTCCCTGTACTCGACACTGACCCGATGCATGGCACCTTCAATCATGTCATCATGAATAGTAAGAGAGGTGACAGATAGGTGTCATCTATTGGGCGTTGAGGTCGACAGCATTGGTACGTTTACCTTACCTGAGTGAGTGAAATCTGCGCGGTGTTTGTAACATCGAAAAACTTATTTTCATAGATGAGACTAAGCTAAATTGATTTTTCGCCTCAAAAAACTTAAAATACCTAAACGAAAATTTAATCGCGGAATCTGTAAAAAGTACATAATTATCTATTTTTTTTTAGGTAAATGAATTACGTAAAGGTAAACACCACACGTCGACTATTTTTTTATTTAATGTGTTTTCTTTAGTATTAGTATTACAAATTCCGTCCGCGTGGAATTAGTAATTTGGGCAGCTTATTTTTTTTATTCAATTTTCTTTTTCATCAATTATGGCTCTCCTTAGTTCCTCGATATTAAAAAAAATACCCCCCCCGCAACCCCCCCCCGCAACCCCCCCCCCCCCCACACACCATCCAACCCACCCCCCACACCCCGCACCCCTCCGCACCCCCCGCACGTCATCCCACACAGCACCCCACGCACACCCGCGTTCGTCCCAAGTCAAGCGTGCCTATAGAAGTTTTACTTCAAGTTTTTTTTTGGCAAATATCTTGAAAACGGTGCATCCTACGATAAAATCAATGAAATTTTAATCCCCCTTCCGATGCCCTCGCACCCTCAAAAACCCCCCCAACCCCCACCCCCTTGGTGTTTTTGTCAAATATCTTGAAAACGGTGCAGCCTACGGCAAAAGCAATGAAATGTTCATCCCCCCTTGAAACTCCCGCACCCCCCCCCCCACCACCACCCCGGTGTTAACACTGAAAGAATTTTTCAAATCGGAGCAGTAGTTCCTGAGATTAGCGCCTATAGAAGTTTTACTTGAAAACCCCCGATTTTGAAACATTCTTCCACTCCGCTCCGCTCCTATTGGAGCTAGCGTGATGATATATAGCCTATAGCCTTCCTCGATAAATGGGATATCTAACACTAAAAGAATTTTTCAAATCGGAGCAGTGGTTCCTGAGATTAGCGCGTTCAAACAAACAAACAAACAAACTCATCAGCTTTATAATATTAGTATAGATGACAATTACGATAGAACTTCTGTTAACATCTCATCAAAATAACGATGGAATTACCATAACTCGTTGCTGAAATAAAGTTCCCGTTCCTATCAGATAAAGATTAGGGCTCAAAGCCGGACAAAGGCAACACGGAGCGACCCATTCAAACGCTATCTCCCCTCTGAATGGCAGCGGTAATGAATTCTTACGGCTGTGCGAAACAGCCTTTAACGAATCATTTGATGGTACGAGTACTTGTGTTTATAATCGAACTAGCCGACTTCAAGATAAAGTAGAACCGATTTTAATGTAATGTTTATTACTTACAGAGTATTGATGAGTTTAAAACTCTATATATTAAAAAGCCGTGGTAGCCTAGCGGTTTGACCTATGGCCTCTCAAATAGAGGGTCTTGGGTTCAAATCCCGGCGCGCACCTCTGAGTTTTCGGTGAAGACAAACATAGTGAGGAAATTCAATGTTGTGTGTGAAGTACCCAATCTGCACTGGGCCTGCGTGGGAACTACGGCCCAAGCCCTCTCATTCTGAGAGGAGGCCTGTGCCCTGCAGTGGGACGTGTGCTGGGATGATGATGATGATTATTTTGTCTGCCACGGCACGTGTCTAACACACTCGGTGTCTGTAGATATCGACCTTTATACTTCACGCGAGTGACGCCGTGGGGCGCGGGTAAAAGCAAGTATGTTTATAATTCGCTAATGAAACTAGACGCGCTGGACACAACCTAATTAGTAAATGCATGATAGCCGAGCTGGAATACAGCGTACTCGTAGTAGGCTGACTGTACTGTTAAATTCTTGTTTCAAAATATTTCCTAGGAGCTACAAAAACTAAAGAATTCTAGCTTTATATAAAAATCTCGTGTCACGGTGTTTGTGATTGAACTGACCGATTTTTATGAAACTTTTTTCTCTACACTCGGTAGGTCTGAGAATAGGTCGTAGGCTATTTTATAATACCCCTATTCTTCGCGGACGGAGTCGCGGGCAACAGCTAGTATTGATATAAACACCATCGTATTGAAAACTGACTCATCCCATAAAATTGCTTACCAAAGGCCGTATTGTCTAACGCTTCTGACGTTTGCCTTCGCTTTCACCATCTCTTTCTGTTATCATCTTATACCATTTGATTGCGAAGGCAAGTGTCAGAAGCGTTAGACAATAAGCCTGCAGGTGTACCTATGCATACAGGTTTTCTTTGGATGTTTAACTTCACATAATAATTTTATGGTGAATTTAAAAAAAAAAAAAAAATTAGGGGACAATCTTACACAAATCGACCTAGTCCCAAACTAAGCAAAGCTTGTACTATGGGTACTAGACGACGATAAACATACTTATATAGATAAAATAAATACTTAAATACATAGAAAACATCCATAACTCAGGAACAAATATTCGTGCTCATCACACAAATAAATGCCCTTACCGGGATTTGAACCCAGGACCTCTTGCTTCGTAGGCAGGGTCACTACCAACTAGGCTAAAGCGGTCGTTGAACCGCGTTTGAACTGAAATTTTGCTTATAACTCCGAAAAAATCTTTGGTGCGATCCCAGGTTCGAACTCGATCAAGGCCTTCTGCTTGAGCGGCTATTAAGTATGCCAAATCACAAGACTAGGTACCACGATTTTTTCTATAGGCAAGAATCAATAAAAATTAATTGTGACTAAGTTTCAAAGTCTGCCACGGTTCAAAGTGGTCTCATCATCAAGACGTCCACTGCTGAACCTTCCCCAATGTTCGCCAAACATACCAGTCCTTTTTTTTTTTGGTGTGGAAAATGCACCTTATGCATCTCCCCGTTCAGGGAAACGGGGAGTATGTGGGGCTCTCCTCTCAACAGGCATACCCACAAACGACCACACGGATTCCCTTATTTGTCATTGTGAACGCCACGGGAGAATAAGAAACACCGCGACGCCCACTGACCGCCCCGGGTTGGGGCCCCTCACTGACACCTTTTAGCGCGGGCTCGGTTCTCCCTGCCCTCCCCCGCTGGTGCCGGATTTTTTATAGCGGTTTACTCCTGGTTTTTTGTACAGTCTGGTTCGCCGGTATGTGTATCGCCGGCCTTTCATGGGTGTCTGTACATGGACCTTATGTTACCATAATAGGGTCTATGTATAGATATTTGTGGGATGTTGGCGGTGCGGATATTGGTGAGCTTGACAGTACGGTCAGCGTCATGAAGGAGTAGGCGCCTTGGTACCTTGTCGCTTTCAGTCGTTATACATGATGGGATGACATGGTGGCGGGGTGCAGAGGTGGTCGCTTGTTTGTGGCGCTGACCGTACTAGTACTAGTAATAGTAATAGTATTATTTTATTTCGTTTATTTCCTTAGTGATAATAATCTTAAATATTTTAAGATTGTAACTAAGTATAAGAAAATTGTTACAACATTAATTGCAATAAACAGCCCCCGCAGCGGCCCACGTTCCCGGCGCCTACATGCCCTCACGTCAGCTTTCATGTCCTCGTGTCCCACTCTGGAAGCAGAGCGGTACGAAGAACATGATCGCTTCCGTCCCCATCGGCACCCCAAGGCACCGCCCTCTGGATTAAACATACCAGTCCTGCGCCATCCGCATCCAACGCGTTCCCGCAACCTTAGCCAAGTCATCACACCATCTTGTTGAAGACCTATCCACAGTACGTCTTCAGGACCGTGAACGACCTTCGGGAACCTTTTGGCCCCATTGGCCAGCAATTTTACAAAGGATGTGCCCGAAGAATCGTTAGACTCAAGTGGCAGTGGGCCCGCAGTGGGCACATTGCCACTTGAGTCTAACGATTCTTCGGGCTATGTGGGTGACTTTAGTTTTTGCGCGAATTCATCATTTCTAATGTGATCCCGCATAAAATTCCGAGCCCTCTCCATCACCCTCTAGTGACTTTGAACTTTCTTGTGAGGTCCATCGTTAGTCACGTCTCAAAGTCAAAATGGTTTAACTTGGTATTATATGTTTAAAGTAGCATACAAAATTAATGATACGCAGATTTCTCTCAAGCAGGCTTATTATTCAAGTTAGCTATGAAGTATCTTTTTTTTTTTTTTTGTACTTTTTTTTTTTTTTTTTTTTTTTTAAGGAAAGGAAGGAAGGAGTGTTAAAATCTCTCGATGAGGGTGTAACATAGATGTGCGCTTGTCACTGCATAAGGTGATGATTTAGCAGATTGAAATGTATGATGTATAGGAAAGATTCGTGTCTAATCTCTAGACCAGTGGTGGTGTAGGGGTATGGCACGCGGCACGGAATGCTGAGGACCTGGGTTCGATTCCCAGCATTGGTCTTTTTTCTGGGGTTTTTTCTGTGCATCTATATTTCAGTTTGTATTTAGTACGAAATACAGGCTTATTATTATTATTGTAAGCTACAATAGAGAAGTATTTCTCTTGGCAGATATTATGCCTCCTATTGCCTCCACTAGGAGGCTATCCGGTCGTCTCCAATAAGAGGACTACCTCTTATTGGAGACGACCGGATAGCCTAGTTGTTAGAGAACCTGACTACGAAGCTTGAGGTCCCGGGTTCGATTCCCGGTCGGGGCAGACATTTGTGTGAATAATACGAATATTTATGCTCGAGTCTTAGGTGTTTAACATGTATTTAAAGTATGTATCTATCTATATAAGTATGTTTATCCGTTGTCTAGTACCCATATTTAGTACAAGCTTTGCTTAGTTTGGGACTAGGTCAATTGGTGTGAATTGTCCCGTGATATTTTGTTTATTTAATCATCTTTGGTTTGGCTGTTACTTGGATAAGCTGTGGCCTATGTATGAGCCAACCCTGCTTTGTGAACGCAATTTCATAATGCACATCATGCTTGCATTTGTGCAACACGTATTTGTGCAAATTTTTGCTGCCTGTGAATTGATAATTTTCAACGGATAGCTTTCCTACAGCACCAGCTTTTATCATGACTCAGCGTGATGACGTTACACCTCATATTCATCCATAATTTATGATTACGATCACGCTTTTTACTCGAATAATGTCTTTTCGGCGAAAATTGCTTCCCAACTTTTTTTTTCTGAAACTGGAAACTACTTCATCGCAACCTATGTACTTCCCACTGCAGGGCACAGGCCTCCTCTCAGAATGAGAGGGCTTGGGCCGTAGGTCCTACGCGGGCCCAGTGCCGATTGGGAACTCCGGACACGTCATTAAATTTCTTCGCAGGTGGCTTCCTCACTATATTTTCCTTCACCGTAAAGCTCAAGGTAAATTTCAAATCACACAAAAATTCCGAAAAACCAGAGGTGTGCGCCTGGGCTTTAAACCCACGACCCTCTGCTTGAGAGATGAAATACGGCCCAAGGCCTCTCATTCTGAAAGAAGGTGTTATAAATGTATCAAACTAAACTACATGTTACTAAACTTATTTTATGCTGGTAGCGCCATCTGCCGTTGGTTTGTGCAACTGTGTGTGTCGTTCCAAACGAATTCAAATAAAACAATAGTCTGTTGAAAGCTACGTTGAAGTTTTATTAGGTTATGGGCCAGACTCGTTTTTTATTAGTTTTTGTCGTGTTTTAAATAGTGCACAGTAATCAAAATGGCAGGAAATTACTCAGTGAACGTTTCTAAGTTAAAGGGCGAGAGAATTATGACGATTGGGTGTTTGCTGTCGAAAATTTTCTCATCTTAGAAGGCGTCGATTTGAACAGCAGTCAACCGCTAGATGAAGCAAGCGACAAGAAAGCCAAAGCGAAAATGATAATGACTATCGATCCGTCGCTTTATGTCCATATTAAAAGTGAAAAAACAGTTCAAGATTTATGGAAAAAATTAAAGTCATTGTTCGATGACACCGGTTACACCCGCAAGATCAGTTTGATAAGAAATCTCATCAATATTCGCTTAGAGACTTGCGAGTCCATGACTAGTTACGTTACACAAGTCGTGGAAACGGCACAGAAGCTAAAAGGTACCGGTTTCGAGATTAACGACGAGTGGATTGGGTCTTTACTTTTGGCGGGACTTCCAGAGAAATTCAGCCCAATGATCATGGCCATTGAGCATTCTGGTGTGGCTCTTAGTGCAGATGCTATTAAAATAAAACTATTGGACATGAGTACAGATTTTGAAGAAAAATCAGAAGGTGCATTTATCGCTAAACATTCTCATAAATGGTTTGGAGGTAGCAGTAAATCGAATTAGAACTCGAAGCATAACGATAACGAAACGCAACGTCAAGCGTCGGCGTCCGTCAGCAAAACGTCAAAAGTTATTCGTTGCTTCAAATGTAAAGAAATTGGACATTACAGAAATCAATGTACCTCAGAAAAAGGGAAGATTAATGCATTCAGCGCCGTATTCCTAACGACTGAATTCAGTCAAGACGACTGGTACGTGGATTCGGGCGCTAGTACTCATTTAGTTTCGGACAAAAACAAACTGACAAACGTCTCGTATGAACTGAAGACGAAAGAAATTGTGGTGGCTAATCGAACAAGCGTTCAGGTTGTTTGTTCAGGAGACTTGCAAATCACAACTGTGGTTGGAAATAAGCAGTATGAAGTGAATGTGAACAATGTTTTGTATGTTCCTAACCTCACCACGAATTTGCTATCAGTGAGTCGAATCATCGCCAGTGGAAACAAAGTGGTATTCAATGGGCAGGGATGTTTCATTTACAACTCACAGAATGAATGCATTGGTGAAGCAAAGTTAGAAAACGCGGTCTACAAGTTAAACATTGTGAAGTCTCAGCAAGTGTTAGCAGCATCGGTTCAAACTTCAAGCACGACGTGGCACAGACGACTAGGTCACATAAATCTGAATGACCTGTGCAAGATGAAAAATGGAGCAGTCGAAGGCGTGGCATTCCAAGATAAAAGTGGTGGCATTGACAAATCTAGCTGTACAGTATGCTGCGAGGGAAAACAAACCAGGTTACCTTTCCCTGTGAGTGCAAGCAGAAGTCAAGAAGTGCTAGAATTGGTCCATACAGACCTATGTGGACCAATGGAGGTCAAATCACTTGGAATGGCTTCATATTTTCTTATATTTGTTGACGACTATAGCCGAATGTGTTTTGTGTACTTCCTAAAGTCAAAACAGGAAACATTCAAGTACTTCAAGGAGTTCAAGAAGTTAGTTGAGAATCAACAATCCAAGAAGATAAAAACACTGAGATCAGATAATGGCGGTGAGTTCTGTTCCAATGAAATTGAAAATTATATGAAGCAATGTGGTATAGTGCATCAGAAGACCAGTTCATATACCCCCGAGCAGAACGGTGTTGCCGAAAGATATAACAGATCAGCAGTTGAGAAAGCACGCTGTCTCCTATTTGATGCCAATTTTAAAAGAAAGTTCTGGGCGGAAGCTGTGAACACAGCTGTTTATATAAAGAATAGATCGCCAGCAGCAGGACTAGACAGGGATGTTACACCCTATGAAATATGGACAGGCAGAAAGCCAAATATTGGGCATTTGCGAATCTTTGGCAGCCTAGTGATGGTCCATGTACCCAAGGAAAAGCGTAAGAAGTGGAGTAAAAAGGCGAACAAGATGTTCCTTGTCGGTTACTCAGAGACTACTAAAGGATGTCGCTTATTTGACCCTCAGACACAAAAGATCATTGTTGCCAGGGATGTGGTCATCATGGAGGACACCAATGACAGGTCATCAGCAACTGTACTGGTAGAGGACCAGCAGCCAGAGAGCACAGACAACAGCGAGTCAGATAGCACAGTTGTGACAGAAGGTAATGAGAGTGATGTAACATATCGATACCTTTGGGTTCAATTGGCGTAAAAGCCATTTTGGCCAAAATGAGTTATATATACAGTTTTTCTCAGAATTTTGAGCTCTATCGATCTGTATATACGGTTCATTGAAATTCGCAATTTTAGGGTTTATACGCCCTAGCTTTTTAACAAAAAATATCAACAGTAATGAGAACCGTGTAATTTAACAGTCAAATAATTCTTTATTTTAAATTTGGTTAGTCGTAACTACCTTTTTGTTTTTTGTTAAATGATGTTAAAGACAGTGCTGCAATTGAGGGTTTATACGCCGTAGTATTTGTAAATGTATTATCGTTATTGCGTATAGTCGGCATGGCGTAAGTCCACTTTTAGTCAAGTGGATTGATGTATTATCCATCTTTTTAGCATCACGGCTTTTACGCTAATGAATTATGAAGAAGATCTCTAAAATGTATTAAAGTAAGTACTGTAAAAATATGATTATTCAATTTGCTTTCCTTTACATCAATAATAAAAGACCAGAATTAATAGCGTTCGTACATAGAATTTAAAAATTGTCTATGATTTGGTTACTTTAGTCCGCTTTCCGAGCGAAACACAACACAATTATTTTAAGTTTTGATTTACAAATATGTTTATCTCTTTCTGTTACTCATATTTGATACGTAACAAGACACACTCCTGACATGTGTTTCGCTTACATTACGTGAGGCACGTTTGTTATTGTTATTATATAGGAAAGCACTTCTTATTATTCATACCACGCGATAAGAGTTTTTTCTTTGTTTACCTACACCTCCGAGCTGATTTGAATGATATTTCATATAAATTTAAAGTGCTGTAAAAACTAAAATGTGATTTTGATCAGAGAAATTTATACCTTAGGATAAAGCGAAATCAATAAACATTTTTTTTGCGTGGATACAAACTTACATTATCAAAATAAGGAATATTTTTCTGTTATTCTTTATGATAATTGACTTAAGTACCATTTTCACTTGAACTTGTATGTTTGTAAATAATCTTCCATGGTCATACGTTAACAATTTGCTAGGTTTATTTTTTTATATTGTAACTTACGCGGTCTATTTGATAGCAGTATGGTATTTACGTCCATACCAGCTTTGTAAAACAAATATATCTTGCATTTACGGCCGTACGTTTTATCGATAAACTATAAAATACTGTGGTTTTTACGTCTAAACATTAAAAAGTTACGTCTTTTACGAGTGTATTGCTAGGTTTATTTTTTGTATATTGTAACTTACG
Source organism: Archips crataeganus (assembly GCA_947859365.1). NCBI lineage: Eukaryota > Metazoa > Arthropoda > Insecta > Lepidoptera > Tortricidae > Archips > Archips crataeganus. The sequence goes on from OX402058.1 coordinate 16,943,155, forward strand.
CGGTTTATTTGATAGTAGTATGGCATTTACGGCCGTATGTTTTATCGATTAACTATAAAATACCGTGGTTTTTACGTCTAAACATTAAAACATTACGTCTTTTACGAGTGTATAACGATACTTAACCATTGCATATTGGCTTTAACGTTATACCTTTTACTTGAACGTTCATTTATCAACTACATTTTTGTATTGGTCCCTTGCCTCAACTTTAATTTATAGATCAATCACGACATTAAAATGAAATATTTTTATTTTGATCATCATCATCATGTAAGCCGAAAGATGTCCACTGCTGAACATAAGCCTCCCCTAAGGTTCTCCAAACAGATCGGTCCTGCGCAAACCGCATCCAACGCGTTCCCTAAACCTTAACCAGGTCGTAGCTCTATCTTGGAGGCCTACCTACAGTGTGTCTGCTGGTCCGTGGACGCCATTCGAGAACCTTTTGGCGACATTGGCTATCAGTTCTACGAGTGATGTGCCTTGCCCACTGCCACTTGAGTCTGGCGATTCTTAAAGCTATTTCAGAGCCTTTAATTTTTGCTCGGATTTCATCATTTCTGATGTGATCCCGCTGAGAAACTCCGAGCACACGCCTCTCCATAGCCCTCTGTGTGACTTTGAGCTTTCGTATGAGGCCCATCGTTGGCGAACTCGTCTCAGTGCCATAAATCACTGGTAGGTAACACACACTGGTCAAAACCTTTTGACTTGAGACACTGCGGTATATTGGATGACAAGATATTGCGGAGCTTCCCTAGCGCTGCCCAGCCGAGTTGGATTCGTCGATTGACCTCTTTCTCGAAGTTGGACCTACCTATACTACGTTTTTTTTTAGCATTAGAAATAAGGTAAACATTCATGACAAGTCTTTTTATGAAAAACGCTTTTTAAAAAATAGTAACTATTAGTTATGAAACCAAATGAGTGAATTAGCTGTGAACTATTTTTCAAAAGTGTATTTCGATAAAAAAACACGTCAAGATCGCTTACCTTCTTTCTAATGCTAAAAAAAAACGAAGTATAATTGCGCTGTATGTCTCAGGTAGATATAGTCGTCAACAACTTCTAGCGAATGGTCCCCGAGTATAATGGAAGTTGGTACAACGTGGGTGTTCAATATGAGTTTTATCTTGTCCATGTTTATTCTAAACTAAAACCAACTTCTTCAGAGACTCTTCCGAGGTCATAGAGAATCGCATTGAGGTCCTCCAAGGTCTCCGTCATGACCACTATATCGTCGGCAAATCGAAGGTGAGAGATGTATTAGCCATTCGCCAAGTGAAAGGGGTCTATAATTCTTCAATAGAATATTATAACCCTTTTTGAAGAACAGCATCGCTTCTGTTCTATGCTTTCGGCGTTTTCTCTTCGCGGATGACGGAACTAAGCAGGTTCTGTAGGGCCTTGAGGACTGGTTTACCACCCGTCTTTAGAAGTTTGGTCGTTATTTTGTTATCGCCAAGCGTTTTGCCGTTTCTGAGCTATTTGAGAGCCATACTAATCTCGTAAAGGCTGACGTCCGGGATATCTTCAGTATTCGGTTCGGGTTAGTCTAGCTCTCAGGTCTTTAGCTAGATCTATGACGGGTTTCTTAGTTGATGTGTATAACTGTCCATAAAACTTCTCAACTTCTAACAATAGCTCCGATTTAAAGGTCACAATCCTACTGTTATCGGCCTTCAGGTTTGCTAATTCGCATTTTCCAGCAGAGAAATTCTTCGCAAAAACTTTAGAGCCTCTTCAATACTACTATTATTGAACTTGCGTATATCGCGCCTCAGAGACTTTGTGATCTGTCTGTTGAGCTGCCAGTATCGGGAAACGTCACTTGATGTATGTAAGATCATCTCATGTCACTCTTCCATGAGCTTAGAGTAGAGTCTGTGATCTTTTTGTTTCTGCTTGTACGGCGGGTCTTTGAGTACTTAGCCCCTCCCATATGGACAGTTTCCACAAACCCGTCATTATGATCGTCCACATCTCGTCCTAGGCACTCGAAACGGTTTTGAAATTCGAGCTAGAACCAAAAAATAATGAGAGAGATTTTTTTTCCAACTGCTACTTGTATTATTTCATTCACTATGGTACAAAATAACATGTACTTTTGTAGATAATTAAAGATTACAGACAAAAACAAAATATTTATGTTGTTAATACTACCTACAACTCTCAAATATCTGTGTTTTACGGCAAGAAATACTAACTCACGTTTTTTTTAAATTGTGATACGTCACATGAAGATTCTAAATCATCAATTTTTTATGGACGTAATTACCATGAAGAGCAAATTTCTTGGGCGTAAATCCAATCTATTTTCTAAACCGAAGGTAGCTGGTAAATGCTAATAATTTATTCTTTTTCATGCTGAAATTTTAAGCATATTTCATGTAGATAACTTTTTTATACGGCTAACAGTTAAAAAGTTATTTGAAAAAAAACGATTTAAAAAATCGTTTTTTCGCTCTCCTGAAAAGTTGCATTTTGGCTTTTACGCCAATTGAACCCAAAGGTATCGATATGTTCCCGTTGAAACATCAAGTGAATCGGAAGACAGTTACCATGAACCCCTCACATCACCTGACACAAGTGTTGTGACGCAGCCAGAGGTTGATCTTCCCCAGAAGAGGATAAGAAAAAAACCAGACTACTATGGTTACTCCAATATGTGTGTGGAAGATGTGACAGGTGAGCAGAACTCATTAAATGAAGCTATGAGTGGACCTGAGAAAGTGCAGTGGCAAAGTGCTATGGCAGAGGAGCTGAAATCTTTTAGTGACAATGACACTTGGGAACTAGTGGACAGACAAAAGGATGTTACAGTGGTGAAAAACAAGTGGGTGTTTAAAAAGAAGTACAATAGTGATGGTGAAGTGCGGTACAGAGCAAGACTGGTTGCAAAGGGTTTTACCCAGAAGAAGGGAATTGACTTTACTGAAACATTCTCACCAGTGCTAAGGTATTCCACTCTCAGACTATTATTTGCTTTAAGTGTTAAACTTAATCTTGATATGAATCACCTTGATGTGCCTACGGCATTCTTGAATGGTTTTCTACATGAAAATGTTTATACTGAAATACCAGAATGTTCATCTTTTGAGAACTGTCAAAATAAAGTATTAAAATTGAAAAGAGCAATCTATGGGCTCAAACAATCTGCCAGGGCCTGGTATAGTAGAGTGGAAGATTGTTTGTTGGGCCTAGGTTACAGAAAATCAAAGTATGAACCTTGTCTCTTTATAAAGTGTGATAAAGATGTCAAAGTGTACATAGCTCTTTTTGTAGACGATTTCTTTGTGTTTTATAACTGTAAAAATTCTTATCTAAATACTGAGCTATATTAAAGACTGAGCTTACAGATAAATTTAAAATAAAGGACTTAGGGCTGATCAAACAGTGTCTAGGATTGAGAGTTAATGTTAAAAAAGACTGTATTACTGATCAGGAGCAATTTGTAAATAAGATTTGAAATAAATTGTCATTGCTCAGATACCCCCATGGAAGTCAATTTGAAGTTGGATAAAGATGTTGATAATAACTGTGATAAGAAGTACCCTTACCAACAGTTAGTTGGTAGTCTTATGTATCTGTCAGTTTTAACAAGACCAGATATAGCCTATAGTGTTAGTTATCATAGCCAATATAATAATTGTTTCAAAGAAACTCATTGGAATCATTTGAAAAGATTGCTAAAATACTTGCAAAAAACTAAAAGTTATGGTCTAGTGTATAAAAAAGACAGTGACAGTACATTGCATGGTTTTGTTGATGCTGACTGGGCATCATGTACCTTAGACAGGAGGTCTTATACAGGTTATTGTTTCAAAATGTCAGGTTGTATTGTCTCTTGTGAGTCCAGAAAGCAAGGAACAGTAGCTTTATCAACAACGGAGGCTGAATATATGGCATTATCCGAAGCCTGCAAAGAGGCTATCTATTTAAACAACTTATATAGTGATATATTACAAGTAAATGAAAGGAAACCTGTGTGCTTGTATAGTGACAGTCAAAGTGCACTGAGTTTAGCCATTAATCCTTTATTTCACAAGCGCACCAAACATATTGATGTGAGGCATCATTTTGTCCGTGAATGTGTATTTCATAATAGAGTCAAGCTTGAATATATGTCTACCTCTGAAATGCCAGCAGATTTATTGACAAAGAGTCTTTGTTCTAATAAACATTATAAGTTGTTAAGTTTAATGGGTGTTGAAAAAATATAGAATATTATTTTTTTATGGATAATGCTACATAGTTTTGTTTCTTGTTTTGTTCTGTTAATGGTTAGTAGTTTATTTTGTTACGAGGGGATGTTATAAATGTATCAAACTAAACTACATGTTACTAAACTTATTTTATGCTGGTAGCGCCATCTGCCGTTGGTTTGTGCAACTGTGTGTGTCGTTCCAAACGAATTCAAATAAAACAATAGTCTGTTGAAAGCTACGTTGAAGTTTTATTAGAAGGCCTATGCCCTACAGTGTGACGTATATAAACTGGGCTGATGATTATCTGATGACTATGTGATGCTATCACTTAATTTTGTATTTCATCTTTTCTGTCCTTGTAGAAACTGCCAACACTCAGTTTTCTCTCAGAAACCGATGTTTATGATATTTTCCTATAGACGTAGGCGTAACGAGTAACTCAAGACACAATTGGAGGTAAGTAATACGATCGATCAATCAAAATCACTCAAGTATCACGTCGAATCACGCTTCGCAAAAATGACGTCAGGGTGAGGTGATTAAAATGTAACTTTATATCCGCCTAGTACTTAGGGAGCGCAAACAGAGGCAGGTCTGGCGGGCAAATTTGGTGCAAGAGATGAAGCGGGAGCGGGAAAGGTCGCAGAAGCGATAGAAGCACTACTTATACAACGAAATTCGATTTTCGAACTTCGCATCGTGGCGCTCTGTTTACGCTAATAGTATTGAATTGAAGAGTGAAAGGGACGGCATGATACGAACCTCGAATTTCGAATTTGGTAGTAGCCCCCCTGCGCTAGTGGGAGCAAGAAAAGTAGCAGAAGCGTTAAAGGTAACAACAATGTATATTGACGACCTAATGGCCTAGTGATTAGAGAACCTGACTATGAAGCTTGAGGTCCCGGGTTCGATTCCCGCGTCGGGCCAATTATTTGTACATATGAAAAATACGGATGTTTGCTCTCGGGTCTTGGGTGTTTAATATGTATTCAAGTATGTATCTATCTATGTATATAATTATGTTTATCCGTTACCTAGTACCCATAACACAAGCTTTGCTTACTTTCAAGATAACGTGTTAACTTCGTCTGTAATCAACAGATGGCAGTGTTGAAAGTTTTGCTTTAAAAATGTCATTGCTACCTTTTTTCAGGCCTAATTCTAATATAATAAATGTTTCTCGTAAAGGTATTTCTAACAACATACAATTGTTATAGACCTAATTAGAGTCTCCCATTGCATTATTATCACATTGCAATATAAATTTACATTGTTCCTACGCAAGTTTAAAGAATTGCAATAATGAGTTTGAATTTGTTTAAACTTAAACCGCACGTCGCCTATCACCTGATCTACATCCTCGAATATATGGGGAGCGGTTTTCATGTTTGACCAGTGCTAATTGGTGCTCGCAGCTCCTCAAACAGCCATATTAGGATACTGTGAACTTGTTGCGTCTTGTACGTACAAGGAATTCACTGGAAATAGGGATACACGGATCGTCCATCGGAGTACAAGGCCACAATCATACATATTAGAATGATACCGAATCATTGCATAAGTGAATTAGCATATATATTCAAGTAATGGAATGATAACGTATGACATGCTACATTTTAATAATAGGTAATTATTTTTACCCGAGAATTAAACTTTCTACGATTGTTTTATAAAATAAACTTGAGGTAACCCCATGCAGATTAAGTCACTAATTGTAATTTCGATAGCTTGCGTTATGTTATTGTACCAAAGTTAATAAAATAAAATAAAATAAATGCATCTCAAATAGATTAATAACAATCCTATAAAGAAGGAAGAAATTATATAAATAAGTCCCAATGATCACCACTGCATAAAACCGAAATATTTATCAAATGCAGTTAATAAGGCTCGAATTGTTTGAAAATTATATTACTGCCTAGCCTGAAAGTAGCCTAAGGGGGCTGAGAATCGGTCTAAACGGACGAATATGCAATTTCGTTCAGTAATTAAAAATCAAACTAATAACTTACCACCGAGCTGGTGTAAAGTTCGTTGTTAATAATTGTGTGAAGGTGTTAGGTCCAAGAAGTCCCATAATACTTGAATTATAGTCGACACGATTGTCGCTATTAACCACGTATATTTTAAAGTTTATCTTGAAGACAAAACCCCTCTTACGTCAACTGGAATGTTCCTGAACTGAAAATGTCATTGGATTTTTTGTCCGCGCCAAAAAACTAACAAACAATGAGATTTCGATGCAACATTCCTGGACACGGTGAAAGAAAACATCGTGAGGAAATCTGTACACGCCTGAGAAGAAATTGAATGGAGTGTGTGAAGTTCCCAATCCGCGCTGGGCCTGCGTGGGAACTACGGCCCAAGCCCTCTCATTCTGAGAGGAGGCCTGTGCGCTGCAGTGGGACGTATATAGGCTGGGATGATGATGACGATGATGATTGCTGGTCCAGATTTTTTTTTTAAATTCGCCGTCAAAAGTTTGTTTTGTTATTTTTGTTTGGTCGACCAGTGGTGGTGTAGGGGTTTGGCACGCAGCACGGAATGCTGAGGACTTGGGTTCGATTCCCAGCGCTGGACTCTTTTTCTGGTTTTTTCTGTGTATCCATGTTTCAGTTTGTATTTAGTATGAAAATATATGGATTTCACGGGATGACCGTAAAAGTAAAAAATTAGGAGTTGGAAAATAAAAATACAAAAAGACTCCAAAAACCAATCTTGATCAGAGGATGGGCTTGGTCAATACCAAGTCCATCCTCTGGCCCCATCCTCTGACCAAGTTCCAAGATGTATCATATTTCCAGGCACGTACACTGTAGAATCTGATAATAAAACATTTATTTGAATACTAAAAGACAAACCAAACCCTAAGTTCATCCACGATTCAGGCGAACGACTGAAACAGTAAAATGCCAGTAATTGGAAGCGATCGACGGAAATGCCGCACGTGGTCAATAAAACGAAAGAGTTCAGCGAACTGACGGAAAAATAAAGTTCGCGCATAAAATAAAGGGGACCAGAGTTTGACGCTAAAATTGATAGTTTAGACAAACTCTTGAGGTCAAATTTGTGAGTTCATGGTAGAGCAAAATTTGTGAAACCTTCATTGTAGAAAGTCGATAACAAAATCATCATTTCAGCTCAAAAACGTCCCTTGCTCTCACAAAACAGAAATAGACCTATCCTGCGTCATCTGCATCCAACTTCCAAATCTTCAAGTGTCTCTCAATTTAGTTGATTCGATTTAACAAAATGTTTAACAAAATGAAGTCAACTGCAATTAGAATGGCATAAATGTAGACTCTCCATTATACGAAGACCCCACTTGGACTTACCTCAAATTGACTGTGTTCTAAATTTACCCCGCGCTGTCGTCAAGTGAAAAATTTACATAAATCCAATACCCGCAACAGCTCTGTAATCCCATTAATGTCAGTAGAATTGAAAGTCGCGGACCTTATTCGCAATAAACAAATTCTGAGCCATGACAATCATGCTATGCAAATTGGGCCCTCAGAACCAGAATAACAAGAACCTTACATCCCCTTACAAGCCCCCTGTGGTCCTCTATAATTTGTGGAGCGAGACGGGCGCGGTAGGTCAAGTTAAAATAACGGTGTCTGGCTTAAACCAAGATCTAAATTGATTATTGTAATTAATGGGAGATTAATTTATGACACTAACGATGGATTAGCGAGGCAATCTAAGAGAGTAAATGGAGTTTGAATAGATTGACCATGAACATCGTTGAGAACAACGCTTACCAATATTTTCAACTTCACCATCATCTGCCCATACTTGTACGAGTCCTTCCGTTGAGCACAGGCCTTTTCTCGGAATGTGACGGCTTGGGCTACACTTCCTGAGATGGGATTGGGAAAACTATTGAACGTGATTCTTTTCTTTCCGGAAAAGCTCCTGGTAAGATTACGTGACTACGTTACGCTACGTTACGTGGTTACGTGATTTTTTGAAATTACATTTTTGACGGAAGCTCTGAAGTCCAAAATCGGGGTTTGCCAGCGGGCCATGGAGCGCAGCATGCTAGGTATTAAATTAATGGATCGGATCCGGAACACCGACCTGCGCTCCATGACTCAGATCACTGATGCAGGTCGAACGGCGTCTAAGCTGAAGTGGGACTGGGCTGGCCATGTCTGCCGCATGCCAGACGAGTTGTGGGCCAAGATAACCACCGAGTGGAAACCCAAAAACGCGAAAAGGCGACCTGGCAGACCCAGACGGCGATGGCGAGATGAACTGGACTTCTTCACGGAGGATTGGTCCTCGTATGCAGCTGACAGAGAGCAGTGGAAATGTTGGGGGGAGCCCTTTGCTCAGCAGTGGGACAGAATAGGCTAGTAATAATAATAATAATAACATTAGAAGATTCTAATGTAATTTCACACATAAAATTAGGGTTTGAACAATACAGTAATATGCCTACTTAGATACAGCAGGCTTTATCTAAGCCACAGATTGTGCCACATTTTGTCTACCCCGCTTTTTGTCTTTTTTGTAAACTCATTGTACTGCTTTATGGTGTTCAATAAAGAATTATGCGTATTGTTTTTTTACAACAGATTGTATTGTTCTCAACGTGGGCGACAACACTCCCCTGTTGACTTTGAGACTTTTAGAAAGGGGTCAGTAAAAAAATTGGGAGGTTCTAAAAAAGTTCGAAAATGAGCGGAGGAAAATGAGGTTGAGAACCTACAACCTAAACGGATCTAAAAATCTGAAAGGCGTGTTATATAAGGCATAGATCAAGGCACACGACATTGTATCAGGCCAGTTTTAAGCACCATTCTTTTTTTGCCTAAGATGCAGGCTACTTATGTATCCTAGTTTAGGCATTATATTATAGTTAGTGACCAGTTAGGCTTGTTGTAGAAGGCGTAAAGGCGATTAGACACTAAAGTTGAGCCATTAGTATAGTATCTAGATTATAATACGTAACATAGATTAAGTAAAGTGCCTACTAATAATTATAATTATGTACAGTACTAAAACTGAATAAATGAATTGGATTGAATTGAACGTTAAAAAACCGAATTGGTATTACACGAACCTTTTCACGCGCTGTTTTACACCTCTGTAACTTTTTCCCCAGACCCCAGTACAGCTAGGAAACTGATGTTTTTATTGTTATATTATTATGAGGTCCCGAAACTATCGGATCGAGCAATGTGAAACCGCTCGAAGAAGAAAGTGGACTTATAGTTATTATAGTAATTGCAAATTCGTCCCTTTTATTTATATCTAAAACAAAAGAGACAGAGTAAAGCCAAATGAAATGCCCTAAAACAAATGCCCAAGTAGCACGCTCAAGGAGAATTAATTTGGTTGTTTCGTAAAGTTTTTGTTCATAAATAGCACTCGTACATCTCTTTGTTTGAGTTACGGCGGTATTTAGCCGAGACTTAAATAGGTTTGGTGTTAATAATTGAGGTTTTTTGGATGATTTTGGTCAGACAGATTAAGAAAGTTTCTTGTTCAACTAAGTACCTACCATATGGCAGGCAGCTACACTGACGAGTAAAAATAAAGGGTCGGTTACAAAAATGACGATAACTACAAAACCCGCTGTGATAGCTTCTACGAGTAAAATGAGTCTAGTACAGAGTTTTATTCTTAACAAGAAAAAGTTTAATTGAGAATAAAACTCTTTACTAAACTCATTTTACACGAAGAATTAAGCTATCACAGCGGGTTTTGTAGTTATAGTCATTTTTGCTCGTCAGTGTATATTCGTCAACGATTGAGTCCAGAGGCGCTACTACGAAATTCGAAAATCGAAGTTCGTATCGTATTATCCCTCTCACTCTCGTGTCAAATCATATTAGCGTGAGCGGGACGGCACGAAACGAAGTTCGAATTATGCACTTCGTGGTAGAGCCTCAGCTATTCAACGAGGAAACGCTGCCTGCCTTCTGGGAACTATGCCGTCGGGTGGTACCTATTCTTAAAGATATTTTTTATTTGCAATTTTTCCTTTCTTTTCTAAGTTTAGTTTCTGTTTTAGGTTATCTAGTTTTAGTCTTTTTAGGGTTCCGTAGTCAACTAGGAACCCTTATAGTTTCGCCATGTCTGTCCGTCTGTCTGTCTGTCTGTCCGTGGCTAAGCTCAGAGACTGTTAGTACTAGAAAGCTGTAATTTGGCATGAATATATATATCAGTCACGCCGACAAAGTGATTAAATAAAAGAAACGAAAAAAAATTTTTTAGGGTACCTCCCATAGACGTAAAGTGGGGGTGATTTTTTTTTCTCGACTAACCAAATAGTGTGAGGTATCATTGGATAGGTATTTAAAAATGAATAGGGATTTTCTATAACAGTTTTTTGATAAAGTGAATATTTTCGGAGATATTCACTCCGAAACTTCAAAATAATGTGTCCCCCCTCTAACTTTTGAACCGCACGTGTAAAAAATATGAAAAAAATCACGTAAGTTAAACTTAATAAAAACTTTCTAGGAAAATTATTTTCAACTAAATCAGTTGAGCAGTTTTTAAGTTTTTGTAAAAAAATATTTCTAAACTAAGATTGTAATTTAACCGCCATTGCAAGCATTTTTTTTCTTTAAGTACTTACCTATAAGATCACGCTAACAATATCTTCTTTCAAATAAAAAAATATATTACATCTGAAAAACAATCAACATACATACTAGTTCTAGTAGATTGCAGTTAGATTAGTTACCCAATTCGCCGATAGATGGCGCTGTACCGCCGACGTTGGGACCAAAACAACCACATTTAGTAAAGAATGCAAAGATTTTTTCGTACCTGCTACGGAACCCTATCTTGGGCGTGTCCGACACGCTCTTGGCCGGTTTTTTTTTTGTTCCAAACAATGTCAATCTAATATTTAATTATGTGCCTAGTTTCTGTATTAAGTGAGTATCGATTTAGGAGGCGTTCCTATCATTTTTAGTGTTTTCATAGATTTACCTAGATTTAAGGGACTATTTAAGGGACTAACTGATGCTTAGGATTTGACTTGGCTACTTTTCACATACGTCATCTTATATTTGGCTTCTATGTTTGATTTCCTGGTAACACACAGCGCTGCTTTGCCACTTCCTTTTGCTTGAACTTGGCTTGACACGCTGCCGCTCATCTAGATTTCTGCCGTGTCATGACAAAATACTGTATCTAAAAAACACCTATTTTTCAGAAATCGCAAAAAACTTTTTTTTCTTTAATTGGCTACAGAACAGTGAATATTGATCTGATTGCAATAAAACTTGGACAAATCACGGATAATGTGCTACTAGTAGTGTACAAAGAAAAATAATAATATTTTTTTTACTTTTTTATGAATTTTCAAGCAAAAACGTATTATGTCGTGATGTGCTTTATCAATAATATATGAGATTTGCTATAACAAAATACTGTAACGTGATACTTAATGTCATTATACTCATATGAAAATGCTACTTTAAATTTCATTTAATAATATATTGCTAACATCACAATTCATAAAACTATTATTCTCATCTTAATATATTTCTTCGTCTTTAGAAAAGATGATTATCTTGAAGAAGTCCCGACTTACAATAAACAAGGACTTGGACTAATTCCTCGTGTGATTGTTGCGACAAAACACTGTAACTCTTGATACTATACTAAGAAAATGTGAGTTTGTTTTGGCGAAACACGGTATCTGGAGGATAATACAGTGTTTAGTCCAATCAAGACTCTACATTTTAAGAGTTACAGTGTAAATTGCAATGACGTTTTTCAATGTTTTTGATAGAAAATCAGTTACTCTAAGCATGCATGTATAGATTAGGGTCCCAATAGTTAATTTAACGGTGTTACCACAAAACACTGTAACTCGAGTTACAGTGTTTTGTCATGACACGGCAGATTTTCGTGTCACCGCGGAACTTTTTCCAGTAAGTCGATTTCAATGATCACCTCACGCTCACGCTTTTCTTCTCCCCTTACTTTTAATTCTGTGACATAATATTTTTACCTAATCAAAATATTTTTAATTACACAAACCATTTTTCCCGCTCTTTTATTGCCGGTATACAGCCGCCATATCGTAGCAGCCATTTTGTTTACGAGCAATTCTCATTTTCCGGCTACAAATTACTTTTTTACACCGCCTGTTATTGAAACATAACGACTGTTCGTTATAAAGAGCCTAGTTTATTTATCAGGGTATTAGCCATTTAGTTTATGAGCACTCAAAGTACCTATCCTACTCCAAGTGGAAATAGTTAATGAAACGCCAATGCTAAAATTACGTCAACGTTTTGTAGTATACCGTGCACAGTGGTCAGAATCACGCGTATATTTTACACATGTGGCCGGAACGACCAGATAATTTTAGCAATATTAAGGTCATTATAAGTCTCAAGTTTTGCTATTAATTATTTCAACAGAAATTTTTGCACTTATAGCTTAGCGGAAGCTCAAGTATTAGACATTTTGAACTTAGAGATTAACGAAAATTAAAGTGTTAGACATTCTGAACGTTTAGTTTAGCGACACCTAAAGCGTTAGACATTTTGCAATTAAAGCTAAGCGAAAGCTAAAGTGTTAGACATTCTGAACTAATAGTTTTCTCGAAAGCTAAAGTACCTATTAGATAGACATCCTGCACTTATAGCTTATCGAAAGCTAAAGTATTAAAAAAAGTATAATAAAGTATTATAGTAAAGTATTATAAAGTATGTTAAAGTATATTTGTTCCTAAGACATGGATGTTTTCTATGTATTTAAGTATTTATTTATCTATATAACTATGTTTATCGTCGTCTAGTACCCATAATACAAGCTTTGCTTAGTTTGGGACTAGGTCGATTTGTGTAAGATTGTCCCCTAATATTAATTTATTTATTAGACATCCTGTACTTATACCTCAGCGACAGCTTAAGTGTTAGACATTTTGCACTTGGAGCTTAGCGAAAGCTAAATTGTTAGACATTTTCTACGGGATTTAGACCGCGATTATTCTTCAATATAATAAGCATACGATATTTCGTTTCACAGGTAAACTAAAGAAATTGCACGTGAATTGATATATAAAGGGAGATCAATGTACCGTCATTTTCGCGCAACGACTACCGAACCGTTTCTGTGTTAATTTACCATACACAATTTAAAACTGGTTTTTAATTTATAGCACGTTAGGTACACTAAAAGTTATCTTTTCGACTTGGTAGTAGTTAATTTTTGAAGCACGTACTGAAACTAGTTGAGTACATACATTAAACTCTTATTACAGCTACTGCTACCGAAAGACCAAGTTAGAGCAGTTTCGTGTATCTATATTAAATTTAATTTAAGCGAAAATGACTTGAAGTTAAACGTGTTACTTAGTTCTTTAGACTAAGAACTCTTAGCTTATTACTTCCTGGCATTAATTACTTTTCAACTGCCGAAGAGCTCGGGTAAAACTTAAACAAACATTGCATAGCAAAACCCCGCCTATAATAGTAAACTTTGATCACGTTACGAAATTTACGACGAAGATACTCGTAGCCTGAAATATGACGTGATTTTTTGTAAGAAGCGTGTGGAAAGGGGAAGTTTTAGGGTTCTGTAACTTAAAAGTAAAGAAACCCTTGCAGGATCATTCCCTATAGGGATATGCTACTTATAAGTAGCATAGTAGGATTTTGCCAAACATAAAACAAACTACCGTAAGAATTCATACTTTTATCGTGCTGCGAGGTCGATGAATGAACTGTGTCAGCGTTGTGAGGATTTAGATCTGTACCTCTTAAAACCTGCTGCAGTTAGAAATCATATGTCATCCAATTTCTTTGCTCCTCATTCCGTGGCTTAATTATGTCGTCTTTAATTTCATGTTTTTTTTTTATTTTGGTCTGAATTTTTCTTTCTTTTATTGTATTTGTGCTTATCTATACATATAATAAATCTGTAACAAGTCGGTGTCTGTACATTGAAGATATTTGAGAAAAACTGACATTAGGGCTATTTATTAGCGCAATAGAACCCAAAACAATGATTTTTAGAATTATTGTCTGTTTGTCTGTGCGTTTGTGCGCGCTAATCTCAGAAACGGCTTAACCTAGAAGGATGCGGTTTTCACTGATATGTTGGTATTTTCTTGGATTAACATTTAGTGTTTGTTTCATTTGAATCGGTTCACAAATAAGAAAGATACGTTTATTTTAAGAATTTATCGAACTGTTTTTATAAGAGTTGTTATTATGAACACGCTAATCTCAGGAACTGCTGCTCCGATTTGAATAATTCTTTCAGTATTAGATAGCCCATTTATCGAGGAAGGCTATAGGCTATATATCATCACGCTAACACTAATAGGAGCGGAGCGGAGCGGAAGAATGTTTCCAAATTGGGGGTTTTTGAAGTGAAACTTATATATCTCGGGAACTACTGATACGATTTGAAAAATTCTTTCAGTGTCAGATAGCCCAGTTAGATAGGGCGGGTTGGGAGCGGGTTGGGGGCGGTTTGAGAGCGGGTTGGGGGCGGGTTGGGAGCGGGTGGGGGAGCGAGTTGGGAGCGGGTTGGGGGCGGGTTGGGGGCGGGTTGGGAGCGGGATGGGGCGGGTTGGGAGTGAGTTGGTGGCGGTTTAGGAGCGGGTTGGGGGCGGGTTAAGAGCGAGTTGGGGGCGGGTTGGGAGTGGGTTGGGGGCGGGTTGGAGGCGGGGTGAGAGCGAGTTCGGGGCGAGTTGGGGGCGGGTTGGGAGCTGGTTGGGGCGGGTTGGGGGCTGTTTGGGGTCGGATTGGGAGCGGGTTGGTTTATTATGAAGTTTCACTTCTTCCGGAAGGATCTAAGGAGAGCCATAATTGATGAAAAAGCAAATTAGATAAAAAATAAGCTGCCCAAATTACTAATTCCACGCGGACGGAGTCGCGGGCAAAAGCTAGTCTGTGCATATCTTTGTGCATATCTGTGGAAACCTTTAATTGGCTTTATTGTTAAGTACTTATTTCGTATTTTTCTGTAATAGTAATTTTAAGCTGTTGGTTTTCCAAATAAAATAAATAATTAAATATCGAGTATCACGATACTGAAAAAGAGGCACCAGCACAGTTATTGCCATTAGTTAACTAAGTTACTGAATAAATTATTTTTAATTTTTCAAATTGAACTTTAATTTTCGTTTTTAAAGGAGGGCGGGCAAATTGGCCTATATGACCAATAAGGACAAGTGAATATTAGGGGCCAATCTTACACAAATCGACCTAGTCCCAAACTAAGCAAAGCTTGTACTATGGGTACTAGACGACGATAAACATACTTATATAGATAAATAAATACTTAAATACATAGAAAACATCCATAACTCAGGAACAAATATTCGTGCACATCACACAAACAAATGCCCTTACCGGGATTCGAACCCAGGACCTCTAGCTTCGTAGGCAGGGTCACTACCAACTAGGCTAAAGCGGTCGTTATATGTCACTGGATAACTTATTCTAAGTTCTAAAACTTTTACTATGGCAGGTAGTCCCCAATCTTTGTTTGAAAAAAGTTATCCCTGCATAAAAGTAGTATAAGTTAAAACTATTATGTAAATTTTTTCGATACTATGTTCCGTTTGTGTCATATTTTTATTTTTTTATGCGTTTTTATATGTTTTTTTATCGTGCCATTATTTTTTTTACACAGCGATTCGAGATTTCCCGCCATACAAAAAGTTGTACAAAATGATATATGGCTTGTCGTTATTGGTCCATACAAATTTGCCCATTCTCCTTTGCATTTCGTACAAGTCTGACTCGCGCTTGACCGGCTCTTTTAATAAGCTACGTTTACACACTACCCCGTTCCACACGCAACGAACACGTTTTGATATTCTGGGACCCTATTGAAAAAGGCGTTAAGTCTGCAGAAATTAAACAGCTATTTTCTATTTTATGTGTAAAGGGGATTAAGTCGAAATCAGCTGTTCAAATTCTGCAGAATTAACCTCTTTTTCACTAGCTAGGGCCCCAGTATTATGGTCGTGCATTCGGGCCCGGGCACGCACCTCTGAGGCGCAAACCACGGTTACGTATCAAAATAACTAAAATTAAAAAACCTAACGTAAAATAACCTACGTTCAAAATACCTAAAATCTAAATACCTAATGATTTTTTAACTTATATTCAAAATACCGAAAGCTTAAAATGCCTACGTATTGCAATGTCTAAAATTAAAAAACCTAACGTAAAATAACCTACGTCCAAAATACCTAAAATCTAAATACCTAATGATTTTTTCACTTATATTCAAAATACCGAAAGCTTTCGTATATCTTAACCGGTATCTCGCTAGCAGCGAGCGAGCGAAGCGAGCGAGCAAGACTTTTTAAGGCAGAAGCGACTCGGATAGGTTAGGTTCAGAAGGCTAAGGCGGGAGCGAAGCGTAGCGTAGCTCCCGCCTTAGCTTTCGATGTTAGGTATTTTTTTTGTAACAGCGCAGAAAATGATTATTTCCATTAGTTATTTTTGTCTTTAACATTATGAAATGTACCTAAATGTAAATCATATACCAAATTTTATCAAACAAATTAGATTTTTCACGTGGTAATAAAAAAATAACTAACACCAAAGGCTAATGCGGGAGCTTCGCTCCGCTACGCTCCCGCATTAGCCTTTGAACCTAACCATTCCGAATCGCTTCCGCCCCGAACCGTCTTGCTCGCTCGCTTCGCTCGCTCGCCGAAAATTAAGCGATGTTCGCTTCATTTAGGTATTTTGACCATTTGGTATTTCAAATGTTGGTGTATCAAACTTAGGTGTCATAGCTGTTGATATTTTAAACATTAGACATTTACTCCATTAGGTATTTTAAACTTAGGTAATTCGAAGGTAGGTGTTAGTTGCTTAGGTATATAAAATCATTAGGTATTTAGATTTTAGGTATTTTGAATGTAGGTTATTTTACGTTAGGTTTTTTAATTTTAGATATTTTGATACGTAACCGTCGCGATCCAAAGCAGACAGAACAGACGAGGCCGCGTCTCCGCCACTCGCGACGCTTCCATACATTTAGTATGAAAACTGATTTTAGGGGCGCCGCGACTGTGACGCGCCCCCGTCCCACGTCTCTTCTGTGCAGCTCTCCTGTGGACATGAAATTAGCGACCCTTACGATGTATATTTGAATAAATAGGTATAATCTTTATGTTTTGTTTGTAAATCAGACTTAGTAATTGGATTACGAGGGGCGTTCAATATAAAGTGAGAATGAGATGCAAACTCTTTTAATATTACGAAATTAAATACTGGCCGGTAAAGCTAATCTATCTAGCTGATTGCTATGAAAAAACAAACTAACTGTCTTTTGTTTAAAAAAATATACGGTAATTTCTTTGCAATGCTATTGAGTACGTTAGCGAAAATGGAGAAAATTGAACTGCGCGCCGTTATCAAATACTTGTGTTTGAAAAATTTTTCTACGGACCAATTCAATTTGGATTTGCGGGACACTTTAGGGTCTAATGCTCCTCCGTATTCGACAGTCGCACGTTGGTGCGCCGAATTGAGACGTGGAAGAACATCGACAATGGACGACCCCCGCTCCGGACGCCCTACTACAGCAGTAACTGAAGAAATTGTGAAAAAAGTCGAAAACTCAGTTTTGGCGGATCGTCGTGTCACGGTTCGTTTTATTGCTGAAAATGTAAAGATTTCAACGGGGAGCGTGCATAATATTTTACATGAACGCTTGGGTATGAAAAAGGTATCTGCGCGTTGGGTACCAAGAATGCTTACTAACACGCAAAAACAAACTAGACTAGAGATTTGTCAAGAAGCTTTGAACCTGATGCAGCAAGACCGGGAACTTTTTTTGGCGCGATTTATAACAATGGACGAAACATGGCTCCATCATTACGACCCAGAAACGAAACTGCAGTCTATGACATGGAAAAGGCCATCATCTCCAACTCCGAAGAAATTCAAGGTGAGCCCATCTGCTGGTAAGGTCATGGGCTCTGTTTTTTGGGATGGTAAAGGGGTATTAATGATTGAGTATCTCGAGCATGGAGCCACTATTACGGCACATTATACGCCAAACAAATAGCAACATTGCGCAATGAGATCCGCGAAAAACGGCGAGGTAAACTCTCGAAAGTTGTGCTGTTCCACCAGGACAATGCCCCGGCAAACAAGTCCGCCGTTGCAATGGCTGCAATTCGTGATGCTGGGTTCGACATCCTTAAGCATCCTCTGTATTCACCAGATCTCGCTCCCAGTGATTTCTACCTATTTCCGAGATTGAAACAATACCTGAGAGGCCAGAAATTTGAAGACGACGACGCGGTAGTCGCTGCAGTACAAGATTTTTTAAGTCCTCAAGATGAGACCTTTTTTAAAAATGGAATTTTAAGTTTAGAAAAAAGATATACTAAGTGTATTATGCTAAAAGGTGACTATGTCGAAAAATAAAATGACATTTAGTAAAAGTTGTTTATAACATACTCATTCTCACTTTTTATTGAACGCCCCTAGTATAGTGCCATAATAAATAACGGAGTATTTTCGGATTCAAAATCAAAGTAAGAGCTCACTGGCATTAAAATGTATCGAGCCAAAAAATTGTTTAATCGTGTTTCGGAAGCAAACACAAATTAAGGAATACGATCAAGATTATCCTATTTTTTTTTTATTACACAAAATAGACCAATCTTATACAAAGTCGTTTTAAAAATAGCATTGAACGGCATTGGTGGATTCTTAAGATTTATTTAAATGGACCGAAAGTTGGCCAGGCGTCGCACACGCTGATGACTTGACTAAAAAATATTGGCTATAGACTAATAACTTTTTCCGTATCCAGAGAGAGAGAGAGAGAGAGAGAGAGACGCGAACAAAAAAATGTAAGAAGACCCTTATGTGCGAAATTACATTTGAAATTGACCATGAGCTTAACGGTGAAGGAAAATATCTCGAGGAATCCTGCACACACTGTGCTCTGCAGTGGGACTTAACATATGGATAAGAATCAAACCTTGAAATCTCAACTACTTTATCTAGAGACATACAATTTTGTAGGTACAGGTATTCTTCACAAGGCGTCGTAGAAGAACCCCGTGTAATTTAGCACTTTTTATCCCACTTGGCAGAGGATCATGGCCCAATTACGGTACTCGACTTTAAGAAGTCCTATTACAATATGTAACTATTGCACGTGTAACTCCATTGTTATTAAAAATATTCTTATCCTTCTGGGGTATAATTTCATTCCGCATTTTACTAGCCGTGGCGGCTTAGGGGTTTGACCTATAGCCTCTGAAGGATAGGGTCGTAGGTTCAAATGCCGGCTCGCACCTCTGACTTTTTCGAAATTTATGAAGGAAAACATCGTGAGGAAACCTGTATACACCTGCGAAGAAATTCAATGGTTTGTGTGAATTTCTCAATCCGCACTAGGCCCGCGTGGGAGCTACGGCCCAAGCCCTCTCATTCTGAGAGGAGGCCTGTGCCCTGCAATGGGACGTTTATAGGCTGGGACGCTGATAATGATGATGTTGATAATCTTATTCGTCTTCGTAGGTTAGGCTTTAGTTTTTATTAAATACTAGCTGTTGCCCGCGACTCCGTCGGCGTGGAATTAGTAATTTGGGCAGCTTATTTTTTTATCCAATTTGCTTTTTCATCAATTATGTATGGCTCTCCTTAGTTCCTCGATATAAAAAAATTACCCGCCCTGCAACCCCCCCCTCCCAACCCCACCCCCCCACCAAACCCCCCGCACCTACTTACTTCAAAAACCCCTGATTTTGAAACATTCTTCCGCTCCGCTCCGCTCCTATTGGTGTTAGCGTGATGATATATAGCCTATGACCTTCCTCGAAAAATGAGCTATCTAACACTGAAAGAATTTTTCAAATCGGAGCAGTAGTTCCTGAGATTAGCGCGTTCAAACAACAAACAAACAAACTCTTCAGCTTATTAATTCTTCTAAAAACTGTTCGATAAATTCTTAAAATAGACGTATCTTTCTTATTTGTGAACCGATTGAAATGAAACAAACACTAAATGTTAATCCAAGAAAATACCAACCTATCAGTGAAAACCGCATCCTTCTAGGATAAGCCGTTTCTGAGATTAGCGCGCACAAACGCACAGACAAACATACAAACAGACAAACAGATAAACAGACAAACAGACAAACAGACAATAATTCTAAAAATCATTGTTTCGGGTTCTATTGCGCTAATAAATAGCCCTAGTGACAGTTTTTCTCAAATATCTTCAATGTACAGACACCGACTTGTTACAGATTTATTATATGTATAGATAATATTTATGCCAAATGTAAAAAAATAGCAAAGTAAAGCAAAGCTTTGTAGTTTATCAACATGAAACAGCATGACATGCCTTCCTGTATGGGTGATGAATAATAAATAAGCACTCAAGGGATCAACAAAGTTACGATAAAAGGTGCTTAAGGAAATAATCCAGTTGGAGAGGAGGTAAAGATTTGTCTCAACGAAATTATTAAATACTCATTAATTTTCTTGATCCTTATACTAATTTACTTTGTGCGTATGTGTGTGTGTGTGTGTGTGTGTGTGTGTGTGTTCTTGCGGTTTTTTTTTTGAAGTGGGACGCCGTCTTTGTGTGAGAGGTCTTGACCATCGCTCTGGGTCGTTTCTGGTGCAAAGGTTGTCCATCGCGGTTCAAAGGGGCAATGCGGCTAGTGTGTTGGGCACATTTGCACCTGGTGCAATCCTAGGCGGTTTATTTGACTGACTTTTTTATTTTTATTTTATTTTGTGTATATTTCATTCTGTTTGCTGATATATTATTATTATTTATAATAATTAGCCTGGAGAAAGCAAACACAGACAAAACAGACTTGAGTTTGCTATTATTCAATTCCATGTAATCGTTAGGTAAATATTACGTACTAATTGCATAAAATATATACCCAAGTGTTTCAAGTTACGGAAGGATTAGCCGAGTTTGCCGTGCCTTCAATTTTTAAGTTATGTAAAACAAGTTTGAATCTTATGAGCACATTACAAAATCTTGTAATTATACTTGTAAGTTTCAATCTTATATATAAAATTCTCGTGTCGCGGTGTTTGTTACCAAACTCCTCCGAAATGGCTCGACCGATTGTTTTTCATACCCCTAAATGTTAAGGGTGACCATAAATCTCAAACAGAGGGTCGTGGTTTGAAGCCCGCACCTCTTAGTTTTTCGGAATTTACGTGTGAAATAATATTTAAAATTTACCATGAGTTTAACGATGAAGAAAACATCGTGAATAACACACACACACCTGTGAAGTAATAACACACACACACCTGCGAAGTAATTGAATCTTGAGTGTTGAGTTTCTAGTCCACACTGGGCCCGCGTGGGAACTACAGCCCAAGTTCTCTCATTCCGAGAGGAGGCCTGTGCAGGCACAGGTGCTGCACAGGTGCTCACAGGTGCTGTGGCACTAAGCCATCTTGCCGTCGATTGTATACATTTACTGAGTTTTGTAGGGTTGATCCCACGTCATCAGAATCAACCCTACCTACACCTAAACATTATTTACCTACGTCGCATCTACACGAACCCTCCATAAATAATGAAATTTTAATTACGCATCGCTCATCATAATTAATAACTCATTACCAACTTTGAACTCAAGTTTCGATCCAATTAAAACATTTGCCTTAATTTCTGGGAACATTTTGTTTCGTGTTTGTGTATGTAATTTGAAAGTTACCTTTGAGTGGGGACCGTACAGTTGCAGATTTTCCTTTATTTTGGTTTTGAGTTGGGACTGTTAATTAAGTAAGTACTTGGAACACCGAACTTTTTTTACCATCATCGTTTCGAAAGACGTCCACTTTTGAACATAGGCCGCCCAAGGCTCGCCAAACTGATCGGTCCTGCGCCATTCGCATCCAACGCGTTCCCGCAAACGCGTCTTCTGGTCCGCGGACGCCACTCGAAAACCTTTCGGCCCCATCCGCCACTTGAGCCTGGCGATTCTTCGAGCTTTACTCCAACTAAAACTCGAGAACACGCGTTTTCCCAGAGTTAAGACCAAGCTAGATCGAATGTTAGTCCCAAAAACTCCCACATACCAAATTTCATCGAAATTACTAGGGGCGTTCAATAAAAAGTGAGAATGAGTATGTTATAAACAACTTTTACTAAATGTAATTTTATTTTTCGACATAGTCACCTTTTAGCATAATACACTTAGTATATCTTTTTTCTAAACTTAAAATTCCATTTTTAAAAAAGGTCTCATCTTGAGTACTTAAAAAATCTTGTACTGCAGCGACTACCGCGTCGTCGTCTTCAAATTTCTGGCCTCTCAGGTATTGTTTCAATCTCGGAAATAGGTAGAAATCACTGGGAGCGAGATCTGGTGAATACGGAGGATGCTTAAGGATATCGAACCCAGCATCACGAATTGCAGCCATTGCAACGGCGGACTTGTGTGCCGGGGCATTGTCCTGGTGGAACAGCA
This sequence comes from Archips crataeganus, assembly GCA_947859365.1. NCBI lineage: Eukaryota > Metazoa > Arthropoda > Insecta > Lepidoptera > Tortricidae > Archips > Archips crataeganus. Next base: position 16,965,798 of record OX402058.1, read on the forward strand.
CAACTTTCGAGAGTTTACCTCGCCGTTTTTCGCGGATCTCATTGCGCAATGTTGCTATTTGTTTGGCGTATAATGTGCCCGTAATAGTGGTTCCATGCTCGAGATACTCAATCATTAATACCCCTTTACCATCCCAAAAAACAGAGCCCATGACCTTACCGGCAGATGGGCTCACCTTGAATTTCTTCGGAGTTGGAGATGATGGCCTTTTCCATGTCATAGACTGCAGTTTCGTTTCTGGGTCGTAATGATGGAGCCATGTTTCGTCCATTGTTATAAATCGCGCCAAAAAAAGTTCCCGGTCTTGCTGCATCAGGTTCAAAGCTTCTTGACAAATCTCTAGTCTAGTTTGTTTTTGCGTGTCAGTAAGCATTCTTGGTACCCAACGCGCAGATACCTTTTTCATACCCAAGCATTCATGTAAAATATTATGCACGCTCCCCGTTGAAATCTTTACATTTTCAGCAATGAAACGAACCGTGACACGACGATCCGCCAAAACTGAGTTTTCGACTTTTTTCACAATTTCTTCAGTTACTGCTGTAGTAGGGCGTCCGGAGCGAGGGTCGTCCATTGTCAATGTTCTTCCACGTCTAAATTCGGCGCACCAACGTGCGACTGTAGAATACGGAGGAGCATTAGACCCTAAAGTGTCCCGCAAATCCAAATTGACTTGGTCCGTAGAAAAATTTTTCAAATACAAGTATTTGATAACGGCGCGCAGTTCAATTTTCTCCATTTTCGCTAACGTACTCAATAGCATTGCAAAGAAATTACCGTATATATTTTTAAACAAAAGACAGTTAGTTTTTTTTTCATAGCAATCAGCTAGATAGATTAGCTTTACCGGCCAGTATTTAATTTCGTAATATTAAAAGAGTTTGCATCTCATTCTCACTTTATATTGAACGCCCCTCGTATTAGATAATTTATTGAATCAGGCGTTACTTTGCGGAGGTCCATATTAATGAACTAAAACAATTACTTTGCTCACCCGCGACCTTACAATAGTTACGTTTATGCAAGAAATGTGCGTTCATGCAGTTCCTCCACCTCCACACTGTACGAACACACACAAATCACATAAACCCAACCATCACCACCACCAAGCTACACTGACGCGTTTCGAACTCAACCAGAGCTCATCTTCAGAGTTACCACAACCGTATGCTATGCTACCAAATGTTAAACTAACAAACCAAAACAAATGTTTTAACTTGTCACTGTAACTTCTCAAGTACCCACTTTATTTTTCTTATTCTCAAACTACCCCACAAAAATTAACATTTATTGACATATTACAACATACATACATACATCCATAGCATACGGTTGTGGTAACTCTGAAGATGAGCTCTGGTTAAGTTCGAAACGCGTCAGTGTAGCTTGGTGGTGGTGATGGTTGGGTTTATGTGATTTGTGTGTGTTCGTACAGTGTGGAGGTGGAGGAACTGCATGAACGCACATTTCTTGCATAAACGTAACTATTGTAAGGTCGCGGGTGAGCAAAGTAATTGTTTTAGTTCAGAAATTATTAGAGTCTTTTCCGAGATCCCCGAAATAATAACACAAGAATTGCTCGCTTATGGGTTTAATTGCATTCATCATTTCAGCCGAAAGACGTCCACTGCTGAACGTAAGCCACCTCCGAGACTCGCCAAACAGATCGGTCCTGCGCCATGGGCATCCAACGCGTTCCCGCAACCTTAACCAGTTCGTCGCTCCCTAATATCTTGTTGGAGGCCTACACTGCGTCTTCCGGTCCGTGGGCGCCACTCGAGAACCTTTCGGCCCCATCGGCCGTCAATTCTACGAGCGATGTTGCATTAATTGGTATTTATCTGCTCGCCATCGCATTTGCCATCTCTTTCTGCCCTCGTATTTCGTTTGAAAGAAAGAAGAGGTGAAAGGGATTGTGATTCAGACTATGTTAGACGATATGGCCTCTGGTTCAGCAAATTCCCTTGGTGACTCAGCGGGGCAATGCGACTATATGCACACGAGGCGCGCTCCTTTGTTGTCGTACCCCCCAGCCCCTGTACTGCGCGGGCGAGACTCATTTAAACGGGTTAGTTAGCTATAGCATTTTTGGTACATTAAGGGTTTAGTATAAGCGTTGTGTACAACAAACGTAATAGTTAAGTTTTAAGTTACTTTAGTATATCTTTATACAGACAATAGAGAAATAGGAGAAAATTCCTAACGTAGGTAAGAGGTTTATCAGCGGAATAATGTTCCAACCTGATTCCCGTTTCCCGTGATACCGATAATTTATTCCATTATTAACTCAAAAATGTAAATACCCAGAAGCCTTATTGAAATGGAACTCGTAAACAGTTCTAACTGTTAGATCACGAAGTTTCGGTACAGTATAAATCTAGTAGCCAATCCAAATAGAACGCGCCCACTGTACTTATGTAGTTGTTTCTTTATTTTCGCTCGGTTTCACCTGTTACATTAGGACGATTTGATATGACTCCGACACAGAACTAAGGTTTTTAAGGAATTAGTAAGTTGTAGTAGCAGTGAGTTGGCCATCTACCAAAAAACTGACAACCATTACAGGAAAGGAGTTATTGGAGTGGAGACCACAATTCGGAAAGCGTAGTGTGGGCACAGAATAAGTAATAGTACTAACGTACAGAAGGATCACTCTCGAACAAAAGTCAGCTTTAGGTATAAAAACTTGTCTATTCTTACTGCTTGCATGCGAAATTGAAACTTATCGTGTGATCCGAGCGTTCATATTCCGTTGGGCACCGCTGATCCGAAACCAAGGGCACAGGGTTCCGACTCGCCGATGTTTGGTAGGTATAAAAATCAAGAAAGATAACAGTGTGTATTAATTCAGTAAACCACCTTTAGTAAGTAAGTAAGTTATTTATAAGATCGTTTAGAAGTCATTGTTTGTTGCAAAAATCACAAAAAAAAAAGATTCTTAATTACGCGCGACGCGGCTAGCGTGCGAACTGAAGGCCAATTGACAACCTACTGCCATACTCCGCCCGGGCGGAGCGCCGGCCGAACATACCTAAACTGCGGAGTGAACCCCCCCTGGTGTGGGATGCCTTCCGTCCGGTGAGAAGGAGTGACAATGTGCGAAAGGCTGCTGGTAGAAGCTAGATGCATAGACCCTAAGTCAGGGCGCAATGAAGCTCATTAGGGAGGCCTACGTCCAGCAGTGGACAGCTATGAACTGATGATGATGATGGTATGACTGAATTATCGGCTCTCGCCACACATGCATAATAATTAGGTGGTGCGTTATTGAAGGCTATTGAATACGTACGTATTTACAAGATTGGTATGAAGTATCTTTTTGTATTTATATTTTCAACTCCATTTTTTATAATTTTACGTTTATCCATATGTTTCATACTGAATACGATGATCCAGCTGTGTGGTGTAGGGGTAAAAGCACGCAGCACGATATGCTGAGGACCCGGGTTCGATTCCCGGAGCTGGTCTTTTTCTGTGTATTTTCTGTGCATCCATGTTTCAGTTCGTATTTAGTATGAAATGTACGTATATTTACGTTAGGAACTTCGTCATATTTTGAAATGAGAAACGCGAGATTTAGAATTAAGTAAAAAAATATAAATTTATATGGAATTACGTGTATCAGCGATTTTGTAAAATCAACCTCTAACGGTATGAAATAACGGAAAAAATATTCTGGTTTTTTGCTTTATTCAATGAAAAGGTTGAAGATCCTCACCATAAATTTGAATTGTGCGCGAACGAAGACGCGAGCAAAAGCTATTTTAAAAGCCTTTATTTAACTTTCTATGTATGTTTGTTTGTTCGGGTGGAATCTTTCAACTCAATTTTGAAGTAGATATCGTCAACCAATTGTCCTGAAATTTTGCATGCATGAGTAAATTGGATGACAATGCAATATTATTATGACATAAGTAGAGCTGGAAGGTGGGCATAGTAACTCCGTAATAAAAGGACATAACACCACCGAGTTTGATCTCATTCGATTCGTCTTGACGAGTCTTTTAGTAACCCGGGACAAGAAGCACAGTCAGCAAAATAAAGCTTGTATTTAAAATAGAATTTTTAACAAACACTTATTTTATAAGTAGTCGTAACTAAGTCAATCTAAGCACTACGACAACAGCTCGTTAGTATTAATATACCTACCTATAGCTCATATTAATGCTATATATAAAAAATATGCGGGTATGTATTACAATACCGAAGTACGAAAGACCGAATGTATTAAAACATCGAATGGGTCAAAAGACCGACACGATTTTTTTCTGAAACGTTAACTTTTTAAGATTGTTATAAAACAAACCTAACCTAACCTAATGGGTTCTGTATGACGCCGTTTTAATAAATTCTGAGAATTTTACGGTTTCAGAAAAAAATCGTGTCGGTCTTTTGACCCATTCGATGTTTTAATACATTCGGTCTTTCGTACTTCGGTATTGTAATACATACCCGAAATATGCACACACACACACACACCAATTATTGACACAGCTCATCCCGCACTACGTATACGCTGATGTAGCCCGTAATAGGTTAATAGATCAGTTACTAGGTTTGTACTGTTGCATTGAAGCGCAAAGTATCGGCGACTAGCCCCGCCGCGGGCATCTGTCGACGCCCGAGAACGAATTTACATGGTAATCTCCTGTGACGAATGAGAAGCGAAATATCTGTCAGAGGACAGCGAGTCTCTGGCCTTGTATTCCTTTTTAGAGTAGGGCTCCACTGGTGCGTTGCGTCGTGCTGCGTCGTCGCAACGTTGACGAACGATTAACGGCCGTAGTCATGGCGCTAGTTTTTTTTTTTTTATTTGAAAGCAGGTTTCATGGAAATGGTTCTCAGACATGTTTCATTAAAAATTGGTTCAGCCGTTTCAAAGTTATCGGCTCTTTTGTTAGCTGCGGAAGGGATTTACTTTATTTTCACTTCTCATGCTCTTAAAATGTTACTTTAGTCTCTGCATATCGGGACTAAAGCTCTTTTTTGATCTCTAGGGATTAAAGTATTTTTTTTTTAATTTACTTTGGAAACCTCTAAACTGCCAATCACGGTGTTTGTGAATGGAGGATTATCGGCATTTTCAGTGACTGGGCATAGACAATTTTAAAGCCTTCCACAGACCGAAGCGCGCTGCGGACGCTCCGGGGCATTGCACGCATGCCCCGCGCTTCGATCTGTGGAAGCCTTTAGGGCATGGAAATAACCTCAAAATGCCAACTGTGCAAAAAAAGATTTAATTTAGTGAAACATGATAAATGAGTGATTATGATTATTAATATATTTAATTATTTATTTATTTATTTATTGATAAAATAGTTTACATGACATTACAGTAATAACCAATGCGTCACGAAACTTAGACTAACACTTAAAGACTATGCTTACAATAAATAATAGACAGAGACAAGACACACACATCATGCCCGTATTCGAAAGGGGGTAGGCAGAGCACACAAAACGCTACATTTGCGTTTCGGAGTTACTTTTAGCAATTTTAGGTTAAATGAACAATAATTAATTAATTTATTACAGCTACAACCAATGCGACACGAACTTTATTAGAATTAAACTAGACTAAAAACTAAATTAAAGACCTATGTTACACAGAAAAATATTATTAACAAACAAACAAACAAATTATATTGGGACAGTCGAACACCTGTCATCCATCGCCTCACAAAATCTCAAGCATTCACTGCAAACTGCCGCCCATCGCCACGCAAACAAGTCGCACTCAGGTGTCGATGCCAGCAGCGCATTGAGCTGTGCAAGAGCGCGGGGCAGGGGCGAGTTCCTACACGACACGGTACGCGCAGACGGCACGGCCAACAGATCACGTCGCCGCGGTCTAAGGGCTATCCTTGGGATATCTGGTACAAACAATCGAACCAAACGCTCCACAATTTCGGGACAGTCAGACTCACCCCGCAAGGCTCGACACGACATAACCACAAGCTGATAATTTCGCCTGACCTCCAAGGAGTTGTACCCAAGGGAGCCGAGAAGATACTTGGTAGGATACAAATACGGGTAAAATCCAAATACCTTTTTATAAAGGAACCTTAAAAATACTTTCTGAACCTTCTCAAGAAGTAATACATACGTCGATTCGTAAGGATTCCATACGACGGACGAAGTCTCTAGCTTACTCCTTACCAAGGCATTGTAAACCATCTTTATCGCCACTGGGTCACAAAAATGACGCACATTTCGGATTACGAAACCCAGCCTTCGAAAGCAGTCTATGGCAAGAGACGAAATGTGCTCGTGAAAAGTGAGCCGCGCATCAAACACCACACCCAGATCCTTGACAGAGAAGACACGATTTATGGGCTCGTTCCCCAGCACATACTGAGCATATATAGCAGCTCGAGAACGGCTAAATGTACACACACAACACTTGGCTAGGTTTAGCAGTGGTAGAGCCATGTTGTAGCTAGCCGCTGCATCGCGAATGGGCCGGCTCGTCCGGGGCAGTACCATCCTCTCACAGAACACCGGCGTGAAGCAGCAGTAATCCTGCTTGCGTTTCGTACGGTCAGTGAGAGTGCCGGGGGCCCAATACCTGACCCCTTCCCTCTTCCCCTCCCTCACCCCTTCCCCTGTTCCCTTTCCTTCAGGGCCGACAACGCACTGGCATCGCGTAAAGCGCTGCGGGTGTCTATGGACAGTGGTGATCATTTAACATCAGGTGACACACTAGTTCGTTTGTCTGGCCTTTCTAACATAAAAAAAAAGTGCAGTTTGTTCTCTCTACTCCACCGAAAGACCGAGTCGATGTCTCCCTGCAATGTCCCACAATCAGCTTCCTGCTCAACCCCGTATACCAACTTCAGATCATCAGCATACAAGAGGCACTGAGGCGCCTGAAGAACAGATTTGAGACCATTAATCATAATACCGAAAAAGAAACGGCCCAAGATGGAGCCCTGACTGACGCCAGACCTAGTATGGTAAGGAGCCGAGACAAAACAACCATGTCGAACGAACTGCTGCCGATCGCGCAGATAGCTGGCAAAAAAGGTTAGCAACTTATGAGACAAACCAATTTTATCAAGTTTCCCCAGCAGAACGTCATTATCTACGTGATCAAAACCCTTAGCAAAGTCAAAATAGAGCACATCGACCTGAATACCCCTATCAGGATGCATGGCAATGCTATCGGTTAGTAACAACAAATTCGTGGTGACCGAGCGACCCGACCGGAAGCCATGCTGCGCGTCACACAAAAAGGGCCGCACCTGAAGAGACAGATTCCGATGAAGTACAGTCTCAAACAGCTTACCAAGGGTGGAAAGAACGGCTATAGGCCTATAACCCTCAACGACAGAAGTGTCACTCGCCTTAGGGACCGGTCTCACTCTAGACAACTTCCAAATTCGCGGATAAGATCCAGAAGACAGTGCCAGGTTAAAAATATATTGTATCGGGATCTTTAGGAACTCCATACAACCCTTCACAACATACGCTGGCAGATTATCAGGCCCAACTGAGCTATTCGCCTTTAAGCGTTTAATCTCAGCCTCAACCTCTTGCAACGTAACTGATTTGATATCAATGCAGTTGACGCCAGGCTTTGGATCGGTATTCTTTAGTAAGTTCGGTTCCAGAAGCGGGATGTCAGGTAGAAAAACTTCCGAGAAGTAATTAGCAAAGGCGCTAGCTACCTCCCTACCGACAAATTGCTCGTCTTTATACTTTATTCTGGAAACAAAACCACCATCTGTCTTAAGACAGGGGTCAGTTTTCACCGTACTTTGGATTCGGCCAATGTAGTTATCGTAAGCCAGAGCCAAATGCTTTTTAACCTTTGATCTCAACACTGCAAACCTTTCGTAGACGTCTTTATCCCGCGTAGCCTTCCACTCCCGATGCAGATCACTTTTGCATTTGATGTCATAGATCAATTCAGCAGTGAACCACACAGGATATCGTCTACACGAACTAGATGGCCGTTTCCGTTTAGGTACGCAGTGGTCAAAAATACCATACAATATATTATAAAATGCATCCACAGCAATGTCGACATCGCTAGCACTGAGAACATCCAGCCAACTTACTTCGGAGACTAATTTATACATAAGCTCAAAATCACCCTTAGCAAAGTTCCAGTCCCGACACACGTCCACATTGCTGGGATCCAAACGCTCTGAAGCAGGTCGACGCGCACACCCATTCAGAGGAACCGAAATCTCCAAAGGGGGATGGTATGCATCAGTTCTCGGGACCAATCCACCACCCGCCAACTCCGAAACCACAACATCAGCAATGCGCTCAGACACCAACACCACATCAAGCCTACTGCCATGTACATTCCTTACTTCATTCATCTCATTCAGACCGCAAACAGACAAGAAATAAGAATAATAACTTAAGACACTCTGAGACGTATACACCGGGTTCAAGTTCAAGTCACTGATCACAAGCACTATACCCATAAGAGTGTCAATCACTGACTCCACTTTCCCAAACCACTGCATATAAGTATCCTCTGAGGCACTGGGAGGGATGTACACGACACATACATGGAACACTATTTGACTCGCCACGAAAGTAACCCATAAGTCCTCGCCACTCAGCGTTTCCAAATCTTTACGACGCCGCAACTCGATACCAGGGCGCGCTGCTAGGAGCACGCCACCCCCGCGCGCGCCATTAGCACGATCCCGCCGCAGTACTCTCCATCCACCAATAGCCAACTCAGCATCATTGACGGCATCAGTAAGCCAAGATTCCGTTACCGCGACAATATTGCAATCAAGAGCGAGCAGGTTTTGCCTGAAGTAGTCAAGTCTCGTGTTCAAGCCCCTAACATTCTGGTACACAATGTCCAGCCCCAATTCGGTCCGAGTCCTGGGACCTGGGCTTTTCCTGGTAGTTGCCGTTGCCCCGCCGTCCTCGAAAAAACCATGACATCACCCGTGCGTTCCTAGGCCATACATCAGCACACAAACATTTGTCATACAGGTCACACGGGATGCCAATTTTGTATGACTTGTAAGATCCCCTCGGCTTTAGCTCAAGGACTGAACAAGTTCCCTGAGGACACAACGTTTCCAAATACGCACGTACTTCCTCAGCGCCCGACACCATGTTCCAAAGATGTATATATTTTAGAGATTCCACCGCCTTCAGGGTCGTAACATCAGGCCCAGCTGTGCATCTTAGTGATGAGAAACGTTTCTTCGAAAAAATTTTGCCCCTACTCTGGTCACGACCAATGTGGGCAGCGTCCGTTTCTTCTTCAGCAGAAACATCACCACCGCTCTCCAAAGTGTCTTCTTCATTGTCCAGTGAAGACGCCGCTGCATTACCGGTCTCACTGGAGGCCATAACCCCTGGACCAGCTCCTACATTTCCCCCAGCCACCGATGCATATTTACCTCCACTCCGAGTCTTGCGTTTACGTCTTAGTTTTGGCCTCGAAATATCAGCGGAAGGCGCCCCAGTACCTGGCTTACCACAGTGACAGTCACTTGTCGAACCCAGCTCAAGTCGCTGAAGCCGCTCACTGACAATACCAAGCCTAGAAGAGCAGTCAGTGAGAGCATCATGGTACCCTGCGACAGCAGCAAGGGCATCAGCCAACTGCTCCGATAACATACTCATTTGGTCCCGAATAGCACTCATCTCGACAGCCAAGGACACAGCTTCACCCGCCGATGGTGTGTGCGCACCAAGTGCAGGTGGCACCGGCATTTCACTTTTGTTCCTAACGCAAACGCCCTTTGTTGATAATGGCGTACCAACAGGGGTCCCACAATTAGATCCTATTTTTTTATAAGTAATCCTACACTCAGGGCACATCCAGGTATCTCGCTCAGCCAGCACTAGGGTCCCACCAACACACAACAGGTGGTACAGCTTACCGCAGGACGCCACCATGCACTGAACATACCCTTCACCGACCACAAGCTCCTGCGTGCAGCCATGGCAAATCAACTCCGCACTATCGCCTTGTCTCATCGCCACCGCTGCAAAAGGTCACGCTACTAACTTGCTCTAAATAGTGTTCAAGTAACACGCCCGTACACAGTAATCCAGCGTAGAGACACAGTAGCGACCGAGGACGACGCTGCTTCCGTAGCGCTTCGTAGCGTCAACTGCGCAGCCCCTGCTCACGATCGCGGCAACGATAGCGCGCGCACTGAAGTCACTAAAGCAGTCTTCTTAAACGCACGCTACCAGTTTCTGAACGCGCGCAAGTGACATTCACTACTCAGTGACAGTGACAGTTTTGTTGACGTATATCTGCCGGTCAGCCGGTTAGTGTTGTTGATACCGCTTATTTCCTGATGTAATTTTGCAAATATTTCAGTTAATTTAAAATTTTGGTACATTTAGGTGTTATTCAAAATGACGGGCTTAACCATCGGTAATTTTGAAGCTCAGTATTGTACTTGTGGAGCTTACCAGGGTCTTGGTATAATCTTCCCCGACGACTTGAACAACGCACCAAAGGTACAAGTGATTTTTGTTTATCGCTGAGTTGTTTGAACAATAATTTTCAATTAAATAGATACGTGAAGCAACAACTGCGTGTTCACTCGACAACGTATTTCCACAGATTATATTAAGGATAAGGATAAGGATAAGGATATTAAGGATGAATTAATTTTACTATGCAGACCTAGTCCAATTAGTTTTAAAATAGTTTTCTAGTTTGAATCTGTTGGCTGAATATGCAAGCAAGCGTCACTTTACAAAAAAAATATATAAAAGAAAAGAAAAAACCGCGGGACAAAGTTTTTTGCTATAAGTATACATATAGTATTTGAATTTAGAACAGATGCCCATTATTCGTATTGAGCGTTCGTTGTAAAAAAGTAATATTGTAGTTTTGTATAAAACGTCGTTTTTTTTCCTCGCATTCAAAGTGAAAAGTAGAGTGTTTAACGCGAGACTAAACAGTCATAATGACACGCGAATTATAGCCACCCTCGCTGTGATCGGGTGGCTAAATATCTTGTGTCATTATGACTTGTTTTAGTCCCTTGTTGAACAATCTACTATTTCAAACATGTGTGACCAAATTGCGTTGTTTTTTTTTATTTATAGTTATTGTAGGTTACTTGCCATTATTTAGCCATGGCTGGTTACGCGGCAATGCAGTATCATCGACGATAACACTTGCTGTCTCCCTCTACTCAAGCACACTCCTAGGTTGGAATATCCGACGATCCTGTATAACTTCAGCTTCATTGAATTAGAGGCATCGACGACAGTTTGGGTCCTGCATTATTCATGGGCCGCGGTGATACTTGTCTTTAGCCTAATAGCGGCGTTTAGGGAAATAGATACGGCATATCTATAGCTAACTTTAAAATTTCTCCACCGGTAAAGGATTTGTCACACTGAATGCGTTCTGCGGTCGCGGTCAGGTCAAATGAACCGCCCGCATTATGTATGAACAATATTGTCGGTCTCTATATATTTTGTATAGATATGCGATCTGACCGTGCGGCGTGCAGTCCACGTGATCAGATCGCACGCACGCGCAATATATAGAGACCGACAATGTTGTACTATTTGCTTAAGTAGGCTATAGTGACCTAAGGGGTTGATGATACCCAAAGGGTTGGTATAAGGTTTGACGACCGGATAGCCTAGTTGTTAGAGAACCTGACTACGAAGCTTGAGGTCCCGGGTTCGATTCCCGGTCGGGGCAGATATTTTTGTGAAAATACGAATGTTTGTGCTCGAGTCTTGCATGTTTAATATGTATTTAAGTGTGTATTTATTTATTTTATTTTATTTATTATTACCAAATTACTGACTTTCTATGAGCTGCCAAAACACGATCCTCCCATAGATCCCTACACGTGACCCAGGGGTCAGGTGGTGCTAAACGAGCGATACAACTCCGGTGATAGGCGGCCGTGGCTGGTCACCACCCTATCGCCTAGCGACTCGTCGTGTACCGGCCTGTTGCCTATAGAAGCCACTCTGGAGGAAAGGCCCCGTATTTTTTGTACGGTTTGCACTGCTAAGGGGCAGGCACGCGCAATATATAGCAATTATAGTTGCCTTCTTTCTGCTTATTCCCCTAAATTAGAGTATTTTGTAGAACAAGTTTGCGTGTAATTTCTCAACCACAAAGTCATCAAATTGACTTGAATGATAAATGTTTACGTTGGCCTCATGGCAATTCCACAGTAAAGTACCGTCATCCAATAACATGTGTCAAAAATGTGTTATTTCTACGTGTTAGCATGAATCGTAAAAAACAAACAAAATGCTTGCGTCCTAAAGCGTATCAGACCCCCATGATTACGCACAGCCTCACCGGAGGCACTGTGAGCGTTTTTTCAGTTCATTACGTGTGCTGTCAGATAATCACATTGCGGTAAACATCTCGACAACGCAATGAACACAGATCACTTATACACGTATATCATTAAATAAAAAACTACGGAACTACTAGGAAATATTTTACAACTACACCAGTAACAGTGGCTTCCAGGCGCCTTGTCACCTTGTCCTGCTTCGCCCAGCCTGTACATATCAGTATGCACTGGGAACTATTTAGTATTCTGTTCGCAATAATTTACACTTGAAGTTTGGTCCTAGTTTATATTCCGTTGTTTTAACTGATAAATGGAGGTTTGGCTGTATGTTACATTATGTAAGTAAAGGCCATAATTGCCTTTATGTGCCTGTGCCCCCAGTGGACATTTGATACAGTAGACATTTTGATACAGTGGACACTGTTGTCCACTGTATCAAAATGTCCACTGTATCAAATGGACACTGTATCAAATGTCCACTGGGTGCACAGGCACCCAAAGGCAATTATGGCCTTTACTTACATCATGTAACATACAGCCAAACCTCCATTTAACAGTTAAAATAACGGAATATAAACTAGGACTAAGTGAACACTGTTGTCCACAGTATCAAAATGTCCACTGTATCAAATGTCCACTGCACCAAAACGTCCACTGTAACTGAATTCTGACTTTACCTAAATATTGACTATAGGTACCGAATGTCAATCTATCATAATGTCCACTATACATCAGCACATCCACTGTATGAGAACGCTCATTGTTATCGGAATAGAATACTTATTATATCAGAATGTTCACTGTATCAGAAAAACTTGTGTGGAAATTTATTAGTAGATTTCATACTAAATACAAACTGAAACATGGATGCACAGAAAAACCCAGAAAAGAAAGACCAGCGCTGGGAATCGAACCCAGGTCCTCAGCATTCCGTGCTGCGTGCTAAACCCCTACACCATCCCTGGTCGGAATTTAGACACAAATTTTCCTATGCATTACAAAACTCAGCTCGCTTAATCGCTTATTGCAGCGATACTAGCGACATCTATGTTGATTTTCTCATCGAGAAACGTCAACACTCCTTCGGAACTATCCGCTTACCCGGACCAAGACCGATCGATGACCGTAAAAGTAAAAAATTTGGAGTTGAAAAATAAAAAATACAAAAAGACTCCAGAAAAACCAATCTTGTAGTAGAGTCAACTATTTGGCAACATGGACTTCTTGAATGAAAGTTGTGACAGTTTTAGTAGAGTGAATCTTCTGATAGAATGAAAATTTAATCCTTGTCGTTTTAGTAAAGTGGACGTTTGGTTTGACTGCACATTTCGGTATTTTAAAAAGGACGTTATGATACACTGGACATTTTGATACAGTAGACACTGTGTTCCCAAGGTATAGTCGGATAAAAAATCACAGGGTGTTTAACATTTCTTCGCTAAAGATATTTAACAGTGTAGACTTCCTAATGACCCGCTTACGATTTTCTATAAGCTGAAAATTCCTCCCCGGACAGTCTAACTATTATAACCTCCAACCTCTTTAGAAAAATGTCTGGGAAACAGTTTATTAAATCCAGAAAATATCCGTCCCTTCTATCCAATGTAATCTATCTATACATATAATAAATCTGTAACAAGTCGGTGTCTGTACATTGAAGATATTTGAGAAAAATTGTCACTAGGGCTATTTATTAGCGCAATAGAACCCAAAACAATGATTTTTAGAATTATTGTCTGTTTGTCTGTTTGTCTGTGCGTTTGTGCGCGCTAATCTCAGAAACGGCTTAACCTAGAAGGATGCGGTTTTCATTGATATGTTGGTATTTTCTTGGATTAACATTTCGTGTTTGTTTCATTTGAATCGGTTCACAAATAAGAAAGATACGTCTATTTTAAGAATTTATCGAACAGGTTTTTTGTTTGAACGCGCTAATCTCAAGAACTACTGCTCCGATTTGAAAAATTGTTTCAGTGTTAGATAGCACATTTATTGAGGAAGGCTATAGGCTATACTAGGGGCGTTCAATAAAAAGTGAGAATGAGTATGTTATAAACAACTTTTACTAAATGTCATTTTATTTTTCGACATAGTCACCTTTTAGCATAATACACTTAGTATATCTTTTTTCTAAACTTAAAATTCCATTTTTAAAAAAGGTCTCATCTTGAGTACTTAAAAAATCTTGTACTGCAGCGACTACCGCGTCGTCGTCTTCAAATTTCTGGCCTCTCAGGTATTGTTTCAATCTCGGAAATAGGTAGAAATCACTGGGAGCGAGATCTGGTGAATACGGAGGATGCTTAAGGATATCGAACCCAGCATCACGAATTGCAGCCATTGCAACGGCGGACTTGTGTGCCGGGGCATTGTCCTGGTGGAACAGCACAACTTTCGAGTGTTTACCTCGCCGTTTTTCACGGATCTCATTGCGCAATGTTGCTATTTGTTTGGCGTATAAAGTGCCCGTAATAGTGGCTTCATGCTCGAGATACTCAATCATTAATACCCCTTTACCATCCCAAAAAACAGAGCCCATGACCTTACCGGCAGATGGGCTCACCTTGAATTTCTTCGGAGTTGGAGATGATGGCCTTTTCCATGTCATAGACTGCAGTTTCGTTTCTGGGTCGTAATGATGGAGCCATGTTTCGTCCATTGTTATAAATCGCGCCAAAAAAGTTCCCGGTCTTGCTGCATCAGGTTCAAAGCTTCTTGACAAATCTCTAGTCTAGTTTGTTTTTGCGTGTCAGTAAGCATTCTTGGTACCCAACGCGCAGATACCTTTTTCATACCCAAGCGTTCTTGTAAAATATTATGCACGCTCCCCGTTGAAATCTTTACATTTTCAGCAATAAAACGAACCGTGACACGACGATCCGCCAAAACTGAGTTTTCGACTTTTTTCACAATTTCTTCAGTTACTGCTGTAGTAGGGCGTCCGGAGCGGGGGTCGTCCATTGTCGATGTTCTTCCACGTCTAAATTCGGCGCACCAACGTGCGACTGTCGAATACGGAGGAGCATTAGACCCTAAAGTGTCCCGCAAATCCAAATTGACTTGGTCCGTAGAAAAATTTTTCAAATACAAGTATTTGATAACGGCGCGCAGTTCAATTTTCTCCATTTTCGCTAACGTACTCAATAGCATTGCAAAGAAATTACCGTATATTTTTTTAAACAAAAGACAGTAAGTTTTTTTTTTCATAGCAATCAGCTAGATAGATTAGCTTTACCGGCCAGTATTTAATTTCGTAATATTAAAAGAGTTTGCATCTCATTCTCACTTTATATTGAACGCCCCTCGTATATCATCACGCTAACACCATTAGGAGCGGAGCGGAGCGGAAGAATGTTTCCAAATCGGGGGTTTTGGAAATAAAACGTCTATATCTCGGGAACTACTGCTCCGATTTGGAAAATTCTTTCAGTGTTAGATAGCCCAGTTAGATAGGGCGGGTTGGTAGCGGGTTGGGGGCGGCTTGAGAGCGGGTTGGGGGCGGGTTGGGAGCGGGTGGGTGGGCGAGTAGGGAGCGGGTTTGGGGCGGGTTGGTAGCGGGTTGGGGGCGGTTTAGGAGCGGGTTGGGAGTGGGTTGGGGCGGGTTAGGAGCGGGTTGGGAGCGGGTTGGGGGCGGGTTAGGAGCGGGTTGGGGGCGGGTGGAGAGCGAGTTGGGGGCGGGTTGGGAGTGGGTTGGGGGCGGGTTAGGAGCGGGTTGGGGGTGGGTTGGGAGCGGGTTGAGAGCGGGTTGGGGCGGGTGGGGGGTGAGTTGAGAGCGGGTTGGGAGCGGGTTGGGGGCGGGTTGAGAGCGGGTTGGGGCGGATTGGGAGCGGGTTGGTTTATTATGAAGTTTCACTTCTTCCGGAAGGATCTAAGGAGAGCCATAATTGATGAAAAAGCAAATTGGATAAAAAAATAAGCTGCCCAAATTACTAATTCCACGCGGACGGAGTCGCGGGCAAAAGCTAGTTATGTCATAAAAATGTAGCTTCATTTTTAAATTTATGCAGCACTAAATTAATTAACGCCCTAGTTGTCGGGAAACCTTTTTAACATCAAGGACTTCGTCACTAGGGATAAAATTAATAAACTGATTTCAGAGAAAGTGGGACAAAGAGATAGGGAGAAAATTACATTGCCTGTTGCCTAGTTAATTGTCGGATTGGTTCCAACGGAAGACCAGCGTCGGCTGCAAGGCCGACAACATGCTGAGTTGCATTTCGTGACAATATAAGTATCTGTTTCCGATTCCTCTTTTTGTATTTGGTGTTTCTTTTGTCCTTTGTCACGAATAAATGTTTTTCTTTCTTTCTTTCTTTCTTTATTTATTTACACTTGTAATTAAAAACTCAGTATAAAGTCTCGGGAAGCCGCAACACTGCTATTCAGTGGGATCCATTTTATATTAAATAATACACTCAATAAATCAAAAACTTACACGTAGTGACTACGTCGACGCTAACGGAGAGTACTAAAATAAAAAACATAGGTAAAATATTAAATAAACAAAATTTTTTTATGACTTTTTACCAAGATGCTTCGTATTCTCCTAGTGGCAATCATATCATGGTCTTCCCAAAAACACTGGCAGAATAAAAAAAATGTAAAAGAGCTCTTGGCAGCGTATGTACTTCATTTTTAACCCCGGACACAAAAAGAGGGGTGTCATAATTTTGACCGCTATGTGTGTGTGTGTGTGTGTGTGTGTGTGTGTGTGTGTGTGTGTGTGTGCGTGTGTATGTGTGTCTGGCTGTGGTATCATAGCTCTTATACGGGTGAACCAATTTGGATGCAGTTTTTTTTTATTTGAAAGCTGGTTTCTTGGCAAAGGTTCATAGACATTTTTCATCAAAATTGATTCAGTCGATTCAAAGTTACAAGCTCTTTTGTTAGCTGCAGAAGGGATGTTAGACGCATAATGGGCATTTACTTTATTTTTAAACATATGTGCGACCAAATTGCGTTGGGGGTTTTTATTTTTTTAATTTATTGTTATTATTTTAATTTGATTCCTTACCTTTATCCTAACTTCTATTTTCTAATATCTTTCAAATATCTAATTTCATCTTTTAATTTTAGTATCTCTTTTCTGTTTTATTCTATCCTTATTTTTTATGAACTTTCATCCATAATTACATTTTAAAGAAAGAAAGAAAGAAAGAAATAAAATACATTTATTTACAACATCACAAGGCACACATCATCAATATTTTTACAAAACCAAATACAACACTAAAGCTAATGGTAGAATGTGTCATTGCGGTTGCAAATCGGACACTGGCTCAGCATAATGCTGAGGCGTTTAAAGCACCCCAGCGCTGATTTTCAGCCAGTACCGTTGCTGACACCCGGATCGCTGTTTAGATAGATTAATAAATAAACTGCACACAAATAGCTACATAAGACTACATGTGTAGATAAATAATTTGTTAATTTTAAAAGCAAATAATAACAACAAAATAACTTAAACATAATTACTATATCTCACTTGCCCTGCGCGGACTAAATCGAAAAATAAACCGAGACAATAAAAATCAAAGAAGTTTTGTGATATAGTGCTGGAAAGGAGAGGAAATTAAGGTTTTTGTAATGACAACAAATAGCCTTGAAGCTTTCAACAAGCTTTTAAGTGCAAATAAAACTTTATCTGTCTGTCTCTTTGTATTTTTAGATTACTTTTGACGCTCAAACCGCTGATCCGATTTAGATTAAATTTGGCAATCCGCGAAAATCGAATAGTTCCTGGGGGATGGCGTCAAATTCTTCACAGACGAAAAGCTATTATAACTATAAATTAAAAAAATTAAAAACATCCAACGCAATTAAGTCTAACAATAAGATCCCTTCCGCAGCATACAAAAGAGCTGACTTTGAAACGGCTGGACCAATTTTGATAAAACATGTCTAAGAAGTATTGCCAAGAAACCTGCTTTCAAATAAAAAAAACCGTATCCAAATCTGTTCACCCGTTTAAGAGTTACGATGCCACAGACAGACAGACAGACAGATAGATAGAGAGAGAGACACACACACACACACACACACACACACACACACACACACACACACACACACACACACACACACACACACACACACACACACACATACACACACACACACACACACACACACACACACACACACACACACACACACATAGCGGTCAAACTTATAAGACCCCTCTTTTTGTGTTGGGCGTTAAAAACGTATCTAGTTAGTAGACAGTAGAAGTAAGATTAGATTAGATTAGATTAGATTAGATTATTTATTCCTTCAATATAAGATTACATCATAAATTGTACAAAGTCAAGTCACGCGAATTTATATTGAAGTCGTCAAAAGCACACAAATTAAATTAAATTAATGAATCAAATGGATGTCACAAAATGTTATACTTGAATAAAATAACAAATAAATAACAATAAAACAATTACAATTAAATTTTTTCTCCTCTCAGGATCGTCATAGTTAAAATAAAAATAAATAAATAAAACATTAATAAGAATAATAATGTCACTAACAGGGATCAACCTATTAAAATACATGTCAAATAAAATATTAAAAGTAAAATACAAAGTCAAACCATAAAATAAAATAAGTACCTATACATGTCAAAAACTATAATTCAATGTCTGCAATCAAACTCACTAACAGAGTATAATGGTTTATCCAACAAAAGGTTTCTCAGTTTGCGTCTAAATATTTCGTCAGATGGCTCATTTCTCAGTTCAGCAGGAAGACGCTCATAATGCGTGGGGCCAATGACGCGAGGATTCTTCACCGAAAGCGCCATTCGACGGGGAACTGTACACAACCGTCCTGTGCGACGGACCTGCTTGCCAGCCACGTTTACCCGTAAAAACATGGATAAATTGGTCCTCACAAACATTATCACTTCAAACAAGTACAGTGAGTAGTGAGTCATAATTCGGTGCGTTACGAAAAGTTCCCTGCACGAGTGTCTAGGCCCAACTCCAGCTAATATGCGCATGGCACGCTTCTGCAGCAACAAAACTCTGTTTGAGTCTGTTGAGTTTCCCCATAAAATTGTGCCATACGACATCAGGGAGTGGAAGTGGGCATAGTATACTTGCTTTAAGGCAGCGTCTGAGATAAGGGGTTTAAGTTTTCGCAACGCAAATACTGCACTACTCAGTCTGCCACACAGCTTGTCAACATGGCACTTCCAGTTCAGATTCGAGTCTATCGTGAAACCGAGGAACTTAGAATCACTGCATAATGGCATTGGACCGCTAAGCAGACAAGGAGGCAGGTCAACACTACAACCAGAGAAAATCATTACGTTTGATTTAGCAACGTTAAGCAGTAGGCCGTTGACCGTAAACCATCTTTTCAACTGCTGACAAGCCTCCTGTATCTTTTCAGCGAGCTGTTCGTACGAGCGGGCACTCACAACTACTGTAGTATCATCTGCAAATAGCACTGATAAACCAGTCGAAATGGATGATGGAAGGTCATTCACGAAGACCAAAAACAAGCAATTTCCGAGCGCCGATCCTTGAGGGATTCCTACTGCGACGTCACAAATGTCTGACGCAAGCCTTTTGCCGTTTTCAGACATCTTGACCACCTGCTTACGGCCAGACAAAAAGGACGCGAACAACTGATGAGCACTGCCTTCAATACCATACCGACATAATTTATGTAATAGAATTTTGTGGTTTACTACATCAAATGCTTTTGACAAGTCACACAGGATACCAGCCATCTTGAATTTCTCGTCCATACCTGACAGAATGCAGTCGAAAATTCTATGTGCTGCTGTAGTAGTAGACATTTTCTGCCTGTATGCATATTGCTTGTCCGTCAGGAGGTCGTTCGACTCAAGGTGGCCCATCAAATGGGACGAAACAATTGATTCAACTATTTTAGATATAGTCGGTACGATACTTATTGGCCTGTAACTGCCCACGTCATCTCTATCCCCCTTTCCCTTGAAAACGGGACACACTCTGGTGTTCTTGAGGACATCAGGATATATCCCAGTGGCAAACATAATATTAATAAGTACAACTAGGATATCTGCAATGACTGGCCATATAATTATTAGGATATTTGGTGATATATCATATGCATCAACGGTCGTACAAGTTTTCATCATAGATTTGAGAACTTTATCCAATAAATCACGTGTGACGGTCGGCAAGCTAAAAGTGGGTATATCAGAGCTGCAAAGGTGATTTTGTAGGTATTGGTTGGATAAAGACTCATCAGACTGTACGATACATTTAGATGCTGAATTAACAAAATGCAAATTAAAGGCATCAGGAACTTGGCATTCCGGTACATTTGAACCTGTAACCGGATCCTTGAGGCTAATGTTTTGAGGCTTGCTTTTGGTGCCCACTTCTTCGTTTACGACCCTCCACATCTCCCTTGTCGGATTTTTACTCTCAGCCAGTCTGGTTTCAATGTAAGCCTGTCGAGCACGTAACGTGGCTGTCTTAATGAGACTGGAGTAGTGTGCAATACAATCCGAAATTATGGGATTATTAGGATACTGTCGCCTTATTTCATTTAGATCACTAAGTTTGCGAATATATTCACGTATTTCATCTGTCATCCATGGCAATGCGTTTCTCCCAGAATTAGACTTTAACATTTTAATCGGAAAATGAATGTTAATATAGTATGTCAAAATGTTAAATAACTTATCAAATTTCATGTTAATGTCAATAGTATCATCATAAACAAAATTAAAATTATAATTACAAATGTCACAGTAAAATAAATGAATAGAGTAATCACTAAATAATCGTCTTTCAAAAGTATTATTTTTATTTAGTTTGCCATATGTTAAGTCAATCTCATATCGCTGCGCGTTGTGATCGCTTATAACGGTGTCCACCGGTGACACAGTTACGCCGTGAGCAGCGTTGTTCGCTATGCCACAGTCAATGGATGACGCAGAGTCGGCCGTTACACGAGTAGGGAAAGTTACAGTATTCATGCATCCATAACTAGTGAGTATGTCATCAACGCGCAGTCTCGAACTATTTGTGGATAAATAATCTACATTCTGATCACCAACTATAAGAAACCTTTTGTTTTCATCAGTTAACCTATGTAATAATAATTCAAATTTTTCCAAATAAATGTCAAGTTCACCATTTCCAGTTCTATATAATGCAATAATAACTAATTTGTGACAAATTACTTCAATGGCAGTAAATTCAAAGTGATATTCAACGGAGAGGCTCTGCAGGTCATTACGTTGTTTATACCTAATCCCATCTAGTATGTACAGCGCGACACCGCCATGCGCGCGGTCAGTCCGACAGTAACAATTCGCTAGTGTATACCCACATAACCTCACGCGTTCAATCTCACCTTTTTTACACCAAATTTCACTTAATCCTAGTATATGCGGTTTTTCAGTATAATTTAAAAGGTCTAATAGTGATGTTTTACCAGTAATCGATCGAACGTTTTGGTGCATAACAACGAATTTGGTGTTTATTTTTGTACAGTCTTTGTTTTGGTTGTGACACGTTTTGCCGGGTCGTTTTTTGGCTGTACAGTATTAAATAATCGCACAGACACACCGTGGGGCCAATTTTTGGAGTCTCGTACTATCTTCCGCTTCTCAGTCGGCACATCAAGACGAAACGAGGAGTATTTTCCGCGCGTGACGACCAGCTGTTCACACACAGGGGCCGCAATCCCCATTTTGGTCTGCACATGAAGAACGACATCCTCCACGGTAGTGTCCTCGCTCAGATTGAACACGTGCAGACTGATGACTCGCGGAGCAGCCGCTCGAAGACCAGTGTGGATTCGAGTTCGCGACGATGTTGACTCGGGTGACGGCGTAGCCGGTGGGGCATCACTCTGACCCTGCGAGCGTGCGAAGGTAGCTACAGCATTGTCCGCTGATCGTGAGCGAGGGCCATCGATGAAGTTTTTGTTGCGGAAGACACGACGCGACCTGCTTGCCAAAGGCTTGCTCGGCGGAGGGTTCGGGATCACGGGTGGTAGGAGCTCCGACACGGGTGTTGTGGGTGGTGTGCCGATCGTTTTGTCAACTGGCGGCCGTTGGTCAGTGTTGACAAAAAGAAACCCTTGAGGACCGGACGAGTTTAGTGACTGTGGTGGTGCCTTAAGTGCTGAGTGGGGGTTTCTGTTGCCGGTTACGATTATATCCAGAATTTGTTGAATACATCCATGCTGGTGAGTTAAAACCTTTTGTTGATCTCGTATTATATCATGACAGCACTTAATTTCCAGTTTCATCTCGGTCATTTCGGTTCTCAAATTTGAAATAACGTCAACCAGCCTGTTGACTGCCGCTGCATTTGTTGTCGTTTTAGGAGTCTTTGACGGTGCCATTTCCTTCAATTCTCAATTTCACTGAGTCTATTGTACGTCAAATTAATTATTTATGTAAATATGTCACTTTAAAACTAGGTTTTAAAATTAAAACAAATAAAATACGTAAGCTCGTTTAAATTGGCTGCCAACCGTAGCAGTGTTGCCAGCTAGCTAGAAGTATCTATAAACCTTACAAACAACTGGGCAAGCTCCTATAATAAATCGCCGCGTTTATTAAATGCACACGTTCCCAGCTGTCACCGGAAGCGAGATTACGGCCATGTTGCCGCACGCCGGAAGTGGCGCTGAACATGCAAAGTTGCCAGCAAATAGTGCCCGTCGGGAATTTCAAATTAGTTCTGATTCAAGTTTCTTCTAAGTTCTCGTTGCAAATTGGTGTATTATGATGGTGTGAGCTTTTGTGGTTTTTTTATGACACCCTTTACTTTTTTATGGGTTGTTTTAGTCAGAATCAAGGGCGCTATTGATGTTGATCATCATCATCATCATTTGGGCCAAAAGACGTCCAATGCTGAATATAGGCCTCCCCGAAGTCTCGCCAAACAGATCGGTCCTCCTGCAACCCATTCCACCCACCATCTTGTTGCAGTTCTACCTACACTGAGTCATTGATATTGACGACTATCAGAAATGGCGCTAATTTTCCATACATTTTTTTGTGTTAGTTACTTATGTGACGAGCCGTATAAACTGTATGAAAAAATTCGCAAAACTGACTCAACAAATAAGCACACTTTTTTCTTCATGAAAATCAATACTAAGGTAACGGCAGCGATTTCCGTGGTATTCAAAATCGGCATTCTATACGTGGTATTTTTATTTATGCGTTTTGTGATGTATTTAAGAGACTTGCAGTAAATTTGCTCATACAGGAATAAAAAGTAATTTTTTGTCAACGAAATTAACAGCACTAGTGAACATATATCAAGCAAGGGGCCATAAAAATTGTCAGTAAACGCAACGTTGCCGCAGAAGCGATTGTGTCATACAAACGCAAGATACCTCGCGTAAGTACAACCGTGTTTCTAATTAGTGATTTGGATAATAAATATGACAGTTACTTTAATGTTGCGGTTTTGTAATGTTAGATAGTAGTTTCTTTTATGACTTTTATGATCATAATTTTTTCATATTTTTGGACAGAAATACGTTAAAAACGGTAAATTAAATACAGCGGAATAAGCATCCATATTTTTGCAGTGGCAGATTATTCCGAGGTATGCCTCGGCTTAATATGTAACAATACTTTCCATTCCGAGTTAATTTATTTAAAATTTTGCTTAGCACTTATATTAAATATTTATGGAAATGTAATCTTTAGCTAATACAGCAGGTAAAGAGCAATATCCGTGGTATTAAAAAGTGATCAGAACTCTTAATTTTTAAAGATTCGCTGATCACAATAAAGTATGTTTTCTTAGAAACCCTTAAATATACACGTCATTTTACTTTTATGAAAAATTGAAGTATTTTGCTTGTTAAGATATGAAAGTTGAGTTTTTTGTGAAGATTGGAATATGAGCTTTCGATTTACATTAAAAAAATCTCTGTTTACTTGTTTTTTTATGGGTCGGAATTATGTTTTTTGATAACCTGGATTGAAGATAAATCCGATGGTGGGAAAACCCCAACACACGGAAATAGCATATATGGGAATCTAAATCGGTGTTACGAAGAATTTGTACCCCTCGGAATTATCTTCTCATATAATGTAATTCCGAGTGGTATTGCCAACAAAATTGAAATTTAGGGTACCGTAAAATTGGATATAAAGTCACTGTCAATTGAATAATAACTATGAGAACTTTCAAAGATGATTATTGTATCAAGTATAGCTTAAACAATTATAACTGACATGAGGACTGTACCTATCAAAAATAATTTTTATAATTAGTTAAGATATAAGTAATTATAAGAATTATTTTTTATAGGTGCAGTCCTCAAAATTAAATTATTATTCTTATTTAAGTATCTCTACCAGTAAACCTTTCTTTTCTAACCTTTCCATACTTTCTGGCCATTATTAATTTGATCTCTAACTTGTGTCCATAGTTCTGTATTTTTGTAGTAAATCATACTAAATATTTTTTTAATTTATTATGTGTATTTTTTTTGGATAGGTTATTAAAATATTTAAGTCTGCGCAAAATATACAGACGCTACAAAAAATATTTTTATTGTACGGAACTAAGCAAAATATTTAGTCGTTACCCACGGAATTGTCAGCCAAAACACACGGAATTAGATTTACTAGCTATGGATTACCACGGAATAAGAATTTTTCACATTCCTGCCTTTAAAAAATATTTTTTACTATTAAATCATCCAAGACAAACTACAAAAGTAAAAAAAATCAAAGTTCACTTAAGGTACTCCTAAAAAAAAATATTTTCTGACTCTATTTTATTCAGAAGTGCTTATTTTTTTGATGTATTTGAAAAATGTCCTTAAACCCCACGGAATTCGCTGCCGTTACCTTAAGTTCTTGTGATTTTGAATAAGAAACCCCAAAATTTACTCATTAATATAAAAAAGTCCCTAACGAGTGCCCTTTTTATTGAAAGTGCCTTTTAGTACTTTTACGAGTATGTACCTACCTACTTACTTGTTAGTTGGATTTTTTGTGCCAATTGAGTGATCGACTGGCTCAGGTTAGGAGAAATAAAGATGGTCATCATCATCATCATCATCTCCGCCTACATACGTCCCACTGCAGGGCACAGGCTTCTTCTCAGCATGAGAGGGCTTAGGCCGTAGTTCGCACACGGGCCCAATGCAGATTGGGATTGGGAATTGGGATAAAGATGGTGGTATAGGTAAAGTAAAGGAAACACCGGTAGAATATACATATGAATATGTGTATCTAGGTAAATTAGTGTCCTTTGATGCAAATAGCAACGGAAATAGACAGACAAATACTCGTAAGTACAGCTTGGAAGAAATCCTGGGCCCAAAAATAAATTCTGAAAGGGAATCTTCTCTTCTAATATATAAAAATCTCGTGTCTCGTGTCGTGTCGTGTTGTTTGTTATCGAGCTCCTCCGAAACGGCTTGACCAATTTTTATTAAACTTTTTTTTCTGTATTCGGTTACAGGCTATTTTTTATACCCTTATTCTTCGCAGACGAATACGGAAGGTTACATTTCCGATATCTTGAACACTCGTAAGATCCAGAAAAAACAATGCCAATTCAGTCAACTGCAAAGAAATAAAGCAACAATGTTTCGGTGTCATATTGTGCAGGAGCATACTTGGGTATTGTTTTCCAGATTCAAAAGCTCTTCAACTGAAATGCAAGCAAAGCTTTGTATGTCAATAAAGCTTTTAGAAACCCTCGCAGAGATGTGAGCAAAAGCTTTTGAGGGTCATAATTGGCAAACAGCTCGAGCGCTCTTCGTTCCATAGACCCTGCAGTTTGATACGCAACAATTAATGCAAGTAGCAATTGGCTAACTAAAGTTATTTGAAGAGATGCTAATTATATTTTTTTTCGACAGCTGCTGTAGTCGTCTTCAAGACCGAGAAACTGCAGCTGTTTTTTTTTTATCTTCTACTATTTATTGGTAATATTTTTTTAAGTGTTCGAGATGACATTTGTGAGATTTAATGGCTGACAAGCGGTTCGTGCTCAGTACTTATAGTAGAAATAGAAAAAAAACAATGTCAATTGTCAATGTCAAATGAAATCTAACCGTTTGCGTTTCGTTTACTTTGCGTTGTCCAAGAAGCAGTTCCAAAATAGTGATCGAAAATATTCAATCGTGGCCTGTGCCCTGCAGTTGGACGTATAAAGGCTACGATGATGATGATGATGATGATTATAAATGCGAAGGTCTATGAGTATGTGTGTGCGTGCGTTATTACGTGCGTGTACATACAGGGTGAAATCTAAATGTTGATAAATGCATTACCAATTCCTAAAAGGGTCGGTAACGCACCTGTGATGCCCCCCGTGTTGCAGGTGTCCATGGGCGACGGTGATCGCTTTCCATCAGGTGACCCGTTTGCTCGTTTGCCACCTCTTATATAAAAGAAACACTAATTTTGTATCACCATTTTTTTTTTGTCTACGAACGCAAAACATGCACAAACCATCCAAATGTAAACAAAAGCCAGATTCGAGTGCGACAAGTAAAACATTTTAATCTCTGCGCCGCCAGCTTTGAAAGTTTTTTACTTATTTTCGAGGAATGTCTCTTGATAAAATGGACGGTTTAAAAATAGGTGCAGACTGAACCTAAATTTAAAGCTCCTTTTGTGAGTTGAACTAAATTAAAAAATATTATTTTCAACAGGTTTAACGATCACTGACTCTGCGACATTTGACACTATGACATTTTGTGTTAAACAATGTCGGTTGTTTGTGCCTACCGTCTTGAATGTTTTATCAGTTTCTACAAGTTATCAGGGTCAAGTTTGTTCGACTATCTCGTAATAAGTTAATTTGCACTTTCCACTATTTAGGCCAAATTGTATTAGTTTGCCCATAGATATGTTTGTGCATTCATGTTCATTAAACACTACTTAGCATTTACCCTCAGATTTGCACGCTTAAACGTGCATTGCGAAACGCGCTATTTTACAGAATTCCAATCGAAATTCCTAAGTATTACGTCGTGGTCTTTATTTGCATTGTATGACATACACCTATTTACACTTTGCTGTTAAGATTTTGGGATTTTGCATGATTCCCTTGGGAATATCGGGATAAAAAATAATCTTTACGTTATTCCAATCGTCCAACTACATACCAAATTTCATCCAAATCTATAGCAGTTTTAACGTGAATGGGTAGCAGACATATAGGTACAAGCATCCAAACATTCTACCACCATAACGAACTTTCTCATGTATAATTATTACGACATGATAGGATACAATACAATGTGCTTTGCTTCGTTTAGAGCGCACACAATACAATACAATACAATACAATGACTCTTTATTGTACACCAGGAATAATAAGCAATACAGAAAACAGGTACACAGAGAGTAAGTTACAAGGTAAGCAATAGGCACACTGGCGATTTGCAAACTTATTGTCCGCCGTGGGGGCCCAAAGGTCGCCGCGAAAGCCCAACGTATTTAGGCTTAAATATTTATATAATAACAGATCGGTCCGCTTCTAATACAGTCATCTGATTTGTAAATCGCCAGTGTGCTATGGCTCTTACTGTTACCTCCGCATAAAACTTCACAAAAGCAGTATGTTATGCTTCGAGAAGGTCTAAGAATCCCAACCACGTACCGATTCTAGATCGTTTCTGAGATAAAGTAGGTCTTCATTTGAATTCCACGCGATCACTCGGTGTTAAATGTTTAAACCGTTGAAACTATTATGGCCTGTACTTATTTTGGCATTTACTTTTTCGCTTCTCTTAAATTATTTTATTTTTCTTATCAATGAACTACAGCGGCTAAATCAATTTGCTATCAAGATAATTAATAATTTTATTACCATAACAAACAATAATTTTAACTCATTTTAAATTAAGGAAAAAGCAATATTAAATTTTATAAACAATCATCAAAATTAAAACGGGTGTGTAATGATCAAGATATAACAACATTTGATATATTTTCAAATGGTATAATCACTCATGTGATATAAATAACGTTTGGTAAATTTTAAAATATATAATTTTATATGGTATAACGTTATTATATATTTTGTTGTTACATCTCGTGAGACGCAACCATTTGCAGTTCTAACCTAACCTACCCTAGTTTTCTGGCATTAAATACAACCATAATATAACCATCATTATATCTTATTAACGTTGGGTGTGTAATGATAGATATAACAACATTTGATATAACTGTAACATTTGATTTATTGAATCAGGCGTTACTTTGCGGAGGTCCATATTAATGAACTAAACAATTACTTTGCTCACCCGCGACCTTACAATAGTTACGTTTATGCAAGAAATGTGCGTTCATGCAGTTCCTCCACCTCCACACTGTACGAACACACACAAATCACATAAACCCAACCATCACCACCACCAAGCTACACTGACGCGTTTCGAACTCAACCAGAGCTCATCTTCAGAGTTACCACAACCGTATGCTATGCTACCAAATGTTAAACTAACAAACCAAAAAAAATGTTTTAACTTGTCACTGTAACTTCTCAAGTACCCAATTTATTTTTCTTATTCTCAAACTACCCCACAAAAATTAACTTTTATTGACATATTATAAAACTACCTTGAATTTTTTGTTTATTTATTTATAAGGCATATTTAATTAATACTAACTGTTCAAATTCGACCCAAGCCGCAGTAAAGGAGAAGATACTAAATTTACCTGTTCATTAATAATAGACCCCATAGTGTTGTACCTAATTATTTCCATGCATTCCAGAGCATCCAGACGCAACCCCTTGCCGCAATAATGTAACACTTCATAAGAATCTGAATCTAACAATGAATGATTTGATTCCAACAAATGTTTTGCAAAATTCGATCTATCTGGATGCTCATTCCTATATGCCGAAACATGCTCTTTAAATCTAGTATTAAAACTTCGGCCTGTCTGTCCTACGTATATCCCATTGCAGTCATTACAAGTAAGCTTGTATACCCCCGATCTAGTTCCCTTATCTACCTGTTCTTTGTGGTTACATAGCCTAGAGTACAAAGAGTTGTTAGTCTTAAAGGCAAAATTAATATTGTTTGATTTTAAAATGCCATAAATCTTATCAGACAAACCCCCAACGTAAGAGATGCTAGATCTATATTTGTTAGTAGACTGAGAAGGTAACGCAGCGTAAAGCATGCTATTTACTAACCGTGCCTGCTTCTTTTGAACTAAACTATCTACCATTGATTTTGTATAACCATTTGAGATCGCTATCTGATAAATAGTACTCAACTCTAAATCAAAATGTTCCTTAGAAAGAGGCACATTTGCTATAATACATTTGGTATAATGCTACATTTGACATAATTCGATTTACTCGAGAAGTAAACATTCTACGATTCTTTTATAAAATAAACTAACCTAACCTAACCTAATGACAAGAAAAAAAAGAAAAGAAAAATATTTTTATTTAAGGTTACAAGAGTACCACCACCAAACAGTAGAAAACAACACACACACACAACACCTAATAAACAAGTTTGCTATGGTAGTGACACCAATTGTCACCGAAAAAGGGTCTCCACTCAGCATGTGTTGCTACACAGTGAGTGCAGCAACCCTGGTTTTCTGTAGAGCCCAGATTTGAGCTACACGACAGCTCCACCTGTTACAATAATACACACAAGCTAGGCCTAAGCATTTGTTTTAAACTAAAGTGAAGGGCGCCAAGCAAAAGGTGTCGTGAAAAATAAAATAACAATATTACATCATATATACACACATACCTACACAACGTTATATACTTACATATCATTAGAAGGATATAGCACTGCACGGACTGACAGTGTGATTTTTTTTTTGCACATCCAGCAAATACTTTTTGAATTTAAATTTGAAAGAACCAATCGTACTTGAATTCCTTATTGTTGGTGGTTGGTATATTGTTCCAACATTTCGTGGCAGCATAACGGAAGCTACCACGAAAAGCAGCCGTACAATGCTTAGGAAATATCAATCTCGTGGCAGCCCTAACCACGCGCCGAGAAATGATGAGCCTCTCAAATAAATACCGTGGCCGCTGGAAGTTCACAACGCCAAAGAGTAGACTAGCCCGGTGAAGAGAGCGCCTGGCATCCATTCTAAGCAATTCCAATCCAATTCCAATTAAAGCATTCTAATGCATATCAAATAGAATTAATATCAATCCTCCGAAGTTTACTTTTTGAGTAAATCGCATTATATCAAATGTAGCATTATACCAAATATTACAGTTATATCAAATGTTGTTATATCTATCGAGGCGCACCCATTAACGTTATGTGAAAAGTTGATTATATCAAATGATAATATATTAAGTGTTGTTATAAGATTCAATAATTATATCAAATGAGCGTTATAGCGACTGAAGTTATATCAAAAGTTTTTATAGCGATCGTTGCGCACCCAGCTTTTTGTCATGAGGCGGTGGTTCCGGGTATGTATTACAATACCGAAGTACGAAAGACCGAATGTATTAAAACATCGAATGGGTCAAAAGACCGACACGATTTTTTTCTGAAACCGTAAACTTTTCAGAATTTATTAAAACGGCATCATACAGAACCCATTAGGTTAGGTTAGGTTTGTTTTATAACAATCTTAAAAAGTTAACGGTTTCAGAAAAAAATCGTGTCGGTCTTTTGACCCATTCGATGTTTTAATACATTCGGTCTTTCGTACTTCGGTATTGTAATACATACCCGTGGTTCCAGAGACGATTTCTATTTTAGTTTACCGTTCCTAAACTTATTTATCCATAATGTTAATATTTTTCCCTTTTAGCAAAATGACATTCTAAATTTCGGATTTCTTGTACCCTTATTATTCTGTTTCTCTTTTTGTGTTTATTATAATGATGGACTAAGTACACTTTTGTTTACCTTTTTTATATCATTGTAAAGAATACATTTAACTATTACAACGAAATACTTATGATCAAACTTGCGTTTGAATTCACACACAATTCTACTAGTGAACAGTCATGGAGTAGTCGAATTCAACACGACACTTCTCTATTCCGCGTCTAGAAGTGCAAACTTACTCCATTGTAGAGTCCAACCGAAACTAGTATCTGTAACCAAAACCGAAATTTATTCCGAGGGCGTTAATAGTGATTGAATATTGTTTAAACTTGGTTTATTTTTGCTTTTAAGTTTGACTTGAGTACCATAAAAGGGGGTTACATTAAAATGCAGGGGCTACTTTGGAAAACAGTTTTTACGCCGTGTCCTTATTTTTTAGACCATCTGCGGCAGTGCAATAACTGCCTTGATAAATTACCTAACTTTTTACGTCATTTGCTCAATGGAGCTATGAATATTTGCGTTTTTATAACCATTTTAAATCTATCAAATTAGCCCCAAAATTTCCTAAAGTAACCCCAGTTTACCGTACCGTAAAGACGAGTTACTTTGGCTCTAAAGCGTAAATTTGGCTATTAGGATTACCATCCAGATTTTGTTGTTACATTGAAATTATAATACATTGCCATATGGTGGGTTTTAACTGACCGCCCACTTTTTTTAACCCCGACGCAAAAATGACGGGTGTGTGTGGTGTGTGTGTGTGTGTCTGTGGAATCGTAGCTCCCGAACGGATTAAGCGATTTCGATTTTTTTTTTATTTGAATGGTGAATTATTCGGGAATGTGCTTAGGTTGTACGCCGTAATTTGCTGAAACCGAAACCGTAAATTCGGTCGGACACTAACAATTATTGTGACCAAGTGCTAGCATCCCGACGCTAAATCCAAGCGATATTCTATAAAAGCAATTTCGAAATACATTGTATCAGAGTGCAATCCTGGCTTCCCGCAGAGAGTCATTTCGGAGTTTTTATAGCGTTCTTACTCTATTTTATGAGATGCAAGATGCAAGTGCAAATCGGCGTGAAAAGCGTGAGTTTACTTACTGATTGTTAAAGTTTCACTGTGAAATTGTAACCGCTCAGGCTAAAAAGCTGTCAAGTTAAAGGTCTAGATTCCAGAGAAACGTCTCTGATAGCCATAGCTCGGACAGTTCATTGCAAAAACATATACGGAAATAGAACAAGATTCAATAGAGTCGTAATAGTAGGAGGTACCTAAGGTTACGATTATCTAAATTGGGTATCACCGCAATTACTATTTAGCCCTTTTTAGTTGCTTTCTGTCTTAGTTAGCTGCACCCAGCGTCCGCGCCTCTTGGTTCATGCTGTGAGCTGACACTCGCACATATGCATACACATATACACACACACACACACACACACACACACACACACACACACACACACACACACACACAAACACATACACTCTCCCACATACCACACACACACACACTCACACACACACACACGCACAAACTCACACCTGTAGCTTTCTGTTTATCTTTAAAAAAATGTATTTTTAGTTTGTTTAATGTTTGAATTTCACCTTCTTTTTTTTTTGTCAATATTTTGTAATTAAGATTCAGACCGCATCACTATGTGTAATTATTATTATGGTCTTTTGGCTGCCACGATACAGGCCTAGCCTAGTGTGGAGTCATTGGTATTTATTTTTGTATATTTTGTTCTCATTTGGTTACTAAAAATTGACTTTACTTTACTTTTACTTTTTAGTTTTGTCAAAGTGGCATTCCTAAAACAGTTTTTCAATAACTGAAATTAGTCAAAAATCCGCACAAACGTTCACTGTTGTAATCATTGTAATACTAGTGGGACTAAATGGGAAGACTGACTAGTCTACAGGGTGTTACAAAATTACCCGTAATAACTGAAGGGTATGGAAGTACTCCAGTAAAGAATTAAATTAGTAGGTATTTTTTTTTGGGATGGCGGAAGCTCGCCTTTGATAGGCAGGAGTGGAGCAAGAGAGGAGAGGCCTTTGCCCAGCAGTGGACACAAAAAAAAAAAAAAAAAAAGAACAGCGCGCAAAATTACAGTTTTAAATAATTTATTGAATCAGGCGTTACTTTGCGGAGGTCCATATTAATGAACTAAAACAATTACTTTGCTCACCCGCGACCTTACAATAGTTACGTTTATGCAACTGCAACTGCAACTGCATGAACGCACATTTCTTGCATAAACGTAACTATTGTAAGGTCGCGGGTGAGCAAAGTAATTGTTTTAGTTCATTACAGTTTTATTTACTGTTCATGGGGTTTCAGGCTTTAGGGGTTATTTTGTAACACCCTGTATTTTTGGGGTTGGCAACCCTACTTGGAAGCTGTCTTACCACCAAAGTGACAAGGTTCCAAACAAGTATTGGACTCCGAGCAAGATACGCCACGTGCAACCTTTTCGCCGTGGCTGTCCGTAACGCTGCGGTCGATTATCTATTTGACAAGGGTTGGGTGTGGCTCAAGTAACAAGCGTTCACATAAATAAGATTAAAGAATAATTAGGCAATGTTTTTTTTTTATAGTTATGTACTGACGTTGGAAAGACAAAGGGGAGGCCTTGGCTCAGCAGTGGACGTCTTTTCGCAGATTATAATAATATGATAATTATGATGGTAAGGTATTTAAAAAAATATTGAAACCCTGTATTTCATCTACCCGGGGCAGCATGCCTAGCATGTTGAAATTAAAGTTAATGTTTACATCCTCTCAAAATAAGAGGGCTTTAGCCGTAGTTCCCAGTTCCAACACGCGGCCAGCGTGGATCGGGAACTTAAATATTAGTAAAATTAAATATGGAATTACAGATCAAAATTATATTTAAACAGATGTGTTGCCACTGCAATAAAATCCAAAACGCGCAGTGGAGACTTAAAACTCATTGATTAGGCTTGATAAAAATTAATACATGCACCATATTTATAATTAAAACAAAACCGTGTAGACATTCGTGTAAATGAATAAAATAAAAAGCGCATCTTTTATTAATAAAAAATATGTGTACCTAGTTTATAATTATTCCACTGGTAAAGGTCAGAAATTCTTAACACAGTAATGCGTAATTTTACACCTAGTTAATTCTATTTTTAATTTTATTATGAATTTTTGAGTAAAACTAAAAAATCGTTGAAATAAGAATATCATTCGTTCGTTGTGAAATAATAAACCAACTAACAGTAGAGCTTACTAAATATAATGCGTAATTTTAGTCATTAGTTAAAACAAAAGAACGTCAATTTGATATTGGCAGTTATTTGTTTACATTTTTGGTTTCTAAAATCAATGAACTGAAACAATTACTTTGCTCACCCGCGACCTTCGCCTAACAACGCATAACGTTAGTAACGCCTGATTCAATATTTTTTCTAATCATTTGACACTATAAGATATGAAAGGATTTTCCCACAGCCTCCCGTGGCTTGTGCCGCTTGTGACACCACTCTAACCCTGTCCACACTCTATTTGTATTCCGGCCGCGGTTCCGTTTTTATAAACGAATAAATTCTGAATATTGATTGTGCCTTCATAAAGATAGTTTGCATTGAATTTGTATACAGTCATATTCGCAGAGAAATACCTACTCTTTTCAATGAGGTTTACAATTCCATACAAAATTCATATTAGTGAAATAATACGAATTACTTATTGACATGTTTCGGGCTAATCCGTAGCCCTTCCTCTTGGAGGGACACGCTACGGCTGCTGCCAAACGTGCACTACGCGCCACCGCTCTGCTCGCGCGGCTGCTCGATGAAACTGATACCAGCGCACAACTACCCACGTTTTCATCGTCATTTTTACTGTCACTGTCAAATGTAAACATCACCATGTAAAGGCACTTTCACACTCACCATTGTTATTTCATATTGACCAATGAACATTAACCCTTTTTTTCACTAACCGGCTTGAAAAGGAGGAGGTTCTAAGTCAGTGAGAATCTTGATAGGGTTGCGTACCTGAAGAGTGGCAAACGGTCCCTTCACGGTCGCTACACTGTCCGTCCGTCCGTCTGTTTACTTCTGTTTACTTCTGTTTACGTCACAGGTTTGTATCTCAAGAACTAATGGTGTGTTTCTAAAATGTATAGGTACACCTGCAAATTTGTACAGAACCCTCGGTGCGCGAGTCCTACTTACACTTGGCTGGTTTTTTTACATGTTACTCAAGTACTCAAACGGTTGGACCGATTTAGAAAAATGTGTTTTTGTTCGAAAGAGTCCTATGTGATCCCATTGCCGCCAGGTCAGGATTTGACGTCGGGATCCTGAAGAAATCTATGATGGTGAACAGCAACATGGCTGCAACCTATAATCGATGAAACCAGATTACTTCTAAAGAAATTATAAATGGGAACTGAATATTCTGTAGATAAATCGTTTACGATAAAATGTTTGTCGGCGATTCAAGGGGAAACCATACCTATAACTAATAACTTCAGCTCCTTTAGACTCCAAGTGCCTGCCAAGCACCAGCAGATATTCCGTCGTTTTATGGAAGCGACGAAGACTGCTTTAAAAAATCCCTAATAGTTTCTTGTGTTTTTATCTATATTATGTGTATTTTTGAATTTTACAGCGCATTAGTATTAAACTGTAATGCTGTAATTTTATATTGATTACTAAATAAATAAATTAATAAATAAATATGGAAATGTACCATAATTAGGATATAAAAAAATTGGACCCAATTAAACCCAATGGCATAAAGTACCCTTCAAGACCAAAGGAACTGTAAAAATTTCATCAAAATTCGTCCAATCATTTTAGTGTAAAAGAGGAAAAACAAACTAACAAACAAACTATGTATTCACAAACTTTGTCATCCAAATATTATTAATAGGATTCCAAGTATCCTTACGGTGTTGTTTCCGCCACGACCCGTATTTCGAACCAAGTGGTACCGAGGGACCACTCGACGTGTACCTAACTCTAATATTTTCCCTTATTATTATATATTTACCTCGAACGTTAACTTAGACTAGTTTACACCTGCAAGAAAAATCGTGCAAGTTGTATTACATTTCGGCGTTGGACTGACGAATTTAAACTCGTTCGCTTTACAACCCCGCAATTTAATACAACTTGTACATTTTTTCTTGCTTTACTAAATCAAATAAGTATATGGAATAATCGCATAAGCTATTTCAAGGATCCCCGGCCTATACGTTCTAATGTTGGCCACATGCCTCGTCTAGATTGAGAAGGCTTGGGCCTATTGGGACTACACCCCACGCGGGCTCGGTGCGGATTCAGAACTTCACACACACCGTTGAATTGTTTCGCAGATGTATGGCAGTTTTCTCGCCATGTTTTCCTTCACCTAGACGTTCATGGTGTCAGTATAATTACGTTAATTCGAAAAGCTCACAGGTAAACCTACTAGAAACATAGGAAAATTTACAGTTCCTTTACAAAATGGCTAAAACAATAGGCGTTTCTGGAAAATTGCATACGTTTTTATAATCTTATGTTTCATTTTATACGTATTAAAAAGCCGTGGTGGTGAAGTGGTTTGATCTAATGGGTTATCATTGTTATCAAGCAGAGGATCGTGGGTACAAATAATTCATAATTCTTTATTGTACATAAATATCTTTATTGTTTATAAAATAGGGGCAAAAACCTCTGAGCATTTCAAAATTTATCTGCGATTTCACATTTCAAGTGATGATCATGACCTTCACGTTGAAGGAAAGCATCGTGAGCAAACCTGCACACACCTGCGAAGTAATTAAAGTTCCCAATTCCTACAGGGCCTACGTGAGAACTACGGGCCAATCCCTGTCATTCTGATAGGAGGCCTGTGCCCTGCAGTGCGATGTATATATGCCGAGATGATATCCCTTTGTGCGTCACGCCCACTTGGCCGTATCAACCTCATTCTTCTTATTTGTGAAAACGTCACAAACTAAAACCTAATATTAGTTCTGTCATATTTTCCTCCGCATTTCCGCTGTCCGCTAGTTAGTATGCGTATCATATGCCAAGGGAGTTGGGGACAGTTTTGCTGCAGGCTTTTTGGCATGTTGTCATTATGGCACGGTACCCAAAATATGTATCTATCACAATAATGATCGTTATAGTCTGCTCGTATAATAGATTTGAGGCCTGATCAGTACACCGCTACTCCATACAATACAGTAAACACCTATTTCTGTCGTTCAAAGTCAAAGTAATACTCTATTACTACATGTTACATTGAAAATACAAAAGTCAAGTTGGTAAACAAATCAAAATAATTTAAAATGGCATGAACAAAATTAAATTACGATGCACGTGAATTACGACGAAACAAGAGCAAGTGCAAGCCGAGATTTGAGTTAAATAACGCATACGAGTTACGCATATTCGTGTTGTTGTCACGATCACCGGATGTGATTCTGATTGTGACCACGGGTGTGCAGCCAGCATACGGTCCATGGGCAATTTTGTTGTAAAAGTACAAGTTATCTAGAGAAGAAGTTACCTGGTGAGATTGGCATTTCACTATTTTCAGTGATATTATCATAAAGCTCTTTTTGTTGGTAACGTTAAATAGACAGGATAAAGTTATTTTAGTGTTTTAATCATTTCGCCCACACCTAGATACTCGATGAGAAAACTTTTACGTAATTTTGAAAGAACTGATCGTTTAATTAAGAACTGCGCATATTTATTAAGCAAAATATTGGTGTATTTAAAATATTTTCATTTGGAAACGATAGTAAATGTCAACGTCAAGTACTTCAACTGGACATGACGGGCTGCAGTACATTGCTGGCCCGATTAATTTTGTTAGAAAATAACTAATTATTTTTTTAATTTTAAAAAATTTAAACCACTTGGGCTTAATTACTGATTAGTTAAAGGCTGTATAATTTAATTTATTGATCGTGTTACCGGATACACCCTGTATTAATTTCAAATTCTGAAATTCCATGTCCCTGATAAAGCACCAAACTTAACAGAAATAGACAGCCTATCAAAGACTGTGGTCGTGCAAATGACAAAGATCTCGTTAATTAACTCTTTGAAGTGTAAAAAGCATTGTTCCCAGAGTTGGCAGGAGCGTCATTGTCAAAGTTGCAGTATTGCAAATCTTTGAAAGGAATTCGGCTCGGAGTAAGCTGGAATTAATTAAGTTAAGTAGGTAGTTGAAGTGGAGTTAATATAGTGGCAAAATTAAAAGTAAGTAATTGGGTCGTACTTTTTAACTAGAGTAGTCTTATGTAGAAAACGTGCCACAAAATGTATTCAGATATTGAGAAAGTAGGAAGGATTCGAATGTGTTTTTTAGGTGTATTCTGTGACGTTTTCTGGTGTTAGTTTTGTGATAGATAAATGTTTAAAGAAACACATGCAATCGTAAGTTACTATAAATAAATATCAAATATCATGGAACAATTCACACCAATTGACCTAGTCCCAAAGTAAACTTAGCAAAGCTTGTGTTATGGGTACTAAGCAACGGATAAACATACTTATATAGATAGATACAAACTTAAATACATATTAAACACCCAAGACCCGAGAACAAACATTCGTATTTTTTATACAAATATCTGCCTCGACACGGGAATCGAACCCGGGACCTCAAGCTTCGCAGTCAGGTTCTCTAACCACTAGGCCATCTGGTCGTCTAAACTCGTACTATAACTCTTAAAAGCCAAATTTTATTCCACATTAAATTACATAATCTTATCAAGAAAAAAACTTGTACCTACTATTACGTACATTTACATACAACCTTAAAGCTAAATAAATCTACACTAATATTATAAAGAGGAAAGATTTGTACCTATGTTTGTATGTTTGTAATGAATAGGCTCAAAAAGTACTGGGCCGATTTAAAAAATTCTTTCACCAATAGAATGCTACATTCTTCCAATTTGACATAGGCTACATTTCATTTTGAAAAAAATTAGGGATCCTTGGTAAAATTTGAACAATGTAACCGAAGGTGTAGAAAAATGAGTCTTAAAATGTCTTTCGTCGAATGCGCTGCCGAAACTATTAGCGATAGAACAAAATAATGTACAACAATATTGAAGAACATCATAATGTCTACAAAAAACTCCGCGGTAGCATATGTCCAACTATTGTAGTTATGTCACTACAACAACTTTTTTCATTTTAAACATTAATGAAAATGCTAACCAAATTCAAACCATGCTATTTATGTGTTTATATATTAGATAAAGTGATTCAAGAGGAAGGTTTACAAGTATAATACATGCATAATATAGTTGTACCCGTGCGAAGCCGGGGCGGGTCGCTAGTCAAAGTATAAATTGAAAAAAATAATATCCCCCAGCGCAATTAAGTCACAAATTTATGTTTGAAAATAAAGTAAATGCCCATTATGCGTCTAAGATCCCTTCCGCAGCTGACAAAAGATTAAAAAATATTTACGACGCAAAGGCAGAGGCCCTACCACGAAGTGCATAATTCGAACTTCGTTTCGTGCCGTCCCGCTCACGCTAATATGATTCGACACGAGAGTGAGAGGGCTAATACGATACGAACTTCGATTTTCGAATTTCGTAGTAGCGCCTCAGGATTCGCCATAATGACATCACATTACGACACTTACTTAGCCATTTTACAGCGAGCCAAAAATTAAATGGATCGACTATTCCTTTTAGAGGAATGTTTGTTAACACTAGGATAACTTCAAATTGCCGTCCTGAATTTAAGACACATTGTTTCCTAACGAACGACACTGAGTAATTACACCATAGCCTTATTCTGGGTATTATTACAGACTTGACGTGTGACTTTCGTACGCCCATCTGACTTTAACCTCACATGCGCTAACACTTAACCATTCCTTAACCGCGGCTTTGTTCCATGAATAATAGTCATGATGCTCTGTCACATGAAACAATTAGACGATCGCTTTCCCGGCCTAGGCCTGCAATTCTGTATGAATCCATTAAATAGCACTCGTTTAACCGCACCCGCAACGTACGAGTATTTGGAACATAAGGTTAACATTTCATTGCATCTTTGAGAAAACTCCTTTGCTTTTCATTATCGTTGGCACAAATGTTCTCAAAGATTGAGATGGCATGATGACATACATCAGGCAATAATCACTGTCGGAGAAGATAAACAAATTTATTCATTATGACATGGTTCTATAGTGGCCTAGGAATCAAATTGGTTGACTACACTGTATACGCACGCACGCGTAGTAAGATAGCACGATGCATGAATTTCTCGTTTAATAGTAGGATCAAATCGTCCGTAGAAACACCCGTGTTCTTATCTTGTTAACCGCTCGCTTAACAAGAGCTAGAACACAGGGGTCGTGATAAATGTAGGGTGCTGAGGGTGTAACGCGATTACCTACACGCGCGACATTACACGACACAAGTTGGAGTACTAGCTCGTGATGGCGACATCTAGTAGCAAATAATTAAACTAGTAATCAGAATAGAATCTTCTTCTTTCTTGTGTGTGTATATAATATTAAAGGCAACCGTTACTGGCTGATCTATCAACGCACAGCTCAAACCAGTGCGAGCGGATTGACTGAAATTTGGCACACAGTTATTATGACGTAGGCATCGGCTAAGAAGGAATTTTTCGAAAATTCCACGAGATACGGAAAAACCAGCCAAGTGCGAGTCGGACTCGCGCACGAAGGATTCCGTACCATTATCTATAAAAAATTGTGGTTTACGATTTATGACGTATTAAAAAATCTACTTACTAGATCTCGTTCAAACTAATTTTCGCTGGAAGTTTACATGGTAATGTACATCATGTATTTTTTTTTAGTTTTATCATTCTCTTATTTTAGAAGTTACAGGGGGAACACACATTTTACCACTTTGGAATGGAAGTGTCTCTCGCGAAAACTATTCGGTTTAGAAAAAAATGATATTAGAAACCTCAATATCATTTTTTGAAGACCTATCCATAGATACCCCACACGTATGGGTATGATCAAAAAAAAAATTTTAAGTTTCAGTTCTAAGTATGCGGATTGCGGAACCCTCAAATTTTATTGTTTTTTTTTTATATTTTTGTGTGAAAATCTTAATGCGGTTCACAGAATACACCTACTTACCTTACAAAGTTTCAACAGCATAGTTCTTATAGTTTCGCACGCAACTATTTCGTCAAATACGCCAAGTGAAGTGCCAGCATTTCGCAACGAGCGCGCAGCGGGTACGTCGTGTTTATAGGGCTGGGACGTCATGCCTGATCGTGAGTTTCAGCCCAGGCTTGCACCTCTGAATTTTTTTGGAATTTATGTACATTTGAAGAAAACTATGTAAACGAAATTCTAATATATAAAAATCTCGTGTCACGGTGTTTGTTACCGAACTCTTTTATGAAACTTTTTTCACTATATTCGTTAGGTCTGAGAATAGGTCGTAGGCTACTTTTCTTTGCGGACGGAGTCACGGGCAACAGCTAGTCTAATATATAAAATCTCGTGTCACGGTGTTTGTTACCGAACTCCTCCGAAACGGCTGGGCCGATTTTTATAAAACTTTTTTCTCTACACTCGCTAGGTCTGAGAATAGGTCGTAGGCTATTTTTTATCCCCCCCCCCCCCCCATTCTTCGCGGACGGAGTCGCGGGCAACAGCTAGTACTTATATAAAAATCTCGTGTCACGATGTTTGTTATCGAGCTCCTCCGAAACGGCTTGACCGTTTTTAATGAAACTTTTTGTCTGTATTCAGTAGGTCTGAGAATAGGTCGTAGGCTACTTTTCTTCACGGACGGAGTCACGGGCAACAGCTAGTCTAACATATAAAAATCTCGTGTCACGGTGTTTGTTATCGAACTCCTCCGGAACGGCTTGACCGATTTTTATGAAACTTTCTTCTCTACACTTGGTAGGCCTGAGAATAGGTCGTAGGTTATTTTTTATACTTACTCCTATTCTTCGCGGACAAAGTCGCGGGCAACAGCTAGTAATAATATATTATTTTTCATCATGTTTCCCTCGCCACGTCCTCCACTTCGCGGTCGCCATTCTAGAACCTTCTACAGCAATGTGCCCTACCCACTGCCACACAAGTCTGGCTAAAAAGACTGTACAAAAATATAACTAAGTATAACAAAGGCTAATTTTTAATTTAGGGCGTAAGCGATACTTTAACCCCATCACTTACGCCCCTCAATTAAAATTGTCACGCATCGCGAGCCAAAAGCGTTGTGGTATCGTTGATTGTTTAGATCAGTGGTTCCCAACCGGTGAAGTGGTTCACAAATTAGCCCACCTCAATAATTATTATTGTAAACATTAAAATTTTACGATTACTTGTGTTACGTATAGCTCAATTTGGAGCTCAATCGGT
Organism: Archips crataeganus; assembly: GCA_947859365.1. Taxonomy (NCBI): domain Eukaryota; kingdom Metazoa; phylum Arthropoda; class Insecta; order Lepidoptera; family Tortricidae; genus Archips; species Archips crataeganus. The sequence continues at coordinate 17,008,255 of OX402058.1, forward strand.
CAACATTGGAAGAACGTTAATAGGAAACGAGGAGATGTCATTGAAACTTACAAAATTCTGCACGGGCATTACAATATCCAAAACATCAAGAACCTAACCTAACCTAACCTAACCTACCTAACCTAGAACTTAGAACCTATTATTAAGGATCAATGGGAATACACGTTTGAGAGTGCATTCTATGAAACTGACCAAACAACTAACTGTAAGCATCCCTAGAAAACACTTCTTACCCAACCGTGTTGTGAGCTTGTGGAAAGACTTAAAACACAAGTGTAGTGATACAACGATTAAAGTTTATTTTTTGGATTGATAATTACATTTTTTTAACCGTGTGGTACCTATTGATAACAATGAAATTAAAGTGGTTTCTGGTCAAAAACGGTTGAGAACCAGGTCGAAACAAACAACAATTCACGTTTCGCGATCTTAATTTAAATTAAGACTTGTGTTTTACGTATTTACACCATTAGCGTGTTGAGGCGCGAGTCAAGAATAATTGTAAATATTCTTCAGGTTGTTAGGTAATTTTCATACATGTCAATTCGAGCTGGAAGCATTTAGACGTTCAAAGTGAAAGCAATTGTATTGATCGTTTTTATGAATTAGGAGGAAAATGATTATAAATACAGTCAGGATAAAAAAAGGTTCGTCACCTTAAAGTTGACATTTGCTTGCACCAAGGCTCCTGTCAATATATTATTTCAAACGAAACAGAATATCGCATTGACGTTTCCCATTTCTAAAAAATGAAAGCTTACCCCAGGTTGAACGCTCAGGATACACGAATAAGAATCCACTTGAGTTAAAGCTGCTTTTATTTTCTTCCTTTTTTTCTCACCGTCAATACTTTCCTTTTCAAAATTCACACCACTTCCTTACAAGTCACAGGGTAAGTGTTGCCATGTTTAAGGCTGTGCCGAGGAAATAACGACATAATTGCGTTTGTTAGATTCCTTACTAAATTGTTATTTCTAAATCTTAGTCTATGTGGGTCATAAGTTAGACATTTAAGGATTTACTCTATAAGTCGTACGCTTTAGAAACACGATTGCTTATACTTTGCTCGAAATAAATTAAATCAAAAGTTAACTCTAAAAAAGAATGGATTCCCTTAGTACAACGTAAATACTTAACGGAACGTAATGAGTTTTTTTATAATAACAAAACTACTTATTTTCTGTAACGTATACGACTTACAATCTTCAAAATATCTATTGTTTTAATAATACGAAGGAAATAACTACATTCGCGCGCGTTCCGCCCATCCTAACCTGAGCCGCCACGATTCCGTCCTGTCCGCGACTCCGCCGAGACACCGAGCACAATAATACCTAAAATCGAGTAGCGCCAAAAGCTCGGCGCCCTCTTAAAAACATATCGTTTTGAAATCGAACCGTTATCATATTAATGTAACTTATTTTATTTTTATTTTGCTATATATAATATTTCGTTCATATACAATTTCTTATTTTTGATACCATTATTATAGGTGTCATCATCATCAACATAGTTTGATTGCGTTTCGTAAATCCTTTATACCAAATTATCTATTTTGCTTACAAAACGCACTAAGAATCTATGACTATATAAAGGAATCAGTTTAATTTAATAACTGAAGAAGGTTTTCGTACATCGACTGTACTCAAGTCAAAACAATTCATTCTTTGGCATGTACTTAAAAAGAAAAAAAAAGAAAATTAGCGACCATGTACTTATTTTTAACTACCTTTAAAAAAAACAGCGCGTTAGCAGTCTCATGCGTAGCAAAAAAAAGTAGTTTATTGCATCAGTCCACATATTTTTCTTGCTCATTAAAGTAAAAGAAAAATCGAGGCGAGGCGGAATTTTTGGCGATTTCGCACTTTCAAATTCAAATTCAAATTCAAATTCAAATGATTTATTGCTTACATGTTGTAAAATTACTAGGTGTTATACAATATAATGTATCAAACATGCACCCTGCAAGGGCATTGCAACATAATACCTAACTCTAATTTAGCTATTCTATACTTTCACATAGTTCAGATATCGCTTATTATATTTGCGTTTAAAAATAATTATTTTGATAATAATGTTTGTGTATGTGTGTGTGTGTGTGTGTGACTTTTGTGGAACAAACCCTCTTAAAATTAACATTGAAAAAAATATATTATATTTAACTTGGCGTGTTAGTATCAACTAAATCAAAGTTCAATTTAACCCATTTCCAGATTGGTTCGATGACAATGAAAGTACAGATAACGAAAAATACAGTCAGCAATAACGATTGCATTAAAAAGCTTTTTAACAAAAATTTCGTTAAGAAAATCCACCCTAATCATCATCATCATCATTTCAGCCGAAAGACGTCCACTGCTGAACATAGGCCTCCCCCAAGGCTCGCCAAACAGATCAGTCCCGTGCTGTTCGCATCCGACTCGTTCCCGCAACCATAACCAGGTCGTCGCTCCATCTTGTTGGAGGCCTACCTACACTGCGTCTTCCGGTCCGTGGACGCCACTCGAACATCTCTTCAACCACCACCACGGTACCATCTACCGTTATATTTGGACACTCTCCGCTCGAAGTTGTTGACGACCATAATCTACCTGGGACATACAGTTCAATTACGTAGGTTCAATTTTGAGAAAGAGGTAAATCGATGAATCCATCCTAATATTACCAAATGAATAATTACATAAACATCCGTCAATTGCTGTCTATTGTGAACTAATTGTTAGCATACAGTAAACAGTATAAAACACAATGCTGAGCATAATGCCTTCATTAGGCATAATAGCGTCCAATGCAGTTCATAATAATAGCTACGGTTAATCTGCTGCCTTAGGATATAGAATAAACCAGAAGCCACGTAAAATATTTTATATAAATACTGTACTTTGGCCCAAATTAAATAGGTTCCAACGGAAGACCAGCGTCGGCTGTAACGGCTCGGCCACGACTTCGCGCGTTTAGCGGCGCGGCGAGCGTTTTATCAGCTAATTGCGTGTGCCGCCAGGTAACCCTGTATGGCGAGCGTCTCGGCCGCGCAATGAACACAGAAAACGCTCGCCGCGCCGCCGTTCGGTTAACATTATGCTGAGTTGGGACCATATTTTAGTGACAATATTTGGCTCAGTTTCCGCTTCGTTGTTTTTATAAAAATGTCACGCATAAAATAGAATAGAGAATAAAATAGATAGATAGAAATAAAATAGAGTAACTTTGTCCCGTATAAAAACCACAGTTTGTTTAAGAGTCCAATCCCACTAATATTATAAACGTGAAAGTTTGTATGGATGTGTGGATGTTTGTTACTCTTTGAAGCTAAAACGGTTCGACGGTTCGACGGACGGAAAAAAATATACCTTGTTGAGTTTCTTGCCGGTTTCTTCTCAACAGGGTTTTTTCCGAACCGGTGGTAGATTCTTCGACGTTCATAGTAGCATCAATTGATGCCTAAATTGAATAAAGAGTTTTGACTTTGACTTTGACGGATTTCAATTAAATTTGGCACAGAGATAATTCATAGATATAGCGATAAATTAATTCTTCGCAGAAGAAGTCGCGGGCAACAGGTAGTAACCACATAAAAACGTAGGCGGTTAGCTAAAACCGACAATACATCATTGTGCCATAAACTCAATGCAATAATAAAACCTGGACCATGTTAATCCAAATAGCTAAAGTTTCCCTTCAGGGCCGGATAGCTCGACCTTATGTGTCCGTCACAAAACATTTTGCCAGCGTCTAGTGTATTTTGCCAATATTCGGTAGACAATTTCTAGAAAACTTAACATGAGAGGCAATGGTGGATGAACAATGACAGCGTGAATCCCAAAAGCCACGATACAATCTCAGCGCACTGACAAGATTTTTACGAATCAAAGCGAAAAACATTAGCAGAAAGCCCTCCGTTTCGGTCTGCTTGTGCTTTTGGTTGTTGAAAGTTGCACCACGACCGTAGGATAAGCATCATCTTCATCTCCAGCCAAAACTCGTCCCACTATTGGGCATTTTCTCGTAATGAGAGGGCTTGGGTTGTAGCTCCCACGAGGGCCCCAGTCTATATTGAATGTCATAATATTATAGGTATACAATACCTACGTCATTGAATTGCTTCGCTGTGTAGGTACGCATTTCTTCAAGATATTTTCCTTCACCATAAAGCTCATGGTAGAAATATTTATAGTTAAAAATGTTGCACATGATTACGAAAAACTCAGATAGGCGAGTCCGGATTTGAACCAACGATCCTCTGCTTGGGAGGCGATAGGTTTATGGGTCATATTGTTAGGCTCCCGCGGCTTTTTTGATATAGGCATATTTTATGACATATTTTGAATTTGTCCACTAACTACCATGTCCTCTATGAGAGTAGGTATTAATAATGGATTTAATAACAGACGCGTAGTTTTTGGTTTATTTTATATTCTGAGTGTGCTATATTCCCTGATAAGGGCCCCGTAGGTTTCGAAGCATAAAATAGGTTGCGATGCTGCTACGACGATTTGTGCGTAACCACATTTATACAGAATGTATACATGCCATATGCATAGTACAAGAAATATTTTAAACATTTTACTGATTAAATTATTTCTTTATTCAATATCGCAAACGCCCTTTTTACAATATTTTGAGGATGAAGATGAAATTATAGAAATTACGGTGTGATAAAATGTGGAAAAAAATACAAAATGAAAAATAAAAAATAGCAATGTGATGAAAAAGTGTGATGATTAAGATTACAATCATTTATTACCAGCAAATACAAAAACACCACTATATTACTATAATACGTAACACTAATTAAAAAAAAATAACACTATTACAATTTGCCGTTGCAATGGTAAAATTAATTCTAAAGTTAGTGTCTTAAAACTTTAAAGTAATTCTTACATAATTATTGCTGTCTTATTTTGTTCGAGCTAGTAACATCCTGTATTTATAAAGCTAGCATTAAACGTAGTTAAACAATCCAATTACTAGTTTTACTAATTAATGATTACAAAACTCATTATTTTAAAGCCTCTTTTTGTGTTTTTTTTGGGGTTTAAAACGAAAACATTTTTGTAACTATCTACTTGTGTACGACCACATAAATCGTGGAAATGACAAACAATTAAAAAAAAGGGTCGCTCGGCCTGACACATTTTATAATCTCTGCCTCCGGCAAAACAATATTATTACTGGCCGTTAAAAATTTAACTTCTCTTAAGTTGTACGAAATTTACCGTTTCTGTAATTCACGTGATTTTACAAACATGATTTTACGGTAAAAACTGTTAGTTGTGCTTTAAGACTTAATCTAAGTATAATAAAAATAAATCGCCAAATGTGTTGCCAAGCGCAAAACTAGAGAACCACTGCACCAACGTGGATACTTCTTTTTTGTGTTATTTATTATTTAATTGTCAGGACAAGATTTTTATGTAAAAAAACAACTGCGGAAGCGAAGCCGCGGGCATCAGCAAGTGCGTAATATAAAAGGCCATTTCAATGTCGTTGTAATGCACGATCTATTCTTATTTATTTTTACTTTTGATCAATCGATTTTAAGTCCGTGAAAAAAAAATGCGCGCCCTTTGATCGCGTTTCACCTCAACAAGCTGGGACACGAAAGCCTTAGAAATGGACATTGTTTTAGGACCCCAAAGGGCTCAAACATGTAGCCACTTCTAACACCTGCATAATAATATTTGCACCGCTTGAGACCTAGCGCCTCCACAAAATCACCAGCCCTATAAAACGAAGATGAGACGGTGCCAAAGTGTCCACGCAAAATAAAAATGTACTTAGTTAAATCGACGAAATTCAGTTGACGGCCTCTTAAACAGTACAAATCTCGGTCTGATTCATGTGAGCCAACATTAACGAAGCAACTTTGTACGGCTCACGTTACATTTGTAGACACTTCAACGTGAATCTGTTCGAGTCGTTTGTTGCGACAGAACTTACACTAAGAGCTCTGTAATGAACTGCACTTAGAATTAAGTATACCAAAGGTCGGCGCTTCGCGCACATTACGCGGTAATGTAACAGGTAAAGTTACTTTTTATAATAGGTCTCGTCATGACACCATCTACAGTGGACATGGCTTGTTCATTTGAATAGTGTCCCCTGGAGCGTAGTCGTAGTAAGTAATGAACAATGGTATTGTGCTTCGTCCTTGACTCCCGCGGTTTGTTCTTTATAGAACTTGGCGTTTTAACGCCCGTGGCGAAGTTATTTTTTACATTGTGTTTGAATTTCAAAGAATAACGTTGGAGATGGATATTTCTTTTTAATGGAATATCGTTTTAAGATTATTAAAATGTGTAGAATGAACGAACGTTGTTAAATAGAAACCTGGGCCTAAATTTAGATACCTAGTACAGATTTTTAGTTGAACGAATAAGGTACGTATACGTATTCTATAGAGAATCATCATATCAGCCAGAAGACGTCCACTGTCTGTAGATGTCCAAAGAGTTCCACGGTTCGCGGTCGCCATTCTTGAACCTTACTGACCCATTTGGTTTTACGCATTGTTCCATGCCCACTGCCACTTAAGTCTGGCGAATCTCTGAGCTATATCTGTAACTTTGGTTCTCCTGCTGATCTCCTCATTTCTTTTTATGCCTTTGACCTACATAAATTATTCCTGCCGCTACATATTTGGCGCCCAACATGGGGCATCTATAGCGTGTGGCATGGATAATGACACGGTTACTGCCAGCCACCTTCCTAGAGGATAACAGAACTGTGGTAGACCCCCGGCTCGTTTCGTAACAAAATGAGCGGTAGCTATGCACTAGTTTGGCGCCCAACATGGGGCCTCCATAGCGTGTGACAGGGATAGTGACACTGTTTTGGCCAGGCTCCCGTCTAGCGCAAACCAAGAAAGATCCCCGGTTTGCTTCGTAACGGACTGAACAGCAGATCTACAATAATTTGGCGCCCAACGTGGGGCCTTTATAGCGTGTGAAAGGGTAATGACACGGTTCCTGCCAGTCAGCCTCCAAAAGCAAACTGAGGTAGACCCCCAGCTGGCTTCGTGACGGGCTGAACCGCAGATCTTCAGTAGTTTTGCGCCCAACATGGGACCTTTATATCGTATGACAGGGTTATTTAAAGTCACGGTTTCTGCTAGAGGGACTCTAGGGCAAACCGAGGTAGACCCTCGGCTCGCTTTATAACGGACTAGCCACAGATCTACAATACAATATTTTGGTACCTAACGTGAGGTCTCCATAGTGTATGATAGGGATAATAACACGGTTTCTGCCAGGCTCCTTCCTACGGCAAACAGAGGTAGACCCTGGCTCGCTTCGGCACTGAGGCGCAGTTCTACAATAGTTTGGCACCCAACATGGGCCTTCCATAGCATGTGTCAGGGATATTTAATGTCACGGTTTCTGCTAGGCTCCCCCCTAGGGCTAACCGTGGTAAACCCCCATCTCGCTTTGTAAAGGACGGAACCGCTGATCTGCAATTCTTTGGCGCCCAACGTAGGACCGCTGTAGCGTGTGACAGGGATAATGACATAGTTTCTGCCAGACTCCCTCCTTGCAAATTTCGTCATTATGTTTTCCTTCACCGTAAAGCTCATGGTAAATTACAAATGTAATTTCTCACATACATTACGAAAAACGCAGAGGTACGAGCCTGAGCTCGAACTTACGACCCTCTTCTTGAGAGGACATTGGTCAAACTACGAAACGATAAATTCGAAAACGATTTTCTAGGGATATAGAAGAACAAACCACCACGAACGTCTAACATGGTAATGAAAATATCGCGGCAATGAGCTGGGGAAATATGATGACATCATAAAATAATAACTCCAAGTCGCGACTCTGTTACAATAACACGTCAATTAACAATTCAATTAATCGCTTAGCAATCGCTTTTAACTCACTCTTTATTTTTATTATTATTATTACCTTTGTACCTCTACTTTAATTTATTTTAATTTACTTAGATATTGTGTCTATGTATGTAAAACTCTTTGTTGTACATAAAACATGATGATAATAAGAAATTTATTGAATCAGGCGTTACTTTGCGGAGGTCCATATTAATGAACTAAAACAATTACTTTGCTCACCCGCGACCTTACAATAGTTACGTTTATGCAAGAAATGTGCGTTCATGCAGTTCCTCCACCTCCACACTGTACGAACACACACAAATCACATAAACCCAACCATCACCACCACCAAGCTACACTGACGCGTTTCGAACTCAACCAGAGCTCATCTTCAGAGTTACCACAACCGTATGCTATGCTACCAAATGTTAAACTTCGTTCGATAATAAGAAAAACAGATGAACAAAGACGAATTTATCCTTTAATGGGATCTCTTGCATTTAATCTTTGAGCGATTAACAAAACATCAGAAGCAAAAAGTAGACATGCAAAAAAAGAAGTGAAATCTATAGTGCTAAATAAATAATGCATTAAAATTTCACATAAGTAGGTATATTATAAATTCATACCCTGGATTGACGGGATCAAATCTGTACTAACGTTTAATTAATGCGAGGACAAATCAAACTGATTTTATTAGTTGATGTCGATAAAAAAAACGTACAACCGTTGTGTAGTTCTAAAGTTTTATATAATCACAAACAAAAAAATGAACTTTTTGAAGAATTATCTTATTTAATGTTTTATATAATACAAGTATTGTTAAAATTATGTTAATATTTTATGTCAATAGTGACTCAAATACTGAGTCAATGTAAGATAGCGGTATTCAAACTTGGCCATTACTTTAAAATAGCTTATTATCGATGTCTATAAACTCTTAGTCGATATGTAATGAATCACTAGCACTGGTAGAATTTTTGCTCCCGTCAATCCGAGGTATGATTATAATACTTAAACACATATAATATGTACAGATCTTTTGTCAGTGAAGAAATTGCCGTGAAAAAGAATAATCGACAAATAATTACACTTATCACTACAATCAAATTAAAATACACAGAAAAATGTCTCCATCACAATTTCTGCCTCTGAATGCTATTGATTTCAGTAAATGAAGCCCAGGAAATAGAAAATCACATTGGTAATGATCAGGGCTGTCATCGTTCATTGTGGACGTAATTTATTTTTTCTTTCGCCCAAATAATGGGCTATTGTTGGACGGCCTTTATTTTCCGTTTGTTCAAAATTTATCATTCGATTGTCCGTTAACTGTGTGACAGCGCTCTTACAATGAATGTCCCTGGTTGCGTATCGATATTCGTTTTACATTTTAGAGTTCCGTAAAAAGGAAGGTTTTCCTACGGTACAGTCTCCAACACGCGCTTACGCGATTGACAATACAGTCGTTTTGAGATGATTTAAAAGCTTTTATTTAACCTCCTGAGTCAGGACTTTTTCTAACTGATGTAAGGGCTCGGCCACGACTTCACGCGTTTAGCGGCGCGGCGAGCCTTTTCTGTGTTCATTGCTCGGCCGAGACGCTCGCCGTACAGTGGTTATCTGGCGGCACACGCAATGAACTGATAAAACGCTCGCCGCGCCGCTAAACGCGCGAAGTCGTGGCTGAGCCGTAATGCTTTATTATATGCGTTAAGACCTAGATGAGGGAGATTTTTTGAAAGGTAAAATTTGTAAATTTGATATCTTTAGAGTATATTAAAAGTTCTTTATGAATTGAATAATCTGTACTTTGAACAGGATAACTATTACACTAAACGTCTCGATTATTGTAGCCACTATAACAACAAATACTAAAAATAAAATGAATGAATAAATTAAAGGGAGTTCTCAGAGTTTTTAACTCGTTCTTATAATTTTTTGATTGAATATTTGAATTGTATATATATAGTATATTGTATTTTATATAAATTTCAAGTGTCTAGCTTTTACGGTTCAAGATAGAGGCCTGTGACAGACGAACGGATGGACAAACAGCGGAGTCTCAGTAATAGGGTACCGTTGGCACCCTTTAGGTACGGAACCCTTAAAAAGTGTGAGTATAATGTGGCTGCATTAGAGGAATGTTTGGCGCTTTCACAGTACGTGAACTTGTTAATTTACATTGTTAGGTATATTATTTACGGAATTCTCGGTACGAGGGTTCGACTCACACTTGATTTTCGACCATTGTTTACATTTAGCCAATATTAGGAAAGCTGTCCATATGTCAATCCATCAGTCTTTTAGAACAAGGTCGTTGTAAATTCAACATTGCTGCGGAATTTGCTAATTTGTTCCTAGTAAAAATAAGTAGGTACCTAGTTTTTTAAAGTCAGACCCGGAATTTTAAAAGGTTTTTTCACAAAAAAACTGTGCCACTTTTGTTCGCACAATAATAAAACTGGCCAAGTGTGAGACGGGCACGTGCACTGAGGGTTCCATAGAAATACGTTGGTACTAGCCCGCGGCTCCGCCTGCGAAGAATTCGTTTCAATCCCGCGGGGGCTATGTGATTTTTAGGAATAAAAAGTATCTCTCAGAACCAGAGGGCTAGGACCGTAGTTCCCACGCGGGCGCAGTGTGGATTGGGAACTTGACAGACACCATTAAATTTCTTCGCAGGTGCCCTCACTATGTTTTCCGTCACCGCAAAGCTCATGGTAAATTTCAAACGTGATTCGCACATAAACTTCGAAAAACTCAGAGATGCGAGCCGGGGTTTGAACCACCGGTCCTCTGCTTGAGAGGCCATGGGTCAAACCACTAGGCTACCACGCCTATTTTCTGTTGTAATATTCCGAATTAATTTTAAAACACATTTAAGAGAAAAGGTGTTATTCTTTTTTCACAAACGACGGAAAAACTAGCAAATAAAGAAATGCGTTTGAGCGCCTAAATTTATTTTGGGTACGACCATTATTATAATGCCTTCTCTCCCTATTTCCCCTCCTAATCTGCATGCTACTTAGATCGTGGCTAATTATTATCATCACGGCAACGATCATTTGTAAAGTAAACCGTAATATTAATTAAGATAGGGTTAAAATCCTCTTTTATAAATAATAACATACTAGCGACCCATCCCGGCTTCGCACGGGTGCAATGCTGATATTATGCATGTACATATCTATACTAATATTATAAAGAGGACAGATTTGATTGTTTGTTTGTTTGTTTGCATTGAATAGGCTCTGAAACTACTGGACCGATTTCAAAAATTCTTTTGACGTTAGAAAGCTACATTATCACTGAGTGACATAGGCTACTTTTTACCGCGGGAAAATACCTTTTCCTACGGGAAAATTAATTTATCGCGGGCGAAGCTGCGGACGGAAGGCTAAATAATTTTAAGAATGACATGTAATAAATATTATGAATAAATGAGTATGAGTATGAGTATGAGTTATAATATAAATATAAACCATCCTCTTGAATCACTCTATCTGTTAAAAAAAATCGCATCAAAATCCGTTGCGTAGATACATAGGGCTCCCATAGGGACAGATAGCGGGAAGCGACTTTGTTTTATACTATGTAGTGATAGTGATGAAGTACAATTTTATTGCGGCCGCTTTAGCCTAGTTGGTAGTGACCCTGCCTACGAAGCAAGAGATCCTGGGTTCGAATCCCGGTAAGGGCATTTATTTGTGTATGATGAGCACGAATATTTGTTCCTGAGTTATGGATGTTTTCTATGTATTTAAGTATTTATTTATCTATATAAGTATGTTTATCGTCGTCTAGTACCCATAGTACAAGCTTTGCTTAGTTTGGGACTAGGTCGATTTGTGTAAGATTGTCCCGTAATATTTATTTATTTTTTATTTATTTAAAGGTTTTGTTGTATTCTTATTTGTAACGAAGGATAGGGCGCTGGGGAAAAGTGCGGGGAAGGAAGTGGTGGTAGTGTATGTATCTATATACCCATTTGTGAATGTTTTGTGTGCGTGCGTGCGTGCGTGTGTGGGTGCCCCTACCGACTAAAAATGTCCTTCTCTGTCTTCTGCCTTCAATTGCCTCCGCATTTGATGACCAGGTACCCTAGTGATCAAAGAACCTGACTACGAAGCTTGAGGTCCCTGGTTCGATTCCCGTTCGGGGCAGATATTTGTACGTACGAATGTTTGCGCTCGAGTCTTGGACTTTTAAATGTATTTAAGTATGTTTTTATCTATATATAAGTATATTTATCCGTTCTCTAGTACGTATCCATAGAAGAAGTTTTGCTTAGTGTAGGACTAGGTCAATTGGTGTCAATTGTCCCACGATTTATTTACCTGGTTAAAGACCTTGAATTATGAAGAAACGGAAGCACTTGTTCGTTAGGGTGTATTTATTGTATTGTATAAGCCAAATAATGTTGTGTACAATAACTTAGTCGTATTCCAACAAATACGCACGCACGCACGCACTCACGCACGCACGCACGCACGCACACACGCACACACACACACACACACACGCACACACACACACGCACACACACACACACACACACACGCACCACACACATATACACAAACGCACACGCGCAGGCGCGCACTTACACTTGCATGCTCAAATACCATAATTATAAGTAGTTAAGATAATTGTAATTAAGTAGACTTTTAGTTTAATGTTTTTCGATGTAATAATATATATTTTTTTTTTTTTTTTTTTTTTTTTTATGATATAGGGGGCAAACGAGCAGACGGATCGCCTGATGGTAAACGATTACCGTCGCCCATGGACACCTGCGACACCAAAAGAGTCACAAGTGCGTTGCCGGCCTTTTAGGTAGGAGTACGCTCTTTTTTTGAAAGCTTGAAGGTCATATCGGTCATATCATATGTTATAGAAGAGCGGGACCTTCTGCTACAAGTGTGTTTCACACTTACTAGATGGCCCCAACCTTTAATCATTGTTAACCTACCTTAAGTTGAACAATAAACTTTTTCATTTTTTTAGGGTTCCGTAGTCAACTAGGAACCCTTATTGTTTCGCCATGTCTGTCCGTCTGTCTGTGTGTCTGTCTGTCTGTCCACGGCTAAGCTCAGAGACTGTTAGTACTAGAAAGCTGTAATTTGGCATGAATATATATATCAGTCACGCTGACAAAGTGATTGAATAAAAAAAGTAAAAAAAATTTTTTTAGGGTACCTCCCATAGACGTAAAGTGGGGGTGATTTTTTTTTTCTCGGCTAACCCTATAGTGTGGGGTATCGTTGGATAGGTCTTTTAAAACCATTGCGGGGTTGCTAACATGATTTTTCTATTCAGTGATCTGTTTGCGAAATATTCAACTTTAAAGTGAAAATTTTCATTAAAATCGGCCGTCCCCCCCCCCCTCTAAAATCTAAACAGTTGGGTGGAAAAATTTGAAAAAATTCAGGATGGTAGTAAATATATCAAATTTACTAGGAAAATTATAGCGGCTAAGATTGCTTGGAAATTATTTGTAGTTTAAGAGTAAATAGTAGCCTAAGGTATAAAACATAGGTACCTAAACTTGGATGATTCCGTACACATACGAAATCCTTAGAAAAATATTACTTGATTTTTTCGTAATGGCTACGGAACCCTACCTTGGGCGTGTCCGACACGCTCTTGGCCGGTTTTTTTTTTATTTATTCATTGTTGATTAACTTTTTTTAACACGTAACACAATCGCCGCGTATACACAACGCACGCTCATTCAAATCGCTTTCGGCGCGCCCAAAAAAACGTACTTATCCATTTAAAAACAGGCGAGTAAAAATGGCAAACAAAGCATAATCCACTCCGCACCCAGGAATGTTTATGAACCCCAACCAATTTCCAGGCGCACTGTACCCGTATAACCTCCTCTAATGCGAGCATTACGGCCTATAATACATCACGGTTATTGGCAAGCGTGAAATGACGTCGTGAAGCCAAAGAATGCCGGTTTGAAACCACCAGTCTTTTATGCGGCGAACATTATTTTCGTAAATAAGTTTGGTTGTAACGCGAGTAAGTATTATTTTTTTATGTGTAATTCACCCTAAAATGGCTGCACCGATTTGGTGATATTCCCACGGGATCGACGTAATTAGCAGAGATCGGAATTTTCACGGCAAAATATAAGACTGTCGCAATCAAGCTAGTGTTAGAACCAGTTTCTTATCGTATCGATAGTTGTGCTATAGAAGAAAAAACGGTTCACTAAATAAAAAAACATATTTAATACAGAATTTTATTTTCCCTTCATTAAAAGTTTTACCTCTTGGTTACCCGACTACGGCAAAGCCAAAAGGAAGAGCTATTATTATTAATTACTTAATATGATAAAGTATAGTTAAGGTTTAGATGAATAACAAATAAGTATAAAACAATCCCGTAACTTACCACTTCTTTTGCATATTATAAATTAACTGTGCGAATGATTATAAAATGACTTAAGGTCCTATGTCCCCTAGATGGGGCAGAGGGCATCCACAGTGCATCGCCATCCCGTTCTGTCTTGAGCGTCTCGCTTGATGATTATAAAATAATGTGCCTAAATATATCGGCATGACTTTTTTTATATATACTCGATACTCGATACTCGATACTCGATATCGGTAAAAAATGGTTCTAACACTAGCTTGATTGCGACAGTCTTATTATGTTTTGCCGTGAAAATTCCGATATCTGGTAATTAGCAGTAGCAGTATTCTTGGCTCTTTCTACATGCTTGACAGCTTCGCCATAACGAATAATAAAGTTTTCGCAATTGTCCATGATTGTACACCGTATTTTTTTATTTCGGTTAACTTTTAGGAAGGCTTCATTACCTATATCAAATAGAAAAAATGTCTCCAAGACTACTAATACTAATTCGTACCAATTATAACAAAAAATAAATAATATAAAAAACCGCTACGCAATTTGGTCACACATTTGTTTGAAAATAAATGCCCATTATGCGTCTAAGATCCCTTCCGCAGCTAACAAAAGAGCTGATAACTATGAAACGGCTGAATCAATTTTGATGAAACATGTCTAAGAATACGCTTTGAAATAAAAAAACCATACCCAAATCGGTTCACCAATTTAAGAGCTATGATGCTACAGACAGATACACACACACATAGCGGTCAAACTTATAACACCCCTCTTTTTGTGTCGAGGGTTAAAAATAGATTCAATTTTAGGTATTCTATACATACGTGTATGTGTGCGTGAGAGCGGCTAGAATCAAATCCGTGCGTAAGCGCAAGCGACACAAGTTTCCCGTCTCACCTGTGGGATCGCTGCGATGAAGTCCCAATCCATCAGCAGATCAAACGACGCAAATGGTGCTGGATAGGCCACACCTTCCGAAGGGATCCCAATCACATCCCGAGGTAAGACCTAGACTGAAATCCCCAAGGAAAACGCAAACGTGGTCGTCCAAAACAAATCTGGCGGCGGACTATCATTGGCGAAGAGAAGACCAAATTGGCAAAACCTGGAGCGAAATAAAGCGAGACGCTCAAGACGGAACGGGATGGCGATGCACTGTGGACGCCCTCTGCCCCATCTAGGGGATATAGGACCTTAAGTCAAGTAAGAAATACCAGTTAGCTCCGATCGAACACCAACAGGCCTATAGGCCACTAGGCCACTTTGGTACTTATTTCCAGTAGTTTAACCAACAACTCGGGCGGAGCGTTAAGGCAATTTGCCGGCGCGGTGAAGTGAACCCTGATTGATGGATGGTACCACTCGATCCTCAAAGGTAAACCGGCAATGTGTGATGTTGAGATAATTACTATAGGAAAACTGGGTCTTAACCACGTCGTGTAACTATAAATTAAAAATTTGAAAAACCCCCAACGCAATTAAGTCACACGTTTGTTTGAAAATAAAGTATACTTAAATTCCCATTATGCGTCTAAGATCCCTTCCGTATTACACATGAAACTACCGTGAGACTCACTCATAGTGAAAATAAACGGATCACTCACGTCTTAAAACGAGTTTAACTCGACATGTTTCGGGCTAATCCGTTAAATATATCAAATTTTCTAGGAAAATTATAGCGGCTAAGATTGCTTGGAAATTATTTGTAGGTTTAGAGTAAATAGTAGCCTAAGGTATAAAACATACCTAAACTTAGATGATTCCGTACACATACGAAATCCTTAGAAAAATATTACTTGATTTTTTCGTAATGGCTACGGAACCCTACCTTGGGCGTGTCCGACACGCTCTTGGCCGGTTTTTTATTATGATTTTCTTTTATCTTTGGTAGGTAGGTCTGAGATTAGTCGTAGGCTATTTTTTATACCCCTATTCTTCACAGATGGAGTTGCGGGTAGCAGCTAGTTTTTTATAAAACTAACCTAACGGGCTGCGGGAGCTACGGGGATCAAATAAATTCGATGACGATTTATTAAATCCTGAGATTTATACGGTTTCAAAAACTTTCCTATATTGTAACAGACCGCAATGAAATCCGCACAAGAACTAAAGTCACCGATATAGCTCGAAGAATCACCAGACTCAAATGGCAGAAGGCAGGGCACATCGCTCGTAGAACTGACGGCCGATGGGACCGAAAGGTTCTCGAGTGGCGTCCGCGGACCGGAAGACGCGATGTGGGTAGACCTCCAACAAGATAGAGCAACGACCTGGTTAGGATTGCGGGAACGCGTTAGATGCGGATGGCGCAGGACCGAGGCCTATGTTCAGCAGTAGACGTCTTTCGCCTGAAATGATGATGATGATTGTAACAGACAACGAGTTATCCTGGGTACCGTTTTTCATACTCTTAGACGGGCTTGCGCGGACCTGGGTTAGCTACTTAACTCCGAGTTAACTGCTAACCCAGGGTTAACAAGTGTCAATACCTATGTATGGAACTGTCATTCTTGACCCGGGGTACCGAAATTTTTAACGCTGAACTATGCAAGTGACCCTTAAGAACCCTAAAAATAAGGCTTAAGAAAATATTAAACGAGGCAAATGCACGCTTGAGATTACGTTTGCGGCGCCCTGTCAAGTACGAGTAAACACAAATTCAAAGTAAACAGCGCACCGTCGCTTTTGGCTCTCAAGCTCTTTGAAGTCCACAGTAATAAAGCTGGAATAACGCGTCTAAGTTGAAATGAAAAGATACTTCCGTATGTTTAGTTGTCAAAGTGCCAGATTATCCCATTAACATAATAAATGTGAAAGTCTGGACGTTTTGACGTTTGTTGTTTGTGTGTTTTGTGATGGCTTGCGTTTGACCACGATCACGCCTGATGGAAATCGAAGATGAGGTCTACGATGGAGCACGCTTGCCTAGTGAATACGCATTCACCCTAGATTTGAATATGACATTAATTATAGCTAAAGCAAAAATGTAGGTGGTTAACATCAATCAGTTACAATTTAAGAATTTTATTAATTTGTATATTTTTAGCGCATTGGCTTAAACTTTAAGGCCGTAAAAAAATACCTATATTTTTTCAATGTTTACTCTAGTAAATAAATATTTATCCGTCAGCAGAGCTATTTTCTGAGGGATGCGTTTAATTTTCCAAACATATCTAACGATATCTGGTAGTTTATTATAATTATTTTACATATCACATACAGTTGTATTCTTCTCTACGGCTTAGGTTTATTCATGCCACTCCTGGGCACGATCTCTCACATAGATACGCCTGTAGTTCCCACGGGGGCCCAGCGTGGATTGGAAACTTTACACTAATTACTTCATATTGATCATTTTCATTGAATAGTTGCTTAAATATATAGGTACTTTAATAAGGTACGGACGGTCGACCTCAGAAGTCGCTACTGAACCCATTAGTATTTTGTCACTAATGTGACATATTTCAAACTTCACAATATAACTGGCTATTGCGACTAGGACTAAAATGTTCAGCGACTTCTGAGACTGACTGTATATAATGTCAGTGAGCAAGTATAACTATAAGTAAAAGTAAGTAATTGCAAGTATAACTGGCATATTTTAATATGGTTTATTCATCAAATTTGTGTACAACGACGCTCAAAAGCGGCCATTATCGACTCATTCCACGTAATTAACAAAACACAATCAACATCGGAAGTAAAGATGCGTCGGCGCACCCGGTCGAGTCTATCGAGTTTTGAATGGCTGCATAGTCCGCTGCACATTAACGCAACGCTGCCAGTGTCAAATTACGCTCGAATACTGGCCGGTTAGATTGTTTTATGAAAAGGTTGGAATGTTAAAGGTCGTCAACTTTTAGTACGTTGAGTAAGTAAATCATGATAGCATGATAGTCTAAATTCCATTGTCACCATCTCAATGAATACCGCCATTCATACACCACAGTACCTACGTTTTCTTTGACAACTCCTGCCACGTACAGTACATCTTTATACTCAGAACCGTATGATGTTAGTATTATGGTAACTTAAACTTCTTTTGTTAATATTTTAAGGGAAAGAAATAAAAAAAAAGAAAATTGAATCTTATTCTCTCTTATCTTTTATTTATACTTCATGCGTTACCTATTAATAACAAGACTAGATCTTTATTTGTACCTACTCAACTCAGCTACAGCTATTCATACATAGTTATGATTTTATTCCGTCACCAATTAATTTAAAATCTACGCAATCATTTAATGTTTTTTTTTATTGTAACAAACCCAAATATTAGACTAGTCATGCTTCACATAAATGTGAATTTATTTAACAGAAAAGAACAAAAACTGTTTGTTTGTATCAACTATAAATATAAATTAAAATTTAAAAAAAAACCCCAGCGCAATTAAATCCAAAATCCCTTTTGCAGCATACAAAAGAGCTGATAACTTTGAAACTGCTGGACCAATTTTGATGAAACATGTCTAAGAACCATCGCCAAGAAAACTGCTTTCAAATAAAAAAAACCGCATCCAAATCGGTTCACTCATTTAAGAGTTATGGTACCACAGACAGACAGACACACACACACATAGCGGTCAAACTTATAACACTTCTTTTTGTGTCAGGGGTTAATAAAATACCATTAATCAAACGCCCTGCTTGTATTAATTACAAAATTTACCTAGCTTATTTTAGGATTACAGACTTAGACAAGACAAGTCTAGGCATCTTTTGTGTAGGATTATGACTGAGCCATGGTCTTGACTACGATACAGATTACTACTTAAAAAGTATAGTCGACCACGTATGTGCTTTACTATTTTTTATAACATCGCTGCAAAAGTGATTAAGCAAGCTGAGATGTGCGATGCATAGGAAAAATTTGTGTTTAAACTCCTGACCATTGATAGTGTAGGGGTTTAGCACGCAGCACGGAATGCTGAGGACCTGGGTTCGAATCCCAGCGCTGGTCTTTTTTCTGGGTTTTTCTGTGCATCCATATTTCAGTTTGTATTTAGTATGAAAAATTTGGCTTTAATTGTTACGCAGTAAAATACAACGATGTTCAACAAATTAATTAATAACACAAGGAAAAGGTGGCGTTCAAAAAGTAGCACACGCCAGTATTGTAAAGTTGGGTTACTTAGGCCCCGAACGGTAACAATAGCAATTGCGATTAATTCGATCCGTTTTATCATGGCACATTTACATCTTCCCACCATAATTGCATAGCACATCTCTGGTGCAAAAGCAACCTTTATTTGGTCCAACTTTTTGGAATCCATCTTGTTAAATAACAAATAAATAGTAGCAACTATTTGTAATAGTTTAGTTGGTAATTTGGCATAAAGCTAGGGGTTCACATCCCGGGCAGTTGGGCGGCGTATACGCAACGCAGTTTTCCTCGCCGCGGCATGAGTGGCCCTTGCATACATCGAACGAGGACAGGCATGATCTGTACGCTGTAACAGAGAAAATAAATAGTTATTACTGTTCCAAAACATACTATATTACGGTGAAGGAAAACATCGTGAGGAAACCTGCGAACACCTGCGAAGAAATTCAATGGTGTGTGAAGTTCTCAATCCGCATGGAAACTACACCACTTGCAGTGGTATGTATATAAGCCAATAATAATAATCTTCCAGCCGTGTTCGGCTACGGCAACTACTTCCTACAAAAGAGAGCTTCGTTGATGTGATCTCTGGTGACTGACGTGTCCTATCTTAACAGTGAATGTGCGCCTGCACATGCTGCACGTCAGCACCCCTCCGACTTAATTGTATAATATGGCTGCAAGTGGCCTGGCCTTCAGCTCATCGCGCTTTGCATCGAGCTATATAATATAAGCCAAGCCAATAGGGTAATGATGAAGATGATTTTTATCCATGAACTGTCTTTTGACACGTAAATAAAAACAAATAAATAAATATTAGGGGACAATCTTACACAAATCGACCTAGTCCCAAACTAAGCAAAGCTTGTGCTATGGGTACTAGACGACGATAAACATACTTATATAGATAAATAAATACTTAAATACATAGAAAACATCCATAACTCAGGAACAAATATTCGTGCTCATTACACAAATAAATGCCCTTACCGGGATTCGAACCCAGGACCTCTTGCTTCGTAGGCAGGGTCACTACCAACTAGGCTAAAGCGGTAGTTACGTAAAAGTATAATACTTAATTGTCACTAGCTTTTGTCCGCCACTTCGTCCGCGCAGAGATATTTATGAACAACCTCAATTTTGTATCGCGTGGAAAATTCCAAAAATCCCTTCTCACTGCATCTGTGTAATTCTAAAGGGTATTATTACAATACCGAAGTACGAAAGACCGAATGTATTAAAACATCGAATGGGTCAAAAGACCGTTAAGATTGTTATAAAACTAACCTAACTTAACCTAATGGGTTCTGTATGATGCCGTTTTAATAAATTCTGAGAATTTTACGGTTTCAGAAAAAAATCGTGTCGGTCTTTTGACCCATTCGATGTTTTAATACATTCGGTCTTTCGTACTTCGATATTGTAATACATACCCAATTCTAAAATATAAGCCATGTAGCAAGTTTCTATAACAGCTACGGTTACAGAGATAAGGTTACTTTGAATCGAACATATCCCGTTTATTCCTAATTCCGTGTGAATTTCAACAAATCCGTCCTTTTTCCTTGCCTATATCATAAGGCGAACACTAAGCATATAATATTTCAGCCTTCTAAGGCCAGGGTTTATGATGATGATGATGATGATGGTGAGTCAGTCAACCAGTGAGTAAATAAAGTCAGGTCAGGACTTTTTATATGTATACATTTTATATGTTAAGTACTTAAACGTTACTTATTTAATTAATTTAAATTTGCGTCTTGCCGTGTAACACGAACATTACTCAAGTATAATTCGTCTCTTTTTAGCCGAAGTCAGAAACAAAACTTCCATTTGTCACTGGGCTGTCTCAAACGTTTTCATATTTTAGCTCATCTTGAAAATTAGCTTAATATAGCCGCATTTGTTAGCTATCCCACAGAGTAAAATTTAAAACTCAATAAACCATGCACAAACAAAAAGCCGAATTTGTACTCATACAACACTTTCCGCCCCTTTCCTTTGCCAGAAACTGCATAAATTCTAACTCCGTTTCTCCCATATGTGCAGGCGGGTCAATTCTTACTATTTATTACTGGCAGATGCACACACTAAGTTAGGCAGTCTTACTGCAAGCCTTGTGTTTAGGAGCTTAAATAGGATACTTTAAAGAAAAATATCGAGCGAGCTCAGTGAATACGGGAGGCGTTATCGGGTCGTATCGTTTATCGAATCTACTCACTGGCAAAGCTATGAAGTTCTCGTTTTCTCCCTTAATCTGATATTTATTTACAAGAGTCCGATAATCCGTTTACCAACTCTCTTGCTTACTTTACTGTTTGTAATGTCATTGTGCGCCAGCCGTAAGCGGTTCCGAGTGTCGTTGCTCGGAAAATGGAAATATTTTCCTCTAATTGTTTTGAATTTTCGGAACATTCGAGAAGATTTGGAAGATTAATGCGCGTAAT
The DNA here is from genome assembly GCA_947859365.1 of Archips crataeganus. Taxonomy (NCBI): domain Eukaryota; kingdom Metazoa; phylum Arthropoda; class Insecta; order Lepidoptera; family Tortricidae; genus Archips; species Archips crataeganus. The sequence continues at coordinate 17,030,027 of OX402058.1, forward strand.
GCCACCCTGAGTGGAATCCGCGCGTTCGTGGAGTAAAGGAATGTAAAGCGTACGAGACAATCTGAGAACATTTTAGCGTTTGCGCAGTTTTTGCATACGTATTTAAAACATTAGTTCATGATTTGTGAATTTTAGATTTTTTTTTGTTAAATGGTGAGGTTTTTTGTGTGTTTAATTTTCCATTTTAATTCTTAATCATGATTATTTAAATTTTAAAATTTTTAATTTCAAATTCCAATGGTTAATTTTCAATTTTGAGTGGTAATCATAAGTTTTAATTTGCAATGTTATTTTTATTTAGGTCATTAATATGGACCTCCGCAAAGTAACGCCTGATTCAATAAATTTATTTTGAAGTTTTGATTCTGAATTTTATTTTATTTTATTTGTGACATTGGTAATGTAATGGTTTTATGATTTTAATATAAACTAATGTTCTATGTTTACTAACTGTAGTTCTAAGCAACCTTGTTACTAACAACTATGGACATGTTTTCCGAAATAAATTATTATTATTATTATTATTTCACTGACTCCAAAAGAAGATTCTCAATTTCAATTAAGTATTTTTTTTACCGTATTTTTAATACAAAATCTAGTTTTGAAAGTAGCCACCAAAAAGACGTAATTCTAAATACCGTTTTGTAATAAACTTTAAGCCTTCATAACTCGAAAACAATATTGCCTTAATAATACCAAATAATACTAAGTATAGGTATATTTTTTGTTCCCTTGGAACGCCATCATTTATGCACTATTATTATCTAGCCTGGATTGATGTCCCACTGCTGGGCAAAGTCCTCCCCCCATGTCCTCCATTTCCCCCGATCCAAAGCAGCCTGAGGTCAGTCGTCGAGAAATATTAAAACTATTTTTTAAAATATTGATTTGAAGTCGGGTTTTCTTGCCCCCCCCCCTCCTCCCCCCTCTAACATCCGATACGAACGACAGTAAAGCCGTAGTTTGAGTACCGGGAAACGATATAGAATGGTATCCCGGAAATCACCCTTTAAGAGGGTGAAAAGGGGAGGGTGGAAGTTTGTATGGGGAATCAATAACCGCTGAACTGATTGAAATAAAATTCCGAATGGAGCTATTTAGAGGTCCTGGAAGGGCTATAGGATAGTTTATATCTCAAAAAATTGCAAAATATTACTCAAAGTGAAATAATATGGATTACTCACGACTCCAAACGAGTTTAACTTAACATGTTTCGGGCTAATCCGTAGCCCTTCCTCTCAAAGGACCACGCTACGGCTGCTGCCAAACGCGTACTACGCGCCACCGCTCTGCTCGCGAGGCTGCTCTACGAGACTGATACCGGCGCACAACTACGGCGACAACGTAACGTGAGTAATCCGTATTATTTCACTATGAGTGATTCCCACGGTAGTTTCATGATTGTTTAAAGTGCAAAGTAATACTATAATAATTAACATACATATAGTAAAAATCTTCCCAGGTGAATTTTTCGCTTCGAGCCCTTATCTTTCAAAACAATCGGTATCGTCATAGTATTAAGGTTCAAATTTAATGTAATGGCTCGAAACGAAAAATTCACCTGGGGAGATTTATACTATACTTACTGTCGATACATTCTCCTTCTATACAACACCCACCGCAGCACTGCTCGTGATCGGCACACTAGAAGAAAAAAAAAACAGTTGTATATATCGGTCAATTGGTTGGGATGCTGGTAGAATGGCATGGGGTTCTAGAGTGGCGGCCGCGAAAGACGTGGTATGAAAAGGTCCCAAACAAGATGGACGAACGATCTAGTAATAGTCGCCGAAACCACCTGGAGGCGGGGAGCGCAGGACCGATCGTTTTGGAACTCTTTGGGGAAGGCAGTGGACGTTTTTTGGCTGATATAGCGATAATGATGACACCGATATAGCTTAAAATACAATAAAATATTTAATATTCTTTGAACGCCAAATCAGTAGGTATTTGTTGCAATGTTATAAAATGAAATTACTAAACTAAAACTTATTTTTAGTTTTGTCTGAAACTACGTACCTAATATATAATCAGTGAAAATTTATCTATTACGGTCCAAAAAATTGAGACCTGTGACAGACGGACGGATAGACAGACAGATAACGGACTCTCAGTAATAGAGTTAAGTTGGCTCCCTTTGGTTACGGAACCCTAAAAACATCCGTGTTTAATTTTATTTCTTCACACTTGACAGTTGAGATTTCGGCCGACCACTTAAAGTGGGTGAAATCCACTTGCTACCTTTACTTTAACCTTAACAAACATAACTCTATTAAAACTACTCACCCGGATCCCGCCAACCTTACAATCCTGCGCAAACGCCACACACAAAAACCAACAAAACAATATCTTATAATCCATTTCGAACACCTAAAACGCGTGCAAATAACAAAACATCAGAAAACAACTGAAAATCGCCCATTACTTCAATGGCATTGACGAATTATCGTAATGTATAACCTCCTTAGAAACAATTGAACATCGACGTTCACTGCAATCGCATTTAACGTCAGTGGAAACATGTGACTCGCGCGCCGACCTCGCGCATTGTGGAGATTTATGTAGACACAGCTGCATTTGCTATTGCGTATATAATCGTAGTAAATGAATGGGCTAAATAGGGCGGTACTGAAAGGCATGAAAATGGTTTCACCGTCATTGACTATAGGTGTAAAATAGAATAATAACATTATTTTATTGCGTGCTAGATTGATCCATGGTTCAAGTCTCTCGAAAATTTAAACTCAAGGATTTTGCAAAATTTCACGGGATCCCCAAAAATTACTTCGTGGTATTCTGTGTTGCGTGAAGAATTCCCTTACAAAATTTTACGACACTGCAGTTAGCGAGTGAGATATCGTGATTTTATGTGCGTACATCCCGATCCCGTGGGAATATCAGTATGAAAAGTAGTTAAGTGTTTGTCCTAAGATTCAGCTATGTAAATACGAAATTTGATTTAAATCAAGCCATTTAACAATTACACACGCACTCATAAACTTACGCATTCATAATTTTTAGTACGATTAAAACAATGGCAAAACGAAGAACGTAGAACTAAACGATTAGTAAGGTATAATTCTTAATAGTACAGTTTATAAATCGAAGTAAGAACGAAAGCAAAAACAAAATAGCATATAATAAACTTAAAAATATGAATTCAGTGAAGACGCATTAATATTTTTAAGATCAACTTAGAATCCGCTTTGATTCACGCAAAGTACGACTCCTCCCGTCAGAATATTACGCGGTATTATGAGTTCGCTACAACCTCAATGTCGTCTGGCAATATCGTGACTGTTCAATTGACTACACATTGGTATGCTGTATCTGTAAATGAAACTCGTGCAACGTTGACTCTTGCAACATCACAGTGAACCGAAGTTGCGAGCTTGGTGTCGAACCCAAAACCCTCTGGTTGAAAGGCTGTAGATCAAACCACTAGACTGTCACGACTCAAATTTAAAGGCCAATAAGCAATAAAGCCCAGAATCAATATTTGAAAACCTAATTCGATTGACTTCATATTTGTTTAAACCCTAAATAATCCCGTCTGATACCGAAAACGCTCAATAGCAAACAACGAAACATCCCTACTAAATAATCCCACGTTTCCCAGGTAAAAACAAACAAAGTATCACGTAGCAAGCAATAACCTCTTATCCGGGCATGGATGAGACCCTTGTCCATTTTTACGATCATTCAATATCTGAATTTTCAATTTTTTTGCCGTTGCATGAATGGTTTTCCAAAAGGGTTTTCCTTGGGATAAAAGGGTAGAGGATGTCGTGGGAAAAACCGTTAAGCACTTATGAATTGCAGGATGGGTCTATTGTGCCTCATCCAATTGAATAAATTATATTTCTTGCCAAAGAAAACGAAACAAATGCCGGATATTGCATGAATTTGTTCACGCGTATAAGGGACGGATCCTTCTGCGTGGCTTAGGCAATTTTCACACAGAAAACTGCTCAGTTTTAGGTAAAAGGTTAAAAAACATTTTTAAGATCGACGCTCAAAAGGCGTCTTTTTAACTTCAGAAATTTCACAATTATTAAATCTGTCACTAAGTCATCTGTAACAACGAGTAAAAAAAATCTTATTTTCGCTGAATGCTTATTTTTTTAGGTCGACAGTTGTAGGAATGTACGTTAGTGCATGTTAATTTTTTTTAATCGTTCGTTGTGTATATATTATAATTTCAACATAAAACGACCGCCATTTTTTGTATATGAAAGAGAGCAAACGAGCATGTGGGTCACCTGATGGCACGCAATCACCGACCTCCGTGGACACCCGCAACACTAAGGGTGTCAGGGATGAAAGGAGGTATGAAAGGGGCCCTCTCAAAGATAGATATAGTTTTGTAAAAAAATAAGCGCTGTACCAGTCAGAACTCTAACCCACAACATAGTTGGTAAAAAAAAAAAAAAAAAACTGTTTATTACTTTCATAAGAAATACAAAATTAATTATTAATATTATTAGTACAATCTTTTAAATTTTAAGATTATATACTAACAACTTACTTTCATTAACACTACATTAACTTATTATAATTAGTTAATATTTGTAATAGATACTTTTTTACAATACTCTTAGTCTTAGTCTGTGTTGGCTTATTAAGTATACCATTTATGGTATTGTTAGCTGAAGCTGTTTAGGATATGTGGCAAGTAATTACCCCCCCCCCTACCCCCCTTTTTTAACCCCTTTATACCCCCCTACCCCCCCCCCTTTGTTATATAAATTTTTGATAGTGCGAGTAGTGGTAGTTTTTTTTTATTAGAGATAGTTAATGTAGTACCATAAGTCTGTTTTTGTTTTGTGGGAATAAATGTTTTGGCTTCAAAAGACTAAAATTCAAACAACAGAAAAGTTTAAATTTTGTCCGGAAATGGCGATCCACTCAACCATTTAGCCTTAGCCCAAAGGGCACAGCTACAAATCAAACTCAGACCGGTGGCAGCGCAAACAGAATATATCGCTACACTTCCAGTCACACTCCAACGGGCAGTCCCTATCTTAAATCATAGAAACAAGGCTATGTGTTATACGGTCTGTCGCCAATCACGAGAAGTCTGTGACAGGGAAATGCTCTCCTTTTCTCTCGTAGGTGCTTGACTATGTGTGAGAGAAGACAGCGAAGCGTCTGACAGTCAGACGTATATTTCAACTCTAGCCCCATCACAGCTTAAGTAGGTACTCGTAATGAACTAAAACAATTACTTTGCTCACCCGCGACCTTACAATAGTTACGTTTATGCAAGAAATGTGCGTTCATGCAGTTCCTCCACCTCCACACTGTACGAACACACACAAATCACATAAACCCAACCATCACCACCACCAAGCTACACTGACGCGTTTCGAACTCAACCAGAGCTCATCTTCAGAGTTACCACAACCGTATGCTATGCTACCAACTGTTAAACTAACAAACCAAAACAAATGTTTTAACTTGTCACTGTAACTTCTCAAGTACCCACTTTATTTTTCTTATTCTCAAACTACCCCACAAAAATTAACTTTTATTGACATATTATAAAACTACCTTGAATTTTTTTGTTTATTTATTTATAAGGCATATTTAATTAATACTAACTGTTCAAATTCGACCCAAGCCGCAGTAAAGGAGAAGATACTAAATTTACCTGTTCATTAATAATAGACCCCATAGTGTTGTACCTAATTATTTCCATGCATTCCAGAGCATCCAGACGCAACCCCTTGCCGCAATAATGTAACACTTCATAAGAATCTGAATCTAACAATGAATGATTTGATTCCAACAAATGTTTTGCAAAATTCGATCTATCTGGATGCTCATTCCTATATGCCGAAACATGCTCTTTAAATCTAGTATTAAAACTTCGGCCTGTCTGTCCTACGTATATCCCATTGCAGTCATTACAAGTAAGCTTGTATACCCCCGATCTAGTTCCCTTATCTACCTGTTCTTTGTGGTTACATAGCCTAGAGTACAAAGAGTTGTTAGTCTTAAAGGCAACATTAATATTGTTTGATTTTAAAATGCCATAAATCTTATCAGACAAACCCCCGACGTAAGAGATGCTAGATCTATATTTGTTAGTAGACTGAGAAGGTAACGCAGCGTAAAGCATGCTATTTACTAACCGTGCCTGCTTCTTTTGAACTAAACTATCTACCATTGATTTTGTATAACCATTTGAGATCGCTATCTGATAAATAGTACTCAACTCTAAATCAAAATGTTCCTTAGAAAGAGGCACCGTCAACAATCTATTAACATAACAATGGAAAGCAGCCAGTTTATGCTGCCACGGATGATTAGAAGATGCTGGTATAACTGCTGCTGGAAGTTGCTGTTATACCAGCATCTTCTAATCATCCGTGGCAGCATAAACTGGCTGCTTTCCATTGTTATGTTAATAGATTGTTGACTGTGCCTCTTTCTAAGGAACATTTTGATTTAGAGTTGAGTACTATTTATCAGATAGCGATCTCAAATGGTTATACAAAATCAATGGTAGATAGTTTAGTTCAAAAGAAGCAGGCACGGTTAGTAAATAGCATGCTTTACGCTGCGTTACCTTCTCAGTCTACTAACAAATATAGATCTAGCATCTCTTACGTCGGGGGTTTGTCTGATAAGATTTATGGCATTTTAAAATCAAACAATATTAATGTTGCCTTTAAGACTAACAACTCTTTGTACTCTAGGCTATGTAACCACAAAGAACAGGTAGATAAGGGAACTAGATCGGGGGTATACAAGCTTACTTGTAATGACTGCAATGGGATAATAATATACGTAGGACAGACAGGCCGAAGTTTTAATACTAGATTTAAAGAGCATGTTTCGGCATATAGGAATGAGCATCCAGATAGATCGAATTTTGCAAAACATTTGTTGGAATCAAATCATTCATTGTTAGATTCAGATTCTTATGAAGTGTTACATTATTGCGGCAAGGGGTTGCGTCTGGATGCTCTGGAATGCATGGAAATAATTAGGTACAACACTATGGGGTCTATTATTAATGAACAGGTAAATTTAGTATCTTCTCCTTTACTGCGGCTTGGGTCGAATTTGAACAGTTAGTATTAATTAAATATGCCTTATAAATAAATAAACAAAAAAATTCAAGGTAGTTTTATAATATGTCAATAAAAGTTAATTTTTGTGGGGTAGTTTGAGAATAAGAAAAATAAAGTGGGTACTTGAGAAGTTACAGTGACAAGTTAAAACATTTGTTTTGGTTTGTTAGTTTAACAGTTGGTAGCATAGCATACGGTTGTGGTAACTCTGAAGATGAGCTCTGGTTGAGTTCGAAACGCGTCAGTGTAGCTTGGTGGTGGTGATGGTTGGTTGGTTTATGTGATTTGTGTGTGTTCGTACAGTGTGGAGGTGGAGGAACTGCATGAACGCACATTTCTTGCATAAACGTAACTATTGTAAGGTCGCGGGTGAGCAAAGTAATTGTTTTAGTTCATTAATATGGACCTCCGCAAAGTAACGCCTGATTCAATAAATTAGGTACTCGTAGTTGTTAATTTTGATGCATGGTTTCATAAATCACGTACACCGTATTAAGTATGCATAAAAATCCTTCCAAAATTACTACGATTTAATTCCTTACTATTCCTTACTTTCTCTCTTTAAGGGTTGATTCTTAAAAACAATTAATGCAGCGGCTATAAAATGTGGCTTCCATAGCTTCAGCGAAATCGTTTTGTTGTACAAAATATCATCCCTTATTTCACTCCCATTTAGGGACTTTCAAAAACTGATGAATGGCATCAATTTTTACTAACGATAAATACCTAAAACTTAAATTTTGACGTGTGTAGCTATAGGGAATTCAAATTTCCATTTAACGTTCTCATTTCAACCCTTTAAGGGTTGAATTTTCAAAAATAAATCCTGAGTACCTGCATGATAAATCTAGATAAAGTGTTCTGAATTGTAGAGTCACACTGCCGCCGATATATTTATGATATTTAATTTACGACATATTAATAACTAAACTTTACAGCATAAGCTCGCTCACAACGATATACGAATGGAATCATATACCTACATATATGCCGAGTGGAAAATACAGCTAAAAATGTTAATTTGCTAAAAGCAGAATAACATGTATGCGCACTGTTACGGAAAATTGTTTTCATAAAAGAAAAGGAAGGGTTTAAATGTAAAAAATCTGGTATTTGAATTCTCGACTTGCTTTCCTGCGTCTGGACGGCTTATATGAAAAATATTGTTAAAATTAAACTATCTCAAATTTAGTCACGTTTTAAATTAAGACCTTATGTGTTGACAATTAGAGTATAATTTATAATCATTGGTCAGAGGGAAATGAGCCTTTTTTGTCATAACAAAATAACCTTAAAGCGGTTATTGTTAGTTGGATCGACTTTGCTTGGTGACAACTACATTACAAAAAACTGTTTTACAAAATTCTATTAACTTTTTCTCAGTAAGCGTAAACTATTTTTTTAAGAGGTACCGTACTTAGTTTACCCAGGGTGCAAATTTTAAATTAAAATGTTTAAAACTTATAAATAACAGAAAGGAATATTTTTGCGTAATGTGATTCTACCATTCTGCTTGTGTAAATGTCTGTATAGCAAAATATGGATAAAAAATACAGTAAGTAATTGACAAAATTAAAGAATTTATTAAAACAAAAATATTTCGTACTAAATACAAACTGAAAATATAGATGCACAGAAAAAACCCCAGAAAAAAGACCAATGCTGGGAATCGAACCCGGGTCCTCAGCATTCCGTGCCGTGTGCCATGCCCCTACACCACCACTGGTCTGAGATTAGACACGAATCTTTCCTATACATTATACATTTCAGTCTGCTAAATCATCACCTCATGCAGTGACAAGCGCACATCTATGTTACACCCTCTGTCGAGAGATTTTAACACTCCTTCGGAACTAACCGCTCACTAGGACAAAAGATGGCGCTACTGTGCAACTTTAAACAAGTTAGCTATGAAGTATCTTTTACAAAAAGATACTTCATAGCTAACTTGTTTAAAACAAAAATATAATGAAAAAATAAAAACAAGTTCTGTCTTGACCTACGGTGCGCAAACTCGGTCCTTAACTGAGAACCAGATAACCAACCTTCTTACCCGTGCCGCTCGGGTAAGGGAATAACCAAACTCAAGGTTTGCCAACGAGCTATACAGCGCAGCATACTAGGGGTTAAAAGGATCGAATCTGTATTGGGCTCCAAAACTCAAATCGCTGATGTTGGAAAACTGACTACCAAGTTTTCATGGGACTGGGCGGGGCATGTCTGACGGATGCAAAAACAGAGCGATTAAAAAAAATTTAGCTTACTCGTACGTGTGAGGCATTATTAGATAGGTCTTAAAAAATGATGTAGAGGTTTCTTGGTAGGTTTTTGGTTTAAGATAAGAGTGTTGATTCAGGCAAAACTCTAAGATGTAAATGTTTCTTGAAGGTATTTCCAATTCGCACTAAGACGCGGGTAGAGGTTAGTAGGATATAAGGATTGGTACCGGTTTATCACGGGATGCACTTTGCAACAAACTCGGGAATAAAGTGCGGCATTATATTGAAGGATGCTGCGGCGAGATGAATAGGCGCCCAGGGTATTGGGAATAGTTTCTTGAAGATAGATTCAAAGGACTGTAGAGCTTTCATGAACCTGTTTTAGTCTGTGAAAGCTAAATTGAAATGGCAAAGAGCTACCTCTCAAAGTATTAACATCGCTATTCAAGGAGGAAAAGCCGGCCTTTTTTACTCAGTTTTAAGCTACAATATTTTATTTCAATATATTTAAGTTTATGATTAGGACATTTCTAAGTTATGTAAATAGCCTCGCATCAAACGCCACCGTATTAACGGATAAATTACTAATTTATGTACGATTTAATACTCGGGAACAGCCTATATATATATAGAATACTTAGAAGCGAAGGGTAGGGTCAACAGCATAAATAAGTGGTCATTTCTGTACCTTGTCGTTTTCAATCGGTTGACAATTTTGTATAACATTTCAAGCATGACGTTAAAGTGACAAGGTTCATAAATGATCACTTATTTATGCTGTTGACTGTACTGACAACACGAATTCCGCGGGTTGACTAAACTTTCGATGTAACCAAATGCTTCTCTTCCATTACTGCACTACAGTGGGTAGGTACGTTTTTAGTTTTTTTTTTTTGCTCCGGCTTTACTTGCAAAAATTTTCACGCCCCGCCACATAGTAATTAAAGAGAGGATTTGAACTTGATCAACCTCTGAACCACAAAACTCATTGCGAACAACAACTGATACAGTATATTCCTACTTATTGTTGATTTGTTTGTGGGTTTATCTAATCAATTAATTTTATAAAAGTAGAACATTCCTGAGAAGGAACTCTACTCGGGATTTTGGTCTTTGACCAGAGATTAGAGAAACGTTGTATTTGTCACTCAGTAGTGATCTGGGGCTAAATTCAGGAACGTGCCTTCATGGGTTTGGTAGCGGTAATTCAATCGTTTGGGTTGGGTTTGGTTTGAACTGCTATTCAGAAACGCTAAAAATCACTGGCTTGCGAGAGGTTTGGGCTGAGTTTGGGATGACCCTTATTTATTTGTTTATTTATTTATTTACAAAGCGAATTAACAGGAAAATAAGGTTTATCCCAAGCTCAACCCATTCCTATCCTCTCCCAAACGATTGAATTGCCGCTCGCAAACCGTGTTGGGCCGTTCCTGAATTTAGCCCCTGAACTCTTCCGCACTAGGAGACTTTAAGGCACTACCGCTACGTCAAATCATCTAATTTATGGACGAGGTGATAAAAGCAATGGAGTAAGTGAGAAGGAGGGGTAATTACACAAAAGATCCCTACGGGTCGAAGTGTATCCGCAAGGACCCCTAATACTAAGATAAGACCTGAACTCTTAGGGGGAGGTTTTCGTAGTGACATACCTGTACCTAATTGCATTTTTAATAAAAAGGCCTTAGCAAAAGGCGTTGCAGTGTATTTTTAATCACAGTAGGTATTTATAGTTTTATTTCCCGATGAATCGAGTTAATCGTATCGATAAACAAGCTGTTTTATTGGAGAGTGCCGCACTCAGTCTTCCGCTCGATAGTTGCGTAGCGACATTTCAATTTAATATCCATTATTTCCCGTTTCCTACTGTTTTATAACGTTATTATTGGATGTCTTCGTCGTTAACTTCACTGTAAAAGCATTTTTAACCGACTTCAAAAGAAGGAGGGTTATAAATTCGATTGTATGTTTTTTATGTTTGTTATTTCAGAACTCCGTCATAGTTTTTCACATTGGATTAGGAATAGTTCCAATCAAGTCTCATTGTCACCAAAGTCAGAATCTGATGAGTGATTCCTGGGGAAATAGAGGGAACTCTTCCAATATTGTACGGATACCTAAAATGGTCTCTATGGTTTCAAATTCAATGTCAAAATCAAATCTTTTTATTGTAGACTGTGGGTACATAATATACAGCAGTTGTTAAACTTATTAGAGACGTGCCGTCACAATCAGCCAGTTTTGGCGTACAATATTTTAAATTGAAGCTCGCCGAGATACATTTATATTGCGTGTTATGTCATAATTTAATAAGCCATAATGTACCATTTTCCATAATTATCATTAGTCATAAAGTGATTTATTTCTGAAAAAGTATTTTCTTTGGAATCGTTATTAAACTAATCTAAACTTACCTAACCTACCTACCTACCTACCTACCTACCTATTCCGCGGACCGGAAGACGCAGTGTAGGTAGGTCTCCAACAAGATCCCATACTCTGACAGCAACGACCTGGTTGGATGCGGATGGCGATCTGTTTGGCGAGCCTTGGGGAGGCCTATGTTCAGCAGTGGACTTCTTTAGGCTGAAATGATGTTGATGAACCTAAACTACTGCGTTCTATAAGATGGCATTTTAAAATCTCCTGAAGAAAATACTGATTCAGAAATAAATCACTTTAGGACTAATGATAATTATGGAAAATTATACATTATGAGTATTATGACTTATTAAATTTTGGGAAACAAAGGGATCCTTAGCTAAAAGTTCAATTCGTCGCCTCGGCACGGTCCACGTACCAATTTATTTTAATGAGTTCCAGATATTTCCTCGCAGTAGCAGCATCAAGCTCGAGCTCGAGTTAAAAACGCTGAAAAAACACATTTCTTGTATGATGACTCATTTAATTTTTAGTATTTTTTGTCATAGCTGCTACGGTAATACGTAATCGGTGAAAATTTCAAGTACCTATCTAGTTATGCACTTGTTGAGTTAAAAATGCTGAAAAAAGCACGTTTCTTGTTTGACGCAAGCTTTCATTTTTAACTTTATCTTATGTTTAGTATTTGTTCTTATAGAGGCCACAGTAATAGGTACGTAATCGGTGAAAATTTCAAGTGTTACGGTTAAAAAGATAGAGCCCTGTGACAGACAGATGGAGGAACGGACAAGGAGACGGACGCACAGGTAGCGGGGTCTCAGTAATAGGGTCCCGCTGACACCCTTTGGGTTCGGAACCCTAAAGCGCTGACAGTACCAACAAAATGACTACGCATTCCCAATGACATAATCCCCGACGAAATTAATTCAACATAAACATCTCCAGCTGATTGGTGGATATAATTGATCCCGTAAGCCGTAACACGGCAACAGATTGAGCGGATGTATTTTGAAAAAACTGGAAATAAAGTTAATTAAACTTTTATAGGGAATACGCAAAGTTTCGGGTCCAATTTGCTGGTACAATGCGCATTTTATTTATCTACCGGGTATGCGCGCTTTTACAAAGGGAAATATAACAACTGAATGGCAGGTTTTATGCCTTAATTCAAGACAGCTGCTTTTTTGCTATAGAAGAAGACTAACTGCTACCAACCAAGTCATCCCTCTAACGTTATTGACAGACAAATAAGTAGCTACTTAACTTAGTTTAAAGTTACATACTTCCCATCACATCCAAGCTAATTATGTCAGCTAATTATGTATATAAACTTAGTTCTAAAAAAATACAAAATTCATTGAAGTGGTAACCTAACTGTGTGTCATAAAAGGTGTCATACGTTATTTCAATCGATTTTGCTTCTCTATTCGTTTTGTACGCGTGCTGTTATTTATTTATTCTTCTCTGTACGACTTATAGCGATTAATAGTGTATATCTACGAAAGGGTGCTGTAACACAGGGTATCTTAGCGCAGGACTCTTGGTTGTGGCTTTTTTTGTAAAAAAACTATTGAAATAAACGCTTTTTCATTTCATTTCATTTCATTTTGCGATCCTTAATAATAATAAAACAAAGGATCGCTTTTATACAATTTTTGTAAGAAATATTGCAATCGAATAAACACAAATACTAGTTGTTTGCGTGAAATCTTAATGTTAGGAATTTTACAAAATTTTATGCGTTTTTTGTTTGTGACCATTAGTGACAGATATACCGGTCACGGTTTCCTCTCACTGTTCATACAGACCCCGTACCATTCTATCACTTGAATAATTAAACAATAAAACGCTTTTTTGAACCTCAATCCCGACTAAAATGGAAGAAAAATGCTGCACTTAAAAAATCGTTGTATTAGATAATGCGTCACAAAGTGCAACGTCAAAATGACCTTCACGCACTGACATAAGGTTCAAAATAGCTTTACAATTAACAAGGCTTGGCGTTAAAAAGGTTAAAAGTAAGTTTCTGCCACGGCTAAGTAAGCAGGAGCTAAATGCAAAGCAGTTCGAAGATTGCTAACGTGTTGTATGCACAGCACACTGCCGTTAGCACGCCGTGCACATGTAGACGCGGCACCGTTAACATTATTAAAGCACTACAAACTACTTAATTATGCTGAGCTGGTACGCAGTTTCGGTATTGCTGCTGGTAAAAAGCGTACAAAATTTTAATTAACACTGCATTCAACTTTTATATCCGGTGGAAAGCTCTGCTGGTTGATGATCGAAATCAAAACGTTAATTTTGTAAGTAGGCCGCAAATGGTTATTTTATATGTCTATGTATCTTTTATATTAACAGCGCTTTCGGAAAGACCATCATTGGCAAGAAGAATGAGCCACAAGAACCTTGATAGAAACAATAATTATATTACTAAGCTGTTGCCCGCGGGTCTGTTTGCGAAGAATTCGTGTACCTATCGCTACCCCGCGGGAATTACTCAATGTTTATTTATAAAACGTAGATAAATATATACTTAAATACTTTTTTTAATTTTATAAAAGAACAAGATGATTTAACAACATCTCAAAATTGGCAAAACTTAGAAAAATAGTAGATTGTTCAACAAGGGAGGAAAATAACCAATATCACACGAGATTACCCGAGCACCGCGAGGGTGCCAATATTCCGAGGGTGTTTAGGAGTAGTTACCATGGAGAGATCTCTCTCCAGGCAGATGTTATGCCTGGGGACCGAAGTCCAATGGATGAAAGTTGGATGTTGTATTTATGCAGCCGAGTTGAGAAACTTCGATAGCGTGATGTAGGATTGTAGTTGTTAGTTCCTTATGTGATGACTAGATGGCGCTAGTAGTCGCTACATCAGCCCCCCTTTTAGACCGGAGGTCGATACGAATTGCAGTGGAGTGCAGTCTGTGCGTCATGTGGGCGCTTGCAAGGGCCAATCGCTCAGAGCCTCGTCGGCGAGCATTGTTGTTCCTATGCTACTTGTAGATGCATGCCTGTTGCGTGATTGCTCGGAGCCTTGTTGGCGAGCGTTGGTTGATTGATTCGCAAATGGAAGTAGTGGGAGGAGGATATGCGAGCTGTAGACACCAGGCAGACAATAGATACATGCTAATGGTGCACAGTGCGGTGAGTATGGCTTGCTGTGAGACTGCGTCATCCGTCTTGTGTGTCTGAAGGTTGCGATTTTTGTCCAATGTCGTGGGTCACCAATTTGGGGGTAGTTACAATAGAGAGATCTCTCCCCAGGCAGATGTTATGCCTGGGGACCGAAGTCCAATGGGTGAAAGTTGGAAGTTGTATTTATGCAGCCGAGTTGAGAAACTTCGATAGCGTGATGTAGGATTGTAGTTGTTAGTTCCTTATGTGATGACTAGATGGCTCTAGTAGTCGCTACAAGATATTAGTGTTTTTCCCGAGTTAAACACTCTGCTTTTCATTCCGACTACAAGGAAAGTAAGAAAATATAAGTATAAATAAATAAAAATGTCTAAACTGGTCAATATGATCGTTGTAAAATATTTCAATGGAGTTTATTGTTAATGAAAGAAAGAAAGAAAGAAAGAAAATACATTTATTTACAACATCACAAGACACAATATTATACAAAACAAAAAGGCAATACTAAAGCTAAAGATAGAATGTGTCATTGCGGTTGCAAATCGGACACTGGCTCAGCATAATGCTGAGGCGTTTAAAGTACCCCAGCGCTGATTTTCAGCCAGTACCGTTGGTGACACCCGGATCGCTGTTTAGATAGATAAATAAATAAATAAACTGCACACTAATAGCTACATACATAAGACTAGGTACATGCGTAAATAAATAATTTGTAAATTGTAAAAGCAAATAATAATAAGAAAATTTCTTGAACATAATTAGTATATCTCACTTGCCAAGTATACAACCCTGCGCGGACTAAAACGAAAAATGAAATAACCAAGACAATAAAAATCAAAGAAGTTTTGTGAAATAGTGCTGGAAAGGAGAGGAAATTAAGGATTTTGCAATGACAACAAATAGCCTTTAAGCTTTCGCCCAAAGGTGTACCTGCTAGTCACACTTAGGATGGGAGAGGGGATGTCATTCCAGCACTTAGACGCCGCGAACCTAAAACTCCCTCGAAACGCCGCCGTCCGGTGCGGCGGCACAATAGCCTTCAGTCTGCGCAAACTTTTCAACCATGAGATTTTTTTAAAAAGGTAGGAAGGCGTCTTGTGTCGCACTACACCGAACAAAAGGGTTGCAAGGTGCAAGCGCCTGCGATTGTGCATCTTAAGCAGATCAGCAGCGTTCAAGTACGGAGTGACATGGGACCGAGGAGGGACCTTGAAGCAAAAACGAGCACATGCGTTTTGAACTCGTTGGAGCAATCTCCCAGAACGACCAAGTAAGCAACCATCATAAACGACGTCACAATAGTTCATCCTAGACAATACGAGTGATTCACACAATCGGACACGCAAATCCACACTGAGGTAATCACGAATATTGTAAAGAATCCGAAGGCGATAGAAGCAGCTGCTAACTAACTGAGCAATATGGCTCTCGAAGCGTAACTCGCCATCCATAATTAGCCCAAGATTTCTTGCTACGTCTACCCTCTCTATTGGTTCGCCCATGATAGCAACATCCTCGGAAGCCAGGTATTTCAGAGTATTACGAATTTGATGCCCGGATCCAAATATAAGATACTTGGACTTTCCAGGATTAAGAGCCAGACAGCACCTCCCCGACCAAGAGAAAACCCGATCAAGGTCCGCGTTAATGTTCTTCACGACGGTGACTGCATCTGAAGGCACACTGGATGCATACAGTTGCAAGTCATCGGCGTAAAGATGGTATCTACTGTTCTTTATACAAGAAACGATATCAGCGCTGTAAATTATAAAGAGCAGCGGACCCAAGATCGAACCCTGCGGCACTCCTCTGTTCACAGAACTAAGGGAAGACCGCAAAGCACCATCATTCATTCCACGTAACTCAACCGCCTGTGCCCGGCCGGACAAGTAACTGTCAAACCACCTAATCGCCATAGCATCAAATCCGTAATATGACATCTTAGATAATAGCAAGGACAAATTGATGCAATCAAAAGCCCTAGAGAAATCCAAAAGAACCAAAATGGTACTTCTGCCAGCATCCCTTGCCTGTAAGATGTTATCGACTACATCGAGTAGTGCAGTAGCAGTCGATCGACCCTTGCGAAAACCCGACTGTAGTTCAGGCAGGATGCTATTTTTCTCCAGGTATTCCGACAGCTGATCACAAATTACCCTCTCTAATATCTTCGATGTGCAAGGAAGAATACTTACAGGACGAAGGTCGGATAGGTCAGCTGGATTCGGTTTCTTAGGTAATGGAGTCACTCGAGCGTTTTTCCAGTCCTTCGGGAATGTTGTAGTCGTAATACTTTTGTTGACAATAAATGTTAAAATGTCAGCAGTCTTTGAAAGTGTCAAATGAAAGTGTCAAATGAAGCATGTCAACAGAAATCGAGTCCAGTCCCTTTGCTGTAGATTTTATCCTAGTAATGAATGAATGAATGAAGAAATGAATAATTTATTTAACAAAATTTAGAATGTTCAATATAATAATCAATGAAAACAGTAGATAAAGTAGGTATTTTAGTAAATTTATTTATAAAATATGTAAGTAACCAATTTGAACCAAGGAGTTAAGCTGTATAGAGATAGGCTGTGTGGACAATAACATTGTCGTTTACCGTGTTTTTTTCCTAATATTTTCTAACTTTTCTGGTTTAAGTCACTAAATAAGAAATTAATAATTTAGTTTAATAATATTTCACTGGCATTATGTGTAATGCGTAATGTAATGTTCTATGTTTACTAACTGTAGTTCTAAGCAACCTTGTTACTAACAACTATTATTATTATTATTATGTTGGTACGGATTTCCGATCACGGGCCCATGGGGACCCGGTCATTTGAAAGGCATTCATGGGGCCGAAGCCAACATGAAGAGGCCTTTGGTACCATATAATATAAATGAGATGGGCGCAACTATGGAAGTCTATCCCCTAATACACCATGAGGATGTGCTAGCGGACAGTCCTCCACAGTTGCCAATCTATTGCCAGGTAGGAAGCGACATGGAATTGGCTATGGGGTTGGGATGTTGTGGACAGGATTACCGGGCTATGGAGTAAGATAACGGACACCTACCATTTCAATATCTCATAAACTGAACTTTTGGTAGGCGGTGACTCGCCATTCACTAAATGGGCCGCTCAAACTATTGCCCACTCGGGGCAACGAGGCGGCAACATTGGTGTGAACGGCTAAGGATGGAGAGGTGTTCCTGGACTTTAAACTTCAAAATGCCAACTCGCCACTTACGGAAACACATCCATCCTTCGAGCATTTAGCTCTTGCGCTCCACTCTAGGCTTATTATTATTATTTATTATTATTATAAAATTTGTTATATGACTAATTAAGAAAAAAAAACTCAACTTAATTATTCCATGTATATGCCTATGTGTTCCATTGACAGCCAATGCCTTTGTTTTTTTTTATTCATTTCTACCCTTGGGAAGAAAATAATAGTTATCCTCCCGTATGTCAGATATGATTTGCCTCACTTTCCAAGTATGAGAGATGAAAAAAATATTTCCAAAGAACTGCTTTATTTTCGGACTGAAAAGGCAATTCGTTCAGTAATTCTAGAAAATCATTAAATTTTCTGCCAACCCCTACGTGTTTCCAAAAGGCAATTTTACAGACCAAAACTTTTTCAATGTATGGCCATTTGACGTATTACCTAAGTAATATCGCCTTTGGCTATTACATTTAATCTTTACATACTCGTACTTGAACGTACTTTGTACGTAAGATTTAAAAGCGAAAAAGTTTCCGGGTGCGCCGGTGGGACTTGAACCCACGTCTCCCGGGTATGCGCCCCAACGGGTGTTCTACCAACTGAACCACGTCGCATCCAACCGACCTCCCCAAAATCTGTTGGCCACTGTTGGCGTATGTAAGCGATAAGATTTTGGGGAGGTCGGTTGGATGCGACGTGGTTCAGTTGGTAGAACACCCGTTGGGGCGCATACCCGGGAGACGTGGGTTCAAGTCCCACCGGCGCACCCGGAAACTTTTTCGCTTACTGCTAATAAAATAAATAATATTTGTACTTTGTACGTACATGAAATAATTTGGTGTTGCCAATATTTTTGGTAATTTTGTTTACATAAAACTGACCCGTGCTCCCTATCTCTACTGATGAAAAGTGCAGATGAGGCCAAAGGTATAGGTATTTCACGGAATCCAGTCTGGTGGCATACATTTTTAAACTTAATTCATAAAACGGGAGAGGGTCGGTCAAGGAATAAACCAACGGGTAAAAACATAAAAGTCCGACCTAAGCACCCCCCAGTGCCCAGCGGGAGAATGCATGCTCCTCTCCCGGCCTTCCAGCAAATGGCTGAGGCAGGACGCTGTGGGTAGATTAAGTCCCCTCCCTACCCCTCCCCTCCTCAAAATATAAAGCACACGTTTTTTGTATTAATAATCAATAGAGAAGGGAACTTGTAACCGGGTTTTTTAGTCCGTGCATGTCGGACACTGTCTGGGCCCTCCATTCCCAGTTCGTCCGAAGGGATTTTTCCCGAGCACAAGTCACTCTTGCTACCCTAAAGTAAAAAATAGCAAAGACTTCGCGTCTTTGGCCCCTCTGGCGACTCATTCAAAAAAAAAAAAACATAATTCATCACTTGGCATAATTCGTCATTTCGCATAACTCTTTTTTCTCAGAAACCATAATTATATTTTCAGGAGGTAAACAACATTTTCTCAAGATCAGCTTTCATAAGCCAGAAATTGTCTCTTCATAATTCCGTTAATTCGCTTATAGCGTTTGTAGTAACTTAATTTGGTAACAAAGGCCAATCACGCTTTTCCACTCGATCGTGACTGATTGAGCGCCTTCCAATTGTTTCCTCTGATTATCTGTGGGAGGTGATCGGCCATCTTTCTTTCGATCGTCCATTTGTCCTTTTACGGGGCATTATCTCAATTCGTTGAGATACGGTGATTTACCGGGTGTTTGTGGAGGTTTTTTCGAGGTATATTTGGCGAGATGCAGACAGCGATTGCCATTGTTATTATTTACCTTTAAAAGCAGTGGTAGCCTAGTGATTGGACCTATTAGCCCCTCAAGCATGTTGTGGATTCAAATCTAGGCTTTGTGAGCAAAATTACATTTGGAATTTGATTTGTTTTTTTTGGTGAAGAAAACATAGTGAAGCTGGACCCGCTGAATACAGCCCAAACCCTCTCATTTTAAAATGAGGCCTGTGCTCAGCAATGGGACATACTTATATAGGCCGGAGACAAGAGATTTTCAAAGCTTCCCGATATTTCGACACGTCTATCAGCGTCATGCGTGATCACAGGTATACTGAAGAAACGTGAGAATGGTTCTAATGGTTACCGAAAAATTACATACCTATGTGGTTACAATAAAGGAAATTTCCAGACAAATAAATGAGGACATTTTGGGAGACTTTGTTAGTTACACTCACTTGCATTCACGCTAATTACCTGAAACTTTTTATGCAATTCGGAGTCCAAAATTAAATTAATGTACAAAGTCTTTGACAAATGCTCATAAGAGGAAATCTGACTGCAGCCAAACTCAACACCCTTTTGAGTAACACGAAACCCAATACCTAAACCGAAGTTTGCTTATCCACAGAGTAATCTAATGCCAGTATCATAGTGCATACCAGGACTCCTTCAGGGGCAACAATATTGGATCTGCGGTTAACAACTTACTTAAACGGTTTAAGACTCACGGATCAAAGGATATCGGGAACCTTTGCAAAGTTGGCTTAATTAATTAATTTGCAGGCTGTTTGTTAGTTCTGTCATTGTACGGCATGGCTGGTTACTTTGGAGAGTTATCCGTGAAGTTGATAATTGCTTTTGTTTCGGGGCCGAGCCTTGTTTTTCGGAGGTGGGAGTGTAATATTCACAGAGCTAATACTAAGAGGAATATAATACAAACTAGCTGTTGCCCATGACTCCGTCTGCGAAGAATAGGGGTATGAAAAATAGCCTATGACCTATTCTCAGACCTACCAAATAAAGATAAAACAGTTTCATAAAAATCGGTCAAGCCGTTTTGGAGAAGTTCGATAACAAACACCGTGTCACGAGATTTTTATATATTAGATAAATAAAGCTAAAATGACGACACGCCAATATAACTAAAAGCCATTCCGACTCACCGGTCATAAGTAGGTAACATTAAAAACCTTTTCAAGAGCAGTCACACAGAGATAGATAGACAGGTAGACAGATGTGTCAGGGTTTGCCGCCTTTGGGAACTAATTAGCTTTGAACATAGTCGACCTTAGGTCACCGTCTTTAGCCATCTTCAAGGTCGGTTTTTCAATCAAGCCGTGGTGGCCCAGTGGTTTGACGTATTGCCTCTCAAGCCAAGGTCATGGGTTCGAATATGGGCCCGCACCTCTGAATTTTTAGGAATTTATGTCTGAAATTATATTTTAAATTTACCATGGTGCTTTACGGTGAAGGAAAACATCGTGAGGAAACCTGCACACATTTAAGCATTTTCATTATGAGAAGAGGCCTTTGGCCTGTAGTGGGACGTATAAAGGCTGGGTTGATGATGATGATGTTCGGTTTATATTATAGAAATAACTGTACTCTCGCTCGCAGCCAGTCTTTATTCAATTAATTCTTACTTTATCACTGAAGCTACTGCTCGGTTCGTTTAATAACCTTGGTTGAGAAGATACCAGCAAGGATGATTAAATCATCGATATAACGACGCGTTCCTTCAAAATTAAACCATGACTTTGCTCACCCGCGACTGTAAAAAAGGTTATGGACCTCCGCAAAGTAACGCCAGATTCAATAAATTAACACAAATAGCGCCAAGCAATGAAGAATCTAAATAGAAACGGTGCTACTGTGTTCAGCAGAACTGTTAAGGCCACAACAAACCGAGAGCGCGGGGTGCCGACGGAGCGTGCCCAGCGCGGTCAATAACACTAAATCATATACGGTGTGCCGCACTGCCGGTGTGTTTCACAGTATGTTTGATTATAGAGCGCGCTGGGCACGCTGCGTCGGCGCCCCACACTACCGGTTTGTGTTGTAACACATGTTAATACGGAACATTACACTATTACAGCTGTGAGTGGTCAGACTCGCACTTGGCCGGTTATTATTGTTACATATAGGTGAAAAACTTAATTAATGTAGCAGTAACGTGTCCGAATAAACAAATTCACGTTCCAAATTAGAAAAATTACTTAATCTCGCGAGCGCTTGCCTTCGCTTTCACCATCCCTTTCTGTCACCATCTTATAGAGTTTGACAGAACGAAATAGTGAATGTCAAAGCAAGCGTCAACGCGTTAGATAAAAGCTTACAGTTCCTTACTTAAGTTTTTCACCTATAAATGCACGAATGATTGTTAAAGAACCCATCAGTTTATTTATTTATTTATTTATTTATTTATTTATTTATTAAGGAGAACCAACAGCCTATAACATAATATAGGTATTATCAGTAGTAACACAGAGCCAATTACAGGTTTATTAAGCAAGTATTGTTATTTAGTTTGCCAACCATTGAACTTTCCGCTTCCCTGTAAACAATACCTCTTGAGACCTCAGAAGAAAGTAGGTAAAAGGCAAACCGTGTAGCGCAAGCTTTCGAGAAATATCAAATTTCTTTGCAAATGCATTAACCTCACATTTGGTTACGGCATAGTGTGTATCGCTATGTACATTCACACACCAAAACAGTGGATTTTATTACGTCTGACGCGGAAGGATTACGTTTTTAAGAATATGTATAACTACTCTCGTTCACCATCCCAGCCTATTCAGGGTGGTATATTTAGATCAGTCACTATTCATTCATTATAGGCAAAACTATAAGACATACAAAGATCTGTCTTGAGGAACCATGTCATCGATTTTGGTAACAAGAAACCCCTTATTCTTCTTTACAGTTAAACTGGTTTTGATTCAGAAATGTCGCCAGAACAAATACCCTATTTCATGTCAAGCGACGTGATCCTCGGAATGTGAACACTGAGATTGAATGACAAGTACTGAATTGGATACCTACAGCGAACCCCAATAGATTTTTTTGGGGTTCTCTCGGTCTATAAATAGTGAATAAATCACACAAATAATAATAAAGAGGATAGAAGTGCCTTGGACGCGTGACCTTGGCGCCGCGCTTGTGACTCGTAGGTCACAAGCGCGCGACTTGTGGCTCAGTGCTATTTGAAACATGGGTATGACAACAAGTGCTTTAAAATGGTGTTTTGCAGCATTAGCAATTGCGGAAACTCGTCCACACTGTGTAATTGCACTAATAAGGGGATTAAATTTCATTGGTATGTATTAATTTAATGTAATAATGCGGTTTATACCAAAATACAACTTGAGAAAAGATTTCATTATGAAATATTGGTTTACACGTTATTAACACGAAACTTCATATACCATTGCTACTCATGCCCATAAAAACGCAGATCGTTTTGAATTATACGCAGCAATGTAAAGTAATTTTTGATAACCCTTCCGTCTTGCACAAAAGTTCGTGGTACGGACAAAAAAACTCTTTATTATTATTTCTGTGGAATGAATAGATTTGATTTGATTTGATTTTTGATTTATACGGGAAGAGAACCAAAATTGTGATGTGATATTCGACCAAAATACCAAATAAAATAAAAATGTGTTGTATTGTAGTCTAACATTTGGTAGCACAGTGAACGGTTGCGGTACTCTAAAGATGAGCTCTGGTTGAGTTCGAAACGCGTTAGTGTAGTTTGGTGGTAGGGGTAGTTGGGTTTGTGTGATTTGTGTGTGTTCATACAGTGTGGAGGTGGAGGAACTGCATGAACACGCATTTTTTACACGAAACGTATATAGTACATAAACGTACCTAGCTATCGTAAGGTCGGGGATGAGCAAAGTAATGATTTCAGTTCATTAGTATAGATGTAAGGAACTATTTAATGGAGCTATGTATATTACGATCATTTCTTATAACTCAATAAATTGCTATTCCAAGAGCATTTATTTTGCTTACAAATCCAGGGACAATGTGGTCCATTGGGCAACCACAACATTTTATTTACACATTCGTTCAGCATTCTAGCTTATTGCCTATTGTCAACAGGCGCTGGCATTTGTACTGAAATTGGAACCCTTATATGCTGATATTGAGATCTCTCTTGTCCAGTTTTTTACTTGAGGCTCCAATTGTCCGGCCTGGACTGTTATGAGTGAACCCCAAGGACTCGTGTTCGAGATTGATGGCAAATGTCGCGTATAAATCTAGGAAATAGAGTTATCTGTCTTCTAGGAATTCGTAGCTTGTGGTTATTTTATACTGGCATTTAAACGCAGGTTTGCTCGCGTGCGCCATTCGATCTGGCAGTTAAATCAGAATTCCGATATTTTTCCATTTTTTTATAGAGATTTCCTAAAACACCATGGTCTACATTTGCGTTCTATGTAGAACACTGCACATGCAATGTTTGATGTCCTTAAATTTCATCATCATCATCCCAGCCTATTCACGCCCAAGTGCAGGACACAGGCCTCCTCTCAGAATGAGAGGGTTTGGGCCGTAGCTCCCACGCGGGCTCAGTGCGGATTGGGAACTTCACACACATCACTGAATTTCTTCTCAGGTGTGTGCAGGTTTCCTTGCGATGTTTTCCTTTACCGTAAAGCTCATGGTAAATCTATACATATAATAAATCTGTAACAAGTCGGTGTCTGTACATTGAAGATATTTGAGAAAAACTGTCACTAGGGCTATTTATTAGCACAATAGAACCCAAAACAATGATTTTTAGAATTATTGTCTGTTTGTCTGTGCGTTTGTGCGCGCTAATCTCAGAAACGGCTTTACCTAGAAGGATGCGGTTTTCACTGATATGTTGGTATTTTCTTGGATTAACATTTAGTGTTTGTTTCATTTGAATCGGTTCACAAATAAGAAAGATACGTCTATTTTAAGAATTTACCGAACAGGTTTTTTTGTTTGAACGCGCTAATCTCAGGAACTACTGCTCCGATTTGAAAAAATGTTTCAGTGTTAGATAGCACATTTATCGAGAAAGGGTATAAGGCTATATATTCATCACGCTAACACCAATAGGAACGGAGCGGAGCGGAAGTATGTTTCAAAATCGGGGGTTTTTGAAGTAAAACTTCTATAGGCACGCTTGACTTGTGGTGAATGTGAACGCGGGTGTGCGGGGGGGGGGGGTTGCGGGGGCGGGTATTTTTTTTATATCGAGGAACTAAGGAGAGCCATAATTGATGAAAAAGCAAATTGGATAAAATTACTAATTCCACGCAGACGGAGTCGCGGGCAACAGCTAGTTTCAGCACAGTTACTAACAGGTAGTTAGTAATTTCGCACATAAACTCCGAAAA
Source organism: Archips crataeganus (assembly GCA_947859365.1). NCBI lineage: Eukaryota > Metazoa > Arthropoda > Insecta > Lepidoptera > Tortricidae > Archips > Archips crataeganus. The sequence goes on from OX402058.1 coordinate 17,055,200, forward strand.
ACTCAGAGGTGCAAGCCCGGATTCGAACCCACGACCCTCCGCTTGAGAGGCCATAAGTCAAACCACTAGGCCACCACGGCTTTGCATTTAAAATTTAGCGGGTGAAATTTCGAGATTTAACTTGCGTACATCATGCTCAAACTATCAGCGTTAGTTAAATTTCATCTAAACTCATACAGCTGTTTTAGCACGAAACATTATCCCTGGTTCACATAGGCCACTTTCTATCCTAGGAAAGGGCAAAGTGTCCGCGGGCAACAGTTTGTACCTATAGCAATAGTAGATTGTACAACAAGAGCATAAAACGAGCCATTTTACCCGAGACGTTCATATAGCCACCCGACCCGGTAAGGCGAGGGTGGATAGACACGTCGAGGGCAAAATGTGTATAATGCTCGAGTTTTACACTCCGCTTTTCACTTCAATTGCAAGGAAATTAAACAGCAACATTTGAAATTAAATTTACAAGTTCTTATTTTTTCTGCATTAAAATTTCTGTAATAATTTTTCGTAATATATATTAATAAAACTAGACAAATATAGTACTAGTAGTAATTTTACAGAAAAACAATAAACTCATAAATTTAATTTAATTTCCACTGTTTGTGGCTGATTGCCTTGGTATTAGACGAAAATTTTCCTTTATGCACAAGGGCATAAAAAGCTATTTTATGCAGCATTCTCTCGACAGTAAGAACAACTTTACGAGCATGAGAAGTGAAAAATAATTTTAATGCTGCACCATTTTTATGCTGTACTCCTACAGCAGCATCTAGTGTCATTAAACTGCAAAATGTTAGGTTCATAGATAAATGCACTGAAATACTAGCACAGGGCCACATAAACTGACGGCAGTACATATTTACGAGCATTCGAGATGAGAACTTTCATAATGGCGCGTTAATCTTTTTCTGAGCGGGAACGCGCGGTTTACGTTCGAAGAGTTAGTACGGCCACTTATAATGAAAGTTTAACGGTAAAGTGATAAAGGATGTCTAGTCTTGGGGAAGTATTCGTAGACACGTTTACTGCCGTCATACAGAAAAAGGACGTATCGACATTTTTTCGAAATTGTGGTACAGATGTGGTACCTACACAATGGTTTTTCCGTCGTATTTTTTCGAAAAAGTTCGTATTTATCGTGCTCTCTCAATTAGCTTCTGTACGTACTCATCGGTGACATAATATAAATGTGACACTAAGAGGCTGTTTCACCACCCATTGATTAATTTTGATGGCAGTTTAGTTGTTTTTTTAGGGCCCTTAGCGCTATAAAGCTTCAACTCTTCGTCGTCTAAGGTGAAGGCTGGTCTTAGAAGACTGAAATTTGGATAGAGATTCATCATTATCATCATCATCATCCCTGCCTATACACGTCCCACTGCAGGGCACAGCCCTCCTCTCAGAATGAGAGGGCTTGGGCCGTAGTCCCACGCGGGCACAGTGCGGATTAGGAACTTCACACACACCATTGAATTTCTTCGCAGGTGTATGCAGGTTTCATCACGATGTGTTCCTTCATCGTAAAGCTCACGGTAAATTACAAATGTAAACCTCATAAAGGTTCATCATAAGATGAAGGCGGGAAATAAGGAACGATTTGTTTAAATTTCCACGGGTTAGAGAACAAACAATAGTTATTTGTGATACAAGGTTGGTAGTATGTTTTGCAAATGTGTTGACGAGTGATAAACCAGTAAAACCCTGCCAACCGTGTATCATACGACGTTTTTCAATACATTTGTGAGAAAATAGGCAATTAATAACACAAAATTATAAAATAAAAATAAAAATTCTCGAGATTTTGATGGCAAAATATTATTTTGCGCGGTTTGCGCCTTACTTAAAATATGGGGCGGAGTAAATTATATGTTATTGTCGACTTCATCACTTGAAGAACTCATTTTGTTTGGTTTTTGTACATGTAGGTATACTATAATCAACAACACAAAACAACGCAAAGTTTTACAAAAATCATTAAAATCTGAGGTAGAGCTTGTCTAATCTAAAATGACGCGCGCCCCTTTACTGAATCAGTTGATTTGGACGAGTGCGTGCAAATATTAATTACAACTCTTCATCTATTTGGGAGCGCCAAGTATTCCGTTAACTAAGTATGATCAGTGTGCAACATCACGATCGACTAATCGCATGAAAAATCCTGTGCGTAAATGCGGTGGTGGGGCGCGTCACTTTAAATTAGACAAGCTATAATTAAATTACAGTTTACAATAAATTTTGCAAATTCATTACTTAGTTTTGTATATTTTTTATACATTTTTCGACGTATAAGGCGAATTAAAATTTAAAATGGAGAATTAAAAAAAAACTGTAAAAAAATCGCACTAGAGCGGTAAAACGAACTAACGAGCCATGTATGTATACATCCTTTGAAAGTGAATTTTTCGAGCAAATGTATTGAAAAAATTATTATGTTTGACTCTAGGTGAATGAGTAGGTAAATAAAACATCGCCTATTAATGTTTTGTTTCTAAATTGTTTCTCAACTTGATTTATTGGGAGTCGTCGGAAGTGAAATCAGCTCAAATTACAGACATGCTTGGTGTAAATGACCTTCGACAAGCTTCTATAATAGCATCAATTCAATTCCAACTCCAGTGTTAATGAACTTGTCTTGAACTAGAGGTCATTCAACTCTGTAAAATGCATCAAATTCCTCGCGATTATGGGTAATAACCCTTGAGACAGTTTCTGATAATAAAGACAAGTTCACATAAAAATAATCTCTATTTTATACGATTCCAAACGGAGAGTTCTAATTATCGTTAGACTATATTCTTTAGAGCTTATGTTATGTACCTATACATATTTCAAGTAAAGTGCAAAATTACGTTCGAAATTTACCATGACTTTTTCAATGAAAGAAAACATCGGGATCGGGCGCTGCATTCACCTGTGAAGCAAATGGTAGTCCCAAGTCATTGGAAAATATCCTATAAATTTTAATTCCCTTGAGTGTCAAAATACTTATACGTTTTTTGCCGCATTTATAAACGGATCTTTTTTTTACGTTAACTTAGAAGTTTAATTTTTTAACAACTTCAAGGGACTGTAATGTAGGTAGAGTAGACCCGAGTATAATAATATTATGGTGTTTATTTCAACTCGATTCCCGTACGCGTTCCAAAGTTAAAGGGTCTTGACAGACAGACGGACGGACGGACAACAAAGTGATCCTATAAAAGTTCCTTTTTTTTTCTTTTGAGGTACAGAACCCTAAGAATAATATATTTGCCGTGTCATTTAATGCGAAATATTAATTAATACATCAATTTCAATGTAACAAACATAATGTCTATAGGTAAAAATACATTCTAAACATCATTTACAAATGTAACGATGTTTATTTGAAAGGAGTTTTTTGTGTTCTTTGCTCGTACTTTGAGTGATGGGCTTTTGGCTCATTCTTTAAGTGATGAACATCAGTGTCCCTGAATAATTTACGAGTCGAGAGTGTTCTGAACACATTTAAGGATACTTAGTAACCCTTCCAATCTACTTATTCTACTAATGTTATGGAAGGTACGGTTTTGAATATCGAGAATTGATATATCGAATGCATGTTTGTATGTATGTAAACTTTTTATTGTACAAAAAAAAATAAGAAAAAGAATAAAACACTATTGACAACCGTTGAAATAAATGTACAAAGGCGAACTTATCCCTTTAAGGGATCTCTACCAGTCATCCTTTGAGTGAATGAAAGGAGCATATAGCAAGGGATCGACAATAAGTTAAAAGTCAGAAATACTTAGTGAAAGCTACAATTCAATTTTTAAAACAAATACAATACATAAACCCATAGAAAGTAGCCTAATATAAAATGTCTTACTATATACAAAGATATATAATAAATAAGATAAATAAGAAGCGTTTCCAATATATTAAGCACAAGGTGTGAGCCACATCTTCTTCAAGCCTTCCCTGAACGATACCACGATTGCCTGATGGAAGTTGGTAACCGATTCCACAGTCCGAATGTGTTAAGATAATCGAATGGTTAAAATACCGAAAAGTTTTTTCCTAATACCGTACACTTCTAAGGATTTATTAAAACCGCATCGTATATTAGGTAAGAGTAGTTTTTAATAATCTTAAAAAGTTAACGGTTTCAGAAGAAAAATCGATATTTTCGCTATTTTTCTATGTTCAGATACGTATCTTCCCATCTTAGTTCCATCCCGTTAGAATTTATGAGAACACCAAATTGATTCTTTTTCATCATCATCATCTTGGCCTCTACACGTCCTACTGACTCATTTGTCAAAAAACCAAACGAAATTCGGTTTCGGTCGGACATCTTCCATTACTATTTCTGTTTTAGTGTTGAGTCGGTTTCGTTACAGTCGTTCCTTAGAATTAACAATTAAGCACATTTATTGCCGATGGTGATAGCATTTTTATGATGCTCGCATCTAATCAAATTAATGGACGAGGCACATGGAATTGGCTATCTATAAGTATTTGACTTAGTTAAGTGTCACGTCACAGACGAGACAGGCGCTATTCGTTCGTATTCATAGTAGGGTCAACAGCATAAATAAGTGGTCATTTCTGTACTTTGTCGTTTTCTATCGTTTAACAATTTTGTATGACATTTCAAACATGACGTTAAAGTGACAAGGTACATAAACGATCACTTATTTATGATGTTGACTGTACCGGTTGTACTATTAGATGAATAAGCCCAAAAACAACTGAGACGACATAAAATAGTTATTTGTTATACAAGGGGGGAAAGTTGTATTTTACCTGCGAGTGTTCATTTGAAACACGAGCTATCGAAAGGATCCTATGATTGACTACGAGCGAAGCGAGTGGTTCAAAAATAGAATCCTTTCGATAGCGAGTGTTTCAACACACGAGACGTAAAATAACTTTTCACCCGTGTATAACACAAAACTTTTCACCTCACTACAGCGAGGAAAATAAGAAAAAGAGTTTGTACTATCAATTATTATTTATTTACCTCTTTGTCAATACTTTAATTTTGAAGTATTGGTAAAATCAAAAATAATGCAAAATAGCCTAAGCATATCCAGTCTTTATGGAACTACTCCAATACCGACATTCCGCAAGCTCAATTCCGCATTTTGCACGGTTTCCCGTAATTCCACAGGTGTTAATACGTCTTCTTCACTCGAATCACTCATTTTTAATAACAAAATAACTAGAAAAACATGCGAATATTTAACATTGACGGCTTAATTAATTGAAAAGTTTTGATTGACTTAAGTTTTTTCTTATTATTTCGGATGCGTTTGGTTCGCACATCGACTTACTTGGACTGTCAGAACATTTTATCCATTTTTACAACAAGAATGAAGGTTAATGTTGAATGCTGATATTTATGAATTAAAATAAAGTTGTAAGACTGTATTTAGTGTTTTTTACTCGACGCAATTAATATGTGATGTTCAAAATTCAGCACTTTTAACGTTTTGCGTTTTGTTAGCTGTCAAATATCACTTAAGCTGCCTTCAAATGTCAAAACTCTTTCTTCACAAGTGGATAAAAAGCGATTTTCTCAATAGATGTCAAACAAACAAAAAGGGCTTTCCGAGCTAGTGAGGTGAAAACTAAATTTTACAGTTGTCAGCGCGTCTCTAAAAACATAAATTTGATTAAAAAATCTTATTCCCTATTTAGGCCCGGAATAAGGCAAATTGCTATTCCAGCTAAAAATCGAAAAAGTAACAAACGAAAAACTTAATTGAACGTAAATAAAATGAAAACTTAATTGACTTAAAATATTAATAAAATAATCCTTTCGTATCAATGTCATTTGAAGACATGTATTAAACTAGCAAAGAAACTAAAAGCTGTTGCAGACACAGAAAAAAAGGTTGTCGTACCAACTTTTCTTTTTAATTCGTTATAAAATCATGTGCCTTCGTTTTACATTGGTGTTTTCACATTTTTAAAAAGTTGTTATACTAGACAATGGAATTTGTTGCTGTAGAGTTTAGCGTTTCAGCAATTTTTTAGTTTGACCGTCAACACTGCACTTTGTCTTCAGATATGATGTTAGCAATGACGACTTTTACAGACATTATTGAAAAAATATTTTATGTTTCTTGCATATTTATTTGTTTGAGTAAAAATTTATATTCTGCAGTTGAAATGAAATCCCGGGATTTTATTAAATACACCCATTATACAGGATGTTAGGTAATGAGTGGATAATCCTTGATCTTCGGACAGAGGGCACTTAAGAGCTAAAAAAAGAGAAGAGAGAAGAGCTTAAAGCTAAAATAGGTTTAGTAAAATTGCACGGTTTCCGAGATATTTAGACTTTTAGGTACAATGTTTTTATCATAGCATTGATTTGATCGTAGCGTTCAACGTACAAAATTGCAGCAGCACCAGCGTTGCCTTGGCACTCGCCATAAATGTAATGCATTTGAGCATATTATTTCGATGTGTATTGTGTTCGAAACATTATTAAACTAAAAAAAAATCAACACAACAATCTAAACGCTCATTAAATTTCACCATTCATTACACAATAGGTAATAGCGAAATTCCAAAACGAATTTTAAAAAAAAACAAAATGCAGTCGTCATATTTTTTAAATTTGAAATAAATGGCATTTAAATTAGTGGCCAGTAATGTTAATTTTGCAATAAAAGTTTTAAATTCTACGCCCGAGATACAAAAAGTACATCGGGAAAAATGTGAGTGAGCGTGTCTTTTTTTATTATTTTACATTTTGATTTTAATATCTTTTGATTACTATTTTTAAACTATAAATAAATTGGCATGTTTTTAAGCTTATTGGCAATTCAGAAGGTAGCGTATTTTATTTTCACCATGACAGCTGAAAGTTCGATCAATGTACCTACTATTGAAAACGCAAAAATTAAGTTCGCGATTATTTTTTTAAATCCAATGTAGTCTCACAAAAATGATGATGCCTATCTGATAACACAAGTACTCAAGAATATTAAGCAAAGATTAAAATTAAAAAAAAAGCTTATAATGGTGCTATGATCAAAACATTGAACAAGGGTGTTCATTTTCGAAAAAAACCTAAAAGTCCAAATATCTCAGAAACCGTGCAACTTTTACTGAACCTATTAGCTTTTATTATAACGTGCTAAGTGCCCTCTATCCGTAGTTCAAGGATTATCCACTCATACCCTACTCTGTATGTAATGGGCATCCTGAATAACTAAAACTTTACAGATTTTATAGATAACTAGCTATTGCCCGCGACTCCGTCTGCGAAGAATAGGGGTAGGTATACAAAAAACAGCCTACGACCAATTCTCAGTCCTACCGAATATAGAGAAAAGTTTCATAAAAATCGGTCTTGCCGTTTCCGAGGAATTCGATAATAAACACCGTGACACGAGATTTTTATACATTAGAAGAAGATTATCATCAAGTTTCATTGCATTATCATACCACAGGAAATGTCACATTAAGTTAAGGGAAACGCAATGATACGATTAACCTATTTCAATTTATTTATACCTAATACTAACATGCTCATGTTTTCGTACCTAGGTACTTAAAAAATAAATATAGTTAAGATAGTAATTTGATTATAGTCAAATGTCATTGAACGAATTCAAGAAAAGAAATATGTAATAAAAACACCATTTGTTTGAAACTCATTGTATTCTTTGAAGACTTTTTAATTCATAAGAAAAATAAACCGTCACAAAGGCATGCAAATGATGGCGAACTTTTCTTTGAGGAGACGGACTTCTTTATACTATTGTTTCAGTTTGTACTGTGGCTTCCATTGGGTTGTTCAAAGTGTTGGGGGTATAACAAAAGTTTATAATTAGTGGACACCCACAGATCCATGCTTATTGAAGACATGCTTGGGTCCGATGTTTACTCGGTGCCTTTCAACGTAGTTCAGCTATCCAGCAAAAGATGGCGCTTTTCGAAGTATTTCAACTTTTCGGCAAAAGACGACGCCACAAAACATCACACATCTCTTCGGAGATGTACAGTCTAGGATTTTAATTGTTAGGCCGCTTGCCACTGTTCGTATTTTAGCCGTGCAATGCAAATCAGCATATAGGAGTATAAGCGGCTTCACCCGATTTCCTTGACTGTACCTACACATGTCCTCACAATGATTTCCTACGCGACGCCGTAAAGCTCATCGTAAATTTCGAATGTAATTTCGCACAAATAATTAAATCAATCATCAATATCGATATTATAATACGCGTTAGATATTACTGTGTTCTTAACGATAGATTTAAATTTTGTCAAATCGATCAAGTTTTTTAGTCAGGTTCTCTAAAACACTAGGCTAAAGGTCAAATATGTTTTGTTAAAAATTTCATTTTCAATGCAAGCTTTTTCACTGACTGTACTTGCATGGTCATTCAACCTACATAAGTATACCAAATTTCAAGTAAATCCGACTACTGGAAGTGGGCCAAATTCAACTTGCAAGATTTGACCCGTACATACATAGATACATTGCAAGTTAATAAAAAGCTTTTAAAAAACTAAGTCTGTCATTAAAGAACAGCACAGAGAACCGCAATAATCTTCCAATGCTGCCGATTAGAATTATATGACCAGCATTAGATAGGTACATAGACAGTCTTCTTTCATCTTTTACGCAAAGAGAATTTACAAGCGAATTACTTATCGAATTGAAGCCACAAATCGTACCGATTTTATTACAATGCAGATCAAAGGCGTTCTATCTACATGCGGCATCACGACTAGGTACTGGCAGCGGAAAATTACATTTAAAAGACAGAAAACATTTATTATTGGTGATGTGATTATTTAAAAATAGGTAGCTGTATAAATATGTATAGCGAGCGTGCAACTGAGATAGCTTCATGTGCGTCTCGTTACACTTCTTTTTATGCGTATAGATTTACTCGTCGACATGGTGTATCCTGCCCGTCTTAACCTACGGTGCCCAAACAGTCTCTGACCGAAAGTCAAAAGTCCAAGCTTAACGTTTGCCAAAGAGCGACAGAGCCCAGCATATTAGGTGTGAAAAGGATAGATAGAATCCGGAACACCACGCTGCGCTCAAAATCACGCATAGCCGACTTTGGGAAAAGACTAAAATGAGACTAGGCTGGACACGTCTGTCGCATGCACCCATAAAGGTGGACTCACACAGTCACTTGGTGGATGCCGGAGAACGGCCAGCGACGACGAGGCAGACCAAGATGGAGGTGGCGGAACGATTTGGATGTTTGCGCAAAGGACTGGCCTGACATTGCGCCAGACCGGGAGTTGTGGAAGTCGAGAGGGGAGGCCTACACTACAACATGCTAAATACTCACAGATTTATTTTTACTTATTTATTTATTTAAGGAGAACCAACAGCTTATAACATAATATAGGTATTATCAATAGTAACACAGAGCCAATTACAGGATCTTACAGATAGTGACTGATTATATGTTTAAGCTTAAACCTAAACGAGGTGACGCGCACTATAACAAACGACACATCATGCAAAACAAAACACCACAAAATCTCAAATGGAATTCTCGCATTTCAAGATACACACTGAACAATTTTGCAGGTAATATATCTGATTAAATTAGGTAGACGCTGCACTAGCCAGAAAAAACCGAAGTAGTGCCTACAGCAAACTAATACATATAACATATAATACAGCAATGCAACGGCACGCTCAATCAAATCACCTCATCGCCAATCCCTGCCTCACCGACGGGATGCTACAGTTGAATATGTCAATACCCATCTCCTTCACCAGGTTGTTTAGATTACCACTAGCACGCCTGAGAAAGCTATTTTGCCTGTATCTAGTCGATGTGAATTTAAGAAATATAACAAACACGGATCTGTCTACTCAGTTGTTTAAAAAGACTGTAGAAACTGCCGTTGTTAATAGTATTTTATGCAACTGTATCATAATAAGGGCCATTAAGACACGAATGCGAGTTTATGACATGAGGCGAAGCCGAATGTCATAATAGATACGCATGAGTGTCTTAATGGCCGATTATGAATAGTTGCATACATTACTTTTTCTCCGAGTTCAAAATAAACAATTATTAAATAATGATTACTTAATAACGGACAATAAATTAATTTTTCGATTTTAAAAGTAGCAAATTATTGCTCACTTCAATTGCCGCCTGTTTTATTTCTAGCGACGTCAACATTTCTGCATCACTTAATTCACCAAAGTCACAAATTCTCACAGATAAAAAGTCATTTAAATAGTGATTAACTGTTTTATTTCTTTCAACTTGAATTGAAAGAACTCCGTGCAAAACAAAACAAATTCCCGCTATTTTGAAACTATTTTTTTCACTACTCACAACCTTAGAATGGACCCGGGAACTTTAGGTCATACAGCCAAATTGAATGATGTTAAAATATTAATATTTAATAATGACTTTAAAATTCATTTATTGCCCGTTATTTAAATATTAATTATTTAATAATTGTTAATTTAAACATATTTTAATTATTGTGTAATGACTTTATATTAATTTCCCGCTTTATTTTTTTTTAATTTTCGACCGTACTCGTACCATAGAGCTTGTTCAGCGTGTTCTCAATTACGAAATTTCGCTTGAAAAAATAAACCTGGATTGTGATTGGTCCTACCTGTTCTTACTCATTTTTAAGCAACCAATCACGTGGCACACGCATATTTAAAGAAACTCGATTATCAAAATTGATTTCAGTATCCTTTTTTTTGAATGTTATTATATTACTCTGTCCCGTAACATAATGAAATTACTATGGGTTATTATGTTACTGAATTTGCACCATAGAGTATAGAACTTGGAACAGACTTATAACGTTAGTTATTATTGCATAGTTTTTGACCACATAATTGAAAGATAGACAGGAGTAGAAAAAATGGTAAAATTGACGGCTTGTGAATTTCCAGAACTATACCTACTGTAAACTCCGTTAAAGTTTCAAACTTGTGTAACACTACTTGTTCTAGAGAAACCACCGCGCATTCTGTACCCAACATCAACATCATGTTTCACTAATAAATATTTCGAACTACGACTGAGTACCTGATATGTAGCGTATTTAATTAATTAATTATATCTATATTAGCTATATCTTGCTCGAACTGATTGCTGGTTATATGATTGCACGGAATAGGAATCTCAAAACGTTGGGTGTAGGTAATAGAAGACCTCAGAAGTAATACTCTTTCAAACTTAAAAATAATTTCATAAGCATTCAAGGCGGTCAAAAATATCTAAACACCTTATTGTCAATCGCGTATGGTTTTGATGTTTATGATGGCGACTGTACAGTACATATGAGAATTCATTGATTGGCTCTAGCCACGTATGATTGTGTATGATGATAAATTAAAATTCTGCCGCGTCAGCTACCAATCATCGTCATGTTCACACCGTCCAATTCATAAGAGAAAAACGGGAACAATCAATCCTCAAATTGATTCACGAGTTACTTTTCGCAGGTTCTTATCAATGAACTACAACTGTGTATGTGTATGTGCGACTCATTATATCTCCTTCTCCACTTCCATAGGTATAAATCGATTTCTAGGTGGAGACCAAAAAAGTTGGACAGACAATACCTAGGTATTAGGTATAGTTAAAAAGTATGGCATTTTGGCAAAAAAAAGCCGTGGTGGCCTAGTGGTTTGACCTATGGTCTCTCAAGCAGAGGGTCACGGGTTCAAATCCCGGCTTTTTCGGAATTTATGTGTGAAATTACATTTGTAATTTACCATGAGCTTTACGGTGAAGGAAAACATCGCGAGGAAACCTGCATACACCTGCGAAGAAATTCAATGATGTGTGTGAAGTTCCCAATCCGCACTGGGCCAGCGAGGGAACTACGGCCCAATCCCCTCATTCTGAGAGGAGGCCTATGCCCTGCAGTGGGACGTATTTAGGCTGGGATGATGATGATGATTTTGATTTTGACCTTTACTTAACACATTAACACATTAGCGCCATCTATAAGCTCCGTGGTGTCGTTCAGGGAAGCTTTGAAGAAGATGTGGCTCACACCATCTCTTTAATTTATTGAGAACACTGCTTATTTATTATGTTTTATGCATATATATGTTATATATGGTAGTATATTTTTAATAGGTTTCTTTATATTATTAGTTTATGTATTGTATTTACTAAAAGTTGTATTGTAGCCTTTGCTTTGTCCGACTGTTTTATTTTTACTTACTCTTTGTCGGTCCCTTACTAAATGCTCCTTTCATCCACTCAAAGGTTGACTGGTAGAGATCCCTTAAAGGGATAAGTTCGCCTTTGTACATGCATTTCAACGGTTGTCTATAATATTTTTCTTTTTTTTTTTCCTTGTTTTGTACAATAAAGAGTTTACATACATACATACATACATAAGCTCAATGAAGAATTTAAATAGAGAGTGATATAAGAGAGCGAGAGGGAGAAAGATTGAGGTCTAAGTAATGTATAAAATGAATGTTACAGAGACCTTAATGACGAAGCTGGGCCATTTTCCGGAGCCAAATGGCAAAACGGAACAGTTATTATAGTTTTGTCATGCCTGTCGGTCCGTCCGTCTGTCTGTCTGTCTGTCCGCGACTTTGCGCAGTGGCTATTATTAGTGCTAGAAAGCTGTAATTTTGCATGAATAGGAATATATATAACAATTACCCCGACAAAGTGATAAAATAAAATGTAAAAAATATTTTTATGGTACCTCCCATAGACGTAATGTGGGGGTTATTTTGTTTTCTCGTCTAATTTTATAGTGTTGACTATCGTTGGATAGGTATTTTAAAAACTTTATGGGGTTGTGAAGGCGATTTTTTGATACAGTGATTCGTTTGCGGAATATCCAACTTTAAAGTATATTTTATTGTTAAAATCGAGCGTCCCTCCTCCCTCTAAAAGTTAAAGTGTTGGTATATTTTTTTAAATCAGGATGGGAGTAAAAATCTCAAATTGACAAGGAAAACTATAATGGCTAAGTTTGCTTGAGAATTATTAGGTAGTTTAAGAGTAAATAGCAATCTGACCTATAAAATAATGGTTGTTTAAGACGGACAGTATAATTAATAGTAAAATTAATAATATTTGCAAGGATTTTTTCGTAACAGCTGCGGAACCCTATCCTGTACCACTACCATGAGTTTACACTAGTTTGCAGTGACCGTACTCGCTAGCGACGGCGTAAATTATTTGTATGGAGAATTGTACTTCCATAAGTGACCGCTAGAGGCGCTGTACAATTCTCCATACAAATAATTTACGCCGTCGCTAGCGAGTACGGTTACGTAAACTAGTGTAAACTCATGGTAGAGGTACTGGGCGAGTCCAACACGCTCTTGTCCGGGTTTTTTTCAGTCTTTCGCTCTTTCGCTTGTGTTCAAACCGAGCACAATTCCATTGATTTCATGCCGAAACGTAACACAACGTTAAGTATTATCAATATGCGATTGCTTTTGAGCATTTCACCGGAAATTTTCCGTTCCGTCAAACGTTTGGGCAAATGCGGAAAAATATTAGCTGATGTTTGCATTAGTATGCATCGATTCGTTTTGATTGGGCAATATACTGCCGTCGTAAGAAAAAGGGGCACAACTAGATTTTTTTGTGAAACAGAAAAGGCCTAAGTGCACACTTGTTCTTTGTAAACTTACGCTGTTTCTTTGTTGAGCAATTTTGCAGTTGTGCCTTTTATAAATACGACGGCAGTCTAATATTTGCAAAACCATTTGTATTATTCAAAATGTAAATGAAATGCATGCATGACATGCTACTACGCAATTCAATGGCCATTCTAACATTGGGCCTTTAGGCTTTTGCACAATAATCACAATAATTCAAAACCATCCCCATATACAGAAATTCTCAACACTCAACAATAACCAGGAACTTTCTGGCCGGCTTGATCCGCTATCCTTGCGAAGGGGGGTTGCATCCTTATTACCGCATCTATCATGGGGAGTGCTCCGAGAAGTTGTTCGATCTGTTACCTGCTGCTAAATTTTTTCATCGCACTACTTACTTGCAACCGACTTTCTTTCCACCCTCATCACCTCAATAGCTGGCAGTCCACTACAGTCCGTTTCTTGCAGTGGCGGTATCTCCGGACCGGTACAACTTGAGGATCTTCAAAAAACGAGCCTACTCTTCTCTCAAAGGGTCGGCAACACATCCGTAACTCATCTTGTGTTGCGGGTGTCCATGGGCGGCGGTGATTGCTTTCCATCAGGTGGCTTCCCTGCTCGTTTGCCCCCTATCTTATAAAAATAAACTACCACCTAACCTAACCCACACGAGCAAAAAAAAAACTAAAATGTACGAAGATTTAATCTCGGCTTGGATATCTGTAAGTAATCATCATTATTAGGTACGTAGTCAAACATATCCACAGTATTTTATATCCATTAATAATAAAGCTCCAAACTCTTCAAACGATTATTTGAGTAAACACACTTCAACGAATATTGGCTCCACGATTGAAAAATGGTAAAAATCGCTGAGGCAACAATTTTGCCTCGAGCAGGCAAAAGCAATAGATTAACTGAGTTGGTAGTAACTTTTTTTCGTAAAAAAATATAACACTCGTCCGATGCAGTAGCGCTACACCGAAATTCGAAAATCGTATCACACCATCCCTCTCATTCTCCTATTAAATACGGTTAGCGTAAGAGGGAGGCACGATACGAAGTTCGCATTTCAAACATCATAGTATAAGGTCAGATGTCACAGAGGGTTTACTAATGTTTCGCAATTTATTTTTCCCAAACTAATTCATTTGGCAAATGTTTAATTTCCCAACTGTTTATTTTTTCTGAAACTGAAACTATTCAAGATTGTTATAAAACAAACCTAACCTAACCTACAGAATAGTCCTGAAATATATCCTGAATAATAAACATTTGGGAAATGAAACATTTGCCAAATGAATCAGTTTGGGAAAAATAATTTGCCTAACGGAAGTTCACCGAAAATCAAGAAAATTCAAAACAATTATAAATCAGCTGTAGCGAAATGTTTGCTTTGTCTTTGAAAATAAACGAATGCTAAGTATACGTAATAGACCATACCATACTCAGAAAGATCCTTCTGTAAAATTATGCCTATCTTCTTTATTGAAATGTGATTTGAATGAGAGGTTACTTACATTACATACAACGCCGCAAGGTTGACTTGGGAAATTTCGTCTTTTACTTTCCTCGTGTCTTTTTCTTTAAATGCACTCATTTGTTTAATAACCGAAAGAGATACCATAAAGAATAAGTAGATGGATAGATAGAAAAAAATAGGTTACCACCTCTCATTTATCCGGAATCTTGTCTAGATATCTAAGAGTTGTGGCAGCCTGAGACGTTAGGGTAACGGTGTTTGTGTTCCACAGTGCTTCATATCTGTCGAAGTGAAAGTCAAAGTATATTAAATATACTTTGACTTTCACTATTGTTAAAACCAAGTATTAGGACCAAGTTATTATTAAAATAAAATCATGAGGCCAGTATACCAATGTGATTTATTTAAGGATACCACTCAACAAAAACAGTCATGACGATAATCAAATTAATTAGATTCTAAACGTAAACGTAATTAGGTTACTAATAGCACAAAACCTTGAAGTAAGTTAACTAATGTGTTTAATTCCAATATACTATAGAACAATAGCTAACACGACTATTATTAAAATAATTAAATTCTCCATTAACTCTTTAAGCAAACTTTAATTATTCACTAACTACTAAAAGAAAACATGATTACTGTAAACCAACCAATCATTGAATATGTTCATATGAATTGTAAATTAACGAACCCCAAAAGCATAACTCTTCAAGGGGTTTACACAATTCACAGATATCTTATTGTTTAAAGGAAATGTTAATTGCATAACTAAGCAAGCATTCAACTAGTATTAAAAGCTATTCAGCGTATTTAAATCACCAAATTTCGTTTTATAAAACTAGTACATGTAAGGTAGAAACAACTAATTTTATTATTTGAAATATAGCAACTGATATTGCGCAAAGAACAACAAACATCGTTAATTTAAATTATCAACCGAAAAGCTAGAACTTTAGCCTCCTAACGCACAATAGATTTTAAAGTCTTAAATAGTAAATAAGTACTTATCTTTATAACACCACACTAAAAATATGCACTGCACTTGAAATAGTTAATTTTTTGTCAAAAACGCAAAACGGAATGACGCTGCCGCCTCATGTTCCAAACAAGAAGTGTCGGCTTCCCGCCAACACGGTTTAAGCTCTCATTGGATGATAATGTCTGGCCAATCACGTTGCAGAAAACTTGCAAGACGAACGACGCCGATTGGTTCCTTTTAGCGGGAATGTAGACAGACGCTGCTAGCGCCACACTCACGCCCTCTTGCGAACGCACGGAGAACGAAGCCATGACAGTTGAAAATAATGGCGCCGTTCTACCACCGCGATCGTCACGCTGGTTACGAGCGTGGCCATTATTGACACTATATAAATTTTATCCAATTTAGGCTTCACTTCAAGCACTTATGAATGTCGACGAATCTACCACCACGCACCGGTTCGGAAAAACCTTGTTGAGAAAAATTCGGCAAGGAACTCAACAAATTACAATACATACATACAAATCACAATAAATTACATAGGTATACGATTACATCTAAAATATTTATCTAATACAACAAAAAATTTTAACACAGTAGATAGTATTTGAGACTAGGGATCGCCAATGCGGATCGAAATTATTTCCAAACAAACCTGTCTGCGACCCGAAGTGGATCTTGGCCTCCGATACGAGTTGGCGCCAACGCGCCCTGTTCTCTGCGATATCCTCCAAGTTTTGTGCGTGCAGAGCGCGTAGATCCTTCTTCACTTCGTCTTTCTAGTCTTTCCAGCGTATATGACTGACTATATAGTCATTAATTTCATAGTACGCCTTGGAACCTTTATAATTCAGTGGCTATTTGCATCACACATGCAAACAAACATTCAAACAAAAGTTTACACTTTTTTGCGCATAATTTCAACCTTAATCGACGTTTACGCCAATTATAACTTATAATTATAGTAAGGTAGGTATGAGTCACCCGCTAACGAATTTATTTGTTATGTTTGACACTGACCAGCGCGAAATAGAACTCATCATCGGCGGTTTTGAAAGATAACTGTGCAGTTGGCTCAGATAATATTTCAAATAGATTTCTCAAGCGATATAAACATATTTTGGCTAAGCCTTTAGCTCATATTTTTCAGCAATGCTTAACTGAAGGTATTTTTCCCGACATCCTAAAGAAAGCCATTATTATTCCTGTTCATAAATCAGGCAATAAAGATTGCATAAATAATTATAGACCTATTTCAATACTTCCATCCTTATCCAAAATTCTAGAAAAGATCATAAACAAGAGACTAGTAAGCTATCTTGAAAGTAATAGCATCCTTTCTAATAACCAGTTTGGTTTTAGGGCTCACAAATCAACAAGTGACGCAGTTCACCTCTTGACTGATCATGTTTCGTCTAATTTGGATAAAGGAATAAAAACCGTGGGAATTTTCCTTGACCTAGCAAAGGCATTTGATACAGTATCTATTCCAATACTTATTCGTAAACTTCAAAATGTGGGAATAAGGGGTAAACAATTGGCTCTATTTGTAGATTATCTCAGTAATTGTAGCCAATGTGTAAAGATCAACAATTTGACTAGTTCTGACCTCAATATTGAATTTGGTACTCCCCAAGGTGGAATTTTATCCCCAACCCTCTTTTTAATTTACATTAATGATCTCTGCAGTCTTAATTTAAGTCATGGTACTATAATATCGTATGCGGATGACACAGTTTTACTTTTTTCGGGGAATACGTGGGTGGATGTTTATAGTCACGCTCAAAACGGTTTATGTAAAGTGTCTAACTGGCTTGAAAGCAATTTACTTACATTAAATGCTGATAAAACTAAACACATTGCTTTTTCAATGAGAAAGTCACTACAACCGCCCAGTTACCATTTTATCCGAGCTCACCAGTGTTACCGTGCTAACCTTGTCGAGTGTATGTCCTGCCCTGTCATTTCTAGAGAATCCACCATTAAATATCTCGGTGTAATCATTGATGCTAATCTCACTTTTAGTCCTCATATTGACACAGTTGCTACTAGAGTTCGTAAGCTGATTTTCATTTTTAAAAAATTGCGTGATGTGGCTAACAAGCGCCTGCTCACTCAAGTGTACACAGCTTTATGTCAATCGTTGTTGTCATATTGCATAACATCTTGGGGTGGCGCCGCAAAAACAGCGCTTTTAGTTCTTGAACGTGCTCAAAGAGCTATTCTAAAAGTGTCAACATTTCGACCTTTCTTCTTTCCCACCAAAGAGTTGTTCCAATCATGTAGAGTGCTCACAGTTCGCCAGCTTTTTATCACGAATTTAATCTTAGAACAGCATAAACTTGCCTCCTACAACCCCGATATCTATAATAAAAGACGATCTGATATCGTTTTTAAACAACCTCGTGCAAATCACGCTTTTATGCACCGGTTCTCTGCATTTTTGGGTCCTTTTATTTACAATAAAATCAATAGACGTCTTAATATTTATGATTCAAATTATAGCAGCTGCAAAATTAAACTTATAGAGTGGCTAAAATGCATGTCTTATGAGGAAACTGAAAACCTGCTTATGACAGTTGTGTAATTTATTTTCTACCTTTTACCTATATGCAAAACACGAACTAATATTTTAATTAGTTAGGTATGTTATTTATTTTTCAGCACTCAATATATTTATTTGCCTAAGAAACAGGCTACTTTAGTATCCTAGTTTAGGCAGTTAAGTTATTTATGAATATAGCACGGTATTGTTTGTATTATGTTTATGTTGTTATGTTTAGGTTGTTAGTTTTCCATTAAGGTCAATTTGTATCGAGTCAGTACTTTAGTATGTCGGTCTTAGTTTACTAACACATAGACATAATCTCAGCGCGTACTAACGACTTTTCTTGTAAATAATTATTTATTTTAATAAACAATTTGAATTTGAATTTGAATTTGAATTTGATAAAAACTCATTTGCAAGCAAATCGAAGTTAATGGTATGCAAAATAATTTGCGTGAAGCGCACTCTCATCTAAACTTTTAATGGATTGCTATTGATGAAAAATAAGGAACTTTAAAGCCAACTATAACAAGTTACTGCTAGAAAGAACTCGTACGTTATACATACTTCAATACATCATACCAGTTCCGGGCCCAGTGCGGATTGGGAACTTCAGACACCACGACGCACAATGACTCTTACACAAACTGCAGTACAATGAGTCTTTATTAAAAATAAGTATGTACTATCGCCCCAAGCGCCAGATAACCACCTTAAAGGCCCAGTTTGCGTGCAGTGGCTAGACATCTGTCCATAACAATCCATAGCAATAAACATCAACGGCTGCAAGCAAATTTGTTTTGAAAATGGGTATCTGGCGCTTGGGGCGATAGTACAGAAAAAGATTACCAGGTCGTACCTACTGACTGTGCGACGGCGTGCATGCACATGAATAAATACAGAGCAGAATAAAAAGTTCAAACAACGTCGCGCACGCATTACACTACTACACGCACAACATATGTGTGCGTGACCTGTCACAGACAGGACGGGGGGGGGGCGTGCACCGGCGCCCGCTCGGAGACAAACCGGTTTGAACTAGCTCAGTGAGTAGACAAAGTTCAGGTGTGCCGCTAGCGACGACGCGACCGTTTAGCGTTTAGCTACATAGTTCGGGTGTTCGGTTGTTTTTAAAGATGCCTACCTGTTGTAGTGTTTGTAGATATACAGATATTAGATATTTAGGTACTTGTTTGAATAAAATATTTTGATTTTTAATATATTTTTTTACCGAGCGACAACCCTATGATAATAGGTAAGAATTTCGAGCACTGTTCGGAAGCTTTTCTTCTGCTCTGTATTTATTAATGTGGTGCATGTTCGTTCGCTGCAAAGAATCTTTGTGTCTGCAGTATCTCACTATAGGCAATATTTCAAGGTGTAAACAACTAGTGCATAACTCGAGTAGGGTGACTTTATCTTCGAACTTTTACCTATTTTTTTATCCTGTCCGGACTTTCCACAATTAATAATTATGAAAATTAATGAAGCTTGCGAATGAGGAAGGTAAAAAGTTGTAGTTTATTAATATGGAAATCTGCAAAGTAACGCCTAAATCATCAATTAATTATGAAAAAGCCGATTACAATTTTCTATATTATTTTTTTTTTGAATGAGTCGCCAGAGGGGCCAAAGACGCGAAGTCTTTGCTGTTTTTTACTTTAAGGATTGGAAGGGTGACTTGTGCTCGGGAAAAATCCCTTCGGACGAACTGGGAATGGAGGGCCCAGACAGTGTCCGACTTGCACGGACTAAAAAACCCGGTCACAAGTCCCCTTCTCTATTGGTTATCAAAACAAAAACGTGTGCTTTAAATTTTGAGGAGGGGAGGGTAGGGAGGGGACTTAATCTACCCACAGTGTCCTGCCTCAGCCATTTGCTGGAAGGCCGGGAGAGGAGCATGCATTCTCCCGCTGGGCACTGGGGGTGCTTGGGTCGGTCTTTTATGTTTTTACCCGTTGGTTACTTCCTTGACCGACCCTCGCCCGTTTCTGTACAATTACTTAGTCTTATTGGTTGGGTTGGTGGGATCTCCTGTCATATGCATTTATCTATAACTACGGGCTTCCTTTCTTTTGCCCTGCGATGGAAGGGTGGGTCGGAGATCTTTTGGACCCATTGTGTGGCTTTGGATGCCATCTTTTGGGGTGGTTTTTTGGCATGCTGTGTGCTTTTTTGCGCTTGTCTCCTAGCGCTACCCTCTTTTCGTTTCCGCTTCCATCGATAGTTTTTCTGCTATAATAATACGGAGGGACGAGGAGTGCCCCCCGGACGGCTGGACGCCCCAGTGTCTTAAAGGGATCATGCGGAGCTCGGCAGACCCTTACCCCAGCCAATGCTGAAGGGCCAGAGAAGAAACTTTTAGTCTCGATTCTCTGTTTAGGCTTCCGCCGTTGCTCCCACGAGGTCCCCGCTGGGACTACCGGGTGCGTCCCCCGTCCGGAGCTCACCTGTCGTATGGGCGGGAGATGCATATGTCAGGAATTCTTAGATCTAATTATATACTAATAATATTATACAGAAACCAATATACAATTTAATAATTAAAAAGGTTTGACAATTTTTATATATACTGAAAACAGTGTCTAAGTCCAAGGAAAGCAAAAGAGAATCGACATTTCCTGCATAGGTGACAAAATGTTCTATATTTAATGAGAAGGATTGAAAGAAAATTTGGATTGAATGTGTGTGTATGTGTGTGTATGCTATTTATTTCTAAGACATGCCACGCGAACCACTCTTTCCAGGAACTCTTTAGTGTGGTCTCTATTCTTGGCCGATCCAAGCAAATCACTCCAGGTCGAGCTATCTTGAGTTACCTTGACTCCGGTTTTTTGCTCTAGCTCGAACCTTTGTGCGTCAAAGCGGGGGCATTCACAGACAATGTGCCAATTTTCTATATTGATTATTATTGATCTGCAATCTATACCTAATGTCGGCGTGTTTATATGTTATGTTATTACTATGTTATACATTTAAGTTAGGATTAAGATTTTGTTGCAAAACTGTCCAAAATTATATTGTTTGCGGTTTATAAGCCGCTGAGGACTTAGGTCAAATAATAATGGTTGTAGAATTTGTAACTTAAAAGAACTTTCTAACAAATTTCACGCAGCATTCTTCTTGGTATTACTTAATGGATTTTCTGAAAGCGCTAGTTTACTCAAAAAAGAGTAAAAGACACATTGAAATAAAAGTCACATTTGTGCATCTGTTTCTATTGTTATCGCTCGGCGTCCTATTTGCAAAATAAACAAAATAAATTAAAGTAATTGATTTTCCTCCGAACTTCTGAAGACCCCGAAGTTTTTTCTAGTAACTGGGTTACAGGTTAAATTTAAGTACCTAAACTAAAGATGACATCACTTCCGAATTGCCCTGTACCCTGTCCAATAAGAGCATATTTTCTTTAAGTTGTAACTGTTTTCATCGTGTCAATTATAACTCAGTTAATTACATGGTTATGTCCTGAGACATTTATGGTACCCTAAATGGTTACCCTACACTCGAAACATTCTCAGTCTCAGACATCTGTGCTCAAATAGTTAGACAAAACTTCTCGATGTCGAATTAAACACTCTTGGCTCTTAGTTGTCTAAGATGCTTCGAGACTTACCAACCAACTTTGTTTAAGGACAACCTTCTTACTATGTAAATATCATCATCATCAACATCAGCCATCAAGAAAAATTAAAAACCATTGAATTTAAAACTACTATGCGACAGATAGTTGCTAAAATAAGGTACACGGGTCACTCACGTACGCTTAGATGAAGTATGCCCGACTTGTTTCGAACCAATCCATGGTTTGTTTTCAAGGCGAGCTCGAACGGAAAGCTAACCGTCAACTGTGCGCCAGCACTATTGCAGCTCGGCTATAATTGGGGTTGTCTATTTTTTTGCAATGTATAGTAATTTCGAAATAAATGTTTTTTAAATCGTTTTATGTAGTTTTTAATTTTTAATACAATGTAATGCATTTATTTCATATCAAATAAGCAATGACTTTCATTTGACATTGAAATATACGTAAAATATACGTTGTACTTTATTCTGTGTGGAATAGAATTATTTAGAATGCAAGCCGCTTCCAATGTCCAGCAGTGGACGTGCTACGGCTGAGATGATGATGATGATGATGATGATGGCCAATTAAATTAAATTTTAAAATAAACTAAATGAAAAAATATTGAAATTAGTTTCTTACAATTGACTTTTCCATACAAAAAAACAAGGTTTTTTTTAGACATTCCCAAACACGCTGCAAAGTAATCAAAACGTCGAGGTCATCTATCTATACATATAATAAATCTGTAACAAGTCGGTGTCTGTACATTGAAGATATTTGAGAAAAACTGACACTAGGGCTATTTATTACCGCAATAGAACCCAAAACAATGATTTTTAGAATTATTGTCTGTTTGTCTGTTTGTCTGTGCGTTTGTGCGCGCTAATCTCAGAAACGGCTTAACCTAGAAGGATGCGGTTTTCACTGATATGTTGGTATTTTCTTGGACTAACATTTAATGTTTGTTTCATTTGAATCGGTTCACAAATAAGAAAGATACGTTTATTTTAAGAATTTATCGAACTGTTTTTATAAGAGTTGTTATTATGAACGCGCTAATCTCAGGAACTACTGCTCCGATTTGAAAAATTCTTTCAGTGTTAGATAGCCCATTTATCGAGGAAGGCTATATATATATCATCACACTTACGGAGCGGAGCGGAAGAATGTTTCCAAATTGGGGGTTTTTGAAGTGAAACTTATATATCTCGGGAACTACCGATACGATTTGAAAAATTCTTTCAGTGTCAGATAGCCCAGTTAGATAGGGCGGGTTGGGAGCGGGTGGGGGGGCGAGTTGGGAGCGGGTTGGGGGCGGTTTGAGAGCGGGTTGGGGGCGGGTTGGGAGCGGGTGGGGGAGCGAGTTGGGAGCGGGTTGGGGGCGGGTTGGGGGCGGGTTGGGAGCGGGATGGGGCGGGTTGGGAGTGAGTTGGTGGCGGTTTAGGAGCGGGTTGGGGGCGGGTTAAGAGCTTGTTGGGGGCGGGTTGGGGGCGGGTTGGAGGCGGGGTGAGAGTGAGTTGGGGGCGGGTTGAGGGCGGGTTGGGAGCGGGTTGGGGCGGGTTGGGGGCTGTTTGGGGTCGGATTGGGAGTGGGTTGGTTTATTATGAAGTTTCACTTCTTCCGGAAGGATCTAAGGAGAGCCATAATTGATGAAAAAGCAAATTGGATAAAAAATAAGCTGCCCAAATTACTAATTCTACGCGGACGGAGTCGCGGGCAAAAGCTAGTTTTAGTAATATAGGTAGTGTGATTTTCAATTACCCTTTTTACCCTTTTTATTATGTACTTACTTATTTGCTGTTTTTTTTTTTTGTTTTATTGTCTCTGCCTACTTCGTTGCTGTACGCACACACACAAAACAGAGAAAACATGATATCTCTTTATGAGGAACTGTATTATGTAGTAGGTAGTAATTAATAAAGCTCACCTTAATGAAGGTATAACAATGATAACGCTAGATTTTTAGTTATAATGAATGGAACTGCGCTGGTGTTTTCCCACGGGTATAGTAAAGTGGTACAAGGTATAAGAAAATGTTGCAAACAAATCCTACTAACATTACCTATAATTATGAATGTGAAAGGTCGTGAGTGTGTGTGTGTACCTGCTTGATGTGTAGCTGGAGTTCTGGATTAACATATTGGCTACTTTTTATCTCCATATTCTTAGTTTAAGTAAAATCCCATAGCCTTAAGTTAAGTCTAGCTAGATACAGTCAAGGAATTTAATTTCGGGCGGACGATTTGGTGAAGGCCGCAGGTTCAGGGTGGATGCAAGTCACTTCCAACCGTAATGATTGGGCGTCAATGAGGGAGGCCTACGTCCAGCAGTGGACGTCCTACGGCTGAAATGACGATGTTGATGTATAATTATCATAGCAATCTGTAACCATAAGAGCTAGCTACGATGTTGCTTTGACGTGGCGCATTTGACATTTGAGAGAGAGAGAGAGAGAGAGAGAGAGATGTTTATTTATACATATTCGATACACAGGAAATACAGTTGACAGGAAAAGACACAAAAAATCATCGAATAGTATAAATTGGGCCCCACTCAGCATAATGTTGCGGCAAACCACAACGCTGTTTTTCAGTGGGAGGGTATTTAAAAACTAAACACAAAAAAAACAACACATTGTGATGACACGAACGCCAGCGCAAAGTGTAGTTCGCAACAAAACCTAGATAGGTACAAACCGGAAGTACGAATGTTTAACGACATTTTTACGAAATGGGTAGGGAGTTATATTCCTTGACTGTACGAAATTTTGCATGGGTATTAATTTCTACGACTATCTATGGTGTTAATAGCTAGATTGGTGTACATACCAGCAAATTTGCGTACTTATCGCTCGGAAGGGTTTTTTCGGTCGCGTATCACCTAAATTCACCGACTTAAATGAACAAGGAAGGCATGAGCAAAAAGGTCGCAGAGTCACAAGTAAATACTAGAACAAGCACTTAAGTTTCCGGATTTTTTTGCGCGTGCCCGACACACAAGTTGGCTGGTTTTGCTACATAATGACCTCTACAAAGTAACAATTAATTCAATAGAAAAACCAAATGACACTAAAAGGAAAATTGATTCAAGCGCCATCCCTGGGCGATATTGAAGTTCTAACCCTATTTGAAATCAGCATAATGCATATATTTGCTGCCCTATGTATAACTCTAGTTTTTTTTTAAGTTCACTCATTATATTGTGTCCGCTGGCGTTCGTGTCACCACAATGTATTGTATTTGTGGTTTTTTTGTGTTTAGTTTTTAAAAGGGGCCCACTGAAAAACAGCGTTGCGGCTTGCGGCGACATTATGCTGAGTGCCCAATTTATACTATTCGATGATTTTTATTTGTATCTTTTCATGTCAATTGTATCGCTCGAATCAATTCGGCTTTTAATTATCGAATAAGAACCAATGCAAGCAACACCTGATTCAGTAGTCTATAACTATAAAACATCATCATCATCATTGCAGCCGAAAGACGTCTACTGGTGATTATAGGCCCTCAAGGCTCGCCAAATAGATCGGTCACATGCCATCCGCATCCAACGCGATCCCGCAACTCGTCGTCACTCCATCTTGCTGTAGGCCTACCTATACTGCGTTTTCCGATCCGATTAAGTCTTTAAATCACCTAAACAAATTCCAGCTTAGTAACTAATATCAATTTCTTGACGCTTAATACTTGCGCCAGCCGCTATCTCGCCTCCGCAGTGTTATTGTATTTCGGGCTGGAGCGTCGTCCTCGTCAGGAGTCCGTCGTCTGGACGCTGATGCATTACTTAATTAAACTGCAATAGTCCTTTTTTAGGGGGAAATTTATGATACCTACCTAACGCCGTAAGATAGGCGACGGGTTATGAAGGATTCTTACCTAATAAAACCTCCTCGGTAGCCCTCAATATTGCTAGTTCTGGTCTGGGCTATTCAATTGAAGTCGTCGGAATAATTGAAATTACCCTGGGAACAAATCAAGCTTTATACGACATTCGATATTCGATCTTCGAACTTCGTATCGCGCCGTTCCGTTCAGCGAATAGTATTAAATAGAAGAGTGAAAAGGACGGCACGATACTAACTTCGAGTTTCGTAGTTCGTCATTCTGTTGTCGCTCGAAACTTGCAACAGCCGCAATATCATATAAAAAAAGCCGCAATGTCACCTCCTGTGTTACTTGGGTGGGGATCAAGAAGTTTGACCACGTTAATAGTAGTTAGCCATACAAAACGACTGACTGGAAAAAGTTCCGTTATGAATTCATCCTTTCTAATGCGATCCCGCAAAGAAACTACGAGCGTAAGCCCTCTCCGTCGCTCTCTGAGTGCCCTTTAGCTTTCTTATGAAACCCATCGTTAGTTGCAACGTCTCAGTCAGCGGCCACCTTTTTTTAAAAAAGTTGTTCATCATTTTCTTGCCGTTCAACACTTGTACCAACCGCTATGTAGTCTCCAGTGTTATTTCAGCCCGGGCTGCAGTAGCCGTCCCCAGGGACGCTGATGCAGAACCTTAATTACAATTTGATCTAGGAATAATAATCATGTCTTACCTTTACTTATAAAAACTGTAGTAGCCGAATGGTTTCACCTATGACCTCTCAAGCAATGAGACCGCTTTATCCGTGACTCTGTGAAGAATTCGTTAACCGCTATCCTGCGGGAAAAATACAAACTATGATATGTCCCTCGGGGTCTAATGAATGTGAAAAACGATCGACAGCCCGCCTGACTCAGCAAGGCGTCCCCATACATCATCATCGGGGTCTACACCAAACTATATCCACACCAAATTTCATCTAAATAAGACAAAGTTATTTTTTTTTATACATAAAAAATAGGCTTACGTTTGGCCTCAATCTCGCTTGATGGAAGGCGAAGATGAGGCCTAAGATGGTACACGTTTGCCTAGAAGGTGTCTGTTCACTTTGACCTTAAAGATGTCCAGATTATAGCGTTCCGGAAAAACTGACCTCGGCAGAGAGTTTATTTTTTTTTATTAATCTCAACAAAAAAATACATTAAATTTATGACAAATACTTTGCCAAACTGCAAAACAGTTTGTTGGCAAATACTACACTCCTTATTCTTAACATTATGTTTCTGCCTATACTCATACCACCACTACTATTTATCAACTCCTTAGCCGTCCTCATAATGAAAGAAGAGGCAAACCGCTTCGTGCGTAATGGAGGAATGTCTACAACATAATTAAGAATGAAAATGCTCGCCGCACCTAGTTGTTCGGTGACGGAAAGGGGAAGGGGGTATCAGGTTATGTAAAACCTCCACACACTCACCGAAATGTAACTGATAAAAAACCGAAAGGCAGGCCACTCGTCTACGGTTTTCGAGGCTCAGAAGATTTGCCCCCACGAGTGAGTCACTGCCTATGATCCTCTTCGCTGGGCGCTCCAACGAGTCCAAAGTATCCAGCTGATATCTAGCAGACCCATCCCAGAGAAGGGAACAGTATTCCATGCAAGAGCGAACTTGAACTCTGTAAAGATTTAAGAGCTGCTCTGAGGTGAAGTACCGTTTCACCCTGGAGAGGATACCAAGTTTTTTGGCAGCAGTCTTAGCCATGGACTCGGTGTAGTGACCGAAATTTAGATTGGATGAGAGATCTAGCCCTAAGAACATTTTTTTGCATTTTCGCATTTATGATATTAGTAGGACAGTAAAAATTAGCATTCTAAATTCCTATCGAAACTAAATTTCAGCCAACAGCATTGCGGTACTGAGGACACTTAAATCTACTTAGAATATAAGCCATTTAAATTCTCAACTTTAGGATGGAATCCACAATCGGGTTGCTGAAGGGAAAGTAGGTAAGTCGCTTCAAATAAACCAGGTACAATCTTCTTTGGAGCTTAAACTGTTGAAATAGGGTTTCTGTACGACGCGACGTGGAACATTTGGCAAAGGGTAAACACGTTTAAACGGTTTTTGCGGATGTTTTGCTTACTGTGTAGGGAACTCAAACTGTCCTGCGCTTGGTTACGTACCGATTTGTTAGTAGACAATCTTGCTGCTTTTTAATTAAAAGCTTTTATTTCACTTGCAAGGTTCGTATGTTAGTTTCTGAGTTGAGGTTTTAAAAATGTACAACAATTTTTCGATCACTTCCTCTCATCCCATTGAGACGAAATTTTGCATACCTACGAGTATGTGAGAGAATAATCTTGTAGAGAAATTCCGGTGGTCCGGTCAGGATTGTTTCCGCAGGACCAAACTGTTCAACGATTAAGGGCATCGACTTGAAACTTGATACGGATATACATATATTATGTAGTTTGAATGACAATACAAATTCAATCACAGTCAGCAAAAAAGCTTGTACCTACTGGAAATGATTTATTTCTAATAAAACATGTTTAAAGGAACAGTAGAGAGAGTAAGCATTTTGTAAAATTTAAGTAAACCACGCCAAACTTAACCAACTAAACTAAACTAGTTTTCCTTTTTAACTAAATAGCCACGTCAAATTTTATTTATTTATTTATTTAGTACTTAAAGACAACAATGTGGTCCACTTGTGTTAGTTAATCTTAATCTAGGTTAGTAACGTATAGTAAAAAGGGATTGAGTGCGTTCGGTAAGTATTTTTGTCAAGGGACAATCAAACTTACCAGCTACAATTTTCAGGATGCTGTTGCTACTCCCACGCATTCTATTCAGGAGAGAGGCAGACTTTTTGCGCCAGACGGCATCAAAGCCGTCTGTACGCGCCTCGGCAAACATAGATGACGCACTGCAGAAGCGTTAATGCTTGCCTACCTCTGGCGCGTGGGTTCAATCCAAGGCTCGCATATCTGAGTTTTACAAAATTCATGTGCAAAATCACATTTGGAACTTACCATGAGCTTTTTGGTGAAGAAAAACGTAGAGACCCTGCACGCAAAGCAAACAAAGTGTGTGTGTAAAATCTCCAATCCGCACTATAGATTTTGATTTTCATGGTTTTCTTATAAAAGTACAGTTAAGTTCTATTATATACCAAAACTTTATATCTTTAACGTAGTGCTGGGCCTAACGTTTTGTGGGACGATGACATTTGTAAGCCGGATAGGGATTAGAGGAGAACTGAAGATCGAGCTCAGTTATGTGCCATGGGAGAGGCCTATGTCCAACATTAGACTGATAATTGTTGTAATCATTTGGTCTCCTGAACTTAGAAACTTATTTTTTTCACAGATCCTAAGATTACAGACTTGAATATTGGATATTAATTGCAACATGATAAGTAGGTAGGTAGGTATAAACAGTCGGGATAAGAAAAACTTTGTCAATTTAAAGTTGACATTTGCTTGCAACAAGGCAATTGTTAGTTCTGTCGACATTTTGTTTCAAACAAAATAGAATATCGCAAAGAAAAAAAAAGTGAAAAGTGAAGTTTCCATTTTTCAAAGGGTACTTAGAGTATAGGACTTGATAAAGGAATCAATTTAATAACTGATGAAGGTTTTTGTACCCTGACTGTACACGCGTTTCTGAAAAAAGGGTCATGGACAGACGGACAACGAAGTGATCTTTGTAGATTTAATGTTTAATTTTTAACCCCCGACACAAAAAGAGGGGTGTTATAAAGTTTGTCCGCTATGTGTGTGTGTCTGTCTGTGGCATCATAGCTCTTAAACGGGTGAACCGATTTGAATGCGGTTTTTTTTATTTGAAAGCGGGTTTCTTAGCGATGGTTCTTGGACATGTTTCATCAAAATTGGTTCAGACGTTTCAAAGTTATCAGCTCTTTTACTAGCTATGGAACGGATCTTAATGCATTATCTGAGTTAAGATAACTGCATGCATAATGGGCATTAAGTTGACCAAATCGCGTTGGGGGTTTTTAAATTTTTTAATTTATAAGTAGTTATGTTATAAGATACAAAACCATAAAATCATCAATCTTAGCTCAACCCGTAGTTTTCGATTCAAACAAGGATTATCTTCTAAAAATATATCCGTGAGTTCTAAATCATTTTTCTCCGTTAAAAGTTGGCTTTTCCCAGAGTGTCGGGATATAAATCACAAGTCTGACGGCTTGATATGATCATTAGCTAGGTACCTACGTGTTACAGAATTTTACCTCATAATTTTAGTAATATTACAAACACAAAAGTTTGTGTGTGTTATTATGATTCAAGCCGGTTTCTTCGGAACAGAGTTCTGCTTAAACATTAAATTTTTTTAAATTACGAATTAAATAGAATACAACTCACACTATATTATAATACTAGCTTTTGCTAGCGATAAAAATTATAAAGAGATATAAAGTAAAAAAGAAGAAAAAAACAAAGCACTATTGACACCCGTTGATATATATATAGGTACAAAGGCGAACTAATCCCTATAAGGGATCTCTACCAGTCAACCTATTTATTGATATTCATAAGGTGGTTCATATAGAGTGAATTGAATAAAGAAAATTTTACTTCAATTTGAATATTAGAGCACGAGCTACATTTTTGAAGCTGTAATGGTTCGCTTGAGCGAAGCGGGAAACGGTTATATTAAGTACAAAATCTAAGAGCTTTCTTCTTGAAAAATATATCTTGCTCTAGGGTTGTCCTGTACCTAATAGTACCTATTAGCTTAATTAAAATAATTCCGCGAAACCCTTTACGCGCCCGAAGGCAGTTGAGGTATCGGGCCCTCCATTACCTGTGGTGGGAGCTACAACTACCGAAGCGATAGATAATTATTAATAGAATTTCATTTTTTATATGAACTTTTTTGCTGGTTGGAAGTAAAAGTGATATCGCTTAAAAGCAAAATTGGGTAAAAGCTATAGTGTATTGTTCTTTGTTTACCTCTTGTTATTATTTAAATTTTGTTGTTTAAAGGTTTGGTAGCGGAGGAGTTCGGAAAAATGTTATTATTTGCACGCGAAATAAAGCAAATTAACAAAAAGGTTTGTAAAAAAGAAAAAAAAACTTAAACTGCTTAACCTAAACCTGATACCTATATTTGCAAATATCGCCCAGATTGCTGCTATTGGGCAAGGTGCCCAAAAGGCTGGCTGCGTTGCCTCGTTGTATGGCAATACGTTGACAATGGAATGAGCCAACCCTATATGTCACCTGTGGATTTGACAATCTTGTAAGGTCGTAGTTCATTAAAGGTTTGTATTTGCTGTGACTACTAACCCCCTCATTTATTTACATAATATGCCTGCAGTCAGTAGACATTTTGTTTCTTGGACACTTTACTAACTTAACTCAGAATCCACAAGTACACAAAGGGCGTTTGGAAATGGTTTTCCAAGATTAAATTACGAACAAGAGCTGTTATTCAAAATAATTACAATAATTACATTTATTTATTAAGTACTTCCAATTTCAAATTCCGAATTCCAATTCAAACAAAGCAACGAGTTGGATGTTGTGTCCAAACATGTATTTGTTTGCTTGAATTTCGCATGATTTCGCAATTTTGCGTCACAAAAGTATCAAAATTTTATCTATTACTTTAATAATCGTGCCGGTTTAACCAATTTGTTAGGAGCCGATATTAATAATCTATTTTGAAACACGATCCAGTTCATTAAAGCTCGTTTCGGTAATTAGACAAATGGATTATTCGGGGAATTCTCGATTATTTCATACTTTATAAGGATTTATGAACTCAAAACTTCACCTTTTTAATAACGCGAAACTATAAAATTAAAATATCCATCAGTACCTCTACCATGAGTTTACACTAGTTTACGTGACCGTACTCGCTAGCGACGGCGTAAATTATTTGTATGGAGAATTGTGCAGCGCCTCTAGCGGTCACTTATGGAAGTACAATTCTCCATACAAAATCATTTACGCCGTCGCTAGCGAGTACGGTCACTGTAAACTAGTGTAACTCATGGTAGAGGTACAGAATGCGAAAAATAGATGGAAAACGAAAGGTCGAGACTTCGAGAGACGCAAAAGTCATTGCTCCGTAACATAAGAGAATGGACCGACATAGGACGGTGAACAACTAAGTATTTAAGTAAAACTAAACAGAGACGACATTATATCAAGAACTCGTCATAGAGTACGAGTAGGAAAAGGCCAGAAGTTTTATTTGTTCTCGGAAATAACAATGTTCCTCACAAAAACCCGGATTCTTTCGCCGTCCGGATAAGACGTGCCTTCTACTAATGGCCCGTAATTACCTTTCGGACCCAAAAAGACCTTAATTTACCCGCAGGGATCTTTAATTAATTAGTAGGTAGCGATTAAGTGGCAGGTACAAACAGATGTTTATTAGGCTAACGAATGATCGTCAGTGACGCAGAATGTAAGCTATTTAAAAGTTTCGTTCCAAATTGTCCTGTTTCTAATAGGGTGAGTGAGATCCCACCGTTTACGAACACGTTTAGAATTTTTATTTCTGCATATCTATTATTTGATTGAAACGTCACTGAAATAATAGATTTCATATGGAATCGTACCACGCCAGACAAGTACTTTATTCATAAAGTAATATAAATTACCTTTTAAGATAAAACCTGCCTAGTCAGGCAATCGCTCCGTCATCGTTCCTGGATACCATTTATGGTCAAAATATACACAGACCATTTTAGCAAGCCCAAATACGGCTAGGTTACTTATTTATTCTGTCTTGGAGTTACTATCTTTAATCATTTATAACATGTTTTAGCGTGATTGCTCAATCTTAAAAACCGGCCAAGAGCGTGTCGGACACGCCCAAGATAGGGTTCCGTAGCAGGTACGAAAAAATCTTTGCATACTTAATTGATGTGGTTGTTTTCGTCCCAATTCCCACCGCGCGCAGAATTACAACGTCGGCGGTACAGCGCCATCTATCGGCGAATTGGGTAACTAATCTGCAGTCTACTAGAACTAGTATGTATGTTGATGGTTTTTCAGATGTACCTAATTCTTTATTATATGAACCGATTTCAATTTTATTTCTTTTATTTGAAAGAAGATACTGTTAGCGTGATCTTATAGGTACTTAAAGAAAAAAAATTGCTTGCAATGGCGGTTAAATTACAATCTTAATTTAGAAATATTTTTTTACAAAAACTTAAAAACTGCTGAACTGATTAAGTTGAAAATAATTTTCCTAGAAAGTTTTTATTAAGTTTAACTTACGTGATTTTTTTCATATTTTTTAGACTTGCTGTTCAAAAGTTAGAGGGGGGGACAAATTATTTTGAACTTTCGGAGTGAATATCTCCGAAAATATTCACTTTATCAAAAATTGGTTTTAAAAAAAACCCCTATTTATTTTCAAATACCTATTCAATGATATCTCACACTGTAGGGTTACCTAGTCGAGAAAAAAAAGTCACCTCCACTTTACGTGTAAACTAAAAATTTTTTTTAGTTTTTTTTATTTAATCACTTTGTCGGCGTGACTGATATATATATTCATGCCAAATTACAGCTTTCTAGTACTAACAGTCTCTGAGCTAAGCCGCGAACAGACAGACAGACAGACGGACAGACATGGCGAAACTATAAGGGTTCCTAGTTGACTACGGAACCCTAAAAATGGCAATATACGATTGATTATACGTACATGTAACTCTTCATGTGCGAGACCAACTCCTACTTAAAAGGACTAATATTTTCAAAAGATCATCTCGGTCTATATACATCCCACTGCAAGGCACAGGGCTCCTCATAGAATGAGAGGCTTGGGCCATAGTCCCCACGCGGGCCCAGTGCGGATCGGAAACTTCACACAAACCATTGAATTGCAGGTGTGTTCAGGTTTCCCACGATGTTTTATATGTTTTCCTTCACCATGAATTAATGCATTTTGTAATTTCCACTGAGCCAGTTTTTAGGGTTCCGTAGTCAACTAGGAACCCTTATAGTTTCGCCATGTCTGTCCGTCTGTCTGTCTGTCTGTCTGTCTGTCCGCGGCTAAGCTCAGAGACTGTTAGTACTAGAAAGCTGTAATTTGGCATCAATATATATATCAGTCACGCCGACAAAGTGATTGAATAAAAAAAGTAAAAAAAAATTTTTTAGGGTACCTCCCACAGGCGTAAAGGGGGGGTGATTTTTTTTTTCTCGGCTAACCCTATAGTGTGGGGTATTGTTGGATAGGTCTTGTCTTTTAAAATCATTGCGGGGTTGCTAACATTATTTTTCTATTCAGTGATCTGTTTGCGAAATATTCAACTTTAAAGTGAAAAATTTCACTAAAATCGAGCGTCCCCCCCTCTAAAATCTAAACTGTTTGGTGGAAAAATTTGAAAAAATTCAGAATGGTAGTAAATATATCAGATTTACTAGGAAAATTATAGCGGCTAAGATTGCTTGGAAATTATGTGTAGTTTAAGAGTAAATAGTAGCCTAAGGTATAAAACATACCTAAACTTGGATGATTCCGTACACATACGAAATCCTTAGAAAAATATTACTTGATTTTTTTGTAATGGCTACGGAACCCTACCTTGTGCGTGTCCGACACGCTCTTGGCCGGTTTTATTGTTTATTTGTTTCAACACAATTTCAGGTCGTGGCTGTACATAATCACAGGCCTATTAGGTCACGACCGCAGGCCGTCGGCTTAATCCCTGGCTCTCATTAACGCAATTTGCTGTCCTGTGGTCACCATTACTTACATGTCCCCAAACTAAACTGTCATACCAAGTCCTACTTGAAAAGACACAAAGCGCAAAGATCATGGGCTACGTCAAACTAAAAAAAACAACTGCAGGGCGCCGGCCTCCTCGCAAAAAGGGTGGGTTTTCACCGCAGAGCCCAGTGTGGATCAGGATCTTCACATAAACCAGTGAATTTCATCGCAAGTGTGTTCGCAATCGCAAGCTCATGGTAAATTTGAAATGTAGGTAATTTTATTTATTTTAACTGTATTTTATTTTATCCATTATAGTTCATTTCATTTGTTCTTGGATTTAGGTATTTGGGTCAATCAACTTTTTTTTGTAAATTTCTATTTACTCCTTTACAAGTAACTGTGTAATCTCTGGTTAGTGAAACCATGATTTTGTAGTAATTAGATAAACTGTTTATCATACTGCGTATGTGAAAACCAAAAAAAATAAGTATTTCTATGAAAAAATCCGGTCACCCAGGGGACATACCACTATTTTCATACAAATTTCGGGGACATCATTGTCCCCTGGGTCACCCACGAAATAAAAGCTAAACAAAATAAAATAAATATGGCAATTATACCACTATTGACTACAAAAATCTAGGGTTTTGAAAAGTATACTTTAAATAAGGAAAAATAATCAGTTTTTTAATTATTTCGGTTTTCATAGAAAGTAGCAGAAAATCGTTGACAAAAAAAAGTTGATTGACCCATTTAAGGCTATCATTGAAAATGGTCTTTGAAAATGACATGTCGGGGCATAGAAAACTGATATTTTAGATTTGTCTAACGCGACTTTTGAGTTTTATGTAGTAAGTCTATGAGATTTAACACAATCTTATTTATTTCTTTACTAGACCACGTTTCACCTTAACCCAAAGAACATGTAATCGAAAAGTTGAATAAGAATTCCCTTCAGAATCTGTAGTAATGAATAATTTATCTGAGGCTCGCGTTTGTAAAGGGATACAGAATTCAGAAATTTAATCAGCATTATTCATTGATTTCTGTTTACTTTTATTGGGAAATTGCTTTTTGAGTACGACTTGCTGCCAATCGTTCCACAAACCACTTAGCTATTCAGTTCAACGACGACAGTGTACGAGTCCAACATTGCCACGGGGGCACTTATTTCTATGGCTATCCAAGTATCCAAGCCAGTAAGAGAGCAAGAAAATGCGGCTGAAAATGAAGCCATTGGCATTTTCACACGTCTTTTACGTCGTTTATTTTTAGTTCTTGTTTTGAATTTAGCTGAGCTTGATCGTGTCACCGTCTTAATATAAACGTAGCTGATTAAATTTAGTACATTGGGGTTGTCTATTATTTTGTAAATTGAAAACCATTTCGAGAAAAATGCTTTATAAATCGTTTTCTGTAGTTTTTAATCTCTAATATATAAAAATCTCGTGTCACGGTGTTTGTTATCGAACTCCTCCGAACGGCTTGACCGATTTATATGAAACTTTTTTCTCTATATTTGGTAGGTCTGAGAATAGGTCGTAGGCTATTTTTCATAGCCCTATTCTATGCGGACGGAGTCGCGGGCAACAGCTAGTTTTTAATATAATTTAAAGCATTTATTACAATACATATCAAATAAGCAATGACCTTAATTTGACATTAATATATATTTAGTGCCGTGCCGTTACACTTTATTCTCTGTGGAATAGAATCATTTAGAACGCAAGCCACTTCCAACCATAATGATTGGGTATCTAGGAGGGAGGCCCATGTCCAGCAGTGGACGTGCTACGGTTGAGATGATGATGATGATGATGATGATGATGATGGTGAATTTAATTTAATTTTGAACTGAAATAAATGAAAAAATATTTAAATTGGTTTCTTATAATTGACTTTTCTATATAATAAAAATATAAAAACCATGGTTTTTTTTTAGTTTTTCTCAATTCTGCATTACAAAATTTGCATCCACAAAGATAGACAAAAAAATATTTAGCAATTTATTAATGAGAGCCACCTTTGTCAACCTTTACGTAACTTTGTCTTTAACCTAATTCCATACAAACAAGATGTATATTTAGCCCATTATACTTACACAATAGGTAATCCTACCCTATGTTTACCAATCTCATAATACGCATGTCTTCGTAAGAGAACAGCGGGGTAAAAAAACACTTTGTTAGGAGTCGTTCTCTGGAGGACACTAATTTTCTTTGCCTTTGGCTAAAGTTGGGGCATTATTTGCGGCAGACGGAAAGAGCTTGAAGGGATAAAATTCAAAACCGAGCTTAAAAAGTGGCTGATGGATAAAGTTTTTTACAATTTGAATGAGTTCTGTAGGGATCATTAATTATTATGTTATCATTGTTTTTGTAATTATTATTGTCCCTACAAGTTATAGTCATGTTTGTAGTTTAGGTTATAAGTAGGTATATCTGAAAATATTGTATGCCCGTAACGGGTAGCTGTTGATACTTTGTACTACATGTCGACTTTGTACACTCCTCACAGTTTATGCAATAAATATTTGGGGGTAGTTGCAATATAGAGAGATCTCTCTCCAGGCAGATGTTATGCCTGGGGACCGAAGTCCGATGGATGAAAGTTGGAAGTCGTATTTATGCAGCCGAGTTGAGAAACTTCGATAGCGTGATGTAGGATTGTAGTGATTAGTTCCCTATGTGGTGACTAGATGGCGCTAGTAGTCGCTACAAATATTTATATTTCTATTTCTAGACCAAATATTACTTTTTGATATTTGTTATTTCTTCAGTAAACTACCAACTTTAACATTACAGTTTATAAGGCAAACGTCCCTGTGCTCGACACTGACCCTATACATGGCACCTTCAATCTTATGCCATAGTAGGAGAGGCAACAAATGGGTGTCATCTACTGGGCGTTGAGGTGTCGAGCAATAGTACGTTTACCTTCATCATCCCAGCCTATATACGTCCCACTGCTGAACATAAGTCGCCCAAGCCTCGCCAAACAGATCGGTCCTGCGCCATCAGCACCCAACGCGTTCCCGCAACCTAACCAGGTAGACAGAACTAAAGTCATGGACATAGCTCGAAGAATCGCCGGACTCAACTGGCAGTGGGCAGGGCACATCGCTCGCAGAATAG
Source organism: Archips crataeganus (assembly GCA_947859365.1). Taxonomy (NCBI): domain Eukaryota; kingdom Metazoa; phylum Arthropoda; class Insecta; order Lepidoptera; family Tortricidae; genus Archips; species Archips crataeganus. Next base: position 17,093,046 of record OX402058.1, read on the forward strand.
GGATGTTTCCTAGTTAAAAAAATAATAATTCTTATTAGTCCGTATTTTACATTATCAAAAAATATTAGACACGTAATTTTTCTTTTGACAATTAAACAAAAAATGACGAAGATATGGCGCGTTGAAGTTCCGCGTGACGAGGCGTGACGTCACTTGTTCCTAAAACGCTCATACAAAGTGTAGGAACAAGTGACGTCACGCGAAACTTCAACGCGCCATATCTTCGTAATTTTTTGTTTAATTGACAAAATAAAAAATACGTGTCCAATATTTTTTGATAATCTAAAAGACTGACTAGTTAGGAAAGTAGCCTATTGACGGCCGATGGGGCCGAAAGGTCCTCGAGTGGCGTCCATGGACCGGAAAACGCAGTGTTGGTAGACCTCCAACAAGATGCAATGTACTAAAATCCCGTAATTTCAATTCGACTGCCAGATTTGGCGTTTCACAGTTTGCCGTACTTTAAATGTATTGTTAAGTATGTGCTAATATTATTAAAGAATAAATAAAAATAAATTAATAATTTACCCGAGTGAAGCCGCGGATTGAGGCTAGTAGCATATAAAATTTTGCTGCCGGCATGCAGCGCTCGCATACATCTCAGTCACAGTAACCGATATATCGCTAACAGTGTTCGACCGAAAGTTCAGTTTCGGTTTCGGTCGAGTTTCGGCAAAAAACGGGTTTCGGTTAAGTTTCCGTTTCGGCGGCAAACCTGCTGAAACTATGACTGAAACCGAAACTGCATTCGGGAGTTCTCGCGCTGTGCTCAAAAGAAGAATCTACCTACTCAAATAAACACTTCACCTATTTTCAGTATTATTAAGACGCAATTTTTTTTTTAAGTGAGGGTTTATTATGTTGATTATCAATAAGTGAAAATATCGGAGACTGCATAGCTATGTGATTCAAAAATAAAAAAATAAAACTGACTGATTATAATAATTTTACATTTTCTTTATTTTTCTTTCAAAACATGATCCGTGTAAGGAAGTTTCGGTTTCGGCTGAAACTGAGACCGTTACCGAAATTCGGTTTCAGTTCCGGTCTTAAAAACCAGTTTCGGTCGGACACTAATCGCTAACAGTGCGTCGCTACCCTAAAATAGGCCAGTGTTCGTCAGAGGCACTTGTCCGCACACAAGAGGGCCGGATTGCTATCCCGCGACGACCTTTTCGACTCCTGACATGTTTACCGCAACTTTTTATATATGATGGGGAAACAAGCAGACGGGTTACTTACCTGATGGAAAGCAATTACCGCCAGCCAATGACACTAACACGTGTAAAAACACGGGTGCGTTGCCGGCCCTTTGGGAAAAGATAAAACTCGTTTAGTAAAGATCCTTGAGTAAACATTTATACCTAAAACTAGCTGTTGCCCGCGACTCCGTCTGTGAAGGATACCTATTCTTAGACCTACCAAATATAGAGAAAAAAATCATGAAAATTCGGTCAAGTCGTTTCGGAGGAGTTCGATAACAAACACCGTGTAACGAGATTTTTCTATATTAGAAGAAGAGTAGCTGTTCCCGCGACTCCGTCTGCGAAGAAAATTTGCCCGCGACCTATTCTCAGACCTACCAAATATAGAGAAAAAAATCATGAAAATTCGGTCAAGTCGTTTCGGAGGAGTTCGATAACAAACACCGTGAAACGAGATTTTTATACATTAGACTAGCTGTTGCCCGCGACTCCGTATACGAAGAATTGGGGTATAAAAAAGAGACAGTAGAATATAAATTAAAAATTTTAAAAACCCCCAACGCAATTATGTCACTCGTATATAACATTATTTAACCGAACGAACGTGATACTCTACACTCCAGTAGAATCGAGGCCATGGCCGCTATAATGTGGTCGAAATGTCGAGGTATTTTTATCAAATTCCAAGCAAGTCCTGACAAATATTAGTTAGAAGTGAGAAACGCCAAAGATTAAAACATTACATTTTTTGGGTTTTATAAACATAGATTCACTTAAATAATTTATTGAATCACGTGTTACTTTGCGGAGGTCCATATTAATGAACTGAAACAATTACTTTACCCTTCCGTGACCTTACGATAGCTACGTTTAATGTAAGAAATGCGTGTTCATGCAGTTCCTCCACCTCCACACACACACCAGTCTAACATTTGGTAGCATAGCCAACCGGTTGTGTTTTACCTACTGTGAAGATGAGCTCTGATTGGATTCGAAACGCGTCAGTGTAGTTTGGTGGTGGTGGTTGGGTTTGTGTGATTTGTGTGTGCTCGTACAGTGTGGAGGTGGAGGAGCATGAACACGCATGTCTTACATAAACGTAACTATCTTAAGGTCGCGGGTGAGCAAAGTAATTGTTTCAGTTTATATAGATTTAGTTCTACTTTTATCTGTTTCTACTCCTTTATGTGGATACTGGATAATAATTTAAAATGTCAAAGGGTCATTGTCGTATCTACTTGGAATTTAAAACCATTAATAATTCAATCTCTTTGGAACTTCAGAATAAATTAGTAAGCGAGCCGAGAAGCCCGATTGTCAAATTACGCATTTCAAAGAAAGACGTTCGGCTATTCTAAATGACTTTCTATTTACTTAAAACGATTTGCAATCTGTATTATATTATAACTTTATTACTAACCTAACCTAAAAATAATTAAAACCCACTTTTTTGACGTCTTAACTTTCCATTAAAGTGCCCTGCAGTGGGACGTATATAGGCTGGGATGATGATGATGATGATGAACTTTCCATTGTCCTTGACATTGTTACTGGAGCACTATACGCTGTGGACTATACGTGTACGAAATTTCAAGACAAACGGACAACAAGAAAAAGATACTTAGATAAAAAGATTATCTTATCTCTATTGAGTGTATAAAACAACACATTCTGAGAGGAGTCCTTTGCTCCGCAGTGGGAAGCGTATAAGATAAACAGCAACTAGCAAGATTAGAGACCAAATAAGTATTTATTATTAAGCACAATACAGAATGAACATAAAATGAAACAGCACAGTAGTAGGTACACATTTAATATGGCGCGTCGTGCATTTTCGGCCGCGCAGACACGAACAAACTAGCCGATAATAGCCGAAGATACGATTCAAACTTTAAATCAGTCTTATGTCATGTAGTTACAAGGTGCAAATGCAAATGCGGATTGATAAAATGCATTTCCCGCGCCTCTAAAACATTGGTGAGCCATATCAGTTATGCTACTGTAAAAAAATAGATCACGTATTTTTTTCAGAATTTGCTACGGAAAATAAGTACCTAACATCCTGAAATTTCTAATCAACTGACAGATTAATGGTTCAAACTAGTGAATAAAGCCTAAATATAACAAACTGCAAGCAACGACTCTCGTTGACAGCTGTTAAACTGAACAAAAGACACATTATGAGCCGCAATAACCCAAACTGTCATCTCCAGCCCAGTCCATACAAAATGTGCTTTACATAAGACTATGTGCAGTATGCAGTACTATATATCCCATTAATTGTGTACCACAAACCCTTTCCCATAGTGGCACATTGAATATTTTAACAACGCCCACGTCGAATTTTGAGTATCACAATTTGAAACTTATTGTCAATTAAGAAAAGTTGACATTCTTTTGGACATAATATACTAAACAGGGCCCGTACATCAATTTGACATCACGCTGCATAAAGGATGATCCCAAATAGTTTTATTGTAATTATTAATCATTAGTAGTCAATCATTTTAATCATGAACAAATGACTTCAAAAGTAATCTATTCACACGTGGAACAATCAATACCTATTTGATACGTGAAACGTAAATTAAACTATTTGTTTTGTTTTTATACATACATTTTGTTAAATTGTATTGTTCCACATTTCAATAATTACGTATAGAAAATAGAATTCCTCTTTAACATGAAGAACGCCATCCTTCTTGCATTAATTCCTACGCAGAGAAAATCTAAGTCATCTTCGTGTTCATACGTAATGCAATATTCATAAAAAATATTTTTGTTTTGTAATCGTATTTTTGTTTGTTGTGTCGCACATTTGGTTAATTTTTAATGATTGATGATTAATAATTGATTATTTCAACTACTCAAATTGCAATCATCCTGTGCGCGGCGTGACGACATCGGCATCAAATGTACGGGCTCTGGTACTAAATATGTGCTAAGTAGATAGAAATGTTGGAAGCTAAGCCTTTTGGCTGAATTTGAAAAAAACCGTCCTTGTGCTCGCCTAGATAATAAAACATGAATGAAATAGAAATGCGAATGACACACAAAGTCCCAAATCAGCAAACTGCTAGTCTTGCGAGTGACGCTGATCTTCTGATCTTCCAATGGTGACTTTCTTTCAAACTTGTGTTGTGTCTTGAAAGCAAAATACGTCCAAATTCTTCAGTTTGTAAATTTATTTAAAATCGTAATCATCTACGACAATGCCTATTAAGACGTATTTTACGGCGCGAAATAAATTCCGAATGACCTGAATACCTACTCCAAATGGAAATGTTTACAAACGGTTTGTTAATCTTCTTGTTTCATTACAGAACCTATAATAACTGGAATAATTGGATCGTTGTTGACGTTGTCTACGAAAATATAGTGTTCGAAATAGGCTCGAAAATATCAAGAATATTTTGAGAATAAATTATGGAGAAGTGGGTACGTCATCATCATCTCACCCTATTATGTAAACGCCCACTGCTGGGCACAGACCTCTCAGAATGAGAGGGTTTGGGCTATAGTTCCCATGCGGGCCCAGTGCTAATTGTGAACTTCACACACCCCATTGAATTTCTTCGCAGGCGTGTGCAGGTTTTCTCACGATATTTTTCTTCACCGTAAAGCTCATGGTAAATGTCTAATGTAATTTCGAAAAATTCAGATGTGCAAGCCCGGCCTCAAGCCCACGCCCTCTGCTCTGCCTCTGTTTTGCTTTGCTTGGTCAAACCACTATGCTACCATGGCTTTTTCAACCCAATTTCTACCAAATTCCAACCAATACCAATTTCTATCTCAGCAATTCTTCCTTTCCACCATCAGATGAATAATTCCAGCTATAAAAATTGCCTTATTTTTCCTGAAAAATGAATTTTACTCCAGGGCATACATATTTCGCATAGCACCGATAAAAAGGTTTGATAGAGTTATGAGAGCAAAAGTTGAAGCAAACTAAAAGTTAGTCTGCACGGCTATTACAAGGCCGACTCTGGTTACCGCTACGTCCATCTCTTTCTGAACTCAACCGACAAGAAAGAGACGCAATTATAAATAAACACATGACGAACGCCAAGCAAATCGGGTAGCAATCTAACTTCTTGATCTATTCATACGAAAAATACAGATTTCTATGCATTCTAATTTAAACTCAGATGGTCTCACAGAAACCTCTTACTACGGGAGTTGATTTTAGCAGTCAATATATTTTTTCTGCCACTTTTTGTGGGGGGTGAGGACACGTACTTATAGCACGCAAAAAAGCAAAAGCTTCTGTACACAAATAGGCAAGTTTACCAAATATGCACGAGAGTAACCTTCGAATTAAGTTTCAATTTCGGTTTTGGCCGATACTGAAACATTAACCGAAATTCTGTTTCGGCCGAAACTGAAACACGAATCAAAATTCGGTTTCGGTTACGGCCTGAACTGAAACACACTTTTAAATTCGGTTTCGATTGCGGCCGGAACTAAAACCCAAATCGAAATTCGGTTTCGGTCGCGATTATTAATTTCGGTCAGGCACTAGCAAGTACCACATTCATTTATGTCTCTACCCACGACGTAACACTAATTTATTTATTTTTGGAATACCAAAATATTCACGGTCGGTTTATTTATTATCGAAATTCGTTATCCGGTTTCGTCCAAAACGAAAACACAGACCGAAATTCGATTTCAGTTTCGGTCGCAATCATTAATTTCGGTTAAACTCTAGTAGCAAATAACATATTCAGTTATGTCTACCCACGACGTAACACTGATATTGAGATCGTCCGTTCCTCCCACAAAACAAAACACTATCGAGAGGTAGTGTAACAGCTGTGTCCTAACAATTTGGCCTCCATCCATCAATATTATACTAAATTCGGTTTCAATTTCGGACGGAACTGATACACAGACTGAAATTGGGTTTCGATTTCCGACAGACCATAAACACCTTAGATAAACACAAACCGAAATTCGCTTTCGATTACGGCTACAACTGAAACACAAACCGAAATTCGTTCTCGGTTTCGACTGAAACTGAAACAAATACCGCAATTCGGTTTCGTTAACTTAAATACTAATTTCGGTCTCACTCTAGTAGCCCGTGGTAAAAAGTAGCCTATGTTACTTTCTAGCCCTTCAACTATGTCCATACAAAAAATCACGGCAATCCGTCGCTCAGTTTCGACGTGGAAAAAGGACAAACCAAAAAACACACTTTCACATTTATAATATCAGAATAGATTTATTTTTGGAGAACGAATATTCACGGTCGGTGTATCTACGATCTATATCTCGTACATCCCATATATCGATATTGAGATCGTCCGTGAGATAGTTCGATTTCCTCCCCCAAAACAAAACACTATCGAGAGGTAGTGTAACAGCTGTGTCCAACCGTGCGGAAAATAGCTCCCTAACAATTGAGCCTCCATCCATCAATAGTATACTTAGTATTTACCGTATTCTTGCTTCAATAAGAGTAAGGGTGCCTCTACACCAGAGATGTGCTATACGTTGCTATGGATACGTTTGATATTCACCAACTATATTCATTGGCCCACATAGCACTGGTGGAAACGGGTTCAACTAAGCTATATTTTTTATATGGAAATACTAGCTCAGGGGTTCCCAAACTGTGCGTCGCGACGCCCCGGGGCGTCTCAACACTGTCTCAGATGCGTCGCGAAACATTACACTTTCTAAAGCTACACGCAGATTTTTTCTTCTAAAAGGGCGTCGCAAAAAAATCAGACATGTATAAAGAGAGTCGTATTATAAAAAAGATCGAGAATCCCTGGAATATCTGTTGCCCGCAACTCCGTCTGCAAAGAATTTGTTTATCGGTAGGTATCCCTCGGGAACTGTTTAATTTTCCAGGATAAAAACTATCCTATGTCCTTTCCCGGGACTCAAACTATCTCTGTAACAAATATCATCTAAATCGGTTTAGCAGCGGTTTAAGCGTGGAGAGATAACAGACAGACGGATAAACAGACAGACACATTTTCGCATTTATAATATTAGTATGGATTATTATAGTATACTAGCTGTTGCCTGCGACTCCGTCTGCGAAAATAAAAAATAGCCTACGACCTATTCTCAGACTTACCAAGTATACCTAGATAAAAAAGTTTCATAAAAATCGGTCAAGCCGTTTCAGAGGAGTTCGATAAAAAACACTGCGACACGAGATACTTATACCTATCTAATATATAAAAATCTCGTGTCACTGTGTTTGTTATCAAACTCCTCCGAAACGGCTCTCCCGATTTTCGTGAATTTTTTTCTCCACATTCGGTAGGTCTGAGACTGAGAACAGGTCGAAGGCTATTTTTTATACCCCTATTCTTCGCGGATGGAGTCGCGGGCAACAGCTAGTATTAGATAATATAATAATGTATAGTATGGATGCGTGCTCTGGGTCGTCCTCGAGCGGCGACATAGCTTAGCATTAGTGGAAACGGTCCCAAAGTTTCGTAGCGCAGCTTTAACATCCTCGCAGCATAGCTCTGCTCTGGTGGCCAGACGCCCTAAGTGAAATCTTTTTCTGCCGCATTATTTGTGGATCATATCGTTAGCGACCATGTGTTGTGCTTTTGTTTCTGTTAATCTTTCGGCTGTTATACTTAGTAAATTATTGTGGATAAGGGATAAGTTACGGTACTTAGTGCTATTTCAGTGGATGTTTTTGTTTTAAAAAAATCCTACTAGGAAATAGAACTTAGACTCCCGATATTGATAAAAGTACTTAGATCTAGATGTAATATGTAACATAATCTGTGGCATTAGATTTGTCACTGTGAAGTTAACGACGAAACTGTTTAAAGCCCGGTGCATCATGTGAATAAAGTTCTATCTTGGTCTGTGCTTTTATAAACAGGACAGCAACATTTCAAACTGTCAACCTGCTTTATAACTGCTGCTGGGTCGTCGTAGTGCAGAGGTCAAACGAAGGCCATTTCTTAAATTTTGTTGACTTAATGCAGTTTATAATATTTTTGAAATCTGATTTCTGAAAACGCTTCACAGAGCCTATTTCTCCACACTGTTTTCGATTTATTATAGCTACGGTGTCAAAAATTGGGACATCCCAATTATGTCTAGAACATTAACAGCTTGTACAATTTTAAATCGCTTACATTGCCATGAATCCTTTGCAGACGTAGTTGTACACAGAAGCTAGTTTCATATATTCCTGGAGCTTCAATTGAATAGGGCTGTAACCGGCCGGCTGTAAGTAACGCGCGTATATAATACATTCCGCCCCACTGCACTCTACGAAGAGATAACTCCAGTAGGTCGGTATGCAATTTCTTTTTCATCATCTCAGTCTATATAAAGTCCCGTAAATAGTTATTTATGATACAAGTGCGGAAAGTAGGCTATTCCCAACGAATGACGGAGATCTAAACAAACGAGCGAAGCGAGTTTGGTTTAGCCGACATGAGTTGGGAATTTCCTACTTTCGACACGTATATCATACAACATTTTACAATGCATTAAGCAAGGAAAAAAATTGGGGCTAAGAGCGCGCGCAGACAGAGAGCGGTCTGGAGTACCGAGTTCCGCGTTCAAAGTTATGTGTTTTCATCGCTCGAGAGTTCCAGTCGCCTGCTGTGTGCGTTATCGTAAGAGACTCAGTACATTCGAAAGAACGCAGAACTCTGAACTCGGAACTCCAGACCGCTCTCCGTCTGCGCGCGCTCATAAACATTTTCGGAAAAAGATGTTGCGTTCTTATTTACCTTTCATTGAGGGAAAGTCTCGTAGATGTTTACATATTTCAGCATCGGTTTAGTCAGCAGGAGGCTATCACATTTAATTTTGTGCTTGGTCTAGGACGTCAGGCGGCGTTAAGTCCTATGTAAATTCATCACTTGAACTCTCCATTTTAATTTACTAAACTTAAATTAGACCTGGGCTCTCGACCACTGATCACCTTCAAGCCTTGAACCAGATACTGGAGAAATGTCAGGAATATAACTCCCCCCTTTACCTTGCCTTTGTCGACTACTCTAAAGCCTTTGACAGCCTTACACATTCTTCGATTTTCGAAGCATTACACATTCAAACCATTGAACGTGCCTACATTAATCTTCTCGAAGCCATATATACCAATAGTACAGCCGCAATAAAACTAGACTCAACAGGACTTTCCTTCCCTATACAAAGAGGAGTCAAACAGGGAGACCCGCTATCGCCTAAGCTTTTTACCAGCACTCTCGAAGAGGTCTTTCGGAAGCTAGCGCCGAGCTGGGAGAGCAGGGGACTGGTCGTCGGTGATCGGAGGTTAACTAATCTTCGATTCGCCGACGATATAGTCCTCTTCTCCTCATCAGCCGCCGACCTCGAAGGCATGCTTAGTGATCTAAGCAAGGCGAGCCTCGAGATTGGACTAAGGATGAATATGTCAAAGACCAAGTTAATGACAAATAGCACCAAACGTAGGATAGAGATAAACGGTGAACGGATCGCATATGTCCATGAGTATATTTACTTGGGCCAATTAGTTTCCTTCCAGGCACGGCAAGAAAAAGAAGTCGAAAGACGGACAGAAAACGCCTGGAGGAGCTATTGGTCCATGAAACATCTCATGAAGGGTAACTTCCCAATTTCCTTAAAAAAGAAACTCATGGACATGTGCGTACTACCAGTTCTTACCTACGGTGCTCAAACTTGGTCTTTGCCGGAAGCTCTGAAGTCCAAAATCGGGGTTTGCCAGCGGGCCATGGAGCGCAGCATGCTAGGTATTAAATTAATGGATCGGATCCGGAACACCGATCTGCGCTCCATGACTCAGATCACTGATGCAGGTCGAACGGCGTCTAAGCTGAAGTGGGACTGGGCTGGCCATGTCTGCCGCATGCCAGACGAGTTGTGGGCCAAGATAACCACCGAGTGGAAACCCAAAAACGCGAAAAGGCGACCTGGCAGACCCAGACGGCGATGGCGAGATGAACTGGACTTCTTCACGGAGGATTGGTCCTCCTATGCAGCGGACAGAGAGCAGTGGAAATGTTGGGGGGAGGCCTTTGCTCAGCAGTGGGACAGAATAGGCTAGTAATAATAATAATAAACTTAAATTAATTCTCCGGACTGAATTCATGAACATTACAGTGGCGGGTTTTCATGACAGGCGCGAACGGAACGAACCATGATTGGTTCGTAATACGCCATGCGCGCGCACTGAAAACTCATTGGTTGACAGGCGCGAACGGGTAACCGTGATTGGTTCGTGTTACGCCATGCGCGCACATTGAAAGCTCATTGGTTGACAGGCGCGAACGGGTAAAAATGATTGGTTCGTGTTACGCCATGCACGCGCACTGAAAGCGCAGATGTCGTACGGTCCGAAATGGACTCAAGGAATTATTTTAGTACTGAATTTTTTATTTCAAAACTTTTGACGAAATTAAAATTTGTGTGTTTTAATATTAAAACAATCTGTTTTATTATTTTATCAGTAAATATTCATTTGGTTGCATCAAACATTTTCTTATTTGTGCAAAGCTGAATTATGAAGACACAACTCTCTAGTCTTATTTTTTAAACACTAGTTTGGACACAACTTTTTGAGAATCGGCAATTTAAAAAATTACTTTTCCGCACGCGTGTGGAAAGTAAAATCCATACAATTTTTTTTCACACTTGCGAAAGTGTGCTGGGATGACTAACTTTCTATAGATATGTTGACTCGCGTCAAGAGGCACTTTCCGAGCATATGCATTGTAAAAAATAATTGTAATAACAGTTACGGCCCGGCCACGAATTAGCGCAACCGGCGACGCGCGTTTTTATCAGTTCATTGCGTGCGGTGAGGGGTTGTATTACAATACCGAAGTACGAAAGACCGAATGTATTAAAACATCGAATGGGTCAAAAGACCGACACGATTTTTTTCTGAAACCGTAAACTTCTCAGAATTTATTAAAACGGCATCATATAGAACCCATCATAGGTTAGGTTAGGTTAGTTTTATAACAATCTTAAAAAGCTAACGGTTTAAGAAAATATCGTGTCGGTCTTTTGACCCATTCGATGTTTTAATACATTCGGTCTTTCGTACTTCGGTATTGTAATACATAACCGCGGCGAGCGTGTCGGCCGCGCAACGAACAGAGAAAACGACCGCTGCGCCGCCTGTCGCGCGAAGTCGTAGCCGGGGCCTTAGCGGGTAGTTTTGGAGCGTTTCAACTGCACTATCTCGTATGTTACGAAAATGTAAGGATAAGCCGGCGCAGTTCAGATGCGTGTGCGTGTCACGCACCAGTGTTGTAGTAAATTAATCCTTCCATTAACCGGAGCCTATTGGAATTCTGAAGGCCACCACAAAACAACAGAACAATTTAATCAGTGTGTATTGCCAGTGATGAAATATGGATCCGAGACGTGGTGCTTCACTATGGGCCCGATGAATAGGCTCAGAGTTGCTCAACGAGCTATGGAGAGGGCTATGCTCGGAGTTTCTCTACGGGATCGAATCAGAAACGAGGAGATCCGTAGAATAACCGGGGTCACCGACATAGCCAAACGGATTAGCTCGTTAAAATGGCGATGGGCAGGCCATATAGCGCGCAGAACAGATGGCCGTTGGGGGCGAAAAGTTCTGGAATGGAGACCACGGACTGGCAAGCGCAGCGTGGGACGTCCACCAACGAGATGGACGGACGATTTGGTATAGGCCGCAGGTTCAGGGTGGATGCAAGTCGCTTCCAACCGTAATGATTGGGCATCAATGAGGAGGCCTATGTTCAGCAGTGGACGTCCTACGGCTGAAATGATGATAATGATGACGAATGAAAATACGATCTTATATAACAACGGGCCTACTGGAGCTTCGTATTTAATGTGCACAGCCACATGCCGTCTGCATTGGACAATTTCTTTGTAACGAATTAATTTTAATAAAAGCAATAATACCAGTCTACTGCGGCCCAACTTCGTTAAACTACTTGAATGACTTCAGAATTAATACTGGTGTGGAGCGTAATGCTAGCCGACTGCAAGGAGTCGAAATATCACTAATTTCAGATTATGTAGCTCAGACGAAATATCTCATATATTCTGCAATTTCTTGGAGGATTTGAGGCAATACGCAATAATACAAGTTATGTAGATAGACATATATATTATAGAATCTTTATTATTCAAAAAACGGGCAAGCGCGTGTCGGACACGCCCAGGATAGGGTTCCGCAGCCGTTACGAAAAAATCCTTGCAATCTTATTAATTTCACTATTCATTATAGGTACTATCCGTATTAAGCAAGTAATATTTTTGTAAATATTTTGTATTTTATACGGAATTTCACAAGTAGGTATATTTTATAGGTCAGTCTGCTATTTACTTTTATATTACTAATAATTTTCAAGGATACTTAGCCATAACTAATAGTTTTCTTTGTTAATTTGATATATTTACCTCCATTATGAATTGTTCCAAAAAATTTAAACCACAGTTTAGCTTCTAGAAGGAGGGACGCTCGATTTGAAGTTCAAAGTTGAATATTTCGCAAACGAATCACTGTATCGAAAATCGTCTTCACAATCTCGTAATAATTTTAAAAGACCTATTCAACGGTACACCGCATTTTAGGTTAAACAAGAAAAAAAAGTTTTTCTTTCTATATTTTACTTTACCACTTTATCGGGGTAATTTCTATGTATATCCATACAAAATCACAACTTTTTAGCACTTATAGTATCTACGCTAAGCCGCGGACGGACGGACAGACAGAAATGGCGAAACTATAAAGGTTTTTACTTTTCTTTTTTACAAAATTTTAAGTTAATTCTTGTATCGTTTCTGTGTAAATAAATCTTTTAAACTATGTTAGGGTTTGCAACCTACATCAGAGCTCGGCATAGCAACAACCCGCATTGAACACAGTATTAATCGCCGTTGCCGGATACTGCTTGAACGATGATAATGATGATGATGATGATCCACATAGTATATATAAACGGCAACAATAAAAGCAACGTACACATTCCCCTATATTTATGTACTCCATATATTAGAGCTAGATCCCACCATCCTGTATAACATACTAGAACTAACTGTCCGCTTTATACGAAATTGCATTGCTTGGAACGTCGCCAGCATGTTCCTTGCATTATTCACGTTTTTAGGGTCCCAAAGGGCGACAAACGAAACTCTATTAATGTCGCTACACTGTTCGTCCATTCGTTTGACAGCCACAAAGCTGTATCTCAAAAAAAATTAAATGAAAAATAAAACCTCCTTCATAAAACACCCAAAAATAACATGAAATAATAATTGCACGGACCACAATAAGCATGAAAATATCTTTCTAGTAATCTGTTTGAAGTCAGTGCCTCAGCTCGAGCCAGCAGGAGTGGACCTAGTAATCTAACTTACCTACATACCTACTATCTAAAGGGCTTCTACACTCCTGCTGGCTAGTAGAAAGATATTTTTCACTTCTCATGCTCTTAAAATGTTACTTTAGTCTCTGCATATCGGGACTAAAGCTCTTTTTTGATCTCTAGGGATTAAAGTAAAATTTTTTTAATTGACTATGGAAACCCCTAAACTGCCAATCACGGTGTTTGTGAATGAAGGATTATCGCCATTTTCAGTGACTGGCTATAGACAATTTTAAAACTTTCCACAGACCGAAGCGCGCTGCGGACGCTCCGTAGCGCCCTGCGCTTCGGTCTGTGGAAGCCTTTAGGGCGTGGAAATAACCTCAAAATGACAACTCTATAAAAAACATTTTAAAAATAATAATTTCGTGAAACACGATGAATAATTACGAATATTTAATTATAAAATATTAAAGATGAATTCATTTTATTCTGCATGTAAAGAAAGATTTCCTTTAGCTTAGGTGTTTTTTAATTTGTTTTTTTTTTTAAAAGCGCTGTCGGCAAAGCAGTTCCCTGCTCTGTCGATAAAATAGCAATCCGCACTGTCGGCAAAGCAGTGCTGGATGGAGTGTACGGTAGATAGAGCAGTTACTTTTGAAAGTTAATATGGCGTGACTTCAAAATAATGCGATGCCAGTTGCATTTAATAGTAAATAGAAAGTATAATTAGATATAATTTAACAAAGAATTATTGGCATATAGAAAATAAACTTAAAATGTCGTTTCTTTATTCACGGGTAAGTGTTTCAGTTAACAATATATTATGTGTGTGAGTGAACTTAGTTAGATCAATTAGGTTAATTTATTAGCCGATTCTAATGAATGAACAATTATCATTCTTGCATGCATATATAGTCCAATTAGTTTTAACATAGGTAGTCTTTAAGTTAGAATCTGTTGGCTAATTATGCAAGCATTTAAAGCGTCACTTTACAAAAAAATATAAAAGAAAAGAAAAGACAGCGGAATTCTTTTTTGCTTTTTGAATTTTGAACAGATGTCCATTGCTCGTATTGAGCATACGTTGTAAAAAAGTAATTTTGTACGTCGTTTTTTCCTCGCATTCAAAGTGAAAAGTAGAGTGTTTAACGCGAGACTAAACTACCATAATGACAACTCGAATTATAGCCTCCCTCGCTATCGCTCGGGTGGCTAAATATCTCGTGTCATTATGGCTTGTTTTAGTCCCTTGTTGAACAATCTACTATTCATGCTTATTGTGGTGTTGAACACACATTAAAAAAAAAGAACATACAGCTGAATTGAGAATCTCCTCCTTTTTTAAATCGGTATTAAAAGGAACCGTACTCGTAGACAGCTGACATTTCATTATGAGTTCCACAACGATTGGCCCTGCACTGCTCGCATCCAAGTAGTTCCTGCAACCTTTATCAGATCGACGGTTCATCTTGTTGGGAGTCTATACTTACCTACAAATTTGTATGGAACCCTTGGTGCGTAAGTCCAACTCGCACTTGGCCGGTTTTTCAGTAACGGCAACACTGTTGTGGAACTGAATTTGGTCATGTGCAAAACCGTTTAAGAGCGGTGTAAGAATATTAAGAGAATTTTCAACAGTAATGTTTTTATTTTCGTGTTGCTTACAAAAACGTTGACAGAGTTGTTAAACTCTTTAGCTTGTTAAAACGTGATATTAAACTAAAAAAATATTTAGTTTGCACTTTGCAGTGTTGTCGTGACACATTACGTTTTGATGATTTTTTTAAATATGTTTATTATGGAGTATTTCGTCACTACTTTAAAAAAGCTCGTACTTATCTCATAATCGATAATTTTCCTAACTGAACTTCATATTGTTAACTTTACGGTTCACTTTAGATTACAAACCGATTTAAGATATGATCTTTTTTCAGAGTAGCAACGATTTATAGGCTTACTACTAGCCTTTAATTTTCATGGGCGGCAGTAATCAGTTGATCACTTAACGTCATTTAAACCGCATGCGCGTGGGTTTTGGTACTACAAAAAGCTCTCGGCCCAATCCATTTGGATCGCTTAGTTATAAGTGTAATGTAGAATATATCTTACTATTAATTATTTATCTTTTATTATAACTATGTTAGTAAAATCTATTCACATCATTATCATAAAATTTGAGCCGAAAGACGTCCACTGCTGAACATACCCCAAGGCCTCCCCTAAGGCTGCGGCTCCACTGAGGCGGAGACGAGAGGAGCGGAGAGGAGACGTGTAGGGGTCGACCAATCATATCAGTTGAAATCCCCATCTCGTCTCCACACCTCTTCAATGGAACTGATATGATTGGTCGACCCCTACACGTCTCCTCTCCGCTCCTCTCGTCTCCGCCTCAGTGGAGCCGCAGCCTAAGGCTCGCCAAGCAGACAGGTCCCCTGCGCCATCCGTATTCCACGCATTCCCGCAACCCCAACCAGGTCGTTGGTCCATCTTATTGGAGACCTATTGGGCTAGAACTAAAGTCACCGAAACAGCTGGAAGAATCGCCAGACTCAAGTGGCAATGAGAACTAGAACTGTACGCTTAGTATGAGTTTTACTTCACCAAAATACTTCTCGATCGCAAAAAATTACGTAAAAAATTCAAATACTAGGGAAACATGGACAGCGCCTCCGCGCGCGCGCGTCCGTGTCTCCATAGAATTGAATTTTTTACGTAAACGCGATCGAGAAGTATTTTGGTGAAGTAAAACTTATACTAAGCGTACTGATGGTCGATGGCGCCAAAAGTTTCTCGAATGGTGTCCACGGAGCGCAAGACGCAGTGTAGGGCTTACCATACCTCCAAAAAGAAAATCTTTTCTATTCTTTTCTAAGGCACCTCTCATAGATCAATTGTATTGCGCAATATTACGAATTGTGCAATAATATCGATCGTTTGGGGTTAATACTCAAGATTGAACGAAAGATTGAGCGAGTTTAATTTTTATTGCACCATATTTATTGTACAATGTTATTGTAGTTCTAGGGGGCGCCTATCTAATACACAGTAAACGGCAAAAATGAGCAAGAACCAAGCAAGAACCGGTGGAATTTAACGCTCTTTCTACGTAAACCATTTTCCAATTTAAACACATTTCTGCGTTACCAAATTCCTAAAATAGATAGGTACCTAAAATCACGCATTGAAATATTCGATTCTGTTCTAAATTCCGACCGTCAGGTGAGATATTTGCGAATCTGTTTGGTATGCCAGGAACGAAAGGTTATAAAATACCCACGGCCATTTTTTATCGTACCGTCGACAAAAAGGCTCTTCCACACGTTAAAATCTCAATGGTTGTAAACTCCCGCTTCGGTAATGCTTCCTTCCGTGATTTCACTTCGATAGTGTGTTGAGCCCTTAAGTTTTTCATACAGTAATCGTTAATCTTCTAATATATAAAAATCTCGTGTCACGGTGTTTGTTATCGAACTCCTCCGAAACGGCATGACCGATTTTTATGAAACTTTTTCTCTGCATTCGGTAGGTCTGAGAATAGGTCGTAGGCTATTTTTTTTGTACCTACCCCTATTCTTCGCAGACGGAGTCGCGGGCAACAGCTAGTCTAATATATATAAATCTCGTGTCCCGGTGTTTGTTATCGAACTCTTCCGAAACGGCTTGACCGATTTTTATGAAACTTTTTCGCCATATTCGTCAGGTCTAAGAATAGGTCGTAGGCTATTATTCTTCGCAGACGGATTCGCGGGCAACAGCTAGTATTATTATACTAAGAATTAATAAGATAAGATGTAGTCCGACACGCACTCGCACCATTTTTTTTTGTCTCAGCTAATTAGTCCAAGCGGCCCTATGGGAAACAAAATATTCTTATACCAGAGCTCCACACCAACAGTTTCTAAACATAATTTTAATCTTCTTTAATAATTATTAAAATAGGTCAAGGTCATGCAAATATAAAGTCTCATTTTCGTCGTTTCAAATTAGTTTCATCCCTAAAAAATATTTTGTGCCGTATTTGGCAAGTCCGTTTAGCCTGCGGCTACTGCTCTGTGGATTAAAACAATTTGAATATGTACTACATAGCTGAATCATTTTATTTGCACCCAGTAGAACCTTATCACAATAAACGTAACAGTGACTTGCTTAATAAATAAAGCGATGGTTTACTGCGACACAGTTATACGGCGGTCTGGTATTTGATTTGTCTGGTCATAATTAAATGTTAAGTAATAAAGAATACGATACATTATTTGCAAAGTTTGTCTTAATCTTGAGATTATTGTGCAATTTGGCATAACAATAACATGTGACCGTAGTTTATACAGGGTAATTTTTTATTAAGTGCACAAACTAGGCTATAATCGGGTTTCCATATTAAGTCGGCCCTTACATCGAATGGGCTGAGTACCTCTTGTAATCTATACTAATATTATAAAAAGGAAAGATTTGATTGTTTGTTTGTATGTTTGTTTGTTTGCATTGAATAGACTATGAAACTACCGGACCGATTTCAAAAATTCTTTTGCCGTTAGAAAGCTACATTACCACAGAGTGACATAGGCTACTTTATACCGCGGGAAAATACCTTTTCGTACGGGAAAATTTATTTTATCGCGGGCGAAGCTGCGGATGGAAGGCTAGTGAAGAATATTTCAGCCGAGTATGAACATCCTACTTGTAATTGTTTTTGACTTATGATTTTTTCTAGTTTTTTTTTAAATGTTTGGTTTTTCAGAATGTATTCAAGCGATTTGCTTCAAATTTTGAAATGATGTTCTTTAGATAGATTTGCATCGCTAACCAAAAAACTAATACTAGTTATCGTTTAAAAAAAGAAAAAAAGACCAAATTAAAAAAAAAACTTTTTTATGTAGCTGTGACGTAGTGACACCTCTACATTTTTTTTCTCAAAATAGATCATAAATTGGCCTACTACTTGCCTAGATATCAAAATTTTCATTTCACTATCTGGTATTATGAAAATCCGGTTTTGAATGGAACATGATTGAAAACAAACTTTTTTGGCAGTCCGATATAGAGAAAAACACGGTGACAGGAAAATCTGGTATTCTGGGAATTTGGTATTTTAGAAATAGGGTAAGTCGGCAATCTAGTATATTGCAATTCTGATATTTAGGGAACGAGCGGTCGATTCCAAAGGTCGATTCCTACACGTCTCCTCTGCGCTCTGCTCATCTCCGCTTGACTGTTTCCAATGAAGCGGTGCGGAGACGAGATGTGGATTTTAACCAGACCGGGCACACTTACATATATCATCACCTTTCATGCGACTACAGCGATCTCTGGGTGTTTGCTGAAGAACTAAAGTAGCGGCCATCATGGTTGACTTGTCAAACTTGTCACTTGTCATTCATCGGCCATGGACATGGCGTACCAAATTGAACGGTCAAGGACTTTAATTGATAGGCCACTTGCCAATGCTGGTATTTTAGCCGTATAATGCAAATCGGGTTTAGCCGCTTATACTTCGTATATGCTGATTTCAATTAGACGGCTAAAATACGAATAGTGGCAATTAGCCTATCAATTAAAATCCTTGACTGTACATTGCTATAGGCACGCGTATCTATAGCTGTACATCACTACCAACATATACACTGCCGTCGTAAGAAAAAGGGGCACAACTAGATTTTTTTGTGAAACAGAAAAGGCCTAAGTGCACACTTGTTCTTTGTAAACCTACGCTGTTTCCTTTTTGAGCAATTTTGCAGTTGTGCCTTTTATAATTACGACGGCAGTACATTTAGATAGGTATACATCTATAGATACGTCACATTAGTTCTTGACTTGCCGTAGGGCGGCAGCACCTTCCATACATGCATATTTGACCATAGAGTTGCCACTCTTGTTAATATAATATAAATAAAAAAAAAATATTAGGGGACAATCTTACACAAATCGACCTAGTCCCAAACTAAGCAAAGCTTGTACTATGGGTACTAGACGACGATAAACATACTTATATAGATAAATAAATACTTAAATACATAGAAAACATCCATAACTCAGGAACAAATATTCGTGCTCATCACACAAATAAATGCCCTTACCGGGATTTGAACCCAGGACCTCTTGCTTCGTAGGCAGGGTCACTACCAACTAGGCTAAAGCGGTCGTTACATATTACAATACTCTTTGATTTTAACTAATATGTGTGGTCGATCCCCACAAGTTTCCTCTCCGCTCCGTTTGTCTCCGCCTCAGTGGAGCCGCACCCTAAGACTATAACATGAACAAAACCTTTCCTCAGCTGCATGGGAGACGGAATTAAAAACATTCCAAAAGCTTGCACGAAAAACATTTAAAAAACTATTCCTAGATTCTGTCTCAAGACTCCCTCCATCTTTGTGCAGTTTTATATTCAAAGCTTAAAAGCTTCCGAAGTCACATTTTATTAAAGTTTTGTGGAACGAGATATACCGTTTATAACGTCTCGTGAGACCTTAAACCCAATGGCAAAGTACTTTGATAACATTTAATTTGCACTTTAGAATAATTTAACATAAAGTTAAACCGTCGGGGTAAAAGCGTGTATTTATAGGCTTCGTCTGTGTTAAGAAGGTTTTAAACGGGGCTATTTCGCTAACCACGCTATTTACTATGCGTTAATTTGGGTTAGAAATAGAAATAGAAATGAACTTTATTGTATAAACTGTGTACATACAATGATGGTTACATAAAATAAGTCTTAACAGTTTGTCCTTTTCGGACGTACAATATAAAAGCTTATGATCTAATATTTTCTAATTTCAGCTATTTATGCACATTCACTTGTAATTAAATGATGTCATCATCATCATCATCTTCTTTGCTCCATCCCACTTTAGGTGGGGTCGGCTCTCCTTATCTTGAGGCGCCAAGACATTCTGTCTTGGGTTGTCGGGTCGGGTAAATTGTTTTTAGTGATAAGTTTCCTCATACTGGTCCACCAGGTTGACGGGGTTGTAATTAAATGATGTCATTGAACAAAAAATTCTTTTACATCATAAAAAGTTTTATTTATAAGCCAATTTTTAAGAACTGTTTTAAACTTGTTACCCTCTAGTTTTTTAATTTCGACCGGTAGTTTATTAAATATACGCATAGCGGCAAAAAAAGCACTTTTATAAATATGTTTGCTATGAGCTCTAGGAAGAACATAATTATATTTATAATTAGTAGTTTAGTTTTGTAGGTTAGATGTATTGCATAATAATGATTTGTGTATCTTACTTCTCACTAAACTAATCAATACACCGTTATTTTTTTATTTCCGTTAAATTCGACGCGCTGCTCGGTACGTTGACAGAAACTACCTGGTATATTGTTTTATGTTAAAATCGAAAAAAAAATGTTAAAATTAAATCGCTGCATTTTCAGTTGAGATAAACACGATTATTGACACAACACCAATGTTTACGATTATGTTATGTTATGTTATATTATGACATTGATAAATGAGTCCTCGCCCGCACGGTTACAAGCACAGGAATAAATAAACGGAACAGAATAAACGCTTCAAACAATGCCGCGCACGCATAACACTACTACACGCATAACATATGTGTGCGTGACCTGTCACAGACAGAACGGGGGGGCGTGCACCGGCGCCCGCTCGGAGACAAACCGGTTTGAACCAGCTCAGTGAGTAGACAAAGTTCAGGTGTGCCGCCAGCGGCGACGCGACCGTTTAGCGTTTAGCTACATAGTTCGGGTGTTCGGTTGTTTTTAAAGATGCCTACCTATTGTAGTGTTTGTAGATATACAGATATTAGATACTTAAGTACTTGTTTGAATATAATATTCTGATTTTATTTTATTTTTTTACCGAATGACAACCCTATGATAATAGGTAAGAATTTCGAGCCCTGTTCGGAAGTTTTTCTTCTGTTCCGTTTATTTATTCCTGTGGTACAGTGTCTGGGGCCCCGCACCTCGTGTGCCTGCCGCCCGCACCTCTCCCGTCTCCCTTTGTCGTCATGCCCCCCAGCCCCCGTACCGCGCGGGCGAGCACTCATCTAAACGGTTTAGCTATAACATTTATTTTGTAGACAGGTACCTACAGTATATCCAAAAGATTATTTCTTAAATGTTTAAACATTTAGTTGAAACTACGAAGACACTATGAAACTACACTTGCTGGGGTCTACGGCGTAGCATTCCTCTTGGAAGTTTTGTAGCGCTGTGCTACGAAACCTTAGTGCTACAGTTAATATATACAGGGTTATTTGTAATTCACTAGCATCCTTTTAACCCTAAACTCCTACCACTTAAACAAATGTTTTTTGTTTTACGGCTTTTGTCATAACTTAATATTTTTGGTGTAATAACGTTTTGAAAATTTGAGGCTACCTCTTATTTTTACGATACTCTGTGTATTTGTATGGAAAAAAAAGTGCTTCATTTTAAAAAGTCGTAAAACAAAAAACATTTGTTTGAGTGATACTTAGGAATTCAGGGTTAAGAGGATGTCAGTGAATTACAAATAACCCTGTATAGTTAGTCTGTGTATTTATTACTTCATTGTTTTGTGAACTTTGTTTATTTGTGTGATCTTTCTTGTCTTAACGACCGCTTTAGCCTAGTTGGTAGTGACCCTGCTTACGAAGCAAGAGGTCCTGGGTTCAAATCCCGGTAAGGGCATTTATTTGTGTGATGAGCACGAATATTTGTTCCTGAGTTATGGATGTTTTCTATGTATTTAAGTATTTATTTATCTATATAAGTATGTTTATCGTCGTCTAGTACCCATAGTACAAGCTTTGCTTAGTTTGGGACTAGGTCGATTTGTGTAAGATTGTCCCCTAATATTTATTTAATATTTATTTTTTTATTTGTGTGTCTTGTAAAAGTGAATAAATGTTTTCTTTCTTTCTTTCTTTCTTAATATGTTGCGAAAGCGAGCCGTATTCAATTAAATACTTACTACCTATCGGTAGAGCCATGTAGTAGCTAGCCGCTGCATCACGAATGGGCCGGCTCGTCCGGGGCAGTACCACCCTCTCACAGAACACCGGCGTGACGCAGCAGTACTCCTGCTGCGTTTCGTACGGTCAGTGAGAGCGCCGGGGGCCCAATACCTCTCCCCCTCCCTCTCCCCTATTCCCTCTCCTTTGATCATTTTCCATCAGATGACCCGCTTGCTCGCTTGCTTCTCTCTCATAATAAAAAATATACATATATAGGCTGGGATAATGACGTAAAGTCCAATTATACCTTGACAAGCTCGTGCGCGGCGCTCGGCGGAACCCTGTCGCAGGAAGCCTCTGCTGTCCTTAACAAGATTGTTTTTAATGAGAGCGGCAAACGCTGACTGCGACAGGGTTCCGCGGAGGGTCGCGCACGAGCTTGTCGGACTATAGATGCACTACCTTTTAAATGGACGTAAAATATAACATGCGACAAAGAAGTAAAGTAAAGTAAAAAAAAAAAAAGTAAAAAGTAAAAGTTCTTTTCTCAAACATGCTATGAAATATTGACGTTATGTTCCTTATAATACGCCACGAAGTGTCACGTTGCAGGTGCGGCTAGACGAGAGGTCAATAATGGAATTTCATACAACATTGCTGGCCAAGGCCAGCAAAGTGATCGTCTATTGTTTCATACTATGACGTTTATAGGTCTATGGCATCATAGCATTTAGCCATTAAAAAAAAACTATAAGCAATATTTTGCGTTTTGGTTCATTAAGACATTCTGCCACTACGTTTATTTAAGGTAAGGTAAGATGATGATGATGTTGGTGATGATGATGGTGATGTTGATGGTGTCGATGATGGCGGTGATGATGATGGTGATGGTGGTGATGATGGTGATGATGGGTGATGATGGTGATGATGATGGTGATAACGAGATGATGATGATGGTGATGATGAGATGATGATGTTGATGATGATGATGATGATGATGATGATGATGATGATGATGATGATGATGGTGATGATGGGTGATGATGATGATGATGATGATGATGATGGTGATGATGAGATGATGGTGATGATGGGTGATGGTGATGATGATGATGATGGTGATGATGATGGTGATGATGATGATGGTGGTGATGATAAGATGATGATGGTGGTGATGGTGATGGTGATGATGATGGTGACGACGATGACGACGATGACGATGATGATGATGATGATGATGCATGTTTGAGAAAAACTCTATACAAGCCTTGGCCACGAACAGGGATTGCCGGCCTCGTATCTCTAGATGGCCTCGTTAACACTCGGCCATCTATAACTACTCGGCCGGCAATCGCCTACTTCGCGGCCGCTGCAGTAATGTACTATTATTACCAAAAAATTAGAGACAATTTAGAACAAAAACACAATAAGATCAAGTTAGTGTAGGTACAATGTACCTTTGAACCCATTGTTATTTATAAAGTAATGTCCAATCGTATTCAAACATGAAACAGGAACACGGAACTAAAAGGTAAAAGGTGGCAACTCCGTTTTGTAACAAAACCAAACAGCCGCAACGTGGCGGAAGGGAGGGGTGAACTCAGTTTAAACAACTGAAACTTTACTGCTCATATGAAGTTATACTCAGGGGCTAAATTCAGGAACGGCCCAACACGATTTGCGAACGGTAACTCGATCGTTTGCGAGAGGATAGGGATGAACTGCTATTCAGGAACGCCAAAAATCACTGGTTTGCGAGAGATTTGGGTTGACCTTCGGATGAGCTTAATTTTCCTAGAAAGAAAAAATAAGGCTAATTAATCCCAATTTCAGCCCAAACCTCTCGCAAACCAGTGATTTTTGGCGTTCCTGAATAGCAGTTCATCCCAATCCTCTCGCAATCGATCGAATTAGGTACCGCTCGCAAACCGTCTTGGGTCGTTTCTGAATTTAGCCCCAGAACTTACAATCGCGCGATATGCGGCCCCCCGGACCACCTGTATCAGTACCATTGATGGTACAATGAGGGTTTTCTGACAGGTGGAATATCGCTAGATGGCGTTAGTATCGTAAGGTCTATTTGACGTTACACCCATACAACAAAATGTCAAAGTTGTCAAACGGACCTGACGGTACTAGCGCCAAATACCCTCTCATAGAAAACCCTCATTGACACTGATTTATCCCACTAGTACCAAGAAAAAAATAAAGTTTCTGAGTCAAAGTGACTTGTTTTGATGAGTAAGGTACGCCTGGAACCATACCTAACCATATAACAACGATGCCTTCGGGCCGATGCAAACTTAACATAACCACTGTGAAAATAAGCTGCAGTAAAAAACTATAGTGAGAAAAAAGCATTTGGAAAAAAATGCGAATGGAAATTTTGTTACTAGGAAATAACGATTTTGGTAAATTGATCTAGGCACTCATTCGTGCCACAAAAACTTCTAATACCTGAAAACAAGTTAGCTATGAAGTATCTTTTTTTTTGTACTTATTTTTTCAACTTCATTTTTTTATTACTTTTACGGTCATCCCGTGAAATCATATATTTCGTACTAAATACAAACTGAAATATAGATGCACAGAAAAAACCCCAGAAAAAAAGACCAATGCTGGGAATCGAACCCAGGTCCTCAGCATTCCGTGCCGCGTGCCATACCCCTACACCACCACTGGTCTAGAGATTAGACACGAATCTTTCCTATACATCATACATTTCAATCTGCTAAATCATCACCTTATGCAGTGACAAGCGCACATCTATGTTACACCCTCATCGAGAGATTTTAACACTCCTTCGGAACTAACCGCTCACCTGGACAAGAGATGGCGCTACTGTGCAACTTTAAACAAGTTAGCTATGAAGTATCTTTTTTTTTTGTACTTATTTTTTCAACTTCATTTTTTTATTACTTTTACGGTCATCCCGTGAAATCATATATTTCGTACTAAATACAAACTGAAATATAGATGCACAGAAAAAACCCCAGAAAAAAAGACCAATGCTGGGAATCGAACCCAGGTCCTCAGCATTCCGTGCCGCGTGCCATACCCCTACACCACCACTGGTCTAGAGATTAGACACGAATCTTTCCTATACATCATACATTTCAATCTGCTAAATCATCACCTTATGCAGTGACAAGCGCACATCTATGTTACACCCTCATCGAGAGATTTTAACACTCCTTCGGAACTAACCGCTCACCTGGACAAGAGATGGCGCTACTGTGCAACTTTAAACAAGTTAGCTATGAAGTATCTTTTTTTTTTTGTACTTATTTTTTCAACTTCATTTTTTTATTACTTTTACGGTCATCCCGTGAAATCATATATTTCGTACTAAATACAAACTGAAATATAGATGCACAGAAAAAACCCCCAGAAAAAAAGACCAATGCTGGGAATCGAACCCAGGTCCTCAGCATTCCGTGCCGCGTGCCATACCCCTACACCACCACTGGTCTAGAGATTAGACACGAATCTTTCCTATACATCATACATTTCAATCTGCTAAATCATCACCTTATGCAGTGACAAGCGCACATCTATGTTACACCCTCATCGAGAGATTTTAACACTCCTTCGGAACTAACCGCTCACCTGGACAAGAGATGGCGCTACTGTGCAACTTTAAACAAGTTAGCTATGAAGTATCTTTTTTTTTGTACTTATTTTTTCAACTTCATTTTTTTATTACTTTTACGGTCATCCCGTGAAATCATATATTTCGTACTAAATACAAACAATTCTAATACCTGGTTTACACTCGCGTACGAATGGCGAGACGAACTGCGGGACGAGCCACGAGATGAGAGTGTGAACAGGCGCGCCTCGCGCCTCGTCTCGTGATTTGCCTTGATTTTGAGGCTCGCGTCCGGAGCGAGACGACGAGGCGAGGCGCGAGGCGAGATGACGAGGCGAGAGTGTAAATCAGGTATCAGGCTCGCGTCCGGAGCGAGACGACGAGGCGAGGCGCGAGGCGAGAGTGTAAATCAGGTATTAGTATGTCTGAGACGTATCTTTATTTGTAAACTCATTGGTCGTAATAAGCACAATAACAGTAACCAGTAGGTTAAGAATAAAATGAAGACCTCGTGTCTCTACTCTCACTCAATCTTTGGTTAGGTGATTTCCTCGAGCGGGATTGAACGGAAATGCAAACATTTCGCTTGTTCCGGCATGAATCACTTGAGCTGGCACTGAGGTCTGTGGGAGCCAGATACAGCTTGAGACAATTTAGCTCCTTGGCATTACTTTAATCTTCACACCACTTAGGTACCATGGCCCGGAATAGTGGGGCCGCAGGGGACTAGGGGCCGTTTTTTAGTTGGACTAGCCATTATTATTGCCATAGTCGCCACGCTTGACACGCGGGTTGGCGACCGCAGTGGGCTTATTCCATTATGCTCCCACTCCATTGGGTTCATACAAACCTTCTGAGTTCATTAAGCTCCCACTAGGGAGCAGTGAACACTCAGCGATCCATTATAATCCCACACACCCGGAAGTAATGATGTGATGTGAACATGTGAAATGCATGCATTTTTGAATCCCAATAATGGGAGCTTAATGAACGCAAAAGTTATATGATCCCACTGGGATCATGTGAGTGGGAGCATAATGGAATAAGCCCCGCAGTGGGATACCGAAAGATATCGAGGACGCTGCTGCCCGTCCTCCGGTATTATTGGCCGCACTTTTAGGACATACCCCCATAATAGTACATTATGATACAAGTGTGCTACGTTGGTCATTGCACATGAGGCATTATTGTAAGCGTGAGCCGTGAGGCGAGCGCGATAAGGAAGCCGAAGTGTGTAATGATCAATGCACACGAGTTGCATACAACGTTTTTCAACACAATTGCGAGGAAAAAAACAAACTTGTATTGTTAGTAACTTTTGTCATTTTTACAAGCAACAACATTTCACGAATATTAACGCAACCTGCAAAGAGATCAAATAAGTATATCAGTAAAGTTGTAGGAACGTATTGCCATAGTACTTAACGCAATTATAGAGCTGATAAGTACATAAATTTACATTTATAATGTTCAACTGACCTTTGTTGTCAAGTAGGTACTTACTGTCCGGAGCTTCTTTTAAAAACTTTTCAACATCGGTTGGTGACGACACCTTTGACTTTCGACCAATAGATCTGCCAGGATGTCTCTTTAGAAATGCCGTCAAGTTACTATAATAAGTATATGATTATATACAAACTTCATTTTTGGTCTTTACTGTGCTTTTCAACATGGAGTATAACGAGCTGGGCTTGTATTTATTTGCCAGTTTATGCTATCACTCGCGTTCGTGCCTCGATAAGTATTTCCGGCGGGGTTGAATTAATATTTTGCTCGTCTTCACTATTTGAAGTAGACGTTTTTGATAGTAATTAACCACACAGCAGCAACTTTACCAAATATTCACGTAAAATGGCACACTAGTTTTGTTTTTTTCGCGCGCCGCACTTTCGATGCGCGCGCAGGTTCAATAAAGGCACTGGAAAAACGACTGTTCAGCCAGAGCAGCAGCAATATAAAAAATAAAATAAACTATAAATTTAATGTTTGTAAATACGATAATTAAGTTAATTTGTGTTTATAAATATACAATTTGATGAAATAAAATGTTTATTTGTCATCTTAACCCTAAAATAATTTAATATTCGTGAAAATATTCAATGTTCTTAGACATAAACTGTTGCTCAAATTAAAAAAAAGTTTATATTACAGCACTTGTACGGTAATGTTTTTTTAGCACAAGTGTGGTAATGTGCTGAATTATGAAACTAAAAACGGTGTAATAAGAGTCAATTTACGAGCAACTGTGTTGAAAAATACTATTATGCAACCGTATCGTAATAGGGGTCCTTAAAACACGAGTGTAGTTTCATAAAGGGTCACATGAGTGTTTTAAGGCCTAATTACGTACAGTTAGTTGCATACAATATTTTATCTACATCCATATATTAAATCCTCTATCATGCGTTCAAGAACCATTGAGAAATGACCTGCGTTAACGAGAACTAGCTGTATGTCTGCCCCACGACCTGCGCCCGGTGCGCGCCCGAGGACCTGCGCGACGTGATTTCGCGCTCCTCCTGCCTGACCGGTACTGTAATATAATGATGTATGGAATCTCATTAATTATGTTACAGTTTTCTGTATCGTAATTACCATTACGATACTGCCGTATTCATAATAGAATCCAATGTCGTAATGCTGGTCATTATCTATCTGGTTTTTGAACGCATAATGGAGGATTTACTATATGGGTGTAGATAAAGTACCATTATGTTCTAAAAACAAAGGAACGACACGCGACGAGAATATTAATGAATAATGATAAATAAGAAAAGTGCGTCATTCCTAAAACGGTCAAAGGAAATCCTCACAATTATAACTCTAGAGCCCTAGGGCACGAAATTAAAAACCTGACCCGTGGGATCCCAACAAATATTGCCAATGTTTACTTGTTCCGAACAATGGCGGCCGAAGGCGAGGAAATGAATTTCCAATCAGGAGCTGATTTTTGCGAACACATAAATAGATGGCACTAAAACGATAGATAAGTCGACCATATGGAACTCGAGTGGACTTACCACAAAAAAAATCTATGAACTGACATGTGTTAAATACATGTTCAACGGTTGTCTAAGTTTATGTCATCATCATCATCCCAGCCTATACACCGTGAAATTTTAGTGGTTGTTTTCCCGAAACGAGGTGATTTAGTATCGATTGTACAATCGATTTATAATTACTATTTTGACTAGAGTCAAAAATCCAGTAGTGAAAAACGAAAGTCGAAAATGACCGCAAACCAATAGTAACGCTTCGTTGGTACCTAACCTATCGTAGGTATGATCGTACGCTACTTGTACCAACGAAGCGTTACTATTGGTTTGCGGTCATTTTCGGCTTGCGTTTTTCACAATTGGATTTTTGACTCTAGTCAAAATAGTAATTATAAATCGATTGTACAATCGAAACTAAATCACCTCGTTTCGGGAAAACAACCACTAAAATTTCACGGTGTATATACGTCCCACTGCAGGGCACAGGCCTCCTCTCAGAATGATAGGGCTTGGGCCGTAGTTCCCACGCGGGCCCAGTGCGGATTGGCAACTTCACTTCTTCTTTAGGTGTATGCCGGTGGTTTCCTCACGATGTTTTCATTTACCGTAAACTTCGTGGTAAAATTCAAATGTAATTTCGCACATGTATTCCGTAAAACTCAGAGGCGCGAGTCGGGATTTGAACCCACGACCCTCTGCTTGAGAGGCCACAGGTCAAACCGCTAGGCCACCACGGCTTTATGTTTGTTTATGTTTAATTAAGTTTATGTGATAAGTACCTTATAAAACCAGATGTTGCCCGCGACTCCGTTTCCGAAGAATTCGTTTACAGCTGCCTCCCCGGGAACTAGGTACCTATGCACTTTTATGGAATAAAAAGCATCCTATCTGGGGGCACGGGAGTGCCCCCGCCAAGACGAGCCAAGCGGAGCGCGAGGGCACTACCTACCTACCTTTTCTCGAAACGTTTCGTCGTTTTTTTGAACTCTTATAACTTTGCATTGGATGATGTTAAATAATTGAAAATTTCAAGATATAATGATATGTTAATCCAGAAGCCGTATTGTCTCTTTCTGTCACCATATTATACCGTTTGACAGATAGAAATAGTAAATGCAATAGCAAGCGTCCGCGCGTTAGACGATACGGCCTCGGGTTGAAAACTATTTGTGTACCAAATTTTACCGAAATCCGTCAAACTGTATTAGCGTAAAAGAGTAACAAACATCTATACAAATTTTGGCGTTTGATTTCATAATGCATAGCAGTTTTTTTTTAAACCTACCTAGTACTTACCTACGCTAGCAAGCAGTGTCCGGGGCTCGAATCCACGACCCTCTGCTTAAAAGGCCATAAGGTCAAACCACTAGGCTACCACTTTTTCCCTATTATATTTATTGAAGTGAAACTTCTATCTAATGCGTCTTCCAACAAGGTCGCGTTAAACGTTTAACGCTACCATGGAGGGGGTATGAAAGCATTAGTATATGTACTGCCGAAGCAAGTAATCTCGCATTGTATATATACTAACGGATGTTAAAAACTTCGACAGTGCGATGCAGAACTCATACTGTCTGTGCAAATTTGTATGAGACTTGATAAAAACGCCATCTAGTGAGTAATTTAAACACATAGATGCATAAGTAAATTTAGTTCTTTAAGGTATTGCAATAAGGTTCATATTGATATATAAGTGCCTTTTTCATTTCCACATTACGAAGTTTCACTTCTTCCGCGCGGAGGAGCTGCACGCACGATTTTTTTATTAAAATTAAAAGTTGCTATTAAGAAAACACTATGACTAGACCATATTATTGAAATTGGTACCTACTTAAAATAACGTATCTAACTCATTTCATACAATATCATTGGCATAAACTGATGGGAAAGTTGTGACCCGTAACTTCCCGATATTGCTCCAGAAGTTCTGCTAATAAAAGTGTTCGTATTCAGTTCTTTTACTTAGTTACTTTGATTTGCAGCACGATTGATCCCTTTTGTAGGAATACAAATTTGTTATTTCAGCCTTGGAGATATTTCAAGTGGTTGTGGGGCTCTGAAGCATTTTTAGCTGACGGACATATATTAGGCGATTTCACTTTAGAAATATTGTTATCTATAATAATGTTATCTGTGAGTATGGCTTTGGCTACAATAGTCAATACTTTTTACTCTTAGTGTTCCATTTAACCTTCGATCAACAATACGTACTAGATTCAAGGTGACAGCTCTGAAAACGACCCGAGAAATAGAAGCACAATAGTACATTACTGCAGCGGCCGCGAAATAGGGGATTGCCGGCCGAGTAGTTATAGATGGCCGAGTGTGAACGAGGCCATCTAGAGATACGAGGCCGGCAATCCCTGTTCGTGGCCAAGGCTTGTATAGAGTTTTTCTCAAACATGCATCATCATCATCATCACCACCATCATCACCGCCATCGTCATCACCATCATCGTCACCAACAACATCATCAACATCCATCAACATCCATCCATCAACATCCATCCATCCACGTCGACCACGTCGATCTATTAAACGTCATGGTGCTGTGTCACATAAAACAATAGACGATCACTTTGCTGGCCTTGGCCAGCAATGTTGTATGAAATTCCATTATTGACCTCTCGTCTAGCCGCACCTGCAACGTGACACTTCGTGGCGTATTATAAGGAACACAACGTCAATATTTCATAGCATGTTTGAGAAAATTAATTTTGTGCTTCTATTTCTGACAGTATGCGCCAACCACTGGCAACGTGAGGACGTGATAAAATGCCACAATGTGTGTTTAAAAATTGCGGAAACAGCCACCGTAACAGTAAGTTTTCGGAAGGAATATCTTTTTTAGGGTTCCGTAGTCAACTAGGAACCCTTATAGTTTCGCCATGTCTGTCCGTCTGTCTGTCTGTCTGTCTGTCTGTCTGTCCGCGGCTAAGCTCAGAGATTGTTAGTAAAAGAAAGCTGTAATTTGGCATCAATATATATATCAGTCACGCCGACAAAGTGATTGAATAAAAAAAGTAAAAAAAAATTTTTTAGGGTACCTCCCATAGACGTAAAGTGGGGGTGATTTTTTTTACTCGGCTAACCCTATAGTGTGGGGTATCGTTGGATAGGTCTTTTAAAATCATTGCGGGGTTGCTACCATGATTTTTCTATTCAGTGATCTGTTTGCGAAATATTCAACTTTAAAGTGAAAATTTTCATTAAAATTGGCCGTCCCCCCCCTCTAAAATCTAAACTGTTGGGTGGAAAAATTTGAAAAAATTCAGAAGGGTAGTAAATATATCAAATTTACTAGGAAAATTATAGCGGCTAAGATTGCTTGGAAATTATTTGTAGTTTAAGAGTAAATAGTAGCTTAAGGTATAAAACATACCTAAACTTGGATGATTCCGTACACATACGAAATCCTTAGAAAAATATTACTTGATTTTTTCGTAATGGCTACGGAACCCTACCTTGGGCGTGTCCGACACGCTCTTGGCCGGTTTTTTAAGTAAGTACAAGTCAGTATTTCATTTAAAGTACGTAAAAATTACTTAGCAGTTTACATTTAAAAATCAATAATTTATTATTTGGCTAACCATTTCGCCAATAATCGGTGGTTATGGAACAAGAAATTCATGGAGTAGTTCTCATTTTAAAATAAAATATTTATTTTTATTTTTTTGTAGATTTCCAAGTGATCCTTTTTGCAGTGCGGAATGGATATCTATTGTCGCGAAAGAAAGAGAAGAAGAATTTTATAGGCCTTAGAAAAATTCGTCTACATGTTCGATTCATTTTGACAAATTTGACGTAACTGGAAATAGCCAAAGGCGTAGATTAAACAAAACGGCGACTTCCAAATAGCAGGTATAGTTACATAACATGTTTAAAATAATATAAGATTAAGTGTGGTGAGATGGAGCAGAGGAGTTATCACTTAAGTCCAACTATATTATTAAAAAGAAGACATAAGGCTGCGTTCAGACCAAACCGACTGTCAGCCGCGAATGTGAGCGCGCGTTACGCAGTTTATTGTATTTCCATACATATTCACTGTTTCGTTCACACCAAACCGACAATACGCCATTACGCTATGCGTAGACGCTGACATTCGGCGGCCGATTAATATAGCGCGTCACTACGCTCCGCGGACGCTGATTGGCTACGTAGCTGAACGTCAGCGTATTGGATCCAGTTCGGCAGGCGGACTCAAGTCAGTCTACCCAAAATCTTTTATTCCTTTCTTCTTCTTCCTCAAGAGCTTCATGAATGGCCAATATCTTAACGAACATTATTTAGTTAGCACCCCAGTCACCAGTCTTGAAACATGAACTGAGATATACTGCGAGAATTTCAAACCACTGAGCTCTTTTATGTGAAAAATAGTCGGCCGCTCAGCGTACGCATGCGGTGTGAACGTATACAAGCCGACTGTTTTGTTCACACCATTGGCGTATTGTGAGCTATAGCGTATTGTCAGCATACTGTGAACAAAAATACCGTTTATTTTCACGTTCACACTGGGGCTCACAGTGAGCCTGCTCACATTCGGCGGCCGACAGTCGGTTTGGTCTGAACGCAGCCTAAAGCTTAAAGTTTAATGAACTAAAACAATTACTTTGCTCACCCGCGACCTTACAATAGTTACGTTTATGCAAGAAATGTGCGTTCATGCAGTTCCTCCACCTCCACACTGTACGAACACACACAAAACACATAAACCCAACCATCACCACCACCAAGCTACACTGACGCGTTTCGAACTCAACCAGAGCTCATCTTCAGAGTTACCACAACCGTATGCTATGCTACCAACTGTTAAACTAACAAACCAAAACAAATTAAATAAATTACTTAAAGTTTAAGCCGTATAATATTTATAATATTGCCGTTGATTGCAGATTCACGTCAACAGAAAGTGCAAGCAGCGGTATTAACAGAATCGACGACGTCAAATCTGGTAAAACGTTTACGTTGTCTTTATGTAAAACTATTTGTTTTTTTCTCCTTACCAAGTAAAAAAAGAGGTTTAATGTTGTAATAATAACAGTTCATGATCGTGACTAAGATTTATTTTATTTTATTTATTTTATTTCGGCGATAAAGAAGAGTGTGCTAAGGCCTTAGGCAATATTTTTTCTGTGTATCCATGTTTCAGTTTGTATTTAGTATGAAAATATATTATCCATTTAATAATTAGTTAATAATTTAATTTAGTTAATTATCTATAAGGACATTTTCATTTCATGTCAATATTTGTGTAAATTTGTTTGTGTTATATCTCTGACAAATAAAAAAATGTCTGTGTTATATAGTTGCGACTCCATTATTACCCTGTTCCTAAAATAGAATGACATCTTTTTGAAACGAATAAAGTTCTTTTGTTTATCGAACGCTTTTGCTCGTCTTGTGACGAAAAGTCGTAAGTATTATGTACAATTATTATTATTTGGATCTTTGTTGCTTAGACTTAAGGTATATTTTAAGCTAATTTAGAAGGTAAAACAGATTATAGCTATAAGTATAAGCATCACGGCCACTTTTTCGCTTTGATTTTGTATGGGACCTTGAATCTTGTTGTAATTGTTGATGGAAACATTTAACTTTTACAGAGCAGCGGGAGCGAGTACTTGTACCTTAAGGGATCCTTTGACGATAGATCGAAAGAAAATATAATTTAACTTTGATGATTGATTCACATTAGCAATTATTTGTCTTCTATTATAATACATTTCGTACTAAATACAAACTGAAATATAGATGCACAGAAAAAACCCCAGAAAAAAGACCAATGCTGGGAATCGAACCCAGGTCCTCAGCATTCCGTGCCGCGTGCC
This sequence comes from Archips crataeganus, assembly GCA_947859365.1. Taxonomy (NCBI): domain Eukaryota; kingdom Metazoa; phylum Arthropoda; class Insecta; order Lepidoptera; family Tortricidae; genus Archips; species Archips crataeganus. The sequence goes on from OX402058.1 coordinate 17,127,899, forward strand.
ATACCCCTACACCACCACTGGTCTAGAGATTAGACACTTAGACACTTTTTTCTGGGGTTTTTTCTGTGCATCTATATTTCAGTTTGTATTTAGTACGAAATGTATGATTTCACGGGATGACCGTAAAAGTAATAAAAAAAATGAAGTTGAAAAAATAAGTACAAAAAAAGATACTTCATAGCTAACTTGTTCTATTATAATGTTAGGTCAGGGGTTCCTAAACTGGGCGTCGCGACACCGTCATCGTCGGGGCAACGCGAAACAGTACAATTGGGTCGCACGCATACGAGTACTACAATAGTAAGGGAGCCCAAGAGGGGATTTGGGGAGTCACTCGAGCGAGGCAGATTAATATATGGAAGGGTACCTTATACCCTCTATAGTACCTCTAACGAATATGAGCACTTCATGTGGGGGGGTTTGCCTAGGGTACCCCGTCAAAATACTAAGTAAATAAAAATAGATTGTTTGAAATACTCGAGCGCGTCAGATTAAGATAAGGTGGGTTAATTACTAGCAGTGTACATTTCACTTCCAAATCGTCAGTCCTTGGAAGTAACATCCCCTACGAAAATCTGACGCGCGCCCCTCCGTATGGCCACCCCCACCATGCAAAGTTGCAGATTATCATACCTTCATTATCGGTGTCCCGTTGGAGTATCAAGTTATGAAAATCTGACGCGCTCGAGTATTTTAAAGAATCTATTTTTTACAAGTTAAGTATGAAGTATCTTTTTCTATTTATTTTTTTATTTTCTTCAACTTCATTTTTTTATTACTTTTACGGTCATCCCGTGAAACCATATATTTCAAACTAAATACAAACTGAAATATAGATGCACGGAAAAAACCCCAGAAAAAAGACCAATGCTGGGAATCGATCGAACCCAGGTCCTCAGCGTTCCGTGCTGCGTGCTCACCCCTACACCATCACTGGTCTAGAAGTTAGCGACGAATCTTTCCCATACATCGTACACTTCAGTCTGTTATAATCACATTAGGCAGTGATAAAGCGCATCTATGTTAATGCCCTCTACCGAGAGACTTCAACACTCCTTCGGAGCTACCCGCTCACCTGGACCAAGAGATGGCGCTACTAGGCCAACTTTTACAAGTTAAGTTAAGTAGAGGGCATTAACATAGATGCGCTTTATCACTGCCTAATGTGATTATAACAAACTGAAGTGTACGATGTATGGGAAAGATTCGTCGCTAACTTCTAGACCAGTGATGGTGTAGGGGTAAGCACGCAGCACGGAACGCTGAGGACCTGGGTTCGATTCCCAGCATTGGTCTTTTTTCTGGGGTTTTTTCTGTGCATCTATATTTCAGTTTGTATTTAGTTTGAAATATAATCTATTTTTTTACTAAGTATTCTGACGGGGCGCCCCAGGCAAACCCCCCACATGAAATGCTCATATTCGCTGAAGGTACTCTAGAGGGTATCAGGTATCCCCCCATGTATTAATCTACCGCGCTCAAGTGACTCCCCAAATCCCCTCTTGGGCTCCCCACTACTACAAGCAGGTCTTTTCTTTTATAAGGGCGTCGCAAAAACATTGGGCATTTCTATTTTTCGTTGTACCCAATTAAGAAATTGTTAACAGGGAGTTAAAGTTAGTCCGTTTGGTTACGCACTTTTTCAAGCCTTTAGATTAAACAAAAGTAACAAATCGGACAAGTTCAACAATGTTTAACAAGAAGTGAAGAATAGTCTGGTTTGTTACGTTTTTTTTTATTTATTGTAGAGACTTGAAAAAGTGCGTAACCAAACGGACTAATTTTAACTCCCTGTTAACAATTTCTTAATTGGGTACAACGAAAAATAGAAATGCCCAATTACGACATGAAAAGGGAGTCGCAGTATAAAAAAAATTGGAAACCCCTGTGTTAGGTGGTGTTATGAGTGAGAAATCGCTTGACCTTTTATTGTTTACTAGGTTTTGCCCGCGACTCCGTCCGCGGAGAATTCATATTTATGGTCACCTATTTCATAGATAGCTTTAAAACATCGTGAGGAAATCTGCTCAGACCTGCGAAGAAATTCAACTGTAGTGTGTGAAGTTCCTAATTCACACTGGGCCTGTGTGGGAACTAATGGTCGGCGCCCCGCGCTCCCAGTTTGTTGTGGCCTTTAACGTTCTTGGACAGCGCCCTCTAGTCTTGTTCAAAGCTAAAACATTCCACGGAGATACAGGGCCGGATAACCACTAGGCAGAGTAGGGGCAACTGCCTAGGGGCCCCGCATCGCCAAAGGGCCCTGCGCGCGCAACAAAGAAATCAAAAAGGTTTCGGAGTGAAAATTTAATTGGAAAATTTGTATCCTCGATTACAGTATTCTTGCTATTTTTCGATGCATGCTACCAGTTGATTTGATTTGATTTTTTGAGGAGTGCGGTTGATATTTGGCTGAAAGGTACCCTGAAAAATGCATTGCCTGGGGGTGGCCAACATTGTTAATCCGGCCCTCCAAGGACGCCTGAACGCATGATCTTCGAACAACCAAACATCTTTACGAACTTTCTCATAGAATGGGACGTAAATATTATCTAAGAAAGAGTGTCCGTACTTGTCAAGTTACATCAATTCCCTCGTCGTCGAGAAACGTCTCATTACTCACGAATGAACGTTAAAGACGTGGAAATGATTTCACGCACTAATTATTGCACCGTCCCGTCGTGAATAGACGTGAACGTCGCCATTTTATTCGCCCCATTACTTAAGGCAGACATAACGTTAGAGCTTATGAATATGAATGGGGAATGAATGCTTTTCAAGGTTCCATAGTCAAAATGGTTTTTTTTGTACCTGTACAGGTACAGTCGAGAACAAAAATAGATATTGTTACACTCTACTGCTTTCTCGGTGTCACTTCATATTTGAATTTTTGTATAAAATTATCAAAAACGCACAAAAACAGACAAGGTACTTAAGTGTAAATGCATCAGCTCCGCCTTAAGCAAATTACTGTCTAATAACTAATAACCGTTGTACAAAATATAACTATTGTCCTAATTACTTATTAATCCTGACCAAGTAGCACAAGTAGCATTATAGGAAATCACTTTTGGTGTACACGGAATCTTGAAGCTGTACAAGACAGTGTTACAATGGTGTTAACAGCGCTGTTAATCCATACTAATATTATAAATGCGAAAGTGTGTCTGTCTGTCTGTCTGTCTGTCTGTCTGTTACCTCTTCACGCTTAAACCGCTGAATCGATTTAGATGAAAAAATGCATATGGAAATTTTGTTACCAGGAAATAAAGATTCTGACAAATTAATCTAACCAGTCGCTTGTCTTCCCAAAATGTACATTGGGGAATTATCAGGAATCGCCACCAATCAAAATCAAAATTCATCAGTCCAGTTGAAATGGTACAACTTTTAAAACTCCATCCTAAATAAATAAAAAAATTGATATTAAATTTTACACATTATCTTCATATTGCAAAACATTAAATGATATTATTTAGCTACCTTTTGATTTTTGAGACACCTGCAGTAGCACCGCTAACCGCAATAGATAAATTAGATAATATGTCATGCCGATAGCATTGAAACTTACACAAAGGAATTATTACATATGGATAAAATAGAAATGTATTCCTGTTATCGAATTCGAATGTAATAAACGATATGAAAACGTCCAATGAACCATAAAACTCCCTACACCTACATTCTTTGGCTTATCACGAAGATTTCTTTGTAATCTTAAGATGGCTATTTCCGAAACAATAACTTCCCTTTCAAAGTAAATTCAAATTAATATCACCAGAATTAATTAACACGAACAAAACTGCGGAAGCTCTATAAATCGTTATTGGATTTATTACGAAACAATGACAGCATGAGCTATTTTAGTTGCAAAATGTATTTCTCTTACAAAGAAACTTCCGAAAAAAAATCCTTGTGAAGAAATTTTGTTGTTCTAATCAGGAGGGAGTAATCCAGCCAGTATCATCTTCTGCCTCTTTGCCTCATCCCTTGCTTTCCTTTCAGCCTCCTTCCTCTCCTGTTCCTCTCGTTCCTCTTGAGCCTTCGCCATTGCCATCGCAGCCAGCGTCTTCTGGTCCAACTTGAAGAAGTTCACCGGCTCCTTCACCATCCTCTGGTCTTTAGCATTCATATTCTCTATAAACTTCACGTAATTGAAACTGCCGTCTTCAATGTTGTATGTTTTGTCTTTTATAGCCAGTTTTATCCAATCGACGAACTCGGCCTCTTGAAGTGGCTCGCCCCAGCTAAAGAGCTGTTCTCTAAGATATTCAAGGTCGCATAATCCTGTTTCTTCATCATCATGGGCTAAGTCACCCATGGCTTTAGTGACTGCTACTTCGAAGTCATCTCCCCATCCTAATTTAGCTTCTATCATGAACAGCCACTCGTGGTATTCGACGGTATCGACCAAATCGTCTTCTAAGAACATCACGAACAACTGCTGTACTTCTTCGCCTTTCGGATTGAATCCCAGCTTCCTCAGCATGAGTGGGATTGTTGCGAGGGGTAACTGAGGATGAATTAAATTGCTTTAACTAGAGCCTTGCAAAGTGAGTAGTGGTGGACAATCTAGAGTTTTTATTACACACACACACAAGGCCTCTTACATCTTGACAGATGATTTAAGCAGCGTCTATTTGAGAGAGGCAACGCCGTTTTTATTAAGATATTGATAAATTAAAATGAACTTCCTAGATTTTATGAGAATCCACCTTTTATCTACACTAGCGCTTTCTGTGGCTCGTCTTCTCTGCTACCTAGCTTGTAATCAAAGCTATTTTGTATTGAGTTAGTATGAGTCTTTTTAACCACCGAAACAAAAAGAGGGGTGTTATAAGTTTGACCTCTATGTGTGTGTGTGTCTGTCTGTGACATCATAACTCTTAAACGGGTGAACCGATTTGGATGCGGTTTTTTTATTTGAAGGCAGGTTTCTTGGCGATGGTTCTTAGATATGTTTCATTCTAATGTTGGAATTACAATGAATATAGCTTCCTTTCATTCTGATAAGATAAACCTAACCCTAATAAGTATTCAGAAAACAAAATATCCTTAAAAGTTTCTAAACTCGACAGAAAAGTGACTAAGTTTTCAGTTTTTGTGTTTTAGAAGTCAATTATGTTTAGTGTGGGCTTCTTTATATTATAGTACTAGCTTTTGCCCGCGACTCCGTCCGCGTGGAATTACTAATTTGGGCAGCTTATTTTTTTTTATCCAATTTGCTTTTTCATCAATTATGTGTGGCTCTCCTTAGTTCCTCGATATAAAAAAAATACCCGCCCCCGCACCCCCCCGCACACCCGCGTTCACATTCAACACCGTGCACCGTACTCCCAAGTCCAGCGTGCCTATAGAAGTTTAACTTCAAAAACCCCCGATTTTGAAACATTCTTCCGCTCCGCTCCTATTGGTGTTAGCGCGATGATATAGCCTTCCTCGATAAATGTGCTATCTAACACTGAAAGAATTTTTCAAATCGGAGCAGTAGTTCGACACTAGTTCTCAAACTTTACGTTTTAGCTACGGCGTTCGTTGATTTTTGAAAATCAACCCCTAAAGGGGTGAAATTAGGGACAAAATGTTGTATGGAGAATGTTGACGCTTCTGGAGTTATTTTTTTTTTAATAAACCCTATGCCTTACGTTGCCAAATAAAGAAATGATAAGGGGCAGATTTCATATGTTTCTGCGCCGACGATGTTGTAGCGGGTATATACTAAGTAATTTTAAGTTAGAAACGTGATTATTACTTAACACAAATTAATAAGGCTAAGATCTCTACATCGTGTTTAAAATGCGTGGTGAGTCGTATTTTGAAGGCATTGCCGTCGGCTCAGTTGTCGAGACGTGAGTGTCATATCATTTATCATCCCCCGTGTCACACGAGTACCTTTTCACGATCTACTTGAGGACTGGGGGCGCTACATTTAGGTTAATTATGCCGTGCTAGGTATACCCCCTGTTTCACCATCCATTGATCAAATTTATTTGACGGATAAATGTGATGCCGTCTCTGTTTGTTTTGTTCGAATAGACGGAGACGGCATCACATTTATCCGTCAGTTAAAATTAACCACTGGGTGGTGAAACAGCCCCATAATCTCGAGTGTGGTAATATATGCATTTTCTTGCCAAAGTACATGTAACGTGGCGTACCTAGTTAAATTTCAAACAAGATTAGCAACTTTGGAATGATTTGGTTATGTTATGTATGAGATAGTCTAATTACTGAGTTCTGCGAAGGGTTCTACAGTTTCTTGGGTAAATTTGATATGATTTGTTTTAAGCTCAGTTTAGATTTGCTAGAGAACTCGTGCAAATTGCATTAGGTGCATTGCGCGACCGTAAAACGAACAAGTTTGGAGTGGCCGGTCGACCGCCGGCAATGTACGGTTAACCAAGAAAGTGGTCTACCAGTTTTGACAAAAGTCTCTGCGAGATAAGGCTTGTCAACGAAAACAAGTAGCCACTATATAATTCAGGTATTTAATATAAAATAAAATAAATAAATATCATGGGACAATTCGCACCAATTGACCTAGTCCCAAAGTAAGCTTAGCAAAGCTTGTGTTATGGGTACTAAGCAACGGATAAACATACTTATATAGATAAATAAATACTTAAATACATAGAAAACATCCATAACTCAGGAACAAATATTCGTGCTCATCACACTAATAAATGCCCTTACCGGGATTTGAACCCAGGACCTCTTGCTTCGTAGGCAGGGTCACTACCAACTAGGCTAAAGCGGTCGTTAAATATGAAATGACATTTTTTAAAGATTTTAATTAAAAAGAAGGTCTCTTCACCTTTCGCTTTTAGTGCTTTATGGATATTATTTAGGTATATCAGATGCTATCCATTTTTGGGATTACTTTCGAAATCTCTGGATTTTAGTCTTAGATTTTGTATTTTTTACTTTTGGGTCACAGAGGTTCTTTTTTTCTTTACTCAAATAGATTATCGACGCTAAAATGTTCCGCGAATATCTTTCCAGACTTTTAATTACCGTATGCAGGTCATAAATTGTTTTAAATCATGCCAGAAGTACTCACATTTGTATGCAATCATTTTAGCTCTAAGCCTTAACTATACACCGTGAAATTTTAGTGGCTGTTTAGCGTACGATCGTACGATAGGTTAGGTACCAACGAAGCGTTACTATTGGTTTGCGGTCATTTTCGACTTTCGTTTTTCACAATTGGATTTTTGACTCTAGTCAAAATAGTAATTATAAATCGATTGTACAATCGATACTAAATCACCTCGTTTCGGGAAAACAACCACTAAAATTTCACGGTGTATAGCATTATGTAGGATTTCACAACTTGTAAGGAAAAATTTATGGATTTTAGATTCTTACCTACACATAAAAAAGAATACTCAGTTGGCAATCTAATTGCAGTTTGAACTACCTAGACCTACTGGGAGACAGTGGAGACTTAGTTTTCGATGGCTACTTTTTTTCGTGGACAAGCCTTATAAAATACCTCTAAGTTTGACTTTTCTGAGTGGTTTTTAATCACTGTCATATTATTGCAAGGGAAAATTGACCTTGTTGTACCATTACCATGACGTGCAAATGAAAAACAACCGTAGGGTGGTAGACTATTATTTTTGGCCGACTGTACCTAATTTCCGATTTTTTATTTATTAATCGCCGAGATTTCTTGCAAGTCTGAACTGGGCTTTAGAAATTGAGATAATTCGATGATGAATGAGAAAGACATAGCTCGAAGAATCGCGAGACTCAAGTGGCAGTGGGCAGCGCACATCGCTCGTAGAACTGATAGCCGATGGGGCCAAAAGGTTCTCGAGTGGCGTCCACGGACCGGAAAACGCAACGTATGTAGGCTTTCAACAAGATGGGGTGACGGCCTTGCTCAGGTTGCGAGAACGCGTTGGATGCGGATGGCGCCATCGGTCGTCAGTTCTACGAGCGATGTGCCCTGCCCACTGCCACTTAAGTTTGGCGATTCTTCGAGCTATGTCCGTGGCTTTAGTTCTTGCGCGGATTCCATAATTTCTAGTGCGAACTCGTCCGTCCGTCCGCCCGTCCGTCGAAGTGTGAACAGTTATATGTATTAACTAGCTTTTGCCCGCGACTCCGTCCGCGTGGAATTAGTAATTTGGGCAGCTTATTTTTTTTCTATCCAATTTGCTTTTTCATCAATTATGGCTCTCCTTAGTTCCTTGATATAAAAAAAAATACCCGCCCCCGCACCCCCCCGCACACCCGCGTTCACATTCAACACCGTACTCCCAAGTCAAGCGTGCCTATAGAAGTTTTACTTCAAAAACCCCCGATTTTGAAACATTCTTCCGCTCCGCTCCGCTCCTATTGGTGTTAGCGTGATGATATATAGCCTTCCTCGATAAATGTGCTATCTAACACTGAAAGAATTATTAAAATCGGAGCAGTAGTTCCTGAGATTAGCGCGTTCAAACAAAAAACCTGTTCGATAAATTCTTAAAACAGACGTATCTTTCTTATTTGTGAACCGATTCAAATGAAACAAACACTAAATGTTAATCCAAGAAAATACCAACATATCAGTGAAAACCGCATGCTTCTAGGTTAAGCCGTTTCTGAGATTAGCGCGCACAAACGCACAGACAAACAGAAAAACAGACTAATTCTAAAAATCATTGTTTTGGGTTCTATTGCGCTAATAAATAGCCCTAGTGACAATTTTTCTCAAATATCTTCAATGTACAGACACCGACTTGTTACAGATTTATTATATGTATAGATAATAGATGTATGTACCTTTTCTGTGCCCTCTTCATCATGAGCCTTGAATATTTCCTTGTATCGCGCCAAGTCCTCATTCGTGAAAATGGCTGGTGGTGGAGGAATCTTCTTGGGCTTCGGTGGCGGGCCACTGGTCGCTTTCGCTGCGGCTGCTTTCGCTGCGGCTGCCCCTTTAGCATCCTTGCCTTTCTTTGGTGGCATTCTATAGATAATCCCTCCTTTTAGACAACTTTATCAACGCCAAGAAGTTTCGGAGTAAGTTCCATGCCCGGCAATATACCGACTGTAAATATCCGATTAAAAGTTCTGGGTCTATTTACTTGGAAAACTATTTGATATGCGTTTCAATCATGTTTCAATTGTGGTGGAATTGTGGAATGAGAGTAAATTGTAATTGTGGCAGTTTGATAGGTGTCAAAAAAATACTTTTTAAGTTTGGTTTAATACTTGGTTTAATATGGGTTTAATGAAATCGTATGAATAGCGACCTCTTTTATAGCAAAAACTGGATAAATAGGTATAGTCGACCAAGAAATTCCTTTACCACCTGATTCAATGTCAGTTGTATTGCTTAAAATATGAAAGGATATTTTCACTTATAAGTCAATGTGTTAATCAACCTTATTGTTTTTAGGGTTCCGTAGTCAACTAGGAACCCTTATAGTTTCGCCATGTCTGTCCGTCTGTCTGTCTGTCTGTCTGTCCGCGGCTAAGCTCAGAGATCGTTAGTACTAGAAAGCTGTAATTTGGCATGAATATACATATCAGTCACGCCAACAAAGTGGTCAAATAAAAAATAAAAAAATAATTTTTTTAGGGTACCTCCCATAGACGTAAAGGGGGGGGTGATTTTTTTTTTCTCGACGAATCCTATAGTGTGGGGTATCGTTTGATAGGTCTTTTAAAACCATTGCGGGGTTGCTAACATGATTTTTCTATTCAGTGATCTGTTTGCGAAATATTCAACTTTAAAGTGAAAATTTTCATTAAAATCGAGCGTCCCCCCCCCTCTAAAATCTAAACTGTTAGGTGGAAAAATTTGTAAAAATTCAGAATGGTTGTAAATATATCAAATTTACTAGGAAAATTATAGCGGCTAAGATTGCTTGGAAATTATTTGTAGTTTAAGAGTAAATAGTAGCCTAAGGTATAAAACATACCTAAACTTGGATGATTCCGTACACATACGAAATCCTAAGAAAAATATTACTTGATTTTTTTGTAATGGCTACGGAACCCTACCTTGTGCGTGTCCGACACGCTCTTGGCCGGTTTTTATTCTGATGAACTCTCATATAAAATGGTAAAACACGTAGGTATATGACTAAGTAACCTAAGTAAGTACACCTACGTGTACCAGTCGCCAATCGCCATCATAAACATCAAATTGTTCTCCTGCACTGTAAAGTTCATGGTAAATTTCAAATGTAATTTCACACATAAATTCCGAAAAACTCAGAGGTGCGAGCCCAGGCTTAAACCCACGACCTTCTGTTTGAGAGGCAATAGGTCAAACCGGCTAGGCTATCACGAATTTTAGGTGATTAGGCGCTAAATGTACTTTAACGTAATTGTATTAGCATCCGAATACCCGTCAACATTATCGGCTATCGTACTTACATTACGTTTCGAAACCGGAACTCATCAGGCAACGGCCAATGAAACCGCAGCAAACAGCCAGCCCCAGCAACTCGAGCGGAAAATAGTGTCCGGCCGTTTCCGAACGAAAACGATTCCACGAACAACCTTAATTAGACCCCTCGAAGTGTCACAGATAATACTAGAACGCGTATCAAACCAAACTGGTATTGGCTTTCGAACTTTGCGGTGCAATAATTTGATCCCCCGTCGTATAACGCGCTCCATTTCGGGTCTAAAAACAGTGTTATTGCCCAGAAAGGTGGCGAAAACGTCAATAAACGAAACCCTAATTGCTCTTAGGTGACAAAAACGTAATGGTCTCGCGAACTCGATTTAACAACTCTTTCCCGTCGCAATAAAGCTAAATTGTTTTGCGCGGCGTCATCGGGAAATATTACATTTATAAAAATAAAACAGCGAGTGCTGTTCCGCTTTGGAGTACAATAAAGTTAAAAGCAATTTTAATGAATCCATTTGGCATTAACCGCCTTTTATGTTGGTGGACCTGTGTCGTGCACGTGTAGTGTGGCCCAAGTGGCCACATTGGCTCGCCATAATAAAGCAAGAAGCCTTGTACAGTGTCTATTTATAGCTGCTGTGGGGGAAGGGAAACAATGGGTTTATCTGTAAATTGGCTCTTTTGTTTCAGCAACAATTAAGCTACGTTTGTATAAATCATAAACGAGATAAAAACTAAGTTTAGTGTAGGTTTAGAAACTGAACCTATCTGTGTGTGCTCTTTACGTATTTTAAATTTTTAAATGATTTATCTACTAGTTACAATGGGGGGGAGTGTTTCGATGAACTCTTTGGCCTTACTCCAATATCAAGTTCCATCACCACACTCGACGTAAAAATAGGTTATATTGACACCACTTCACTTCGATACAATTAAAAGCCACTAAGCAAATACAATAAAAAGTTTGACTGGCTCTGCTCTTTTTCTACAATTTTTTTTTCAACTGTTGTTTTTTTTTGTATCCTTTAGGGATATTTACGCAAGGATCAACTTTATCTGCTAAGCACAAAAAACTGTCTGGGATAAAGACCATTAATGACCTGTTGCATTTATTTAAACGCGTTTAGAAACTATTTCAATCTTACCCCTCAATCATTCCATCTTACCCCGTCTTTTTTTAAGCGGAACCCTTATGGGATCAGTTTGTTGACCAACCGTCCGTCCGTCCGTCTGTCAAGACCCTTTTTCTCAGGAACGCGTTGAGGTATCAAGCTGAAATTTATATCAAATACTCAAGTCTACTGTCCCTTGGAGCTGTGAAAACATCAAATTTCTAAACGCAACGCAATCAAAAGATACGATACAGTCGTTTATGCCGCAAATTTCCGCATATTTTCGAAACTCGCAAGGGAATCAAAACCTACAGGGTACTTCCCGTGAACTCAGAATCTTGAAATTTGGTACGAAGTTGGTACGAAGCAACGTCTCATAGCACAGATAAAGGGAAAATTGCGAAAAGCATAAATTTTTAGTTAGGTACATCATATAATTAAATTAAACATTAAGGGGGTCCCGATTAACCAACATAAAATGATCTTACATGGCGTACATTTTACTTAGAAGCAGAGCTCTGCTAACACTGGATTATTATAGTTACGGCTGTTTACGGCGTATATTTTGACAGAGCCAAAAATGTGTACGGCCCTCGGTGCGCGAGTCCGACTCGCACTTGACCGATTTTTTTATAATACGTGTATATTTTACCTTAGAATAGCTGTAACAAAGTTTCATCAATAGAATATAAATAGTAGATATACAACAAGAGCATAAAACGAGCCATAATATTTTACAAGATTTGCGTACCTATTTTTATTCATTTCGTAATATGTATAAAACACCGGTTATAAAAAACAGTAAAATTTAATTTTATACATTTTTTTTATTGTTCGTGGTTGTTTACGCCCGATTGCCTTAGGCTTAGACGAAGATTTTACTTTACGCACTGCACTAGAGCTAGAGCATAAAAAGTAATTTTATGCAGCTTACAACCAGCATGAATACGAACTTTATGAGCATGAAAAATGAGAAATTGTTCATGCCTTTAAATATATAGATTTTTTAAAGAAGTATTACATAGTTTTTATTTTAAAAGGGTTTAAAGACAACACTGGCCTTATACTACGAAGTGCAAAATTCGAACTTCGTATCGTGCCATTCCTCTCATGCTAATAGTATTTAATACAAGAGCGAGCAAGACGATGCGATACGAACTTCGATTTTCGAATTTCGTAGTAGCCCCCCTGAGGCCCTACCACGAAGTGCATAATTCGAACTTCGTTTCGTGCCGTCCCGCTCACACTAATATGATTTGACACGAGAGTGAGAGGGATAATGCGATGCGAACTTCGATTTTCGGATTTCGTGGTAGCGCCTCAGTTCGTCTAATCAAAATATCATGCGATCTTCCCCCACCTTACCTTAGAGTACGCTTAGTATAAGTTTTACTTCACCAAATACTTCTCGATCGCGTTTACGTAAAAATTTCAATTCTATGGAAATATGGACGCGCGCGCGCGGAGGCGCTGTCCATGTTTCCCTAGTAATTGTTTTTTTTTACGTAAACGCGATCGAGAAGTATGTGGTGAAGTAAAACTTATACTAAGCATACAGATCAAAAGAAACAGGACAAAATACCGGGATAAGGAAGGATAGGGATATTACAGAATCAGATGCCGTACATGGTAAAACGCGCGGGCGCTTGCTATCACATTCACTATTTCTTTCTATCAAACGGTATAAGTTGAAGACAGAAAGAGATGGTGAAAGTGATGGCAAGCACCCGCGCATTAGACCGTACGGCCTCAGGTTTCAAATTATGTTTAATAATAATATAAATAATAGGTATAATCTTTTCATTTAAACAACTTCATCTTATTTGTTGTTTTGCGAGAATACACAGCCTATAAAAAAACAATATACGACGTACGACTGTTAAAATGTAACAAGTAGAGTGATAGGTGTAAGTATAAGTACCATTCTCTAAAAAACATAATGGTGAACAAGTCATCACTCATTATAGAGAATTACGAACCGATACTTTAATTCAACGACATGAGAGCTATTGGACATTATTTATAAGCACATTGTATGCACCCATATTTAACACTTGACTGTACTCGACGTCATTCGAGGTAGTTCAGATAACCCTCAAAAGATGTCGTCTTTTGATGTAATTCAGCTAGTCTCCAAAAATATATATGAAAAATCAGTAAGTAAATCTACTTCAGAAAATGTGTATAATTTTATTATGATCGATTCATTAAATATTTGCAGTTCATTGTTAAAAACTAGAATCGATTTTAATGTTCCGATCGAATGGTACAACCGAGTCGATTCTTATTACCATTACTATTTCTGAACGAGCTAAACGAAATGGTCGAAATGACGCCAATTTTTGACAGTTAGTTGCTATTGCTAATGACTGCCACTGCCATTCCGTGCTAAGTTTTCGTAAAAATATTTAATTTAGTAGGTATTTTTGTATAAATATAACTGAAAACTAGAGAATAATCACGATGGTCGCGAGAGTGGCGGGCGTTTTCGATGAGAAACTCACTGGAGAAATCGCTAATTCCAAGATTTTGGTTGTGGGCGCCGGCGGTATAGGTTGTGAAATTTTGAAGAATCTCGTCTTAACCGGCTTTCCTTACATTGAAATCGTGAGTAAATAGGTGGTTGACTTGTTTATTTATACTTTGGCGTGATTTTAACGTGTTTCTTGTTTTAGATTGATCTCGACACTATTGACGTAAGCAATTTGAATCGGCAATTTCTGTTTCACAAAGAGCATGTTGGGAAATCGAAGGCTCAGGTAGCGAAGGATAGCGCACTAAGCTTCAACCCTAACGTGAACATAATTGCGCATCATGACAGCGTCATCAGGTAAACATTTAGTTTATTATCATACCGTTAAGTTTATAACCCTAAAAATAAGGATACTGAAATTGTAAACAATAGGTATTTGCGCTATATTTAAATACTTCCCACCTAAAAGTTTAATCTAGTGAAAAATTTGAAGTATGCCTAATATTCCAATTGAAAAGATTGAAAAACATATCAATATACAAAAAAAATAGCACACCCAGTTTAGATTTTATACATAAAATGAAATTATTATTATTACTAAGCCTGTATTTGTGTCTCACTACTGGACAAACACACTTCTCCCTATCCAGAGCTATATTCAGCCACTCTCTCAGTTCTGCGACTAGATTGTCTCTGCCTTGGCCTGCCTCGCTATTAGTGCCTAATGATCCTTGCGCATTAGCACGCTGAAGTGACAATGGGCAGGCCATATAACCCGAAGAACCGATAACCGTTGGGGTAGACGAGTTCTTGAGTGGAGACCACGGATCGGCAAACGTAGCGTGGGACATCCTCACACTCGGTGGAGCGATGATCTTCGCAAGGCGGCTGGCAAGAGCTGGATGAGAGTGGCTGAGGATCGTGCTCAGTGGCGTGCCATGGGAGAGGCCTATGTCCAGCAGTGGACGAACATAGGCTGATGATGATGATGATGATTCTTGCCCGCCATGGGGCTGAGTGCCTCCAATTTTATTATTTTTAGACAAGCATTTATGAAAATTGAAGAATCTATTGACGGTTCGGAAAAACACTTAACACATTCAGTGCCGGGAACGCCACAGGGGAATTCTCCGTTTGTAGGCAGTTTTCGCTACAAAGCGGAAAAACGCTGCTACGGGCTACGAGCGTAGCGAGTAGCAATACATGGCAGCGAATGTGTTAAGAATAATCCACCAAGAAACTCAATGAAATTATTAACCAATGATAATGCCAACATGCAGCACAATTGTTATCCCATTTCCCATAAACATGAGTTCATGCAGTAGAGCCTATCGAAAGCTTGTTTTGTACAATTCGGTTTGTAAATTTTACAGCAATGACTACAGCGTCAGCTATTTCAAGCAATTCAATATTGTAATGAATGCGTTGGACAACCGTGTGGCACGGAACCATGTGAACAGGATGTGCCTCGCAGCCAAGGTGCCCCTCATTGAAACAGGGACTGCTGGGTATGCTGGCCAGGTAAACTGTTTTGTATATCTTCTGGCTGAAAAAGATTTTATCCCTGTCACAATTTTAATATAAAATGCTGGAAGATGGCAACAATTTCATCCTATTTAATCTAAGTTACTGTGTTCATGCCTCATTAAAGTTACATGATCATAGATTAGAATCTATATGTATAGTATCTAGTAACTAGATTACACATGATAGATTATTCTAATTAAAAAAAAAAATAACTGAAACAATTACTTTGCTCACTTTGGTTGCAGGTAAGCAAAGTAATTGTTTTCATTTTATTAAAAAAAGTTGTGTTGATATGTGTTAATTTTATCCACTAGTCTGGTATCAAGACATCATTAAATAGTTAGAAAAAGGAAAACAGAGGCTATATTGATACCTTAGTTCACACTCATACTAATTACAATGAACTGCACATTATGTATAGTATAAGTAGTAGTTTTGTACACTAGGACATACAGTGCTAATTTGTATGTGCAGTTCATTGTAATTAATAGGAGTGTAAACTAAGCTATCATTAATGCACAGCACAACCAATCATAATCACATTAACCATCTCTTTCTGTCACTGTTACTTATACTATTTGACAGAAAGAAATGTGTGTGTATCCAATAGCAAGTGCGCACATTAGACAATAAGCACACAGGTGAGTGTTAAAATGTATACAACAACAATCACCTTTGTTCAGGTGGAACTAATCAAAAAGGGTCTCACTCAGTGCTACGAGTGCCAGCCTAAAGCTCCGCAGAAGACCTTCCCAGGGTGTACCATCCGCAACACCCCGTCAGAGCCGATCCACTGCATCGTTTGGGCCAAGCATCTTTTCAACCAGCTGTTTGGGGAAGAGGACCCAGACCAGGACGTCAGCCCTGATACTGCGGATCCTGAAGCAGCAGGTATGAAATGACAATGTCACAGCATAAAATACATGTATTACACAAAATCAGAACTTCAAATGGGAAAGCAAATGCCAGTGAAGATGCAGGAACAAAATTTTGTGGCGCAGGAGTGATTGCGCAATACACATTAGATGATGGATTTTTATTTAGCAAAAAAAAACGAGAACCTTTCTAGGCACAAGGCCTCTCAGACTGCGATCTCGCTATGGTTAGTCCAACAATGAAACGGCCCCTAGTCCCCAGCGGCTCTGCTATTCCAGGCCATGGTAGTGGCCTAGGTAACGGCGGGGCAGGGGGTGCTAAGAATCCCTGGGGGTGATCCGGCTACCACTACCGACGGTTAAGGTTGCGGGATCGCGTTGGATGCGAATGGCATGGGACCCTTCTGTTTGGCGAGCCTTGGGGGAGGCCTATGTTCAGCATTGGACGTCTTTCGGCTGAAATGATGATGATGATGATGAATAATTTGAGCCAGTAAATGTATCTTTGCGGAGCGAACGCGCGGCGTGTTCGCCGTAGGCGCGCAACGTATTCGCCGCGTCTATAGAGCTGGGACGCTTCTAAATAAGTTCGCAAATCACCAATGAATTTGCACTTAAGCCTCGGAAAAATAAAGAAAAAAAAAAGTCACCAGTGTGATATGGCTCTTAGCCTTCCTAATTGCCCCCTAAATCACTACAGCAAACAGTTATTTCACAGGTGACGCTGGTTCATCAGCTCTAACATCAGAAGGCACGTCAACAGGCAACGTGGAACGCAAGAGCACCAGAGGCTGGGCAGCGGACACCAACTATGACCCGGAGAAACTCTTCTCCAAACTGTTTGGGGACGACATCCGTTACCTGCTCTCGATGGAGAACTTGTGGAAGAAGCGGAGGCCCCCGACGCCGCTGGCGTGGGACGCGCTGCCGGGGAAGGATGTGGCGATAGCCCAGCACTCTGGCCTGCCTGATCAGAGGGTGTGGTCTATTCATGAGTGTGCGCAGGTGAGAGTCGTTCAAATTAATTTACTTAGACTAACTAAGCAAACGCAAGTCAAAAGTCGAGGACATAGCTCGAAGAATCGCTAGACTTAAGAGGCAGTAAGCAGGGCACATTGCTTGTAGAACTGACGGCCGATGGGGCCGAAAGCTTCTCGAGTGGCGTCCGCGAAGACGCAGTGTAGGTAGGCTTCCAGCAAGATGGAGCGACGACCTGGTGAAGGTAGCGGAAACGCATTGGATGCGGATGGCGCAGGGCCGATCTGTTTGGCGAGCCTTGGGGGAGGCCTATGTTCAACAGTGGACGTCTTTCGGCTGAAATGATGATGATGATGAAGCAAACACAGCTGTATGCAATTGAATAAAAGCTGTTAAGCCGCTGATTAGTTTATGTATGATGATGATGATGTATGGGGACGCCTTGCTGAGTCAGGCGGGCTGTCGATCGTTTGCACAGTCATTCAGCCCAGTTCCCCGTGGTTGGAGCCGACAGGTTACTGTCCCAGCAGCGCTCCCACACAGCAATTCTCCTCGAATCTTCTTGTTCTCCTGCTGAACAAAAGGACATCTTTGAGACAGACATCCTTTAG
This sequence comes from Archips crataeganus, assembly GCA_947859365.1. Taxonomy (NCBI): domain Eukaryota; kingdom Metazoa; phylum Arthropoda; class Insecta; order Lepidoptera; family Tortricidae; genus Archips; species Archips crataeganus. Next base: position 17,145,832 of record OX402058.1, read on the forward strand.
CTCCTCCTCCCTCAGCTCGTCACTCCCGAATACATCACGCCGCGCTGCCGCGTACATGACACACTCGGTTAGGACGTGCTCACTCGTTTCCTCCTTCCCACAATGTGGACAGGAGGGGTCACTTTTTATATCTATTACGCTTAAGTGCCTATTTAACAAGTTATGGCCAGTAATTATGCCAGTTATAGTTCTTAAGCTACTCTTACCTAGATTTAGGAGATACCTAGTTCTTGTAGCTTTAGCTATTAACTTGGTGTTTTGACATGTTGTTATAACTCGGTTGTCTAGGAGTTAAAGTTGCAAGTCATCCAAACGCAAACCGTCAAATCAAAACATACACAATCCAACACACAGCATACAGCAATATGTCCAACATGCAATGCGTCCAATACAATATGTCCATAGCTCAATGATCCCTACACACAATATGTCCAACACAGAGTCCCAACTCTCAATGTTTCCATAGCTCAATGAGTTCAACACAACACGTCTCCAACACAAATCGTCACTACTTTGAAAAAGTTCTTATCTCAAAAGCGACAAACTGGCTAATTGAACTTTACTGAGTGTGCAATAAAGTTCAGTTTGGTTTACATATTGATTTGAGATACGAGATTTTTTCAAAGTACCTAGTGACGAAATGTATCTATAACGCAACATATCCAACATGCGAATATATATTTTTTTGTAATCTATTGTTCCAGGTGTTCGCGGCGGCGTGTAAGTCGCTCCAAGCGGACTTGGCCGCGCGCGCCCCCGGCGACCACCTGGTGTGGGACAAGGACGACAAGAGTGCCATGGACTTCGTGACGGCCTGCTCTAACGTGCGCGCGCACATTTTCAACATACCGCTCAAGTCGCGCTTCGAGATCAAGTGTAAGTCTAAACCATAGCCCTGAGGCTACGTCCTGCGTAGGCGATTCAAAGCGAACAGCATTGCCGAGATTTCATTTTTTTTGACACCTGAAAATTACTGCAGGAATCGAAAGAGTTTTGCCTCGTAAACTAAACTTTAAATGGGTATGTTTTTAGGTTTTTTTTTTTGCTCCGACTTTATTTGCTAAATTTTTCACGCTCCGCCACTGTTTCACAGTATGTCTGCAAGATACAGTCTAGAGTCTAAACTGTGGAACCCTGTGAATCCAATACACTGTAACTGCCATAGACAGTGTACTGAAGATACAGTGTATTAGAGTCACAGGGTACTGTGTTATCATAAGTACAGTCTCGTATTAATTGACTTTGTCAATTGTCACTGATATCCATGATACAAATCCAGAGTTGTATGTAGATGCAGGAGAATCATAATTGTACCTTTTTGTTTACCATACTTTAGATGCCTACCAAAAGACACCACTGTCCGTCTCTAGCTTGTAAATTGGAAGCTCCTAAGTTTTGCCACACACCTAAATCTAATATATAAAAATCTCGTGTCACGGTGTTTGCTATCAAACTCCTCCGAGACAGCTTGACCGATTTTTATTAAACTTTTTTCTCTATATTCGGTAGGTCTGAGAATAGGTTGTAGACTATTTTTTATACCCCTATTCTTCGCAGACGGAGTCGCAGGCAACAACTAGTATCTAATATATAAAATTCTTGTGTTGCGGTGTTTCTTACCAAACTCCTCCGAAATGGCTCAACCGAATGAAATCTTGTTTGCATATCGGGTAGGTCTGAGAATCGGTCAACATCTGTTTTTCATACCCCTATTATTCTTCGCAGACAGAGTCGCGGGCAACAGCTAGTTTATAAATAAAATTTAACTGACAAATGTTTTTCTCACAGCGATGGCAGGCAACATAATCCCGGCCATAGCGACCGCGAACGCCATCGTGGCGGGCTTGGCCGTTCTACGGGCGCAGGCGGTCCTCAACGGAGACATAGCGAGCTGCTCCAGCGTGTATCTACGCCCGAAGGTCAACCACCGCGGTCAGCTGTTTGTGCCCGAGAAGAGTAAGTCACAACCTCACCTAGTGTTAGTACACTATGGATCTATAATAGTCTTAAGAGTATACAACGACCTTCACCGAACTGGTTAATGGATGATAAGTATTTTATATTAAACTAGCTGATGTCCGCGGCTTCGCCCCCATTGTATTTTTCTTAAATCTTCTTTCATAAGAACCTTCCTCCTGACAATAACATACGCAACAAAAAAATAATTATCCAATTTGGTGCAGTCGATCAGAAGTTATGCGCGTACAAACATTTCGGTGATTCATTTTTATTTATATAGGGCTGTTTCACCACCCATTGGTTAATTTTAACTGACGGATAAATGTGATGCCGTCTCCGTCTATTCGAACAAAACAAACAGAGACGGCATCACATTTATCCGTCAAATATATTTGATCAATGGATGGTGAAACAGTAAATCGTCTAATATATAAAAATCTCGTGTCACGGTGTTTGTTATCAAACTCCTCCGAGACGGCTCGACCTATATTTATGAAACTTTTTTCTCCACATTCAGTAGGTCTGAGAATAGGCCGTAGGCTATTTTTTATACCCCTATTCTTCGCGGACGGAGTCGCGGGCAACAGCTAGTATATATTTCAAACTAAATACAAACTGAAATATAGATGCACAGAAAAAACCCCCCAGGTCCTCAGCGTTCCGTACTGCGTGCTTACCCCTACACCAAAGATAGTTCATACTTAACTTGTTAACAGCTAATATATATTGCAAGTGGGTTGACTAAAAAATTTCAGTCCAGTATGATTGTGATTGATTGTCTGAAAAACAGCGTTGTGGTTTGCCGCAACATTATGCTATTTTATCGGGGCCCAATTTATACTATTCGATGTTTTTTTTTGTATCTTTTCCTGTCAACTACCCATAACACAAGCTTTGCCTAGCTTACTTTGGGACTAGGTCAATTGGTGTGAATTGTCCCGTGATATATATATTTCCTGTGTATCGAATATGTGTAAATAAACATATCTCTCTCTCTCTCTCTCTCTCTCTCTCTCTCTCTCTCTCTCTCTCTCTCTCTCTCTCATTGATTTATTTTTTAAACATTTCATCGTTTTGGTTAATAGACAAATGTCATACTTGCCAATCAAAAGTATGAAGCCTTGTTGACTATTTTTTCCTCATCATAACTTTTGTGTAAGCAGGTATAAACAGGTAAATCGATATTTGCAGTGGTCTGGTTAATCAACCTAACATTTTCATATTCTATAGGATTTTGATTTTTTTTTTAATAATAATGCACAGCGTAATAAACAAAAGTTGTGTTTCATGTTGACATGAAATTAGCGACTCCGAGTCAGCAAACTTAAAATAATACTTAAATGAGCCAAAAGACGTCCATGCGTCTCGTACGCCGATTTAGACTTGACAAAAAAATATTGCCTATAGATTCTTAATTTTTTCCATGTCCGCAGGAAGACGCAAACAAAAAAATGTTTATGACTCATAAATACAAATAGCTTAAGAAATTTTATAAGTTAAAATCGGGTTTTGTGCCGCGTACCTTGATTTTGAAGAAGCCCGATATTTCGGCACAGTTGCATGCGCCGTGATCACGAGACGACTGGAGAAATGCGGGTATGCTGGTATAACTGTCAGTCAAGAAAAATAAATCGGACGTAACCGATCTACCCTCTTCCTAACAAGTTGGCCACTACTACTGGAACTCGAACTCACTTCAAAGTCACGGCAAAATACACTCACAGTATCACTCACTTTTTTCGTATCATCACGAATACGATCTAAGTCTTATCTACTGAACGCCATTACATACCACGATTAGTTAGGGAAGCTATCGAAATTACGAAATACCCTAACTTTAATAGAGAAGGCGGTTTTAAGTTGTCAAGTACGTGGTCACCAGTGCTGAATATAGTTAAACCGGATCGTGTTCGTGAGGATACGAAAAAAGTGAGTGAGTGATACTGTGAGTGTATTTTGCCGTGACTTTGAAGTGAGTTCGAGTTCCAGTAGTAGTGGCCAACTTGTCAGGAAGAGGGTAGATCGGTTACGTCCGATTTATTTTTCTTGACTGACAGTTATACCAGCATACCCGCATTTCGCCAGTCGTCTCGTGATCATGGCGCATGCAACTGTGCGAAATATCGGGCTTCTTCAAAATCAAGGTACGCGGAACAAAACCCGATTTTAACTCATAAAATTAGTAATGACCGCGATAGTCTAAAATATTGAGCTTAAGAAATGCTCAGTTCAAATCTTGCAAGTCGAATCTCACCCATTTCCAGTTATGGAATTGACGTAAAATTTGGTATTTACTTAGTTACGTGTATTTTGGATGTGTATTATACAGTCAACAAAAAGTACAGGTGTATTCAAAAATGTATACAAAACTTATTTTAGTTCTAAAATGGCTTGAAAGGCGGCAACGGTAAGCCAGCCAAGAGTAACCGCAGTTAGTCATGGTTAATTACAATGAGTTACGGTATATTGAATAACGACTATGAATCGCCTAGTTATGCGCAGCACGGGTAAGAAAATGAGTAATGAAGTCTTGCGATGTTCTGTTGTAATTTATTTATTCTACTTTCCCTTATGTATTACTAGCATTCATCAGCGGCTAAGCGTGAACCATTTTTCCTAGTACACAGTTGAATTTAAAAACAGTCTTAAATTAAAGGAATAATGCTTATGTGCCCTAGTAATACTCAGACAGCTGTTTTTTTGTATAAATAATATTTGAATAAATAAATGTGGTGCATCATTTCTTACGCTTTTCCAACTGATTTGGAACGTAGGAGTCGTAGCTTCTAATAGTTGTGATGGATGTTACCGCACGCCACTGTTGGCGTATGTTAGCGATTAAGAATTTCGGGGAAGTCGGTTGGGAGCGACGTGGTTCAATTGGTAGAACACCCAGGTTGGGGCGCATACCCAGGAGACGTGGGTTCGAATCCCACCAGCGCACCCGGAAAACTTTTTCGCTTTTAAATCTTAGTTTCGGTGAGCAGACGTAACTGCTAATAAAAAAAAATATTGTTTTTTTGTCTCGTGTCCAATGAGCAAATTTTCTAATTTGAATTTGCTTCAATAAACCGAGGCTGTCCTTGTGCCAATACAAATAGCCCTAACATTCGTTGTTTTCTTACAGCTCTAACACCCCCTAATCCGAAATGCTACGTCTGCGCCGAAAAACCAGAAGTATCCCTGGCTTGTAACCTGAAACAACTGACCCTCAAAGAACTCAACACGGCCTTCAAAGACGGCCTCAACATGCAAGCTCCCGACGCCACCGTCGAAGGCAAAGGTCTCATCGTACTGTCCTCAGAACCAGGCGAAACCGACCACAACAACGACAAAACCCTAGAAGAAATCGGCCTTAACGACGGCTGCGCTTTACTAGTAGACGATTTCCTCCAGAACTACGAAGTGAGAGTGAGGTTACAGCAGGAGGACGAAGAAAAAGCATGGCGCTTGGTAACTGAGGCCGATGAACCCATGCCGGCTCCTAAGGTCGAAGAAAAAGCGAACGGCTCCAACGGTTCGGAGCCAAAACCTGGCCCGTCCAGGTCCAAAGAGGACAGTGACAGTGACATGGAGATTATTGAAGAAGATGACGGCAGCGAGCCGGCCGTGAAACCCCCAAAGCGTAGGCGCACCGAAATGAGCGACGAGGTCGTTGAACTGTGCTAGTAGTCTATATTTGATTTCATCTTCGCCCTTTAAATCTTTACAATACGTTTACTTTTAGTTTACCACTGACAGATTGCTTGCCTTCATTTCATTTCCAACTTTAACACCATACAAAAAAGTAGTTATTACAAAATCCGCAAAGTGGGTAACAGTATTCTAAAATATGCTTTATTTGTATGTCGTTAAAGTTGAATATGGAATGAAGGCAAACCATATGTCAGTGGTAAACTTTATGTAATTTTACTGTAAATGCGTCGATATCGCCTCAGAAAGCCGAAGCGGGTTGAGGCGAAGCGATGCCATTTGCGTTAAGCTTCATTTAGACGGTGTGGCGTCAAGTCGCGGCTAGGCCTACGTTATAACTTTATAAATAAACGAGAAACTTTGACAATCTAATACCGGCTCCAGACACGCGAGGCGCCTCTTAGAGGCTCTCGGCACGAGTGGAGGCTGCAGGAGCGCTATCCATCCGCACTCTTATCCTCTTTTTGAAAGTGCAATAATAGAAGAGGAGCGTTTGGTAACTTCGAAAGTTAGTCGGGTTGTTAGTACCCTTCGCCACTGCGTCTTTACAGTTTTTCTTATAATATTAGTACGACAGGATCCATTATTGCAGCCAATGTAGAGTCAAGATCATAAATATATGCACGTTACCACAGCGTCAAAAATATCTATACAACTCTATGCCGCTAATCATAAGGTTGGTGTTGGCATATTGACGCGATCGCTGTATAGATATTTATGCCCTCGACACTGTAACTTGCTCGATATTCCTCCCACCGTCTAAATGTAGCGTTTGGTAGGCGAATTTCCTAAGTATTGATTAAGCCCACACACAAAATATTTTTTTTTTTTAAGTAAGAAAAACATCTTTCGTCTTTGTTCCGATCCATCGTGCATTATGGATCTTAGTTGCTAATGGCAACTTTAAAAGAGATACAGTATTTTTGTATCACGAGTTGATAGAAATTGTAAATCAGCCAGTGTTAGTTAGTGTTTACATGTTTTGTATTCATCAGAGATTTAAGTCATAACGGATTAAAACCAGCTTAGTTAATTTCGTCGGGTGACAAGCAAAAGTCACTAAGTACCAAATACCTACTTAAAACAAGGCTCTTATCTCAGTATGAAATTACTAACTAGATACGACTTTTTGAAGAGCAGCGACATAAATTTTAGTGAGTTTTGCTTGACATCCGGCGGCGATTTATGACGGAAAGATTCCACTTCTGAAGCTTAACCTGTCAAGCAGGATTTATTCATAATAATTTGTTGACTCCTGTGACGTATCGCAAAGTAGTTAGCGTTGAATTCGTAGTAAGTATACTTACTCCCGTATCTCGTGGGGTATCTAGTATGTATAAGAACAAACGTAATTTAAGATCTGTAATAAAACTTTTGAAATATCCTATCTCTTTAATAAATTGGCGACATAATTTTTTGTGTTTTTATTGTTTTTTTTTCCCTAAATTTATGACATGTAACCGAGGCCTTAAAGGCATTCGGAGGGCAATGCTCGGCGTTTCTCTGCGGGATCACATTAGAAATGATTGACGAAAGGGGAGGCCTTTATCTATGTTCAGCAGTCTTGTGTCTATTGACAATATTTTTTTTATTTTTCTCGAAAACTTAGAGCATTTAAGGTCAATATTTGGTGAAAATAGTCGAAACGGCAATTAATTTGACGTCTGGGGCTGATTCTGAGTGCTCGTGAAGTGAAGTGGTAACAGACGGACAAGAGTTAGTTTCGTATTTATAATATTAGCAAAGATATAAACAACTGAAATAGTAATACTGGAATAATATCTAATATAAGTATTTAGATCAGGAGTTTTTGAATGCCACACATGTTTTTGTTACAAACAAAATTGATTCTTGTGCAGATGTGAGTAGGTTAATTTTTGTATTATCGTATTGTCGTCTGTAGCCGATGCTGGCGTTCAAAAGATTAATATATCCCTTGGATTTTCAGGGTGGTTCCGTCTATCCCAACCAGTTAACATGGATTTTTTCCACTCTTTGCAGCATTGCTAAAGCAAAGTTTCGCAATATTGCTTTACTAGCTAGTATGTGCCTATAAACAGGAAGTATCTAATATATAAGAAGTAGGTACTACATAGTATCAAGATAGTATAAAACAAAGTCGCTTCCCACTGTCTGTCTGTCCCTATGTATGCTTAGATAATTAAAACTACGCAACGGATTTTGATGCGGTTTTTTTTAATAGATAGGTTGCCTGGAAGAGATCGCTCCGAAGCGATAAAGTCGCCTATTGCTTACCTTATATATTTTTTCCATGTACTTACTTGTTTTTCTGTATTGATTTCTTTGTGGTGGACAATAAAGAGTATTGTATTGTATCGTAGATAGAGTGATTCAAGAGGAAGGTTTATTTATATGTACAATTACATGTATAATAGTACCCGTGCGAAGCTGGGGCGGGTCGCTAGTAAAATATAATCTAATATATAAAAATCTCGTGTCACGGTGTTTGTTACCAAACTCCTCCGAAACGGCTTGGCTGATTTTTATGAAACTTTTTTCTCTACACTTGGTAGGTCTGAGAATAGGTCGTAGGCTATTTTTTACCCCCCCCCCCCCCCCATTCTTCGCGGACGGAGTCGCGGGCAATAGCTAGTAAGTAAATAAAATGTGTTATCTCAATAACTGTACAAGTTTTTCACAAGTTGGGAAGAGTGGAAAAACAGACGGAACAACCTGATTTTCGTTAATGCTTAACTACAATAAAATACACTAATCAGCATCTTAACTTCATTTATTACATAACATTATGAACACAGGGATCTAGACTGAAGTCTTAAATTACTATAGATTTTTTTTGTAAATGCTCAAAATTTGATTTGATTGTAAAGCACCAAAAAGTTATAGAATACAATAACAAAAGCATTCTCATAACATTATAAAACAGGAAAACTAAGCTAGAATTATGTAAACATAAATGCATAATACCATTTTGCTAAGTACAACATGGAGGTGTGATTTGATGACATAATAAGTTATTACAAAAACAAAATTAACCTTTAACTAACAGACATACAGTACAAATTACATTGAACTAGAAACTAACATACCTGAGACATACTGTGACAAATTTTGACTTAATATTACTAAACATTTAGAATATCATATTAGCATAGCCTCTTGGGATAGATGGAATAACTTTACAAGCTACAAAAACTGTAAAAAGTAAGACAAAATTGGTCCAAGAAAGTAGATAATAAATCTGTGAAACAAAATTTGTAAATGATCTGTACCATCCTAAAAACAATGCCAAGCATGTAAAGATATAATTTGTTACCATTTTTACCAAGATTATAAGGCATATTTGGTTTGACACATTTTATCATGAAAAGAGAAAAAATGAATAAATTACATAGAGAACTCGTATAAATCTACTTGGACAGAAATGAAGAGTTTTAATCTCCATTAATACATGTAAAAGTAGTTTCACTCTCTTAATCAACACTCAATCTGGCAACAAAAAACATCACACAGTTTTAATTAAAGCTACATAAGTTGATTAATCTATTTTTCTGGCAGCATTCCATACTCTATGAGAAAGCGCTCAACATCTGTTGCATAAAAATCATCACCCAGTTCTGTGACCAGTTGGACGAAATTGCCAATAATTTGGCCATTTTTATAAACGAGTATTGCTGGAACACCATCAATGCGAAAATGACGGCTCAACCCAGTAATATCCACAGCGATACGGCAAAACTTCATCTCAGGATAATCGGAAGCTAAAATGTTCAAACAACCATCCATAGTCCTGCATGCTTTAGTGTTATTATTGTAAATGTGGATCAATACAGTAACTTTTGGGTCTTCCTTGTCTATAGAGTTCAGGAATTCATCTTGAGTCTTGAGAGTTACAACCTTTCCAAATTTTGGTGTCTTCTTCATTTGCGCCATGAGTTCTTGCATCCGCTGTTTCTGGTATTTAAGAAGGAAATCTTCATCCAGTAGTTCGTTTAGCTCATCTTCCAAGACTTCCTGATCTTTGTCCTCTTTTTCCTCTCGCTCTGGCTTAACTGACAACGTTAGTTTCTTCGCTAACGCAACGCGTTCTTTTTCGAGTTCTCTTCGGTTTTCAGCTTCTAGCTGTTTGAATCGACGCCAGTCTTCAAGGACGCCTTTCGGGCCCGTGTTGCTCGCGGACCCTGACCAGCTATTTATAGGCGGTAACTCAGCAGGCGCTGCTTCTGCCTTTGACGGACCTTCTTCGTCACCACTTCTGCTATCTTCATCACCAGATTCATCTTCACTACTGCTGCAGTAATTGTGCAGTTTTTCACCCAATATTTTATCGTCCAAAGTAGCCATGTCACTTGATTACTTTGCCTTGTTTTAATACAACACGTCTCTCACGCCAATTACAGTTGACTGATAGTACGTGACGAGGAAAATTATGTTATAATTTGTAACAAAAGGACAATCGTCGTCCACCACAAGCTCGCGCAAAAAACTGCTGTTTATTTTTCGGATCAACGTTGAGCGAGAAGCGCGTTAGTTTATTATAGCAGGTTTTTTAGCCGCCGTTGTCCCTACCTGCGGAGATAATATTTAAATATTAAGCAGGTTAAACAGCAGCTCAAACTGACAACATCTAGCCAAAATATTTAAAACACTGGTAAACATGCCGCATGTTGTTTACTAAATCTAAATGTCGAATGGATATAAGCTTTGCTTGAACAGTATGGAGAAAGCACGTAACTGACAGATAACCTCGAAATTTTCAATGAAGTAAATGTGTGTATCCTCACGGTGTTTATCTTATTTTCAGAATAATAAATCTCAATCAGAGAATCATAAAACTTACAGAAAATATAGTGAGACAAGACAATGAGTAAGTATAGTTAGCTCAGTTAATAATACCATTAGAAAATGCCGTTTTATTCTGCGTAATGTATTAAAACACCATTATTTTGCAGGTCAAATATTAAATAAAGTTCGGGGCCTTGACTCGCACGATGTAGACGCTGCAAAGGAGGCTTTATCTGTGTTTTTCTCTAATTTAATAAAACACAAGGATGGCGATTGCATCCATTGGTTGAGAACGCTAGAAAATGTTATAAACCGGTATTGTAACCTTTTCATTGTAAAACATAGAAATAATTGGAATTTGAAGCTTTTGTAGTAATATAACAATCCAAAATTTCTGAATAAATAAATTTTTTTTCAGGTTTCCAAAACTATGTGGATCTCAAAGAGTGACAATAGAGAAATATTTATGCCACTTCTTAGACACAAGCAATTACAACATTGTTGTTGAGGCTGCCAAGTGTGCACATGCATTACAACAGGTACACAACTATCCTGACTACTGGAATTATTGTGCATTACAAATTCTGTTTGGCAGTCCCAGAACCTTAATTTTTGGGATAATAAAATATTGTCAGCTTCAATAGCAAGAAATCACTAATTAACATAACCAAAATCTTGGGAAAACAGTTAATAGCTTTTGATTGTACTGAATTACATCAGTAACTAACAAACCCAAACCTTGAGAAAACAGTTAATTATATTTGAGTGTATTGAATTAACGGTACTACAGGCTCCTGTTGACTCTATCATCCACAACTCTTGTCCGCCATGACCCCAAAATCAAAAAAATATTGTCTACCATCTAGAAACAAATAAATGTAAAAGCAGATTTTTATTATCAGGTGCGACCAGGCCAGGAAAAGTCTTCCACACCTAAAGTATGCTGGCGGGATCAAATGACTGCTCTCTGTAATGCTGTACACTCTCTCATCTCCGAAATATTCCCCAATGCTGCTAACATTTACAGAAATAATGAAGAACAAGAGGTGAGGTTTTTTTTTATATAGCCTGTAATATTTCCCACTGCTGGGCAAAGGCCTCCCCTTTCCTCTGCCATTTTTCCCTATCCTGGGAAAAATAAGATGATGATGAGGTGAATAAGATGATTAACATCCTTACAAAATAAATATATGCCTACTAGAGTTTTAATTCCGATTCTTTTGCTGTTTCTACATATATTTTTGCCACTATGGTTGCCTAGCATTGAATGGTGCATTTTCTGTTTAACACATTCCCTGTCCATCCCTTAAAGTAGAACCTTATTACAATGGAATAAGAGCTATCATGCCCCACACATGAGTCACTGGACTGTGAATGTGTTAAAATTTTCCACTAACTTTTTCAAAATGAAGTTTTTTTTTTACATAAAACTAACCCTGTGAACAACCTCTATGCCTATCTCACCTCATCTCTGTTCATCTCACCTGATGAAAAGTGGAGATGTAAAAGTCCAATAATTCCTCATTTTGGGGAAAAATAAAATTAACTTTGAAGTGAAAATAAAGTAAAGTATTTATACATTTATTATTTTTATATTACAGGCGGAATCGTCCATCTCTCTACTGCTGTCAGCCTTCCAATCCCTTAATTTGGTGTCCGGACAGAACAACATCCTGAACAGAGAAGCCCTGCTCTGCACCAGGCTAAGGAATGCCTTCATCTTCATTCAAGCTATGCTTGTGTAAGTGCCTATTCAAAATCCTGAAATATTTACAGTTTCAGAAAAAAATGCTTTCGGACAAATGAAGTTTTCGGGATTCTAAACCTTCGGTAATAAAATTTTCTAAACATTGATAGGATCCCATCGGTATCGGATGCATCCCTAGTAAAAAGTTAATTGACCTAACTATTAAGTTGCAGTCTCCATTCCAATATGTATGATCCTTGCATTTATTATCTTGCAGCGAGATATACCCGGTAGCGAAGCCAGTGCGGCCGCAGCTAGTGTTGGACGTGGTGATCCGAGCTCTGGGCGCCAGCGCGGCCGCCGCGCCACAGGTGGCTGCCGTCAAGCAACAGGCACTGAGGACGCTGGATGCTCTTATAGCTTGGTGAGTATTCTGTCTGGGAAAACATATATTTTTTCTTGACGTTTTTCAGGTAGGTGTACAGACAAAGGCATAAATCTAATCTATACAGCCATCGAATCAAATACCAACATTATGGTTATTTAAAAGCGAAAAAGATTTCGGGTGCGCCGGCCACTGTTGGCGTATGTACCTAAGCGATTAAGAATTTCAGGGAAGTCGGTTGGGAGCGACGTGGTTCAATTGGTAGAACACCCAGGTTGGGGCGCATACCCAGGAGACGTGGGCTCGAATCCCGCCGGCGCACCCGAAAAACTTTTTCGCTTTTAAATAATCTTAGATTCGGTGAGCAGCCGTATTGCTAATAAAAAATATATAACATTATGGTTAGTGGCATAGAGTTGTGTAGATGTTTTTGACGCCTTGGTAACATACATATTTATGTACTGACCCTACATTGATGACCTTTTATTAAGCAAAAGAGTTTTACCTATTTAATTTTTATGTATATGACAGTAAGTACTCTTCTTAACACACTGCAAAGCAAAGGTGTCCATGGACGTGGTTTGTGACTTTGAGGACTTTGTCATCCAAGGACGATCGGCTAGTCGATTATAGCCTCAAACCATGTTTTTACTTGTGTCCAGACGAAGCTACTACCGAAACCGATACCGAATTTCGGTTTTATTTTCACCAGAAACTGGCACACACCTGAGAAGAAATTCGATGGTGTGTGTGAAGTTCCCAATCCGCACTGGACCCGCGTGGGAGCTACGGCCCAAGCCCTCTCATTCTGAGCGGAGGCCTGTATCCTGCTGGAATGATGATGATGAATATTTTTATTTCGACGACGGTTAAAAGGCGAATTGATTCAAGCGCCATCCTGGGTGATATTGAATTATATACACTATGCTCATACTAATTAGGGTTATAACTTCAATATTGCTTTAATTGATTCACTATTGACTTTTTTTTCAGCTTGGGTCCAAATCTGATCCCGTATTCGCCTCTGGTATTAAAATGCGTGATGCAGACCCTAAGATGGGGATCGGACAATGCTAGTGAAGAATCCAAGTAAGCACATTTCATTCTCTTCATATACCTATGGTTCAAAAGATACAGTTCTGGGATGGTCACACACACGCACTTTAGGTAGAAATTTTTTTTGAAAAAATCAGGAATGTTTGCTTGAAAATTATTAGTAGTTTAAGAGTAAGTGAATGAATGGAAATGTGAGTTATATGATCTTATGATAAAATACTTACGCAATACTATGCATTATATTTTTTCTTTTTTCATATCCCCTTTTTTAGAAATAAAACAATTTGAAACTGATAACAAATATTCGCAACAACAAAATCGGTATTTTATAAATAGCAAAAACTACGCTTATCTGATTTAAATAAAATAGATCAAAATATTTTATTTTCTGTTTTGTTTGAACTAGATGTATTTTCCTAAATTATTCTTAACGAAATAGGTTGAAGAAATTTTTAGTTAATCTTGTAATTCTATGTCGAGACTGTTGAACTTGCTATCGGTACAAATAAATGTCAAAATCCCGCTGTCATTACATAACGTGTTGTTGTCTGCGTGACCTCAACTCTGGTGGCGTTACCTATAGCTTTTGTGATTTTTGCACTTATCCCGACACTCAACATGGTTAGGGGGAGGGAACCAGCGTTGAACTGCGCCAATGGATACTAAGCGTCAATATTCTATGGGAGATCTTAATTCAGGTTACCAATCATGTTACAGCAAAGTGCGCGTGTCAGCGTACAGCAGCTTGGGGCGTTGGCTCACGACGCTTCGCTCCCTCCGCGCCGCGGCCACCCGCGGCCGGGACTGGCTGGACGAGCTGACGCAGCACGTCGCACGTGACGTCACGCCGGCCACGCACACCGTACAGCTCACTGTGAGTGTCACAAACTGAGCGTCTTCCAAATAAGTACAACAAAAATTTAAAAAAATTGTTGCTAGATTAAATGAAGCTATAATTCTGCCCTGCAGGCCCTAAGACCACAATACAAGTAATAGGCAGTATACTCCATTTAATTTAGAATTATAAACCACAACAACATTATATTGCGGCTCGTGAACTGTAATCTCTTTACAATTTGTACTAGAGTAACAATTGACGACACGCAAATAAAGTGACATTAAAACAATTTTATTTTGCGGCTCCCAGACTATTGTACTGTACTATTTGCTAGGTAAGAAATAGTTGACGAGCCGCAATATAATGATGTTGTGGTTTTCAATTCTAAATTAAATGAAGTATAATTTGACTTAATACTAGAGCGCCCGAATCGACGCACGCACACAGCCAAGCGTCTTATCTAAGCGTCTTATTAGCGTCGCGAGCGTGGGACTGCATTGTATTGTCTGGCGAGGATTGGTTAGCGGCCGTGTAAGACGCTTGGCTGTGTGCGTGCATCGATTCGGGCGCTCTAGTATGAAGTTGAATTACTGGTTACATATTACTTATTATGTGCTCAAACGCAGTAAGAGGGTTTTTTACGTTTGTTGAATATTGAACTATAACCAGCACAGCGTAAGGAACATAATGGTCTAATCGCTTTTTTGCTCTTACTGCGTTTTAGGGCATGCAGGGGCAGAATTGGGAATGTCTAAAAAAATACCAATGGTTTATTTTTTTTTTTATAGAAAAATCAATTGGCTAAGTAAAGTTTTTTGAAGAGGTGCTAAATATATTTTTTTTCGACAGTAGTCGTGTTCTAGACCGAGAAACTGCAGCTGTTTTATTTTTATCTCCTATTGTTTACTGGAAATATTTTTTTAAGTATTCGAGATGACATTTGTGAGATTTAATGGCTGACAAGCGGTTCGTGCTCAGTACTTAGTAGAAATAAAAAAAAAAACGAAGTCAATTGTCAATGTCAAATGAAATCTAACCGTTTGCGTTTCGTTTACTTTGCATTGCCCAAAAAGCAGTTCCAAAATAATGATCGAAAATATTCAATCGTTATTCAATTATCGTGCATAAGTCGTGGAGAAATGCGGTAAAATTGAAAATCCGCATTTTGTGCGGAGGTCGTTAAAAATAGTCCAAAAATCACACCAAAACGCAAAGCAAACGAAACGCAAACGGTTGACATAGACAAAAGTGACAGATGACTTCGTTTTTTTTTCTGTTTCTACCAAGGTTTCTACTAAGTACTGAGCACGAACGGCTTGTCAGCCATTAAATCTCACAAATGTCAACTCGAACAATTAAAAAAATATTTCCAGTAAACAATAGGAGATAAAAATAAAACAGCTGCAGTTTCTCGATCTTCAGAACGCCGACTGTCGAAAAAAAATATAATTAGCACCTCTTAAAAAAACTTTACTTAGCCAATTAACTATAAGAAACTAATTTCAATATTCTTGCCCGGGGTGTCAGTGGTTGTAACGCCGGCACTGACGTTATACTTATTTTCGCACTAATTATAACCACTCATTGATGTTACAGCTGAACAATCAAACGAGGAACTTGTCCAAAAAGCAGAAGAAAAAGCAAGCGCGCGTCAGTTTACAGCAGAGCTCAATCGCGGCTTACTCGCCGCACGATACCAACAAACCACCGATGTACGTAAATAAATAAATAAATCATGGGACGATTGACAGCAAAGCTTGAACTGTGGGTGCTATAGCTAGACCGTTTAAATAAGTCCCCGCCCGCGGAACAGGGGCGGGGGGTATGACGACAAAGGGGCCGAGAGAGGAGTGCCTGCCGCCCGCATAGGGGTGTCCACTTCGAAAAAACATCGATGTTTTTTTTCGATGCGATATATCGGAACTGTGCATCGATGTCTTCCGATGTATCGGTTAGAAACATCGATGTTTTCTGAACATCGAGTACTTTTTGTAACATTACATCACAATGCTATAGTCAGCCCTCTGACACTCCATGCAAACATAAAATTTATAATTATATACTACTCCTACACCAGCATTGTGCATGTCTGCACATCTATTGTGTGTGTGCAAGGATGCTGAATGATCAAGAAATTTGTATACTAAGAAAATACAACTTTTCATGCAAATCATCGCCGGTTCAAATGTTTTTATTTAAATTTTTTGATAGTGGTTTAGACATCCAACTGAGTTTTTTATGAAATTAATTGTTTATCCTCGATTCGAAGTTTTATGAAAATACATCGATACATCGAATACATCGAAAGCTTTTCAAAACATTGGATCGATTCGATGTATCGCATTGCAAACATCGAGTGATTTCGATGCATCGATGTACATATCGAATATCCCTACGCCCGCACCTCTCTCGGCCCCTTTGTCGTCATACCCCCCAGCCCCTGTCCCGTGCGGGTGAGGACTCATTTAAACGGTTTAGCTATAGACAACGGATAAACATACTTAAATTACTAAGGCGATATTGAGTGATAGATTTCTTCTTATTCTTCAGCGCGTTTTCGCCCACCATTGGGCATACGCCTGTCCTTTTTCCATCCAGATCGGTTATCTGTCTTCTTACAGACTGGTCCGGCTGTCGCCCTAAATGATAGATTTATCAAATTTAATTTAATTGTCTATTCTTTTTAGCTCTACGGAAGCAAGCGACGAATTAGCAATAGCGGCTTTGGAGTGCACAGAAATATTCCTAACTGTTTGCGGAATATTCTTGAAACCTGCCACGCATAAGGTATGTTACAGTAAAAACAATATAAATATATATATATATATCGGCGGGTGACAAGCAAAAGTCACTAAGTACCAAATACCTACTTAAAACAAAGCTCGTATCTCAGTATGAAATTTCTAACTAGATACGACTTTTTGAAGAGCAGTGACAGAAATTTTAGTGAGTTTTGCTTGTCATCCGGCGATATATACTACTAAAAACTAAACGAAACTACTACTTTAACTAAAGCCAAAGCCTTCATAATCAAAAATACAAATACCCAATATTGAGAGGTGTAATGTTGTACATGTTACTATCTAAAATAAAATCATTACTTTTTTTCTAGGTCTTCCACGAGCTCCTAGTCCGAGAGTGTTTCCTACTGGACAACTACTCGAGCAACCGCGGCTACGCCTTGTTGCAAGCTCTGGAAGCTTCCAGAAAGACTGCCCCGCCGGGCGTGCCGCCCCCGACGCAGTACTGTCTACAACTGTACAGTGCCTTGCTCAGAAGCCCGCATCCAGAAGTGAGTAGAAAGTTCTAGAAGGTGTTAGAAGATTCTAGTAAGATCTAAAACCTAAACTGTATCCTGCTAATATTATAAATGAGAAAGTCGGTGAGTGTGTGCGTGCTTGTGTGTAAGAGTATCTCCATTGTATTACAGCACTGAAGAGTCTCAATAAAAATACTCACTGAATAATTCTGTTGCTATTCTTTATTACATTTTAGAATAATAACTTAGTACATCGAAATAAATACAGTGGTGATTATTAATTCGCGGATAAGCAAAGTAATTGTTTCAGTTTATTAATATGACCCTCCGCAAGGTAACGCCAGATTCAATAAATTAAACAATTACTGTATTTCTTCCACAGATAACAAAGTTCTGCTCTCAAGCACTCCTTGACATAAGGCTGCATCTCCACTGTTCCCCAGCTACACTCAACTTCGCCGCAGAAGTACAGAGCCAGAGAGAAGTAGAAGATAAGAAGAAAGTGTCCAGAAGGAATAGAGAGGCTTTGGAGTCTTTACTTGGGGCCGACAAGTAAGTAACAAATAAAAGACATAAAAGAGTAGAACACCGATGAAAGATGAACAGGATTTTCCATACAAAATTATTGCCATATTAAAAAAAAATTGAAAAATTTGACATTTACCTAAAATTGAACCCTCATTTAATTTCTACTCTTGTATGTGGCATTGTAGCTGAAATCCCATTTAAAATGAGAACAGCATTCATTCTCAATTTGATAGTTCTTAACTTTTGTACCTATGTTCAACATTTTAAGGCAGATTGCAGAACTCGATTTGTTGATTTTGTTACAATAATCACTTTCTTATTTACAGGATTCCAACAAAAATCAATGATGTAGAGATAATACCTATAATAGAGGAGCCAATTACTAAAAAACCTCGCCTGGAAGAAGAAATTTCCGATAAAATTAGCCTGCACAGCAGCTCAGGAAACTCCGTCGAAATATGCTCCTCAGACTCTGAAAACGAAGTTGAAGAAGTTTCAATAACCCACGAAATAAGCGCAGAAATACACAACTCGTCAAATGAAACTGAAGAAATCAATGAAATATCCAATATACATGATGCAGTGACTCAAATGCCTCAACTAGTTTCAAACGACACAATAGATGGCGCTGGCAGTCCCGAGTCTATGGAAGTTGTTTATGGCAACCCCAACACAGGAACCGAAAGGGTTACTGTACTGGAAAAATTAGATGATGAGAACTTACCAAGTACAAATGATACTGACGATGTGCAAATCACTTGCGGGCAAATGATGAAGTCATTGGATGATGAAGCTAAGTTGGATAATGATGTCAATGAAGAGGTTAAAGCTAACGAAAGTCAGTCTAGTGAGCATAAAGTCAATGGAATAAAATCACCAGAGAAAGAAGCTGATGTTGTGGAAGGCAGTGTAACTGTGAAAATAGCAGCTAATAAGGAAGGTGTGTCAGTGGAAGATATGCTAGCAGACTTTGTTGATGAAGTTAATGATGATAATCTTACGCAAGCTTAAATTTTTCTATTTAATAATATAATTGGTGCCAATTGTTGAGGTAATAAAATTTTATCCGCCATGTATAAGCACATTTGCTTTAAGCGAAATAAAGTGATATTATAAACGCATGCTTCTATTTTTCACCTATCTTTATTAAACGGTTTTTTTTATTTTTTATTTAGTAGCCTGTTTCAGTTTCCCACTGCTGCGCAAAGGCCTCTTCCTTGGACTTCCAACTCGTCCTGTCTCCTTTTTTTTAATGTTAACTGAAAATTTTCACTTTTTGAAGCTACAGGTGTGTCTGGACTTGGTCTGGACTATATAAACTAGTGTTATCCTAAAATTACTTCTATTTCAATGCGGTCTATTCGAGAAGCTCTGCAACCGATTCAATACCGGTTTATTTAAATTTCTAACTGGGTATATTTATACTTATATTATATGAACCTCCTCAGGCGAACTTGTACGGAACAGAGTTCATTCCGAGTTAAGTGAGAGGCTCTGAGAAGGCCGCCTCAAACCGCAGCGCGCGACGCCGACTGAGCGTGCCCAGCATGGTCTATACACGGTCTATAACACTGAATCATAATATACTGTAGTGACACACACTGGCAGCGCGACACAGCGTATATGATTCAGTGTTATGCAGCGCAGACGTGGTCCGTTGCACACACGCCCCCCGCGTCTGTGGAGGGCTTAAAAGCTGCAAACAACCATGAAAAAGTTTTTTTTACTTGCAACACCAGACAAACTACATGTCAAAATTGACGTTTACAACTTAAATGTAAACACGCGATTGTTCAGCGTATTTTTGTTTTGAATGCATTAAATTAACCTGTTCCAATGGTGATAGCAATAGGATTTGAAGGCAGTGCCAACAAGCTTGGCATAGGCATAGTTAAAGATGGAGAAATCCTTGCAAACTGCCGCCGAACCTACATTACTCCACCCGGAGAAGGTTAGTCAAGAATTCTTGTTTTTCTGTGATATTAACATGAAAACAGTAATTAAACCTGCTTAAAAATAGTCACTTAATCTTAACAATTATCTAAGAAACAAAATAGGTGTGCAGTAAGCGATTAATTACTTCTTTTTCAACACCTAACCTCACAACTTAACTGTCGTAAATATTAAAGTAATTGTAACGTATTTTAGGGTTTTTGCCTCGCGAAACAGCCGAGCATCACCAACAAAACGTCCATGAAGTTTTACAGGAAGCATTTGAACAGTCTGGTTTGAAACCAGAGGATATTGACGTGGTCTGTTACACAAAAGGGCCGGGAATGGGAGCTCCTTTGATGGTGTGCGCGATTGTGGCTCGGACGTGCGCTAAATTATGGAACAAACCTATTTTGGGGGTTAATCATTGCATCGGACGTATCCTTTTGTTACTTGTTCTTACTGATTCTTGCAAGCTTTTGTTTGATGCAAAGTGGCAGAATGAAAAGGTTTGTCACTTTTCGACCTTAACTCGTTGACATAGAGTCGAAAAGTGGCGAACCTTTTCATTCCGCGACTGTACAATCTTTTTATCTGTTGGGTTCAATCAAATATTGCAAGTTGAATTTGATCAACTTTTCTACCAATTGATTTAATATTTAGTATACATATGGGTAGTTCTATGAGTGTAAACTCTAAAAAGAAGGCTTTTGTAAAATTATAACACCCACACTATAAGGTTAGTCTATGGGAGGTATCCTAAAAAAAGTTTTTTTTTCTACATTTTATTTTACCAATTTGTTGGGATAATTGCTACATACGTCCATGGAAAATTACAGCTTTCTAAGACTAATAGTCACTAAGCTAAGCCACGGATGGACGGACAGATGGTTAGGATTAGACAGACATAGACATGACGAAACTATAAGGGTTCCATTTTGGCTATGGAACCCTACAAACTTGCTAAGCATTCTTCAGTCAGTTTATTTTGTTTAATACACCCTTGCATCATATAAACTAAACAGACATAGAGATGGGCAGACTAATAACTAAAGCCAATAACCCAACGGTCCTCTACGTCAGTGGGGGCAACACGCAGGTCATTGCATACTCACGGCAGCGGTACAGGATATTTGGGGAGACCATAGACATTGCTGTTGGCAACTGTTTGGACAGGTAAAGGTTGATTTTGAGACAAGCAATGAAGTCTTAAAAATACTGCTAATCTATCACTTCATTCAGTAAAGTACTTCCCCTCTGCTATTATGCTGAATATAGGGACTTTAAAACATCATTTCAAATAGATATCGGACACATTTTTTGTTTGGTTGACAAACAAAAAAAGTATGTGACAAAGTAAAGCACATCAAAGTTCAGTGATGTCACACAAAACTTTAATACATGTCTTCAAAATTTTTTGTTTAATTGTCAAAAGAATAATTACATCTCTAATATTTTTTTTAAATCTAACTGATGGATTAAATATAATTCTTTAAAAATCTAGCCAACGCTTGTGGTGTTTGAATATCGCTTGCTGCTCTTCCGATCCTTCATTACTGGGTCTTAAATTATTTACATACCTTTGTTAATGTCTTGTAATTTCTAGGTTTGCAAGAGTCCTGAAGTTGTCTAATGCGCCAAGCCCCGGGTACAATATTGAGCAAGCTGCCAAAAAAGGGAAGAAATATGCACATTTGCCATACAGTGTCAAAGGTAATCTATTGAAATGAGACCAAATTAAAATGGGTCACCACAATCAATAATAGATTATCTATTAAATTATTTATATTTATCATCATTTTATTTGTCAATGTGAACCCATATTTTTTGATTCACTAGTGTTTGATCAAGGACAGTTAAATCAAAAGGACTGTCATGTCAATGTCTACAGGGAGGAAACGATAAGTGGTCTCACTTGATTATTTATTTCTAGACTATATAAGATATCGAAAAACTGGTTACTGATCCTGAAAGTGCTTCACAAGCTCAATATTAGTAGAGTCGTCAGTTACGTCATACATAGCAATTGCCATACAAAATCTATGGCAGAATCTAGTTTTGACAGCTCACAAAAAGTATGTCAGTTGATTGGTGTCAACCTATATATTTATTTTTTATTTTTATTTTTCTGTTATATGACTCCGTTTTATTCAGGCATGGACGTCAGCTTCTCCGGTATCCTGTCGCACATGGAGGACAAAATCGAGGATTTGCTGAAGGAGTTCACCCCTGAAGACCTGTGCTTCTCCCTGCAGGAAACAGTCTTCGCCATGCTGGTGGAAATAACTGAGCGGGCAATGGCGCATTGCGGGTCTGATGAGGTGAATCTTGTAGTTAAACCACAGAACTATAATATAAGGCTAATATTATCCTGTCCTTCTATAATTGTTGTTGCCATTTTTTCTCTTTCGATTGTTCTATCCGTTTCTCAAAACATCCATTCCCAAAAAGTCTGTTTCAAAATAACAGTTTCTTCAAATGACCATAGGCCAAAAGATCTGTTTCTCATTGCACCAGTATATCAAAACACCCAGTTCTCAAGCATCCATATGCTAAAAGATCTGTCTCTCATGACGCCTGTATGCCCAAAAGATTTGTGTCTCATCGCCTCAGTATGTCAAAACACCTGGTTCTCATAGCATCCGTGTGTCAAGATACCCGGATCTCATAACATCCGTATTTTTAGGAAAAGGTACTGGTAGGAACAGATGTTTTTGGAATAAACGGATTATTTAGGAAACGGATTTTTTCGCCTCCTGTGTCAATAAACTCATGTTTGTTCGTGAATGTAATCCACCATCTCTGCAATCAAGGTCAAGGCAATCTATTAAGTAAGAGCCATATTGCACTGGTGATTTCCGAACGTATTAAAAGCGAGGCGGGCGCGCAACAATCTCGCCGCGAATGCGCAACGTTTTCGAGCCCGCAGCGAGTTCGTCGCGTCTACAGGGTGTTACAAAATAACCCCTAAAGCCTGAAACCCCATGAACAGTAAATAAAACTGTAATTTTGCGCGCTGTTCTTTTTTTTGTAAAAAAAAATAAAAATTATTGAGCCTATTTTTGTGTCCCACTGCTGGGCAAAGGCCACTCCTCTCTTGCTCCACTCCTGCCTATCAAAGGCGAGCTCCCGCCATCCCAAAAAAAATATATACTAATTTAATTCTTTACTGGAGTACCTACCTACTTCCATACCCTTCAGTTATTACCGGTAATTTTGTAACATCCTGTATAGGGCTGGGACCCCTAAGATTTTGAATGCTATAATTCAAAACGGTCAATTCAAGTGGACGATTTTCCATTTGTTTGTACTCAATGACAGAAAGTCAAACGTAGACATTATCTTAGAAAACCTGTTCACAGGTTCTGATAGTCGGCGGTGTCGGCTGCAACGAGCGTCTCCAAGAAATGATGGGCATCATGTGTGCGGAGCGCGGGGCCAAAGTGTTCGCGACCGACGAAAGGTTCTGCATCGACAACGGGGTCATGATAGCGTACGCGGGAGCCCTGGCGCACGAGTCCGGCGCCACCATGGACTTCAAAGATGCTACCATCACGCAGAGGTTTAGGACTGACGACGTTTTGGTTACGTGGAGGGATTAAATGCGGTATTTGAAGCGGAGTTTCATTTCACTACATTTTTTAGGCTACACTGCAACAATTTGTTTACGCAAAATAGGCGCGCCTGCCAACAGCGTGTACATTGGTAGTACGCGTAGTCGATTACGCGTGTCCTGGAACGCAATGACGATAATGGCAATGGAGCTACGCGTACACACTTACGAGAACGCGTCTTTCAGTTGGCTGCGTGGTACGCAATAATATGAATGGAACGAAAAAAAAATACATACAGTTTTACAGAACCTCCTCTTTCTTTTGAAGTCGGTTAAAAATGAATAGTCACGCGTGTTCGCTGAATTCAATAATTTAAAAAAATACAGACGTATTGAAAACCTCCTCCTTTTTTGAAGTCGGCTGAAAAGTATTACTGGTCAAATTCGCGTAATGCTATGGATCGATTATGGATAAGACAAGTATGCTTATCTATCCACCTTTACATTAAAACTACCCTAGTAACCAAGGGTAAGTAGCTGAGAATAAACCCGAAAATTTTGGCAGTTTTTAAGCAACAAAAAGAGAATATCAGTTATAAAAACTTTATTAAATCAACCATCTTTGTTCTTAATAAGGTATTGAGAACTTGCAGACAAGCGCAACAAAATAATATTACAAACGAAGTAAAACATTAATTATTGCATTGTCACAGTTCGCATTTGTATAAACAATCCATTGAAACTGCAAATCATTCAAAACTAGAGGCCCTCAGTACATCGACGCTTATCGTTGAATAAAATACTGTCTCTTGTTAACATATCGTGTGTGAAAGAGATGACAGCTTTTATGGCCACGATAAAATGCTAATGTATTGCTCTAGAAAACAGCTACTCAAATCCAAAGTTTTAATGAAGATAGCATAGCGTAATAAAAACATTTAGCGCGGTAACTCGGCCAACTACACGGCTGTGTCCCCTCAACGCTAATACATAGGTTCCGTCTGTTCGACCGTCAATGCGCCCCAGCACTTGGCCATTGTATGAATGAAATAAAGAAGTGCGCCTACTATTAGAAATTATTACGCTATGAAAAGAAAATGGGTTAAATATGACATGTGATTCATGAAATAACAGTTAGGACTCGAGTAGTTCGGCCATTAAATAAAACTTAACAATTATTATTTCACTTAAATAATATTTCTATTTCATACCACAGAAGCGCTCAGAATGAACAATTAAAATTATGTACATATATTTTAATTCAGGATTCAATAATATTCAACATGTAACACTCAGCTCAACGAAAACCTGTTCCAATCCCATAAACACTACCAAATACATTTTGTAAGCATATTAATCACAAACCTGAGAGTTAGTAAACATTTATCTCCCATTTTTCGCGGCAACCTAGCAACGTGACAACGGCGACTTTATTTGGAGCTCTTTCAGGAGATTGCAAACCTATTCCTACAAGCAGGACTCAAAACCGGTATCAAAAATACCGGTATACACCGTGGCCGACCAATTATGTAAGCCAAAAATGTAGTTTATAGTCAAATCGATGTGACTTTGATTGGATTTTTTTTTTATATTTTGAAAAGTTCTGCAGTGCACTCTAATGATAGGCAATGTTGCCACTCTTCAATACTAAAAATGTATTTTTATAACAGATAGCGTCATAACAATTTAGAATGCGTTGCCAGCATCTTCTGAGGCCTTGTTATCTTGAATTCGAAGTTATTAATAAAATTAAAAATAAAGTTTAAATTGCAGATTGAGGCCCAGGTTCATATAAAGTTTCTTTTATTTCTGTGGTGCTTAGATGAGTTAAAAGGTTGAGTATGAGCCGTACCCACGGTGCAGTGGCGTAGCGTGCCTTGGTGGGGCCCTGTATCAAAATTAGTTGGGGAGCCCAAATGAAGGGTAAAGATTACACAAGTTAGAGGCCTCTGTAGCCTGGGGGCCCCGTACCATTGATACGGCTGATGCGGCGGTAGCTACGCGGCTGCCACGGTGTATACCGCTTAATACCAGTATTTTCGATCTAGTTCTAAGAACTTAAATACAAAACCAAAACTAAAGCGATACCAGTATTTTTGGGACAAGATTCAAACACTGTCTTCAAGGTTCTACTATCCTCTTGCCAATACAACCTGCGATGTAGCCAACAAGTACAATACATTTACTTTTAGTTTACCACTGACAGATGGCTTGCCTTCATTTCATTTCCAACTTTAACACCATACAAATAAAGTAGCTATTACAAAATCTGCAAACGTGGGTAACAGTATTCTAAAATTGGCTTTATTTGTAGGTCATTAAAGTTGAATATGAAATGAAGGCAAACCATCTGTCAGTGGTAAACTTTATGTATTTCTTGATTTAGCTGTTTATCGAGAAAGAATTGCCAGGTCTGTGACCTAATTATAAACTACAAGTTAATATTCACATATTGTCTTCCCAAGCCGCTCAAACAAATTTGTACATGGACTACAAAAGTCTGTTTAGTCTGTGGCACTTCTAGTCTATGATTCTCATAAACTGCTTCCGTGTAAACCAGTGAACACGATTATCCATGTTACCTGGAAAACAAATATTTTGATTAAAATTTATTTGATTAATTTTTATCAACCACTTTAGCCTAGTTGGTAGTGACCCTGCCTACGAAGCAAGAGGTCCTGGGTTCAAATCCCGGTAAGGGCATTTATTTGTGTGATGAGCACGAATATTTGTTCCTGAGTTATGGATGTTTTCTATGTATTTAAGTATTTATTTATCTATATAAGTATGTTTATCGTCGTCTAGTACCCATAGTACAAGCTTTGCTTAGTTTGGGACTAGGTTGATTTGTGTATGATTGTCCCCTAATATTTATTTTATTTATTTTATTTAAATAAGAATATCATCATCATCCCTGCCTATATGCACTGGAAGGCACAGATTTCCTTCAGAATGAGAGATGAGTGTTAGTTTCTACATGGGATGTGCGGACTGGGAACTTCACACACACCATTGAATCACAAGCAGGTGTGTGTAGGTCAGGTCTCTATTCTTCACAATGTTTTCCTTTACCGTAAATCTTTACAGATCATGATCTCATGGTCACAAACATAATTTTGCACAAAAATTCCGAAAAACTCAAAGATGTGAGCTCGGTCTTGAACCCATGATCCTCTATTGGGAGTCCATATATCCAACAACTAGGCTGCAAAGCTTTTTTGCATAAAATAAGAATGTGTGCTTGGATTATTTGACGACCAGATGGCCTAGTGGTTAGAGAACCTGACTATGAAGCTTGAGGTCCTGGGTTCGATTCCTGTGTCGGGGCAGATATTTGTATGAAAAATACGAATGTTTGTTCTCGGGTCTTGGGTGTTTAATATGTATTTGAGTATGTATCTATCTATATCAGTATGTTTATCCGTTGCCTAGTACCCATAACACAAGCTTTGCTTAGCTTACTTTGGGACTAGGTCAATTGGTGTGAATTGTCCCGTGATATTTATTTATTTTTATTTATAAAAATGGTAAAGAATTCATTACTTGACCATACCAACCAATATTTGATAGATGAACTTATGCCAAATCCATGTATGCCAAGAAGTCTTTGCCCAAAAGTTTAATAGGGATGTTGACACCACCAATCAACTGACATACTTTTTATGAGCTGTCAAAACACATTTCTCCCATAGAGTTTGAATGGCAATAGCAACATATGACGTCACTTGTCTTGTTCGCATACTCAATTAACTAACTATTTATTTGTTTTAAAGCAACAACAAATCTAATTTTGCAGTTAATCGAAAATTAATCTGGTTTTCAGGGCTAAAATAAAGCGTTTTTTTACTGGAGTCGTGTCTTCGAATTATTTTTTAATGGTGTCAACATCCCTATTATTAAAAAAAAAACTTACCAAAAACCCAGCAAAGGATGTCATAAAGCCTTCCTTAGTGATCTCCCACATGCCACCATATTCCTCTTCGTCTATGCTTTGGAAATTGTTAACATAAAAATATATCACCGCTGCGTTGACTGCTACAAACCTGAAAACAAGATTTAGGGTTTATTTCTTATTTTACAATGTTAAGCCTGACATAAGAATAATTAAATGATCAAGGCCCAATTGCATAACAAAGTACAACTAATATTACAAGCGGAACTCTCGCTTCAATTATATTAACTAGAAAGGGAGTTCCGCTTGTAATATAAGTTTTTTTTTTTTCTATTTTTTTTTCGAGGCTTTAGTGCACCTGTGTGACTATGTGTCATATACATTATAATGAAGTGGGTAGAACTCTCTTGCTTTTTATAATAAAAGTTGATTGATGTAGGGTACACATATATTCCCATGTATGCATGCAGGCACAGCTCCCTAGCTGAATAAAGTGTAATACAACAATAGAAGTGTTTTACTGGACATAATACTATGCCAGCCTCATTGGGAATAATATAAGTTGTACTTTGTTATGCAATTGGGTCCAAGTCATAATTTACTCCATTATCCTATGTTAACCTCTTCACGGGCCCCAGTCATCTTGTTGTGACAGCCACCATTGGCATTCCATAATGCCTCACACTCATCCCAGCCTATATGCCATTGCTATTCTTGTCGATATATAAAAAAAAAGTTCTAGATACTGCTTGTTTGACTGTATTGAAGGAAAATATTCATCCCAGCGTATATACATCCCACTGCAGGGCACATGCCTCCTCTCAGAATGAGAGGGCTTGGGCCGTAGTTTCCATGCAGGCCCAGTGCGGATTGGGAACTTCACTCACACACACCATTGAATTTCTTAGGCGTATAAATAAATAAATAAATAAATATCACGGGACAATTCACACCAATTGACCTAGTCCCAAAGTAAGCTAGGCAAAGCTTGTGTTATGGGTACTAGGCAACGGATAAACATACTTATATAGATAGATACATACTTAAATACATATTAAACACCCAAGACCCGAGAACAAACATTTGTATTTTTCATACAAATATCTGCCCCGACACGGGAATCGAACCCGCGACCTCAAGCTTCATAGTCAGGGTCTCTAACCACTAGGCCATGTGGTTGACTGGTATTTACTGCCTTGCAGACTCTAAAACGCAGTAAGAGGGTGTTTACGTTTCTTGAATATTGAACTATAACAAGCACATTGTAAGGAACATAATGGTATAATCGCTTTTTTGCTCTTACTGCGCTTTAGGGTCTGCAGGACAGTGTAGGTCTCACAATGTTTTCTTTCACCATAAAGCTCATGGTAAATTACAAATGTAATTTTGCACAAAAATTCCGTAAAGCTCAGAGGTGTGAGCCCGGACTCAAACCCACAACCCTCTGCTTGAGACACTATAGGTCTATTATGTCCAGTAAAACACTTCATTTGTATTAGACTTTATTTAGCTAGGCCCTGACTAGCCCACAACAGCTCCCTCTACACCATGACCAATATTTCAACTCAAAATAAAGCCTTCTACAATGGTTTTTAAGTAGAAAATTGGCCCATGTGTTGTTTGAGTGTGTCCGGAATTCAGACTTGAGAAGAGTTCTTGGGGATCTGGGTTCCATGCACAATGGCCAGGTGAATTATTGACTATCTGAGCCGTGGTCAGACAAATCAATCAGCATTTACCATTTTTTTGATATGCCCCTTGAAAAGGGAATTGAGGCTGACATGATCACAAAAAAAAAAGTAAACAAAAATATACAAATTACAAACAGTTATGTGCAACTGTGTGTGGGACATCCTACAGTACCTCTACCATGAGTTACACTAGTTTACAGTGACCATACTTGCTAGCGACGGCATAAATGATTTGTATGGAGAATTGTACTTCCGTCAGTGACCGCTAGAGGCGCTGTATACAATTCTCCATACAAATCATTTACGCCGTCGCTAGTGAGTACGGTCACTGTAAACTAGTGTAACTCATGGTAGAGGTACAGGTTAAACTTACAACTACTGAAAGTAAGAGGCTTATTGAGGGAAAAAACAGGTAAACAGTTGAAATGGGGTAAATACAGGGTTACATTAACCATTAGGCAGAGTATTTACTTGCCTATGGGCCCAGCACTTGTAAAATAAAAACAATATTTCAAAAGATTTTTTTTGTGTTTCTATTTAGAGGAGATATCTTATATCATAGATGTTGACAGTTTCAGCTTGCAGCCAGATGTTCTAATGTAAACTATGTCAAAGATTTTCAAAGTAAATGAATAAAATAAAAATAAATAAATATCAGGGGACAATTCACACCAATTAACCTACTCTGTAATTTGTAGCTGTTGGTTCTCCGAAAATAAAATAAATAAATAAATTGACCTAGTCCCAAACTAAGTAAAGCTATGTACTATGGGTACGAGACAATGGATAAACATACTTATATAAATAAATACATACTTAAATACATATATTAAACATTCAAGACTTGAGCACAAACATCTGCACACAAATATTTGCCCCGACCGGGAATCAAACCCAGGACCTCAAGCTTCATAGTCAGGTTCTCTAACAACTAGGATATCCGGCCGTCAAAAATGAAAAAAAAATAAGATGTATAAAACTAAAATAAGTAAGAGTATTTAGTTACTTACAGTAGCAAACCCAAGAATCCTTTCAACGGAAGAAGCCCCCAGCAAAGCCCTAGAACAATGCCTATCGCCTGGCGCATCCAATAAATGACGTCCAGAAACTCCTCCTAAAACATTGAACACACATATGAATTCAGCATTTTCAAAGTTTTTGTCACAATTACGGTAAGTCCCGTGACCAGAAAACTAACCTTATCAGGCCATTCCGCGTTCGCGACGAACGCCTTCTTCCATATAGATTCACCCCCTTTCCCTTTATTGGCACTGTCAGACTTACTTTTAGCAGACATTGTAATACTAGACTATTATATTCTCCTTTTAATTTAATTTACGGTTCATTGGTCTAAGCTAAGTCTAATCAATAATCACTCGTTTAATGTAACACGTCACTGTGACATGTTTGACTCTGACTGACTGACGTAAGCGACAGAGTTGCCAGAGCACAAGGGAGAATAATTATTGAGACTTAATTTGCTTAAAGCGTTTCGCAAAGGCTGTAACCCCTGGTAAGCGCGGGAATTGGAAAAAACGTGCATATTAGTCTCAACTGTTTTATAGAAATACATTTTCACAGATTAAAATAAAAATACAAAACAAATTTTAAATTTGGCACGGATCCGTGTCTAAAGGCAAACTTTGATGTTGCGTGTTAAGGACACCACAGACCGCAGCGTGGGACATGCGTGTAACACCGACGTAGCGGGCTCAGCGCGTTATATATAACATTGAAAAAACACTGAATCATTAATCATCACACTCGGCAGCGCGGCGCAGCGTATATATGAGCGTGTGCTGTGACGCGCTAAGATCGCTCCTATACTTGAAAGGTTTAGGTAGTTAACTGAATGTAAACAAACTTCAGTTTCCAAATTTGGCACATTCAAGGATTCAAAACATTTTATTTATCTGTCATTGTAAAACAAACTAGACTAACGTATTTTAATACAGAAATGTAAATGTTTAGATAGTTTAATGGGAGGATTACAGTATTTAAGACATCAGTTGACATTGTTTTGTTTACATTTAGTTTATTACCTAAACCTTTCAAGTATACGCGTGTTTGGTGCCGATAAAAGATAATCTTTTTTTTTGTGTACTGGACTGGACTTGGGCTACAATAATCATTCTATACATTCGCTATTTCGCTATTGGCGTATTTCTTTTCATCTTTTCCAATTTGTTTTTAATTTTTTTACATAATATGAGAAAAAAAACCACATTTTAATAATAAGTGATTCAACACCCATTGCAGTGGGGGCGTGCGCGCGACGGCGACGGATCGTGCCCAGCGCGCTGCATAGCACTGAATCATATTCGCTGTGCCGCGCTGCCGGTGTCATCATCATCATTTCAGCCGAAAGACGTCCACTGCTGAACATAGGCCTCCCCCAAGGCTCGCCAAACAGATCGGCCCTGTGCCATCCGCATCCATTGCGTTCCCGCCACCTTCACCAGGTCGTCGCTCCTTCTTGTTGGAGGCCTACCTACACTGCGTCTTCCGGTCCGCGGACGCCACTCGAGAACCTTTCGGCCCCATCGGCCGTCAGTTCTACGAGCGATGTGCCTTCCCACTGCCACTTAAGTCTAGCGATTCTTCGAGCTATGTCCGTGACTTTAATTCTTGCTCGGATTTCATCATTTCTAATGCGATCCCGCAGAGAAACTCCAAGCATAGCCCTCTGAGTGACTTTGAGCTTTCTTAGCTGCTGGACCGGTGTGTCTCACCATATATATGATACAGTGTTGTAAACCGCGCTGGGGTTTTAGGATTAAAACAACTAAATTTCATAATACCTTATTCACTAATACCCCTCAAATTACCATGGGCTCATAATACCTAAAAATACCTAAAATTTCAAATTTGAAGAGGAGACAATTTGAAATTTTAGGTATTTTTAGGTATTATGAGCCCATGGTAATTTGAAAATTAGGGGTATTAGTGAATAAGGTATTATGAAATTTAGTTGTTTTAAGCCTAAAACGCGCTGGGCACGCTCCATCGGTGCCCCGCCCTTCAGTTTGTAGTGGCCCTAAGTCAAAAACAAAAGACTGAAAATATACTGGTGCAACGGAACATTAAAGAAATGTCAAAATTGACTATAATATAAAATTGGCAGTAAACTTCAATTTTGTTACAAAACAGTTTTATTTTATGTTTATTTTTATGTTAAAGAGGCCAGACAAACGAACTAGTGGGTCACCTGATGTTAAATGATCACCACTGTCCATAGACACCCGCAGCGCTTTACACGATGCCAGTGCGTTGTCGGCCCTGGGAAAAGGAGAGGGAATAGGGGAGGGGGAGAGGTATTGGGCCCCCGGCGCTCTCACTGACCGTACGAAACGCAGCAGGAGTACTGCTGCTTCACGCCGGTGTTCTGTGAGAGGGTGGTACTGCCCCGGACGAGCCGGCCCATTACCATTACGGCAGTTTACCTACTTTTGCATTTCAATCCGGTTCTACCGTGCCGATTTCTATTTAATTGTATTTTTTTCTATTTAGTGGACCGTTGTGTTGTGTTGTAGACTTTGTGCTGAGCCTATACAGTGGCTGAGCCGGATGCCCAGTGTTGTACAATATTTCAAAAAGCGTTAAGGTTTAACCTTTCGTATGCCGTGTGCCGGATCCGTACCCGATTTAAGGTTTTTTTTTTGTATTATTTTTTTAAATCTGTATCATTGGATTTATATGAAACTGTTGAGTCTAGAATGCATGACTTTTTTCACTTCCGGCATACGAAAGGTTAACCCACATAAAGGCTCAGTTTCATTGGTCAGTCGATATCCAGCGTGCGGTGACTCCCTGCAGGTGGTATAACGACTAGTGAAACTCATTATGTCGATAACTATTCCCCGAATGCGGGCCCTATCGACCAATGAAACTGAGCCATAAGCCATGTTAACTAATTTCCTAGTGAATTGGTTGCAAAATATTGATTTTTCTACTTTTATATAAAAACTTGCTATAATAGCTGGCATGTAAGTAAAACACAAAGTTACCTCTTGCTCACATCTAAGTAGAATGAGCGAGACATAAATATGATTTTAGGTTCTATTTACGTGTTGGCCACTAAAAAAAATCGTGCGTGCAGTTCCTCCGCGCGGAAGAAGTGAAACTTCGTAATGTGGAAATGAAAAAGGCACTTATACATCAATATGAACCTTATTGCAATAACTTAAAGAACTAAATATACTTATGCATCTATGTGTTTAAATTACTCACTAGATGGCGCTTTTATCAAGTCTCATACAAATTTGCACAGACAGTATGAGTTCTGCATCGCACTATCGAAGTTTTTAACATCCGTTAGTATATATACAATGCGAGATTACTTGCTTCGGCAGTCCATATACTAATGCTTTCATACCCCCTCCATGGTAGCGCTAAACGTTTAACGCGACCTTGTTGGAAGTCGCATTAGAAGTTTCACTTTTAAAAAACGGCTAGTGAGACTACAGTTCTCTAATGAAACTGAGCATTAAAAATACCTATATTTGAATTCAATAAGTGAACAACCGATAGTAAAAATACTAAATAAAAAACGAACATTTAAAAAAATATTTGTTCATAAAAAAATGCAGAGATACACATCAATATTTCACTTGCAAATGTTTCATAAAGTAGGAGCGACTCTGTTTTTCAATCGGTTCTGGACTTCAGCCTCCATTTTCTTGGTGATTTCCCAGCAATCTTTGTTTAAGCTGTCATGCCCTCGTGACAGGCTGACTAGCCGCGCCAAAACCAACAATCTATGCAAATCCTCTGCACCTACAGGTTCCTCATTGGTAGAGTTCCTTCGCATCTCTATAAAATCATCTTCGACAAACTGTAAACAAGCATTTAGGAATATTTATAAATTAAACACGTTGGCTACCATGAGCATCGCCGGTGCGATCACGTAATCTTCTCTGTGTGGGCATGAGCATCACTGGAGGGGTTTAAAAGCTCATTTTTCAGGGTATTGTTTTGAGGTTTTTTTTGGGGCCAGAGTTAAACGGTGAATGCTATTTTGTAGAGGATACTCTATTGAATAATTTATTGAATCAGGCGTTACTTTGCGGAGGTCCATATTAATGAACTAAAACAATTACTTTGCTCACCCGCGACCTTACAATAGTTACGTTTATGCAAGAAATGTGCGTTCATGCAGTTCCTCCACCTCCACACTGTACGAACACACACAAATCACATAAACCCAACCATCACCACCACCAAGCTACACTGACGCGTTTCGAACTCAACCAGAGCTCATCTTCAGAGTTACCACAACCGTATGCTCTACAACCAACCGTGCAACCGTGTACTCTATTGGTTATTGGGCATTTCTATTTTTTATTGTATCGAAAATTAAGAAATTGTTAAGAGGGTGTTAAAATTAGTCCGTTTGGTTACGCACTTTTTCAAGTCTTTACAATAAAAAAGAAACTTAACAAATCGGATTAGTCCGATTTGTTACGTTTTTTTTATTGTAAAGGCTTCAAAAAGTGTTTAACCAAACGGACTAATTTTAACTCCCTGTTAACAATTTCTTAATTTTCGGTACAACGAAAAATAGAAATGCCCTATTTACAAAAACTTAACTATTTTGATTTTTTAGATACCTAGCTATAGCTAGACCGTTTAAATGAGTCCTCACCCGCGCGGTACAGGGGCTGGGGGGTACGACGACAAAGGGGGCCGCGAGAGGTGCGGGCGGCAGGCACACGAGGCGCGCTCGCCGCCCGCACCTCTTTCGGCCTCTTTGTCGTCATACCCCCAGCCTCTGTACCGCGCGGGCGAGGAGTCACTTAAATTGTTTAGCTATAATACTAGCTAGCACCTCAGTAATTGGGCGACGCCGTGAGCATCACCGGTGGGACCACTAAATTTGTATTTTAGTTATAGAGCTGTCAAAACAATCAATTTTGATGAATTTGGTGTACAGTAGCGGAATGAAAAGGTTCGTCACTTTTCGACCTTAACTCGTTGACATAGAGTCGAAAAGTGACGAACTTTTTCATTCAGCAACAACTGTACAGTCAGCAACAAAAATATGAATACGCTCAAAGTACCAAAAATATGCATCCACGACTCTATTACCAGGGCATAAAGGCGTGTATACATATTTTTGGTACTTTAAGTGTATTCATATTTTTGTTGCTGACTGTACATACACCGTGAAATTTTATTGGTTGTTTTCCCGAAACGAGGTGATTTAGTTTCGATTGTACAATCGATTTATAATTACTATTTTGACTAGAGTCAAAAATCCAATTGTGAAAAACGAAAGTCGAAAATGACCGCAAACCAATAGTAACGCTTCGTTGGTACAAGTAGCGTACGATCGTACGATAGGTTAAGTACGAACGAAGCGTTACTATTGGTTTGCGGTCATTTTCGACTTTCGTTTTTCACAATTGGATTTTTGACTCTAGTCAAAATAGTAATTATAAATCGATTGTACAATCGATACTAAATCACCTCGTTTCGGGAAAACAACCACTAAAATTTCACGGTGTATAGCAATTTCTCCCAGAAAATTACATGGTTCCTAGAGGATAGGGATCTATGAGCATAAGTTACCTTCAAATCATCAGGTATAGTGTACTTGACTAGTTTGAGATTCGTCAAATACGTCCGTATGAGGTTCATGATGTCTTCCTTCAAGTAATAAGTGGCAGCCTCGACGATCGCGTCGAATATCTCCAGGGAAGATTCTTCCGGCCTCAATGGGACGTGGTAATCGCTCTGTAACCAATAAAAATCTTAATCAATATTAATTATTAGTAACCAGCTGTTGCCTGCGACAGGGGCGTCCCGGGCAGGCGTATGGCAGTAGGTTGTCGCTCGGCTTTCGGTTCGCACGCTAGCCGCGTCGCGCGTAAAATTAAGCATCTTTTTTTCTGAGATTTTTGCAACAAACAATAGTTTCTTAACAAGTTAGGTAGGTATGAAGTATCTTTTTGTATTTATTTTTCAACTTCATTTTTTATTACTTTTACGGTCACCCCGTGAAACCATATATTTCAAACTAAATACAAACTGAATTATAGATGCACAGAAAAAACCCCAGAAAAAAGACCAATGCTGGGAATCGAACCCAGGTCCTCAGCATTCCGTGCTGCGTGCTTACCCCTACACCATCACTGGTCTAGGGAGCAGTGATGGTGTAGAAATAAATAGTTTCCTAATATAGGCCATTCCATTATTTCATCGCTAACATATTCAAAGTGAATTACTACATGGATGTAGATAAAGTATATAATAAACAACATACCGGCAGCAAGGACTTCCCCTCACTCAGTATCAAGACGGCGACATCCGATTCAAAGTCCATCTTATAATACTTGAAATCGTATTCCACTTTTTGCGTCTTAATAAGGTTGCCGAGTGCTGTAATATTGCCGACGCCGGTCGCGTCCAAGCGGCCCTGCTCCATCTTGGTTTCATCCAGTAGTAGGTGAGTGTGTTTGCTCAGTTGCAGTACACCGCTGGTCAGACGATTGCAGTCGTAGTCTTTTCTGAAAGAAGTTTAATAATAATAATAATAATCCACAACATCCCAACCCCATAGCCAATTCCATGTCGATTCCTACCTGGCAATAGATTGGCAACTGTGGAGGACTGTCCGCTAGCACATCCTCATGGTGTATTAGGGGATAGACCTCCATAGTTGCGCCCATCTCATTTATATTATATGGTACCAAAGGCCTCTTCATGTTGGCTTTGGCCCCATGAATGCCTTTCAAATGACCGGGTCCCCATGGGCCCGTGATCGGAAATCCGTACCAACATAATAATAATAATCCTTATTGTATGATTATGGTATACACATAAGTGAAGTTTTACAAGTTTCAGTCTCACATAATCTGCCCATTGGGGCATACAATAGCAAGTACAAAATTAATACATACATCAATAACACATCAATGTCAATGTCAAATAAATCAGTAAGTTCCCATTAAATCATCAGAATTAGGTTGAGATATTGCTTGGTCATGTCAATATGATAATTATAATTACAATTTACTATGTCATGTTATTGAAATTAAATAGACTAGACTAGACTTATAGATTCTTATGATGTTGTCTCTGTTTAATCAAACAAAATAAGCAAAGACGGCAACATAGATTTGTCACATAAGATATCAGAAGCTTAACACACGAAAGATTTTTTCTGATAGGTATTCGGTTTTTATCGTCATTGAATTTATTTTTAACCCCCAACACAAAAAGAGGGGTGTTATAAGTTTGACCGCTATGTGTGCGTGTCTGTCTGTCTGTCTGTGGCATCATAGCTCTTAAACGGGTGAACCGATTCAGATGCGGTTTTTTTTAGTAGAAAGCAGGTTTCTTGGCGATGGTTCTTAGATTTGTTTCATCAAAAACGGTTTAGCGGTTTTAAAGTTATCAGCTCTTTTGTTAGCTGCGGAAGGGATCTTAGACGTGTATGGGCATTGACATAATGTTCAAACATACGAGTGACATAATTGGCATTGATCACTTTTTTACAATGTGGTCTAATTCCAAAACCATTTCGAGGAATAGGTTTATTAAATCATTTTATAACATTGTAGTAAAAAAATATTAAATGATCGCGTGTATTTTTGCAAAATAATGTTTGACCTTTGTTTGACCTTTCTGTGGGCATTAACTTTGAAATTCTTTGCAACAAGAAAAAAAAAGCCGTCCGTCTAGTTTCTCTATACTATTCTCTGTCACTTCGACGTAGTTATCATCTGTCAGTTTATTCAGGATACTATTTTGAAAAACATTCTTCGCGTTTTTCATATTTTAATAATGGATTTATACAGGAAGTGTTTCATTCCTACTTGTGGAAATGATTCTGTCAATAGCCCAAACAAATAAATTGTTCGCATTAGAGAAGATTTACAAGAGAAGTGGTGCCGCAAAGTTAATTCAAAGTTTACAAGATGTACTTATAGTTTTGAGGATCATTTTAATGTAAGTATGGATTAAATCCGCCAAAGAACTTTCAAGGGAAAACTTCTGACCATTTTATTTTATACGTACAAAAAATACTATAGCCGTAAATCGTTTTTTTTACCTATTCTCTTGGAAGAATCGGCAACTTTAGTGTTATTGTTATTGTAATGTAAAGTGACATTGTCAGATGACAACTAACCATCGATTGTGAAACATTTTTTTTGTCATTATGTCTGTGGTTTATACACAGATTCAGCCGCGGCATGTAATTTACGAGAAGTCGTATCTCAAATTTTCAATAAATTATAAAAAAATATTGGAGTGTTGAATTGCTGAAATATTCAAATTAGTTTCTTAAAATGCTCTATATTTTCGATAAAAAAAAAACAAAAAGGGGGTTAGAAAAAATGATCAATCCCAATTGCGTTGGGGGTTTTTAAATTTTTTAATTTATAGTTATGTCTCTATACTCTGTCCAAGACCACAACAATGAGTTAGTACCAGAAAACTGAGAAAAGAAAACGTATAATTCGTTAGCGATAAAGGGTAACATAAGATGGGTTTACAATTTACAAAACTTCAGGGACAGTGCACATGTTCTGTCTCTAATATTAATAAACTAGCCTTCCATCCGCAGCTTTGCCCGCGATAAATTAATTTACCCGTAGGAAAAGGTATTTTCCCGCGGTAAAAAGTAGCCTATATCACAGTGATAATGTAGCTTTCTAACGGCAAAAGAATTTTTTAAATCGGTCCAATAGTTTTTAAGTTTATTTTTTACATACAAAAATACAAATCTTTCCTCTTTATAATATTAGTGTAGATGGGTGGGGATTAGAAGCGTTTTAACCGCCGTGTTAAGTGTGTTACGAAAATAGACTAATAATATGTCCGTAAAGGTTACCTATCAAAATTTAGTTTTTTTTTTCCGAATATTTAAAATCCCGAATGCTTCATTTATCCGAATGATTTTTTTTCTGAAACTGTAAATATTTCAGGATTTTTATAAAACAACCCTAACCTAACCTAATGGGTTCTACACGATGGTCCTGAAATGTTTAGTTTCAGAAAAAAATGCATTCGGACAAATGAAGTTTTCGGGATTCTAAACCTTCGGAAATAAAATTTTCTAAACATCGATAGGTTCCCGCCCGTAAATTATACCTGCAATGAGTGTGAATTTCCCAGCCCGCACATAAAGCCCTCTCAATCCGAGAGGAGACCTGCGCCCAGCATTAGGACGTGGAGGGCCGGAGATGGAGCTACATAACGATTCGCAGTAGTACCTACCTCTTGGGCAGACTAATTGGGATATCTATTTTTTAGCAATGTATATATAGTAAATCGAAAACCATTTCGAGATAAATGCTTTTTAACTCGTTTTCTGTAGTTATTTATTTTAATATAATGTAGTGAATTTATTACATAACAAATAAGCAATGACCATCATTTGACATTGGTGTAAATTGCGTGACCGGTCCAAGTCGTACTTTATTCTGTGTGATTCACAATTTACGCGTGGATTATACTACGGAGTTTGATTTGGACCCGCTGTCTGACATCTAGCACTTTGACAGCGCCAGTAAAGTGACACTAGTTACAGTGTACCACTACGCAAAAAATAATTAAAGGGGTTGCCTTATCGTACGCATTTAGATAGATTTAGATATTTGGCTATGTGGGAGCCCTCAATTATAATCTGAGACGACGTCATCAACCAAAATAGTTTCAATAATTAATTTTGAGAAAAAGTAGTGAATGTATCTTATAATTGACTTTTCTTTGTATACAAAAAATATATAGAAACCAGTAGTATTTTTTTTAGATATTCCCAATAGGGATGTTGACACCACCAATCAACTGACGTACTTTTTATGAGCTGTCAAAACACATTTCTCCCATAGAGTTTGAATGGCAATAGCAACATATGACGTCACTTGTTCGCATACTCAATTAACTAACTATTTATTTGTTTTAAAGCAACAAAAAATGTAATTTTGCAGTTAATCGAAAATTAATCTGGTTTTCAGGGCTAAAATAAAGCGTTTTTTTACTGGAGTCGTGTCTTCGAATTATTTTTTAATGGTGCCAACATCCCTATTGTACTTACTTGGGCAATAAGGCCATAGTATTCATGTTCTCAATAGTGAGCGGTAGATAGTAGCTCTTGGTAACAAACTGCTGGACGATGTCGTACAGTTGTTTGGCGTAGTGCGGGTACCGGCGTGTCGGCATGTTGGAAATGTTGAGGCAGCACGAGCCGAGG
Organism: Archips crataeganus; assembly: GCA_947859365.1. Taxonomy (NCBI): domain Eukaryota; kingdom Metazoa; phylum Arthropoda; class Insecta; order Lepidoptera; family Tortricidae; genus Archips; species Archips crataeganus. The sequence continues at coordinate 17,186,269 of OX402058.1, forward strand.
GCGAGGGTTTCTTCGCGGAGGTACCTGTACAAGGCATTATATTTCGTCACTACTTTGAAAAAATCTCGTATAACAAGTTAAGTATGAAGTATCTTTTTTTTTTTTTTTTTTTTTTTTTTTGGGTTCGATTCCCAGCATTGGTCTTTTTTCTTGGGGTTTTTTCTGTGCATCTATATTTCGGTTTGTATTTAGTTTGAAATCTCGTATCTCAAATCAATATAACCAAACTGAACTTTATTACACACCCATTAAAGTTCAATTAGCCAGATTATCGATTTTGAGATACGAGCTTTTTTCTAAGTAGTGACGATTTATAACTTAGCGTTTGGTGCAAAGGGGTGGATGGACTGGGCCATGGTTTTTAGGATTTCGTATTCAACTTAATAAAATGATCGTATTATCTCGCAAAGGGCCGGTAAGGGTGTCAACCCTTACAGTTGCGGGTACCCGCATAAAAAAGGGTGCCAACTGGACCCTATTACTGAGACTACTGTCTGTCACAAGGATCTATCTCTTGAACCGTAGTAGCAAAATAAACAAATACTAAAAATAAAATAATGTTTAAAATTAAAGGGGGATGTCATACAAAAAACGTGTTTTTTCAGCGTTTTTAACTCGATCCTCATAATTGCATTAGCTAGACAAATATATTGATTTTTCAGCCAACCATATGCTTTGTAAACTGCACATTGACAGTATACTTCGTTTTTTTTAGCATTAGAAATAGGGTAAACAATCTTGATGAGTCTTACTATCGAAAAGCGCTTTTAATAAAATAGTAACTATTACTTACAAAACCAAAATAATGTAAATAACCATAATACCCTTGCTAATTGTTACATATTTGCTGTGATTTATTTTACAAAAGTATTTTTCAATAAAAAGTCACGTCAAGAACGCTTACCTTCTTTTTAATGCTAAAAGAAATCGAAATACAGTTATGCCACATCACATTAGCACGGTATATGCTTAAACGCGAATGGTACTTACACGCCAGCAATGAGATGACAAATCAAATATTCCGCAGCTAACTGGTCGCCCAATAGCAGCTCTGTGAGAGCTTTTAACAGGTGCTCCCGCGCCGAATTGGCCTGCCTTAGCGCCGCACCTGGAAATGTAACATGTTTTTTATGGCATTGGCAAACCACTTCTAAGCTCTAATCTCTTTTCATGTACACATAATATGTATTGTATACACGAAAAGAGAAAGTATATACTTTACAGTTGTCCCAAAACACAATGATAACTTTGGTACCGGGCGAGAGGCCGAGTTATGACAGTTCTGGGAAAAACAAGAAAAAAAATCCAGTCAGTTATGCGATAATAGACAATTTTATTGCTTAATTATAGCTAGACCGTTTAAATGAGTCCTTGCCGGCGCGGTACAGGGGCTTGGGGGTATGACGACAAAGGGAGTCGGGAGAGGTGCGGGCGGCGAGCGCGCCTCGTGTGCCTGCCGCCCGCACCTCTTCCGACCCCCTTTGTCGTCATACACCCAAGCGGCTTGGCCAAGCCCCCTTACCGCACAAGCGAGGACTCAGTTGAACGGTTTAGCTATAGTGAAACGATTTTTTCTTTCCAGAATTTAACTTTTAAGTTGCTGGCTCGCCCGGTACCAAGTTATTGTCGAATTTTGGGACAACCTGTATACAGTAAGAAAAAAAATAGTTAATTTTTTTGACAAAAACCCGTTAGCCATCATAAGAGAGGCAATGCCGCTGGCGTAATGGGTGTGGTATATTTGAGTTTTTAAGGCTCTATACTCCAAAACGAAAAAAGGAACCCTCACATAGTCACTTCTTTGTGCGTCTGTCTATGTTTTAGCTGTTTTATATAATTTGAATAAATGCGAGGACGTAAATAGAAGGGCTATTGCAGCTGTGGTGTCAAACTATCCTTATTAACATTGGTGTTATTTCAGAATAGTTCGCATTATCCAGTTGCAATACCATACCTCATAACATAAAAAAAAATCATATGTGACATTATACATACAGATTCGCTCCAGGAAGTCGTTAGCAACGTGAAGGGTTTGCTAGGCTTCCGCCGGGAGCTAGGCTGGCACAAACAGTGCCTGCAGCTAATTACACAAAATAGGCGCCCATGGACATAGGAGTTGCGGAAAACAGTTTGCTATTACCTACATACAGATCCACTTACTCTGATCAAAATCTCCCTCAACCAACGGATTACAATGTTCCAACTTCTTGACATACACCGCATGTAGCCGCGGCACGAGGCTCGGTGGTGGGTTGTGAGTGATAGCCTCCACATCGTTCTCACTCTGAGGGTTGACTAACGGGTCCTTCTCTGGCTGGAACTCGCCGGATAGAGTCGGGTCAACTGACAAGAAGCCAACCACCTCGATCATCTCATTTAGTTTTAGCTGGTCGTCTTCTGTGTAGACCTGCAGGGAATTTTTTAAATGTTATTTGGAAGTATTAACTTGGTGAGTTGGGTTGTTTGAGGGACTAGGTATGCCACAACAAAGTGTAGAAATTGGATGAAAGAGGATTTAAACATATGCTTGCTAAGCTATAAATAAGCACACCCTCATCTAATCTAATAAAAGTATTTGACGAAAAAAAAGTTTCATAAAAATTGGCCAAGTTGTTTCGGAGCAGTTTGATAACAAACACCGGGACACAAGATTTTTATACATTAGATCTTGCCCACCATCTGATTTTTTTTTATTAAACTCATCCTTTTCCTTTCAAGACCTAATCAGTGGTGACGCAGCACCTAAATTTTGTGAGGGCAAGACATAATTTGCAAGGCTATGATAGCGCACCACACATTAGATGATGGATTTTTAAATAAGCACTTTTGAAAGTTTTGAGGCTCAACGCCCCTTAGATCACGAGACTAGGTATTGACTCACGTCGCCTACAACTAGTGCCTGCCTCTGCTCCCCTGAAAGCCTTCAATACCCACAAGGGCTGTTATCGCCCACATAGTGAAACTATGGATTAAGCATACCTTTACTATGCAAGATTTGCTTGGCACATCAGGCAAAGGAAAATTCAGCAAGTGTTCTCGCGACACCACATTAGCTGTTCCATTCTCTATTTCCTTTGTCTTCTGTTCCTTGCTGGTCTCGTCCTGTTCCACCTCCATGTCATCTTCTTCGGTCTCATCGTAACTTCTCTTCAGTTTAGTGGCTGATGTGAGACGTTTTGAAGAGTTAGGTTCCGCTAGGTCAAGGTGGTTCTGTGCATCTTCTAGTTTTTGCGCCCACGCGTTCAAACCTGGAATGGAGACTACAACCATTGTCTGACGTTGTGCACTTTGGAGGTTCTCTGTGTAGTTAATCTTTTCATTTTCCTGCAATGTGCAAATTTAGATTTTGAATGGTATAGTTTTAACAAGCAAGTCGGGAAGATTTTGTAATTCATTCTGAAATTTATAAAAGTAATCAGACTTACCAAAATGTTAGCAGTGTCCCGATACTTCCCAGACTTGGTCTTAACCTCATTTGTGGCAGAGTTATAGACTTCAAATTGTTCAAAATAGAATTCTGGATTGTGCATATCCTGTATCATCCCTCGGAATCGCACCAGGGTCCCGTCGGGGAGATTATGAGAAGCATTCGAGTTAATAAGGGGTATCTGAAAGGTTATACGAAGGTCATACGTTCAGTAAATAGGACTAAGAATACATATAATCTTAATTTAAAAAAATCTGTACCTTATGCCAATGACGAAGGTTTATAAGCCTTTCCTTCCAAATTTGTTCATTTGCAAGCCATATATCGGGAGTAACAGTATCGAAACCAATAGTATCATGCATTTTTAGAAATCTAAAATCACTGCTTATAAATCAATTCAGAATGTCCTTTATACTTTAGATTTATTAGTTGTTATTTCCTTAATTGTACCGTTTCATCAGTCGATCAATCAAATATTCATAACCGTGGGTAAAAATCCAGATCACATAAAAATGCGACAGGCAGATGACAGCGCGCCAAAATAATGATTATATTATATTTTCTTTTTCTTATTGAACGCGCTGTTTATTCTGACTGACAACACAATAATTATATAATATACAATATACCTGGCTACATACCAGGCCATAAAATTACAAAAAAAAAAAAAAAACCTGGCTACACTGGCACTGGGTCTCGAAGGTTGGGTGCGGTTTGCGTGCGGTCAAGTTCAGTCCTTCGTCGTGTGAACCAAAGAGTATTGTAATATTATATGAACACGACATTGGTGTGAACACGACATTTTCCACTTTTTGAGATGACAACACTAGCAAGCGAGGCTTGGTTTGGCATTGGGTTGCACTGGTTTTGGTTGAGCATTCGCCGCGTTTTTAGAAAATATAAATTAATTAATTACGGTAGAAGTTTTAGAGTACAGGATATTCTGGTTATTTTTGTCGTTTCGGCTCCTTATAGTTCTTTAGGGAACAAAAGTAAAATATCAACACCGCTGGACTACACACGATTAACAATATTTGAGTTTGATTCCGGAATCTAGTCTTCTGTAGCTGCCTAATATAAATCCTTCAAAATGAGTGAGTATTTAATCCTAACGCGCCAATATTGTTGTATGTTTACTTGCCCTAATAACTGTTTATACGCGTATCTGTAATACGTGTTAATTTGAAACATAACCTAAAAACTACTTTCTATATTTTTAGCAATGGATATTCGACCAAACCACACGATTTACATAAACAATTTAAACGAGAAGATCAAAAAGGAGGAGCTAAAGAAGTCTCTGTACGCTATATTCTCACAGTTTGGCCAAATCTTGGACATTGTGGCACTGAAGACGCTAAAGATGAGAGGACAAGCTTTCGTAATTTTTAAGGAAATTTCTAGCGCTACCGTCGCCTTGCGGAGTATGCAGGGGTTCCCTTTCTATGATAAACCAATGGTAAGGTACTATACTACTCTTAGAGCTATTTAGGAATAGTACAAGCTTCAAGTATGGGACTAGGTCAATTGGTGTCAATTTCCTCATGATAATTATTATTTATTTAAACGATGTAAATACATGTGAGTTGCCATAATTGCTGTTGATGATTGATCACCTATCCTGCAATAAACATAATATAATGGATGATGATATCACCAGTCAACTGATATACTTTTTATGAGCTGTCAAAACAAGGAAAGTGAGGAAAGATAATGCAAACTGCTTCACGCAGGCCAATGGAATACCTACCACCTAAAGGTGAAGATGCACCCCAACATGGATATCTGTTGGTTGGTTGGTTGTGCCTGGTTGCATCAAAGTATCAAACCTAGACTTTAATAGAGATTTTTCAGTGAAAAAATCTCCATATTTTGTAATTTTTTTTTTATACGATATAGGCTTGTGTTTGGCCACAATCACGCCTGATGGAAAGCAAAGATGAGGCCTACGATGGAGCACGCTTGCCTAGTATATGCTCATTCACCCTAGACTTGAAAGCGGCCAAATTGTAATTCATGCTTTTTCTTCCAGAGAATCCAATACTGCAAGACAGATAGTGATTTGATCGCCAAGATCAAGGGCACCTTCCAGGAGAGGCCTAAGCGTCCCAAGATGCCTAAGGGTCTTGATGACGGCAAGAAGAAGAAGAACAAGGATGTTCGTGCTGGAGTCATTCCTGGCTTCGGCCAGCCCAGTCTTCTCAACAATGTCAACATCGAACAGCCTCCTAACCAGATCCTGTTCTTGACAAACCTTCCTGATGAAACTTCAGAAATGATGCTGTCTATGCTGTTTAACCAGTTAGTATTTGAATCTTAATGGCACGAAAATGGCGCGCGTGTTAGCTCATTCGAGATTTATAAAAACAAATTTTTGTTTTTCAGATTCCCTGGCTTCAAGGAAGTTCGTCTCGTACCAAACAGGCACGATATTGCGTTTGTTGAATTTGCAAATGAAATGCAATCCGCCGCCGCTAAAGAGGCGCTCCAAGGCTTCAAGATCACTCCATCGCATGCAATGAAGATTACGTTCGCCAAAAAATAATGTATAATTTATTTTAAGTTTAAATAAATTTTAAGATAAAGAGGACTGTTTTGAGCATTGCACTACGCCTTAACAGCTCTCCGGCTGTGACTAGTCATTTAAGTTCTACTTTCGAGTTTATTTTCTAACCCTGCAACATTGCTTATGGCCAAGTATTGGCAGAGTGAACCAGTCGCTAATAGAAAATGGAGTCACTAGAGTGAGTGAGAATCACTCATTCATTAATTACAGAATACTCCTTGAAAAATGCTACAAAGCCAACTAGTTGAATCAAGCCCTTAACAGACCGCAGCGCGGGGCTTGCGAGCGACGACGACGGACCGTGCTAGTAATAATACTCTGGACCGTGCCCAGCGCGCTTCGTAACACTGAATCATATACATATACGCTGTGCCATAAACCGTATATATGATTCAGTGTTATAGAGCGCGCTGGGCACGCTCCGTCGTCGTGCGCACGCCCCGCGCTGCGGTCTGTGAAGGGCTTGATTCAACTAGTTGTCTTTGTAGCATTTTTCAAGGAGTGTTCTGTAATTAATGAATGTAAAATGGGGTCGAAATGAATCTGATAAGCAAAATTACAATCATATCTGTTTCCAATCCATCTTGAATATTCTTCAATAGATTGAATGAAATGGCACAGGCAATTTACGTATAACGAAACAAATCTATGGAGATCGAATTATAGATTTTTTTATTTATTTCTGGTATCCCTATACAGTACTACCAAAGTAAGAACTCCTTACTCAAGAAAGAGACAGAGCATATAATACTGTGTAGTGTGACAAAAACAAAAGATAATGATGTCACGCTTCAACTGGCTTCAAGCGTATTCAATTTAGTTGGATTATATTTTATTTTCGGTGGTTGCGAAACTGTCAAATGCTAATGAATGAATCGTCTTGTAAATTAGTTTACTATTTTCTGTCTATTTTATTTACTTTTTTATACACGGAAATCTATATTTAGAAGGAAGTGGATTAAGTGAAACAGTGCCTTATATTCATCGTCTGTCTTAGTTTGTGCTACTGTGTAGTTTGTATAAGGAATAATGGAAGATATATTTCAGTGGTGTAGGGAAGGAAATGCCTTACAAGTAAGAGTTTGGCTGGATGATACCGAACATGATATGAATCAGGGGTAAGTTGGACACTTAATACAAGTTTTAAAGCTGTTGTGAGACCATATGGGTACGTTAGTATTACGATTATGGCATTGGAAGTACACGCCCACTCTGTTTATGTCATGATACTCATGGTCTTGTATATGTGTCAGCATTCTGTTAAAATAGAACAACGGTTGTTAATTAGTTTCGGCAAGAAACGTAGCGTATATTATGTCTGCAAGTTACCTGTAGTGGCCTACATATTTATAGAATGATGCACATTAACAGTCTATTTGAAATTCATGTTTTTCCTGTTCTGTAGAATGTTATCTTAAATTATATTTTTCCTTGACTCAGTTTGTCCTTAATATTGGACTCCAGTTACATTAGATGAACATGAGTTCGATAAGTAGATTAATTAACAGAAGTTGTAAATTATGTATTTTTTATCAAACAATTTAACTATCCCCCTGACATTTATTTAACTACATGAGTATGTAATTATTTTTTAACTTTATGATCAGACTCTGATCTCTCTGATCATCAGAGTGACACATACATTATTTTATTAATGTATTTTTTAGTACATTTAATAAATCAGTTTACAAAAAATTTTCATTTTCAGTCAAGTTCTCCAATATCTGTACAGCCAACCGTTCATAAATATCTAAATATGAACCTTATGTTACGGTAATAAGGTCTATGTATAGGTATTTGTGAATGGTTGGCTGTACAGATATTAGTGAATTTGACTGTACCTTGCCTCAATCAAGGATTTAGTTTCTTTTCAACCTATTTACTGACACGTCACTTGCAATTTTTATGCCCTGTTACTAAAAATATACAAAACTAGCTTTATGAAATGTTGGCTTTATAGATACTGGAGAACTCAACTGTAAATCTGTTAATTCTAATCTCAAATAACCCAACAATCCACAATACCCGTTTTTGTACTAATCTATAAAACTATGGAAAAGTGCAACAAAATTATGTGAATTAAGTGAAATCATGTACATTAAATAGGTATCTTTAAGTCTCTGACCATCTCTTTGGCAATACCTGTAGTAACCTCATGTCCAATAATAATCTGTGTGACCGTCAATTGGCTAAGTAAAGTTTTTTTAAGAGGTGCTAATTATATTTTTTTTCGACAGTCGGCGTTCTGAAGATCGAGAAACTGCAGCTGTTTTATTTTTATCTCCTATTGTTTACTGGAAATATTTTTTTAAGTGTTCGAGTTGACATTTGTGAGATTTAATGGCTGACAAGCCGTTCGTGCTCAGTACTTAGTAGAAACAGAAAAAAAACGTAGTTATCTGTCACTTTTGTCCATGTCAAACCGTTTGCGTTTTGTTTGCTTTGCGTTTTGGTGTGATTTTTGGACTATTTTTAACGACCTCCGCACAAAATCCGGATTTAAAATTTTACCGCATTTCTCCACGAATTATGCACGATAATTAAATCACGATTGAATATTTTCGATCATTATTTTGGAATTGCTTTTTGAACAATGCAAAGTAAACGAAACGCAAAACGGTTAGATTTCATTTGACATTGACAATTGACTTCGTTTTTTTTCTATTTCTACTAAGTACTGAGCACGAACGGCTTGTCAGCCATTAAATCTCACAAATGTCAACTCGAACACTTAAAAAAATATTTCCAGTAAACAATAGGAGATAAAAATAAAACAGCTGCAGTTTCTCGGTCTAGAAGACGACTACTGTCGAAAAAAAATATATTTAGCACCTCTTCAAAAAACTTTACATAGCCAATTATAATCACCTATCTAATCGCCATCAGAGATGACCATGACTTCAGTCCTCTGCATTGGGCTTGCAAGGAAGGCCACCAGAAGATAGTTGAGATGCTGATCCGCCGAGGGGCTCGTATCAATGTCACCAACATGGGAGACGACACTCCGCTACACCTGGCAGCAGCACACGGGCACAGGCCTATTGTGCAGCTTGTAAGTTATAAACTGTTATACATATTTAAATACACATTAGAAACCAAAGACTCAAGCACAAACATTAATATTATTCATACAAATATCTGTCCCAACCAGAGATTGAACCTGGGATCTCAAGCTTCATCTATAGTCAGGTTCTTTAAGGCTATCCAGTTGTCAATTCGCCTAGTTTGCTTCTCCCTCGCCTATTCTATTTAATGGTTGTCTATTTGGTAAGAATCTATACTAATATATAAAGCTGAAGAGTTTGTTTGTTTGTTTGTTTGAACGCGCTAATCTCAGGGACTACTGCTCCGATTTGATAAATTCTTTCAGTGTTAGATAGCCCATTTATCGAGGAAGGCTATAGGCTATATATTATCACGCTAACACCAATAGGAGCGGAGCGGAGCGGAAGAATGTTTCAAAATCGGGGGTTTTTGAAGTAAAACTTCTATAGGCGCTAATCTCAGGCACTACTGCTCCGATTTGAAAAATTCTTTCAGTGTTAGATAGCCCATTAATCGAGGAAGGCTATAGGCTATAAATCATCACGCTAACACCAATAGGAGCGGAGCGGAGCGGAAGAATGTTTCCAAATCGGGGGTTTTTGAAGTAAAACTTCTACGAGGGGCGTTCAATATAAAGTGAGAATGAGATGCAAAATCATTTAATATTACGAAATTAAATACTGGCCCGTAAAGCTCATCTATCTAGCTGATTGCTATGAAAAAAAAAACTAACTGTCTTTTGTTTAAAAAAAGATACGGTAATTTCTTTGCAATGCTATTGAGTACGTTAGCGAAAATGGAGAAAATTGAACTGCGCGCCGTTATCAAATACTTGTATTTGAAAAATTTTTCTACGGACCAAGTCAATTTGGATTTGCGGGACACTTTAGGGTCTAATGCTAATCCGTATTCGACAGTCGCACGTTGGTGCGCCGAATTTAGACGTGGACGAACATCGACAATGGACGACCCCCGCTCCGGACGCCCTACTACAGCAGTAACTGAAGTAATTGTGAAAAAAGTCGAAAACTCAGTTTTGGCGGATCGTCGTGTCACGGTTCGTTTTATTGCTGAAAATGTAAAGATTTCAACGGGGAGCGTGCATAATATTTTACATGAACGCTTGGGTATGATAAAGGTATCTGCGCGTTGGGTACCAAGAATGCTTACTGACACGCAAAAACAAACTAGACTAGAGATTTGTCAAGAAGCTTTGAACCTGATGCAGCAAGACCGGGAACTTTTTTTGGCGCGATTTATAACAATGGACGAAACATGGCTCCATCATTACGACCCAGAAACGAAACTGCAGTCTATGACATGGAAAAGGCCATCATCTCCAACTCCGAAGAAATTCAAGGTGAGCCCATCTGCTGTAAGGTCATGGGCTCTGTTTTTTGGGATGGTAAAGGGGTATTAATGATTGAGTATCTCGAGCATGGAGCCACTATTACGGGCACTTTATACGCCAAACAAATAGCAACATTGCGCAATGAGATCCGCGAAAAACGGCGAGGTAAACTCTCGAAAGTTGTGCTGTTCCACCAGGACAATGCCCCGGCACACAAGTCCGCCGTTGCAATGGCTGCAATTCGTGATGCTGGGTTCGATATTCTTAAGCATCCTCCGTATTCACCAGATCTCGCTCCCAGTGATTTCTACCTATTTCCGAGATTGAAACAATACCTGAGAGGCCAGAAATTTGAAGACGACGACGCGGTAGTCGCTGCAGTACAAGATTTTTTAAGTACTCAAAATGAGACCTTTTTTAAAAATGGAATTTTAAGTTTAGAAAAAAGATATACTAAGTGTATTATGCTAAAAGGTGACTATGTCGAAAAATAAAACGACATTTAGTAAAAGTTGTTTATAACATACTCATTCTCACTTTTTATTGAACGCCCCTAGTATATTGCGGGAACTACTGCTCCGATTTGAAAAATTCTTTCAGTGTAAGACAGCCCAGTTAGGGGCGGGTTGGGAGCGGGTGGGGGGGAGGGTTGAGAGCGGGTTGGGGGCGGGTTGGGAGTGGGTGTGGGGGGGCGAGTTGGGAGCGGGTTGGGGGCGGGTTGAGAGCGAGTTGGGAGCGGGTTGGGGGCGGGTTAAGCGCGGGTTGGGGGCGGGTTAGGAGCGGGTTGGGAGCGGGTTGGGGGCGGGTTGAGAGCGAGTTGGGGGCGGGTTGGGAGCGGGTTAGGGGCGGGTTGGGGGCGGGTTGAGAGCGAGTTGGGGGCGGGTTAGGAGCGGGTTGGGGGCGGGTTGAGAGCGAGTTGGGGGCGGGTTGGGAGCGGATTGGGAGCGGGTTGGTTTATTATGAAGTTTCACTTCTTCCGGAAGGATCTAAGGAGAGCCATAATTGATGAAAAAGCAAATTGGATAAAAAAATAAGCTGCCCAAATTACTAATTCCACGCGGACGGAGTCGCGGGCAAAAGCTAGTATTGGATAAAATATCACATGGCCCATCTCTAACTTCAGTCTAAGCAATGAAACGGTAAGAAAATCACAGAAGCCGGTGACCTAGTGGTTTGAGAAGCCGTGGTGGCCTAGTGGTTTGACCTATGGCCTCTCAAGCAGAGAGTCGTGGGTTCAAATCCCGGCTCGCACCTATGAGTTTTTCGGTATTTATGTGCGAAATTACATTTGTAATTTACCATTAAGGTGAAGGAAAACATCGTAAGGAAACCTGCATACACCTGCGAAGAATTCAATGGTGTGTGTGAAGTTCCCAATCAGCACTGGGCCCGTGTGGGAACTATGGCCCAAGCCCTCTCATTCTGAGAGGAGGCCTTTGCCCTGCATTGGGACGTATAGGTATAGGCTGGGATGATGATGAATGAAATAGTACTTCATTTACAGTTAATTGTAAAAATATAAGCAATAAATAACAGTCAATAAGTAAGTAATTCACACCTTTCAGATATACTTTCAAGTATACAGATGTAAGGGCCATAATAACTATAATATAATTATAAAAATATCAGGTTAAGAAGTTTGTAGTTGCATTCCTCTGAAATGGCTGCAGCAATTTTTGTGATTTTTTGTATATTTGGTAGGTATGAGAAGTCCTAAAGTATTTTTCACCCTCGCAATTTTCACATGGTAAAACAATGTTTGCCAAGTCAGCTAGTTCAATATAAAAATTGCCTTTACCACATAAAATATTGTAGTTTGTAACTGGACTATTTTTTGTTTGTTCCTACAGCTGCTCCAAAACCGAGTCGATGTAAACTTCACAAACGCTCATGGCAATTCACCGTTGCACTATGCTTGCTTCTGGGGCTACAGCGCGATTGCTGAAGATCTGGTGCTTGCGGGCGCGCTCGTGTCCCTTGCCAACAGGGATGGGGACACGCCACTAGACAAGACCAGGGGACAGTTGATACAGAGGTAAGTCACCAGATATATCTGTGCATTTGACTATTTGCAGTGTCATCAAGTGTAAATGGAAAATCGTCCAGTTGAATTGACCATTTTGAATTTTGACCAAAAATAATGCTGTTCAAAATTAATTTTGACAAAAAAGTAATTGTGCTGAAAAGTTATTGATCTAATTTCTTTTCGTCATTAATTAATTAAGCCTGAATTTAATTAATTATTAATAGAATTGGTCATTATTTCTTTCGCCTGATATCAATTTTGTCAATTTTACCATAGGGCAAGGTTCCGTTTTTGACAATATTCTGGATGAACAACTTTCTTTTGTGAGATGTTTTTGAAATTGGCCTAAATCTGATTTGACGTATAATTTCGAATTTTCGATTTACATTAGTACTTAATGACAGTAAATCGACTATTTGACATAACATGAAATTAGAGGTTCAACAGAATTATAATACTACACGGACGTCTGCGCTTGTGCTGCTGTCGGTACACGTACCTACGGGGCGGGGTGCGGGGCAGCGCGGGAGGAACCTTTAGACGCACCGTGCACCTCACAGATATTTCCAACCTTATTAAGAACTAGCTTTTGCCCGCGACTCCGTCCGCGTGGAATTAGTAATTTGGGCAGCTTATTTTTTTTTTATCCAATTTGCTTTTTCATCAATTATGGCTCTCCTTAGTTCCTCGATATAAAAAAAAATTACCCGCCCCCGCACACCCGCGTTCACATTCAACACCGTACTCTCCCAAGTCAAGCGTGCCTATAGAAGTTTTACTTCAAAACCCCCCGATTTTGAAACATTCTTCCGCTCCGCTCCGCTCCTATTGGTGTTAGCGTGATGATATATAGCCTATAGCCTTCCTCGATAAATGTGCTATCTAACACTGAAAGAATTTTTCAAATTGGAGCAGTAGTTCCTGAGATTAGCGCGTTCAAACAAAAAAACCTGTTCGATAAATTCTTAAAATACACGTATCTTTCTTATTTGTGAACCGATTCAAATGAAACAAACACTAAATGTTAATCCAAGAAAATACCAACATATCAGTGAAAACCCCATCCTTCTAGGTTAAGCCGTTTCTGAGATTAGCGCGCACAAACGCACAGACAAACAGACAAATAGACAATAATTCTAAAAATCATTGTTTTGGGTTCTATTGTGCTAATAAATAGCCCTACTGACAGTTTTTCTCAAATATCTTCAATGTACAGACACCGACTTGTTACAGATTTATTATATGTATAGATTACTCATTAGTGACCTCACTGCGGTGGGTTGTGGGAAACTGCGTTAAAGAAAGAGTAAAGTCTTGTGACGGTCACTTGTCATCAAATCGCCGTTGTGCTAAGAATTATCCTAAATTTGCATTGATTCCACTGACTCCCTGGACCCTATTGGATAAAATCAAGGGAAAGTAGATACAAAGTTGGTTGTTGTAGTAGCATACCTCATTACAGTGGGATATTAGAGACTGAAACAAAGTGTTCGAAACGATTTGTCAGACTAACAAAGTTCCGCGCACATATCTTTTCACTACTTATTATATTCATACGCTTAGAGATAATAAAGTTCAATTGACATTATATTTGCGTTATTTCAATCTGACAGGGTTTTGTTTTTGTTACTACTTTCTATAGCGTTCTGACGTATCTTGAACTTGATTAGCATACCTAAATCAAAAACAATTATGTGCCTTGATTTCCGCATCTGTACAGTGAAAAGACGGAAGTTTGGTAATGGTGTACCTAGGTGTAGCAAGCTAATCGATTTTTAACCAACTTCATAATTCATAACTATGAACACAGAAAATGATGGTTCCTTTCATAATTTGTTTTGCTCGTAGTAAGGGGTACGCAATGGCTTATTTTATATGAATGTGCTGGTTCTAAAAAGACTTTAGACTTGTAAAACGCCATTTGCAGCCTACTTGCCAAAAAAAGGTTTTATTTTGATTTGACGCGATCCTTTCAATCAGGATACCTAAATCAGTAACCACTAAGGGCCTACGCTAGCTGACGTGGACGCCCGCCGCGTGCGCCCGCTCGCGGGTCTAAAATGTACCGAAAATCCGTCGCACGCGCCCGCGCCACTTAGCGCTGTTCATACAAATTCTTATTAGACGCGCGCTCGACGGGCGTCCGTTCCGGGTAATCCGCGTCAGCTAGCGTAGGCCCTAAACCACTGTTCAAGTTTGTTAAACCTGTTCCATCCAGACTGCACGAGTTGGCTGTCCAGCAAGGGCAGGAGATGAAGAAGATACAGTTCAAGGACCAGTCGTGGCTCGGGACCCGAACGCGCTCCCGGGACGCCACACTGTCCCGGCACAAAGGGATCAACATTAACGAACTGGCGCTGCACACTAGGATCGCTGTCACTCCATCAGGTAGGCTTCGAAGGGCAACTTCACCGACCAACCCGATCCGATTTAATAATAATAATAAATAAATATTAGGGGACAATCTTACGCAAATCGACCTAGTCCCAAACTAAGCAAAGCTTGTACTATGGGTACTAGACGACGATAAACATACTTATATAGATAAATAAATACTTAAATACATAGAAAACATCCATGACTCAGGAACAAATATTCGTGCTCGTCACACAAATAAATGCCCTTACCGGGATTCGAACCCAGGAGCTCTTGCTTCGTAGGCAGGGTCACTACCAACTAGGCTAAAGCGGTCGCCTGGTTCCGGGAAGGACATAGCCTCCTAAGGCCCAACGAAAAGTCCGGCATGTAGTCACTACTGCCCGTACCTAGTCCTACCAGTAGTACTATTGTTTTATACTCATTCAGACCTAAGTACTGAAGACTTTTTTTTAATGTAATTGTACTTATACAGGACCAGAACTTTGAAACCAAAATGGCGGGTTTCTATTAAACCCTACTGGTAGGACCGTCGTACGCTATGACTACACAACTGTTGAAGAAGCCGGGTCTGAATAACAAAGTTAATAAGTACTACGGGTAGGACATAGGCCCTTAGGAGGATAGGATAGTTTTATCCCGGAAAATTGCACAGTTCCCGCGGGATAGCGATAAACAAACTCTTTGCAGACAAAGTTGTGGACAACAGCTAGTTATCTATTTTTAATTAAATATAAATTCGTGTGGATCTCCACTAAATCGAAATGCCCAGCAAAGGTTTAAGAATCAAACATAGCTCCCAAGATTGATGTATGATATCCCGATCTCATCAAAAAGTTCAAACCCGTGGAACACAGTATTCCTTAAGAACTATTACTTCAGTCATTTTGGTTCGATTCCGTGTCGGGGCAGATATTTGTATGAAAAATACGAATGTTTGTTCTCGGATCTTGGGTGTTTAATATGTACTAGGGGCGTTCAATAAAAAGTGAGAATGAGTATGTTATAAACAACTTTTACTAAATGTCATTTTATTTTTCGACATAGTCACCTTTTAGCATAATACACTTAGTATATCTTTTTTCTAAACTTAAAATTCCATTTTTAAAAAAGGTCTCATCTTGAGCACTTAAAAAATCTTGTACTGTAGCGACTACCGCGTCGTCGTCTTCAAATTTCTGGCCTCTCAGGTATTGTTTCAATCTCGGAAATAGGTAGAAATCACTGGGAGCGAGATTTGGTGAATACGGAGGATGCTTAAGGATATCGAACCCAGCATCACGAATTGCAGCCATTCCAACGGCGGACTTGTGTGCCGGGGCATTGTCCTGGTGGAACAGCACAACTTTCGAGAGTTTACCTCGCCGTTTTTCGCGGATCTCATTGCGCAATGTTGCTATTTGTTTGGCGTATAAAGTGCCCGTAATAGTGGCTCCATGCTCGAGATACTCAATCATTAATACCCCTTTACCATCCCAAAAAACAGAGCCCATGACCTTACCGGCAGATGGGCTCACCTTGAATTTCTTCGGAGTTGGAGATGATGGCCTTTTCCATGTCATAGACTGCAGTTTCG
The DNA here is from genome assembly GCA_947859365.1 of Archips crataeganus. NCBI lineage: Eukaryota > Metazoa > Arthropoda > Insecta > Lepidoptera > Tortricidae > Archips > Archips crataeganus. Next base: position 17,202,636 of record OX402058.1, read on the forward strand.
TTTCAGGGTCGTAATGATGGAGCCATGTTTCGTCCATTGTTATAAATCGCGCCAAAAAAAGTTCCCGGTCTTGCTGCATCAGGTTCAAAGCTTCTTGACAAATCTCTAGTCTAGTTTGTTTTTGCGTGTCAGTAAGCATTCTTGGTACCCAACGCGCAGATACCTTTTTCATACCCAAGCGTTCATGTAAAATATTATGCACGCTCCCCGTTGGAATCTTTACATTTTCAGCAATAAAACGAACTGTGACACGACGATCCGCCAAAACTGAGTTTTCGACTTTTTTCACAATTTCTTCAGTTACTGCTGTAGTAGGGCGTCCGGAGCGGGGGTTGTCCGGAGCGGGGGTCGTCCATTGTCGATGTTCTTCCACGTCTAAATTCGGCGCACCAACGTGCGACTGTCGAATACGGAGGAGCATTAGACCCTAAAGTGTCCCGCAAATCCAAATTGACTTGGTTCGTAGAAAAATTTTTCAAATACAAGTATTTGATAACGGCGCGCAGTTCAATTTTCTCTATTTTCGCTAACGTACTCAATAGCATTGCAAAGAAATTACCGTATATTTTTTTAAACAAAAGACAGTTAGTTTTTTTTTTCATAGCAATCAGCTAGATAGATTAGCTTTACCAGCCAGTATTTAATTTCGTAATATTAAAAGAGTTTGCATCTCATTCTCACTTTATATTGAACGCCCCTCGTATTTAAGTATATATCTATCTATATAAGTATGTTTATCCGTTGCTTAGTACCCATAACACAAGCTTTGCTTAGCTTACTTTGGGACTAGGTCAATTGGTGTGAATTGTCCCGTGATATTTATTATTATTATAATTAAGGGGGTTACCTGGAAAGTTTTCCAGGAGTTTTGAAAATGGGTTATAGATAATTTAAGGGTCCTGTTTCCATTGGCTCAGGCGAGACGTGGCGCGGGCGCTGGCAGAAGAACGACATCGTGGCCAAGATTCTGGCCGTGCGGGAGTGCTCTCCGCGCGTTCAACGCGATTTCAACGAGGAGTTTCCCAAGCTACGGATATTCTCGCACCCCAACATACTGCCTGTGGTAACTATTATATACTTATTGAGCGTTCGTTTTTCGCAACTGCATATTTGATTTTATAATCAAATATGCAGTTGCGAAAAACAAACGCTCAATAAGCAGTAGTGATGTAACCTGCATAGTGCTGATATATTTCACACGAAATTGCAAAAGTACTTGAATTAAAGACCCCCTGCTTGAGAGACCATAAGACCATAGGTCAAACAATTCATTCCATTCAATGCAAGCTTTTTCGCTGACTGCACTTTTTGTTGACTGTACTTGCATTGTCATCCAACCTACACAAGTATGCCAGATTTCAAGTGAATCCGACCACTGGAAGTGGATCAAATTCGACTTCCAAGATTTGACCCGTACATACAGTCATCTACACTAATATTATAAAGAGGAAAGATTTGTATTTTTGTATTTTTGTATGTAATGAATAAACTCAAAAACTACTGGACCGATTTCAAAAATTCTTTTGCCGTTAGAAAACTACATTATCACTGAGTAACATAGGCTATAAATATTTATTACTAGAAAAATTAGAGATCCTCGGTAAATCTTACTAAAACCAACCCAAGGTGTAAAAAAGTTAGCCATAAAATGTCTATCATCGCATGCGCTGCGGAAAGTATAGATGATAGAACAAAAAAATGTTCTACAATATTATAGAACGTATCAATATCTACAAAAAACTTCGCGAGACCATATGACCAATTATTGTAGTTACGTCACTATTACTACTTTTTTACATTTTAAAAGATGATAGAAATGCCTATCAAAATCAGACCATGTTTTCCACACCTTTGTATTAATTCTTATCCAAATTAATTATTTTGTATTCAAGACTGGTTCAATACCTGTTGATTTCTTTTTGAATTATCGAAATCGGACATTCCGTTCAAAAAAGATTAGGAAATTAAAAATGACAATATAAATAAATGCCTTAGTTTTTAATTTTGGAAATTATGACAAACTAGCGACCCGCTCCGGCTTCGCTCGGGTGCAATTATGCATGTATTATACATTATAAACCTTCCTCTTGAATCACTCTATCTATTAATAAAAAACGCATCAAAATCCGTTGCGTAGTTTTAAAGATCTAAGCCAGACAGGCAAACGACAAGACAAGCGGGACAGACAGACAGACAGCGGGAAGCGACTTTGTTATAATACTATGTAGTGATAGTGATTGAGTCATGTAGGTATGTTATAATTAGCATACTTATATATAAGTTTAATTATCTTTATTTATCCCAAAATGTTTATAAAGATAATAGATTAGTGTAGATAAAATAAACATTCCAAATAAAATACAGATCAATTCGGTAGGACCTGCCTGCCAATAAAAAAAATTAGGGTCAATTTATGATTGCTCACGGACATGAGGTTCAAAGTAGCTTTACGTTTCGCTAAGCATGACATTGAAAAGGTTAAAAAAGCCACTAGAGAATTATAAGAGTAGATTATTATAGCTAGACCGTTTAAATGTGTCTTCGCCCGCGCGGTACAGGGGCTGGGGAGTATGATTAGAAAGGGGCCGAGAGAGGGGCGTTTCATAAAACAATTTCATAAAACTCGCGAGATCTACTACAGCTCACAGAGCCAGCAGTCTATCCATACTAATTCCATACTAATATTATAAATCCGAAAGTGTATCTGTCTGTCTGTCTGTTTGTCTGTCTGTCTGACTGTCTGTTACCTCTTCACGCTTAAACCGCTGAACCGATTTAGATGAAATTTAGTATACAGATAGTTTGAGTCCCGGGAAAGGACATAGAATAGTTTTTATCCCGGAAATCGCCCTTTAAGGAGGTGAAAAGGGGAGTGAAACTTTGTATGGAGAATCAATAACCACTTAACCGATTGAGACGAAATTTGGTATGCTTCCACGCATCCTTGATTGCTTGCATGCTTGCTTGCTTCCATGCCTGCTTGCATGTCTGCTTCCATGCCTGCTAGCATGCCTGCCTGCATGCTCGCTTACATGCCTGCATGCCTGCTTGCATGCTCGCTAGCATGCCTGCTTGGATGCTCGCTTGCATGCTCGCTTGCATGCTTGCTTGCATGCTTGCTTGCATGCTTGCTTGCATGCTTGCTTGCATGCTTGCTTGGATGTTTGCTCGCATGCTCGCTAGAATCCTGCTTGGATTCTCGCTTGCATGCTTGCTTTCATACTTTCTTACAAGCTTGCTTGCTTGCATGCTGCTTGCACGCTTGCTTGGATGCTTGCTTGCATGATTGTTTGCGTGCTTGCTTGCGTGCTTGCTTGCATGCTTGCTTGCATGCTTACCTGCATGCTTGCTCGCATGCTCGCTAGAATCCTGCTTGGATTCTCGCTTGCATGCTTGCTTTCATGCTTTCTTGCAAGCTTGCTTACATACTGCTTGCATGCTTGCTTGCATGATTGTTTGCGTGCTTGCTTGCGTGCTTGCTTGCGTGCTTGCTTGCATGCTTGCTTGCTTGCTTGCTTGCATGCTTGCTTGCATGTTTGCTTTCTTGCATGCTTGAATGCTTCCTTGCATGGTTTTTTGCAAGCTTGCATGCTTGCTTGCATGCTGCTTGCATGCTTGCGTGCATGCTTGCTTCAGGCTTGCTTGCAATAATTGTTTGCTTCTCTGAAATATTTATGGTTCACGCTAGCAATGCCGCGGGTAAAAGCTATATTAGATAAAGTGATTCAAGAGGAAGGTTTATAAGTATAATACATGCATAATATAGTTGTACCCGTGCGAAGCCGGGGCGGGTCGCTAGTATTTACATACATTGCAAGTTAATAAAAAGCTTTTTCTCAAAAATATCCGTGAAAGTTGACATTATTCTTTACATATCAGAACGCGAAGTGCATAGTTTTATGGCCAGTAAAAATTAAAAAGTTAAAAACATTGCAGGCTCGATAAACTCTAACAATGTCGCATACAAATTCCATTATTGTCGAGTCTCAATCTTTTTAAAAAGGCCATGGTAATGATTTGGCACTATTCAAACATAGCCAACTCAAATGACCGGTATCAGTTGTTTTGTTGGAACTCCGGATTTTTTTTATTGTGTTTGAAACAGCTTGTGTTGTTATAATGTAAATGAAATACTTGTTAACATCTTGTAGGTCGGCTGCTGCATCTCCCCCCCTTCTCTAGTGGTGATCTGCCAATACATGTCGTGGGGCTCGTTGTACTCGCTCCTGCACGGCGGCGCGGGGGGCCGAGTGGTCGTGGACGCGGCCGCGGCGGTGCGGTTAGCCCACGACGTGGCTCGCGGGATGGCCTATCTGCACTCCCTACAGAAGGATAAGGACCATCAGTTGCCGCAGTACCATCTCAACAGCCGGCATATTATGGTGAGTCACGACGTTCTGCTCTGCTTGTTAAGGGGCTCATAGACGGGCCATATTTTCACGAAAATGTATAGCTGCAATAGTGTGGCTGGCAGCATCAGCCAGCATTTACGGCCAGGCTATGCAACACTCGCCAATATTTTTAGTATGATCGGGATATATTGTCACATATTTTTAGTGTGGCCGATGAATGTTTAGGGTCCCAGCCATATTTCCGGAATAATCGCTTTGCAATCGAAAATACTGCAATATTTCTCAGCCACTTTTATTGTTGTCTCGCTATACGGCATAAGTGCGTCCCTTTTTCATGCTACGTGAAGTTTGCCGCGATTCGTTCGAGTAGCATAGCTATGTTCGTGTTTGTTCCTGTTTAGTTTGGTCTTTGGTTTGTGTTTAAAGTTTGAGGTTATAAATTAAAATACGGATCAAAATGACTGGTACATGGTCAAATGCAACAATAATTGATTTCATCAATGATGTGCATTTGTATAGTCGGGGTAAGAAAAGGTTCGTCACTTTCGACCTTAACTCGTTGACATAGAGTCGAAAAGTGACGAACCTTTTCTTACCCCGACTATACCCTCAATTGTGGAATGTGGAATGCGGAACCTACAAAGACAAATGCTTATTTCCAGACTTAAAATATCTAACGTATCACGCTTATTGAAATAAGGTCGAATCCACATTTTTCTTGTTTTATCTTGGTTTTGACTTTGCGTTTAAAACAATGTAAGCTGCTGCAACGCGTATGAGTTCGTCAGCCATTGTAGCCATACTAGCCATGTATGTAGCCCATGTAAAGATAAAATAATGGGCCATATACTGATGCAGAAATATTGCCGAGATATACATTTTCCAGCCATATGCTGCATTACAATGTTTTTTGTATTGCCGGGATATAGTCGGCAATGTTGTAGCCACATATTTCATCAAAAGTATAGCCCGTCTGGGGGCCTCTTTATGCCGCTCTATTTGCTATTTTTGCCCAACCGCGTCAGAAGCAGGGTTAAGTTTACAGTTTGCATTTTCAGTGGATTTTATGTTATGAATCATGTTTACAGTTTTACAACAAATAAATAACGAACGAAAGAAACGAAATAAAGTTTTTTCACTTTATTTTGTTATAATCTCTTGTTCTCAGACAAAAATAATAAATAATGTTCAGTAAAAAATGACGTTAACTATTTGATGGCAAGTTTTTTTTTTGGACGTCATAATGATATCTCCGGCGACTTTTCAAATTCGACCTGGCAACACTGGTCTAGCTCTACAAGTGTGCTAGGTGAACCGCGTGCTCCTTTGTCTACTATCTTATATTATTTTATGTCTTTGTGTACATACTACCTTGACATGTTCGTTCGTGACAATCGGTAGAACCCTGTTATAGTCAGGATTTGCCGCATTTATCAAAAAAAATCTTGATGAGGTCCTAGCAGAGACTGCCTGCGATAGGTTTTTACCGAGTGTCACACATGAACATGTAATTTTTTTTTTACTTTTTGGTCTCGTATTCATAAACGTGTACAGATAATTCTGCTTTTAATATTGAATAGGAACAGCAATTTTATTTTATACACAATCAAATAAAAAAATGGGTTTAAATTACTATTATTTAAATAAATTTTTGAAGATGTACCCATCCATCCCATCCTGACTTGTTTTTGCAAAAAATGTAAATTATCTCAGAAATGGTTCACTTATTGGTATTATGAACCGAAAATGATTGCAAATGACCTCCCCCACAACTCCTTGACGGGAATAGATTGACCTACCAACAACCAGACATCGGAATTCAGGGGGAAAATTTTAATGACACTATCAATGTTGTTCTCACGTACTATGACCGCTTCAAGCTTTGTTTGCAAAAACATAATCTCTTCTTCTTTATTGTAACTTTTTTGCAAATGCAATGGCACTTGTTAGTCTTGCTACACAGCTATCATTTAAAATATGCTGTGTAAACTGTATCATCCGTCAGTTTGTACTTATAAACAAAGCTGGGGGCGATCACTCGTATAAGGGAAAAGTGACGATAGTTAAGTTTATCGATAAAAGAACTCTCCAATTGACAACCTTTCATTTTTTAACACCTGAAAATTACTACAAGAATCGAAAGAGTTTCGCCTCCTGAACACGGAAAAATATTTATTATAATTTATTTCTTCAGATTTCAAAAAATACAACAAATTTAACATTTATACTTACAAATAGTGCCATAGAATAGATATGTTTCCTTTACCCTTTTCACTAGAAAAAAGAGCTGTCGTAATTTTAAATTTGATAACAACCTTAACGTCAAATTTACGTCATCACTTTTTTTTAATAGAGACTAGACAAAAGTAATGGATCTATTCTATCGTTACGCTCTTTTAGTATAAGCACATCTTTAAAAAATTGTAATAAATTAATTGATAATCCTAGTGAAAATTTAAGACTATCAGCGTCTTTCTCTTTCCAAACAGCATACAGAGAACGAATCAAATTATAGTCTTAGAAATATGAAATTTTGACAATTTTGCCCCCTAAATTCCGATGTCTGCCAATAACCCGTATAAAATTTATCTCACAGATCGACGAGGACCTAACGGCGCGCATCAACATGGCCGACTCGAAGTTCTCGTTCCAAGAGAAGGGGCGCGTGTACGCGCCGGCCTGGATGGCGCCCGAGGCGCTGCAGCGGGCGCCCGCGCGCCGCAACTGGGAGGCCTGCGACATGTGGAGCTTCGCCATACTGCTGTGGGAGCTCGCCACCAGAGAGGTAACTGGTGTCCATACTTACTTTACTACGCCAACGAGGGATATATGCGTCACAAAATGCAACGTGAATGTGGTCTTCACGCAATGAGATAAGGTTCAAAGTCACAAGCTTTACCAGTTGTTTAGTTAAGCGATACATACATAACTAGGGCCTACCGTGTTTTTGGCGCATTTATTTCATTCATTTAATCTTGTGCTGTATCATTACAAGTAAAGCTATAGTCTTGAAATTCATGTGTAAGATATTTGAGGATTCACTCTAATGACAAGTGTTTATCGAAATACGATTACTTATAGTTCGCTCGATAAAAAAAAAATCCAAAGTCGTCTCTAAAAAATAAAATAAATTCGTAGTACGACGCTAATACTGCACGGCAGGTTATGGCTTTTTGAATGTTAATAAAACAAGATGTTTTCTAGGGCTTAGTGTTGCTACATTTTTAAAATATGTATTTGTTTTAGTAATAAGATGAAAATACCCAAAAACACGCGCAGTCCAACCAACCTATCTTGAGCCATCGTGCCTCCCCCACGCCCAAAATCGCCCACCCAAAATCGATTAGCGCGAAAAGCTCGGTAGGCCCTTAATATGTAACATGCAATGCAAACATGCAAGGTTTTCATAATTGTGCCAATTTGCCGCGCCCAGTGGGCCCAGAACAAAAATTTACATATTTTTTTTAATTTTTCGCCATAGTAACAAGGTAAATAGTCGTTACTATCTAGTTGAAACGTCTCATTTTCAAACCCAGGTTCCCTTCGCCGACCTGTCTCCGATGGAATGCGGCATGAAGATAGCTCTGGAAGGACTCCGCATCTCCATTCCACCAGGAGTATCCCCGCACATCTCCAAGCTCATCAAGATATGCATGAACGAGGACATTGGTAAAAGACCCTCTTTCAACATGATACTGCCCATTCTTGAGAAGATGAAGAAATAGAGGTGATGTACGTTCATTTCACACGATATGACACACGATTATAACGCTTGGCGCACTTTATCAGATTTTCGACAGAAACGCGTGGGCGGTTTGAGCGCGTGTAGAGCAAAAGGTTTTCTCTGTTATATATGATAATGTGCGCGCAACCTTAAATTCTCGAACCAGTCATTTAAAATTGAAACTTTTCTTCCATTCACGTACTTACGTATTTTTTATTGATGTGGGGTCAGCGGGGCAACACACCAATTGTTACTAAAAGCTTCCGAGGGAGGCATTTATGTACCACGTTTTGTGCCCAGAGTACCGATATAAATAGTAGAAAATGGTAGAAAAATAAACTAAAATTTAACACACGGAATTGTTGCCATTATCAAGCATTTTACGTCAAAAATGTGTCCGTTACGACAAGTAAGAAAGTGAAGAAAGTGGCGCTCACATTTAATTTCTACTGTTATATTGTACTCTACGTCTTATGAGATTGTCTGGTATTGCAATTGTTTAAATTGCTGAGCTATAGAAATAATTGAAATAGTACAACATGTTATTATTATATGCAGTTGATATTAATGTGTAGTATTCTGCCAGTGCCATAATCATAATACGAATGGCCAATACATGCAACGATTTATTGAAAAAGTGAATACTATGGGCCAGTAAAAATAAATGCTTTTACTGACCCAATGTTAGACGTTTTGCAACTTTTTTATATTTATGACATCACTTGATTTCTACTGCCAGTATTCTTATTGTTGTTTAACATTAAGGTTGTGTTTTTAATAATTTAAACAATATTTTTGGAGATTGAATTATATTTATTATAAGATTATGATAAGTAATAATTTACTAAAATGTGTAGGTGCTTTGGTGTTTACAAAATAAAACAATAAAATATGAGCAGAGTGCCTTCTTGTATATGTATAGCATGCTTGAGTAAGAACATGAATAATTAAGGATGATTAAATAAAGAAATAGATGGTTGCCAATGTCTAGTTTCGCTATTTAGTTTCTTCATTAAGTTCATAGATTACGCCATTGCGTTATACAAAGCAAAGGTCAAAATGCCATACAAAATGAATGGTGCAGAGACTTCTTTAGCAAAACTAGCAACCAGCAGGTTTATTAGTTTGAAAGAACTCGAAGTTGTATTGATTTAACGCTCCCTTACATATTAGACGATTCTGAAAGGGACGGATGATCTTTGTCGATTGCAATTTTACTAGCAGGGACTCTATTTATATTTTAGAACAAATAATATATCTGAGTACATATGCATCACTGTGCATCTTCTATCGCATGTACAACGGAGAGTGCTCCGAGGAGTTATTCGGGTTGATCCCTGCCGCATCCTTCCGCCACCGCCCTACGCGACAACACTTCCATCCTCACCATCTGGATGGTTGGTTGTCTTCTACTGTGCGTTTTTCCAGAAATTTCCTGCCTCGCACAGCAAAGCTCTGGAATGAGGTTCCTGCTGCGGTATTCCCGGACCGATATGACCTTCAAGCTTTCAAAAAAAGAGCGTACTCCTACCTAAAAGGCCGGCAACGCACTTGTGACTCTTTTGGTGTCGCAGGTGTCCATGGGCGACGGTAATCGTTTACCATCAGGCGATCCGTCTGCTCGTTTGCCCCCTATATCATAAAAAAAAAAAAAAAAAATATTGGACCTAACTTTATATTTGTAGTTTAAGAATTATTATAAAATAACATGAATCTCTGTATAAATAATAAAATAATTATGTGCATGAGCCTAGGTCATGTATTAAGCATTGGGCCACTCTTCTTCTAGTGACCTTAACAGATGTCAATGGCTTAGTCACACATGGTTTGCTTTTATGCTGTTATTCTCTTCGACAAAAAACTACCTTAAAACTTAGTCACATCAAAATTGACTATATCACTACTTGCTTACGTATTTGTAGGTTAACCCCTCGAACACCGTTAGTTATGTATTCAATTTTATTACTGTGACTTTTGATGGGTATCCAATATTCAGTATCCAGCAGACCAGCTAATGTACTTGATATACAATATAAGTACTGAAATGAATGTTGATAGTGTTAGTATTATGAGGTTGATACGTAACAGTGTTGCTAGCAATTGCCTCATTTAATTATATACCAATTGCAAACATGACACAAATGTGAAAGTGGTGGGAAAACTTTCTTCATGGGGAGCCAGAATGTATATGAAATTTCAGAGCAGGGCCAGAATTGGACCAAAAATGCAATGATGATTTGAAACTTTTAATTAATCATATAAAAGTATAAACATTTTTATTTCAAATCGTTTAATCAAATGAAATTATTTGCGCAAATATTACCTATTTACAAATTACAATTTAATTTTTATTCAAAGGCCCTGTCAATGGGTTATTTCGAAGGACCAGTGATCGGCCAGAATAATTATTTTTCGGGCTATAATACTGCTGCTACTGCATAATAATGTAAACTGCTGTTCGAATAGACTTTTTTGTTCTATACCTGTTTTTTTATGACCTATGCCCGTGTTATCATATGAGTGTTGCAACATTGCTTGTAGATGTACCTATGTATACAATTATGCTTGTAATGTGCCTTAGAAATGCCTAAAGAAATTAATTGTAAAATCTAAGATGTGTAAATGTGCAGTCTTTGATTATTGATAAAATAATATACAAATAACATTAAAATCATGGACACAAATCTAATAAATTAATGTACTATTTTTTGATGTGAAATGATGTAAAATTAATTTATGTTACAAATAATTTTTATAAAATTTACCAATTATTGCTGTTTCATTTGTAAATTCCACTTTGTACCTCTGTCGCCTTGTCTATCTTTCAAATTCATAAAGTATAACTAAGTAAGTAAGTAGTTTGATGCATCTTAAATTGCTTTGGAAAATTCATAGTTTCTACCTCACTCAACATTATTCTTCAATAAAATGATTTACACATTCACAGCCTCTTAAATGTTAGAATGCCATACAATTTGGATACTTAGTTTTCTTATTATTTGCATTATTGACTAGCACCACTATGATACTATTGGCACTGCTATGTATTGTAATGGTGACAGTCAATGGTGCAAATGAAACTTCAGCGTAGAATGTGTCACAAAAGCGGTTCCAAATTTGAATGGTATAGTATAATTAGTATAGAATGTCAGCGCATTAATGTTTTAACACATTCACAGTTCCATACAAGTTTCAAATTCCTGGTAAGTCCAGCAAATTAGTTTAATAATTGTACTGTCCTGCTCAGTGTGTAAACAACATATTGTAGAAATATGAATGCAAGTCTGGTTGTTTCTTAGTGTCCCATATGTGGGCACAGACTTGTGGAGCTAAATTGCTGTGACCCTTATATGGGGCACTGGACTGTGAAAGTGTTAAGAATAATCATCATGAGCTGTTGCCTATTCTAAATTGAAAAGACAGCTTTTGCCTTTTATCTTCAAAAGTTCTTTAGGTCTAACTTTGGTTGCTAAAACTAAGGCTTTATCTGGTTTCCTCATACTCTGTGTGAGGAGTTTCCTAGCCACAGTAACTCTGCGAGCATCAAAATCATGGGCTGATAGGAATATCATAACGGGTAAGAGTAGGTAAAAACGATTTACATTAAATTATTTTATTTATAATGAGAGGCGCATATAATTTTCACGTAAGTTCACTTTTCGCCGCTTCACAATGCCGTACAAGGTCTTTCAGCTTGTACACCAAGTCCTGCAGTTCCTGACTTCCGCAATTGAAGCGTATATCGTCCCCGGAATCAGTTTTAAGCACCACTGTGTACAGTAAGTTATCTGAACCAACGCCCGGAGTGTTCGTTACAACTTCTAGTTTCCACTCAACATCTACTATTTTGGACAAAGTGTTGGAGTCTAGAGTATCCATAATGATTGTAATAGTCTACAAATCGATTGTAATCATTTTATTTCTTTGTTGAGAAACTCTCAGGCATGAAGGATGCACTGAGCAAGTTGTTGTGACGTGTTGTGACGTTTACTAAAGGGCTTAACTGTCAATAGTGTCAATGTCAGTTTGCTAAGAAAGCCTACGTGACAGTCGCAAAATGTTGCCATGAGTAAAATTTAATACAAATACAAATAATTTCTTTCCAAAAAATAACAATAAAACACAGTTACATTTTTACTGAACCCCACACTAGGCATGGCCTGTCCCGTGGGGTAAATGTTACGGTTTACAAAATAATAGATTACATTAGCGGCTATTTGCAATAATAATAATAATAATAATAATCTACCATTTTGAAGATATTGCACGGTAATTAATTATTCTATATCTATGTTTATCATAATAACGTTTATTTCCGCAACATACACTAAAAAGACTAAATAATAAATAAAAATGCTTAATTCGTATTCAAAATAACTTTATTTCAAGATACAGTCGTAAAATACCACAGTAAGTTAGATTAGAACACAATACAGAAAACAATTCCTTTGCACAAACAAAAACTCATCACAGAATAACACCTAGACGTGACTTAAAACTGAGTTGGTAAGCTGCATTCGATAAATTCATCTACGCGTTACTTAGTTGTTAGTAGCTTGGGATTAAACGCTTAATTACCATAAATTTATTCTTATATATCACATTATCAACAGCTACACTACGCGGTACGAAGAACAATGAAGCGTACCTCAGACTTAACTTTAAATAAGTTGCATTCTGTAAATCTGAATTTCGGCACCACAGAATAATTATAACTTTGTAGTTTTAGTGCTTAATTTTATCTACTCAGCTATATCAATCTGTGGTCTTCTTAATTAACTGCGACGGATAGCGATAATCTTCAAGAGTCGACTAAAACAGTTAGGCCTAAATAAATTCAACATTTTTACTCGTCAACAGTCAAAAACAAAATTCAAATGTCCTTACAATTTAGTACATACATTTCATAATATAATTATGTAACAAAATATCGCTTTTTCTTATCTAGTCGAGTGTGATTTTAAATTTTAGCGAGTTTATGTACAACAACTACTTATAATTTTATGACAGCCCAGCAGCAGCAGCAGCAGCAGCAGCAGCAGGCAGCAGTATAATTTTATGATTAATTTTATGCAAATATTGGCAGAAAAAAAATTACAACACACCAACACAACCACCATAACCAGAAACCAGAAAAACCAGACCATAAGAAAGAAAAAATCTTGGTGAAAGTTAAGACGTATGGAACGTAATAAAATTAATTAAAATAGTCAATCAGAAAAAAGTGTTGCCAATGACATTATCTAATTTTACCATGAAATTGATGTTGTTATTTCTATTCCAGACTGTCACATTTCATTTTAGAACGCATCTTATGTACAAACGTGATAATCTACGATTTAATACTTTCATTTTCGATACACAAGATAGGTACGAATATAATATAATAACTTAGCCTATTATTAAACTATCACAAGGAACCAAAATTATATAAATAAATTCAATAAATTTTAAAAAGCTGCTTCATTCATTCATAAATACTTAAAATTACTTGATAAACAAAATTCCAAGCTTGGTTCCAATGTTCATTTTTCTATCTCTAAAAATTACACAAAAACTAAAGTTACAAAATAATAAACATAATTCCTTAGGAAAAATTTTTTTAAATTTCCTATGGATTAATTTACCCACAAATTAGGAACACTGGTTTCTATGCCAAGTTTCGAATCTTGTCTATCAAAGTAAGTAAAGTGTGGTTGGTTTATTATCTATAAAATATCAACAAAAACAACACACAAGAAAGCTAAAACTGATCAAAACTAAGTAACAAAAAATTTGGTGATATCACATTAGGTTCTTAAAGAATAAAAGCTCAAACAAGCGTTAGTGCGCGCAAAATCAAATATTGGTGAAATAATTCTATGTAACATTAACTTGTAAACTTATACTTGCAATGCTTTCAATGTACCAACGCAATGCAACATAAGTGCTTTGATTGTGAAATGAAGCTAAAAGGGGCTATTATGCTCAATAGAAATTACTGGCAGTTAATCGTAATGTGACGATTTTATAGTTACTGGATCTTTCACTATGTTTATTTAATATTATAAAGCCAGTATTAGTATTGTACAGTAAAAACACTAAATTTTAACAAATTAGGGAATAAAAGATGATCTGCATGAAATCAATTTAGGCACAGGCTTTCGTGACTTTCTCATGTTATAGTCAGTAAAATCACAATTTAAATCACAGCTGTGTAATACCAAAAATATGTGATGCTTGAAAATGTAATAATTATCGATACTTATATTATGTCGATATGACCCCCTAGACCACCATTTTAGTAGATTACTCTAAAACTTAACGATATTTTTAAAAATGGAACAGATTTGGAACATCTAATAGTTTTAAATGGCATGGACACAACTTTTTTCAGCCTGATACTTATGAGTTAGGTCAGTGTAGCGCTGTTAATAGAATTATTACTTATATGATTCTACCACGCATCATTATAATACCTACATAGTTTGTTATAGTTCCATCATATAGCTATGATTATGAATTATAGCGGCCTATATGATGTAAAAATGGTGTAGGCCCTTGTAAGCCAGAGATCTTTATTCAGTCGCTTTTCGATATTGAAATCGTTTGTTATTTAAAACAAATTTTGTCATCCCCTGAGTTTGAAGTGAATGACATCAAAATATTTTGGGTCGCTACTTGTTGGTACGTAATAATAGTGTTGAAAAATATGTATGTAATATCCCTTTGTTTATTTTGCATTGTTTCGTCAGAATTTTAAAATAAATTTCATTTTACAATTTTTGAATAATGGCTGTTGCATTATAGTGACATATTACCGGCAGTGTTACCAGTTACTGAATGAAAAATAAATGTTTCCTAATAATAGATACCTAATAGTCAACAAGTGTATTTCAACTTTTCAACATGTGAACGAGTTGCCAAAGAGCATAAACACTTTTCAAATCATCCGTTTGCAATTCTTCATCCATACCACAAAAAAAAATCATAAGACGTCACAAAAATTCTAATTAAAAGTAAATACAGCAAAATACGAATAGTGCAGTGACTACTGAACTGTTTTGGTTGCGTTCCGTTTACAGCGAAAAGAACTTGAGAAATGCCGCGGGGGGCACGGGGTGAGGGGGGAGCGGCCCCCCTGCCTCCTTCAGACGCTCGCGGTACTCCGGGCACTGGAAAAAAAACAAGTTTATGACATTACAATCGTAAAGATAAATGCAGATTGGTATATTATCCATCAGGCATAGATCAAAATATTTTATGAAACACGTGCGGTGAATCACGAAAATCGATTCATAAAGCTTCCAGTTTAGGTTGTGCTTCTAATAGACTATCGATCGCAATTCTTTGTTTACCGCCTTTAAGACACAATAAGGGTAGACATAACCAAAATTGTCGTTGCCAGACGAAGACTGAAAAAACTCCAAACATTTGGATAATATTAGTTTTTTCCTCGGACAGCTTATTCAAATATAAATTACCAATATATCGGCCTTCCAAGCAATAAGCCCTGTAACCAGAGACGATATTCAATATTCCCTAACCGTTAAGGTTACGTTAGACAACTGTTTATTCATAACTAGCTTTTGCCCGCGACTCCGTCCGCGTGGAATTAGTAATTTGGGCAGCTTATTTTTTTTATCGCTTTTTCTTCAATTATGGCTCTCCTTAGTTCCTCGATATTAAAAAAATTACCCCCCCCCGCACCCTGCAACCCGCTCCCTCCCGCACTCCCCCCGCACAGCAAACCCCCCCCCCCCCCCGCACCCCTCCGCACCCCCTGCACGCCCACCCACACAGCACCCCCCACACACCCTCGTTCGTCCCATGTCAAGCGTGCCAAGTTTTACTTCAAGTTTTTTTTTGTAAAATATCTTGAAAACGGTGCATCCTACGGCAAAATCAATGAAATGTTCATCCCCCCTTGAAACTCCCGCACACCACCCCCGCAACCTCACCACTCTCACCCCCCCCCCCCACCCCCCTGGTGTTAACACTGAAAGAATTTTTGAAATCGGAGCAGTAGTTCTTGAGATTAGCGCCTATATAGAAGTTTTACTTCAAAACCCCCGATTTTGAAACATTCTTCCGCTCCGCTCCGCTCCTATTGGAGTTAGCGTGACGATATATAGCCTATAGCCTTCCTCGATAAATGGGCTATCTAACACTGAAAGAATTTTTCTAATCGGAGCAGTAGTTCCTGAGATTAGCGCGTTCAAACAAACAAACTCTTCAGCTTTATATATTAGTATAGATATCTCTGGACTTTTTTTAAATTCAACCTGGCAACACTGGGTTACTATACTTGCCTGGTCAGCGATGCAGGGGTGTCCGAGCGAGCGCCAAAACAGGCACTTGCAGTGGCGGCACAGCGATAGAGTCTCTGTGAACTGAGCTTCTTCGCGCAGCCCGTACAGCCTGAGAAACAAGAAAGTTTAAGTCTCAGAGGCGGGAGAAAAACACCGCCAACAGCCTCGTGATCTAGAGAGGCTCCCGTTCAGTGTTGCCATACGTTAGAATTTGACAAAGATTTGAATTTCGTCCCTTCGTCCGAATTCGGTGGACCAGAAGCCGTGGAGGTGTAGTGGTTTGACCTATGGCCTCTTAAGCAGACGGTCGTGGGTTCAAGCCCGAGCTCGCACCTCTCGAGTTTTCGGAAATTACCTTCTGTCTTCGTATGTTTTCTTTGAAAAGGCTAAAATTGGTTAGTTCGTAAAAAATTAAAACTAATTTAGTCGTGCTTGACAAGACGTAAATATACAATGTCAATGAACCTCACTCGAAATATCGTAATTAACGTGTCTACTATATTAGTAGTAGCTTTTATAATGCCAATATTTCATTGCAACGCGTCTAAACACGTATATTAACGAATATTTATAGTTTAAGTCTATAACACAAGTAATTAACTAATGCCAGTAATGTAAGCTTATTATAGCGTGCACAGTTGCATAACAATATTTTACAATAAGACTTGCTTAATCTGTACAAATAAAAAAAAACCTGACTGATTGACTGATTGATTCAGTCACTGAACACGTCAACATCCAACCCAAACCCATAGCCCTAAACTGAAATTTTAGAAGTTACCTTTATGACGTAGGAAAGAAATAAGGACGGATTTGTTGAAATTCTCACGGGATTTATATGTTCAATTCAGAGTGCGCCCATCTCCGTAACTCTTCAAATGACTGAATTAATGACTTGAAATCTTATTATGAGTTCTGCGATAATGACGTTTGACCGAAATGGACACATACGTATTTCATTTTAAAAGTACGAGTACCTAGATATAAGTCATATCCTAATTGTTAGCCTAGGTATGTCACAAAATTACGGAAGCATGCCTGAAGTGTATAATATATTAAATGATCAAAAGCTGTTAGCCAAATAAAACTAAAGAATGCATTACAAGATAAGCCGGAACCTTTAGCTCTGCAAGTGTGTGCAGTGCTATTTCGGTCAGTTCAAGTGGGAACATAAAGTCCATATTTAATAACTTCGCCCTCAAGCGTTTCGGCGTACAGGAGTAACAAACACACACACACACACACACACACACACACACACACGCAGACTTTCTTATTTCTTACACCCGGACCCGACCGAATGCGAATTAATTATTGAAGTGAAACTTCTAATGCGACTTCCAAAAAACGTTGCGTTAAACGTTTAACGCAACGCAACGCAAGTTGACGTTTACGAGACGTTTGCGAGGGGGGGGGTGAGGTGAGGGGTGTGGTGAGGGATGAGGGTGGGTGCGGGGGTTTCAAAGGGGGGATGAAAATTTCATTGATTTTGCCGTAGGATATACACCGTGAAATTTTAGTGGTAGTTTTCCCGAAACGAGGTGATTTAGTTTCGATTGTACAATTGATTTATAATTACTATTTTGACTAGAGTCAAAAATCCAATTGTGAAAAACGAAAGTCGAAAATGACCGCAAACCAATAGTAACGCTTCGTTGGTACAAGTAGCGTACGATCGTACGATAGGTTAGGTACCAACGAAGCGTTACTATTGGTTTGCGGTCATTTTCGACTTTCGTTTTTCACAATTGGATTTTTGACTCTAGTCAAAATAGTAATTATAAATCGATTGTACAATCGATACTAAATCACCTCGTTTCGGGAAAACAACCACTAAAATTTCACGGTGTATATTTATTTGAGTTATTAATCAACAAAATCGTTTTTTTTTCAACTTCCCAACATGCAACTTACTTCCTCAGCTGATGGAACACAGCCTTCCAGTCGACGTCATCTTTCCCTTTGATCACGGCGTCGAGCTGCGGCCGCGTGAAGTGGAACGCCACCAGCTCGCGCCAGGTCCGCTGTTCCGAGCATACTGATGCCATCACGCTCCAGGCTGACGAGGCGGCCTGGACCGAGGAGTTTCAATAATCAGTAGCTGTTTGCGTCCATACAGAACTGCGGTAATAGTAATTCTATGTGTCGCTAGATGGCGCTGTACCGACGGCCGCAAATCCTGAATGGCGGTATCGTTTGTCTGTCGTAGATTTCTTAAGTATAGCGGTATTAATTTGATATCTTTCAATTGTGAAGTGACTTGTTGATTCATTATTCGCGCCCTCTTTGAAGATTAGGGTTACAAACTGTTGCTTTGTTGCGGTTGGGGAACAGCATCGAAAGAAAGACTGGATTTATTTAAAGGAATCCTTATTCACAGTAGACCACAGGTCATATAGTTACCATGAACTAAGAAATAACTAAAGTGAATGAGATCAGGGGCTGAAAATAACTAGTTCCTCGTAAACGACCTTAATCGGTCTCGGTCCCCGCTGATTTAGCTCTGCAGAAATCGTCCAGTGTAAGTACTTTATTATTAGTAGCTATATATTTCAGTACTCAAAAACTCAGAAACCTATTTTGTACTAAACCAAATACGATCTCCGGACCACAGAATCCGATTCAAGCTATTTTTTACTTCTTAGTTCATGACCGACTCAAGCCTACTAGTTCCCTGATTTTAGACTTTGTTTCAGTCGGAACTAAAGGAACTAAAAGACCGAACCAGTTCATATGACCGTGTGAACGAGATCGGAGCGGTCCCTTTAAAGATCGAGCGGGCGCAACTCGTTTTGGTCCTTTCATTGATATTTTTAAGGTATATTTTACTGTTTTGGTTTAGCGTAGCTGAGGCACCGTTAACAACAAAAGTTATCACAGACATCACAGTTAACAAAGTTCTTATATTTAACAAGAGCAAGTTGATCACTTGATGCGATGGTAGAAGACCTAGGAAGAAGTATTGAGGTCAATGTAGGTAAATAAAAACACTTACATCTAAATCCCTGTGATCCGCTATCCTTAACAGTATCTCCCTGATACACTCCTCAGGCAAATCGTGAAGTTTAGGCACTACTTCTGGTCCCGGCTGAAAAGAGAAATATCAATAAATTTACCAACACATGGCAACATACAATAGGACCAACCACAATGGGATACAATCATGGCTTAGTTTTTGAGTTTTTTTAGAATATAAATCATCATCGATAAGCATAAGAAACCAAAGTTGTCTTTCTTATGGACATAATTTAGTGACTCCGTGTCAGCAAACTTAAGATTTAAAGGAGCCGAAAGTTGACCAGACGTCTTAATCGCCGATGTAGACTTGACTAGAAAAAATATTGGCTATAGCCCCTTAACTTTTGCAATGTTTATATTTTGTTGCTTATTCTAATCGCGGATGCCCACGTCACGCGCACGCTCCAACTGGCGGGGAGAGGATACTTGCGGGCGGATACACCCACCTCCTGTATCCTGATGCTGTCAGCGATGTGCCGGATCCTGGCGATGGCGTGGTCGTGGTTGTGCCAGAGCGCGCGCGAGCCCAGCGGCCGGCCCCAGCACGCGCGCCGCTCCGACTCGCGGAGGGAGGTTAGCGCTACCAGCAACGCTCGCAAAGCATTCAAGTTCTGCTTCGATGTCGCCACTGGGAAACGAACGATGGTTGCCTTTAGTACTGATTGGTAACCAAAATTTCATAACTGGCTACAGCCACAGCTGGAAACTGGCTGGTTATAAAGTTTTGGTTACTAAACGGTACCTACTAAAAGCATGCTTAGAACATTGAATAATCCAATTTACAATTCAATTACTGTCACCACCTCAGCCAAGCCAATATACATCCCACTTGGGCTTTGGATCGGGAACTTCACACACTCCATTGAGTTGTTTGGCTTCACCGAAAAGCTTGTGGTAAATTTCAAATGTAACTTCGCACATGAATTCCAAAAACTTAGAGGTGGGAACCCGGAATTTGAACCTGCGATCCTTTATTTATTTATTTATTTATTAATACAGTTCACAATTATAGGCTTACAGTGAAAACCAAAACGCCTACATTGCTAATAAAATGTAACAAAATCACATAAAAGTTAGGTACAAACTAGGTGTAAGTTAGGTAGGTTTGCTTGAGAGGTCAAAATACTAGGCTACCACAATTAATTAATGTTATGTTAGTTACTTATGCAAATGCAACACCAGAAATGCCTTTAAAAAATATTATACACCATTCCCCTCGAATAGAATCGTTAAGGAATTCCAGTGCTTCCACAATGCGCATGTGAAACCATCCCAAACACATACTGAATGTAAGCTACATAAACGATTCAGGAGAAGGCATTATTGCTAATCGCCGTTACGCCGCGCAAGTTGCGGACAGTTCACTCTCCTCAATCCCAAATGCTGGTATACCACTAAACAACACTAAGTACTCCGCTTTTCTTCGCTCACCTTGGTCCGCAAGTTGTTCCAGCATAGACAATAGCAGCTTCTGCGCTGCTCCCGGCAAATGCGTTAACTTCTGCCCGCCGAGCAACAACTCCAACAGCGCGCAGATGTAGTTGAACCGCCGGACGTCACGCACGGCCGACGAGAAGTCCAGGCGTCGCACGGCTTCTGATAGGCCGTTGAAACCTGCGATCTGTGAATGAGTGTCAAAATTTATAATGTACAATCTACATGTATGATCTATAATGTGGAAAATGGGTTCTCAACCTTAATTTGTCCACCACCTCTTTGAGATATATTTTTTAAAGCTACACCCTACACCAATTGGGAATGTCTAAAAAAAATTACCAGTGGTTTTTATATTTTTTTTGTATAGAAAAGTCAATTATAAGGAAATAATTTCAATATTTTGTCATTTAGTTCTCTACTTTTTTCAAAATTAATTATTGAAACTATTTTAGTTGATGACGTCAGATTATAATTGAGGGCTCCCACAATGCCAAATTTCTAAATCTATCTAAATGCGTACGATAAGGCAACCCCTTTAATTATTTTTTGCGTAGTGGTGCACTATACACTGTGTCACTTTACTGGCACTGTCAAAGTGCTAGATGTCAGACAGCGGGTCCAAATCAAACTCCGTAGTATAATCCACGCGTAAATTGTGAAGAATTCTAACCACATAGAATAAAGTACGACTTGAACCGGTCACGCAAAAAAAACCAAAGTCATATGAAGGTCATTGCTTATTTGTTATATAATAAATTCATTACATAATATTAAAATTAAATAACTACAGAAAACGAGTTAAAAAGCATTTATCTCGAAATGGTTTTCGATTTACTATACATTGCAAAAAAATAGACATCCCCAATTGATTCTGATCGATATCGATAGGTTTGGCTGATCGACGGTTACCGGTCGGTAAATGATTGATCGACAGCGGATCGATGGTACTGTTCGACGTCGATCGATTGGTGTGGTAGGTTTGGCTGTAGTAGAAACTATTGATCGACCACGACCAATTCATTCCACCATTGATCGATGCCATCGACCAATGGTGTAGTAGAAACTGTCAACCGACGTCGACCATTACAATTTTTAGTTCTTAGCAGTGCTTTGAGATTGTTAGTCCTACCAGGTCAAGCATATTACGATCTAAGCCATCCTGAAGCTACTCAGCGTATTTGGAACACCAACTTGGGCCTATGGAAAACCTGTTGGTGCATATGTATCTATATGCTTAGCTACATCTTTTTTCAATGTTATAGGGTGGAAACGAGCAAGTGGGTCACCCACCGCCACCCAACGGACACCCAACCAACCAACACCAAATGGCAGATAAGTTGCCAGCCCAGAGGTCTAAGTTGGGATACCTCTTGTGCCTGTAATTTCACCAACTGTCTTACTCTCCATGCCGGAACACAGAAGCGCAGCGCAAGCACAAGGTTTGGGGGCAAGATTAACGAGGAAGATGATGGTAGCGATCCGGACAGACCTTGCTCAAGGACCTACTGCCTGCAAAAACTGTTAATAGTTAGACGTTTATTTTACTAACCTCTCTGGTACACTTGATTGTGATATGACAGTGTGGAGGCACTCTGGCCACAGAATCGCCTTTCTCACCATCGTCACCTTCCTGGGCCCTGCAACAGAAAACACCACAACCAAAATTAAGATCTCAGTATTCTAAATTTGCCGAGGCGTTGAGTTGGAAATCATGGTCATGATCAGGCCGTCGCATGACTGTTATACGGCCACATCTCAAAACGCTGGGTGAGTGCAACAGTGGCACAATCCAAAATATAAAAACAGGGTTTATTAACTGTTAACAGTCATGCGACGCTATGTCCACTCATGCATCATGGAGTTTATGTGCGAAATCCTTCGATCAACAATACAACTTACACTTCCTGGCACGTACAGCGAAATTGTGGAATCAACTTACGGCAGCAGTGTTTCCAGAAAGGGGTTTATACTTTCTTTAAAGGCCAACAGCAGGCCCATTATTGTCTAACACTTCTGATGCTTGCCTTCGCAATCGCTATTTCTTTCTGTCAAACGGTATAAAATGATGACAGAAAGAGATTGTGAAAGCAGTGAAAGCGAAGGCAAGCGTCAGAAGCGTTAGACAATACGGCCTCAGATCAGTGACTCTCTTTGAGTTATTGATATTCATGGGCGGTGGTGATCAATTGACCATGTCCCATCAGATAACCCGCTTGTTCATTTTCCTACCTCTCATAATAAAAAAAATGTTGTCCTAAGATGATGATGCACAAAGTTAGGTAGTTAGGTATTGCAATGGATTCGTGTAAGTAGCATTTGAAAGGAAAGAATAGCTCAATTAATTTGAAGTGTAACAATCGAAACTCGTGTTGCAAATGGCGTAATGCTTACAGGTTTAATGATGTAGACTTTAGGCTTTAAGGATAGGTATAAAACCGTTGATTTTAGTAGTGTTATTAAATAGGTACGTGCTCTAAGTACTTGCCATTATTATATATTGTTCGCGACTATTTTTGCACATTAATCAAAAAGAACCACCGGCAGGCGGGAATACGAGGGTTGCATTCAGATCATAGAAAAGATTTCTATGAGGGAGGGTACAAAAGGTATTGCTGTGACGAACGCGTACGAGGACGGCTGACCAAAACGGTCCCGAAGCTAGAAGAAAACAAGACGTAGCCGTGTTAATATGGGACAAATCTTTAGAAAAAGAATTAAACCTACTTGTGAGTTGGATGACATTGCAAGTACAGTCAACAAAAAGTACAGTCAGCAAAAAGTACAGTCAGCAAAAAGTTTGTATTAAAACCTGCCAAGAGCGTGTCACACGCGCCCAGAATAGGGTTCCGTAGCCCAGCGCTGCATACTCCAATAAGTTGTTATTGGAACATCAACTTTGTTTATGATTGCTACTATTTTAGGGTCCCATATTTTAGTATTTATTATTTAGTTATTTTACTATCCGTATTAAGCAAGTAATATTTTTGGAAGGATTTTGTATTTCGTACGAGATTTTCCAAGTAGATATTGTATATATATTATCCCAGGCATATCCCAGGAGAACGCTTACCGAGATAGTACCCTATAATTCAATTCAGATCTTTGTCTATCTGTACTGTACGCCAAGTTTCGACCGAACATCTTCACAAACTTTCTCATATTAGTAGTATAACATTACTAAGGTAAATGAATACACCAGTGTTCGACACTTTGATTCCAATAACCGATAGCTTGCTTGTCGCCTTTATTGCTACGAATTAAGATCGAAAGTGTCGGCAATTGGGGCAGCGTTGGGCACTGGGGTGTAAAACTTAAACTTACGTCCTACTTTATATAGTTCAATGTATATTGTGCGATTTGTGCGTATAGAATAATAAAGTCAGTAACCAAATCGTTTCCTACATTTCGTGCTTCATTTTCAGCAATAGCGCAACTCATTTCATTAAACACGTAGTATGTAGGTAGAAGTCGTTAGAGCTCATTAGTAACTCTTCGCTAGCTTTTAAAGTCTGATGTCTAACTAAATGCAAGCAGTGAAAAGAGGTTCGTTAATGGAAATCGAATTACCTTCAACGTCAAGACAAAGTACCCAAAAATATTCCAATCCTAGCTCCGTTCATACAATTCGCCCTACAATATCATCTGCGGCAGAGGGCCCAGAAGTATAAAATAAATAAATACCATAAACTTAACACCAATCCTACTCCCAAAAGTAAGCAAAGCTAGAGTTATGGGTATAGAGGCAACGGATAAATACATAATTATTAAACACGCAAGACTCTAGAGCAAACATTCGTATTCTTCAGTCATATCTGCCTCGACCAAGCATCGAACCCGGGACCTCAAGCTTCGTAGTTAGGTTCTCTAATCACTGGGCTATCCGGTCGTCTAAGTAAATTAATCATAAAAAGTAAGCTAAGCGACTAAATAAAATGAAAATGATTTATCCTAATTTGCTATCATTCCGGAAAATTTTGTACTCGTAGTATGAATTCTTTGTTTCAGTCTCGGTAATTTTAAATTGGAACAATATGGGATTATAAAATTTCGAATTAATATATAAGATTTCAACTTGAACGCGAAAAGCGAGTCAAATCTACGTATGCCATAGATATATAATTAAATCTCCAGAAAATAATCATAACACAAATACCAAGGAGGTGATTTATTGGCTACTCGAATTTATGCTGAACAATGAAATAATAAAAAGCAAAACGACAATACTTTTAGTAGCCTAAGGGCTTGGATGTGAACGCTCAACAGCCTAATATCCACAAACCACTGGCTACTTAGAATGTTATGCGTCTTTTATTTACTTAAAAAAAATGATAGCTGTTGACAAATTTACTCATTTCGTTACCATAAGAAAATAAT
The DNA here is from genome assembly GCA_947859365.1 of Archips crataeganus. Lineage (NCBI taxonomy): Eukaryota > Metazoa > Arthropoda > Insecta > Lepidoptera > Tortricidae > Archips > Archips crataeganus. The sequence continues at coordinate 17,227,832 of OX402058.1, forward strand.
GACAAACAACTCCGAAAAACAAAACACAACGTCTTTATCATTAGTTCGAGCGGCCCTTAGACAAGCTAGCTTTCTCGCGATTTCACTATAATGACAGGGCAGCTATTGCACGTGCGCGAATAACTAGACGGATTATAATTGCACCAGAGTCATGGTTTAATTCATCCAGGGCAGTCATGCCGCGTGTCGGCTTTTAAATTGCATAATTTTTCATAGCCGTGATAACACTCGCAGTAGAGGAAGACCACCAACGAGGTGGAAGGACTACATCTGCCGACAGGCGGGTGGAGGATGGATGCATATATATGGCTGTCGATCGCCAGGCGTGGAGAAATGGAGAGGAGGCCTATGTCCGATGACGGACGAACTAAGGGCTGCTATGGATGGATGGATGGAGTTTTTCATAGAGATCTATCGCAAAAACATAATTGGAGCTCTGCCCTGGGGCATTTCAATTGATAAATTAATCAATATATCTTTAAGGAAAGTGTAATACATCTGCAGCGACGTTTAGCGCCATCTAGTCATCGGATAAAGAAACTGGTATATCCTGCATCTCGCTATCGAAATTTCTCAACTCGGCTGCGTAAATTAATTAAATACAAGAATACAACTTCCAACTGTCTTCCTTCTCTGAGAGAGAGATCTCTCTATTGTGGCCTATTCACACACAAGCGTAGCCAATCTACGTAGGAACAGTACAAGCGGCCAAAAATATGGTCTGTCACGTCACGTCATGATACAACGAGGTCGATTATTTCCTTGCAATAATATAATGATAATGACAGTGACTTAATGACTTCACTCAGAAAAGTCAACCTTAGCGATATATAGATCTCACAGAAACTTTTGTCCAAAAAAAAAGTATAGACCACTTTCTTGGTCGACCGTACATTGCGGCTTTGGTATGTACGGTTGATCATGGCACGGCAGAAAAGTACTTCCAAGTGAAGAAATGACTACTATACAGACTCGAAACAGAGTTTTATAATTTAAAAGAATCAAAACTTAGAATTATAGTGCTCTACGTCTCATAGTCGGAAGCCAAGAGAGGGCGCAAGTTGCCATATCAAATATAAAAATAAAATTAATGTTGCAATTATTAAAAAAGATTTCAACATGTTTATGATAATTACTGATTATAATTGGTAGATCGCTTTGTCTAGTCAATAAACAGTAGACCTTGGGTTTAATGATGCTGACCACACTAACTTAATGCCTAGATTGCCTAGCTTATGCGCCGTAACAAGCCGTAACTATAATAATCCAGTGTTAGCAGAGCCTTGCTTGTGAGCAAAATTCACGCAGTGCGGGATCATTTTATATTGGTTAGTTAGGACCCCTTTAATGTTTTATTTAATTATTTCTTGTTGTAGCGGCCACAGTAATAATCGGTGAAAAAGATAAGAGTTAAAAACGCTAAAAAAACACGTTTCTTGTATGACGACCCCCTTTAATTTTTTACTTTATTATATTTTTGGTATTTGTGTGATAGCGGCCACAGTACTCGTACATAACAGGTGAAAATATTAAGTGTTTGGTTATTAAGGTTCAAGAAATAGAGCCTGTCTGAAACAGACAGACAGCGGAATCTCAGTAATAGGGTTCCGTTGGCACTCTTTGGCTAAGGAACCTTAAAAGACAAAAATAAATAAATAAATAAATAAATAAATATCACAGGACAATTCACACCAATTGACCTAGTCCCAAACTAAGCAAAGCTTGTACTATGGGTACTAGACAACGGATAAACTTACTTATATAGATAAATACATACCTACTTAAATACATATTAAACATCCAAGACCCGAGCACAAACATTCGTATTTTTCACACAAATATCTGCCCCGACCGGGAATCGAACCCAGGACCTCAAGCTACGCAGTCAGGTTCTCTAACAACTAGGCTATCCGGTCATCAGTAAACAAACAATACAACAACAATAAACAAACGACGATTTAGAACATCGTCTAATTCAGTTAAAAGGCACTCTTTATCCAACCGCACCTTGCACAAGCAGGAAGGCCAGAAATAGGGAATCGCCGGGAAATGGGTCGCCGTTTGCCAAGCGTGACCTATATCGCTGAGGTTAGGCTAGTTCTAATCGAAGGGATGCACTATGTAGGTAAAGTCAACCAATTTGATTCCTAGACCACTATAGAACCATGTCATAATGAATGAATTTGTTCATCTTTGACAGTGATTATTGCGTGATGAATGTGCATGTTGTGATCGGAAAGTTGACAATCCTTTGACTCGCAATGACGTTGTAATTATCTAGTAGGTAATGCGGCAAGATTTTATAGTAACCTAGGAATCAAATTGGTTGACTATACCTACTATAAGTAAGTACCATTTGGTTCTTGTACGTTCTCACAGTAAGTGTCGAAGTGACTTTTCGTGTCAGGCAATGAGATGTCACTATGACATTTTTTGTGAAAAGGTTCTGCAATGGCTATGGGTCCCGATTCAGTTGATTCGATTAAGCTACCGAACAACGGTATCAAAATGTCAACCGATAGTGTCTTTTCCAAACTCGACGTTGGTGCAATTATCGATAGAATCGACAAAGCTCTACTTTCAAAAAAATAATTTAATTGATTCGATCGAACATACCTACAGAAGTATGAGAATTTAGTTTTTCATAAACGTTTTCCAACTTTGTTATTAGACATAAAACCCCTGCAGCCTTCAAAGTATGAGAGCTTAGTTGTTCATAAACGTTTTCCAACTTTGTTATTAGACATAAAACCCCTGCAGCCTTCACATGAAGTAATTTCTTATGATATATTGAAGACGAATAAAAGTCTATTTAATTTAAAATCGATACAAAGGGTATGTATGTCTTTTATAAGGTGTACAATTCGTACCGCTAAATAGAAATGGCGTAGTGTAATAAAATCTTTACATAATAGCTAAAACCTAATAAAATGTAGCAGACATTTTGCGCTAGATAGTCATTGCTAATATCATTATTACAAATATCATTTTCAGTAAACAAATAAACCAACATTATGTTTCACATCATTCGTTTGCTTTAAATTAACAACATTTCATTTTTTTAACACCTGAAAATTACTACAGGATTCGAAAGAGTTTCGCCTCCTGAACACGGAAAAATATTTATTATAATTTATTTCTTCATATTTAAAAAAATACAACAAATTTAAAAAACATATGTGTACTTACCTGTACCTCCACAGAATAGATATGTTTCTTTTACCCTTTTCACTAGAAAAAAGAGCTGTCATAATTTTAAATTTGATAACAACCTTAATGTCAAATTTACGTCATCACTTTTTTTTAATAGAGACTAGACAAAAGTAATGGATCTATTCTATCGTTACGCTCTTTTAGAATAAGCACATCTTTAAAAAATTGTAATAAATTAATTAATAATCCTAGTGAAAATTTAAAACTATCAGCGTCTTTCTCTTTCCAAACAGTATACAGAGAACGAATCAAATTATAGTCTTAGAAATATGAAATGTTGTCAATTGTAGTCCATTAACTTAACACTTAACAAAATAATTGCTTAATCTGTGGCAGTGAAATTGTTTATGGCCAGTCGTAACTTTTAAACGTCAAACCACTTTCAGATTCAGAACACTGAATTAATCCCGCTGGCTATGGTGAACGCTTTGATGTGGGAAAATACTTCTATTTTCGGACAAAGGTGTTTCATGAACTTTAAAATAGGTCAGGCCAATAAGAATTTGGTTCTCTATTTAACCTGTGTTGTGTTCTAATTTTAACTTTGTGATTTACGTTATATTTACTTACATAGACGGATTGATATCGTTATTAGCACATAAATATTTTATTATTATTTATCAAATTACCTACGTCAAAGAAAAACACATTCTAAACTCAAACAGTTATTGGCAAGTAGTATGTTATTTTCCAGCATTTCCCGGTAGAACGTAGGTAGAGCATACAATTATTTATAAAGCAAATAGTAAAAAATATGGTTCGTATTAACCGGCATGTGTATTTGCACAATTTATTGTATCCGATTCGTTGGGCTTTCCATTTGCATAACAATTGGCACCAAACAAAGCGAATGACGCTCTGGCCAAAATTGGCCAAATATAATGAAATGACGTTAATCCCGGAGCACGGAAGTGTAACCACTTGAGTGCCCGCGATTCAAAAAAAGGTGCTGTGAAGTGCCCAAGATTTACCGCGCGCCAGCGGCACCGTGTCATGTTTTGTTAATAAATCGATTGCTTAGCTTTCCCTGTACTTTTTGTTGTGATTCTTATTACGTTGTAAAGCTAAAGAAACGGGCAATTTGTTTACATTAATAATTAAATAGGTCTCGGTAGTAAAAATAATTTAAAAAAAATCACAAAGTTGACATGCAGTTCCGAATGGGGACTTTTGCCAGAAATATATTTATTTTTAAAAATCTAAATCGATAAGATATGTATTTTTTATGATTATTTAAAACTTTAATAGTTTACGCTTCTATTGATACCAAATAAAGTATATGGTTGCGAGGAAATATTTTGCATAAAACCTTTTTCATTTGCAATGTCTAAAATGTCAGTTTCACAATTCACCGCCAAACCGCGTGGTTTGTTTATGATTTTTTTACAAATAATTTAGGCATCTGAGGACAAAAATATTGTCATACGTAGATAAAGACACTATTAGTCTTTAAATAACATGTACCAGTTTTGTCAAACTCGCAGCAATTTTTGTTACAAACTATCAATAACAAAAAATAGCCCTACGTACCTACCGTAACGAGTGTCGTTTTTGACGTCCGATTACCGACAATTCCCACCACTTAAAACCACAAATACACTTAACAAAAATACACTCACATGTCACACTTCACAACTAAATATATATCAAGCCGATTATCAACTCATTATATACTCTTTTGTTTTCATTACAAAAGTAAACAAACCCACGTGCAGGGCGTCAGAGTCATACTAGACGTCACCAGACGGGCTCGCGCGGCTATCATTCAACATGGCGGCGGTATAAGGACGGGATACACAGGTGACACAGGCGCGAAACGAAATCACAATAAAATTCATGACATGAATTTCATCACAGATTAGAGAGTTATCACATTGTCAACATGATATTATTTACATTTCATTGTATCAATATGAAGATACTTAGATACTTATTACCAATGAAATGCTAATACGAAATTAACTATCATGCGTAGAGGTTCACTCACGCAGACTTGAATTTCTTCAATGAATAAATTATATTTTAATAACAGTGGCTGTCGTGATATAGAAAAAAAGACTAAACATAGTATGTTATAATGGGTACGGGCGGATTTTAGCATATGTACTCGTAAATTACAGGAACCAGAATTAATTGACAGATTTGAATAATTTTGAACGAAAGTTAAAATTAAAACACAAACACAAAGTTAAAATTAAGCTAATGGTTTTTTACGTACAAGATTGTTGTTTAAAAATATTACGTAATATGAAAATTTGTACACCTGTTAAAAATAAGCGATGCATATTAAATTTTATTCTTATACATAAAATATTATATATTATCAGCATCATAGTCGACTGACCATTCATGAACCTTATTGCAACGAGATAGGGTCTACCAATGGTCGGTTAGCTGTGAGGCTGATAGTCAATATTAAATTATTTAAAAATAATAGCGAGTTAATTTCGATTAATATCCAGGGGCGGGGGGCACGGTAGTAAATTTTGCTAGTAAGTAGTAGTAGTAGTAATTTAGTTCTTATTTTAAAACATTTTACCTCTCACCCTCCGCACCGTACGAAGAATCCATACTAATATTATTAATGCGAAAGTGTGTTTGTCTGTCTGTTACCTCTTCACGCTTAAACCGCTGAACCGATTTAGATGAAATTTGGTATAGTTTGACACCCGGGGAAGGACATAGGATAGACTTATCCCGAAAATCAGCCAATAAGGGGATGAAAAGGGTTGTGCAAGTTTGTATGGAAGTGCGATATAAATAAACGAGTTCCACGCGTACGGAGTCGCGGGCTGCTTTTTTTTTCTTTTATTTTTTTTAAACTTAAACTAAATGAAACAAAACTCCTATGACAACCATTTATTAAATAAAGACTTTGAAGATCAGTACAAAAGATAGTCGAGACCCAAAGTGTGATGGTTTAAGGCTGGATTTTACCAAACTTTTATTCCGAGAATAACGCTTACCTCAGATAGTAATGTTAAACAGTCATAGTGATTTGACATTACTATCTGAGAGTAAGCGATATTCTCGTAATAAAAGTTTGGTAAAATTCAGCCTTAGTCAAATAAAATTTAGGATCGGATCGGACATACCACAAAAAAATGAATGAAATGAAAAGAAAATGGCGCATTGAAGTTTTGCGTGACGTCACTTGTTCCTACACTTTGTATGAGCGTTTTAGGAACCAGTGACGTCACGCCTCGTCACGCGGAACTTCAACGCGTCATATCTTCGTCATTTTTTGTTTAATTATCAAAAGAAAAATTACGTGTCCAATATTTTTTGATTATGTAAAATACGGACTAATAAGAATTATTATTTTTTTACCTAGGGAACATCCCTATTTTCATTCCTACCTAGATAATAGGGTATTACACCATTTTTTGAAAACTGTTTAAAAATAATTTTGAGGTCGTAATGAACCAGTAGAATTTTTATTTAAATTATATAAAACCGAAAAACGCCGTAAAAACTTATTTTTATTTATGATTTTCGTGACATCACTCCGTTAGTATAAAATACGACTACGAAAGACCATGTAACAATATTTGTGAAAATAATGAGTTATAATATATATCATTGGTGTCTTGTGCCTGAATACAATAATACAAGTGCAAAAACGCTACAAAAATCAAAAATAACACAGCACGACTTCGTTTGTGTACTATCGCAGTGACGTAACGCCGGCGGCGGTGGCGTTTTAGACATTTGAAGAACAGATTAAAAAGGACGATTTTTAAAATTGAATTATAAAATTTAAATTTAATTTTTATGAATAAATACCGACGTTTCTCGTTTACTTTTTTCGAAATCTATCTTAAACATGCAGTTTTATATCTTTTCTTACGTGATGTAAAATACCCTATTCATCGTATTACCGTGTGGAATTCTTCAAAACATATCTCCAAGCAGAGAGATACGTTACAATGCTTGCAAATATATTTTGTGCGGCATTGACGACACCAAACGCATATTTTAAACCTGGATTCGCCTGTGCCGATGAAATGATTACCGATCAATATCGGACGCAAAAAACCACCAGCGTTTGGCATTGGCATTGAAGAAGTGGTTTGCACTTGCAGCGGCCGATCTACATTCCTGGGTAAAAACTTTTTTATCATGTCATTTACTAGGGCTTGCCTAAATGCACGTTGTGTCATTTTAGGGTGCTGTGTTTTATAAATGACGTAACTGTTGAGGACAGTAATGTTCAACAGTCTCCTAAATACTTTTTTATACCAAGCTATATTTTTAGCTCGTTCTACTTTATGAGCTGATAACAGCTGGTCCTTTTTATCTACGCCACCCATAGCCATATTATAATCCAGAACGATTTTCGGTTTGTATGTGTACCGTCCGTATTTTTCTTTTCCACCTATATCACCTTCGTGATATGTGGAAATCATGGACACAATATTAGTGTCTCGCCACATCATAACGAAGATATCGCGACAAAAGGATTGTGCAACCTCTCCAACACGCATTTCGGATTTTGATGTTTGCTTAAATGATTCTGGGACAAACTCCCTGTTGAGGCGGAGTGTCCCATAACAATCGGTTTGCTGGGCTTTTAAATAACGAGCTAAAAGTGGCGCATTATAAAAATTATCCATAATAAGGGTATAGCCCTTATTAAGCAATGGTTTGGCCAGATGTTGCACAATCTGTGCTGTGGCATTCGTTGGGGCGGGTGGTGATGAAAATGCAGAAGCTGTCGAAGCAGGAGGCGGCAAAAATTCATGTCTGTTTTCGTCAGGTTGTTGTTGTTGTTGTTGTTCGTCCTGGATGTCAGTTTGTTCTCCATTATTGTCATCCGTCGCTTGTTGTTTTTCTGTATACGTGTGTCCTTTGCCTGTGTAGACAAAGAAACTCCACAAATAGCCAGAACTGGATTCGCAAAGCTCATAACTCTTTATACCAACTTTAGCTGCTTTTGTTGATATTTTCTGAGCGAATGAGATCCGTCCATGCCATTTGAGGAGTGACTCGTCTATGGCTATATCTTGCCCCGGAAGATATAGTGCACTGAATTTTATATTCAGACGATTCAGCACCGGCCATATCTTACGGAGCTTGCGTTCGTCAGCAGTCAGTTCATTCGTCGGAATTTCATTGTCAGTGAAATGCAAAAATTTCTTTAGCAAAACAAACCTGTTGTACGTCATTAAATTTTTGAAGTACTTCAATGTAAGATATCCATTTTCTCTCCAATAATCCTTTTCGACTGTAAATGGAGCCATACCTTGAAGTAGGAGTATACCGAGGAAAATGACTATTTCACCGCGATCTGTATCTTTCCAAAAACAGGCACGTGACTGTGATGCATGGGTTTGCTTTGCTAAAGTAATTTTTGCATGCTTGTTCGTCTCAGTGACTATGAGGTCTAATAAATCATCGTCAAAAAATTTTAAAAACAAGTCTAATTCAGTCAAGTTATCTGTCATTGTAAAAGTCGGTCCTGGAGTGCCACGGAACTCCTCTCGTTTGCCTTTAAAAGTTGACGGTTCACTGTTCCATTCAAACGTCAAATGGTCTGTAGGCAATAAGCTCTGAATCGTTTTGTCTGCTTCTGCATCTTCCCGAGATAACCACTGCTGTGCTACTGAATCTAATTGCTCCGGTACAAAGGCTGCAGCTTCCGAATTGACGTAATTGGGTTCGGGGTCAGGTGGTGGGATGTCATCTTCATCTTCAGTATCACTAACGATACCATCAATCTCTGCTTGCCAATTGTCAAAAATATCTTCCGCCTCTTTGGTGAAGATATCTACAAAAAATATGCAAATTTATATGATTTGCTTAAATTGATTTAAACCTCTATATATATTTATATGTATTATGTTTACCTGAACCACGAATTACTTGTTTTCGCTTTTTGGGCGGAAGTGGAGACTGTTCAGTTGTTGAAGAGGTGTTGAATGCAGGTGAAGTGTGCGGAAGGGTTGAGTCTCTTCGCTTTTTGGGCGGTAGTGGAACCTGTTTCGATGTCGAAGAGGTGTGCGGAAGGGTTGATTCTGAAATGTTAATAAAATGTCAGAAATAGATATCAAACCTTGGAAATTATGAAAAATTATTTAAATAATAGTAATACTTTTTTTCGGCAACGGCAGTGGCAGTGACAGAGATGAAGTCGATGGTGCTGATGTCACAGACGTTAGTTTATATCCTGAAATGTCAGTGTTATATAAAAAACCTAAATCGGAACCTTCTAAGGTTATAGAATAAACTGTATATGTATGTTTGGCTAAAAATAAAAACGAATTCAATCATACTTTTGGTTCCATTGCTACTTTCTTTCGGCTTTTCAATTAAGCTTTTCAACACCTTTCTTGTCGACGGAGACATCTGGTTTTCTATAAAAATAGTACGATAGTAATTAAAATTACAATAAAACAATAAAATATATTACAAAATACATGTAACGACTTACTTAAATCTCCTGTCGTCCAATCCACTCGCAACGGTGAATACCCCGGGACTTCCACACAGCTGTCCAAACTAATTGTACTACAAAAAACACGTTTCGTTAAAACTTTGGTGGTTCATCGTTAAATATAATACTTTAGAGTTTTTATTTAATATATTGCATACCTAGTTGGGGTATCGCAATTTATGGATTCAGGTGGTTCGTCATTTTGCAGATTGCTGTAAGAAAAAAATATATAAAGTGAATATAACACTTTCTTGTTTTAAACTTAATAAAATTATTCATTTTAATATGTAAATACTGTATGACCTCGTTGGAGTATCCCAATTTAAAAATTCACGATCACGGTGGTGAGGTGTGGTTGGTAAATCTTCTGGTGGCTCGTCATTTTGCTGATTTCTGTAATAAAATAATATTTGAAGTGAACCAAACTAATTAGATTTAAAAAAGGTATTATTGTAGCATTGCAACGAAACATAATATCAGTACCTGACCTCCCAGTGTCTCAATTTTGGGGACGGGGGCGTTGATGGGGTGCCCTCCTGTAATCGGCACTCTTGCCGTAATGGAGACAATTTTCTTAAAAAAAAATCATGAAATAATATAAAAATACATATTAAACAGAAAAAAAATAGAACTAAATGTGGATTTTACTATACCTCGATTTCTTGCGTGGAGGGGCATCGGGCAGTAAAAAGCGCTCCATTTCTTTTGCCCGCTTCATTTCGGCAAATTTTTGTTGCATGGCAACTGGTAGGCTTTTGAGCGCCTTTTTTGTACTTGACGACGACTTCTTTACATTTTCATGCTCTTCGTCGTAAGTTCTACTGAGAAATTAATAGGTATTATGTGACAACCTGTTACTGTCTTTGATACCTATTTAGAAAACACGTTTAAGTAGTACCTTGCACTGGGTCCGGGGATTGCAATATCGTATTGGGGATCTTGGGGATCCTCCAAAGGAGGGAACAGCTCCTTTGGCGTAATTTTAACTACCCCTCTACCTCGTCCCCCACCCCCTCGTCTTCCACCTCGACCTCCCCTTTCATTTTTAGCCCGCCTGTCGAAATACGATAAAAAAGCATAAAAATACAACCGTTCCAAAAAATATGTGCAATTATTAGTTGACAAACACAGTGTTCACTTGCAAAAAATGTTATAAGTACATGCCACACCAAAAAATTCCATAAAAGATGGCTTAAAAATCTAAGGTTAGAAAACGACACAGATAGCATTTTCACCTCAGCAGCTCGCAAAGGCAGCTTTTGATGCGAGTAATCAGTGAGCAAAACATAATTTAGCTGCCAGAGCGAGCAAAGTCATTTATTGCAAGGTGCGGCGCCCGGGCCCCCGGCTCGCACTAGTTCAAATTCAAAGTTTAAATTATATTACCACTATATAATTTTAAAACATATAACTATTTTAGAGTTCTGTTATGATTCAAAAATATAAAATGTGTACTGTTTTGTTTATTTATTTATTTGACACACTAACAATTTTTTTAACTATAACATGTTCCCACTGCTGAGGTGAAAAGTTGCATGTGTTACATGAGAGCAATGTTATTTATTTGCATTTTGCGCATTTGAATCCCTCGATACGCTCCGTCATAGAATTATCGCTGTACTCGTGATTCAATTTTTGGAATCCTTCGCAAGCTCGGGATCCAAAATCGGCACTCGCAGCAAAAAACATCTTTGCTCTCTTGTTACACAAATAACTATTGACTCAATACCACTTTCACTGACGAGTGAAATGCTGGTGAATCAATATTTTAAGAAAATATTAATATTTAGAAGCAATTTCGAAAGACGACATCCAAAAAGTAGCGGGCGAGAATACTGACAGCCCAAGTTAGAAGCATGGAAAAGCCACCACCAAAATGGTTGAAGAAGGTTTAAAGACAATGATAATAAGAAGCAATTTTACATATCATAACTACGAAACTCATGAATAGTTTTATTGGGTTAGTAAACCTTTATTTTTAAATTGAGGCGTTTTTTTTTTCTCTGCCGTGGCGAAAAAATTTTGGAGTGTTAAGTTAAGACAACTATGACAATAGCAGCTAATGTGCGAGCTAAGCAAATAAAGACAGACAATGGCCGACAAGGGTAAGAATCAGAACTTGATTTATTAAAAATACTTGAATTTTGAACCAGTACATGGAATATGTGAATTTGAACCATAACCATTTATATCAATAATAAAAATAAAACATCCTTCGCCGATTAATAAAAAAAATGAAAAGTAATCAAAGAATTAGTAAAAGCCTCCACAAATGAAAATAGAAACACTCAAAAATGAATAAGCTAAATTAAACCAATCTGCAACAAAAACCCAGTGTGCACCATGCCTTACGACATAAAACGCGGACCCCGTGCGGATCTGTTAAAATGCTTCGAGCAACTACTGTTGCGTACAGTTGTACTTACAGACGTCACAAGTTTTTTTCACCTAAACCTGTTCAAAACATACATAATTATTTATTTAAAGAGGATTTACGCTTAGTTTAATAGACAAACTTACTTATTCTAATAGCCTAGACAGAAATATGGCGTAATCGTACAATAAATGTACGATTAAAAATCAAACACGCAACATTTTCATCACTCGACGTACTTTGTTGCAAGAATTTATCACATTATATTTAAATCGGTATTGAAATATATGCTTGATCGTATGGAGCAGTTAATAACGATTAATTTGATATACAACATTAATTAAAATATGCGAAATTGAGTACTTACGGCATTTGTTTATCACGAACTCCCTTGCTGACACTCCGAACTTTGACATTCACCGAAACAACTTTTACGATTTTGTAAAATTGTTCCATAGACTACGGTTTTTATTTTTTTTAATGTTGCCACATTCATCCGCTACCTAACTAAGTCAACAGAAAAGCGCTCTTTGCACGTTCCACTTAAATATCATTTAATAACCGTTGGAACTCCACTTCGCAACTAGAGTTGCGAGAGCATTTTGCGTTTTGACAAAATCGCAACCGTAGTTGCGCAGGGCACGTGAGTGGGTAACAGCCAAGTTTTTAATGTTGCATTAGAACAGTTTTTACGCATATTATGATGTCGTTAGCTATCGTATCATGCATTACGTCAATGTTGTATTATTTTACTACCATTTCAGAATGATTTATGAAAAATTACGTATTAGTGGAAAATATTCCAATCATGTTCATGTTAGCAAGAAAATTTATTTATTTTGCATAATTCGCAAGTCGTTGGTTGTAGATTAAAAAAAAATGGAAACAACAAATACTAGTACCTAGGTACTTCAATTTTAATTTAACACAAGTATTAAATTAGTCCTTGGCATTGCGTAAACTGTCACTATTTATTTTATTAACAATTTGGGTCTCTGCCATTTATTCCGTGGCTATGGATTGCCAGACTCATTACTATTCATCATGCGAATAGAAATCCACAATCATAATGTTATGATTCAAATACAACATTTACTACAAGTATAATTTAGAGCGACTATATGAACACTTTCAAATTAGAAAATAGAACATAAAACCACGTTACATAACAAACTAATCTATAACTCTGCATCGGAAGCCTTACGAGGCTGACTCATCACGATTTCTTGCATTTTCTATGACGTTTCTCAACCCACACTACCAGCAGACGTTGACCCCTCGCATGAGGAACGAGCTGTAGCAGTGAGCACATGTAAAGGGCCAGATTACAGTGGCCACTGTGAATGGCAGGGTCGATGACATCGAGTTTTGTATTGAAGGCATGTTTTATATTATGTAGAAGGTCAAGAAGTAGAATTAGTATTAATAATTGATGGAATATGGATTCGAAGCAGCTAAGCATCGGAACAAATTTGTTTTGGTCTCGTGCGGTCGGTGCGATGCGGACAAACGCCACATTTGTATTATGATGATTGGTTGTTCGTTTGTGAGACATGATAGTTTCGACTGTACATAATTGCTTTCAACCTTATATCATGCGATGCTACTATAAATTAACAAGAAGAGTAATTCTATTTATTGTGACGATGACAGTAAAAGGGTGAATCAACTTTTTTGTGTCGTTTACTCTGTCCCCGGTTGTCCAAGTGACACTTCATACTGTTTCATAGAAAAATGCTAGATTGTCCATGTGACAAAATTTGTGTACCTAACCATAGCAACGGGTGGCACTAAAAAGTTGATTCACCCAAAAAAACAGAAATTAGATAAAAATCACAAAAGCGCATATGCGTGATTTTATAATGCGTCAAACGCTAATAACACTCGGTTCTTAGTAGGTAAAACTTAAATGGAACACGTCTAAATTGCATTTAAATTTGAAATAAGAACGAATTTATATATAGAACGGCGAGCCATCATGCGTTTAGTTGGCCATTTTAAATCGGTCCCGCTTCGTATAGTAAATGCTTAATATTGAGGCTTAACTTATTTTGGACTGGTATATGAACCTGTGTTGTTCCGGGTCGACGCGTGCTTTCAGTTTGTACTTTTCAAAGCGATTTATTTGCAATTCTGCACAGTTTACTTCATTTCATTAGCTTTCGGAATGTTTTTTCAGGCCGAACTATTATATATTATGATAAACACTCAATTTGAGAAAGCTAGATCCATTTTTGATTTGCTTTTATTACATTCTCTCATAAGTAAGCTTGTAAGAATCTTAATAATTTATTTGAAATATAAGACGCATAATGTATACTAGATGTAACTGAAATACAGTACGATCAGCTAATAACCGGGGCTTAAAATTAAACATTACAACAAACGAGCAATTTAGAGTAGACCACACGCGTCCGCCCACTATCGGCGGCGTAGTAAGCATAATAACAAAACAAACTGCGCATTTTGATATATTGTTAATCTTATCACAAATCAATTTGCAATCAACGGTCATGGAACAATTGATCCAATCATGCGTATGAAGACCACCGCGTACGGTAGCCTCGGCTCTACACATTCGTGATACAGCAAGCTACCTCATCTAAATACATACAGTTCGAAGTTCACAATAATAAATCTTCCTTTTGTTTGTGTCTATAGTTCTTCTATAATTCAACCAACGCCACAAATTTTCTTTGCTTGAACAGGTTGAAAACTACATGGAGTTTATACCCTTTAGGTTGTTATAAAAGTGTCTCATTCTTTTATGGTCTTTGATGATGGCTTGGGTGAGAGTTCATGCTTTGTTAGTTTCAAAGCATTCTTACTCAATTCTTACTACACCGTTACTCATATGCGGAATAACTATCTCTTTCTTGCAGTTTATTGTCAAAAACCTTGAACGGGACAAACGGATAGCAGCAAGTTCAACTTTTATTATCATTGATATGGCCTTGTTGCGCATAGAGCATAGATGCAGTTAGGGAGAGCGACCTACGCTATGCACTTACTTGCTAACTACAATTGTTGCTTGTGGACCTGGCTTCTAAAATGACAGACTGATAATTCGGTATAAATTCTCCATTCAGTTAATTAATTACTGTTTGCTTGACTGGTTGCTGTGTCGCGTTTTTTGTTAACATTATTGTACCTATACAATTAAGGAAACTATAGGTCTATTTTCTACTCATTGTTTTATGGTTACTATTCTACCAATGTGACTGTTTGTTTCTTTCTGAATAAATAAATACTTAAATAAATAAATAAATTTGACTTGAACATTTTTTGTATTAAGACGCATCATATTCGCTATAAAATATAGGCTCAATTTATATTGTCATCTGTCATTTGCGTTGTTGAAATAGGAGTCACGGAAACTTTAGCGAGGCAAAAAAAAAAAAACTGTTCATTAGTCCCAAATAGCACGCAACATTTGGAATCCGAATGACGGACATGTCTAATGCCATTCACTCGTTTCGTCTTAGGCATATATCTAATGTAAGGAACCGCACATTATTAAAATGTTAGAATATGTTCCTTTGTTCAGCGATAGGTATATTAAGATCTTCGAATTAAATATCGCACAAATAGTCCCTAAAAATTTTAGTAGTTGCCCAAGTCGTCTTACCTCACATTGCAAGGCGAAACGAGAATTCAAGACCACTAAGTAAACAATTATTTCGTGTTGTAGTACCAGGAATGTTTCTAAAATTCTAAATTGAGTTTGAATTTATAATTCGACGAAAACAGTCCATAAACAGTCTAATAGCTGTCCCAGCAAGCCAGCGTTTAGAAGCTCATGCGACACCCTGGCTTTCTGCCAAGGATGATCGGCCAATGACCAACCTTTTGATCACGGCGGCTCGATGGCTATACTACACGCATCTGCGTCAGTTTCACTCCCGTTTTAGAACTAAAATTGGTTTTATTACCTTCCAAGAGTTCTGAAATGTCAATCTATAAGTGTCTGGAACAACTTTAGCTATTTTAAACGCCAAAGTTTCCCAACGACGTTACCTAATCTGTGGTTATAACTGGATAAGTTTGTTGTAATCGTTTGCTAAGAATTGTTTCAAAACAATGAAAAAGTCGTCAAGCGTGAGCATCGATTGGGTTTCGAGATTAGCTGAAGAACTCTACAGCCGTGCCGTTTCATAACAAAGAAGTTTGTAACATTACAAGGCACTTCGGTTCGAAAGTTAAAACATGCTTATAATTTTTTTTTTTAATTAAGGAGATACAAAACTACCAGTATTTTAATTTTCAAGCTTTTCGTAATAATACGTCAGCAAGTGAGTCAATATTTTCTTGAGAGCTGAAATGGTGACTAACAAATATTTGCGTATTGCATTAAATCGCTTCAAACGACTACATTAAATGATAAGATAGGCGTGTGAAGTACAATTCAATAATAACAAAAGTGTAGGAATTAACCCGGTTGTTTTATCTGCCGAAGCATGCCAAGTGGTAATCGTAGTAACTAGTTCTCTATTAATTGCGTGTGCTGTCCGGTAAACACTGTGCGATGAGCGTCTCTGGCGCACAATGCACTACAGCTCAAACGTAGGTAGTCATAGCCAGACTGTCACTCCATCTTATCCGCAAAACTTGACAGTAGACACACTCAACTTGACAGTTGGGCCGACAACGCACTGGCATCGCGTAAAGCGCTGTGGGTGTCTATGGACGGACAGTGGTGATCATTTAACATCAGGTGACCCACTAGTTCGTTGGTCTGGCCTCTCTAACATAAAAAAGTAGGCTAGAGTTTCACTTTCGTCTTTTAGCATCAAAACTTTATTTTTTCCACGGGGATTGATGTTGTGTCTCAATTTATTCAGTGATCAATTTTCTGACGTTATCCGTTTCCAACGCTTCAAGCGGTAATTGCTTATTGCGTTTTGTTTGATCGGCAAAGTCTTCTGAGGAAATTACGTGTTTATTTCTATATGCCATTCCATTTTTATTAATTTCTGCTCATGCCATACGTTAAAATATAAACTATGTGTTTTTTTACCCACACGTTACAAAATAAAATTGAAATACGTTAAGTTCTTGACTTATGTTATGATTACATAATTGTTTTCAAACGTTACAAACTAATCAAAAATAATTTCTAAACTGCTTAGTGGGAACAGGGAATTAAATTTAGATAAACCATAAAATAGAAACTTGGCAGTACTCTACCTTGCATCTTACCATCTAGTCTCCAAATACATAAATTTCAAATATTTCATTACAGAAATCGAATTTAATAAAGAATAATTTAATTGTGCACATACACCTTTATATTTTTATTTTATTCTGTACCCGGTAGAGATAATAGTTAAACAGATGTAAATAAAACATGTTTTTTTTTACAATTTACGACTTAATTATAAGATTAGTATGAAGTAACTTTTTGTATTTTTATTTTTCAACTGCATTTTTTTACATTTTGTGAAATCCATATATTTCATACTAAATACGAACTGGTCCAGTTGTGGTGTAGGGGTGAAAGCACGCAGCACGGTATGCTGAGGACCCGGGTTCGATTCCCGGAGCTGGTCTTTTTCTGTGTATTTTCTGTGCATCCATGTTTCAGTTCGTATTTAGTACAAATATACTTCATTATAATCAACTTAATATTTTTTATCTTTTTTATTAATCAAGTGTTATATTATAACGCAAGGTAACCTGATTAATTACTTAACTATTTATAGTACGCGGCATAATTGGTAATTTAAGCAAGACTGGTTTACTCACATTTATAATTCATTATAATTGATTCAATTAAGTTTAATATGTCCTTAAGGGAAAAAACACGCATGTTTTACAGCCGCATGATCTATTTACTTCCGTAGAACAGAACGTACAATAGAAAAAAAGCGCACTTTCACTCTCTACCACTTTTACTGTTCATAATGTGGACAGTTATAGAAGCAGTACTCATTTCTGCTGCAACGAAACAACTTATGTTCTACTCAACTTTGACGGATAATATGGCTCATTATGACTGTGGTTTGCATCGGACTCAAGGTAAAAATAACTGTAATATGAATGGAATACGGTAGGGATTTGTGGGATGCTATGACATGACAAATCCAGGCTGAATGGTACGATGCCTGAGCCCCAGTTGCATTTACGAGGCAATGTGCACGCGATTTTATGCCGATCCATGTCACAGGTTTGTTTGTACTATTTTGTATATATACTTATATAAAACCGGTACCTAAACTTTGTTTGTTTGTGTGTGGGTTTTTTCTTATATAGGTAGGGGTGATCTGTGAAGCTATAGAAGATGTAATAAATCTTTCACTGATAAATAACTATTGTATTCCAGATAATAAAGCCTACTTTTAATTCCGGGAAAACGCAAACTTTCTGCGGGATGCAGAGGAAGTTGCGGGGAACAGCTAGTTACTATATATTTTCTTTTCTCATGCACTAAAATGCATAAAGTAAAATCTTTGTCTATGACCAAGGCAATCAGGCGCTGATCCAACAGCCACGATCATCGGAAAAAATAGTAGATTGTACAACAAGATTGTATAAAATGAGCTATTTTACCCGAGACGTTCATATAGCCAGTACCCAGTACCCACCCGAGCAAGATAAAAAAAATGAAACGGCAACATTTGAAATTTATTTTTACAAACTTTTATTTTTCTTGCAAATCAATTTCTATAATAATGTACTAGATTTATCTAGTTTTATAAATTTCGTAATATAAAACACCAGTTTTATAAAAAAAAACTTATTTCATTTAATTTAATTGCACTATGTAAATACGCAACGTAATCAAGAATTATTAATATGAAAAGCAACTCATGAGGAAATGGTAGAAAATTGAGATTGAGAAATTAAGCACTCGCATAAATTGTAAATCTCATTTGGTGCTATTCCAATCGACATTATCATTATCACTACGTAATCAGCTTATTAGCTAAATGGATTCATTCTTTAATTTGTTAAAAGTAATATTAAGTAAAAATTCAAACAGTTGCAAATCAAGATCAGCTTTTAATTTCAGCAAATTCAATAGTTGAACGAAATCAAAACAAAGTCCTACAAATGTATCGTTTGATAGAATGGTTGTTTCGTTCAATTTAAACTACGCTGAAATTCCCTGACCTATTCTAAAAATCTAAATAGCCCATGTTAGATATTTTCCGTAATATTGTAAATTTTAATACTTAAATATTTTAAAATTATACCAAACAATCATTTGAAAAATGCGACAGTACGAAATCCCTTCAATCAGCTTTTTCTTTCCATGTTTAAGTACGAGCTAGTTTAAAAATGGCGCTAGCTACAAAATGCTATCCTAACGAACCTCCATCTCGCTTCTGATATTAAGGTCGGACTGACACCTCTTGGCAACCAGGCTGACCTACATTATGAAGAATACATCATACAAAACTTACATAACGAGCTACATAGACGATCGCGTGTGAATCCAACTTATCGTGGCCAAAACACGTTAGAAAAGTATTTCAATTTCGACGGTCATTCACGCACGAGGTTAATGAATTGGTTGAAATTTTGCTTTGATTCCTTGTACGATGTAATGTTATTACTAATCGCACAGAAATTCGTTTTAATTGCCTTCAAACGTACATTTACACTAAAAGAAAAGGCATTAGAACGATTAATGTTTATAAACTTTACATACATCGACGGTAAAATAGTGTAGTGTCTAAGTTTTGGTTTACTTTTTTCGCTTTTGGTCCAGCATTTTATTAATCACTTTTAAAGACAGTTTTGGTCTTTGGAGTTTCAAAAGCGAAGCTTGATTGACCTATTGCCTTAGTTAGTGATTTCAGAATCTTAATAAGGACTTTATAAATGTGTCTGTCTTTATAAAAAAAGTATCCGTCTTAGGATACCAGATTTGTTAAATTTTGATTTTTATAATGCATGCAGCAATTGAATCTGTAGCTATTTGTGTGCCATAATGGCGAAACCAATTTATTACCTCTGTGGCTCTGTGGAAGACTGATTTTGAATTAGAATTAATACAAATAGGCGATATACATTGGATTGAAGTAGTTCCAGTATCTAACTCATATAAAACTTTAGATTACCTGTGATCAAGAATATTTATTGTAACTACATACGACCGTTGCCAAATTCAATGAAAACCGTGCGGAAACGACATTATTTTGTGACCCAGTTTCTCATTTACTCAATGACATCTACACAGATAATGCATTGTGAAGCTCCTGAGGTCCACGAATTCTGAATGCAATGGTTTGTTTTATTGTGTTTGTTTCTCAAGATTGGCAATTGGCACACATGGCCAGCGGCACCAATACCAGCAGCGTCTGCATAACAGAGAAGTCTTATTCAGCACCTCAGCAGAACAGGCATGTACATGTTCCTTTTTACGTCTTTTTGAACAGAACAAAAAGTATAAGACAGATACACCCACGTAAAACTGTACACATACGTTTGCGATGTGAAAAGAGTAATTGCGAGGTAAGTAGAGTAGAGAGGTACTAGCTTATGCCCGTGAAATCGCCCAGAAGAATAAAAAACCAGCCAAGTGCGAGTTTTCCGTACAAATTTGTGTGTATGTCAAAGTATACGCCGTAAACTGCCGTCACTATAATAATAAAGTGTTAGCAGAGCCCTGCTTCTAAGTAAAATATTTATTTTAATTGTTTGTTGGTGTGGCAGCCACAGTAATACATAATGGGTGAATATTTGAAGTATCTAGTTAATGCCATTATAAAGATTCAGTTAAAACGCTAAAAAAAACACGTTTCTTGTATAACGACCGACGATCTATTAGTAAGATTTAATTTCAGAGAGCTTCTCTAGAATACCGAAACGGCACAACCTCACTTTGA
The DNA here is from genome assembly GCA_947859365.1 of Archips crataeganus. Classification (NCBI taxonomy): domain Eukaryota; kingdom Metazoa; phylum Arthropoda; class Insecta; order Lepidoptera; family Tortricidae; genus Archips; species Archips crataeganus. Next base: position 17,248,689 of record OX402058.1, read on the forward strand.
CAGCAATTGCAAATTGAACCAAAGGACAACGTTCTCGTATTTCAAAGCGATCAGCTAAATCTAAAGAGCAGTCGCGATCTGTTTTTTTTTAGTGAAGGGGACGACAGTAAGGCATTTGTATAGCTCCATCCTTCTTGGTGGTATACTGTAGAATCCCGAAGTAACGCATTACCAAATAGCTTTGACTTTTACGTCGGGAGCGGCCGAGAAAGGTCGGATGCGGCCACACCTTGATTATTGTGATTTATTTACGTACCTACGACAGCAAAGAGCAGAAATTAAACGAGGCTACCATTTTTTTCGCAGCTGTCACATTTCTGATGTAATATGCTATGTTGGATGATAAATTTCTATATTTTTAGTCCCTCTTTTATCCAGCTGTGGAAGTGGAAACATTAAAGGATCAGTCAAATTGAATTTATTATGAACAGATATCGTTTTTGCAAAGATATGCCTTAGCTTAAAGGTTTCATTGCCACTACGGCAATATAGACTGCATAAGATAAGTTCTGGCCGTAATAACTGCGTCCCCAAATTCAGAAATGATCGGTTTCTGAATTTGCCTTATTCCACATTCAAAATTATTTGTTACTAGCTGTTGCCCGCGACTCCGTCTGCGAAGACTTCGTTTATCGCTATCCCGCGGGAACTATGCAATTTTAATCAGGATTAATAAAAAATAATAGGCAGATAGAATTACTTTCGCATTTATAATATTAGTAAGGATTGAGCCATAACAATAAAAAATAATACACCGTCTGTATGTGTATGTTACTGTAATAGATATAGAAAACTATAAATTGAAAAGAGCTGGTCATGCCAAAGATTTAAAACGTGCTTCAGGTAATTTCCAACTTGAAATCAAATCTCCCCAGAATTAGGTTAGTGTCTGAAACTCCTCATTGAGTTAAAGTTTATATTTTATTAATTTCTTTCCCAACCGAATTTCAAGTTATACGCTCGAAAGAATATCTTAATATTCATTGTGGTCACTATGTGTATACTGTTTTTTATCAGCGGTATAAAGTGTGATGCTTTTATAGGGCTAAGTTTTTATTGTTATGAGATGACTCTAATTGCTTTCAATGTCAGTGTAGAAACATTTAATGAAGTTGTCGTTATGGAATTGCGTACTATTTGGCTACGTAATTTTCATATTAGGTGTTTGGTATGGTTTAATAAAGAATCACGGCACTGACTACTAAGTACACTCCTTTTCTAATTCGAAATGAGATAGTTTCACATACATATATTTTTTTCAAGTCAAGTATTTAGTAAGATAACACTATAAATTGTAGAGTTTCGTGAGTGAAATAAATGGCTTCATATTTTCTTTGTTAAAGAACTTAGATTCCAATACATTTCCCGTCCGCTAAAGATACCTCAAAGGAAACAGAATGGAATTATTTTGAGGATAAAACTGACCGAAAGGAATATCTAACATTTTTCCTTTTTGCGAAAAACATACAACATCTATGTTAGTTTATAGAACTCATAAAATTACTTAGTAAAGTGTGTCATAAAGTTGGTTAGAAATTTGGATGGCAACAGAAAAACTAGAAAATTTGTCTAGTTGAGTGAGGCTGTCCTTTGATCACATGGACTGTTTAGAGTAAAAACACAGAATATAGTTAATAACATAGTACAATGTAAAGAACGAAACGCTGCAGCAACGTAATTTTGCTGTAGACAGTCCTATCCTAGATACCTACGCGTGTATGAAAGGAATGATAACTTTATACATGTTGTACACCCTCAAGTGTCTCATATATCTATTCTATTTTTCGTTCTTCAATCCTCGTTTTCTAATAGAACTATTCATTAGTAAAACACGTAGCCATTAGCAAAGGGAATGTCTCGTCGTTTCAAGACTTTAAATTTAGCATCAGCTCCTTCCTGTCAGAACATGTTTCTAAACGTATTTTGTTTTAATTGCTTTGGACTCGACCGTTCCTCTTAATTTGGACATTGCGTAGGCGGAGGGCCACTTAATATTTCGAGAGGGCACAAAGGATTTAAGACATTTTATGCCTTTAATCAGCAGATTTATCAGTAATTTTATCTTAATATAGAAATCGGGCGAAATCATTAACCGGTGCATTTTTTCTTATTCAAGTATTTTTTTGTTTTGGAAGCTTCAATTACTTAATAAACAAAGAAGCTTCGGACACAAAGTTTTCAATACAGTTTTGAGTATCGAAGTAAATATTATTTATTTATTTAGAAAGAAAGAAAGAAAGAAAGAAAATACATTTATTTACAACAACACAAGACACATAAATATTTTTACAAAAAGGACAATACAAAGGCTAAAAAAGTGTTTAGATCTATATATTTATTTATAAAAATAAAAAATCCATTGTTTCGATTTTTTTAGCTGGCAGAGCAGATTTGTATGATCGGGCGCTACGCCTGACCTAAATCGTTCTAGGTTACCTATATATTGCTTCTTTATTTGACAAATCAAACTAGAAAAAAAGTTAGTAGGCATATGCAGATTGCACAAACAGAATCTAATATATAAAAATCTCGTGTCACGGTGTTTGTTACCGAACTCCTCCGAAACGTCTTGACCGATTTTTATGAAACTTTTTGCTCTACATTCGATAGGTCTGAAAATAGGTCGTAGGCTATAATTTATAATGGCAAAACAACGTTTGCCGGGTCAGCTAGTAATTTATAATAATTGATATAACACGATAGCAGACGAGTAACGATCAACACACTGCATAGATAACATTATTCATTCGTTATAATTAAGCAATTATCCTATTAATATTGTAAACGCGAAAGTTTGAGAGTGTGTGCGTGCGTTTATGAGTTTGTTACTCCTTCACTCCGAAACGGTCGGACGCATTAGAATGAAATTTAGTGTGTAGATAGCTGGATTTATAGAATAATACATAGGCTATTTTTTATTCCGATATTCTTTTTCCACGGGAGCGGAATAAAATCCTAAAACCTCAACTGCTTAATTAAGAGAATTGAAATTTGGTATTTATGCATCGTTAATCGCTATTCTATTCACTATACAAGTTTTAGGAATTCTCTCAGGAACTATAATTTAAAATAAATTAGGTATGCGACCAAATTGAACTGATTCCTTCTGTTGCGTTTTTAAATATGCTCAATGAAATTGAATCATGTACTTACAATGTTTTTTTTAACTTAACATTTTGAAGGACACTACGCCAAAATATATGGCGTCCAAATGTATAGCTTAACAACTCTTAATTGAAAGTATGTACTGTCCATCAATGTGTTAAATATAAGTGAAATGTGTCTGTCAAATATTTAGACATTTAACTCATATGAAATCCGCGACTTACATTTTCATTTACCAACCATCAAAAGGCAACATGTTTCTAACTTGACAATGTCGCACTACCAGGCCCCTAGATAATTCAATAATATTGTTATACATTCCGCCACTGTTATTTTTTTGGTTGCAGATGAAAATAAAAGAAACTCCATAAACTCGTTTCCAATTAGTGTTAGTAAAAAATGTTCTTTAACTCATCTTACGGGGTCTTCGTGTTCTCAAAATCTACAAAATCCTGATAATTCACACAAGCAAACTGTTACCTAAACATACACAAATCTATATGAAAACCAGGCGAAGGACTCACGCACACACTCGCAACCAAATCAATACTCGACGAATGAAAACAGAAACAGCTGATCGCGAGCAACAAACGGTAAATAACAAACGAGCACTTACCATGACTTCTGTTGATCAGCTGGGTTATTAAAGTTAGATATAGCGGGATATCTGCAATACAAAATTATGCTATGTTTAGAAAACACAAGCTTCAAATAGCGTTAGATATTATTGGGGGAAATGGCTAATGTTATATTGCTGCGTTGTAGTGCAACGAACAAAGGAATCGGCAGTCGATGTAAACTCACCTTTGGGCCGTGCACTCTAGCACTTTTTTCTTCTCCCAGCCTTCCTGTGTTTTGACCCATTCCTCGCCAGGTGATCTCCAGTCTTTGGATATAAAAGGCATTTTTAACACTGACACACAAATACGAAGCGCAGGCGGTATGTCCGCCGCAGATGCAAACGTCTACGCTGCGAGACGCGGTTTGACGTTTTATGTTTTGGTGTGGAGTGTAGAGCGAAGAATGCATACGTGCAAGGGAGACGAAGTGTTTAGAATGAGACAGTCGCGCGCATGGCCTTTGTTTTGTTGATAATACGTCATAAACAGCTGTTTAAAAATATGACACAAAACAGGATGGTTTTAACCAAGGTTTTAACGTTCAAACATTTAGTTTACTAGTTTAGTCACAGTTTAGTTTGATCAATGTGGCTGATATAGATGAACAACTTAAAGAAGAATTATTCGAGTTATTTTACGGAGATTTTAATTTTGGAAAGGAAAGATGAATAAAACGTCAAGTAAACTGTTTTTGTTCTTACGTACCTAAATTATGCATTAAATATTAAATTGAATTTTTTTATCATGGGCTCTTCACATTTCAACGAAATTATCGTATAAAGCATGTACGAACTGTGAAACTACTAAATCTACTACAAATTGTAAATGGCATCACTGATATAAAAAAATTGTTTTCCTTTCCAATATTTCTCATTATTATTTATATTTTTTTACAAGCCATATCTTCACCATCAAATATTTTACAATATTTTTTCAATTAATAAAGCACGAATAATCGCTCACTGTGCTGATGAATTGATGTGAAAGTATAGTAACACTCCCTTAAAACGTCACTGTCATTATTTACCATTCCAGAGTTTGTTTGAGGTTAGGAATCGCAATAGAATTTCGTAATGGGGGACTCCGAGTTCAAGCCCAAGATCAACACTGAGGGCAAAGATCCTATGCTGAAGAAAGCCGAGATCGATTACATGAAAATTATCGAGCAAAAGAACCGCGAACGAGTCCAGAAACTGCAAGCGATATCGAAAAAGAACAGAATCACTGGTTTCGCTATCGGAGCCGGAGTGTTTAGTATTTATCTGTACTCTATTTTCGCTGTGAAACAGGAGACATTCCTGGACGACTTTAACGAGCCGGCGAAAATACAGCAGTAATGGCCGCTGCAACCAAGGCTGTTCATATTCGGCTGCCTCCTCTACCAAGCATCAAAGATGTCATTCGTTTGTACAAACTGCGCGCTCTTAAGGAACTGTCGCAAAACTTTCTCATGGAGCCGCGTATGATTGATAAAATAGTGCGCGCTGCTGGCCATATAGACAACAATGTTGTGTGCGAAGTTGGGCCTGGACCTGGCGGCATTACTAGATCTATAATTCGTCAAGCGCCGAGAAAAGTAATCTTGATAGAAAAGGATCCTCGTTTTATTCCTAGTTTAGAACTCATTGCTGACGCCTGCAGGGATAAAGTTGACATAGACATAATAACAGGTGATATTTTGAAAACTGATATTGCACATTTTGTACCCAAAGATGTTAAAGTTGATTGGAACGATCCACCACCCGCTTTGAATCTAATTGGCAACCTACCATTCAGTGTATCTACTATTCTCATGATCCGTTGGCTTGAAATGATATCTAAGCAAGAAGGGCCTTGGGCATTTGGGAGAGCGAGAATGACTTTAACATTTCAAAAGGAAGTTGCCGAGAGGATGGCTGCTAGAATCTTAGACAAGCAAAGATGCAGGTTGTCAGTAATGTGTCAGAATTGGTGCAATGTGAAATACAAATTTGACATCCCTGGCTCAGCTTTCCTACCAAAGCCTGAAGTAGATGTGGGTGTGGTGACTCTAACTCCATTAAAGCAACCAATCATAAGGTTGCCGTTTAAATTAGTTGAAAAAGTTGTGCGACACATATTTTCCATGAGACAGAAATATTCCATCAGAGGCGCTCAAACACTGTTTCCAGAAGAAGTGCGTCAAGAAATGGCAGACAGAATGTACAAGCTGGCAGAGATAGATCCCGTCACAAGATCATTCCAAATTGTTAACACAGAATTTGCAAGACTATGCGAAGCTTATAATGAGATCATAAAAGAGTACCCAGAATTTGAAAACTATGACTACAGAGCACCAAAAGCAAAAAAAGAAGTAGTGGAGGAATAGCCGTTGTTTTTAGTTTGTAAATAATATAGTGTTATAAATAAATAATAAAACGGTTTTTAGTTGCACACTTAGTTTTATTACATTTTAAAATTACAGTTAAATCAGCTTAAATTGTCATACATAAGTACATAACATAATTCACTTTTTGGAGCTGTGCATAAAAGTCTTTGTATTTTCTTCTAAGTTCCTCCTTTTAACGGTTCTTTTGTGCTTGTTAGAGTTAAGATGAATCGCAATCTCATTATCTCCTATTATAATTTTTTGGCACACTTCGCAGTGATGTTTCGTAAATGGATTATGCTTTGGTTTCTCTTCTTTAGGGCGAGATCTGGTTAGAAAAAATGGGCATGGATCTTCATTGAGGTAACTCTGAATAACATGAATAGCTTTTCCTTTGACCTGCGTGTCCCATTCTGAAAGATCAGTTGTATTGAGTTCGTAGATAGCAGGAGGCTGGAAAAAACAAACAAAAATTAGGCGACATCTAGTGCGACGTTTTGTCATTACTAACAGTCTTAATTTTTAGTTAGCCTACTTGATACTAGATGGCGTGTTACAGCTGTTTAGTTAGTTCAGCTACTGCACAACAGATAGCGCTAACATCAATACAAATATTAATAACTTTTTTTTATAATTAACGAACCGTAATAGAGAAATGTAAAAGAGAAATTACGCAAACGAAATATCGTTGGGCATTAAATTTATTTTCGTTATTACGCTATTACGAAGGATTCCAAAGAACCATAAAATGTATGGGCAATAAATGAAAAACACGCAATACGTTTCCAAGTTCTTTGATCGTTATCGTGTTTTCAGTACAAGGGGTTTGTTGATATTTTATCTGATTTTGGTCGTAGAAACATAAAATAAAGGAAGGGGAATCAATGCTGTCTTTGTATTTTCCATGCACACTAATTTTATAGCTAGAAAAAAAAACGAATGACAAATTAAATCGCAACCTTTCTTTGTGTGGGTCATAAATTCCACACATCCATACAAACTTTCACGTTTAGATAATAATATAATATTAGTGTAATAGATGTGATTTTAAAGCCTGACCAGTAATGATGACTTCCTTACCGTGCCTCTCTCTAACTCCAAATTCTATGTCTATTCTTATACTGTCCAGGCTATTCGGTTGTGGAATGCCTTGCCGATTGACTTACGACGGGAAAAATCTGTGTCAATCTTGAAATCTATGCTTAAGGTGTACTATCTGTCTTCTTGTAATAATTAGCTTTGTTATAGTTTATTTATTTATATGTGGCTGTTTATCCCAATGCTTATATTTGTTTTAGACGTGTACCTATTATTTGTACGAATATGTATGAGTAGATGTACTATTTTTGTTGCGTTTTAATTTTCTGATCCACTGTTGATGCACCACCTGCTGTAAACTAGCCCTTCCTTCTTTCTGTTAAAGGGTTGCCTGGAAGAGATCGCTCTTAAGCGATAAGGCCGCCTATTGCTTACCTTGTAACTCTGTGTACCTGTTTTCTCTATTGCTTAGGTACTATTTCTGGTGTACAATAAAGAGTCATTGTATTGTATTGTATTGTATTGATGACAAGTGATATCTGTACCTACCATGTTCTAAGAAATAAATCATTTTTATTCTATCATGCGCCATGACGGAATTTCATTGGAACTAATTTCTGGGTCTGAATTTGAAGATAGACACCGAATTTGGATTCTGATTTCGTTTACAATGAATAAAAGTAGGTACTTATATCCAAGTCAAAATAACGAGTTCATCATCATCATCAACCGACCAGACGTTGACGACCAGATGGCCTAGTAGGTAGAGAACCTGACTACGAAGCTTGAGGTCCCGGATTCGATTCCCGCGTCGGGGCAGGTATTTGTATGAATAATACGAATATTTGTTCTCGGGTCTTGGGTGTGTAATATGTATTTATATGTATGTATCTTTATATGTATGTTTAGCCGTTGCCTTGTACAGTCAAGGGCAAAAATATGTATACACTTTAGTACCTTGTCTATTTTCGTCATATTTGAACTGCCATATATAAACAGTCACAGTGGTTAAAGTGACAAGGTACTAAAGTGTATACATCACAAGCTTTGCTTAGCTTACTTTGGGACTAGGTCAATTGGTGTGAATTGTCCCGTGATATTTATTTATTTATTTTTTATCCCAGCCTATATGCGTCCCACTGCAGGGCACAGGCCTCCTCTCAGAATGAGAGAACTTGGGCCGTAGTTCCCACGCGGGCCCAGTGCGGATTGGGAACTTCACACACACCATTGAATTTCTTCGCAGGTAGCTCGCGACGTTTTCCTTCACCGAAAGCTCATGGTGAATTTCAAATGTAATTTCGCACATACATTCCGAAAAACTCAGAGGTGCGAGCCGGGATTTGATTCCACGACCCTCTGCTTGAGAGGCCATGTCAAACCACTAGGCCACGCATGGCTATAGTAACGAGTTGCTAATCCATATTGTTCAGACTGTACTGAAATGTTCACACAAATGAAAATAATAGCGTCCTATTGACAATGATCATATTATTATATCTGGTCAGGCTTTATATGCAGAAAACATGCATAAATGTAATTGTCTCGTACGAGTAAAGAAGGTTTATATGCTCCCACAGTAATGGAGTCGTAAAGTAAGACGAAAAATGTATAGTGAAAATAAACGGATCACTCACATCTTAAAACGAGTTTCAATCGACATGTTTCGGGCTAATCCGTAGCCCTTCCTCTGGAGTCGCACGTCACGACGGCTGCCAAACGCGCACCCACTCTAAATAAACTCGTTTTAAGACGTGAGTGATCCGTTTATTTTCACTATAAATAAATAAAAAAATAAATATCACGGGACAATTCACACCAATTGACCTAGTCCCAAAGTAAGCTAAGCATAGCTTGTGTTATGGGTACTAGGCAACGGATAAACCTACTTATATAGATAGATACATACTTAAATACATATTAAACACCCAAGACCCGAGAACAAATAATAAATAATAATAAATATTAGGGGACAATCTTACACAAATCGACCTAATCCCAAACTAAGCAAAGCTTGTACTATGGACTAGACGACGATAAACATACTTATATAGATAAATAAATACTTAAATACATAGAAAGCATCCATAACTCGGGAACAAATATTCGTGCTCATCACACAAATAAATGCCCTTACCGGGATTCGAACCCAGGACCTCTTGCTTCGTAGTCAGGTTCTCTACCTACTAGGCCATCTGGTCGTGTCACTATGAGTGAGTCTCACGGTAGTTTCATGTTTAAAACGAAAAATGTAGTTGAACTATCTCACTTCTCTGTTCTGATGCTCCAGGAACCAGGGCAGGATCGCCTTGGTCTGCCGGCGAGCGAACCGCTTGGTGCCTAACTTCATGGCCTCGATACACTCCTGCAACAGTCGCTGGCCCTGCTCCGTCTGTCGCTCCTCCTCGCTCATGATCAGATACTTGTGGAACTCCTTAAAGCCCAGCGACTGGAATACGCCTTTGGTGTAATCTGCTTCGCTGAGGAAATAAACACATATACACCGTGAAATTTTAGTGGTTGTTTTCCCGAAACGAGGTGATTTAGTATCGATTGTACAATCGATTTATAATTACTATTTTGACTGGAGTCAAAAATCCAATTGTGAAAAACGAAAGTCGAAAATGACCGCAAACCAATAGTAACGCTTCGTTGGTACCTAACCTATCGTACGATCGTACGCTACTTGTACCAACGAAGCGTTACTATTGGTTTGCGGTCATTTTCGACTTTCGTTTTTCACAATTGGATTTTTGCCTCTAGTCAAAATAGTAATTATAAATCGATTGTACAATCGAAACTAAATCACCTCGTTTAGGGAAAACAACCACTTAAATTTCACGGTGTATAGGTATTAGGTATCGCCACAAGAGTTGCGGTCACGCACACATCAACATGTCATGTAATGACAGCGGGATTTTGACATTTATTCGTACCGATAGCAAGTTCAACAGACTCAACAGTGAATTACAAGATTGACTAAATTTCTATTTCGTTTATTGATATTTCGTTAAGAATTATTTAGGAAAATACATAGTTCGAACAAAACAGAAAATAAAATATTTTGATCTATTTTATTTAAATCAGGTAAGAATATATTTCGCTTTATATGTATAAAACACCGATATTTTTGTTGCGAATATTTCTTATTAGTTTCAAATTATATTATTTCAAAAATAGTTGTTATGAAAAATAAATTATAATATGCATAGTATTGCGTATGTATTTCATCAGAAGATCATATAACTCACATTTTCATTCACTCACTCATTTCATTCATTCACTACTTTTTTGCAATCAGTACTTTATGTAGCTGTGTGTGTAATCATTCGCCTCAACTTTCGTGGCGTTACCTATACAAATTTATTTACTCTACTTTTGTGCCGTGGTACGCTACTGGTTTGACATGACTTCTGAAGCAGAGGACCGTGGGTTCAACCCGGGATCGCACCTTTGAATTTTTCATAATTCATGTGCGAAATTACATTTAAGAGCGTTTATACCTGCTGAGCTGACAACGTTGCATTTTTGTTAGTTTTTCTCGATTATTCCATAAAAATTCAATGAAAATTAAAAATGTGGTGTATAGAAATTGTTCTAATATAGGTATAAGTTAAATTAGAGTAAGTTAATTTTGAGTTAGGTAGATAAGTACGTGTCTGCTGCAATAATTATTCGTGCGTGATAGACTTTAATTTTCTTTAAAAACCGTTAGGTAATAATTTGGTGTATTATCAGGATGATATAGACTGGATTAGCAATTGCCATAGTACAGATCGGCCGCGGAAAAATAGTTCGATTATTAAATCTAGATGGCGCTGACGCATAGCCCGAGGATTTAAAAGCAAAACAATAAGACTACAGATATTTCATATTACTGCAAATGTATTACTCTGCAATATTTTTGAAAAATAATACGTCTGTAGTAATATGAAACATCTGTAGTTTTATTGTTTTGCTTGCAAAGCCTCTGGCTATATTTCAGCGCCATCTAGATTTAATAATCGAACTATTTTTCTGCGGACGATCTGTACTATGGCGAATGCTAATCCAGTCTATATCATCCTTGGTATTATATAGTTCAGAAAGGTATCATGTGTTTGAAAAGTGTTTTAAAATATTAGAAAACTAACAAATCTTTTAATTCCGCGACTGCACTACAATTTTTTCTTGCAGTTCCAGCTTGGACCCAAAATTTGGAAACTCAAGTTTACAGGTTATAATGATAATGACGTTACGTCATCCTTCTCAAGCCAAGATCACTGGTGAGGCGGCAAAAAGGCGAGTAAAACCGGGGGCTGTTAGTAGTGTCAACAAGAAGCGCGGGAACCGTGGAGAAAGCCTTAGGAACGCGGATAGGGACGCTGGAAGGGCTGCGCATAAAAATAAATATAAAGTAAATAAATAAATTAATATCACGGGACAATTCACACCAATTGACCTAGTCCCAAAATAAGCTAAGCAAAGCTTGTGTTATGGGTATTAAGCAACGGATAAACATACTTATATAGATAGATACATACTTAAATACAATTAAACACCCAAGGCCCGAGAACTTTTCATACAAATATCTACCCCGAGACGGGAATCGAACCCGGGACCTCAAGCTTCGTAGTCAGGTTCTCTAACCACTAGGCCATCTGGGCCCAATTGCATAATAAAGTGCAACTTATATTACAAGCGGAACTCCCTTTCTAGTTAATACTAGCTTTTGCCCGCGACTTCGTCCGCGTAGAATTCCAATTTGTGGTAAAGCTTGTTCATCTCTTTCATTGTATAAAACAAAAAACCGGCAACGGCAACATCCATTATTATTATCATTTCATCATCATCAGTATCAGTTAGTGAATATTATAAATCCCGTTTATTCACTATCCCGTGGGAATTTCAACAAATTTGTCCTTATTCTATGCACATTTCCGCTTATATTTATCCCGCGGGAATTTTGCATTTTCCCCGAGAAAAAGTAGTCTATGTCCTTAAAGGTGTAGCTTTCTACCGGTAAAAGAAGTTTTAAAATCAGCCCCGTAGTTGAATTCACTTATTTTTTTCCCGTGTGAATTTTGCTTTTTCACGGAGAAAAGTAGTCTATGTAAATATTGGTTGGTGTAACTTCCTATTGGTGAAAGAAATTTTCAAATCAGCCCTCAAGTGATGTCCACTTCTTTCTATCCCACGGGAATTTTGCATTTTACCGAATAAATAGTAGGTAGCCTAGCCTATACCAACAAAGGATAGTGTAGCTTTCTATTGGTCATTTTTTTTAAACTCAGCCCCGAAGTTAAATTTACTATTTTCTATACCGCAGAAATTTTGCATTTATCCGGAAAATAGCATCCCATGTTAATCAAGGACAGTGTATCTTTTCTATTGGTGAAAGACATTTTAAAATGAGCTCCGAAGTTTAATTTTTATTTCTATCCCTTGGGAATTTTGCATTTTTCCGGAAAAAAGTAGCCTATGTCAATAAAGGATGGTGTAACTTTTTACTGGTAAAAGTTTTTTTTTAAATCAGCTCGGAAGTTTCAGAGATTATCTATCCCACAGGAATTTCCAAAAATCCTGCAATAAGTTTTTTTGCTGTTATGTATGACCATTTACGTTTATACTGAATTTGAAAAGTTTAGTACATTGTAGTTACGGAGATAGGATCCAGTTGATTTGAGTATATAAATCCTGATTTATCCTTATCCCGTGGATATTTTCAAAATTATTGAAATTAGCTTTATACCTGTTCTAATAGTCTACTTGCATGCCCAATTGGAACAGTTTAGTAATCTTCGTTATGTGGATAGGGTCACTCTCGATTGATGAAATATATACATCCCGTATATTCCTTATCCCGTGGGAATTCCGGAAAATTCTTTCTTATCGGATGCCTACGTCATACAAAGGACACATCCTCCAAGTTTCAGGTCTCTACATACAGCGGTTAGGCTGTGCGTTAATCCGCCAGTCAGTCATTTAGGACTTCAGGACAAAGCATTTTATATGTATTTGCATTGCACCAAGCTTTTATGCGAGTTCAACAATGATGTTTGAATACTCAATTCGATTTTATTCGAAAAAGGTTGAACTCACATAAAAGCTTCATCATCATCATCATCATTTCAGCCGTAGCACGTCAACTGCTGGACATAGGCCTCCCTCATTGACGCCCAATCATTACGGTTGGAAGCGACTTGCATCCACCCTGAACCTGCGGCCTTCACCAAAACGTCCGTCCATCTCGTTGGCGGACGTCCGACGCTGCGCTTGTAAAAGCAAAAGCTTGGTGAAATGCAAATACTACTTATTATAATTAGTTATTATCAGAGATCAGATCAGGAAGTGGTTGACAAACGTAGACAAATGGTTTGCAAAATTTGAAGTTTCGTTTCGTTTACATTGTGTCAAAATAAAAAGTAATTTAAATCAAAAGCACTAAGGAGTATTGATATCAACTTCGAAGCAAATCACCCCCAAAATAACTTTCTACTCCTTTTTAACCCCGTCAAGGGATGAATTTCAATAAAATACGAAACACGTCTTCCATCAATTCTGTTATAGAATGTTTATGCAAAATTTGAAGTAGATTGGACCAAGGAATCACGTTGTCCCATACAAACTTTGCCCCCCTTTTTTACCCCCTTAGGAGTAGAACTACGAAAAATCCTTTCTTATCGGATGCCTACGTCATACAAAGAACACACCCTCCAAGTTTCAGGTCTCTACGATCAGCGGTTTAGGCTGTGCGTTGATCCGTCAGTCAGGACAAAGGATTTTATATGTATAGAAGATAACTGAAGCGAGAGTTCCGCTTGTAATATTAGTTGTACTTTGTTATGCAATTGGGCCCTGGTCGTCCAAATACACACACACATTGCACACTACGTGACTACTACAGACACACAGTCTAAATAAATAAAAAATATCACGGGACAATTCACACCAATTGGCCTAGTCCCAAAGTAAGCAAAGCTTGTGTTATGGATACTAGTACCTACTAGGCAACGGATGAACATACTTATATATTTAGATAGATAAATACATATTAAACACCCAAGACTCGAGAACAAACATTCGTATTTTATGCATTAGTATTGTAATTGTAACTCGTGACCACGGCTGCTGCAATGTGGCCGAAACGTCGAGGTAAATATTGTTTGCGTGATAAGTCCCGTTTAGTATAATAATAAATAAATAAAAAAAATATAAATAAATAAATAAATATCTGCCCCGATGCGGGAATCGAACCCGGGACCTCAAGCTTTGTAGTCAGGCTCTCTAACCGCTAGACCATTTTTTGGTCGTCAATGGCTATAGAAAACAGTGTTCAAAAAAAGGTCCTAGCAATACTATTTAAATATTACACTGAAATTTACTATGAGCTTTACCATAAAATAAATAATAGTACAAGTGTAAGAAATTCAATGTTGTGTGTGAACTTCCCAATCCGCACTGGACCCGCGTGGGAACTAAGGCCCAAGCCCTCACATTTTGAGGATGACTGTACCGTGCAGTGGACGTATATAGGCTGATTATGATGATGATATAATAAGTCAACAAAAAGTGTAATGTAAACCTTCGTGATTTTCACTTATGAGGGCAGAATTTTCATGGCAAAAATCAAATGTCAACAGAGTTGGAATGTTAAATGTTATCGACTAATCGATAAGTTATTGTTTTGAAGGTTTTGCGTTTTTTCATTAATGATTTTTTTAAATTAAATATTATTTTGCGCGATTTCTAAGTTCCGTGAGTGGTAATATAACAAAAAGCATAGGCAGAAAAAACTTTTATAATGATTTAAAAAAAAACCTATTACTAGAGCTCTGTATCGTAGAATTATTGGACGGCAGTGTCAACTACCCTATTAAAATTTAAAGCGAAAGCCGGTTCTAGCGAAAGACAATCAAGAGTGTCATTGGAGGAGCCGCAGTCGCGCTACCGGCGCGCGCGCACCCGACGCACGCGTTTTGATACTTGCAGCAACTATTTAGTATTAAGAATTAATAGTATTTGTCCATTGCCCGTATTTCAGCTTTTTTATCAATAGAAATAAAATAAATAATAAATAAATAAATATTAACTACCAGTAGGTACAATTATAAAGACAAAACAAAAATACAAAAATATTAAACATTTACGTTTCCAGGCCACTTTTAGCTATTTTAGGTTTAAAGATAAATTTAGCCATAGGCCAGATTTAGCTCAAAACAGGGGTTTCTAAGGAACATTTTGATTTAGAGTTGAGCACTATTTATCAGATAGCGATCTCAAATGGTTATACAAAATCAATGGTAGATAGTTTAGTTCAAAAGAAGCAGGCACGGTTAGTAAATAGCATGCTTTACGCTGCGTTACCTTCTCAGTCTACTAACAAATATAGATCTAGCATCTCTTACGTCGGGGGTTTGTCTGATAAGATTTATGGCATTTTAAAATCAAACAATATTAATGTTGCCTTTAAGACTAAAGGCAATATTGTTTGATTTTAAAATGCCATAAATCTTATCAGACAAAGCCTAGAGGCTATGTCACCACAAAGAACAGGTAGATAAGGGAACTAGATCGGGGGTATACAAGCTTACTTGTAATGACTGCAATGGGATATACGTAGGACAGACAGGCCGAAGTTTTAATACTAGATTTAAAGAGCATGTTTCGGCATATAGGACTGAGCATCCAGATAGATCGAATTTTGCAAAACATTTGTTGGAATCAAATCATTCATTGTTAGATTCAGATTCTTATGAAGTGTTACATTATTGCGGCAAGGGGTTGCGTCTGGATGCTCTGGAATGCATGGAAATAATTAGGTACAACACTATGGGGTCTATTATTAATGAACAGGTAAATTTAGTATCTTCTCCTTTACTGCGGCTTGGGTCGAATTTGAACAGTTAGTATTAATTAAATATGCCTTATAAATAAATAAACAAAAAATTCAAGGTAGTTTTATAATATGTCAATAAAAGTTATTTTTTGTGGGGTAGTTTGAGAATAAGAAAAATAAAGTGGGTACTTGAGAAGTTACAGTGACAAGTTAAAACATTTGTTTTGGTTTGTTAGTTTAACAGTTGGTAGCATAGCATACGGTTGTGGTAACTCTGAAGATGAGCTCTGGTTGAGTTCGAAACGCGTCAGTGTAGCTTGGTGGTGGTGATGGTTGGGTTTATGTGATTTGTGTGTGTTCGTACAGTGTGGAGGTGGAGGAACTGCATGAACGCACATTTCTTGCATAAACGTAACTATTGTAAGGTCGCGGGTGAGCAAAGTAATTGTTTTAGTTCAAAACAGGGAGCAATGTAGGACCAGAGGGGAGGCCTTTGCTCAGCAGTGGGACACTATTATAGGCTAGTAAAAAAAAACTAGGCAGACCGAATATAATCTGTGACTAAACTCATCATCATCATTTCAGCCGAAAGGAGTCCATTGCTGAACATAGGCCTCCCCCAAGGCTCGCCAAACAGATCGGCCCTGCGCCATCCGCATCTAACGCGTTCCAGCAACCTTAACCAGGTCGTCGCTCAATCTTATTGGAGGGCTACCTACACTGCGTCTTCCGGGCCGCGGGCGCCACTCGCCACTCGAGAACGGAATCGGCCGTTAATTCTACGAGCGATGTGCCCGGTCCACTGCCACTTGAGTCTGGCGATTCTTCAAGCTACGTCCGTAAATTTAGTTCTTGCGCGGATTTCATCATTTCTAATGCGATCCCATAAGAAAGCTCAAAGTCATTCAGAGTGCGATAGACAGGGCTATGCTTGGTGACAGAACTGCTAATACTATAATAACTTAGCTTGTACCGGTCATTGACTTCTGAAAAAAAGGCGCGTCGACCCTTCGCGGGAGCTAACTCCGCTATGTCCAAACTTAACCAACTAATTAATAAACTCATTAAGGACCAAAAACATCATAGAGCATAGAGGTAACCTGAGACAGAACCGCAGGCAGATGCCTCTAGCGCGGCCGTTGCCCGCCACTTTGTCATTGCAGCTTTTTGTTTATGGTATAAAAAATCGGCCAAGTGCGATTCAGACACGTGTAAGAACACGTGTAAGCTAGCTAAAAATAAGTTTGTTTGCACTGTTCTATGACTAAGTTTTTGTTAAGAAATCTATTTTAATACAAGCTTTTTGCCCATGGTTATCAATACCAAAGTAGGTACTCGTCAAGACGAATCAAACGAGACATAACTCGATGAAGTCATGTCGTTTTATTACGGAGTTCCTGTGGCCACCTTCCAGCTCCATCGTCAGATCAGCTCTATGTCACAATAAAGTTGCATTGTCATCCAATTTACATAATTGTGCATGCAAAATTTCAGCTCAATCGGTTGACGATATCTACTTCAAAATTGAGTTGAAAGATTCCACCCGAACAAACATACATTGCAAGTTAAATAAAGGCTTGTAAAAATAAAGGCTTGTAAAAATTAAGGCTTATAAAAATAAAGGCTTGTAAAAATAAAAGTGTTTCTTTGCGGATCAGTGTTTTTCGGGGATTTCCTTACTTGTATTTTTGCTTAATTCTTGCTAAAATTCATAATAATACGTATATTAAGTATTATGAATTAAAATCCTAGGTATCTTTTGATCGCGCGAACATAATAGCAATTTAAATTTTATGTTCTAAGTGTTTCATATCAGATAATTCCACTGTAATATCTTCACGCGTGCTAGTGAAAAATGGTCTTGTCTGTTAAACAGACGTACCTACATACAATGAAGTGATCTTAAAAAGGTTTATTTTGTTTTGAGGTGCGGAACCCTAAAACCGGAAAAAAGGCCATGGGTCGAGTTAATTGAATAAAAATAATTCGCCTTACGCCTGAAGTTTGTTATTGAGACCCTAATATTAGATATGAATAGGTTCCGCAAAGTAGCAATATTGTAGGTATGATAAACTTTTTCTAACTCGCGTAATGTTATTATTATTAATTATGTTCTATATCTGGTCTTAATTAGAGTTGTTATTGTTACGGAACTTCGCCATTACCTCCGAAAAATGTCTGTGGAGTTAGTTTAAAAAAAAAAGGGCTCTGTCCATCAGAGAATAATTTCGCCAGTGTGTAGAGTATTTTGTTGTTATTCGGTAAAAATGTTAAGAAAATGAAATATGTATTGAGAGGTAATGATGGATGAACGGTGACAGGACAAAAGGAGATGGAACGGTGGTTTATTTACGTTGTCACACAACGGGCGTTTAATTTATAATAAACCTCTAGGAAATCGTCTCGAAGGCAGCAAAGCCGCAAAACTGTTGTTTGTGTGATATAATTTCTCCTAGTAAATAAAACCGGCCAAGAGCGTGTCGGACACGCCCAAGGTAGGGTTCCGTAGCCATTACGAAAAAATCAAGTAATAATTTTCTAAGGATTTCGTATGTGTACGGAATCATCCAAGTTTAGGTATGTTTTATACCTTAGGCTACTATTTACTCTTAAACTACAAATAATTTCCAAGCAATCTTAGCCGCTATAATTTTCCTAGTAAATTTGATATATTTACTACCATTCTGAATTTTTTCAAATTTTTCCACCCAACAGTTTAGATTTTAGAGGGGGGGGGGACGGCCGATTTTAATGAAAATTTTCACTTTAAAGTTGAATATTTCGCAAACAGATCACTGAATAGAAAAATCATGTTAGCAACCCCGAAATGGTTTTAAAAGACCTATCCAACGATACCCCACACTATAGGGTTAGCCGAGAAAAAAAAAAATCACCCCCACTTTACGTCTATGGGAGGTACCCTAAAAAATTTTTTTTACTTTATTTTATATAATCACTTTGTCGGCGTGACTGATATATATATTCATGCCAAATTACAGCTTTCTAGTACTAACAGTCTCTGAGCTTAGCCGCGGACAGACAGACAGACAGACAGACAGACGGACAGACATGGCGAAACTATAAGGGTTCCTAGTTGACTACGGAACCCTAAAAGTGTGCTCTACCTAATTTAAAGAAACATTTTTGACGTTCATGAATTTATATTTCTTCCACTTCCATTTTGACCTCCGTCTCCGCTCCATCTTCATCATCATCATCATCATCATCATCATCATCATCATCATCATCATCATCATCATCACAATCATCATCATCATTTCAGCCGTAGGACGTCCACTGCTGGGCATAGGCCTCCCTCATTGATACCTGGGCCATTCTACCTATACTTTTAAGTAAACATTAATCTTTTTTAAAATAGGGTGAGTGGGGGTAAGATGAAAAGCAGTGTAAGATGAAAAACTACTAGGTGCTACGAGTAATTTTTCATCTTACACTGCTTTTCATCTTACCCCCACTCACTATATACACCGTGAAATTTTAGTGGTTGTTTTCCCGAAACGAGGTGATTTAGTATCGATTGTACAATCGATTTATAATTACTATTTTGACTAGAGTCAAAAATCCAATTGTGAAAAACGAAAGTCGAAAATGACCGCAAACCAATAGTAACGCTTCGTTGGTACCTAACCTATCGTACGATCGTACGCTACTTGTACCAACGAAGCGTTACTATTGGTTTGCGGTTATTTTCGACTTTCGTTTTTCACAATTGGATTTTTGACTCTAGTCAAAATAGTAATTATAAATCGATTGTACAATCGAAACTAAATCACCTCGTTTCGGGAAAACAACCACTAAAATTTCACGGTGTATAAGGCATACCTGGTGTTTTTGTGAAGTGTAAATAACTTAAATAAAAACTGAAATAACTAAAATTAAACTAAAAGCAAAAAAAACTTAAAATTTATAGAAATTTTGTGAAAAAAATTGTTAACTCAACGGAAAATACACTAATTTCCATACAAATGGCGGGGACATGCATGTCCGTCCACTGCGTTACCTACTTTATAGATAATAATGATCACTTTTTATACTTAGTGATAATTTTAAATGTAAGTTTAATTATATGTGCCTATTTAAATGTTTAATGATAAAACCGAGCACTTTACCGTTTTTGTAAAAAAAAAATTTGAAGAACAGATTACAAAAAAATACTGGTCAACGAAAAGTAGAATGACCCACCTAACCCCCCTCTAACATAGCCCCCTATCTTACTCTGGTCTTAATTGGCTAAAAAGGCTTAACTCACGTCCCATTCTTGAGCCGCTGCTTGTTGTATTTGTCGTGGAAATCCAGCAGCTCCTTCACGAGTCCTTTGTCCAGCATGTCGGCCACCCGCGCGTCCAGCCGCTCCTCCAGCACACTCTGCAACAAATAAAGACGTCACATTCACAAAACAAACTCACATACTAACCAACTTATCTGTTAACCAGACCCATCAATACTATACTTTATGCGGACGGGGTAAAAACTTTTTCAATTCACTGATAAGCTGGTTATGTCAAAGTCAAAATTTTCTCGTCTTAAAATATTTATATTTTTTTTAATGGACCAACTAACTCATTAGCCCATTGGTCAATGCCTTGCCTACATTCCGTATATATATTTGCAAAATCATACCATTTGTTGTAAAGCGACTATCGCACGAGACAAACGCCCTTAATTTCTGTAAAGCCGGCGTCACACGACCCAGCATTATAAATATTCAGTTATCAATGCATGTGATGCACGCGCAGCGCGGAACTATTTATTCTCCCAATGCATGTGCACTATGAGTACAGGCTGCATAAGTTTTGCTAATACTCAGAACAAGTATCCCAATAGAATTGGCATGGTGCACCCCTAAACAATAGACATTTATTTTATTCTTTCCCAGAAGGGCAAAGGAACATCGTCCATGCAATGCTATAAATCAAGAAAGATAACAGTGTGTATTAATTCAGTAAACTACCTTTAAACGCAAAACTATCTTTTATACGGATTATAAGATCGTTCAGAAGTCATTGTTTGTTGCAAAAATCACAGAAAAATAATTACACGCGACGCGGCTAGCGTGCGAACCGAATGCCGAGCGACAACCTACTGCCATACGCCTGCCCGGGAGGCGCGCCGGCCGAACATACCTAAACTGCGGAGTGAAACCGGCTGCTATAATCTCGATCAGTCGGTTTTATGTGAAAAAAATAGTAGAGGTGTTTTATTTAAGTTGTCACTTGTCTCAAGTACTTGATAGTCTTAAGTCTACAGCGCCTCCTAGCGCTGGTCACGGTTATGTCATTTGGGTCGCGCGTGCGTCGGCGCGGGCGCAGCCACGACCGCTCGCTCATGCCAGAGGTTCCCATGAGGGCATTGTAGATCGGTGCTACAGTAAAATCAGCATTACTGGCATTGTTCTGACCGGCATGTCAATGGAATAGGTTAGATTATGTTTTTTTTTTAAGCCGTGGTGGCCTAGTGGTTTGATCTACGGCCTCTCAAGCAGAGGGTTGTGGGTTCAAATCCCGGTTCGCACCTCTGAGTTTTTCGGAATTTATGTGCGAAATTACATTTGTAATTTACCATGAGCTTTACAAGCTACCTGAGAAGAAATTTAATGGTGTGTGTGTGTGTGAAGTTCCCTGATATATATCCTTTTTATATTTCATATTATATACTAGTCTATGCTTTTGTCCCTTGGTTACGTTTTGATGTTTATGTCATCAGTCAGAAAATAAATTACTATTTTCAATACGAGTTATGAATTTAACACTGGCGACGAAATGAACCCATTCGACGTAGTAAAAGCACGCCGCGCCCGTGCGGTGCTGCGCGGCACGCTCACAAGGACACAAAATATAATTTTCAATCAAGAAACATTCAATAACGATGAAATCGACGTACGTATTCAATCTTTGTCAGACAACTTACAAAAATTTCAAGAGTTACAATCAAATATAGAATTAGAAACAGAAGAGGAAAATATTAACAACGAAATTGAATATAGACAGGATTTCGAAGAAACAACAATACAATTGAAATTGAAATTATTGACTTTTAAAAATAATATTGAATCCCAAGTTTTCATGAGTGCATCTAGTAACGTCAATATACCACATCCAGTAAGTCAACTTCAACAAAGTAAATTTCAATTCCAACCATTTCACGAAGCGGAATCTATGAACAATTTCATTAAACGCCTGGAACTCTATCTTACTCTTAATAACGTCTCCGATCCGAAGACAAAGACGTATACATTTTTATCCGCTTTACCCCCACATCTTCATGAACAGATGTACGTCCTGTGCTCACCGGAAGATCCTACAACGTTACGATTTGAACAACTAGCACAAACACTCAAAGAATTTATAGACCCTAAGCCAAGTATTTGGATACGTCAACATAAATTTATAACAAAAAAGCAAAACACTGATGAAACTAGCACAATATGCATCAGAATTAAAAAAACTTATGATAAATTGCGAATTTCAATGCCAAAACTGTAAAAAACCAATTTCAGAAAATTTCTTGTGCTTGCAATTCATACGAGGTATACGGGACGGGGATATCCGCACAAAAATCCTTCAGGACAACAAAACCTCCACTTTCTCTGGAATAATTAAAATAGCGATGGCTATTGAAATGGCTAATTACTATAACAGGTTTATACCAAGCCTTGCCTCCATCACGAACCCCTTAAATAAACTATTAAAGAAAGGTGCCCGTTACCACTGGTCAGAAGATTGTGAAAGAAGCTTTAACGCTATCAAAAGCGAAATTTCGAGTGACAGGGTTCTTATACATTTTGACCCTAAAAAGACAATTACATTAGCAACTGATGCTTCACCTCATGGCCTCGGAGCAATTCTATCTCATCGACTACCCGATGGCTCCGACAGACCAGTAGCTTTTGCCTCCAGAAGTCTTTCTGCTAGTGAAAAAAAATATAGTCAGATCGACAAAGAAGCCACGGCCATTCATTGGGGGTTAAAAAAAATCTTTCATTATTGTTATGGAAGAAAATTTATTCTCATTACTGATCATAAACCCCTAACTAACATTTTTCATCCCCATAAGACCTTACCGGCAATGAGCACTATGCGGCTGTTTCATTACGCTCACTTCTTGTCTGGATTTGATTACGACATTGAATATCGTACCTCAACTGCTAACTCTAACGCAGATTATTTGTCAAGATTTCCAACAGAACAAACACCAGAAAACAATATTGATCAACATGCGGCGTTTCAATTAAAACAAATAAATATCCTGTCTGTGAACCCACAAACCATCATGAATGAAACACAAAACGATCCAGAATACCAAAACATTCTTCTTTCTCTGCAAACAGGAAGAAGTTTGAGGCATCTCGGCTATAACGACAACGAGCTTACATTACAAGATGATTGTATTCTTAAAGGAATCCGAGTAATGATACCTAGCTCTTTACGCGAGGCAGTGCTCAATGAACTTCACCTTGGCCATCTGGGTATTGTCAAAATGAAACTTTTAGCACGAAGCTTTGTTTATTGGAAGAACATTGACAAAGATATAGAAAACAAGGTTAATTCATGTCGGGCTTGCAGATTAAACATAAATGAGCCAAAGAAAGTACCAATCCATCATTGGGAAGAAACGACGGAGCCCTGGCAACGCATCCATATTGATTTCGCTGGCCCTATCGACGGACAGCAGCTTTTTATCATCATAGATGCCTTTACAAAATGGGTAGAAATTATCCCAACTAAAACCACGACTAGTTCATGGTGCATTAATAAGCTCAAAGAAATGTTCAGCGTATTTGGATTACCACACATTTTGGTATCAGATAACGCACGCCAATTCACCTCAAACGAATTCACTCGATTTCTCAAGGACAACGGAATTTCACACAGAACGTCTGCACCCTACCACCCAGCATCCAATGGACAAGCTGAACGATGCGTCCAAACGGTGAAAAAGGCCTTACGCAGCATGCAACAAAACCCTGGCAATCTCAATGATAGACTGTATCTCATAAAGACACAGCTAAGACGAACACCAAATCAATCTGGCCGCAGTGCATACGAATTGATGTTTAATAGAGATATTAGAACAAGCCTCCATATAATGCTAGGGGAGATATTACCGAGAAAACCACCAGATAATAGTAATGGAGCTGTTAGAAAGATTTTTAATGAGGGAGAAAGAGTCCAAGTACGCAGCTACTCGCATCCAAATAAGAAGTGGGAATTCGGCAGAGTGGCAGAAAGGCTGGGCCGCCTACACTACCGTGTGATCACAGAGGAGGGCCAGAGCTGCCGCCGGCACGCCGACCAGATGCGGCCCGCTGCTGGAGTCCCTCCAGCTGATTAAGGGCGGAGGCCTGATATATATCCTTTTTATATTTCATATTATATACTAGTCTATGCTTTTGTCCCTTGGTTACGTTTTGATGTTTATGTCATCAGTCAGAAAATAAATTACTATTTTCAATACGAGTTATGAATTTAACATTCCCAATCCGCACTGGGCCCGCGTGGGAACTAAAGCCCAAGCCCTCTCATTCTGAGAGGAGGCCTGTGTCTTGCAGTGAACCGTATATAGGCTGGGATGCTGATGATGATGTTATTTTTTGTGAAAACAACATAACGTCGGCGATAATGGAAGTCCGCTTTCCTGGTTTCGTTTCGTTGCGTGATAAGTCCCATGTGTGGTAAGTTAGGGTAAAACCGGGATAGTTATTCCACTTTTTGAAATCACTCCATGTCTCTTAGTGAAAAAGTAAAATGTTTTATATAATTATAACACCGGCCGGACTTCGTGTTTTCATCGACCAATTTATAAAAAGTAAAAAACTTTTTCTTGAATATTTTCAGAGTATTAGCAATTTTAGCGGACCTCTCTATTTTACCCACGTATGGGATAGTTGCCTGATCCATATCAATGCCGTATAGGATAGATGCCCTCCCCAGAAACGGGACAACTGTCCTCTAAAAACTTTGATCGCATTTTGCCTTCCCATGCAATCACACAGAGACATACGACTTGGTCAATTTTGTGGTAGCTGGAAAGTATCTATAAATAATTGAAATAAAATACGATTCATTCGCAAAACTAGAGTAATTATAATCGGGGCAACTATACCCTTGGGGCAACTATCCTGGTTTTACCCTATTCCGCACGTCTGACAAATTTAGCCAATTACCAATTTTTCCTCCAAATTCGTTAAAATAAAACAATTAGGAAGTTAAAACAATCCCCTGTAAAAATACATGTAGTGTAGATACGCAGTATTTACATATGGTATAAGCGGATTTGCACAATCTCCGATAGTAAAACAAATGGTTTATATTTTATATTGCGTGAAAACACATACGTGCCGTATAAACGTAGCTGTCTTGTCTTGCCAGTATGGTATCGGAGTAGCAGGGTAAAGCTAAGGTAAAAAGGTTCAAATCGCCTTCCTGCGTTACTGTCTCTAAGGAGAATCTTAAAGGGTTCGTAACAATTGAAACAGAATTAGCTCAGATGGTCCTCTCGTCCAATCAATGATAGACTGGTAGAGATACCGTAAATGAACCAGTTCGAGTATGTAGGTAGATCTACATTTGCCCCTACCTACCTCTCAGAAAGATTTAGTTACATGGCTGTTGGATCCAGGACCCTATTTCGATCGAGTAATAATCTTGCGCTACCTTTTCCAGTTACTAAATCCAAATACAACTCCAAATGCTTCTTCTACACGCCGTCAGTCTGTGCAGTCGGTAGCCAAGTGACATAAGGCGGTTGCAGTCGGTTGTCATCATGCGTTTTAAAGAAATTTGTGTGTTCTCTATTTCGTGTATATGTGTATATTAATATTGTATGTAATATTATGTAGTAATCTTAAGTTTCGTACCAAAGACAAAATTAAACTAAAATCAGTTACCTACATTCCATTCCCATACCTGACGTTATATTTGATTACTTTAACACCTTTTCAACCCTAAAAGTAGCCCAAGGCGCATAGTTCAGCAAACAACAGACCAAATAACATACAATTCGATATAATTGCATTTATTTGTGTTGATTATTCTAGGACCGGCGCCGGCGTCGTGACCGTGCCTGCTAATAACGAGCTGCATGGAATGACTACATGATATGCTATCATACATATACTTGGTATTAGTATCAGTACACATGTCAAGTAATTAAATTAATCAAACAGCTCGTTTAGACACGGCAGCGTGTCAAGCCAGGTTAAAAAAAGGGTTTTTTTTTATGCAATATAGGCTGGCGCTTGGCCACAATCACGCCTGATGGAAAGCGAAGATAAGGCCTACGATGGAGCACGCTTGCCTAGTAAATGCTCATTTACCCTAGACTCGAAAGCGACCAAATTGTAGTGTTCAGGGAACACAGTCGCAGGCAGGGAATTCCACTCCTTAGCTATGCGGTTGATGAAGGAAGAGCGAAAACGCTTTGTGTAGATTTTGGGAATACTGACAACGTAAGGGTGGAGACCCCGCCTACTTCTGGTCGACCTGTGGAAGAAAGGAGAAGGTGGAATGAGGTCGTGCAGTTCCGAAGTACATTCACCGGAATGTAGCTTGTAGAATACCGTCAGGGAAGCCACTCTTCTGCGATGACGAAGGCTCTTCTGCGATGAGGAAGACAAATCGAAGATAGTATGACTGATTTTCAAGGCTACGGATAGTATTACGATACTATCGATAGACTATCGCTATCGGAACAACACTAGTGGACACATTTTTGTAGAAATGGCAGATGACTAATAGTAGGTAGGTACGTCCGTCAACTAAAAATCCTAGTGACCACCACCATGCGTGGTGTGATGTGTGGTCGCAGAATTGCAATTGGGTTTAGTCCACGGACATTATCCTTAGATTTTCGGACCTAATACACAGTATACCGCGGTTCCAGGCTCAGCCTAGTTTGGTACTTACCAGATAATACTGTTAGCATAACCATGTCATTTTGTTTTTTAATAAACTATTACTATTAGTAAAACGCTTCGCAGCCCCACCCAGATAGCCATACAAAACGACTGACTGAAAAAAGTTCAACAGAAACAGAACACAAAACTTTCATGCAATTTTTAACTACCGTCGTTAAGGTTTCCAACTTTTTCAAACTCCTCCATATTGATTCTCAACCTGTTATTGAGTGATCAGAATGCAATGAATCGTCTACGAGAACTAAGAATAGATTGCGTTGCTTTCTTAAAATGCTGTGTATATAGTATGGAAAATAGAATCAAACGTGGGAGACGCGGCGAGACGTAAACGGCATAGCAATACGTTTTCATTCACGATTCCGACAAGGCACTTCCTTTCGCAACACCGCGGTTAGTCAGCCAACGAAAGTCTTAAGCGGGGTATAGTCAGCTTGAAGTGCACAGAGGGCGTTTAAAGTCCTATACTGAAACTAGCTATTGCCCGCGGCGCCGTCTGCGAAGAATAGGGGTATAAAAAATAGCCTACGACCTTTCTCAGACCTATCGAATAGGTACAGAGAAAAAAAAACATAAAAATCGGTCAAGCCGTTTAGCCTCCTACAAACACCGTGACACGATATTTTATATAGGTATTAGAGTAGCTGTTGCCCGCGACTACGTCCGCGAAGAATAGGGGTATAAAAAATAGCACGACCTCTTCTCAGACCTATACCAAATACAGAGAAAAAAGTTTCATAAAAATCGTTGAAGCCGTTTCGGAAGAGTTCTACAAACACCGTGACACGAGATTTTTATATACCTATTAGATAATATTGCCGTGGTGGCCTACTGGTTTGACCTATGGCCTCTCAAGCAGAGGTTCGTCGGTTCGAGCACCACACCTCTTAGTTTTTCTTTCGGAATTTATGTGCAAAATTACATTTGAATACCATGTTCCAAGCCTTCTCATTTTGTTAGGAGGCCTATGCCCTGCAGTCTAATGTATACAGGCTTTGTATGATCCGTTGCTTAGTATCCATAACACAAGCTTTGCTTACTTTGGGACTAGCTCAATTGGAGTTAATTGTCCCGTGATATTAAATTTATTTATAATGCCCCCTTACAAATTTTGATACAAGTTCCGTCTAGGGCAATCTTCGCCACTGACAACACAGCTTACAATCCTGTTAGTTAGTACCAACCAAGTCAACAAATTTGAATGATATGCTCACCATTACGTTTCATTCATTACCGTTCAACATTCTTGAATGGAATATTTGATTGGAAAGTAAAACTAATCAGGCTGTGTGTCGCCGGGCTAACAGCCGCCTACGCTCGTAGATAGATATCATCGAAGCGGATGGTTCCGAGTGGCTGCCAAATTTGGATCTGGTGGACTGGGACGGAATAAGCGTTGGAGAAGGCATCGAAAAATACTAAGAGCAGGATATAGCATCCTGACAGCGCGCATGCGGTTCTACTACAACTTCTGTACAATCCTATCCTATCCTGCCCTGCCCTTGCGTGGATTTCATCATTTCTAATGCGATCCCGCAGAGAAACTCCGACCATAGCCCTCTCCATCGCCCTCTGAGTGACTTTGAGCTTTCTTATGAGGCCCATCGTTAGCGGCCACGTCTCAGTGCTATAAGTCATCACTGGCAACACACACTGGTCAAAGACTTTTGACTTGAGACATTGCGGTCATATTGGATGACAAGATATTGCGGAGTTTCCCGAACACTGTCCAGCCGAGTCTAATTCGTCGATTGACCTTTTACTTGAAGTTGAACCTACCTAATTGGTATCCTACCTAATCAAAAATAGTGCGTGGAGTCCCTCCGTGCGGAAGAAGTGAAACTTCATAATAAAAAATAAAAAACCAGGCGGTCACCCATCCAAGTACTGACCGCGCCCGACGTTGCTTAACTTCGGTGATCGGACGAGTACCGGTGTTTTTGTCAAATATCTTGAAAACGGTGCACCCTACGGCAAAATTAATGAAATTTTCATCCCACCTTTGAAACCCCTTCGCCCCCCCCTCACCCCCCCCCCCCTCACCTCACCCCTCTCGCATACGTCGTGTAAACGTCAACTTGCGTTGCGTTGCGTATTTAACGCAACGCTTGGTGGAAGTCGCATTAGAAGTTTCACTTCAAAAATACGTTTAATTAAATCATTATCGCCACCATTACCGCATCCATCGCTTGTGCGTCCGCCCCCGCGCTGACTCAGGCGCAGCTTCCTCTATGACTGGCCTAGTCTGGCCTAGTGCAACGAACTGCAGCGACGACCCGCATACTAAATCAGACGAGTGACAACTACCAATTAAGTTTTTTGATCTATGCCATTACGGCGGAGTCATGAGACATTTACAAATCTTTGAGTGCCGAATTTTTGCAGGTTCAATATCGTTTAGGCGAATTTTATTTGTATACCGGAAGTCGATAAATGAGAAGTCCCTATGATTGTCTCAAAAGTGCCACGAGATTTCCTGCATATCGTTTTTTTAGCATTAGAAAGTCGTAAGCGCTCTTGAAATGTCTTTTGATTTTTTTTTAAATAAGTCGTAGCTAATATGTAACAATTTGAAAGGAACTATATGGTCATTCACACTCTTTTGGTTTCATAAGTAACAGGGTAAAACCACCAGTGAGAACACTTAAGAAATTTTCTACTTAAAAAAATCATTACTCTGTATTTATTAATAATTGTAATGGTTTTATTTAATAAACAAGAATTTAATTTCTGCGATTTTTTATTACGTGTATAGTTTTTGAGTTATGGAAGAATTTGTAAAAAAGTGCCTACCCAAAAACCTACTCATCATCATCAGCCTATGTTCGTCCACTGCTGGACGTAGGCCTCTCCCATGGCACGCCACTGAGCACGATCCTCGGCCACTCTTATCCAGCTGTTGCCAGCCGCCTTGCGAAGATCATCGCTCCACCGAGTCTGAGGACGTCCTACGCTACGTTTGCCAATCCGTGGTCTCCACTCAAGAACTCGTCTACCCCAACGGTTATCGGTTCTTCGGGTTATATGGCCTGCCCATTGCAACTTCAGCGTGCTGATGCGGTGGGCTAAAAACCTACTCAATGAATGAAAAAGTTAATGAATGAACTGAGTAAAACCCAGTGAATGAACATTATTTAGATAGTTTTAATCAACATTTTAAAAACATTTTCAACATAAAACGAAGCCTTCTTCTTCAGTAATTATTTTATAAAAACTTGAGGTAGGTACCACGTAGGTACAGACCTTCAGTATTCCAAGGCGGTGATTGATCACTTACCATGTGGTGACCCGCGTGCTCGTTTGCCAGCTATTTGACATAAAAGAAATCACGTCCATCGTTACCTACGTTGTTCATACATAGGATTAGTAGGTATTGTAGCATAAAAAAGCAGCTTGTGGGCACTTAGGGTGCGCGCAAACGCCTAAACATGCTAGCATAAATAAAACATTAGAATTCAGCCGTAATACACCATTTATTATATATATTAAAATTCGCACTTTGTAACAAACATAGGGCATATAAAAAATTATTATAACACTTCGGCGGCACACTCGCGGCGTATGCAGCGGATAATAGACATAATCTCACGTGAGACGGCAAAATAGGTATATGGAAAGTAGACGATTACGTTAAATTTAGTGGTTATCTTACCAAATGATCATTTAAACCGAAAATAAGCCGAGACGAGCCGTAGGTAGGGCACTTCTGATAAGTCCCGAATAGAATTTTGTGGAATGTGGACACGGTCTAGAACGAATTGAACCGCAGTGCATCACGGAAAGCCGCAAAGTTAACCAGGAACCTAAAACCTAATCCCTAAATCCCCATGCGCATGACGACCCAAGAACTTGGATATGAGCTGGTTGGAAGAGAGTAAGGAAGCGGTGTTGCATCAATGAGTCATTCGGTATAAAACGCGCCGGAAAGGAAAACGGTATAAAAATGTGATATTGCAAAATTTAGACCTTAAATAGAAAGAAGATCTAAGCTATTACACTGGTCGAATTGGGTGCCTCTTCTGCAGCAACAGTATTAAGAGGGTACGATGCGCACCATTTCTCCATACAAACGTAATGCTCTGTTTCCTCTCTGGATAATGGCTTTAGAGACAATTTTTTTTTACTGTGTAATCTGTATCTACCACAGCTATGCCCCTATGTTTCGTTTTTTTCCTTATTTCAATTAACATAAGAAATATGAGCTTTCAAAAACTGAAAAAATTGCCCAATTTCAACGTTATTTTCAGACACTCATCAGAAAAGAATCCCTGATATAAACAAAAAAAGGAAAACTTAGGGGCATAGCTAAATCTGTCCTCTAATTATTTTTGAAAAAAATAATTGTATTGGTCCAGTTTTCGAGAAGAAAACAGGGGATTACGAAATGCTGTTTTGATCAATTTTACGCGCCTAATAACGGTCTTAGCTGCAGTTGTCCCGCTCTCGCTGTACTGACACGGAGGGGTTCGGGCGAGACAGCGACATTTCATTAAAATACCTATTTCTCAAAAGTCTCTCAGCCATCGTACCCTCTTAACCCTGGTGAATTCTACATTTCGTACTAAATACAAACTGAAATATAGATGCACAGAAAAAACCCCAGAAAAAAGACCAATGCTGGGAATCGAACCCAGGTCCTCAGCATTCCGTGCCGCGTGCCATACCCCTACACCACCACTGGTCTTACTGGTCACTGGTCTTGGTGGTCACCAGTGGTGGTGTAGGGGTATGGCACGCGGCACGGAATGCTGAGGACCTGGGTTCGATTCCCAGCATTGGTCTTTTTTCTGGGGTTTTTTCTGTGCATCTATATTTCAGTTTGTATTTAGTACGAAATGTATGATTTCACGGGATGACCGTAAAAGTAATAAAAAAAATGAAGTTGAAAAAATAAGTACAAAAAAAGATACTTCATAGCTAACTTGCTGGTGAATTCTCACATGTAAGACATCACTGGAGACGTTCATTCCTGGCGAAAGTAAACCATGATGTACTTAAAACACCATAATAGGTCGGCCACAGGAGTATTATTTTCCCAGCGGGTCAACAGCAACTATGACTTGACCAGGGTAACGGTCATGCTGGAAATAAATTTAAAATTAGCCCATTTCCTATACAAAAACCTACTTGAACAACCTGCTCTAATATCCAACGAAAACGAAACTTACCCGATGAACAATCGGCCGTCCAAATATCCGCCTTGAACACAGGCGTGCAGAATAATGAAAAGTAGATACACCATAAAGACGACGACCTCTTTAGCCTAGTTGGTAGTGACCCTGCCTACGAAGCAAGAGGTCCTGGGTTCGAATCCCGGTAAGGGCATTTATTTGTGTAATGAGCACGAATATTTGTTCCTGAGTTATGGATGTTTGGTATGTATTTAAGTATTTATTTATCTATATAAGTATATTTATCGTCGTCTAGTACCCATAGTACAAGCTTTGCTTAGTTTGGGACTAGGTCGATTTGTGTAAGATTGTCCCCTAATATTTATATTTATTTATATTTTTATATTTAAAGCTCGCTGATAGAGCACACTGCTAGTTTGTTGTGGCTCTACATAGCCCGTACTTTTCAAAACTGCGCCTTTAAAACATGACTCTTGTAATGAGGAAAAATTATCAGACTCGTGTTCAGCGCGTATGAAGCAATTTGTCTCAATCACAAAAAACAATCTGCCCTGCCAAATCCCAAACTCCAATTTTAAATTCCAATAAAATTTCTATCACCTTGAAATAATGTTTGCGGCCAGGAAAAACAGCCAGTAAACCACACGGTGAATAACCAAAAAGTATGGATTTTAAAATATTCATGCAGCTTTATAATGCTGCAGTATCTAGTAAATGAACAAAGCCAAATTTCTATAGTCCATTTACTAGATTTTTCATTCCTATGAATGAACACTAGTGTCCCAATACTAGTTCAACGAAACAGAATCGTTTGCTATGCAGAATCTGAAAACACAAGCTTAACACGATTACGTTAAGATTTAAATTTAAGTAAAAAACTAAATTGACCCGACACCAGTAAACTGTTCATTTACTGATTTTAGAACATTTGATAAGCCAGTAATGGAACACTTAAAAATAACAACTTAATCCCAAAATAAGCCACCAAAGAGTACATTTATAGAAGATTTAACTCTTAATCTAACCAAATAGCTAAAGTTTTTACTGGTATACATCAAATAAGCAGTTCAAATGTTACTCCAAACATGCACTGTTCTTACCTGGGATCTAATTTTTCCATACAAAACTTCAAAAGCAGAAACACGTGAACTTCAAACGCCGGCCATGTCGAAATAGGTCGAAAATAAATTCACCAAGTGGTGCCGTTGCCATTGCTTAGGAAATCGAGTTGCAAGTAAGAAAAAAAATACGACAAGTGATATAAATGGCTACATTGTTTATTTTAGGCAAAAAACGTGATTTTGTTCATTCACTGGAGGGTTTACTCTAGTTAGCGTTTTTCAATAAAAAAAACCGGCCAAGAGCGTGTCGGACACGCACAAGGTAGGGTTCCGTAGCCATTAAAAAAAATCAAGTAATATTTTTCTAAGGATTTCGTATGTGTACGGAATCATCCAAGTTTAGGTATGTTTTATACCTTAGGCTACTATTTACTCTTAAACTACAAATAATTTCCAAGCAATCTTAGCCGCTATAATTTTCCTAGCAAATTTGATATATTTACTAACCATTCTGATTTTTTTAAAATTTTTCCACCTAATAGTTTAGATTTTAGAGGGGGGGGGACGCTCGATTTTAATGAAAATTTTCACTTTAAAGTTGAATATTTCGCAAACAGATCACTGAATAGAAAAATCATGTTAGCAACCCCGCAATGGTTTTAAAAGACCTATCCAACGATACCCCACACTATAGGATAAGTCGAGAAAAAAAAAATCACCCCCTTTACGTCTATGGTAGGTACCCTAAAAAAAATTTATTTTTTATTTTTTATTTTACCACTTTGTTGGCGTGACTGATATGTATATTCATGCCAAATTACAGCTTTCTAGTACTAACGATCTCTGAGCTTAGCCGCGGACAGACAGACAGACAGACAGACAGACGGACAGACATGGCGAAACTATAAGGGTTCCTAGTTGACTACGGAAACCTAAAAAGACCCGTCGAGATTGTTTACCTTATTTGTAATGCTAAAAAACACGAAGTATAAATGTAGTTTATTTATGAAACAGTGTTTTTTCACAATGAAACAAGAATTCCAAGACGCGACTGTGTTAAAAAAAACACTTTACTCGTATTTTAACCACATTAATTTTCAAATAACTGCAAATCTAATTACCTACTACAACAAAAAATAATTAAACAAAATGAAAATACAATATTAATGTAATTAGTCACAACTGCTACAACTAAAGTGCATCGAGTGATGGCACTTTGACAGCTGACAATAGTGTTGTCAAACACTCCGTATTATTATCGCAAAAAAAACAGTCAAGTGAGAGAAGTATATTTTTAAAAAGTTTTTTAAAGAAGTATTTGCATAAAAATAAAATGACACATTCCATGATTAAGTAAAGTATTAATGTATTTAAATCCTTAATAATTACACATACACAAACACACACACGCGCGCGCGCACACGCACTCACGCATATGTACGCTTTAGATTTTTAACTAGTACCTAATTAGTATATATAGAGTAAATATTGTAACGAACGCAGACTGTAATCTGAGAAATGTTCTATTTTTTGGAAGAGCGGGGTCTTCTGATACAGGTAATCTACTTACCCACTAGAAGGCCTCAACCTCAACGTGTAAAATGATACAGTTATGTCAATAAATGATTATTATTATTATTGTGTAAAATAGTGTCCACGTTTACGTCAGTTTCACAGCCTTCCCTTATATTATTAGTCGCACGGTATTGTTCACCGCCCGTCCCCAGCCTGTTAAAATGATAATAATATGTTAACAAGCTTACTGTAATAATAACAAAAAAATCGAAATAAAACAATCTCAAGACTAAGGTAGTTACGAAATGCGTTTCAGTAAATTACAGCTCCAATGGTAAATCACTACTCTACTCCTACTCTTGATTTGACATCTATGCCTTTGCAGATGCTGTCAATATTTAGGGGACTTCATGAGCGAGCAAACGTCAAAAGTGCCATCACTGGATGCCACTACTTTAATATGTCAGAAAGTAACATAAATACAGGGTTATTTGTAATTCACTAGCATCCTTTTAACCCTAAACTCCTACCACTTAAACAAATGTTTTTTGTTTTACGGCTTTTGTCATAACTTAATATTTTTGGTGTAATAACGTTTTGAAAATTCGAAATTACCTCTTATTTTTACGATACTCTGTGTATTTGTATGGGAAAAAATGCTTCATTTTAAAAAGTCGTAAAACAAAAAACATTTGTTTGAGTGATAGGAATTCAGGGTTAAGAGGATGTCAGTGAATTACAAATAACCCAGTAGACACGGGACAGTCAACTTTTTTGACGAAAACAACAAACAGAGCTACCGGCTACACTAGTTTCCTCAAAAGTGCATTGAACCGCTTCTGCCGAGCTGCATACGAGATCGTTTCATTGACGCAATTCGCGAGGTGGGTGATGAGATGAATCAGTGAAAAAATAAATAGTAGTATTAGTAACGCACGTACCTGTTGCAATCGATACCTCATCATCTATATCTATCTTCTAGCTGTTGCTGAGAACTTCCGGCGTCACGCGGGAACTTTGCAGGTTCCCGGATAAAACATAGCCTATGATACTCGTTGAAATTTAAAAACCGGTTCAATAGTCTTTAAGTTTATCCATTAAAAAAAACAAATAAACAAATGCACGATGAAATCTTTTTTCTCTATAATATTAGTTTAGATGTTCATCATCATCGCCATCAGCAGCATCAGCATCTTCGCTGTCAACAGCAACAGCATTATCATCATCATCATTATATGAATAAAAATCAATTACGGAACGTATGTAAGCACATCACTTTAGAACGACTGCACCTATTTGGCTTATTATTTTTTGTTATATTTGTAATTGTCAAGTCAAGGTTTGTATGACAGAAATGTTTGAAAAAAAGTACAGATAATTGAAAAAATTTAAAAAGTTATGAATAATATCTACACTAATATTATAAAGAGGAAAGATTTGTACATATTTTTGTATGTAACGAATAAACTTAAAAACTACTGGACCGATTTCAAAAATTCTTTTACCGTTAGAAAGCTACATTATCACTGAGTGTCATAGGCTACTTTTTACCGCGGGAAAATACCTTTTCCTACGGGAAAATTAATTATTAATTAATTTATCGCGGGCGAAGCTGCCGACGGAAGGCTAGTTATTAATAATTTTAGTAAATTAGCAATATTTAAATCAGACTGGAGATTACATTGTTCACGAAAATTTAAATGAATTGTATTCAAAGATAATTAAGATGGAAGTAGATTTCAAATTCTCGGACTGATTTACTAACTTGTCTGACAGTTAGGTTCCAAATATTTCAATTTACTTCTGACAAATTTACGTATTTTTTAAAATGAAGCTGGACAATAGCTCAACTAATTTGTTTCATTTCGCGAACGCACACGCATGTAACCCCCAAAATGGCGGTACGCCTCACGGAAGTTATAATTCCTTGTCACGCCTTATAAATTCCTTTTAACACCAAAATAAATTTTCGGCCTGCACGTTAAGAGTTCAAACCACCACAGCTGGCCTTGGTCCAACAATTTATTGGGAATAATTTTGATTTAACTACCTCCTTCATTAGCATTATAAATAATTATCATTTTAATGCTGTCTACTTTAGAATAGGAGTCAGTTAATTTATGCTAATTATTACGACCAACTAGTTTCATGAATGAAATATTCGTAATAAAGCTTTTTGTGTATGTGTACCTACTTTCAAGACAGAGATATATCTTTGTTTCTATTATTTTAAGCAAATTATAGTTGAAAATGTTGTTAAGTATGTAAAATTAAGTCATATTGTTGAGAAGCTGAAGTTGCGTTTTATTTTGAACTCGTAAATATTGAGGGTTTCATCATTGTTTATTTAGTCCGTATTTTAGTCGCACCGTACAGGTGTAGGAAATGTCTGTAATCACCTCCATCGCTCTTTGCATTTGCTTTGCTTTTGTTTTAATTTATTTTTGCCAGCCAATCTACAGCCAATACATTTTATTAAAAATATTTTTCAATTTGTATTTGTAGCTAGCCACTTTTAAATCGAAGCGTCAACAAAAAGTAAACAAAATTTTAATTGACGTGTCAAATTCGAAAATAGAACGAAGTGGCATTATACTTATTTTATTTAATACGGCTTCACCGACTGAGAGAATGCATTTCAAACGCAACAACCCGTGGTCCTATATTTAAAAGGCTGTCAGTTGTCAAAACATTGTTCTCTGAATCACGTTTCCGGACTTTTCCGCTGGCGTTTTTTTTTTAAAAGAGCTTGTAGTAACTCGTCTTTGTCCGTATGGCCTCGGGCGCGGTCGTAAAACTAGTATAAAGTCGTAGTTTCGGATTCGGCATGTTAATATAATATTCAGTCAGTGGAAGCCAGCTGCTCGGTGGCCGCCCTTGACTCGCGCCGCCGACACGCGCAAATTGCCGATGCCGGCCTAGACGTGCCTCCGAGACGTATCACCAATTTTTTTATCTCACGACTCTTAATACGATTTCCGCGAAAAAGTAAAAGCGTTTTTTAACCGGCCAGTGTCACCGGTTCGAGCGTGATGAAGTAAAAACCCATAACAAAGGTGCCTTTAGTAGGTATTAGATTTATTTGAATATCGGCCGAGCTAAATATGGAATGTGGAAGGTGTTTATTTTTTACAAGCTTTTGTTTAACTTTTCGTAGGTATGTTCTGAAGTTGAACTTCACCCACTTCCGGTCGGATTCATTTGAAACTTGATATACTTGATGTAAATCAATATTTGCGTCACATATGTTTTTATAAGAAAATTATTTATAATCTAAAGTTAAAGTGTGACAAACAAGTTAAGCATATTAGAAACGATCTAGTTTAATTTATAATAATATAAAGATGTTTATTATAAACTAATGCAAAATAATGTGGCCTCACAAAATTTACATATTTTTAACAGTCTTCATAAAGCGAGGTTTCATTTCCGCTTTACATTTGTTCGAATGATGGTTTTTACGTTACTTCAGAACTCCGTCAGTTATATACCGATGCTATTAGAAAATATATCCAGATAGGTCCCATATAAAATCAATCGTTTAATTTTTTTTGTTTCACGAAAAGAATTAAGATAGCGTGAACAACTGACGCAAAAATGCTGTTTAAAAACAACACAGTGCTAATATTTTGTCTACCTATGTCATTAACACTACTAGATGAATTAAAGAGAAAAGTACACAACACACACTCTCAAAGAGACGCAAAAACAGTAAGTGCTACGCAGATACGATCCATCGGCCTAAGAATCATCGCGAGATCATACCGGCCATCATCATAGCAACAAACTCATTGTGTCAAATAAAGAGGCCTCACGTGTGTTCATTTCATATCGATCTAGTTTTTTACAGAAAGCTTTTTATCGGCAGAAACCATTAACAATCATTGATGGAAAGAACTGGCAGCTTTTATAGACGGCTTGTTTTGTAGAAAAAAAAGTTAGAAAAACACACAGACAGCTGACATCACGCGTTCGCGCCAAAAGCAAAGGCAATGGCATCGCAAAAAGACTGCCCACGCGAAAAAAAAACTGATTATGAACGGTCACTCGCACACCGCCGCCATTAGAGCGGGGCATCTGAATAGTGGTTCGAGGAATTTCATGTTTTGATTAGCAAAACCGTAAGAAATAAGCGTTTGTTTTTTTTCAGCAGCCATGACATGACGCCTTGTTGGTACCCGAAGTCGTTAGCAAGCCCGTTATTTTTTTTTTGCATTCTGAAACGCTTTTTTTAGGCATGCCTATACAACGTTTTCTTCTCACTTTCTTACCGCCAGCGGGAAAGCCAAAAGGAAGGGTTACAAGATTTAGTCGTATTTATTGCGCTATTCCCACGACTTCATCAAAATTATCATAGCACAGCTTGATTTATTAGACATTTTAAGCAGGCTTTTTAATTGAATTAGATTTTAATTGACGATCCCAAACCCAATACTTTTTATTTATGGTTCAGAGATTATAACTTGCCATAGATACAGCACGAAACCAAGTGAGCCAATTTGTTTTCATCGCTGGCAACACTTTTTGTTGTACGAGGTCTATGAACGATGATCGTTACTTGTCGCAACTTGTAGACTCGTGGGAGACCGGCCGGCCAATAACCAGGATGCTGCATCATAACGCCATTTAAAAAAAATGTTTTTGCGCCTTAAATTTTAGTAGATATTATTAGGTTCTCCTAAAACGTAATTTACAATAGTTATGAATCTAGTGGCTCACGATTAACCATTCCCGCGACTTTCGAGTATAACGTGAAATGAGCCGTTTAATTCTTAGTTATTATTTTGAAAGACATTTTTTATCCAATCTATTAATTTAAAGCCGAACCGGAGGACGTGGCGTGGGAAGGCCCCCAACAAAATAGACCAACGATCTGGCATAGGTAAACCTTTACTTATCAGATCGTCGGTCCATCTTGTTGGGGGAACACTTGTGATCCGGGTTGCCAGGTCTTTTCGAATAAATACCGAACAGTGACCAAAAAAAAATTATGCGCGCGTAAGAAAGAGATGGATGGAAAACGTCATACACGCTTCGCAACGCAATCCGCGAAATGACTCGAAAACAATGAGCGCGTGCACGAAGCGACAACATCGATTGTCGATTGCGTAAAATCTGACAGTTGAATCGTTTATTAGGGTGAGAAATTTGTCAGAAAAAAATACCGAACCGCCCATACTTCGGTATTTTCAACCGACGAAAACAAAAGGAGGAGGTTCTCAATTCGACGTGTATATATATATTTTTTTTCATGTATGATCACGCATAACTTTTTACAGAGTAGTCCGATTTTGATGATTCTTTTTTTATTGGAAAGCGTATACCCCGAGGGTAGTCCCATTTAAGTTTGGAAACAATATTCCTACCCTAGGGGTAGAAAAACAGGGGATGATTGATTGTTCAGTTACTGATTTTACTATATGACCACGCATAACTTATTACAGAGTAGTCGGATTTTGATGATTCTTTTTTTATTGGAAAGCGTATACCCCAAGGGTGGTCCCATTTAAATTTGGAAATAATATTCCTACCCTAAGGGTAGGAAAACAGGGGATGATTGACTAACTTTTTACAGAGTAGTCTGATTTTCGTAATTCTTTTTTATTGGATAGATAGGGTATACCTTGAAGTTGGTTTTATAAATTTGGAAAAAAAATTACCACAAGGATGGAAAAAAAGTATAAAATAAAAACTTTTTAACAAAAAATTAAACCGCCGAAAAAACTGAAAAGCAAAAAATAATACCTTTTTTGTTTGACCTTAATCTAGGTACCAGTTTGAAGTCGGTGCCTCAGCACGAGCCAGGAGGAGTGATAGAAGCCCATCAGGTAGACGATTATAGGTCCACTCCTCCTGGCTAGTGCTGAGGCTCCGACTTCAAACTGGTACCTAGATTAAGGTCAAACAAAAAAGGTATTATTTTTTGCTTTTCACTTTTTTCGGCGGTTTAATTTTTTGTTAAAAAGTTTTTGTTATACCGAACACAGCTACTTAGTGCTAAAATACCGAACGGGTCGGTAGGATACCGTACACCTGGCAAGCCTGCTTGTGATGCGGGCAGCGCAGGACCGATCGTTTTGGAACTCTTTGAGGGAACATCCGGGAATGGACAGGAATCCTGAATGCCATCGAACTCTTTTGTTTTGTCAACGACTAGAGTAGTGCGTTCTAGTTCTCTAATTGCGCGGTTCGCTCGAACGATCCGGATAGAACGAATCACCAAACAGATCGCGTTGAACTAGCAAAATTATGCAAATGTACCTAATAATTCGGTATTTTTAACTGGCTTTAATTAAAGGAGGAGAGTCTCAATTCGGTTCTATTTTTTTTTGGAATTCTGCGCGGACGATGTCGCGGGCAAAAGCTAGTTGTTATTATAAGGCATCTTTCTATCTGGCCAGTTACTTTGCCCACTAATAATGATAGTACAACACTGTTTGGTGTTGATTGTTCCATTAATCATGAATGGGAGTGATTTATTAACCGTCTGATGCCTCATTT
Organism: Archips crataeganus; assembly: GCA_947859365.1. Lineage (NCBI taxonomy): Eukaryota > Metazoa > Arthropoda > Insecta > Lepidoptera > Tortricidae > Archips > Archips crataeganus. The sequence goes on from OX402058.1 coordinate 17,289,759, forward strand.
AAATAGAATCATTGATAGCCGAATATCGGCCGTGTGTCGACACCCATTGTGTACGATAAGTCATGGGTTATTTGTTTGTTATGTAATTAAAAGATAATTGCCTCAATACCTACATACATTGTTTCTAGTTTGTCATAATTCGAAATAACTATATTAAAGTGGTTTCGTGAAGAGAAAATGCGCAGCAACAAAAATTAGGAATGATGATGTCCTTCTCGACGTATCTGTTAACGGCGAACCTTGCTAATTTCGGTGGTAAATAGAAGATGACTGACAAAAATGGTGTTGCCAACTCTAAAAGTCGAAGTTATCATATTCGCACGACGAAGTTACCGTTTTGACAGAAAAATTGTCGTACGTAAAAAAAAATATTTTGACCCTGTTTTTCGCAGGGAAGGTAGAATTCTAATGTCGTTTTATCGTAATATTTGCGCATATCGTACACGTGCGAGTTATCTACTATTTCGTTTTTATGCAGATTTCATTGAGCAAACGTACACTACTGGAGTTTTTTTTTTGTATTAAGGCCCGTAAGTTTTTAAATAATATCGTAGTAGTTAGCAATAACATCTATTTAATTAACAAACGAAACTACTTTATTTAATTTCTCCGTAGCATTTATTTTACCTGAAATATAAAGGTTGTTCTCGATGGGAACGCGTAACGCCCATCTCCTCTCGCGATTGGATTACTAAGTGCACCATAAACATTGGCAGACTGCGTAACGAGCCTTGGCCCGAATGGGATTTTAAAAAATAAACGGAAGCCGTAACGCAAAAGGTAACGAGATCGACGAAGGAAACGTATCAGTACGCTTAGTATAAGTTTTACTTCACCAAAATACTTCTCGATCGCGTTTACGTAATAAATTAAAAAATCAAAAAACCCGCCTGCAGATATACTGAAAAGGTGGAAACAAGATAAAATGTTAAATAACAATAAAATTTAAAACACGTCGATGGCAGTCTTTCGAAATTTAACGCAACGATAAAATGCAGTTGGAGGCATGCATGAAGTGACTTTAAATCCCATGCAGCCACTGACTCCCATGCCTCCGACTGCATTTTATCATTGCATTAAATTTTGAAAGACTGCCATCGACGTGTTTTAAATTTTATTTATTGAACATTTTATCTTGTTTCCACCTTTTCAGTATATCTGCAGGCGAGTTTTTTGATTTTTTAATTTATTATTTTATTTACACCGCAGGCGGGTTTTTAGTTTATTTAATTACTTTTTTATTTCTTGCTTTTTAGTGTAAACTCCTGAGACCCAGTCTGACCCAGATAAATTATTGAGTATTTGAATTAGGAATCCGTTGCTATTTAGTTAAAGTTTAAAACCAATTTTGAAATATGTAGTAATTTTCCACATGGGTTTCATAGAGAAAATTATTGCTCAAAGATCTTAGTAAGAAGGTACGTCGTCGTTTTAATGCATTGATTGCCAATTGTTTACTATTCCAAATTAAATTTAAACACATAACTTGTATATATTTTTGTAATGTCTTTAAAAATCCCTTTAGTTTGATACCCTACTCGATAGGTTTGAATAAAAAAATTTTTTTGAAGACTCACAATTTGGCGCCAAAAATCCGCCATTTTCATTTTTCAAGAATTTCACGTATCCAGTGTTACTCGCGTAATACAGACGAATCCAATGACGTATCATTTATCAAAATTGGTTCAGCCGTTGTGTAGTTACGAGAGGACATAGGAATGGACATACATACTTACATACATACATACGGGTCAAACACATAACCCTTCCTTCATCGCATTCGGGTAAAAAAATCAATTACTAGGGAAACGTGGACAGCGCCTCCGCGGCCGCGCGTCCATGTTTCCATAGAATTGAAATTTTTACGTAAACGCGATCGAGAAGTATTTTGGTGAAGTAAAACTTATACTAAGCGTACAGTACCTATTTGAATAAGGTAGGTACGAGTGACTTCAGTAAATAGGTAGGTACTTTATTAAATGTAAACAAACTCCATATTATGCGGCTAAACTAAAGATTACGTCGAAAATGTGACGCGTGAAAGTCAATTACAAATTATTGCATTTGGCTGGTTAACCCGACGCCATAACTTTTGGTTGTGTTGGCAGCTGATGTTTGTTTGGGTATGTATTACAATACCGAAGTACGAAAGACCGAATGTATTAAAACATCGAATGGGTCAAAAGACCGACACGATTTTTTTCTGAAACCGTAAACTTTTCAGAATTTATTAAAACGGCATCATACAGAACCCATTAGGTTAGGTTAGGTTTGTTTTATAACAATTTTAAAAAGTTAACGGTTTCAGAAAAAAATCGTGTCGGTCTTTTGACCCATTCGATGTTTTAATACATTCGGTCTTTCGTACTTCGGTATTGTAATACATACCCTTTTGTTTACATTTAGTAAAGTACCTAAACTTCTATAGTATAGTTGTTCCACAATATAATTGTCAATTTGTCGGAATTCATGTGTTCGCCTCGCCCATAATTGGGGCCCATACAAAAGTAATACACAAGTTTATGAATGTAATAACGATATGTGTGTGCCCTGTTGGCGCCCCGAATAAATTAACTAACTTGTCTGTATCCCGCGGTAATTTTAAGTAATCCCTTCTTAATGCATACAGAGCTTTTAATAATTGAGGTGCAAGACACACAGAAGAGACGTGGGACGGGGCGCGTCGCCGTCGCGGCGCCCCTTGAATCGGTTTTCATACTAAATTGTATTGAATCGTCGCGACTACGCTCTTTCTCGCGACGATTCTATACATTTAGTATGAAAACTGATTCAAGGGGCGCGCCGCGACTACGACGCGCCCCCATCCCACGTCTCATCTGTGTGACCAGCGATGCCAGATCTACGGAAAAATACGTCCGTGCCCAGACCTACGGAAATGCTTGGCTAATATACGAAATTTCAGACTAGCGTAATTTTTTTAAATTTACCTACTAGTTTCGCTGACAACTAGCAAAAATGAACAAAACGGAACGGAATGAACGGGTACGAAGCGTATGAATAGAACATTTCTTCCTTGTCAGAACAGATTGCCAATTTTTTTAAAATTTTTGTCGATTTTCTATTGCCAATTTACTTTAGCCAGACTCTTATCTAATTTTGAATAGCATTTAAAGGTTCAGGTGCACTCGAATATACCTAATTTAAAAAAATCCGTAGATCTACGGATTTTTCTTCAGGTGATTTACGGAATTCTACGGATTTTTTCGCCTGGACCTACGGATTTACATAAAATGGATATGGCAACACTGTGTGTGACTTGCATCTTACTCCTAGCATTCATCATAATAATTTCGGCCGAAAGACGTCCACTGCTGAACATAGTCCTCCTTCAAGCTTCGCCAAACAGAGCATTCCAGCGTCATCCGCATCTAACGCGTTCCCGCAATATTAACCAGGTCGTCGCTCCTTCTTGTTACCTACGCTGCGTCTTCCGGTCCGTGGACGCCACTCGAGAACCTTTTGGCCCCATCGGCCATCAGTTCTACGAGCGATGTGCCCTGCCCACTGCCACTTGAGTGGCTATTCTTCGAGCTATCTCGCTGACCTTAGCTCTTACGCGGATTTCTTCATTTCCAACGTGATTCTGCAGCGTTACTCTATGGAAATTTAAAGTCATCTTCCATTTAAGACGACTGGATAGCCCAGTGGTTAGAGTACCTGACTATGAAGCTTGAGGTCCCGGGTTCGATTCCCGGTCGGGGCAGGTATTTGTGTGAAAAATGCGAATCATATCTGTGCTCGAGTCTTGGATGTTTAATATGAATTGAAGTATGTATTTATCTATATAAGTATGATTATCCGTTGTCTAGTACCCATAGTACAAGCTTTGCTTAGTTTGGGACTAGGTCAATTGGTGTCAATCGTCCCATGGTTATATATTTTATTTTGTTTATTTTATTATAAAAAATCTTCGTTTAAATCCCGCCGCAAAGAATAACACAAATGTAACCGTTCCAACGCGCCCTTGACCTACCTTTTTTGGTATAAAAAGTTTTAGAAACGGATCTTTCCCTTTAAAGTAAACAAAGTCCTTAATGGGTATGTAAATGGTGCGCGGTAAGTTGGGCGGGCGCAGGCAGCGCCTCCGCGGGGCGCGAGAGAGGGGCGGCAGCGGGGTGACACTTATACAGGTGCTCCGCGACCACACTTGCAAGGCAACTATGTCCGTGCCACACGTTTATATTATAACACTACTAGTTCCGCGACTCCGTTTGTGAAGATTTCGTTTATCACCATCCCGCGGGAACTATGCAATTTTCCGAGATAAAACTATTCCATGTTCTTCCCAAGGTCTCAAACTATCTCCATATCAAATTTCATCTAAATCGGTTCGGCGGTTTATGCGTGAAGAGGTAACAGACAAACAGATATACACACTTTCTCATTTATAATTTACTAGCTGCTGCCCGGGACTCCGTCTGCAAAGAACTCGTTTATCGCTATCCCGCGGGAACTATTCAATTTTCCGAGATAAAAAGTATCCTATGTGTTAATCCAGGGTGTCAGCTAGCTCAATACCAAATTTTATTAAAATCGCTCCAGCCGTTTAGACGTGAAGAAGTAACAAACATACACACTCACAAACTTTCGCCTTTATAATATTAGTGTAGGGTTGCCATAAGTGTGGGGACTCAGACCGGGACATTTAAAGAAAAACTAGTAAAGGTAGAAAAAAGGTTTAAAGGTTAAAAGGTTTAGTCCTTGCCTAAACACAAAACAACTTTTAACACAGCCATTCAATGCCAGCGAGTTTTTTACTTTTTTTTATGGTTTTCTGTTTGTTGGCGCTTTTCGCTATATTGGTGAAAATGCACATTATAGGCTACGAGCGCAGCGTGTAGCATGCGCTGCCGCTAGGTATATTACTATTTACCAAGTCCAGCCCTCTATTAAATTACTATGATTTTAAAACCGGGACAATTTGCTTATCGGCCGGGACGCCGGGACACCATGCTTCAAACCGGGACATGTCCCGGCGTACCGGGACGTATGGCAACCCTATATTAGTGTGATGTGATAATATCAGTATGGATGGATGGATACGGATGTGAACTTAGGTACACGCGAATCTTTAAGATAATTTTTTAAAGTAATAGGTAAAATAGCCGGTAGTCGGCCAGGCACCGAGAGTCGGCCGTAATAATAATGAGTGCGAAGAGTACGAAAGATATCTCTCGTGCTCTTCCCACTCGTGCGAAATATAGGTAGGTAGAGGCCGACTACTGGGCGATATTATTAAAAGTCTGGGCACTAGGTGTTTTACCTGCTTATTTTACCCGTCGTTTTATATGCCTATTTGAAATAATTATGTATGAAAGAAAAAATCCACGTATGTAATTTTCCCATTAACGTCGTTAATCCAAAGGCTACTAGAAAGTCAGGAAAGTTCCAGACTGGGGTTGCCTACGTTTTTTTTGTAATAAAATTCCAAAAACAATAACTGACCAAACAGATAAAAAAAATTAAAACCCATCGTTAAGAAGACACTCATACAATTATATCAAAGGCGTACTATAAAATTAATGACCATATGGCCATTTCAGTCTTATATAGCCGCATCCGCTTATGCCTTCTGCCCCAATGTTTTGAGCAAAGCCTCTCGTTGACATTTAGAAGGCCCCAAAGTGTTTGTCGCGTGCAAAACGATTAGCTTTATATTCGAACAAGAATAACTAGCGTTTATTAACGTGGGCGGTACTTCGCGCTTTCTAATAACACATAACTATAGCTAAACTAGAGAAAGCTAGAGAAATTTCATTTGAAATGCACCATGAGCTATGCTGAAGGATAACATCGTGAGGAAACTACACATCTGCGAAGAAATCAAACGGTGTGTGTGAAGTTTCTACATATTATGCACTGGACCCCAATCCCTCTCATTGTGAGAGGCGGCCTGTGCCCTGTAGTGGGACATATAGGCTGGGATTCTTCGCAGACGGACTCGCGGGCAACAGCTAGTTACAAATAAAAATGAACGCAAGAAACTGTTCACTTATAAATTCGAAACCAAAACTTACATCGTTTTACGTTATCTTTGTGTATTAACGTATGAAAGTATGATTAATGTATGTAATTACCTCAATTTGCATACAAGGAGACAGGTTTAATTTCGTACCTAGCCTTTACTAGCACAAGGTTCCAATATTCACATAACTTGTGCGTATTTGGTACCGTGTCGCAGTAAAGAGCGGTTGTTAGCAAGCAGACCACCTACAAGGCCAAAACGTCTCATTGACTAGTTTAATAATTATATTACAACAACTACGCCCATATGTTTGGGATGGTGTCTGTTAGTTTTGAGGCGTTCCTCCTATTTCCAGCTGTAAGGTCATTGACCCTAAATCCGTACTGCTTCCTATTACATATGAAGTTCGGTATATAGTTTTTAGTTTTAGTAGGTACATGAATTTGCTGCAGTCAGTTGACGAAGAGAACGGACTACCCCGACGGTGTACCCATCAGGGTACCCCGGTGCGGGGGAGGGGGGGCATTAAAGGGGGGATGAAAATTTCATTGATTTTGCCGTAAGATGCACCGTTTTCAAGATATTTGACAAAACACCGGTTCTCGTCCGATCACCGAGTTAAGCAACGTTGGGCGCGGTCAGTACTTGGATAGGTGACCGCCTGGTTTCATTTTTGTTTTTTGAATGTTTTGTTATGACGTTGTCACGTTAAACTATCGTCCGTAAACCGACTTTACAGGCAACCGGTTTTTTAATTTCCGTTAACGTCGAAGAAACTTTAATTTCTGAGATATTCTTTAATTATATTTAATGGCTGAACCAGTGTAAAAGGTCCTTTATTACGTCCTATTGTTATTTATCTTTTAAATTTCGTCAGTAAAGAGTTTTCCATTCATAGCTATTCGCTATAAGGAGATCTTTGAGGAGAGTTTTTAACCCCCGACACAAAAAGAGGGGTGTTATAAGTTTGACCGCTACATACGTGTGTGTCTGTCTGTCTGGCTGTGTGTCTGTCTGTGGCATCATAGCACTTAAACGAGTGCACCGATTTGGATGCGGTTTTTTTTAATAGAAAGCAGGTTTCTTGGCGATGGTTCTTAGATATGTTTCATCAAAATCGGTTCAGCCGTTTCAAAGTTATCAGCTCTTTTGTTAGCTGCGGAAGGGATCTTAGACGCATAACGGGCATTGACTTAATGTTCAAACATACGAGTGACATAATTGCGTTGGGGGTTTTAAATTTTTGTAATTTATAGTTATCTTTTATTATGTGTCACATCAATGTCTTAATCGTAAACTTTGGTATTGTATCAATAATCGTGTTTATCTCAACGGAGAATGCCACGATTTTTTTTATTCTGTTTTATCTTAATTATCGAATATCAATATACCGGGTAGTTTCAGTTAATGTACCGAACAACGTGTCGTATTTAAGGGAAATAAAAAAAACCACGATGTATATGGGTAGTTCTACTAGCGTTTCGACCGCTATCACTCTCCTGTCGCATAAACGTAAGAAATAAGCTACAGCTAGAGTGCAATTTCAACAAATTGAAAATGTATGCGACAGGAGAGTGATAGCGGTTGAAACGCTAGTAGAACTACCCATATACAGGGTTATTTGTAATTCACTTACATCCTCTTAACCCTGAATTCGTATCACTCAAACAAATGTTTTTTGTTTTACGACTTTTTAAAATGAAACACTTTTTTTCCCCATACAAATACACAGAGTATCGTAAAAATAAGTGGTAATCTCAAATTTTCAAAACGTTATTACACCAAAAATATTAAGTTATGACAAAAGCCGTAAAACAAAAAACATTTGTTTAAGTGGTAGGAGTTTAAGGTTAAAAGGATGCTAGTGAATTACAAATAACCCTGTATTTCTGTTTTGGCCATTTCTCTGTGACATATAACTATGTATATCTTATTTCTTCTTGTGCCTTTTTGACTGGCGCCTGTCAGTTTAATCGTAAAACGAGTCTCTCACGTGCTCACGAGTGGCAAGTGATAGATATATGAGCTATGACACGCCCACTCGGCGGACTATGAGAATCATCACAAAAAACCGGCCAAGCGCGAGTCAGACTCGCGGGCCGAGGGTTATTTAGAAACAAGCCAAAAATAAGTTTGAATTTGTATGATAATCGGATCAGTGATTGACTTTTAATTCACTTTTTTTAAAGGTACAAATTTCACTGAATTAATTCGCAGGTGTGCGAAGGTTTCCTCACGATTTCCTTCAACGTAAAGCTCTTGGTAAATTTCACATGTAATTACAAAAGTAGGTATAAAATTCAAAATGCGTGCAAATAATGACTTGATTGATGACAGTTCCGCAACTGGCTAAGTTATGTCGGAATTTTCCCGTTGTTTTGTAAAAAAAATAATTGAAAAGTAACGATAAATTGAAAAAAAAAATGGATTCAAATAAAATTTCGCACAAACGTACTAAATAACCTCTTGAAACTATTTTAATGCTAATGTAGATTCGAATCAAGCATTCAAAAGCGCATAGAAAAATAAAAAGAATTCAAAATATGCTAGCAGTTAAACATAAAGGTCAAAATAACGAAGTTAAACGACCTTCCACAGCTGGTTGCTTCAAACTCGTATATCTCTACCGTGTTAATAACAATTTTCAACCCTATGTTTATTAACAGTAAGGTGTACATTACAGGGTTATAATTGAGCGTGATACGAGGTTACGAAAGTATTGAGTAAATAAAAAAGTATTGGGTTATTACACTATGCCATGTTGCCCAAGATAGGGTGAAGAAAAAAAGCGAAAACAGCAGGTGCGACCATACAGGCTGATGTTAATTTCAGTTAATTAAATTAAATTGGAAAACATCAATCCGGCATAATAACCGACGCGTGAGATATTGCACGTAGATTAATACTTGACCATGATTAATAATGCGAATCGGAAAAAGGTTTTTTTTGTTGGTAAACACAGATGTAAAGTTCCCAATCAGCACTGGCCCCTATATTTAGGTACCATCCTCTCTGACCTAGTCAACGAATCAAACGATTTCAAGCGAAATAAACGAGACAGGAGATTTACACATGTATGCAAAATTTTATCATCATCATCATTTCAGTCCACAGACGTCCACTGTTGAACATAGGTCTCTCGCAAGGTGCGCCAAACAGATCGGTCCTGCGCCATCCGCATATAACGCGTTCCCGCAACCTGAACCAGGTCGTCGCTACATCTTGTTGGAGGCCTGCCTACACTGCGTCTTCTGGTCCGTCGACGCCACTTGAGAACCTTTCGGCCCCATCGGCCATCAGTTCTACGAGCGATGCACCAGGTGCCCTGCCCACTGCCACTTGAGTCTGGAGATTCTTAGAGCTATGTCGGTGACTTCAGTTCTTCTGCGCAAAATTTCAGCTCTATCGGAAATGGGTAAAATTTAAACTGCAAGATTTAATGACACACACAACGGGACAGATGAAGGTCAATAAAATGTTGTAATAAAATTTACAACTTCCCAATCCGTACGGCCCGCTTGGGAACTACGGCCCAAGCCCTCTCATTCTGAGAGGAGGCCTGTACCCTGCAGTGGGACGTACATAGGCTGGGATGAATGATGATGAATGAATAAAATTGACTAACGAAAAAGCTCACTCTACGCCACTGTTGTGTAATGCGTATCTAATTCTCACCCTTTCGTTCCCGGAACATCCTGTAGACGGCGCGGGCGCAACAGGTGCGACGCGCACGCCACGCTCCCGGCGCCGCCGATTTTCCTTTGTTTACACACACTAGCGCGCTCACTTTACTACGTGTTGTAGTGTAAACGGTGTACTTATTTGGAAGTACGCAGGAGTGCGGTTAAACTACCACCCGTAATGGCCGAACGGAATGAATGATAATAATGTACGACCTGATAATTTGGGTATGTATTATAACACAGAAGTACCTACGCAAGAGCGAATTTCACAAGGACTATGAATTGAACGTAAGGGCGAATATTAAAACGTCGAATGTTCATATGACCGAAAGTTTAAATCCCGAAAACACATTTGACCGAAAGCATAAAAGCCCGAAGACTATAATTTACATACACATTAATACATTCAAATGAAAGGCCAAAAAATTATATAATCCCCTTTGGTAAACCCTACATAATCGGTTCGGGGCGACCGAGCAAGACATTTCGGGGCAGAACCGACTCGAATGGGCTAGGCTCAGAACAAAAAAAAAGATGTTAGGTATTTTTTGAAACAGCACAAAAAAATATTATTAGGTATGGTATTCCATAATACCTTACAAAAAACCATAAATACAGAATACTGAATGACCTATATAAAATTTACTATGTATAGTTTTAAGTATTTTAAAAATTATAGGATATTTGCATTTTTTTTATATTTGGGTCCCCATTCCACCTTTTAATATATGGCTCTCCGCTTATAGGTCATACTTATTATCATAATCGGTCTTTGCTTTTCAGGATTTTGTATTTTCGGTAATTTGAAAATAGATAAATAATTATCACCACGGGACAATTCACACCAATTGACTTAGTCCCAAAGTAAGCTAGGCAAAGCTTGTGTTATGGGTACTAGGCAACGGGTAAACATACTTATATAGATAGATACATACTTAAATATATATTAAACACCCAAGACCCGAGAGCAAACATTCGTATTTTTCATACAAATATCTGCCCCGACACGGGAATCGAACCCGGGACCTCAAGCTTCATAGTCAGCCTAGGTTCTCTAACCACTAGGCCATCTGATCGTCTAAATTGTATAGATATTTCGAGCTTTTCGGTATTTTAAATTTCGATATGTTAAGCGTCGATATTTCAACTGTAGTTATTTTGATTTTTGCAGATCCTTCGGATTCCCCCGCTGCCTCTGGCTTCATAGTCAGGTTATCTAAACACTAGTACTCTATCATTTACCTACAGCATTTGCCCTTAATTAACTACGTGACGCACATGCCTCCATCGATTTATAACTCTATAACAGCTTAACGCCGTATTAAAAGAAATTAAATGTTCCTCCAAAATAGTAAGACAGGTGTTTCTTCTCATAAAGTATAAATTGGCTTAGTAAATATAATCAACCGAATCGAACCCTTTTAGACACAAAAACACCCGAACGGAGCTTTTTAAGTACGGCACGCGCGGAATCAGGGTTGACCCTAATTTGATTTAATGATTAATGAATTAAGTATTTTTTGATTTATCAAGCGTCCCGCTACTGGGCAAAAGGGTATCACTTCGTTTCTTATAATTTTATTTGTCATAATTTCACTTGTGATATAAAACCATTTGGCATAAAATACATAGAGCCGTGCAGTTTTGCAGTAGATTAGATTAGTTTAATAACAATTCTGAAGAAAGTACTATTTCTGAAATAAATTACTTTATAACTAATGAAAATAATAATTTATTTATTTATAAAATAAATAAATAAATAAATAAATATCGCGGGACAATTCAGACCAATTGACCTAGTCCAAAAGTAAGCTAAGCATAGCTTGTGTTATGGGTACAAGGCAACGGATAAACATAGTTATATAGATAGATACATACTTAAATACATACTAAACACCCAAGACCCGAGAACAAATATTCGTATTATTCATACAAATATCTGCCCCGACGCGGGAATCGAACCCGGGACCTCAAGCTTCGTAGTCAGGTTCTCTACCTACTAGGCCATCTGGTCGTCAAAAATGCAGTAGATTAGATTAGTTTAATAACAATTCTGAAGAAAGTACTCGTTCTGAAATAAATTACTTTATAACTAATGAAACCTACGCTTTTAAAATAATACTTTTTTTATGCCAACATAGGTAATTTATCGGCGGGTAGTTGTAAATTTTTGTCGCTGGCAACCTTGCGGCAGTGAAGTGGCAGCACCTGCTTAGCGGCTGCGCGGTAATAGGCACACTTTAAAAAAAATATTGAGGCACTAATCATTGTTTTTCGGAAGTACATCCTTTACGAAAGTACGTCTTAACTTCGGGAAAACGCGTGTATCCGAATACTTATTACATAGTAGTTAGCTATATTAAAAAAAAAAAACTTTACAAAAATGAACTGACAAACTTATCATCATCATCATCCTGCGTCCCACTCGGCACAGGCCTCTTCGTAAAAAGGGAGGGCTTGGGCCGAATGTAATTTCGCACATATGTAAATTCCGAAAAACTCAGAGGTGCGATCCCGCCTCCCGGGCTCGATGACCCGTGACCGTGACCCTCTGTTTGAGAGGCCACAGGTCAAACCATTATGCTACCACGACCTTTTTAACAACTTACATACTCACAGCAACCACAACAACCAACCAACAGCAATCAGCGCAGTTCGCAAAACCGGTACTTTGCCGATTTGGGACCATTTCGTGATATGAGCATTTATTTTATTTTTATTCCTGTGTTATTTTTGATATGGTTTGATATTACGAATTGATATTTTCTTTCTTTCTCTCTTACATACATATGAACAGTGAAAATTAAAAAAAAGGTTGTAAAACATTTCGAATGATTTTGCGCACACAAGTCTACGGTTCGCGCCGAGTATACGAACAAAACCAACTTATTTATAGTAAATTATAAAAAACGTAATGAAACATGCAACAGATGCGCTTGCTGTGGGTAGGTGCGTGGGCCCAATCGATTATGCGCCCTATCACGCGATTAGACATAGCAAACTTATACCATAAGAATATACTAACTACTCATATAAGTACTTCATTTGACATGAGATTAGGTACACAACATTTTACACAAGCGATTAAGTATAGGTTTTTTATTACGAGCAAGCGGGTCATTGATGGAATATGATCACCACCGCCCATAAATATCGACAACTCAAAGAGAGTCACTGATCTGTTGCCGGCCTTTAAAAAAAGAATAGGGGAGGAGGAGGGGGAGAGGTATTGGGCCCCGGCGCTCTCACTGACCGTACGAAACGCAGCAAGAGTACTGCTGCTTCACGCCGGTGTTCTGTGAGAGGGTGGTACTGCCCCGGTCGAGCCGGCCTATTCTTGATTATTGCTTACCTTGTATATTTCTTCCATGTACATACTTTGTTTTTCTGTGTTTCTTTCTTTGTGGAGTACAATAAGAGTCATTATTGTACGTATTTTTGACATTTACTTTACTATGCTGACATTCATTCCAATTAATGTTATATTCATGCAATTCATTCTGTGATTATTCAGTTTTTTTTTATTTAACAGCGAGCTCATGGCGAAAATTGAAGTATTCTCAAAAGTAGGCATCAATAAAACAACTTTTTACAATATCTAAAGCATTATTTGCCAACAAACATCTTTAGAAGAAGCATATATTATATAGAGGAAAATACTTTTGTATTTCTATTGTTTATACCAATTAAATATTTAAAAAACAAGCACTTTTCCTTTTCTAAGCAGATGTTAGCGACTCCATTTTATTTAATGTTATATGTAGTTTCTGTAATGGGTGAACGCGTCTTGGCCACGAGTTCACGCAAAAGAACATACGGCGGGTGATTTTCTAATACATTGCTCGGGATGTTAGCTAATCATTTCGTAGTGAGCGTGCCTAACTACGCAATGAATAGAGAATACGCTTGGGCATCGCCGTTCGCGCGTAGGGCTTGGTAGGGGTACAATGGCGTGCAATTAGTTGTGTCACAGTGTGCCGTATCGATGCATCTATAAATTTAAATGTTAAATATACCTCAAGGTGCATCCTGTTTATTTATAAATAGCATAGCTAAAGTAATTAAGTGAAATAGCTCTGTACAGACGTAGTGAATGATGATTTGCAATCGGGTGAAATCGGAAACCACGCCTATTCCTAAAGCTCCAAACGCACAGACAGCGAAGGCGTGGCGGGTGGCGGTGACGGTTGTAATATTCTAACTTGTATGAACGAGTTCGCGGTACGGTACCGCACAACCGTTCATACAAGTTAGAATATTACAAACGTCACCCGCCACCGTACCGCCACGCCTCCGCTGTCTGTGCGTTTGGAGCTTAAGAGTCAATCAATTAGCTAACTAGCGACCCACTCCTGCTTAGCACCTGTATAACTAATAAAAAAAAATGCAAAGTACCAGCTGCTGCCCGCGACTCCGTCTGCGAAGAATTCGTTTATCGCTCTCCCGCGGGATATAAACAATTTTCCGGGATAGTAACTATCCTATGTCCTTTCCCGGGACACAAACTATCTCTATACGAAATTTCATTTAAATCGCTTCAGCGGCTTAAGTGTGAAGAATTAACAGACAGACTGAATGTGAGTCTTCATAATATTTGTATGGATGGATGTCAAGGTGGATGTTAAGGCCGTCGCAGAACAGATGCGTGTGCATGTCACGCACCAGTTGTAATGAACGAAACTGTAAGAAAGATGACACACCATGTGCAAACATCTAGTGTGTCATCCCTCCCACAGCTCCACTCACCACAACTAGTGCGTGTGCGTGACGTGACAGCGGCCTTTAAGGTTTTAGCCTACGTGAGCCACAAAATTTTTTTTTTTTTTACTAAGTAATATAAAAACTTAATTAGGTTTTATTGTATTGAATATTGCATCAAAATCCGTAACATGATTTTGGAGGAGTCGGTAGATATAGAGACAAATGCGGTAAAGCGATTTGTTTCATATTATGTAGAGAAGATATGAAACAAATATGAAGTGAAACTAAAAAGCTTGTAAAAATACCAGCCTATTGAACCTTAATTTCCTCCACATTTTAATAATTTTATTAATTTTATACAACTAGGTAATAAAACGTCATCGAGCCCGTTGATGTCTAATATATAAAATATGACAATGTCAAATGAAGGTTGCTGATAAGAATTGTATCATAATTTTTTTTTTTTTTTATGTTATAAAGGTCAGTCAAACGAACTAGTGGGTCACCTGATGTTAAATGATCACCACTGTCCATAGACACCCGCAGCGCTTTACGCGATGCCAGTGCGTTGTCGGCCCTAAAGGAAAGGGAACAGGGGAAGGGGGTGAGGGAGCAGAAGAGGGAAGGGGTGAGGTATTGGGCCCCCGGCACTCTCACTGACCGTACGAAACGCAAGCAGGATTACTGCTGCTTCACGCCGGTGTTCTATGAGAGGGTGGTACTGCCCCGGACGAGCCGGCCCATTCGTGATGCAGCGGCTAGCTACAACATGGCTCTACCACTACTATAAATTTTAAACTAACAATATTATTATTTCAAAACTGAAAACAAGCATACAATTTAGTTTTAGAGTTGATTTTTAGTTTAATTTATTTAAGCATTTTGCATTATATTCTTTTTCACCTGTTTTTTTTCGTACGAATGAATAATAAAAAAATCAGCCACATGCTTCGTGGATTTATTAAAAAAAAAATGCAAATAATACATGGACCTATCCGCAATAAGCCTTGTCAGAAATTAAAAAAATTGTTATTTTTACACGCTTTATATTAGCTTCACCTGTATGTTTGTATGTATGTATGTTTGTATGTTTGTTTGTAACCGACTCCTTAGGACGCGATTTTGACCCACTTCCCGGTTTCCGATTGAGCTGAAATTTTGCACATATGTGTAAATTGGATGACAATGCAATATTATTGTAACATGGAGCTGATCTGATGATGGAGCTGGATGGTGGCCATAGGAACTATGTAATAAAACAACACAATCCCGCCGAGTTTGGGCTCGTTTGATTCGTCTTGACGAGCACTTTGATCCCAGATGGTAACCAGGGTCTGATGATGGAGCTGGAAGATGGCCAAAAGCACTCCACAATAAAACGACAAAACCCCATCGAGTTTGGGCTCGTTTGATTCGTCTTGACGAGCACTTTGATCCCATATGGTAACCAGGGTCTGATGATGGAGCTGGAAGATGGCCAAAGGCACTCCACAATAAAACGACACAACCCCATCGATTTTGGGCTCGTTTGATTCGTCTTGACGAGCACTTTGATCCCATATGGTAACCAGGGTCTGATGATGGAGCTGGAAGATGGCCAAAGGCACTCCACAATAAAACGAAACAACCCCATCGAGTTTGGGCTCGTTTGATTCGTTTTGACGAGTACTTTGGTCCTAGATGGTAACAAGAGTCTGATGATGGAGCTGGAAGGGGGGTAGGTGGCGGGTTGGGGGGGGAATGGGGTATGGGGTAAGGGGGTCGGGGGTTTAGAGGGTTGGGTGTTAGGGTGTGGCGGTTGGGGTTAGGGGATGGGGGGGGGGGGGGTTTACGGGAAATAGGGTGGGGGTGTTGGGGGCTTCGGGGGTAAGTGATATTGGGGGGTTGTGGGAAATGGGGAGGGGGTAAGAGGCCTAGATGGTAACAAGGGTTTGATGATGGAACTGGAAGGGGGGGCGGTAGGTGGCGGGGTGGGGGGTGTGGGAGGGGTGGGGTGGGGGGGGGCAGGTGACGGGTGGGGGGGAGGTGGGGTTTCCGGGGGTATGGGGGTTCGGTGTTAGGGGGGTTGGGTTTAGGTGATTCGGGGGTTTGTAAAATGAGGAGGGGGTAAGGGGGGTTTAGGGGATTGGGGGTAAGGGTGTGGAGTTTGGGGGGGGTTTGGGGAAATGGGGTGGGGGATGTTGGGGGGTTGGGTTTAGGGGGTTTGGGGGTTGTAGGTGAGGGGGTAAAGTTAGAAAGAAAAAAATGCAACTAAAAAATAGAAAATAAATAATAGTTTAAAAAAACTAAAAAACACGCTTTAAAAAATAAAAAATAAATTTTAATAAATTTCAATTCACTATTCTTATAGTGCAGTAAAAAATCTTAATAAGCAATTATTATATTGTTATATCCAGATCAAAATTTGTAAACAATTCTAAATATTGATAAAATAAATAATAATAGTTTAAAATATTTTATTGTAAAAAAAGCGTGGGGTGTTTTTTAAGATGTTATCAAAATGACAATCCTTGACAATTGACACCATGCACCCCACGCTTTTTTTACAATAAAATATTTTAAACTATTATTATTTATTTTATCAATATTTAGAATTGTTTACAAATTTTGATCTGGATATAACAATATAATAATTGCTTATTAAGATTTTTTACTGCACTATAAGAATAGTGAATTGAAATTTATTAAAATTTATTTTTTATTTTTTAAAGCGTGTTTTTTAGTTTTTTTAAACTATTATTTTTTACCTGAGTGAATTCAAAAAATGTACAAGTTAACGTGCAATCCTTTTAGGCAGCTGTTTTGTATGTATTAATCTTCTAATATATAAAAATCTCGTGTCACGGTGTTTGTTATCGAACTCCTCCGAAACGTCTTGATTTTTATGAAACTTTTTTACCTACATATTCGGTAGGTCTGAGAATAGTTCGTATGCTATTTTTTGTACACCTACCCCTATTCTTCGCAGACGGAGTTGCGGGCAATAGCTATAGCTAGTAAACATATAAAATTCTACATCTACATTATTAATGGATTGGCCATATTAATCGATCGCAACTAATCGCAAGCAGGATCGCTGTTTTAGATCTATAGAATAATTACAGCATGAATTATGGTAATTGGTTCAAGTATATTAAAAATTGTAAATTATATAATGTACCAATTAGCGTAGCCCCATTAAATGCCTTCAGAACATTGCGATGGGCCCGATGTATGTTTTGCGGTATATTTTTTTTAATTTAACGAGCCACCATAATTTTTTAAGTACGTTTGCTATAGCTAAACCCTTTAAATGAGTCCTCGCCCGCGCCGCGGTACAAGAGCGGGGGGGGGGGGGTGACGACAAAGGGGGCCGGGAGAGGAGCGGGCGGCGTGCATGCCGGTCTAGCTATAGCTGCAGAGCTTTTTTAACACTCGCAATATTCGATTATAATAATAAATAAATAAATATCACGGGACAATTCACACCAATTGACCTAGTCCCAAAGTAAGCTAAGCATAGCTTGTGTTATGGGTACAAGGCAACGGATAAACATACTTATATAGATATATACATACTTAAATACATATTAAACACCCAAGACCCGAGAGCAAATATTCGTATTATTCATACAAATATCTGCCCCGACGCGGGAATCGAACCCGGGACCTCAAGCTTCGTAGTTACGTTCTCTACCTACTAGGCCATCTGGTCGTCTAACTCCACTAAACTTATGTATATTAATTAAAATACATTTTTATTTCAAACATTGTCCCCAAACCCAATATCCTCGAATCATTTTAAACATGAAACTACCGTGAGACTCACTCATAGTGAAAATAAACGGATCACTCACGTCTTAAAACGAGTTTAACTCGACTGTTTCGGGCTAATCCGTAGCCCTTCCTCTCGGAGTCGCACGTCACGGCGGCTGCCAATCGTGCACTGCGTGCTAACGCCCTGGTCGCGCGGCTACTCGACGCAACTGACAGCGACACACAACTACCCCCGTTTTCATCATCACTTTTATTGTCATTGTCAAATGTAGGGTAGCACACAACACTAACCACATCACTTTGTAAAGGTTCGCCCACACTCACCGTTGACGCAGTACGAACATTCAACACTGTTTTCCAACTCGGGGATACTGACCAACCACTATCCCGGTTAAAATTTGGATGACGACCAATGTCGATGGCTTCACGCACCTTCCGCGGAATGAAAAACTTTTCTCTCGCAAGTACGGAAGCCTTATCAAACCGGATATGGAGAGGATGGGCTACGGATTAGCCCGAAACATGTCGAGTTAAACTCGTTTTAAGACGTGAGTGATCCGTTTATTTTCACTATCCTCGAATCATGTATATTCTTTTTAATATAATTTAATTTTTTGTGTAATAATATTTTAATTCCCCTCTCTAGTTAAGCACCTTTTCCTGCTTTAGGTTTGCAAAAGCACGGTGGCGCCCCACTCGCCCCAGTAGCAATTGTTGCAAAAGTACGGTGGCGCCCCACTCACCCCAGTAGCAATTGTTGCAAAAGCACGGTGGCGCCCCACTCGCCCCAGTAGCAATTGTTGCAAAAGCACGGTGGCGCCCCACTCGCCCCAGTAGCAATTGTTGTTTGCAAAAGCACGGTGGCGCCCCACTCGCCCCAGTAGCAATTGTTGTTTGCAAAAGCACGGTGGCGCCCCACTCGCCCCAGTAGCAATTGTTGTTTGCAAAAGCACGGTGGCGCCCCACTCGCCCCAGTAGCAATTGTTGTTTGCAAAAGCACGGTGGCGCCCCACTCGCCCCAGTAGCAATTGTTGTTTGCAAAAGCACGGTGGCGCCCCACTCGCCCCAGTAGCAATTGTTGTTTGCAAAAGCACGGTGGCGCCCCACTCGCCCCAGTAGCAATTGTTGTTTGCAAAAGCACGGTGGCGCCCCACTCGCCCCAGTAGCAATTGTTGTTTGCAAAAGCACGGTGGCGCCCCACTCGCCCCAGTAGCAACTGTTGTTTTTTTTTTGTTTTTTTTTTACTTTCTATTCTTTCTCTTTATCCAAATTGCTATTGGTCAAACCGAGCCCCAGCTGAACCTTCACCCTGAGCAGCTGGCCCGGCATAAAGTACCTTTTCCTGCTTTAGGTTTGCAAAAGCACGGTGGCGCCCCACTCGCCCCAGTAGCAATTGTTGTTTTTTTTTGTGTTTTTTTTTTTACTTTCTATTCTTTCTCTTTATCCAAATTGCTATTGGTCAAACCGAGCCCCAGCTGAACCTTCACCCTGAGCAGCTGGCCCGGCATAAAGTACCTTTTCCTGCTTTAGGTTTGCAAAAGCACGGTGGCGCCCCACTCGCCCCAGTAGCAATTGTTGTTTTGTTTTTTGTGTTTTTTTTTTACTTTCTATTCTTTCTCTTTATCAAAATTGCTATTGGTCAAACCGAGCCCCAGCTGAACCTTCACCCTGAGCAGCTGGCCCGGCATAAAGTACCTTTTCCTGCTTTAGGTTTGCAAAAGCACGGTGGCGCCCCACTCGCCCCAGTAGCAATTGTTGTTTTTTTTTTTGTGTTTTTTTTTTTACTTTCTATTCTTTCTCTTTATCCAAATTGCTATTGGTCAAACCGAGCCCCAGCTGAACCTTCACCCTGAGCAGCTGGCCCGGCATAAAGTACCTTTTCCTGCTTTAGGTTTGCAAAAGCACGGTGGCGCCCCACTCGCCCCAGTAGCAATTGTTGTTTGCAAAAGCACGGTGGCGCCCCACTCGCCCCAGTAGCAATTGTTGTTTTTTTTTTTGTGTTTTTTTTTTTACTTTCTATTCTTTCTCTTTATCCAAATTGCTATTGGTCAAACCGAGCCCCAGCTGAACCTTCACCCTGAGCAGCTGGCCCGGCATAAAGTACCTTTTCCTGCTTTAGGTTTGCAAAAGCACGGTGGCGCCCCACTCGCCCCAGTAGCAATTGTTGTTTGCAAAAGCACGGTGGCGCCCCACTCGCCCCAGTAGCAATTGTTGTTTGCAAAAGCACGGTGGCGCCCCACTCGCCCCAGTAGCAATTGTTGTTTTTTTTTTGTGTTTTTTTTTTTACTTTCTATTCTTTCTCTTTATCCAAATTGCTATTGGTCAAACCGAGCCCCAGCTGAACCTTCACCCTGAGCAGCTGGCCCGGCATAAAGTACCTTTTCCTGCTTTAGGTTTGCAAAAGCACGGTGGCGCCCCACTCGCCCCAGTAGCAATTGTTGTTTGCAAAAGCACGGTGGCGCCCCACTCGCCCCAGTAGCAATTGTTGTTTGCAAAAGCACGGTGGCGCCCCACTCGCCCCAGTAGCAATTGTTGTTTTTTTTTTTGTGTTTTTTTTTTTACTTTCTATTCTTTCTCTTTATCAAAATTGCTATTGGTCAAACCGAGCCCCAGCTGAACCTTCACCCTGAGCAGCTGGCCCGGCATATCATCACGTGTGGAAACCTCACAGCCACCTTCACACCTTTACATTTGGCCTGTACATTTCCTCCATGAAAAGTTTCCCTCACAGTATGGAACGCAGAAATCATACACACCAAATACTACCCGATAAATTTTACAGAACGTCTCCAAAATACCAAAAAACTGCACAAGTAACTTAAAACCTCAAAAAACGCATTATACACCTCCAATTAACCCCGCGAACGCCCAGCCGGGGTGCCCACCGGTTAAAAAACCCCGTAAAAAACGTAAACAACGGCACCTGCGCCCGCGCACAGATTGGCAGGTGCGCGCCATCTGCCGGCGCACATGCCAGTTACATTGTAGCCGGGAATGCAGGGCTAGTACAACCTGCTTAGTATAATATTTATGTATCTAACTCCGTCTGCGAAGAATTCTTTGTCACTATCCCGCAGGACCAGTGGTTTGACCTATGGTCTGTCAAGCAGAGGGTCGTGGGTTCGAGTCCGGGCTCGCACTTCTGAGTTTTTCGGAATTTATGTGCGAAATTACATTTGTAATTTAATTTACCATGAGCTTTACGGTGAACGAAAACATCGTGAGGAAACCTGCATACACCTGAGAAGAAATTCAATGTTGTATGTGAAGTTCCCAATCCGCACTGGACCCGCGTGGGAACTTCGGCCCAAGCCCTCTCATTCTGAGAGGAGGCCTGTGCCCTGCAGTGGGACGTATATAAGCTGGGACGATGATGATGATGATGATCCCGCAGGAACTATGCGACTTTCCGGAATAAAAATTGTCCTATGTCCTAGGTGAACTCAAACACTATTTCATTAAAAGGTAATAGATAGCGGGCGTAGCCAGGTTTCAGTATGGGGGGGGGGGTTCAGAAAATATAACAACAAAAATGTGAATGAAATGACAGGTAATATATTATGATTTTTTTAAAAATTAACAGTTGTTAACGGATTAAAGAAATATTTTGAATATTTCAGGAGAGGTTTGAAACCCCAACCCCCCCCCCCCGGGCTAAATCGACGCTTGGTAAGAAAATTAGTCCGCTTGAAGCTGTTGGGTGATCTGCAAATTCAATACAAAATTCAGCGCATTCGGATTGAAGTCGACTCCAATCGCAATACGACTGCTCTCGTGCCGTTGGTCTCGAATGCTCTAAATCGTCTATGGAAGCCCTAAAGCCTTCGAAACACAGCGGGCAGGGCGGGACTTCGACGGGACGCCGACGGGACGGTACAATCTGTAATGTACTACTTTAAATAGACGACGTCAAACAACGCCGTTTGACGGCGTCTATTTAAAGTAATACATTACAGATTGTACCGTCCCGTCGGCGTCCCGTCGAGGTCCCAGCCCCCGCCCGCTGTGAGTCGAAGGCTTAAGGGTGTGGAGCAGTTCTAAGGTTTACCTCCTCGCACTTCAGCCACAGCATGACGGTGGCCCCAGGCCTGCGCAAGCGTCCCTCCGTCAGCTTCTGCTCCTCAAGGATGTCGCTGTGACGCCGCCCCGTCTTCTGCCAGACCTCGATCGACCTGTCAACATGACAGCTGTCAATGCTATGCTTCTCATGAGTTAATAAAATACTACTTATTATTTATTACATTCCCATTATACTAGATGTCCAAAATAAGAGACTCCACCAAAAAAATCACTTCCTTCAGCAACCTAGTAGTGGTAGAGCCATGTTGTAGCTAGCCGCTGCTACCCACCCGCCCTCTCACAGAACACCGGCGTGAAGCAGCAGTACTCCTGCTGCGTTTCGTACGGTCAGTGAGAGCGCCGGGGGCCCAATACCTTTCCCCCCCTCACCCCATTCCCTCTCCTTTTTAAAGGCAGGCAACAGATCAGCGTGACTCTTTGAGTTGTTAATATTTATGGGCGGTGGTGCTCATTTTCCATCAGATGACCCGCTTGCTCGTTTGCCTCCCTCTCATAGTAAAAAAAAAATATTCGATTTTGTAATGTGATATTTCAAACTAAATACAAACTGAAATATAGATGCACAGAAAAAACCCCAGAAAAAAAACCAATGCTGGGAATCGAACCCAGGTCCTCAGCGTTCCGTGCTGCGTGCTTACCCCTACACCATCACTGGTCTAGAGGTTTTGTAATGTGATGCAACGAGAATCTGGTAAGCTAGAAATGTAGTATATTGAAAAATCTGGTATTTTGGAAACGTGGTATTTTAGAAACGAGCGGCTTAGTGGTCTGACCTGTGGCCTCTTGAGCAAAGGAACGTAGGTTCGAGCCCGACTCGCCCCTCTGGGTTTTTCGGAATTTATGTGCGAAATTACATTTCAAATTTATCATGAATGAAAATATCGTGAATTTGAATTCTGGGCAGACAAAGTCGCGGGCAAAAGCTAGTAAATGGGTGAATCAACTTTTCAGTGGCATCCGTTGCTATGGTTACACAAATTTTGTCCCTTGGACAACCTAAGCATTTTTCTATGAAACAGTACCCAAGTAGCACAGTTAGCATTATAAGAAATCACTTTGGGTATAACTCGGAACTTCATGACTTAATAAACAGTTAATATGGTTCAACTGAGAACTTAGAGCTGCGTATTACGCTTTACTCTGTATAACAGCATCATAAAAGTAGAAACAGATACTATTGTTACGGGATCAGAGTTAGTGCAGATGTCAAAAATGCCTTCTTATAGTCTCTTTTGCATTGGTTGCTTAAGAGCATTATAGTGGTAGTAAAATATGCTATTGCTGTTTAAAGGCGTAGAATTATACCACTGAAATGCTAGCGTCTTAAAAGTGTCACTGTGAACTACCGTACAGCCAACAGTTTTAGAGTAGTGTACACTTAGAGTAATTTAACACAAAAAGTTCCACATCGGTTCGCCTCGGCTCTGTTATAAGCCTATTTTTCAAAGCAGTTAAAAGGTGTTTTATTAATACACGTGAACACCGAAGGTATTTCAAGATCTTTGTTTAACTCAGAAATGCAGCATTTGGCTGTGAAATATACCAATATATGGTTTTAGTCTGCATAAAAGAACATTTTACTTATATTATAACGCACGAAGCTGCAATCAGGTTCACGTTAGTCAATCATTAAATTCTTAAGCGGTCATTTTAACAGTTGGCGTGGATCGTGTATTAAATTATACAAAATGCTAAAAAAATTGAAAAATTAAAACAAGATTGAATTAAAATTAAAACTACTAAATAAAAATTAAATAACTATTAAAAGGTAATGCGTTTAAGTAGTTCAAATAAATGGTTTTAGCGTTTATGTGAACCATAATAAAACTAATAACAGCTGACAGGCTGAATATTGGTTCACTTGAACTCTTATTTACTGCAATAAGTATAATAGAGGAACTGGGGTGTATTCTTGTACAGCCATGGTAATTAATTCAGGATAAAAAGAGTTCACAAAAGTTTCTTAAGAATGCGCCATTTTATTATAACCTAAATCGTATATATTGATAATTATTCTGTTGTTATTTATATTTTACACGTACAAGTACAAGTAGCGTACTATCGTACGATAGGTTAGGTACCAACGAAGCGTTACTATTGGTTTGCGGTCATTTTCGACTTTCGTTTTTCACAATTGGATTTTTGACTCTAGTCAAAATAGTAATTATAAGTCGATTGTACAATCGATACTAAATCACCTCGTTTCGGGAAAACAACCACTAAAATTTCACGGTGTACATTCCGAGACTAAAGGGTAGTTGACATCATTAATTAATAATTCCAAGCCACAATTGTCAGTAAAAAACAGTTTATATTCGCTACAAAAAAAGGAAATAAATTACCTAGTTAATGTGAAATTAGATATTTCAAACTAAATACAAACTGAAATATAGATGCACAGAAAAAACCCCAGAAAAAAGACCAATGCTGGGAATCGAACCCAGGTCCTCAGCGTTCCGTGCTGCGTGCTTACCCCTACACCATCACTGGTCTAGAAGTTAGTTAGGAGTTAGTAAAAGTAATAAAAAAAATGAAGTTGAAGAAAATAAAAAAATAAATAGAAAAAGATACTTCATACTTAACTTGTGAAATTAGATTTTCATTAGCTTTAATGTAAATAATGAAAGCGGCCAAGTGCGAGTCGGACTCGTACAAGAAGGGTTCCGTACCTCCGTACAATGTTAAATACAGTTCAGTTAAAAATGCCGAAATGTGAGCACTGAAATCGCAGACTTATAGGTAAAAACATCGGAACAGCATAGGGTCGCTCTTGTTGCTTAGCAACTGCTGGCTGTCGCCTGGCAACCGATCCCGGAGTTAAAAGCGCTAAAAAAAAAACAATTTTTATTTGGGTGACAACCCCCTCTAATTTTAATTTTATTTTATTATTAGTATTTGTTGTTATAGTGGCCACAGTAATATCTGCATAATCGGTGAAAATTTAAAGTGTCCTACCAATTACGGTTTAAGAGATGGAGCCCTGTGACAGACACGCAAACAGACAGACAGCGGAGTCTCAGTAATAGGGTCTCTCTGGCACCCTTTGAGTACGGAACCCAAAAGTCAATTAAATGCCGTTCACTAAGTTTATTGCCATAACCTTTAAAGAGCAGAAGCTACTTTAAAATTGTAGCAATTAATGTGACACGTTGTCTAAACCTTATTTGTCATAGTTATAAAAATTTAACGAGTTTATTTGGTTTTTATCGGATACGTAATGAATAAGCAATACAAAATGTCAAGACAAACCATTATTATATGGACTACAATAGTATTAGTAACTTTTTTCTCCGCTATAAACTGTGCACCATAGGTAGATTCTGTGCGGGCACACGTCAGTTTCCCATAATTTAATAAGTCATAATGTATAATATTCCATAATTTATTTAGGCGTTACTTTGCGGAGGTCCATATCAATGAACTGAAATAATTGTTTCAGTTCATTAATTTTCCATAATTATCATTAGTCATAAAGTGATTTTCTAATCATTGAAAAATCAATCAATCAATGTCAATAAAAATGACGATGAAAACGTGGGTAGTTGTGCGCCGGTATCAGTTTCGTCGAGCAGCCGCGCGAGCAGAGCGGTGGCGCGTAGTGCACGTTTGGCAGCTACCGTAGCATGTTCCTCCTAGAGGAAGGGCTACGGAATAGCCCGAAACATGTCGAGTTAAACTTGTTTTGAGATGTGAGTAATCCGCATTATTTCAGTATGAGTGAGTCTCACGGTAGTTTCATGTTTAAAACAGTATTTTCTTCAGGATTTTTTGAAATGCCATCTTATTTAATGCAGTAGCAGTGGCAGTTAGTTAGGTTAGGTTAGTTTAATAACCAGTTGGCTCTTAACAAAAGATACGAGCAAAATCCTTAACACCGATGACGAAGTTGATACTTCTGGAAAAACGGTCAAAGACGTCTTAGAAGAAAAACATCCCACCGCAATTACCCCAGACCCATCCTTATTTACGCTACCTGAAAATATTTCTGAAATGCCTCCACTACTCGATGTTGACATAACCTGTGACCACGTCGAATCAGTCACTAGGAAATTGCATGGTGGAGGAGGGCCAACAGGTACCACATCTGAAAACTGGAAAGATTACCTCTTACGTTTTGGCGAAGCAACCTTACACCTAAGGATTGCCATAGCTCATCTAACCATGAAACTTAATAATGAATATGTTCCATGGAGCCACATACAAGCA
This sequence comes from Archips crataeganus, assembly GCA_947859365.1. Classification (NCBI taxonomy): domain Eukaryota; kingdom Metazoa; phylum Arthropoda; class Insecta; order Lepidoptera; family Tortricidae; genus Archips; species Archips crataeganus. The sequence continues at coordinate 17,316,171 of OX402058.1, forward strand.
CTCATGTCAAGTCGCCTTGTAGCCCTTGACAAATGCCCCGGTGTGAGACCAATCGGTATTGGTGAATGCCTTCGGAGAATCCTATCCAAATGTATGATTGAAGCCACCGGCTCCGAGGTTACCGAAGCATGCTCCAACTCGCAACTCTGCAGCGGATTAAGCAGCGGCATCGAAGGTGCAATACATGCAATGAGCGATCTATTTGAAAAAGAATGCCAACCCGGCTCAAACTGGGGACTACTTCTTGTTGACGCAAATAATGCTTTTAATTCTGTTAATAGACAACTTGCCCTTTGGCAAGCAAGATTATACTGGCCACACTGCGCTCGCTTTCTTTATAATACCTATAATGGTCACGCAGAGCTCGTCATTCGCGATTCTGACATGAGAATTTATAGCAAAGAAGGTGTTACTCAAGGAGATCCACTAGCTATGCCTTTATATGCCCTTACCTTTAATAAATAAACTCAAAGATGACCATAATACCACTCAATGTTGGTATGCGGATGACTCTTCTGCCCAAGGAAATCTTAATAACCTGTATCAATGGTGGGAAAAGATAAGTAGCATAGGGCCTGCCTACGGATATTTCCCCCAAGGCAAAAAATCATTCTTAATAGTATCTGCGACAGACAAACAGAAAGCAACTCATACATTCAAGAATACTAATGTTACAATTGTAACTGGATCTCGCTATTTGGGAAGCTACATCGGAGAAGGCAAAGAGAATTTTGCAAAAAAGAACGTACATAAATGGGTTTCCACTTTAGAAAAATTATCTCTCATATGTAAAGATTCACCACAAGCTGCCTATACTGTCTTAACCAAAGCTGCACAATTTCAATGGTCATTTTTGTTACGAGTCCTAAAAGATGCCGCAGAATACTTTGGTCCTTTAACAAATACCTTACGCACAACTTTTTTGCCGACCCTACTAGGGGGTGATGTGTCATCATTAGAAGCTGACTTATTTTCTTTACCAATACATAAAGGAGGATTAGCAATATCTGATGGTGCCACCACTTCAAATTTATACTATGATACATCCAAAAAAGGCTGCACAGTTCTTTCTTCCTCGTTAATTGAAATGAAACATATGGAACTTGCAGAACATCATAATTCCCTCAAGGATGCACGTAAAGAATACCATAAACAGAAAGAAACTCGTGATGACAATCTTATGGATTCTATCTTAACCAAGCTCCCTCCCATCAAAAGAAGAGCCATTGAAAGATCAATTGCGACCATAATGAAAACAAAATCCTCCAATTGGTTATCCGTTATACCCACAAGAAAAGATCATTTTGACCTTTCTCCATATGAATTCCGTGATGCCCTTTCAATACGCTACCATCGAACACCAATCTCTATGCCAAAATCTTGTGATGGATGCGGCAATAACGATTTCAATATTGATCATGCCCTCTGTTGCAAAACTGGTGGTCTAATCACGAGACGTCACAACGAAATAAGAGATCTCTTTTGTGAATTATGTCAACAAGCGTGGGGAAATGTAGTCAAAGAACCAATTATCACTGAAGGTGATAGTGGCCTACGAGGCGATTTAGCTTGCCGCGGCGTGTGGGTTGCCCAGAGGGAGGCGTTATTCGATATCCGTGTCGTAGACACCGACGCTCCTTCTTACATCTCACGCCCTGTTGCTTCTGTCTTAAAATCTGCCGAGTCGGAAAAGCAAAACAAATATGCCAATGCCTGCGAGCTGCGTCATGCCACATTTACACCCCTTGTCACCTCCGTAGATGGAGTCTTTGCACCACAAATGGCCACCTTTGTGAAACACCTCGGGGAAGCACTTGCATCTCGCTGGGACCGCTCTTTGTCTTGCGTCTTGGGCTGGCTAAGAGCTCGGATAATAACTTCTATATTTAGAGCGACTAGCATGTGCATTCGAGGCACCCGACATAAATGGAAGCCAGCAGCGAAGCTGTTTGGCTTTGATGATGGTGCTGCCCTACCACACTCCGACTGACAGACTGACTTGACATTTTTTTTTCATAGTTTACTAATTTATTAGTTTCCATTTTTATCTGTTATTACTTCCTAATGTATATTTCTAATTTATATAGAATAGTTTCATACATAATGCGGGCTGCGTTCAATTTGACCTGTACCTCTACCATGAGTTTACACTAGTTCACAGTGACCGTACTCGCTAGCGACGGCGTAAATGATTTGTATGGAGAATTGTACTTCCGTAAGCGACCGCTAGAGGCGCTGTACAATTCTCCATACAAATAATTTACGCCGTCGCTAGCGAGTACGGTCACGTAAACTAGTGTAAACTCATGGTAGAGGTCCTGACCGCAACCGCAGAACGCATCCAGTGTGGCAAATCCTTAAAAGTGATAGGTTATGTGACTATAATATTAGGTATGGCTTAACTGAGCGACATGGTTTTTTTTTTCTTATTTTTCCAGAACTGGAATGGTTGTACCAAGGTTATTGTGGAGTTTTGTATACCTATATGTATCTCTGTAGTGATTGTCTATGTTAAACCTTCTACTTTTCATTTTGAATACTAAACATCCTGGTCATTTTGGATATTGTATAATAAATAATTTATTGAATCAGGCGTTACTTTGCGGAGGTCCATATTAATGAACTAAAACAATTACTTTGCTCACCCGCGACCTTACAATAGTTACGTTTATGCAAGAAATGTGCGTTCATGCAGTTCCTCCACCTCCACACTGTACGAACACACACAAATCACATAAACCCAACCATCACCACCACCAAGCTACACTGACGCGTTTCGAACTCAACCAGAGCTCATCTTCAGAGTTACCACAACCGTATGCTATGCTACCAAACGTTAAAAAAAAATAAACAAATAAACAAAAAAAAAAAATTCAAGGTAGTTTTAAATATGTCAATAAAAGTTAATTTTTGTGGGGTAGTTTGAGAATAAGAAAAATAAAGTGGGTACTTGAGAAGTTACAGTGACAAGTTAAAACATTTGTTTTGGTTTGTTAGTTTAACGTTTGGTAGCATAGCATACGGTTGTGGTAACTCTGAAGATGAGCTCTGGTTGAGTTCGAAACGCGTCAGTGTAGCTTGGTGGTGGTGATGGTTGGGTTTATGTGATTTGTGTGTGTTCGTACAGTGTGGAGGTGGAGGAACTGCATGAACGCACATTTCTTGCATAAACGTAACTATTGTAAGGTCGCGGGTGAGCAAAGTAATTGTTTTAGTTCATTGTATAATAATTAAATAAATAATAAATAAATATTAGGGGACAATTTTACACAAATCGACCTAGTCCTAAACTAAGCAAAGCTTGTATTATGGGTACTAGACGACGATAAACATACTTATATAGATAAATAAATACTTATATACTAGGGGCGTTCAATAAAAAGTGAGAATGAGTATGTTATAAACAACTTTTACTAAATGTCATTTTATTTTTCGACATAGTTACCTTTTAGCATAATACACTTATTAAATCTTTTTTCTAAACTTAAAATTTCATTTTTAAAAAAGGTCTCATCTTGAGTACTTTAAAAATCTTGTACTGCAGCGACTACCGCGTCGTCGTCTTCAAATTTCTGGCCTCTCAGGTATTGTTTCAATCTCGGAAATAGGTAGAAATCACTGGGAGCGAGATCTGGTGAATACGGAGGATGCTTAAGGATATCGAACCCAGCATCACGAATTGCAGCCATTGCAACGGCGGACTTGTGTGCCGGGGCATTGTCCTGGTGGAACAGCACAACTTTCGAGAGTTTACCTCGCCGTTTTTCGCGGATCTCATTGCGCAATGTTGCTATTTGTTTGGCGTATAATGTGCCCGTAATAGTGGCTCCATGCTCGAGATACTCAATCATTAATACCCCTTTACCATACCAAAAAACAGAGCCCATGACCTTACCGGCAGATGGGCTCACCTTGAATTTCTTCGGAGTTGGAGATGATGGCCTTTTCCATGTCATAGACTGCAGTTTCGTTTCTGGGTCGTAATGATGGAGCCATGTTTCGTCCATTGTTATAAATCGCGCCAAAAAAAGTTCCCGGTCTTGCTGCATCAGGTTCAAAGCTTCTTGACAAATCTCTAGTCTAGTTTGTTTTTGCGTGTCAGTAAGCATTCTTGGTACCCAACGCGCAGATACCTTTTTCATACCCAAGCGTTCATGTAAAATATTATGCACGCTCCCCGTTGAAATCTTTACATTTTCAGCAATAAAACGAACCGTGACACGACGATCCGCCGAAACTGAGTTTTCGACTTTTTTCACAATTTCTTCAGCTACTGCTGTAGTAGGGCGTCCGGAGCGGGGGTCGTCCATTGTCGATGTTCTTCCACGTCTAAATTCGGCGCACCAACGATTAGACCCTAAAGTGTCCCGCAAATCCAAATTGACTTGGTCCGTAGAAAAATTTTTCAATCACAAGTATTTGATAACGGCGCGCAGTTCAATTTTCTCCATTTTTAACCGACTTCAAAAAAAGGAGGAGGTTCTCAATTCGGTTGTATGTTCTTTTTTTTTTTTTTTTAACGTGTGTTACCTCAGAACTCCGTCATTTATGAACCGATTTGGAAAATTCTTTCGTTGTTTGAAAGCATATGCTTCAAGGTTGGTCCCGTTGTTACCGGAATCCAGTTCTGATGATGGGATCCATGAGGAATTGAAGGAACTCTTCAAAAGTTCAAGGGAAATGTAAAGCGATTTTAGTATTTTCAGTGACAAATCGAGCATTTGCATTCATAAAGTGTCATTTGGTAAACTAGATCTGATGAAGAAGACCGCAGATGGCCAACGGAACTCCTCAACGGGTCAAATCTTGCAAGTTGAATTTGACTCACTTCCCGGTTTCTGATTGATTTCATATTTTACATGCATGTGTAAATCAGGTGACAATGCAATATTATTGTGACATGGAGCTAATCTGATGATGGAGTTGGAAGGTGGCCATAGAAACTCTGTAATAAAACAACACAACCCCGTCGAGTTTGGGTTCATTTGAAACGTCTTGACGAGCACTTTGATCCCAGATGGTAACCAGGGTCTGATGATGGAGCTGGAAGGTGGCCAAAGTTACTCCATAAAGTAACGGCACTTACCCCATCGAGTACGGACTCATTTGACTCGTCTCAACGAGTACTTTGGTCCTAGATGGTAACCAGGGTCTGACAATGAAGTTGGATGGTGACCATAAGAACTCCGTAGTAAAACGACATAACCCCATCAAGTTTGGTCTCGTTTGATTCGTCTTGATAAGTACTTTGGTAACCAGAGGCAAAAAGTACAGTCAGTAAAGAGTGCCAGTCCAGGCCATTAGCAACAACTAAAAAGAAAAAAATAAAAAAATTTAAATAAAAAATAAAACCTCCTTCAAAAAACCCCCAAAAAAACATAAAATAATAATTGATTGAACCGACCACAATAAGCATGAAAATATCTTTCTACTAATCTGTTTGAAGTTGGTGCCTCAGCACGAGCCAGCAGGAGTGGACCTAGTAATCTAACTTACCTACATACCTATTATAGGGCTTCTACACTCCTGCTGGCTCGTGCTGAGGCACCAACTTCAAACAGATTAGTAGAAAGATATTTTCATGCTTATTGTGGTCGGTTCAATCAATTATTATTTTATGTTTTTTTGGGGGTTTTTTGAAGGAGGTTTTATTTTTTATTTAAAATTTTTTTCGCTAACGTACTCAATAGCATTACAAAGAAATTACCGTATTTTTTTTTAAACAAAAGACAGTTAGTTTTTTTTTTCATAGCAATCAGCTAGATAGATTAGCTTTACCGGCCAGTATTTAATTTCCTAATATTGAAAGAGTTTGCATCTCATTCTCACTTTATATTGAACGCCCCTCGTACATAGAAAACATCCATAACTCAGGAACAACTATTCGTGCTCATCACACAAATAAATGCCCTTACCGGGATTCGAACCCAGGACCTCTTGCTTCGTAGGCAGGGTCACTACCAACTAGGCTAAAGCGGTCGTTTTGTATTTTTTAATATTATCTAATATATAAAAATCTAGTGTCACGGTGTTTGTTATCGAACTCCTCCGAAACGGCTTGACCCATTTTTATGAAACTTTTTTCTCCACATTCGGTAGGTCTGAGAATAGGTCGTAGGCTATTTTTTTATACTCTTATTCTGCACGAATGGAGTCGCGGGCAACAGCTAGTCTAATATATAAAAATCTCGTGTCACGGTGTTTGTTATCGAACTCCTCCGAAACGGCTTGACCGATTTTTATAAAAAAAAAACTATATTTGGTCGCTCTGAGAATAGGTCGTAGGTTAATTTTTATACCCCTATTCTTCGTGGACGGAGTCGCGGGCAACAGCTAGTAATATAATATTTTTTGACTTGTATATTTTATTTCTACATGTCGCAACCATGACGCTAATGTCGAGAAAAATCATTACAATTAACTGTCATATCTGAGTCATGCAATATAGCAATAAAATGGCGCCGTTAATAGAATTGCCCTTGCAATGCAGTCGTAAATCGCTAAATGACAATATTATCGTTTCGAAACGATCTTCAAATTCAAATTGTCAACGATAGCAATCGCATTTGTCGAATTAGCGGCAATAGCAATGAGGCCCTGTTTCACGAAGCGGCACAGATAATGTTTGAATTAAAAATACCGTGAGACAAAGGCGTAATTGAGCCAATTTTTATTTTGTTGAATGTTTGACTTTTTTTATTTGGATTTTTTTTTTGTGATTTTTGCTCAGAATCACGAACTTTTTCGATCCTACTAGGAGAACGAAAGTGGCTTCAGTATTATTTTCCCGTTGAGTTACCATTTTTCATAGATTTATAAACTAAATGGAAGAATCAAAAATTATACGGACGTTTTGGGATAATTTCACACATGTTTGGAACCAAGCCCTGGGGCTAAATTCAGGAACTGCCCAACACGGTTTGCGAGCGGTTTGCGGTTTGGGAGAGGATAGGAATGGGTTGAGCTTGGGATGAGCATTATTTTCCTGTTAATTCGCTTTGTAAATAAATAAATAAACAAATAAATAAGGCTCATTCCAAACTCAGCCCAAACCTCTCGCAAACCAGTGATTTTTGGCGTTCCTGAATAGCAGTTCAAACCAAACCCAACCCAAACGATCGAATTTCCGCTACCAAACCTGTGAAGGCCCGTTCCTGAATTTAGCCCCTGGTTGTTTCTCAAGGTGCGCTCGAACGGAAAACCAACCGTAAACCAAACTATCTATCTCGACTAATAGATGAGTGACTCGTGTAACATATTTTAACAATTACGACAAAGATAACTATAATAGATTGCCCAAAAACAATGGTTAAAATGTAGAAACAAATGACAAAATTGCCCACTTTAAATTTGCGGCTTAACCTAATGAAAAACCGTGATAGTCTGGTATTTTAATCTATACCCTCTCAAACGGACGGATGATCGTAGGTTCGAATCAAGGCTTGCACCTTTGGTTTTTCGGTATTCATGTGTACCTAATATTACCACGAGCTTCACGGTGAAACCTGCATACAATGTGTGTGAAGTTTCAAATCTGCATTGGAGCCGCCTGGGAACTACAGCCCATATCCCCCCATTCAGAGGCTCGCGTCCTGTAATGGGACGTACGTTTCAAAACAAATTTGCTTGCAGCCGTTGAAGTTCATTGGTATGGATTGGTATGGATAGATGTCTAGCCACTGCAAGCAAAATGGACATTTAAGGTGTCAAGGCGACCTTTTTGTCGATGGTACATAGGCCGGAGATAACTATGATTTATGAAATGGGGCCCATTGGTCTGAATATGATGTTTCACCAACCACCCCAAGCGAATTCCCATGGCAGTAGTAATAAGTGTCGAGTTACGCTCAAGCAACGAGTAATGATACCGGCCACGTATTATTATACTAGCTTTTGAAGACATTTCACATTTAAAGTCGATATGCGTTTAGACGGTGTCTAGTACTCGCGCCAGCAACTCTCCTATTAACCTTTTCGACGCCAACGACACACATATATCAGCACCGCAGGGTTCTACGCCAACGAGTGATATATTATCAGTCACGGCGTGCAAAGCGATATCTACCTACATGCATTTCTGTAGGGTTCAACTTCGCGTTTGACATTCCGATGTCAAGGAGTATGAGTGAGATCTGCTGTATTTGAAAGAGCGTTGAAAAGGTTAAATCTAGAAGAACTAAGTATACAATAACTGACACGAGATATTGATATACCTAATAGGAATGACGACATCACCTATCAACTGAAGTTCGTTTTATGAGCTGGCAATACAAGATTGTCTCGTAGGTTGTGTATAGCAATTGTTAGTTATGACGTCACTTCTATGCAAACTTAACAGATTAGTGCTCAGCTGTGACTCTCCTTGAGTTGTTGATATTTGTGGGCATTAGTTTAAATTTATAATCTAACGGGAATCCTCTTGTTAATTTGATCCCTATTTTAATGGAAAAAAACCCAAGCGACCAACTATTTGTTTTTTTAAAGCAGTTTAAAATGTAATCTGATTTTCAGGTGAAAGTATACGGATTACTCGCGTGTTAAAACTAATTCGTAGCCCTTCTACTCGGAGCCACACGTCACGGCGGCTGCTATACGCGCACTACGCGCCACCGCTCTGCTCGCGCGGTTGCATACGACGCTGATACCGGCGCAGAACTACCCGCGTTTTCAACGCCATTTTTAATGTAATTGTTAAATGTAGGGTAGCACACAATACTAACAACATCACTTTGTAAATGCACGTTCACATTCTCCGTTGACGCAGTATGACTATTCAACACTGACTTGCAACTCGGATGTACCGACCAACCATAATCCCGGTTGAAATTCGGATGACGGCTAATCTCAATGGCTTCACGCATTTTCCGTTAAGCCGTTAAGTCGTTTTAAGACGTGAGTAATCCGTATACTTTCACTATGTCTGAGTCTCACGGTAGTTTCATGTTCACAGAAATGGTCTGTAATCCTAACATTTTTAACCCCCCGACACAAAAAGAGGGGTGTTATAAGTTTGACCGCTATGTGTGTATTTGTGTCTGTCTGTGGCATCATAACTCTTAAACGGGTTAACCGATTTGGGTGCGGTTTTCTATTTGAAAGCAGCTTTCTTCGCGATGGTTCTTAGACATGTTTCACCAAAATTGGTCCTGCCGTTTCGAAGTTATCAGCTCTTTTGTATGCTGCGGAAGGGATCTTAGACTTAATTGGGGATGTCTAAAAAAAAATACCCATGGTTTTTATATTTTTTGTATAGAAAAGTCAATTATAAGAAACTAATTTCAATATTTTGTCATTTAGTTCTCTACTTTTTAAAAAATTAATTATTTAAACTATTTTAGTTGATGACGTCAGATTATAATTGAGGGCTCCCACAATGCCAAATTTCTAAATCTATCTAAATGCGTACGATAAGGCAACCCCTTTAATTATTTTTTGCGTAGTGGTACACTATACACTGTGTCACTTTACTGGCACTGTCAAAGTGCTAGATGTCAGGCAGCGGGTCCAAATCAAACTCCGTAGTATAATCCACGCGTAAATTGTGAAGAATTCTAACCACACAGAATAAAGTACGACTTGAACCGGTCACGTAATTTACACCAATGTTAAATGAAGGTCATTGCTTATTTGTTATGTTATAAATTCATTACATAATATTAAAACTAAATAACTACAGAAAACGAGTTAAAAAGCATTTATCTCGAAATGGTTTTCGATTTACTATACATTGCAAAAAAATAGACATCCCCAATTGCGTTGGGGGTTTTAAATTTTTTAATTTATAGTTATTAATCTCTGGCTTCAGTGCCTCAGATTTTGCGTAGTCCGTCAGTCATCCATGTAGTTAGTCATGTTACTCTGTGTTAATAGATACTGTCCAATCTAAAGGAAGCACCGCCACTCTACAGCGCGCTCCAACATAAAGATATTAAGTTGCGTCTTATATCGCCATAATAGCCACTTAAAAAGTCGTAAAAGGCAAAGTCAAAGTCGCCTCCGGTCTGCTTCAGATTTGGAGATAGTACGTGGTCTCTTAAGGGCCGGAGTCACGTGTTTTATGGCCGGTATGCAGCGGACATCTCTCGTAGGTTTAGTAGTTAGCTTACTTTGAATGAATATACTTATTCTGAGTGACGAGTTTTTTTTTACATAAAACGGACCCGTGATTAACTTCTATCTCACCTGTTGGAAGGTGTAGATTCAGTAATAACCTAAACCTATAAGCCTGTTCGCTCTAGCGTTGAAGAGCCCTGGGTCGTATCTATCTGGACATAGAGACGATTGGAGCGATTTTATTCTTTAGGCGCAAGCCACACAGAAGAGACGTGGGACAGGGGTCGTCGCAGTCGCGGCGCCCCTTGCATCAGTTTTCATACAAAATGTACAGAAGCGTCGCGATCCAAAGCAGACAGAAGAGACGGGGCAGAGACGCGGCCTGCGAACAAACGACGCGGACTGCGCCCTCGTCTCTTCTGTGTGGTTTGCGCCTTAGCAGTTCGTATAAGGCTTTCCTAAGATGTAGCGAACCGCTTTGTGCGATCCAATGGAATACATACAACTACATAAGGGTGAAGACGCTCCTCCCGCTTTAAACATGAAACTACCGTGAGACTCACTCATAGTGATAATAAACGGATCACTCACGTCTTAAAACGAGTTTAACTCGACATGTTTCGGGCTAATCCGTAGCCCTCCCTCTCGGAGACGCACGTCACGGCGGCTGCCAAACGTGCACCTTTGGCAGCCGCCGTGACGTGCGACTCCGAGAGGAAGGGCTACGGATTAGCCCGAAACATGTCGAGTTAAACTCGTTTTAAGACGTGAGTGATCCATTTATTTTCACTACGCTCCTCCCGCCTGGATGTCCGTTTAAGGCGTTTTAAGGTATGTAGTTAGTCAGACTAGTCTGACTTAAAACTCCTGCACACACACACACTTCGACAGTAACATTGACCAAAGTATGAAAACGGTTGTACATCCGTTTGGCAAATTATTTTTCCCAAATTGATTAATTTGGCAAATGTTTAATTTCCCAAATGATTATTTTTTCTGAAACTGTACACTATTCAGGATATATTTCAGGACTATTCTGTAGGTTAGGTTAGGTTTGTTTTATAACAATCCTGAAAAGTTTACAGTTTCAGAAAAAATAATCAGTTGGGAAATGAAACATTTGCCAAATGAATCAGTTTGGGAAAAATAATTTGTGAAACATTAGTAAACCTAAAGTGCCGTCGTATTCCGATTAAGAACCGACTTTTCCCGATGGAAATACAAATATGCACTAGGTATATCAGCTTGTCATTAATTTTCACGACACAACAGAAATAATTTAACTTTACTTTACATACCTTACCTTATTTTAATAATTAGAACACAAATAATTTCAATTGATTGCACAAAAGTAGTGGTCTAAATAGATAAACAAATGACAAAGATACTTTAAATAGGAATTAAGAAAATTTTCATTTTCCGAACATACTTAATAATGAAATTAAAATTCTGCCTAAACAGTTATTACGTGGCACAGTTATTTTATATGAGCCGTGGTGGCTTAGTGCTGTGTTTGACCTATGGTCTCTCATGCTGAGGGTCGTGGATTCGAGTCCGGTCTCGCACCCCTGAGTTTTCCGGAATATGTGCGAAATTACATTTGTAATTTACCATGAGATTTACGGTGAAGGAAAACATCGTGAGGAAACCTGCATACACCTGAGAAGAAATTCAATGGTATATGAGAAGTTCCCAATCCACACTGGGCCCGGCTGGGAACTACAGCCCAAGCCCTCTCATTCTGAGAGGAGGCCCGTGTCTGTAGTGGGAAGTATATAGGCTGGGATGATGATGATGACAGTTGTTTTCCTAATTTTCTCCAAAAATCATAAACTTTAGATTAGTTTTATTAAATACTTAAGTCTACTTCTAAGGACGAGCTATAAAATCAGCTATAAAAGTATGCACCTTGTATATGGTTGGTTGGTTGGAGCTGGCTTCTCGAGGCGAATGAGGACACAGAAAGTCTTGTGACAAAAATGACGTAATATTTGCCTGGCAACGTCACATTAGCACGTAACATTCTAAGCTACTCCATATAGACATGACGCAGTGACCATTAACCTCAATGGACCACGCCTCGCGCCGCACACCCGCTCGGCTGACCCCCAAGCCCCCAACAACAAATAAATCAATAACTCCAAACTAAAGAGGTTGCCACAAAAACTGAGTGCTTATTAGACCAGTGTCCAGTGCTCGTGATTTGAGAAATTAAAAAAAAACCTAAGCAACAGGTGTCGGGTCGGCGACCGCGTTACATCACGGGTGAAAAAATGGCGGCAAAAAATTGTGTAAAAGATTCGATGGTTATCTTACATTACGATGCGTTTTTGTTTGTTTCACATGGTATTAGTGTTTTGATTATGTTACGTTTGGAAAGCGGATTATTGCGGTACTTACCGGTTACGGCTGGTTCTGGTGGTACAGCGATTGTAATTTTTTAAAAGGCAAAAGGGGCTCGTATTAAAATTAGTACCAAAAATGTAAGTAACAAAATAAACACTGAAAAACAGAGTTGCGGCTTGCCGCAACATTATGCTAAGTGGCGCCCAATTTATACTAGGTATTCGATTTTTATTTGTATCTTTTACTTCCAAATACATTCTTTTTTCGTAGTGTGTCGAAATATTTCTCTCTATCTCTATTGTATGAAGGTTGATTATGAGTTATATAACTAGAAAATACAGAGTTTTTATTAATTTTTAATACATGCTTTTTTGTTGTACTTTTTGCCAACTGCACTTAACTATATTGTCACCCAATCTACATATCCGCACCAAATTTCATGTCAACGTGGGCAGAATTCGAATTGCAAGGTTTGTAGACAATTTACGATCATGTTAGAAAACAGAATAAATAGAACCAGACGCGACAATTTAAATACACACAATTACACTCAAGCGTATACAAAGAACTATCAGTAGGAACTACAATAAATAAAAACTCTAGCTTAATCCGAACTTCCTCAATCACCCCTACTAGCTATGTACTCTTAGTTCCTCAAAGAATAAACTAAGCAATAAAAGAGTTTTAAAGTAGTTCTGAAATCTTCTTTAGAGCATTAAATTAGCTCGTTCATTCGCGAACGGACAATAGTAAAAAGTCGCGGACGAATAAGAACTTTGATTCCGACTGGGATGGGAAAAAATAAAAGGAAAACAGCTTCGTGAGTGCAGCAGAAAAAATGGCTACGTTACTACTTTAGATTTTAGATGTAGACAATAATAGATACTGAATACTGTTACGGTAGTGTCATTGTACGTTGATCCCGTGACAGAATTCCAGAACATACAATATGTCGTGCTAGGGCTATGTGGTTAAAAAGCCATGTACTTATTTCCTGGCTCAGCAAGCAACCAAATGGCGTTTAAAATAATAAAATACATAGGACGGCAGAGCGGGTCGGGAGCGGGTCGGGTAAGAAGTGCGCCGGGCCTATCTACGTGACTGTGTATGAACAACATCATCGACAAAATCATGTAAAGTACGTAGGTACACATTGTACAGTGAATAAACAACTTTAAATATGATTAAATAATTTCCAAAATTACAAAACTCATGTTTCTCATTTACATTTTCAGCATTACACCACTTAGCCCTCATATTTACTAATAAGAAAAATTACGAGATCGCATTACATTGCGAAGTCATGAATCGAACGAGTTGGAAGTAGCCGTCTGAACGCGGAAATGTACCTCCTGCAACTTACACAATTTTTCTTACTAGTCTAATTGCGGGCAGAAGACGGGTTTCAGGAGTTTCAGTTTCCTTCTTCCCTTCTCTTAACCACCTGTTCATTGAATATCAACAATGATATTAATTGTAAAGATCACGGTCGCCGAAGAGCGCTCTCGTCGTAAAACAATGCCGATAGACCACCCGGTCGCCAAAGTCTTAATGAAACCCTGTGAGCAATAATCGTAATTATTTTATTGGTCTCGTGGCTTTGCGAGTTAAATTTTATAGCAACCGTTCAAAAATAAACCATGGCTGTCTTGGAGGTTAAGCTGAAACCCTTAATTAACGCAGAAATCAACTTAATTTTAATAGTAGGTACACTTACTGTGTTGTCTTACCTAGACAATCATAGAATACTAGCTGTTGCCGACTTCGTCTGCGTTAAATTCGTTTATCGCTATCCCGCGGGAACTATAACGGGAACTAATTTGCCAGGATAAAACTTATCCCATGTCTTTCCCCGGGACTTACACTATCTCCATTCCAAATTTTATCTAAATTGGTTCAGATATTATTTCAGGATTCTGTAATAAACATCCAAACATCGTCACATATTCTCATCTGTAATATTATTAGGATCTATGGTACGGATTAGATTATCAATATTATCGTGTGATCCACGCTTATCACGATTCATGACACGAAATATTGACGAGTACCTATTACAGGATCGTATTAATACTAAATTAAAAAACTGAAGTGAATCCGGATGTTTTGAAATCCACGATAATATTGTCGATAAATTATAAATAATTTATAATACACCAATTGCCCTAGTTTCAAACCAAGAAAAGCTTGTACAGGTAGAATTTCATCTATGAATTGAAAATTAATAATAATAAGTTAAAAAAGTAAGTTAAGTTAGTTGTTATGACGATCCCTGTGCCTATCCTTATTGGAAATACCATTTATTTGTAGTTATTTTTGTACTTTCATTGACATAATTAATTATTTGATTTTGACAACTCCCACTTGAGGACGAATTTATTTTGACATTTCCATTTTATTGATTGTTTTCTCATCTTTGGTTATTTTTATTATTATATTATTATGTTTTGTTTTTTATAAATTTTTGACGATCTCAGCATAAATTCTTATATACTGACTTTAATGTATTATTATAATGTAATTATTATGTCTGAGTGAATAAATAAACTAAACTAAACAAACTAAAGATCCGCCAAAAAGTAACGGATACGGTTACGGATCTTCTCTCTCTCTCTCTCTCTCTCTCTCTCTCTCTCTCTCTCTCTCGGATTCTCTCACTAATAAAAACTTGACAGGTGCAAGCTATGCTTAGGTATGTTATGCTTGTGCATGTCGTGAACTTACAATTGAGTTGATTTACAGTCTCCTCTATAAATTAACGCCATGCGCGTACGCAAGCTGATGAATAGACTGGATTATAATTACGCATGTGCATATTTGCGTGTGAATATTATAAGTTTATTAGCACTATAGTAAGTTAGTAAGTATTCCAGCCGCTATTCACAACTTTCTCTGCGAGATAGAATAGAATAGGATAGTTAAGTTAAACGTCCCTGTGCTCGACACTGACCCAATACATGGCACCTTCAATCTTATGTCACAGCAAGACAGGTGACAGATGGGTGTCATCTACTGGGCGTTGAGGTGGACGTTTACCTTACTTACATACCTATAGTAAGTTTGGTGGAAAAATCAATTGCGACCTTTTATTAATTCAAGAATTTATTTAACCCGGATTTTCAGTAAATGAAAGCGCAATTTAGTAGGTACTTTTTGTATTAAAGTCAAAGTCATAATACCTTTATTAAATTTAGACTTTAAAACTAATGAATATCGAAAGAATCAGCCTCTGCTGAGAAGAATCCGGCAATAAACCCAAAAGGTTTTTTTTTAAGGTATACTTTCTGCAAAACACGGATTGGTAAAAAAACAAAATAAAATTAATATTTTCATGAGACCTAACTTTTTAACTGACATTTCAAGATTTGTACCTCCTAAAGTAAGTTAGAACCTTACGTGGTTGTGAAAAATGTCTGAACATATAAAGGAGTGATTGAAGTTTAAAACACCAGTAACTATGCCAACCTGTATAAGAACACTTAAATGTAGGACCTACTAGATCAACGCATGCACCAAATCCATGAATGGATGAGATGCAAAAAAGTAACTCAGAGGGGGCAGTCCATTTATAACTAAGATTGTTCTCCATTCAAATCTATAAAAATACTAGAAAATACCAGTACGTAGACCGTCTTAATGCCTAAGAAAATTATATTTAAAAGACCCACACAGGGTAACTCTTCGGTATCATTTAGTAAATACAATTGTCACTTTCCCGTCGATCGTTCGAATTTGAACCTTGGCGCAAAAGCCATAAGAACGCATGGTGGTAATACGGTTGTAATAGAACATCGGTAAAGTATTAGGAACACCCGCGCGGCGACAAGCTGCGGCACATGTGTATTTGGAGTTTGCTTCCGCCAAATATACTGTTTCCAATGTTGCGTGCGATACGGCACGTCATGAATGACCATCATTATCACGAGTGATTTTAATGTTAAATTTTAACCCGGAAAACCAGATATAAGTTCAATCAACTACAAAATTTGATTTTCTATAGCTTTGAAATGAAAAATAGTCAATTGAGTCGGCTAATAAATAAATGACGAAAAAAATAAAATAATATAAAAGGCCGGTCTGCTGCTAATGGTGGTCTAGCTTTCGAACCATCAGGTATCTATCATAAATCCAAATCTATGGGGAAATAGCATTTTGACAGCTGGGCCATTCTACTTTTAAGTAACCATTAATCTTTTGTGAAATATAAGGCATACCTGGTGATTTTTTTCAAGTGTAAATAACTTATATACAAACTGAAACACCTAAATTTAATGTTATAAAGCAATAAAACTTTAAATTCAAAGAAATTTTGTGGAAAAAATTGGTAACTCAGCGGAAAATACATCAATTTCCATACAAATGGCGGGGACATGCATGTCCACTGCGTTACCTACTTTATAGATAATAATGATTACTTTTTATGCGTAGTGATAATTTTAAATGTAAGCTTAATTATGTGCCTATTTAAATCTTTAATGATTTAAACCGGGGACTTTAACGTTTTTGTAAAAAAAATATTTGAAGAGCGCAGTACAAAAAATGACTGGTCAACGAAAAGTAGAATGGCCCAGCTCAAAGAATGTATGCTACTTGATTGATGGTGTCAAATGGCCTATTGGGACTACAATGATAACATAAGTATTTAAATATTTAAATTCTTTATAGCCAAAATATTTATAGCGTCAGCATTCTAATTTTAAAGTAGGCTTTTAACTAACCATTTTACTGAGTCGTTGCAAGCCTCATTTTCTTTATGTCTATGCTTTATGCCATTAAGATTTCCTTAACTCCCTTTTCGCTAAATAAACTCACGATAATGCATGCAAATAGGGTATCAAAAATACCTCCTGTTGCCTTCGATGACTAGAAATTACTACTATATACATAATACACATGTAAATATGTTAGAGATACGGGTCGTTGCGACTGGAAAATTCTGAGATAACATCTGCAGAACCATTTGGCCTTTTGGAGAGGCTTAGAGCACACAACGATATATGGAGAGAAATACGTCGAAGAACTATATCGCGCTATCGAAGAATGTTTAAGTTGAAATGGCAATAGGGAAGACTGGCTGGGGAGAAGGGTTCTCGAGTGCCACAAACCGGGAGACGTAGCGGTGGCGCTGGTAGGACTCTAACTAGGTGGACCAACGACATCGCGGGTGTAGATGGCATCAACATGGAGAGCCAAGTTCATTACTCATGGTGCAGCGCGTCGGGCGTATTTGCGGACGCGCGCGTCGACGGGTTCCACTTCTCTGTTACTAACATAATGGGATCTACGAAATCTGTTTTTTTTTATTATTATGGCGGTCTAAGGGGGAAGCTATTGTTTAATAGTGAACGGCTTCCGGCTGATGATGATGTCTAACGGAAAGATAATGCGTTACAATTATTATAGTGGCATGCTAAGAATTTTATGTTAGACATCACGAAGTAAAAAATACACCTACCTAAAGCGGTAAGTGAGGAAAAGGTCAATGTGAAAAGTGTGAGCTTCGTTCTTGCCTTCGGATGCAACACCCTGCAGTTAGTGCACACAAGCCTCATACTTGTCACAACTGACGTCACGTCAAAACACCTCCGTGAATAATGGAAACGGAGCACATATTCGGCGACAAATCTTCAAAATATTCACTTGGCCCCACAGGCCGTATACCGCTCAATTAATTACCATTTACAATATAATAATAACATATTACAGTCCTCGGAATTAGCCTATTAACGTGTCTTAAACTTGATACCACATTTGCGGCTCGCAAACTGTCAAATATAATAACATCGCACTTAAAATTACAGCCATAGTGTGATAAACATGAGGTTTCAGCAGCGGTAATACATTTGCAACGCAAACGTACGTGTTGAGAGATACCATCGCGTTTTTAAACCAGTTTTTTAAGATACAGAATTAGAGTGACATGTGTCCCGTTGAGTGACAAATTCGGATGTACATAGCATTATATGTTGTAATGTATTCGCTGATGGATTGTCATCATTTTCGATAAGAATGATTGTTTAATAACGGATTAAAATTCCGCGTTTCAAATCATCGCTTTTTGCTCGCGAGATACAAGCTTAGGATCAATGGTATCATTACATGTATGAAAAATCATTTGGTGTCAAGAAACTAGCATGGAGTTGTTAAGGTTGTTTTTTAAATTATAACGGCAAAAAACTATTTTGCTTTATTCATGTTGGATACTAGCTAAACTAGCCTATACCTACGGCTTTGTCAGCCAAAGTCAGTTCCTTATCCCGTAGCAATTCCAAATAATGTCTTCTTAGTGCACCGCTATGGTACTCAAAGCATGACTGCCAAATTTTAAGACTCTACTTCCAGTGGTCTTATCTGTCTCTCAATCAGTCAGGTTGCTTTTTCGTATGTATTGAAGCCTCTCCTTAAAACAACAACTACTAATCCTAAAGTATGTCACAATTACATCTTTACAAAATACAAAAGTTAAAACTTTAAAAATCGCTGCATGTGTCCCACACATATTTTCTTAAGTACTATCTTTAGTAAAATCTTAACCACCGGACTAACTGACCTAATCCAATAGTTAAAAAAATCAAATGTGACTACAGTAGGTAGCATCCATACAATAAATTTTGAGCATAATCGTGGGAGACATGGAGATTATGACGGTTATTATAATCATACGTTTTGTAATTACGACAATTTGGAAAGGATTTAGCACCACATGTTTTCCGTTGAAAATGAGGATAGGAATATTCCTAAAATTAACATAGCAACAGCAATTTAAGTTTGTCGCGATCAAACTTGGCCGCAGAACTCTCAAAATGATTGAAACAGTCACGTTTTGATCAACTTCGATATCTCATTGAGTATGCTAAAGAGGGGTAGGTATCCGACGTTAGTGTTAATGAGTTATTTTACATTCTACGAGGCTCAATCAAACGTAATCCATTCAAATAGAATAGTTTTTATTACTTTTTGGCCTTGTATCGCTAAGAGCCCATTTTTCAATCCCCAGATAAAAGTATCTGTCAGTCTCTGTCCTTTTTTTCCTATGGAAAGCGACAGTTTTAACTGACGGATACTTTTATCTGGGGATTGAAAAATAGGCCCTAAGACTTACTCTTACTCCGTGTTCCACCATCCTTTGTTAATTTGCTGTTATTTATTTGACAAATATATGTGATACCGTCTCTGTGTAATCAAACAATATAAAAAAGACGGCATCATAGATATGTTTGGCATAAAATAATAGCAACTTAACAAAGATTAAAAATTAAAATTACCATTTAGGTTTAATCTGGTTTTAATTTCGTCAAATCTTACAAACTTGTATAGCCTTATCCATGCTATTTAAGATAAACATATTTCTTTCCTAGTATCATTTAATCATCAAGAATAGTAACGCCAAACAAAGTGCCGGCCAATATTAAACATCAAAAACCACAAAGATTAAAGAAAAACTATGAATCAATTGATTAAGTCACCACCAATAGTCAAAAAGACAAACAGATGAAGACAAGGTAAAGCCGGTTGGAGGCAACGAGAATACATTTATAAATATAATTCTTAAAAGGAGCCAAGTAGTCACTTTTGATACAAAGACAAAGGATTACGATGATTATGATCTTCGCACAGTTAAAGAGACAATCATAACGATTGCACACGAACAATTGAGCGTTGTTCATACAATAGTGGATAATGATCAATCTGCTACACAATAAATGTGTTCGATAGAAAAAAAACACAACTAGTAAGACATTGCCATCATCGAGCCTTAACCATCGGGAGGTAGACAGTGACGGAACATTAATCATCAAGCAGGAGGTGACACGCCGCGTGTGACATAACCGTCAAGAAAACAAACAAAAACTAAACCCAGGAACCAGACAACAAAAAATTATCATTCTTACACCTTCGTTTTAAGAACGCTTCTAAATTTCGCTGTGGTATAACTATGTTGGCTAACGAATAGGGTAACGACGATATAATTATTTTTGAGTTTTTTAGTTAGCATCTTAGTGCGATGACCTCTGTTTAAACGAGAATCGATATACGTGTAGTTTTTGTGATGGTTTTTACTTCATTTCGGATAATGTCGTACATGTGTTATTGTTTGACGTGGCTAATTTGTAATTCAAACATGTAGAGGGTGCTTAAGTTATTCCAGAGAACCGTAATGTTTGAATGGAAACTTGGAATATGCAATGACGCAGCACGTCAGAGACTTGGAACGTAGTATTTGTGAAACTTCGAAGCCCTTCGGTGTCTGCTAAATTGTAGAACACGATGTGCGTTTGGACTTACAACATAGCATCGTGCGTGAATGTCGTCACTAGTAAGGTCGTCATGTTCGCTAGATATCGTTGTTGCTATGCTACGGTTCAAAGCGAGCCCTTTGTTTCTCAATGCTTAGCAATTATTATAGACTTTTTGTCACTCGACTACTTTAACATCAAAATTGCGATAAATTTTCTTTACTCATAAAGACCAGTGTACCGTTAACGGCTGTTTTCTATCATTTTTGTGTTTATCTCTGATGACACTGATTTTAATATTAAACTGATCAAAATTTTGTCATCAATTCCATCATGTTATTTTGAACACGGCAAATAAGCTGAATTATAAAAAGATTCTGCTTTCGTCCCTGTTGCTGTTGAGACTGCTGGGCTGGCCCTTTGTTTCAGGACGCAAAACGCTTTGCTAAGGACCTGACTATGAAGCTTGAGGTCCCGGGTTCGATTCCCGGGTCGGGGCAGATATTTGTATGAAAAAAATACGAATGTTTGTTCTCGGGTCTTGGGTGTTTATTATGTATTTAAGTATGTATGTATCTATATAAGTATGTTTATCCGTTGCCTAGTACCCATAACACAAGCTTTAACTAGCTTACTTTGGGACTAGGTCAATTGGTGTGAATTGCCCCGTGATATTTATTTATTTAGGCGTTAATACGATGTACGTCTATATTTAGTTCAGATATTGTGAAGTTTTTAGTTAGTGTATTTTAGTTGAGTCTGTTTGTAATTGGGTGAATCAACTTTTTCGTGTTGTTTATTCAGTCTGAAGTTGTCCAAGTGACATCTTCATACCGTCCATTATGTCCATGTCCAAAATGTCCATGAGACAAAATTGGTGTGACCAATAGCAACGAGTGGAAAGAAAAATTCACCCAATTAATTTATATCTAATTAAAAAAATGAAAGTGTTTTTGATCATTGCTATCTACGCATGTAATATGGAATATAAGTAAATTGTAATCCCGAATTATTATTAATAATGATTATTGGTCTGCTCATCCTAAATCAAAAGCACTTACCAAACCTTAGGGACTTAGCGGACTTCGAAAATTCTTATCAGAAACTTTGGCAATAGGGAAAGTATTTTTAAGTGCCAACGAGACATTTCACGGGACTTAATAATTGAGATTCCTAGTGTTCCATCATTAGTTCGACCTTGGAATTTACTGGAATAGCCAGAACCAGATTAGAAAAGAATAATTAGGGTATGATGAAGGTCAATCTCAACATCCAAAGCTTACATGGTGCGTGCCAATTAGGTCATCAAAATATTGTCTATTGCAGCATTTGCATTGTTCTAGTTTTTACGAATTAATGTACAGAATTTTACCGTGGTGACGTGACGTCATGAGAGACGTCAAATTTATTCATCAGTACTTGGTAAACAGAGCGCTGTATGTAGTCTATGTAGATTATGTTTGTCTACTTCGTAATAACATACTTAACATTTATTTAATACATGTATCTGTATTTGTAATATAGCTAACTACTATTTTTTTTTTTTTTAGATTTAGTCATCTTTACTGTTCATTGCATGTCTTCTCTCGTATCTAATGTCCTGTCAATCGTTCATAGGTTAACTGGGAGGGATCCCTTAACAGATAAGTTGCACACTTGTTTTTCGTGTTATCAGTTAATTTCATGTATTTATGTACATGCAATAAAGAGTCTTACATACGTGCATAATTGTCTTGATACTTTCTGATTGTACTTAATTGAGAATAAGAGTATAATATTTTACTATCTATAAACAATGATCTATTAATTTGTTAGTAGTGTAATACTATTTAAAAAATATGTTAGTTCAATTTCAACCCAGCCTATATACGTTCCACTGCAGGGCGCAGGCCTGCTCTCAGAATGAGAGGGCTTGGGCCATAGTTCCCACGCGGGCTCAGTGCGGATTGGGAACTTCACAATACACAAAATTTCAGTTTTCAGGACATGTAGTCATTCGTGTAAGCCTTATTTTTAACTGTCATGAATATGAACTCATTAAGTATTATTAATCACTTTTGCTTCGCGAAATCGATTAAGGTCGGGTACATAGTACGAATGAAGTTCCCAAGCCGCTCTAAACACTCGTGGGAACTACGACCCAAGCCCCGTAACCTTGAGCGGAGGCCTGTGTCACGCAGCGGGACATACATAACTAGGCCAATAGTGTCAGATAATTATTTTCAGCTGTAAGTATTTTCCAACCATGGTAAATAATAACTACTACCATAAGGATGCTATTGCACCAGAGATGTATTTTTTTTATTATGAGAGGGGGGCAAACGAGCGAGCGGGTCAACTCAAAGAGAGTCACTAATCTGTTGCCGTATAAACCCTTTTTTTGAAAGCGCAGATGGCATAGTTGTTTGGAAACACAGCTGCTGGAAGTTGATTCCACAGTTCACTGTACGTGCCAGAAAGCTACGTGTGTGCTGCGACGATGTGGAAGCTATACGCTACAAATGTATGTGATCGTTTCCACTAAATGCTAAGCTATGTAGCCGTTCAAGGAAGATTCAGAATACGCGTTCACAGAACACATCCAGAGCATGCATCTTTCCATACAAAAAATATAGCTTAGTTGACCTAGTTTCTACCAGTGCTATGCTATGTGGACCAATGAATATGATTAGGGGGTATTAAACACATCCAAGCCATGAATCCGTGGTGGCCTAGTGGTTTGACCTATGGTCTCTCGAGCAGAGGATCGTGGGTTCGAGTCCGGGCTCGCACCTCTCAGTTTTACGGTGAAGGAAAACATCGTGAGGAAACCTACATACACCTGAGAAAAAATTCAATGGTTTATGTGAAGTTCCCAATCCGCAATGGGCCCGCGTGGGAACTTCGGTCGAAACCCTCTCATTCTGAGACAGGCCTGTGCCCTGCAGTGGGACGTATATAGACTGGGATGAAATACATCCATAGCTATGTAGCATAGCACACATCTGGTGGAAGAGCACCCTGAAAGTCGCGTGCTTCAACAGAATCTTCGTCTCTTAAGTCAGGTGAGGCCAAGGCCAAGCATAAACTCATTTAAAATAGCTATAACATAACTTTACTGCAACGAACGCTTTACCTCCACGACAAACATCAGAGTGCTAGGAGCGGCGGGTCAGATAAGTTGTGCAAACAGCGCGCGCGCACCGCTATTCTCTATGTAGTCTATGCGATGTGATAATTACTCGCGCAAGCGTGGAGATCGACGCAAATTGCTCAGGAATTTGATTAGGCCCTAAGGATTTTGAGGTTGTAACAGTTATGGAAGTTTCCAGTACCGACAGGTTAGGAATTGGAACAAATTATGATGATAATAATATTTAATCTGTAAAGCTGTATTTATTACAGGGCACTTCATAATAATACATCAGGTAGTTAATTTACGCAGGAATGATCAGGAATCATTTCAAACTGCATTTTCGACTCCTACTATTCATGGCAGGCTTATTTTTTTTATATTATGAAATAGGGCGGCCAACCGGCAAGTGGACCACTTTATTAAGTTAAGTATGAAGTATCTTTTTCTATTTATTTTTTTATTTTCTTCAATTTCATTTTTTTATTACTTTTACGGTCATCCCGTGAAACCATATATTTCAAACTAAATACAAACTGAAATATAGATGCACAGAAAAAACCCCAGAAAAAAGACCAATGCTGGGAATCGAACCCAGGTCCTCAGCGTTCCGTGCTGCGTGCTTACCCCTACACCATCACTGGTCTAGAAGTTAGCGACGAATCTTTCCGATACATCGTACACTTCAGTCTGTTATAATCACATTTAGGCGGAACGCTGAGGACCTGGGTTCGATTCCCAGCATTGGTCTTTTTTCTGGGGTTTTTTCTGTGCATCTATATTTCAGTTTGTATTTAGTTTGAAATATATGGCCACTTTATTGTAAGCTCAAAAAAACTGTTCGACATATTTCATCAAAATTAAATTCGGAATTTGAACCCGTACAGTTAGGTTTCGGTATAAAAGGAGGATGTGAGGCAGCCGTCCATGCCCTACGCTCCTTTCTAACTTACGGACAACCTGAAGTAGTAATCAAAATTGATGTTAAAAACGCTTTCAATTCGGTAAATAGGGATACCCTGCTGACGGAAATAAAACAGCACGTACCGGAAATATATAATTATCTTCTTCTCAGCTACGCTGACCCAACTAAATTGTTATATCGTTCTAATGAACTTTCCTCAGAAGTAGGTTGTCAACAGGGTGATCCCCTTGGGCCTGCAATTTTTAGTTTAGCTATAAATCCAATAATTAAAAATTTAAATTCTAAATTTAACGTATGGTATTTGGACGACGGAACCCTAGGAGGTGATGTGGATACTGTGTTTTCAGACCTTTTTTCAATCAAAAATAAGTTTCAGTCCATTGGTTTGGAACTTAATTTTGGCAAATGCGAACTCTTTATAAATAATTCCAACTTAAATATAAATGACGTAAAGCAAAAATTCAATATTCTTGCTCCAAATATTAAAATTGTAAGCAGTAATTCCCTTTGCCTCTTAGGGTCCCCAATATTTGAAGCGTCTATTCCTGAATACATTAATAATTCTATTACTAAATTTCAAAATTCCGCTGACCGTCTTCTTGAAATTAGTTCGCATTATGCACTTTGCATATTAAAATCCTGTCTTTTCGTCCCAAAATTTACATATGTGCTCCGCTGCTGTCCCTTTTGGAACCACCCAAATCTTTTAACTCAATTTGACGACTTAATTAAAATTAGCTTAGAATCGATCCTAAATATGCAGCTGAACGAGCAATCTTGGACCCAAGCATCCCTGCCCATCCGTTATGGTGGGTTAGGGACTCGCAAAATTTCGAGTGTCGCTTTGCCAGCCTTCCTATCTTCTGCCTATAGTTCAGCAAATCTCATAAGTAAAATTTTAAGGGCCAACCCTTCAAACTTTGAGATTGCTGGCTTGGAAGAAGCTAGAAAGGCTTTCTTAATTGCATGCCCAGGTCAAAATTTTCCAGTTTCTACAAATTCACAGAGGAGCTGGGACGACATACACTGCAAAATTACCTATGACCATCTCTTGAGCTGTAGTACAGGTTCGGCACGAGCTAGGCTATTGGCTGTGGGAACGCATGAGGCCGGCTACTGGCTTCACGCGTTTCCATCGTCTAATACTGGAACCTTTCTTGAGCCTGACACGCTCAGAATTGCAACCTGTCTACGGCTCGGGGTTCCGGTTTGCGCTCCTCACGTGTGTCCCTGTGGCAGTGACGTCGACCGGTTAGGACATCACGGACTGTCATGTCAAAAAAGCGCCGGCCGCTTCTCAAGACATGCTGCACTAAACGACATTATACGCCGGTCCCTTGCCACCGTCAACGTGCCAACGTTGCTTGAGCCCACAGGCATTGCAAGAGACGATGGCAAGAGACCGGATGGTATGAGTCTGATTCCATGGAAGATGGGTCGGGTGCTGGTATGGGATGCCACTTGTTCAGACACGCTGGCCCCTTCCCATCTCCATGGTACTTGCAACAGACCTGGTGCAGCTTCAGAAGCGGCTGAAAAGGCGAAAAGACTGAAATACAGGGGTCTAGGCAGCGAATACGATTTTGTCCCATTCGGTGTCGAGACCCTTGGTCCGTGGGGTCCTAGCGCCTTAAAGCTCTGTAAGGATATTTCTAAGAGGTTAGTCGACGTCACAGGTGACCGAAGAGCTGGCAGCTTCCTCGGACAAAGAATTAGCTTAGCTATTCAAAGAGGAAACGCTGCCAGCATCTTCGGCACCTTGCCTAAGGGGACTAGCTTTCAGAATATGTTTTAGTTATATTTTATATTTTTGTTTTCTTTTTTCTTATTGTACATACATTTTTTTTTAGTCTAGGATAGTTGTACATATGTTATATATTAGTATAAATGGTTTGATTGTAATAAACAGATAATAACATTCAAAAAATATTTGACGGTAATCTCCAGTAAAAAGGCATATAAATCTCTTTCCCAGGGTTCCGTACGCGAACGCTGACAAACGGTCAGTGGCGAAAGGTACTAACAACCCGATTAGCTTCTCTTCCATTACTGCACTGCTTTTCAACAAGAGGGTAAATGGGTATGTTTTTAGGTTTGTTTTGCTCCAGCTTTACTTGCAAAATTTTTCACGCCCCGTCACTGCAAACGGCTCAGCAAACGGTATACTATTAATATCGCCACACTGTCCGTCCGTCCGTCTGTCCGTCATAGGGCTGCGTCTCAAAAACCGTACTATACACAATGTGGATTACTATTTCCGCTACAAAAAGAAAATAAAAAAAATAAGGTTCAACCAATCAATATAAAATAATCCTACACTGCGCACGCTTTGCTTAGAATCAGAGCTCTACTAACACATTTTTAGGGTTCCGTAGTCCACTAGGAACCCTTATAGTTTCGTCATGTCTGTCCGGCTGTCTGTCTGTCTGTCCGCGGCTAAGCTCAGAGACTGTTCGTACTAGAAAGCTGTAATTTGGCATGAATATACATATCAGTCACGCCGACAAAGTGATTACATAAAAAAAAAGTAAAAAAATTTTTTTTGGTGTTCCTCCTCCCATAGACTTAAAGTGGGGGCGATTTTTTTTTCTCGACTAACCCTATAGTGTGGGGTATCATTGGATAGGTATTTGAAAATAAATAGGGGTGTTTTAAAACTATTTATTGATAAAAATAATATTTTCGGAGATATTCACTCCGAAAGTTCAAAATAATGTGTCCCCCCCTCTAACTTTTGAACCGCACATCTAAAAAATATGAAAAAAATCACGTAAGTTAAACTTAATAAAAACTTTCTAGGAAAATTATTTTCAACTTAATCAGTTGAGCAGTTTTTAAGTTTTTGTAAAAAAATATTTCTAAACTAAGATTGTAATTTAACCGCCATTGCAAGCATTTTTTTTCTTTAAGTACCTATAAGATCACGCTAACAGTATCTTCTTTCAAATAAAAAAAAATATTAGGTACATCTGAAAAACAATCAACATACATACATACTAGACTAGTTAGATTAGTTATCCAATTCGCCGATAGATGGCGCTGTGCCGCCAACGTTGGGACCAAAACCACACCACACATGCAGATCTGTATATTTATTACTTCGTTGTTTTGTGAACCTTGTTTATTTGTTTGAATTTGTGTGTACTTTCTTGTATTTGTGTGTCTTGTAAAAGTGAATAAATGTCTTCTTTCTTTCTTTGTTTCTTTAAAACAACCACATTAAATAAAGTATGCAAAGATTTTTTCGTACCTGCTACAGAACCCTATCTTGGGCGTGTCCGACACGCTCTTGGCCGGTTTTTTATATACGGCCGTTTATAGCGTATACAGGGTTATTTGTAATTCACTGACATCCTCTTAACCCTGAATTCCTATCACTCAAACAAATGTTTTTTGTTTTACGACTTTTTAAAATGAAGCACTTTTTTCCCATACAAATACACAGAGTATCGTAAAAATAAGAGGTAATTTCAAATTTTCAAAACGTTATTACACCAAAAATATTAAGTTATGACAAAAGCCGTAAAACAAAAAACATTTGTTTAAGTGGTAGGAGTATAGGGTTAAAAGGATGCTAGTGAATTAAAAATAACCCTGTATTGCGACATACCTCCAAATAAAGGAACCCTCGATATCCCTCAGAAGTGGTTTAGGGTAATTAAAAGTGAGGTGCTCCGTGATTGCTCAGCAATTTGCAAGTGGAAACAATTAATTTGCTCCGAGCAAAGATCTGCGCTAACTTGCAATAAATTGGGCTTGAAATTATCGTTGACAAAGTTAGAGCAAATATTTAATCTGAGCAAGAGAAGAGTTGAATGGAACCACCCACAGAGATAATAATAAAGAGGATAGAAGTGCCTTAGACGCGTGACCTTGGCGCCGCGCTTGTGACTCGTAGGTCACAAGCACGCGACTTGTGGCTCAGTGCTATTTGAAACGTGGGTATGACAACAAGTGCTTTAAAATGGTGTTTTGCAGCATTAGCAATTGCGGAAACTCGTCCGTACTGTGTAATTACACTAATAAGGGGATTACATTTCATTGGTATGTATTAATTTAATGTAATAATGCGGTTTATATCAAAATACAACTTGAGAAAATATTTCATTATGAAATATTGGTTTACACGTTATTAACACGGAACTTCATATACCATTGCTACTCATGCCCATAAAAACGCAGATCGTTTTGAATTATACGCAGCAATGTAAAGTAATTTTTGATAACCCTTCCGTCTTGCACAAAAGTTCGTGGTACGGACAAAAAAACAGGTTACGACTAGTACAGACATAATGCCGACGCGGCCAATAAATGGCGCCGTTGTGTAAATGTGGGTATGACTTACGTTGAGTGTTATTCAACGCTATCTCTAAGGTGTAAGGTTCATAATTGTTTGTAAGCAAAAAATTTAGTAATTGTGTGCGTGATTGCGTAGTACGGTTCCGGTCTTTTGCATGTGTGCATTAACACAGTAAGT
The DNA here is from genome assembly GCA_947859365.1 of Archips crataeganus. Classification (NCBI taxonomy): domain Eukaryota; kingdom Metazoa; phylum Arthropoda; class Insecta; order Lepidoptera; family Tortricidae; genus Archips; species Archips crataeganus. The sequence continues at coordinate 17,345,321 of OX402058.1, forward strand.
AGAGGGGATGAAGTAGCGACACGAGTTCCGGAAGAAAATAGGAACTAAGGCATTTCTATCCTCTTTATTATTATTTCTGTGGAACCACCGAATGTTGCCGTAAAATAATGAGAACTAACAATGGCGTCATCATCATCATCCTCAAATATTGTCCCACTGCAGGGCACAGGCCTCCTCTTAGGGTTGTCAGAGTGATGTTGTTCATTATATTATATAGGTAACGCCACGAGAGTTGAGGTGAACGATTACACACACAGCTACATAAAGTACTGGTTCATGGATTTCTAACACTAAACTAAACAAGTAGGTAATCAAAATAAATGCTAAGTATAACATCAAAGAGTTTTTTCTTCTTTTATACTCCAAATATTTTGCATAGACATTATTTATACTAATCGAATGTAATTTAAATGGTAAAATTAGCGAAATGCTAAAAGGATTTCGGTATAACGTGTCGATAAATGCAATAAAGCAATCGATTAGTTTAAAACATCGAGATAGCGTCGGAATTCGGTAAAGTTTCGGCATCATTGTTGGTCGTTTCTTATTAGTTAACATTCTGTTTGACAAAAGCCACTCAAGATATCAACGTATGAGTGGAATTCAATAGGTTTTTTCGGTATCTTAGGCGCAAGCTACACAGAAGAGACGTGGAACGGGCGCGTCTTGTATCAGTTTTCATACTAAATGCATAGAAGCGTTGCGATCCAAAGCAGACAGAAGAGACGGGGCGGAGACGCGGTTTGCGATCAAACACGTCTTTTCTGTGTGGCTTGCGCCTTATAGTTTTAGCCCACGTTAAAAAAAGTGCGCGACCGAATTTTTCTGGTACAACACGATCGTCCGAAAAACTCACAGGTGCGAGCCCGAATTCGAACCCACGGCCCTCTGCTTGAGATGCAATAGGTCAAACCACTAGGCCACCACGGCTATATTATATTTTAAATTTACCATGAGCTTTACGGTGAAGGAAAACATCGTGAGGAAATCTGCACACACCTGAGAAGAAATTCAATGGTGTGTGTGAAGTTCCCAATCCGCACTGGGCTCCCGTGGGAACTACGGCCCAAGCCCTTTCATTCTGAGAGGAGGCCTGTGCCCTGCAGTGGGATGTATATAGGTTGGGATGGTGATGATGATGATGATGAACACGATCATTATCAATACAATGTATTTACAAAAAAAATCGGTCGCGTAATCTCGACATAGTGTGTTTAGATTAGACTCTTGAAAAGATATAATAATAATAATAATAATAATAATAATATACGTTTATTTCAAGCTCGTGACTCATAATTATGTTAGTTACAACAAAACTTAAAAACTATGTTAGTAAAACACTTTAAACACTACACTGTTGTTACTGGGCCTGTGAAGTCCACAATAGTGCGTAATGTACGGACAGTCAATCTTGTCCGCAATCATTGATAGGATGGTGTTGGGGCTGTTGCGCACGCGCCGCATTAGCGACGCGGCTCGCAGGCGCATTGTCGCTTTAAAACAGGTTACGCGCGCGTCGGCAAACATCTGTGAAGCACTGCAATAGCGCGGCAGCCCCATCAACACCCGGAACGCATTATTATGGGTCAAGACCAAAAAGATGGCCAACGTTACATGGTAGGTAGTTAACCAGTTACTATGAGGAACTACGGTCGAAATTTTCTCCTTCTGAGAGGATGCGTGGATTGGATCTGCAGTGAGACGTATAGGGGTCAAGATGAGATACGTTAACAAGATTGGTTTTTTGGAGTCTTTTTGTATTTTTATTTTTCAACTCCAATTTTTTTTTCACTTTTACGGTTTTCCCGTGAAATCCATATACATCATATTACGTAAAATATAAACTGAAACATGCATGCACAGAAAAACCCAGAAAAAAGACCAGCTCTGGGAATCGAAACCAGGTCCTCAGCATTCCGTGCTGTGTGCTAAACCCCTACACACAACTGAGGCTGTATTGTCTAACACATCTGACGCTTGCCTTCGCTTTCACCATCTCTTTCTGTCATCATCTTATACCGTTTTACAGAAAGAAACAATGAGTGCAAAGGCATGCGTCAGAAGCGTTAGACAATAAGCCTGCTGGTCGGGCGGGATGAAACGATACCATTAAGGTATCGATACTTTTACTCGATACAGTATCGGTCGTCAAGTATCGATACTTACTCGTATCGGATAAGTTTTGGAAAATTTAAGTCGTGTGTGAAATATTGCCACACACTTGACTTTGGAGGCCCCATTTTCCATCAATAGAAAAATTCAAATGCTTTAAACACAAAACAAACACCGACTACTGTTAAAGGTTAGGATTCAACGAACATGGGCGGGTAGGTCGCTGTAACAAATGAGTAACTGACTAGTTTTTTTTCGGGCATAGACAAACAAGCTTGCCAACTACGCGAAACTAAGTCTAGGATGCGTTCAAAAACTTTAATTTATGCTAAGCAATTTTTTAAAATGAAGTATGGACATTGGCGTACTGATATGAGTATTTTTGACCGATACCTACTCGATACTTAATTTTAAAGTATTACTATAAGTACTCGGTATCGGAGAAAAGTATCGAGTATGTACTTGTATTTACTCGTATCGTTTCATCCCTAGGCGGGATACGTTCTTTTAACATCGGCATAATGTGCTGAGACACTTACAAGTCAACATTAACGCCTTCAAAAGTACTATTCTCTTACTACTGTTGGTAACACGTAGAAGCATTCTTCATAGATTTTTTAATTGCCTACGTCGGTTATAAAAATAACTGGCGAATAAAGACCACGCGTGCTTTGAATAAAAGACTGATGCCCAGTCGATAGGTTAGGGCTGCTATATATTTTTCTTTGAGTCTCATTTCTTATTACGTACTTACATACTTATAAACTATGTGATGTGTACTTATTTCGAAAATTTTTGTATTTTGGTAAAAAAAATATATTTTTATTATTATTAAGATTTCTTATTGAGCATTTTAACAATTGCTTGTTCGTATTTGTATAATTTAATATAATAAGGCATTGCGTCATTCTTCATATCATAATCAACGTTTTTTTTTAGAATGAGTCTCCAGAGGGGCCAAAGACGCGAAGTCCTTGCTGTTATTTACTTTAGGGTAGAAAGGGTGACTTGTGTTCGGGAAGTCATACAGTGATTTATTTCTGAAACAGTATTTTTTTCAGGACTTTTTTAAATGCCATCTTATAGAATGCAGTAGGTTAGGTTAGGTTAGTTTTATAATAATTCGAAGAAAAAAAAATCTGTTTCAGAAATAAATCACTTTATGACTAAACTTAAATTATGCGAAATCATAGAGACCCGTATTTGTAAACTTAGTAGGAAGTTCATAGGTTAGGTACACAACTTGATCTCTAGCTAGTGTATGTTTGGCTCGGCGATGGAAAAGACATTCATTGCGCAGTAGAGAAGTTCACTTCTCTAATTTAAATTAAATTTAAATAGAAAAATCGCAATGTATTAGAAAAATCGGCCATTTGCGAGGCGTATACGCGCACCGTGGATTCCAAACAGTCAAGTGCAAAAATGTATATACACCACAACATCTCAAAAATCAAACTGGCAACCTGTTTAAGTTTATAAAGTACACAAACAAAGTTTTCATTTTTCCCAAGACCGACTCAGGCTTGAACGTTTTTTTATTATTTGTTTATCTATATTATTGATCGATTAATCACAATAATCATTCCTATTATCGAGACGAAACGAAAACAAAAATAATACATTTCTTGCATGGGGACCCTCTTAGTTTTTAATTTTATTTTTATTATTTGCTGTTGCAGCGGCAACAGAAATACAAATTATGTACCTATTAATTTTATCTGTCTATCTATCTATTACAGTTCTTTAAATACAGCTGTGTGACGGACATACGTACGTACTGATCGACAGAGGGGCGTAGAGCGTAGCCATCTCGAAGATAAGCACACCGTGTGCCCCGGATATAGGTTGGTACTAATACACACAATACAACTGTGGTACATGATCCGGTTCGAAGGACCAAAAAACTGTAAAAGCTCATCACATGTCAAGTTTATGCAACCGAGCTTTAGAAAAATCAGTAACGCGATATAGAACACGAATGCCGTCACCAGAGCTTGCTCATGTGTCACACAGTCCTTCTATTCAGTGACTTTCAATTAGTGGCGGTATTTAGGATCACTATAGGTACAGACTTTTCATGAATTATGGTAACGCAGAAGATAGGACAGCGTCATTGTACGAAATTCTTCGTGCTTTGCGATTGAATAGGGTTCTTGTTGTCCCTTCAATTAAGGAGCCCTAGGTTCGCCGTATCAGTTATAAAGTGACAGCCCTACGGCCCATAGACTACGGTGGTCTGCCGACTAATTGGGCGATTTAATTACCACTCATGCTTCTGTGGCTGCGACTCAAACTCCGGCGCAGAATTAAAATAACTAATAGTTAATTACTCGTGAACATCGATTGATATTATTGATACCATAGAAGTACAGTCAAACCTAATAAAGGACCTAATATTCGAGGTCACATGACACGCGTGTTGACTGTACAAGCTACGTTTGAGATTGAGAGGTTCTACTTAAAAACGTCAATCAACAGTAAAAGAGTATCTAAAAAAAAAATTGTTAAAAAAAAATCATAACAATATTCAATTGACTCCAAAAAACCAGGAAAAACAGTAAAAAAAGCGAAAAATAAGTAAAATGTGTACATTTAATAAAAACGTTGAATTTTCTTTACATCTTGTTACATTTTACATGACAGTGTGAATTTATTCGATTGTTAAATAATCACTTACATTTTTTATACATGTAGGTACAGTTGAAGGCATAAATATCTATACAGCCATCGCGTCAAAAATATGCAAACACCAACCTTATGTTTAGTGGCATAGAGTTGTATAGATATTTTTGACGCCTTAGTACATATATTTATGCCCTTGATTGTACAACCATCCTCAAACGAAAAACCTTAAGAAAAATTTAGGCAACGTTCCGAAGATACTCGCAGCGTTCCCTCTTTGAAAAGCTAAATTAATTCTTTGTCCGAGGTAGCTGCCAGAAAAGTGTTTCATGTGATAGTGATAGCACAGGAATAAATCAAAATGTGTTTCTGTGTGCGCTTTTTACTGATATGTTTGAAGTTGAATTTCACAAACCTGTAAGAAGTGGCTTCCATAGAATCTTAAAAAAACTACTAGAGGTCAACGGACGTAGTACGGCCACCTGTGATCTGTTCACCAAACAGTCAAGGCAAGATAAACGATTATACTTTCGCTTTTATTATATTTTATCCCTTAATATAAACTCAAATTAAATGACTACAAACCTTATCATAAGCAGAGGAAAATATAATCAAAACATCACAATACAGGGTTATTTGTAATTCACTGACATCCTCTTAACCCTGAATTCCTAAGTATCACTCAAACAAATGTTTTTTGTTTTACGACTTTTTAAAATGAAGCACTTTTTTTTCCATACAAATACACAGAGTATCGTAAAAATAAGAGGTAGCCTCAAATTTTCAAAACGTTATTACACCAAAAATATTAAGTTATGACAAAAGCCGTAAAACAAAAAACATTTGTTTAAATGGTAGGAGTTTAGGGTTAAAGGGATGCTAGTGAATTACAAATAACCCTGTATAAGATCTAAAGTAACTTGTTAAGCGGATGTTGAAAAGTTCTTTCCCAGTGCACAAAGGGCGTATGTTACGAAAACAATTTAGAATAGGATGTCTTTATTATATTGTCGCATGATTTATATCGCGACGTGATCATTCGGTATTATTAATAAAGAGGTAATAATTGATTCAACGCAGATAAGAGTCAATTAACTTTAACAGATCATAAACTGTAAAAATTGCGTTAGCCATTAAGATGGCGAGAAAAACTTTTTTTAAAAATATTTCACGCACGGATCAACGTACCCTTCAGGAGGTAGTATAGAAAACGCAAGACGAAAACAATAACTAGCAAATTTTTACTACACAACAACAAAAAACTTGGGGATCTTCAAAAAACAAGTCTACTGTGACTCTTATCTCAAAGGGCCGGCAACGCATTCGTATCTCATGTTATGGGTGTCCATTGGCGGCGGTGATTGGTTTCCATCAGGTGACCCGCCTGTTGGTTTTTCCCGCTATAAAAAAATAATTACCGCAAAAAAAAAAAGGACAGTTAGGAAAGTTTTTAAAAAGTACACAAAAAGCTTTAAAGACATCAATTGTCAAGATTGTTCACCTTGTTTCTATCGCGAAAAAGAAGTATAATTTATTTTTATACCTGATTTACACTCTCGCCTCGTCACCTCGCCTCGCGCCTCGCCTCGTCGTCTCGCTCCGGACGCGAGCCTCAAAATCAAGGCAAATCACGAGACGAGGCGCGAGGCGCGCCTGGGGGGCTACTCCGAAATTCGAAAATCGATGTTCGCATCGTACCGTCTCGCTCGCTCTCGTATTAAATGCTATTAGCGTGAGCGGAACGGCACGATACGAAGTTCGAATTTTGCACTTCGTAGTATAAGGCCTGTTCACACTCTCGTCTCGTGGCTCGTCCCGCAGTTCGTCTCGCCACTCGTACGCAAGTGTAAACCAGGTATTACGAAAAACAAAAACTATTCGCTTTCCTGTACTAAAATTCTTATTTTAGAATTATTACGGTGGCCATGTAAATTCTGCCTCTGGCTTTGCTGCGGTTTGTCAGCTGTCTCCCTCTGACAAGTGACGGGTCCTAGGGACTAGGTCAATGGACCCTACAGGATAGTAAAGTGGATGAGTCGATTATAAACAGGATTGATTCTGCCTACGTGGCTCATCCCTCTTAGAGGAAGGAAACAGAATAAGAAAGAGAAGTTGAGGAAAATAAAAAATAAATATCACAGGACAATCACACTCTAATTGACCTAGTCCCAAAGTAAGCAAAGCTTGTGTTATGGGTACTAGACAATGGATAAACATACTTGTATAGATAGATACATACTTAAATACGTATTAAATACGCGAGACTCGAGAACAAAGTAAACATTCGTATTTTTCATACAAATATTTGCCCCGACTCGGGAATCGAACCCGGGACCTCAAGCTTCATAGTCAAGTTCTAAAGCCACTAAGCCATTTGGTCGCTCGACTGTCGACGTCGAGGAAGAGGAGCCGAAGTAGGAGAGGTGCGATTACGATAACATTAGTATTCTAAGTAAACACTTTATTGGACGTCCGACACGTACACGTACGTAGTTGTAAAAAAATAGATTTTCGTTAAAAATAATAGTATTTTATTGTTGTCTACCCTACAGTACACGTGTCAGTATACCCAAATCAATCCGACCACAAGTGGGTTAAACTCAAATTATAAGATTTGACTCAAAATATATTATTATTAAGAAGGTTGATAGAGTTGAGAAAAAAAAGGATTTTTTGAAATTCTCACAGTATATACTCCATTTAATTTAGAATTATAAACCACAACAACATTATATTGCGGCTCGTGAACTGTAATCTCTTTACAATTTGTACTAGAGTAACAATTGACGACACGCAAATAAAGTGACATTAAAACAATTTTATTTTGCGGCTCCCAGACTATTGTACTGTACTATTTGCTAGGTAAGAAATAGTTGACGAGCCGCAATATAATGATGTTGTGGTTTTCAATTCAAAATTAAATGAAGTATAGAGAGCGAGCCTATTTTTTATTCTTTCAAAGGAATGAAGTCTTGGGCAAGTAAGGCTCGTCATACACAAGGCTACGCAAATTTTCGATACCCGGCGATTTTGGACTCTAAGCGACTTATCCCAGACTATATACGTCCCACTGCAGAGCACAGGCCTCCTCTCAGAATGAGAGGGCTTGAGACGTGTTCCCCCACGCGAGCCCAGTGCGGATTGGGAACTTCACACACACCATTGAATTTCTTCGCGGGTGTATGTAGCTTTCCTCACGATGTTTTCCTTCACCGTAAAGCTCATGGCAAATTTCAAATGTAATTTCGTACATAACTTCCGAAAAACTCAGAGGTGCGAGCCGGGATTTGAACAAACGACCTTTTGCGTCAAACCGCTAGGTCGATTTGATCGGTTAGGTCGGTTTGACCTAAGCGACTACCGCAATACATATTCATAGAGGTTCGTACACCGGCACACACGAAGATTTACTTAGTCTTGTGTTCGAAGGGCCTTTGTTAATTATATTGTTGGACAACGATTTGCAAACTGCTTTGCATACTAAAATGAATTAATCAATAATGCAGATAACGTTTTCGTATACTTACTTATTGGTCGCTGATTTATTATCAGTAGACGTTTAAATAAATTAATTGCAGCCTGTGCGCTACATACTAAAATTAAGGATACAACGTACCCTCTGTATATCTACTCTATGCCGAGCAAGTCCTTTCACTTAGCCCGCATGCAGTGTTCGATTTCAATTACCAGGCACCTTGAAGGAAAAACGAGGGGGAGCAGGAGGCAGATACGTTCCCTACTCAAGTGAAAGCAGGATAGCGACACAAACAAATCGTAGGGGCCATAAAAAGGGCCATATGTCGGGTATGACAGATGGCCGACCGCAGCGCGGCTCAGGTTAATTTGCTTAAGAACCATTCTTGACTTTCGAAAGTGTTTTCTTTGAGTTTGTAAGCTGTGTAGTTTGAGTGGGCCCGCGTCTCCGTACAAACGGAGATTTGTTTTAACTGACCGACGACGAGGAAAGAGGTTAGGCTGCCTGGTAGAGATCGCTCTGTAGCGATAAAGCCATCCATCCGTGTCATTATCGTCATCATCATTATCCCTAACCTTATGCCCCACTACAGGACACAAGTAAACAATAAAAGTAAAGAAACTCTGAAACTATGTACGCACTTTTTTTAAACACTATTTTCTCAGCTAAATTTACATTTTAAATTTTTATCTGAGCCAAAAAAACTACCTCTATATTTTTAACCGTCTGACAAAATAAGATTCAACCCAACAAAGGGGATGAAGCGAAATTCATTCAAAAGTTACTTATTAAAGAGCGTAAAGTCATCCAATTTGATTCCTAGGCCACCATAGTACCTACCCTATCGTAGTAAATAATTTTATTTGTCTATAACAACCTCATAGAATGATATAAAATGTCACAATGACAAGGTTCTGTGGTGGACTGGTGGTCTATGAATCGAATTGGCCATACATTTCTAAATGTAAAACAAAGGTAAGTTAAATAAAGTATGTTTTTATCAGAGTCACATTTTGGAATTATTCGTTAAAGGTGTCGGTCAACTACGCTATGATAAACAACACTTTGATTGAAAACGCTAACATCGCCCTTTACACCTGCACCAACAAAAACAAAAGCATTAATATACTACTAAACATAAATAAAACTTTCCCGTGTCTCGTATTAAATATGACCTAATTACTCAAAGCTCGGGCAAGTGATACCGCATATCAATAACAAAACACCATCACGTCGAAAAATTCAAAAACAAAATTTTATACTTAACGCAGTCGCGACTAGGTTGAAGTTAAGTTCTCGTTCTTTCCGCTTGATGCTCTTTTGTTTCGAGGGTGCGAAATGCAAGGCATCAAAATAAACGCGTCACGCTCCTTAGGCCGCAATTACACGATACATATAGAATGTGGTTATTATTGTGAACTTAGAACTTATTAAGATTATCTTCTGCGCCCGAGCAGCAAATGGGCCGACATTGTAGTGTTTGACCCGCCCAGAGCGGTTCGAGGTGTTTCGGAGGCGTACACTGGAGGGTGTCGAAAAGTGTACAATAGTATAGGATAGGGCGAGTTTGCTTATCTACCATACGTAAATACCGCGTATCTGCACTACATGTAGTTTAATAGGTGATGGTTTTGACAGCATATTTAATTTTGTTTTATTTTAACTGGAAATGGGCTAAATTTGTCAGATAAGCGGAATTAATGCATAATAATAATAATAATAATAATAATAATGATTTAGTGTACAATCAACATCAAATTAGATACAGTGCTCAATACATAAAGTAGGTTTGTACAGAGAAGTCACAAAAGATGTCATACAATCTGACCCCCCAAACTAGGTAAAGACCTGTGTCTTGGGGGACTAATTTTGAGTATCTCCGGCTTCGGCGATCGACGTACAATATTTACAGTGCAGAAGATCAACAACAACCGGATGTCCACTATATGTTGTTGTTCGAAATGTTCGTTACGTTTTTACAGTATGTATGTATGTAAACCCCTTACTGCGCAAAAATAAAGAAAAAGAAAACATTAGTAACAGCCGTTGAGATACATATAAAAAAGCGAACTTATCTCGAAGAATTAGTAAACATCGACAGTGAAAATATATAGGCTACCCTACCAGAATACTACATCAAATAAGAAACAGAAACATGAATCGACTTCAGGTGTGGATAAAACTATAATTGCTACAACAAACAAAACATAATTTTCGAAATCAACTAAAACTGACCAAGTTGTTGGTGAATCTACATTAAACACATGATACAAAATCGTTTCGTGTGAAATGCCTACCCCGTTTGGGAATACAAGCGTGATTTTATATGTGTACGTATGTATTGATAAAATTTTTGTAGAACCAGATCAACCACAGGCGCATTATCTTATCGAGCTGGCCACTTAGAATGTTAAGCGATTTGAATAGTAAAGAAAAAAAAACTGACTGTCCTCAAGTGTAAAAACAAAAAAACTAGCGTAATTAAATTACAAACGGTTCGTTGGGTCGTCAGATAACTATCATCAACTGAATAATAGCTGGACAGCCCGGATTCACATGTTCCCTCAATGCTCATGCGCAGGCTCATATATCTTGGGTATTACAAAGCTGGTGTAATACGGGAGCTGTAGTGAGTGACAGTTTTCATTTGTTTAAAAGTTTTGTCAGCGAAGAAATTCAATGGTGTGTGTTAAGTTCCCGATCCGCATTGGGCCCGCGTGGGAACATCTAAACAAAAGTGTCCAAAAGGGGTTCAGGCTTCAGCAGCGGTCTGCTCAGAGGCGGTAGAGCAGAACGTTGGTAAACAGGTTGGAATGTAGATTGGTAGGTAGAAGCGGAAAAGGAAAGGCTGCAATCGCGGCAGCCCTTTGCAGGTAATACAAGCAACTCGGTAAATTAGGATTTTTACCAAGTAAATAACTAATTCATTAAGGTACGAATTTTCTAACTGAAAAAAGGTTCGTGCTGCTACTTATCGCCACGAACACCATAATCTAGGGCCATACAAAATACAAATCTATCGAGCACGTTGTATTTGCATGGGTTTTTTTTCAACGGTTCAGTGCCGTTTACGACACTTAACTGGTGCAGACTAACCGTACGGTGCGAAGCAGCTTGATGAGGATGGAGACTTGTGTTTCGAGGGGCACTTTTTTTTTCGTTTGACCACAATCACGCCTGATGAAAGCGAAGATGGGGCCTACGATGGAGCAGGCTTGCCTAGTAAACGCCCATTCACCCTAGATTTGAATTTAGGGGAATAAACAGGAAGAAGGCAGTTGAGCGTGGTGTTGAGCGCGCCCCCAAGCAGGGCAAACCGTACAACAAATACGGGGCACTGTAACCGATACGCTTGCGCTGCACAATTGGTCAGACCCTTCCTCCTGAATGGCTTCTATAGGCAACAGGCCGGAACACGACGAGAGTCGCTTGGCGGCCTGGCTCAACCTATAGGGTGGTGACCAGCCACGGCCGAAGCCTACCACCGGAGTTGTATCGCTCGTTCAGCACCACCGATTTCAACCCCCAAATCTGAATATCAAAAGATAATACACCGAATTTCAGAGCAGGCAGTAATTTTCCGCAGCGTTGAGCCTCGCTATGCAACTATGTAACGCGATCAAATCCTGGCTTCCTTGCTGCGTGGTGATATGTTGGGTTATTAGTTAGGGGGTAGATTGTTTAGTTTAAATCTGTTAGCCTGTGTTTTTCTGTATTGTGCTTGGATTATTGGCAGTTTTGTTTTTATGATTATTGCAAGTATTGACATAGAAATAAGGGACGTTATGCAACTGACTTAATATTGTAACTTATTGTGAATTAGTATTGTATTAAAATATTGAAAGGGTGATAGACAATATTGACAGAAGGAAAGAAAATATTTATGACACAAATTAAGAGTTTACATGAATCAGTATCCAGTATTGAAAAGAGAGAGTGAGTTTTCTTACTGAAACTGTAGTTTTGCCAACACGCGGATGAACATTTCGCTACCTATTGAAAATACTTTTTGCTGTAGTAAACAACACGCAGATTCTCATAGTGTCGCTAGAGTCGCTGTTGATGATTCATTATCATCATCACCTCGGCCTGTATAAATATACGTTCTATTGCTAGGCACAGGCCTCCTCTCGGAGTTAGAGGGCTTCAGTTCCCACGCGGGCTTAGTGTGGATTAGGAACATCACGCACACCATTGCATTTCTGCGCAGGTGGCATTTCCTTCAAGTTTTCATAGATGGAACCCACGACTCTCTGATTAAGAGGCCATAGGTCAAACCACTACGCTACCACGACTTCTGAGCTCCCAATTCGCTTATTGAAATTTTAACACGTAAGTTTTCGAGACGTACTATTTGTTACAAACGTAACTAAAGGCAGCTAGTGCGCACCCGGCTTATGGTTATGGCTTCTAAAAATACCCGCGATCAAATATAAAGCCGCTGCCGGGCCGGCATGCGAGGAATGTCCCGTCGTACCGGGACCTACAGGGAGCAAGGAAAAAGGTGAAATTTAAAAGGCACTTTAGTCACTTACAAGACTTAAGCGCAAGCCACACAGAAGAGACGTGGGACGGGGGCGCGTCGCAGTCCGCGTCGTTTGTTCGCGGCCGCGTCTCCGCCCCGTCTCTTCTGTCTCCTTTTGGAGCGCAACGCTTCTATACATTTAGTATGAAAACTGATTCAAGGGGCGCCGCGACTGCTTCGCGCCCCCGTCCCACGTCTCTTCTGTCTGGCATGCGCCTTACAAGGTAAGGTGTTCTAAAATTGATACGGCAAATGCCTACAAATTATTTCCACTTTTTTAAAGTGTGGTTGACAAATGGTTCAATACATTTTGGTTGATATTCAAAGTGTAACTACATATAATTAGATACTAGGCTTTTCAAAGTTAGCGTAAGTAGGAAGTTAGAATAGAATTTTTCCTGAACTGAATTGAGTTAGTTAAAAATAATGCCCTTTATGCTCTTTGAAACGGGAATTTCGAAAAATCCTGTTACAAAATTCCCTACTTTTACGCCAAATTTGATGCGCCTACTAATTGTAATTACGGGCATAGTCAGGTGTACCTGTTAAAGAGATTTCAAAGAGGTGCAGTAAAAGGGACTTTTGGAATATCCCGAGGGATTGAAAACGGGAGATGACCACAAATTTTATTTGCGCGCAGACTAATTCGCGGAAAAAACCTAGTATCTCTATATTTGCGGAGCGCCTAACGGCATAGCGATAGCGTTCAATTGTGCAATCGGTTCCCACTGCACCACCGCCCCACTAAATGCATGGCGGCAAATTCGAGGCCCCCATGCGCGACGCATTAGCATAAGCATTCAACTAATTAGGCAGAAATTCGGCGTAAGCCATGCACTTATTGCGAACGGCGCGCGTCGTTTTGAGTCATTCGCATTTTAACATGTTTATTTTAATTGTCGAGATAATTAACGCTTATGATAGGTACCGGTAAAGCTTGGGTTAAGAGTCCACCAATACTGTTCAATGCTATTTTTAAAAAGAGTTTGTATAACATGTCCGATCAAAATATTATGTTTATTTATTTTTACACTTAGTTATATTTACAAGTTGTCAATGCACACAAAATACAATAAAATAAAAAACCAGTCAAATAAACCACCCCTGATTGTATCAGCGCAAAGGTGTCCAACACAGTAGCTCGCTGAACCGCGATGGACAACCTTTGCACCAGAAAAGACCCAGAGCGATGGTTAAGACGGTCGTCATATATCCAAATTCTACAAGTATAATGTACAAGTCAATATTAATGTCATGAAGCTACCTCCTCAAAGTTCCTAGACATCGCAATGCATTTTAGGAATCAAATATGTTTTAGGCTCAGCAGTGATGTGATGACTAATTTTTAACAGGAAACTCTTAATGAAATCATATCTGGAACTAAGTGATATTAGCACGTGTTAAATATATAAAGTTCCAATGACGCAGATTCGCGTTAAAAGTACAATTAACTTATCAAGTCCAACACCATATGTCAACCAGTCATGCATCACTGGCTATTTATATAACACGCACTAGCTTGTTCCCGCTGCTTCGTCCTTTTGGAAGAATAAAAAATAAGGAAGGAATAAGGAAGTCTAGCTCAAGTAGTTTATGATCAATTGATCAGCGTCAGCCTTTTAATAGTTGGTGACCACTTCTGTTTTTGAACACTTGTGGTTATAACCACTTCTGGTGGTCAAGTGTTCAAAACCAGAAGTGATCATATTCAGAAGTTGTCAAAACCTTTAGTGGTCAAAACTAGAAATGGTTATATCCAGAAGTGGCCAAAACCAGAAGTGGTCATATCCAGAAGTGCTTCTGGTTTTGACTACTTTTGGATATAACCACATTGACCACACCGGATTTTTCCAGCCTTTGTACAGTGAATAAAAAAATATCGTCTGCCAGGCTAAAATATGCTTTGTTTTACCAACACGTATGGCACAAAAAAATATCTACAGCGTATCGCTACTGTCGGATACACCAAAGAAACAAGTAGTTCAGGAAAACGGCTATGGAGTCATAGCACCATTAAAACCTCAAAACTCTTCGCGAAAAAAGCGAAAATCGCAGCTTTAAAAGATAAACCAGAAGCTCGTAAGCCCGAACTACTCGTAGAAGGCTTTAACTGTCAAGAAAACTTAAAACAACCCCAACAGTTGGGGTTGGGGACAGCGAATTCCAGTCACGGATTCCAGTTTAATAACCACCCCCGGACTGCTACGCTTATATATTTTCACGATTGCAGCTTTCTATCCTTATCTAACTGGTGAATTTAGAAAGGGATAAGTTGAGCGGCAAACGGTAACATTGTGTCGAGGATGAAACGTGTCGTTGAATGCCGCCAATAAATAACCAAGATTCGTATAGAAAGTAGATTTTCTGAATATTTATTCCTTTTGTGACAAAAATTCTAAATGTTTTTTGCCGTTGATCAAGGTTCATGTGCGTTGATAAGAGTGTTATTGTGATTTTTTAAACCCGGACACAAAAAGAGGGGTGTTATAAGTTTGACTGCTGTGTGTGTGTGTCTATTTGCCTGTGTGTGTCTATCTCAGGCTCTGTCCCTGGACCAGGGAACAGCGGCCTAAGTAAGCCCTCTCATTCTGAGAGGAGGCCTGTACCCTGAAGTGGGACGCGTGTAGGCTATATAGGATGATAATGATGATAAAATGTATTATCTGATCAAACAATTTGTAAACATAAACACAATACCTTCCAGTAGCCGAACAAAAACCCTTGAGCACACACAGCGCCGTCCCACGTAGGGTTGTTTGACACGCATGTCATGCTGATCAAGGTAACCCAAACATTTAATTGTTTAGACACAATTTGCAAGATCATCCGGCTTGATAAACACCATTAGTTTGGAATAGGCCGTTGACCCACAATAAAAGTGCATTTGCATTGAACGGGTCGTTCAATTCAAACCAATTGTGATTGTTTGCCCACGCCCTGCGTCTTTGTAATGCGGGTAGTTCTACTGTCTAGGCGTTAGGATGAATCATCACAGCCTATTTACATCCCACTGCAGGGGTCTCAGAATGAGAGGGCTTGGGCCGTAGTTCCCACGCGGGCCCATTGCGGATCGGGAATTTCACACACTCACCATTGAATTTCTTCGCAGGCGTATGCAGGTTTCCTCACGATGTTTTCCTTCACAAGCTCATCAGCTCGCATATAAATTCCAAAAAACTCAGAGGTGCGAGTCGGGATTTGAACCCACGACCCTCTGCTTGAGAGGCCATTGGTCAAACCGCTAGGCTACCACGGCTTTTGACATAACGGGTTAGTTGACATAGCGTGATACCGACAAAATATAGAGTCGTGTTACAGTAAAATTACATAAAGTTTACCACTGACAGATGGTTTGCCTTCATTTCATATTCATCTTTAACGACCTACAAATAAAGCCTATTTTAGAATACTGTTACCCACGTTTGCAGATTTTGTAATAGCTACTTTATTTGTATGATGTTAAAGTTGGAAATGAAATGAAGGCAAGAAATCTGTCAGTGGTAAACTAAAAGTAAACGTATTGTACTTGTGGCGGTTTTACTTGTTAGTATTCATCATCGTCATCATTTCAGCCGTAGGACGTCCACTGCTGGACATAGGTCCTCTCATTGATACGCAATCATTACGG
This sequence comes from Archips crataeganus, assembly GCA_947859365.1. Lineage (NCBI taxonomy): Eukaryota > Metazoa > Arthropoda > Insecta > Lepidoptera > Tortricidae > Archips > Archips crataeganus. The sequence goes on from OX402058.1 coordinate 17,361,683, forward strand.
TTGGAAGCAGCTTGCTTGCACCGTGAACCTGCAGCCTTTGCGGTCCATCTCGTTCTGGTGAAGGTATGCTCTGCCATCGGCAGGAAAAATGGTTCACTAATTATATAAATCTGATATTATTTTGAAGACAGTGGCAGCCTAATGGATTAACTTATGACCTCTCAAGCAGAGGATAGTGAGTTCAAATCCAGGCTCGTATCTTTTATTTTTCAGAATTACATACAAAATTTACCATGACTTTTGCGGTAAAGAAAAACATGTTCACGCCTGCGAAGTAATTTTTTCATCTGTAATGAATAAATAACTAAGAAGAGAATAGAATTATTTTATTTATTATTTTATTAATTATTTTATTTTAAATCGTGGGATGATTGACACCAATTGACATAGTCCCAAACTAGCAAAGCTTGTACTATGGGTACTAGGTCCCAAAGTAGCAAAGCTTGTACTATGGGTACTAGACGATGAATAAACGCACTTTTATAGATTATTATTATTATCGTACGGCCTCTGAAAATAAAATTCCTGCGTTTCCTATAAAACTAAATCTAAATTATTTAGCCAGTCTATAGCCTCCCCAGAGCATCTGTTAAGCCCTCTGAAGCCGCCAGCAAAACGTCGGTTGGGGCACTCCTCCAGGATGTGGTAGGCTGTTTGCTGCGGAGCGCCGCAGTCACACGCTGGCGAATCTTTAAGGCCCCACTTGTGCAGGCAGTAGTTGCAGCGGGCGACACCCGAGCGGATGCGGTTCAGCGTCGTCCCAGTTCTTACGACTGGCCTTGAAGCCAGGCAGCCGGGCGGACGGGTTCTCCACAATATAATAAATGCGAACTTAAATACATATAAAAAATAATAAAAATAAAAATAATTTATTTCAGGACTAGGAGTCCCATATACAATGTGTTAGTTACATTCTTAATACCTATGTTAGTAAGTGCATAAAATAAAATATGAATTTAAAATGAAAATCGCAATCAGAATCAGAATCGACTTGAATCAGAATCCAAGGCTCGAGCACAAATATTCGCATTTTTCACATATCTATCTGCCCCGACCACTGGTTCTCTAACTACTAAACCGGTCGTCTTAATAAATGATGATGTTGATGATGAACGGACCACTTTATTTTAAATAAAAAAAATTACACAGTTTAATAGATTCACCCAGTGAGTCAGCCCGGCCTACGCGCGACTGGGCGATTCAAACGCGAGACGCAGGCACCTGCCGCATTCAGATTTCAAGTTATGGAACCCTTCGTGCGCAAGTCCGACTCGCACTTGGCCGGGTTTTTTTATCGATATCAACTAAATTAATTAATTTAATTTGTCCTCGCAATAATTAAACGTCAGTACAGATTTGCTCCCGTCAGTCAAGGTTATGGTCATGTCATCAAGCTTGTTTTTAGGAGTCCGTACTTCCACTATGGGTTCACAACTTCAAAGTGGAAGAACGCTTGGACATATAAATAAATAAATAAATATTACGCGACAATTCACACCAATTGACCTAGTCCCAAAGTAAGCTAAGCAAAGCTTGTGTTATGGGTACTAAGCAACGGTTAAATATACTTATATAGATAGATACATACTATACACATTAAACACCCAAGACCCGAGAAAAAACATTCGTATTTTTCATACAAAAATCTGCCCCGACATGGGAATCAAACCCGGGACCTCAAGCTCCGTACTCAGATTCTCTTAACATTAGGCCATCTGGTCGTCAAAGACATATATACTTCATCAAATCATTTTGCATGGGGACAGTGAACGCGTTAGCCCAGCTTCTATGTCCGGCCTTCCCTGCAACACATCGCTGGCCACCGCCTAAACACATGTATTTATTTCGTTTATACAGTTCACACGTAAGTAAATTGTAACGTAACACCCCTTGTCGGCGTCGGCTAACTATAAAGAGTTTAATATTACCATTGTCATACTGCCGTATCAATTGTTCTTTAAAACAATAGAGAGCAAAGACCAAAAAATGAGTTACGATATTTGAGGACAATATTGTAAACGATAGGGTTGAAATTGGTATGGCTTAGAAATGGAGTTACGGCGTTTTTTTAATGTTTCAGTTGTAGTGTCTGGGTAACGGGAGTGTTTTTGATCTGTCTGTATGTAGATGACGAAAACAGTTAATTGTAAGTCATTTTATTAGAGCATTGTTGAGCTACGCTGTCAGTTGATCTGCCTGAGTTTTATTTATATTTGATAGGTACCTACCTACACGGAAAGAACACGTCTAGTCATCTAAGCAACCTTATGAGTTATAGCAGCGGTTTGAAAGTTAGTCGTCTCATCACATCACGAACAATTGACAAGATTTCATATTTCTAAGACTATAATAAAATTTGATTCGTTCTCTGTATTCTGTTTGGAAAGAGAAAGACTCTAACAGTTTTAAATTTTAATTTATAGCAAATTTTTCAAGATGTGCTTATTCTAAAAGGGGATAACTCCAAAACTACCACACAATAGATCCATTACTTTAGTCTAGTCTCTATTAAAAAAAAGTGATGACATAATTATGATGTTGAGGTTGTTATCAAATTTAAAATTATTACAGCTCCTTTTTCTGGTGAAAAAGGCAGAGGAAACATATCAATTCTGTGGTACTTGTGGTTAGTATTGGTAAATTCAGATATATTTTTTTAATTTTTTTTGTATTTTTTTAAATATGGCGAAATAAATTATAATAAATATTTTTCCGTGTTTAGGGGGCAAAACTCTTTCGATTCCTGTAGTAATTTTCAGGTGTCAAAAAAATGAAATCTCGTCAAATTAGTATAAAATAACCAGTTCTTTAAAAATTACATATTACTAGCTGTTGCCCGCGACTCCGAAGAATAGGGGTATAAAAAATAGTCTATTACGTATTCTCAGACCTACAAATACAGACAAAAAGTTTCATAAAATCGGTCAAGCCGTTTCAGAGGAGTTCGATAACAAAGACTGTGACACGAGATTTTTCTATGTTAGATTTTCTGATATGCATATTTAATCCAATGGTAAGTTATACCTAGTTAGTGCCATTCACGAAGACTCATAAATTTGTTAAAATTAGAAATTAATGACATTGTAATAAGAGCCACGGCACGCGTCATCATGAATGACTCAATCTATATAGGTAGTATTTTGCGAGATCTACATTTTGAGATTAAAATAACATATTTTTCGTACTAAATACAAACTGAAATATAGATGCACAGAAAAAACCCCAGAAAAAACACCAATGCTGGGAATCGAACCCAGGTCCTCAGCATTCCGTGCCGTGTGCCATACCCCTACACCACCACTGGTCTAGAGATTAGAAAGAAAGAAAGAAAGAAATAAAGAAAAATTTTAGACACGAATCTTTCCTATACATCATAAATTTCAGTCTGCTAAATCATCACCTTATGCAGTGACAAGCGCACATCTATGTTACACCCTCTATCGAGAGATTTTAACACTCCGCCATCTCTTGTCCAGGTGAGCGGTTAGTTCCGAAGGAGTGTTAAAACCTCTCGATAGAGGGTGTTTAACATAGATGTGCGCTTGTCACTGCATAAGGTGATGATTTAGCAGACTGAAATGTATGATGTATAGGAAAGATTCGTGTCTAATCTCTAGACCAGTGGTGGTGTAGGGGTATGACACACGGCACGGAATGCAGAGGACCTGGGTTCGATTCCCAGCATTGGTCTTTTTTCTGTGCATCTATATTTCAGTTTGTATTTAGTACGAAATATATGATTTCACGGGATGACCGTAAAAGTAATAAAAAAATTAAGTTGAAAAAATGAATACAAAAAGATACTTCATAGCTAACTTGATTAAAATAACATTTAAAAAAAAAGGAACTAGATATTTTCTTCCGTGTGCTGGCGTGTACCCTTCATTTGTAACCAGTGTTTACCCGCTTTGCTCCTGCGAACCGTTAGGTTTCGCAATTGCACTGATTTTTTTTTTATTTATTATGAGAGGGAGGCAAACGAGCAAGATGACGATCTCATGAAAAATGATATACACCTACCAAATTCCATCCAATAAGTGCGGCCGTTTTACCTTAAATAGGTAACGCAATACTCACAGACGTCCGTATTTAATGGTCCACTGTGCGGTAAACTCATTAATTTAACTCGTACTTGACCCTTTGCTACCGATTAATTGAATCTTTCGTCAATTAGTTACGTCTCGCATTTAATCAATTTTAATTTAAATCATCAGATTGGCCTAAATTCGTGAGCATCTGTATTTACAAAAAAATTGCATATGTATTGTATACAGCAGATAAGATCATACATACAAGCTGCACAGGCGAAATTATACTTTTTACACACACACACATTCTAGTCCGTCTGTCTGTCAAGACCCTGTTTCTCAGAAACGCGTGGTATCAAGTTGAAATTGATCAAAAAATTACGGGTCGTCCCGTTAGCCTTTGGCGAGCAGAGCACCTTAGTTGTATTTTGTTCGGGTAGAAAAATGCCTTGGTCTGTAAAACGCCTTCATTGCTATAAGCCATAGTAGACGGAATGACTTGGTTGTAAAACGACTTAATGTCATAATGTTTTAGCAGGTAAATGGTCCGGTCTGGTCTTGAAAATCTACTTGTTTAATACAATCAAGACCATACACAATTGAGTCATTCTGCCTACTTGTGCATTTAACGACCTAGTCGTTTTGCTAAGTAAGTCTTCCTGAAACTAAGACAATTTTGTAACCATGGCATTATACACCGTGAAATTTTAGTGGTTGTTTTCCCGAAACGAGGTGATTTAGTTTCGATTGTACAATCGATTTATAATTACTATTTTGACTAGAGTCAAAAATCCAATTGGCTAAGTAAAGTTTTTTGAAGAGGTGCTAAATATATTTTTTTTCGACAGTAGTCGTCTTCTAGACCGAGAAACTGCAGCTGTTTTATTTTTATCTCCTATTGTTTACTGGAAATATTTTTTTAAGTGTTCGAGATGACATTTGTGAGATTTAATGGCTGACAAGCGGTTCATGCTCAGTACTTAGTAGAAATAGAAAAAAAAACGAAGCCAATTGTCAATGTCAAATGAAATCTAACCGTTTGCGTTTCGTTTACTTTGCATTGTCCAAAAAGCAGTTCCAAAATAATGATCGAAAATATTCAATCGTGATTTAATTATCGTGCATAATTCGTGGAGAAATGCGGTAAAATTGAAAATCCGGATTTTGTGCGGAGGTCGTTAAAAATAGTCCAAAACGCAAAGCAAACGAAACGCAAACGGTTTAACATGGACAAAAGTGACAGATGACTTCGTTTTTTTTCTGTTTCTACTAAGTACTGAGCACGAACGGCTTTTCAGCCATTAAATCTCACAAATCTCAACTCGAACACTTAAAAAAATATTTCCAGTAAACAATAGGAGATAAAAATAAAACAGCTGCAGTTTCTCGATCTTCAGAACGCCGACTGTAGAAAAAAAATATAATTAGCACCTCTTAAAAAAACTTTACTTAGCCAATTGTGTAAAACGAAAGCTGAAAATGACCGCAAACCAATAGTAACGCTTCGTTGGTACAGTAGAGTACGATCGTACGATAGGTTAGCTACCAACGTAGCGTTACTATTGGTTTGCGGTCATTTTCGACTTTCGTTTTTCACAATTGGATTTTTGACTCTAGTCAAAATAGTAATTATAAATCGATTGTACAATCGATACTAAATAACCTCGTTTCGGGAAAACAACCACTAAAATTTCACGGTGTATAACCAAGTCATTTTGCATACTTGGTCAGTGTACTACTGAGCCGTTTTGCTCGCCAAGGCTAAATACAAGTAAGGCCAACGGGACCCGACCCAAAATTACGTCTGTGGCCCTGGGTTGGAGAAATTACATTTAAAATTTACCATGAGTTTTAAGCCTAAGATACGAACAAGAAACGACCATCACCCATCTGTTAAATGCATGAAGAGAATTTTATATTAATTGTAATATATTAAAAAATATATCTCGAGTAGGTTGGCCAAACAATTCCTGGCCAGATAATGTAAAATAAAAAATTGAAAAATTACTTTTAATTAAATACTATCTGTTGCCCGCGACTCCGTCTGCGAAGAATAATAGGGGTGGGTCCTATGACCTGTTCTTAGACCTACCGAATACGGAAAAAAGTTTCATAAAAATCGGTCCAACCGTTTCGGAGGAGTTCAATAACAAACACCGTGACACGAGATTTTTATATATTTAGAAGAAGATTAGATTGTTTAACGAATAAATTTAATACCAACCGAAAGTATGAGGCCTATATCATAGAATCACAGTATAGAATATACAAACGTAGGGTTGTCAATTTTTTTCCTGGAATAGCTACAGGGTTGGCAGGTAAACAGGTAAATCGATATTAGTAATATTCACCTATTTGTTTAATAAATAAATCTTATACCAAAATTCGCGTTATTTAATTTCGAACACGATGATATAGGGTTTTCTGTAAAAAACCTTGCCAGAATGACGGTTGTCGAATTTTGAAAGCTCTCTTACATCTGGCGGTCACAAGCAATTGTAATTATAATCTACATACCAACTTTTAGCAACAAGAAGTAACAAACACACACGCTCGCACGCCCACGCATACTAATCCATACTAATATTATAAATGTGAAAGTGTGTTTGTTTGTTCCGGTTGATCTCAGGTTGTCCAGGTCGCAAAATTACTAATAGGTTGATTGACCACATCTCATAATGACTAGATCGCAAATTGCCCAGATCTTTATTTGACCGCGTCGCATAATGACTAGGTCGCAAAAATATTTTAATACAAAAATAGGTAGGTTAGTTAGGTGACTTCAGTTGTCCGAAGGGCAAAATAGCCACGGAAAGGAGCGAGCTCCGTCGAAAAGCAGTTGGACCATCCTATAGGTGGACCACGGGTACGGAAGGACAAAAATAAGCTATCTAGGCATTTTGCGACCTAGTCATTGTGCGATGTGGTCAAATAAAGATCTGGGCAATTTGCGATCTAGTCATTATGCGTTGTGGTCAACCAACCTATGTAGTCATTTTGCGACCTAGACAACATGAGATTAACCCGTTTGTTTCACTGTCCTTTTTTCACGTCGAAACTGAGCGAAGACAGATTGCCGTGATTTTTTGTATGGACATAGTCGAAGGGTTGGAGAGTGACATAGGCTACTTTTTACCACGGGAAAACACGGTGTAACCTACTTCAGCGGGTCGAAGCTGCGGGCATCAGCTAGTAAACAATATTCCTGACTTCTTAAGAAATTTCAAAAACAGATAGTTATCAATTTGCCTGAATTTGGAAAGAAATACGAATAATTAAGTGGAAATTGTTGAGACTCGGAGTTCCTCAAAGGGAAAGGGACGCGCCTCGGTGCACGCGTACCGGGGACGGGCGGACGACAGGGCGAATGTAAATACGGTACACAACTTATTTACAGACGCGACACTTATTTCATCTGGAATTATAGGCTACCTTAAAAATAGTAATATTTCATCATCATCACCATCATCATCATTTCATCCGAAAGACGTCCACTGCTGAACATAAGTAATTTACTTAATTTCCATAGAAATTCCCAAAAATTATATCGTGTTTTTAATTTTCGCTGTATATGAACACCCGTGCAAAATTTCATGTCTCTAGACTTAAGGATTTGCCACACTGGATGCGTTCTACGGTCGCGGTTAGGTCAAATTGAACGCAGCCCGCATTATGTATGAACAACATTGTCGGTCTCTATATATTTTGTAGAACCGCGACCGCAGAACGCATCCAGTATGGCAAATCCTTTAGAGGTTAATAATTTGGAACTTTACATGGGTGCCGTGGGAATATCGGGATAAGAAGTTATTCCATACGTCAAGCTATCTACGTAAAAAAGTAAATCTAAAAGGTCGATTCCTATCTACAGACACCGAGCGTGTCAGAGGCCCTACCACGAAGTGCATAATTCGAACTTCGTTTCGTGCCGTCCCGCTCACGCTAATATGATTTGACACGAGAATGAGAGGGATAATGCGATACGAACTTCGATTTTCGAATTTCGTAGTAGCGCCTCAGACAAGTGCCTTATCAGACACCGACAAAATATTCTTTCCGCATACTGGCCGGGCACTGCCCGCGTGTCTGTCGATGTCTGCGCGGTCGTGTTACGATAGGTATGAATTCGTTGATAGAAACTGTATAGAAGAATGTTATTTTTAGGGTTCCGTAGTCAACTAGGAACCCTTATAGTTTCGCCATGTCGGTCCGTCTGTCTGTCTCTCTGTCCGCGGCTAAGCTCAGAGATCGTTAGTACTAGAAAGCTGTAATTTGGCATGAATATACATATCAGTCACGCCAACAAAGTGGTAAAATAAAAAATAAAAAAATAATTTTTTTAGGGTACCTCCCCCATAGACGTAAAGGGGGGGGTGATTTTTTTTTTCTCGACTAATCCTATAGTGTGTGGTATCGTTGGATAGGTCTTTTAAAACCATTGCGGGGTTGCTAACATGATTTTTCTATTCAGTGATCTGTTTGCGAAATATTCAACTTTAAAGTGAAAATTTTAATTAAAATCGAGTGCCCCCCCCTCTAAAATCTAAACTGTTAGGTGGAAAAATTTGAAAAAAATCAGAATGGTAGTAAATATATCAAATTTACTAGAAAAATTATAGCGGCTAAGATTGCTTGGAAATTATTTGTAGTTTAAGAGTAAATAGTAGCCTAAGGTATAAAACATACCTAAACTTGAATGATTCCGTACATATACGAAATCCTTAGAAAAATATTACTTGATTTTTTTGTAATGGCTACGGAACCCTACCTTGTGCGTGTCCGACACGCTCTTGGCCGGTTTTTTAATATGAGAGGGAGGCAAACGAGCAAGCGGGTCATCTGATGGAAAATGATCACCACCGCCCATAAATATAAGCCTATAATTAATTTATTGAATCAGGCGTTACTATGCGGAGATCCATATTAATGAACTGAAACAATTACTTTGCTCACCCGCGACCTTACGATAGTTACGTTTATGCAAGAAATGCGTGTTCATGCAGTTCCTCCACCTCCACACTGCACGAACACACACAAACCCAACCATCACCATCACCAAACTACACTGACGCGTTTCGAACTAAACCAGAGCTCATCCTCAGATTAAGCACCACAACTCGAAATCTGTACATATGAAACGACCTAAATCCGTCCAGCTGTTTTAGCGTTAAGGAGTAACAAACATACACGCACATACTCACTACCTTACACATTTATAATATTAGGATAACCGAATAAAGAACCTTTGCATGAAACTTAACAATTAGGTAACCCGAACGGTATTAAACATGGCGCCGCCGGCGACGTTTTAAATTTAGGTGTGGAACCTAGAAAGTAATTTCGCTAGGTAATTCACCCATTACTTAGTAAACTACGCAAAAATGACTAGCCATAAATCAGCAAATGTGTGTTAATAAATTACGCATGTAATGTATTGTGTTAGAAGGAACTAATATTTATAAATGTAAAAGTTTGTGCGTTTCTACTAATCTCATACTAAATGCATGGCAGTATTTAATGCCAAGACATTTTCAACAAGTTTTTGATGTTATTTTACTCATTAGGTAACGTACTTTTGACAGTTTAAAGTTTTTTGACATCGGTAATAGTTACTAAATAATCGCCTGCGCACACTTAACGATTACACCCTGTATATTACTTATTAGAAAAAGCTTATAATTTTACAAAATGCAGAACTTTAAACTAATCAGGGGAGTAACTATTTTGCGAACTTGCCATGAAAATACAGATTCAACTTTTGCAAAAATAGTGACCAAAATAGTACAAAAGGGTTCTTCTAATGAAATTTAATAAAAAAATCAATCAAACCAGTGTGCAAAATTTAATGGAGGGTTCCAAGAAAAAAATCGCAGCTTTAGCCGCCAGACTTTAAATCATAGTTCTATAATATTTATTGTAAATAGGCACTATGTAACATATAACTGAATTCGAGAAAGAGGTCAATCGACGAATCCGACTCGGCTGGGCAACGTTCGGGAAGCTTCGCTATATCTTGCCATCCAATATACCGCAGTGTCTCAAGTCAAAAGTCTTTGACCAGTGAGTGTTGCCAGTGATGACTTATGACACTGAGACGTGGCCGCTAACGATGGGCCTCATAAGGAAGCTCAAAGTCACTCAGAGGGTAATGGAGAGGGCTATGCTCGGAGTTTCTCTGCGGGATCGCATTAGAAATGATGTAATCCGCGCAAGAACTAAGGTCACCGACATAGCTCGAAGAATCGCCAAACTCAAGTGGCAGTGGGCAGGGCACATTGCTCGCAGAACTGATGGACGATGGGGCAAAAAGGTTCTCGAGTGGCGTCCACGGACTGGAAGACGCAGTGTAGGTAGACCTCCAACAAGATGGCGCGACGACCTGGTTAGGGTTGCGGGATCGCGTTGGATGCGGATGGCGCGGGGCCGATCTGTTTGACGAGTGGGAGAGGCCTATGTTCAGCAGTGTAGGTACGTCTTTCGGCTGAAATGATGATGATGAAACATTTGAGTCAGTGCATTATGTTATCCAACATTAACTGAATTAAAAACACTAATTTTGTACCACGATTTAAATTTCACCCTGTAGATTGTTAATATTGGAAGCCCTAAATATTGTCTCTTCTCTCCCGTTTTGCTCTGTGACGAAGGGCGAAGGTCGCAAGGGCAGACAGGACGCCGAAGGGCGTCTGCTCCCGCCCGCCCATCAAACTAAATTGATGCTCACGCTTTCCACGCGATTATCAGGTTTGAGTGAAAAAACATGAAGGGCTTTGCTTGAATGAGTGATTTATACGGAGGTTTTGGGACGTTTAATAGGGCAGTTTCGGATTAGTGTTTTTGTTCTGCACGTACAGTACCCGGCCATAAACATTGCACACGGTCTTTGATACAAGACTGCAAATGTCGGACATTTGCAGTCTCTTTTCAAAGACCGATGTGTTTTTTGTGTTTTGTGTGTGTGTACGTGTGTGTATTGTTCGTCTATAATTGGGATCCATACGAAACAAATATAATGTGATAAGTTTTATGAATGTAATAATGACACGTGTGTGCCCTGTTGGCGTCCCGAATAAATAAATAAATAAATAAATAAATAAATAAATAAATAAATCTGTATTCATAATCAAGTGAGATAAGGGTCAATCACGGGTCAGTTTCATGTAAAAAATAAACGTTGAGTATGTCTGCACTAAGATATAGGTAACGCCACGAGTGTTGAGGCGAATGATTACACACACAGCTACATAAAGTACTGATTGCAAAAAGTAGTGTAAGACTGAAATGAGTGAGTGAATGAAAATGTGAATTATATGATCGTATGATGAAATACCTACGCAATACTATGCATAATATAATTTTCCTTTTTTCATATAGTTATCCTACTTATTATTGAAATAAAACAATTTAAAACTGATAAGAAATATTCGCAACAAAAAAAAACAGTATTTTATAAATAGGTAAAATTATGCTTATCTGATCGAAATATTTTATTTTCTGGTTTCTTTGAAATATATGTATTTTCCTAAATAATTCTTAACGAAATTCTTGTAATTCACTGTTGAGTCTGTTGAATTTGCTGTCGGTACGAATAAATGCCAAACTCCCGCTGTCATTGCATGACATGTTGTGTGCGTTACCTCAACTCTCGTGGCGATACCTATATCTCAGTGAGTGAGCAGTTGATCCATGGACTCCAAGGTCAAGTGAACGTGGGATTGAACCCAGTTACCATCCACTCCTGTCTACTTACGCGTGGACCCTCAAAAACAAGTTAAGTATGAAGTATCTTTTTCTATTTATTTTTTTATTTTCTTCAACTTCATTTTTTTATTACTTTCACGGTCATCCCGTGAAACCATATATTTCAAACTAAATACAAACTGAAATATAGATGCACAGAAAAAACCCCAGAAAAAAGACTAATGTGATTATAACAGACTGAAGTGTACGATGTATGGGAAAGATTCGTCGCTAACTTCTAGACCAGTGATGGTGTAGGGGTAAGCACGCAGCACGGAACGCTGAGGACCTGGGTTCGATTCCCAGCATTGGTCTTTTTTCTGGGGTTTTTTCTGTGCATCTATATTTCAGTTTGTATTTAGTTTGACCCTCAAAAAACCCTAAAGGCAATCGCTTGGTCCTATTACAAAGCAGTCAGCCATGAAGCATGACTCAGTCATTGTCTGCGATTGTTAAATAGAAACGGTTTTTGTTATCTGCAGAATCTGTCAATAATACGGAAAATCTTACGCATTTCATTATTTTCTTTGAGAATTATATTCAAATTAGCCTTTTCCCGCGAGTTCGTCGCGCACAAAAAAATTCCCGATCTCTATCCCGCGGGAAATTCAAAAAATCCCTTTTCATTGCACCTCTATATTCTATAATGATCCTAAAGGAATGTTTACTGAGATATGGTCCCATTGAATTGAATAATATATATAAATCCCGTTTTATCCTTATCCCGTGGGATATTCCAAAAATCATGAAATTACTTTTTTACTGTTATAATCGCCTACTTGCATGACATATTGAAGTCTCTAATAATTACAGTTGCGGAGATAGGGCCACTTTGAAGCGAAAATACAAATCCCATTTATTCCCTATCCCGTGGAATTTCGAAAACCCCCTTCTTAGCGAATGCCTAAAGGTGAGGGGGTGAGGGGGGGTTCGTAAGACGGCACAACGTTAATGTTCAAGTTTTCACTTCTGCCGGCACTCCTGGAGTGCAACTCGTTGTTTTTTTTATTTGAATGCTGGATTCCTGGTGATGGTTCTTAGACATGTTTCATCAAAATCGGTTTAGCCGTTTCAAAGTTATAAGCTCTTTTGTCAAATGCAGAAGGGATCTTAGATGCACACTGCATACTTTATTTTCAAACATAATGTGCAACCAAATTGAGTTGGGGGTTCTTAAATTTTTTAATTTGTAGTTATACACCGTGAAATTTTAGTGGTTGTTTTCCCGAAACGAGGTGATTTAGTATCGATTGTACAATCGATTTATAACTACTATTTTGACTAGAGTCAAAAATCCAATTGTGAAAAACGAAAGTCGAAAATGACCGCAAACCAGTAGTAACGCTTCGTTGGTACAAGTAGCGTACGATCGTACGATAGGTAAGGTACCAACGAAGCGTTACTATTGGTTTGCGGTCATTTTCGACTTTCGTTTTTCACAATTGGATTTTTGACTCTAGTCAAAATAGTAATTATAAATCGATTGTACAATCGATACTAAATCACCTCGTTTCGGGAAAACAACCACTAAAATTTCACGGTGTATATGTATACAGATTTTTCTTAATTATGTATTTCTGATACTTAAGTCGTGGGAGTCTGCAATCCGATTTGCGGCGTTCTAACTGTGCTTCGGGATCGGTATTGGAATAAACTTGTGTTAAAAGTTTACGTTTACGGCGAAGGAAAACATCGCGAGAAAACCTGCACACTGCGAAGTAATTTCATAGTAAGCAAAATTATCATTATCATCATCATCTCAGCCTATATATATACGTCCCACTGCAGGGCACAGGTCTCCTCTTAGAATTAAAGTGCTTGGGCCGTAGATCCCCAACGCGGGCTCAGTGCACACACTATTAATTCTCAGGCGTGTGCAGGCGTTTGACGATGTTTTTCTTCGCCGTAAAGCTTATGGTAAATTACAAATATAATTTCGCACATAATTTCCGAAAAACTCAGACTCAGCCCGGATTCGAACCCACAACCATCTGCTTGAGAGGCAATAGGAAGGCTAATAGGACAAAGCAGCAGCCGCACAACTATAAAAAATAACAACAACTAAACAACAACACAACAGACAACTATGACATGAGGAATTATACTTCCTATAAAGGCCGGCAAGAGATCAGTGACTCTCTTTGAGTAGTTGATACGCACCTTCGGTACAACAGTGTATCATCTCGAAATAATACACCATTTTAATTTAGACTTTACTTAATTTCCGGAAAGTCTAAATTAAAATGGTGTATTATTTCGAGATGATACACTGTTGTACCGAAGGTGCGAATTATGGGCGGTGGTGATAATTTTCCATCAGATGAACCGCTTGATCGTTTGCCTCCCTCTCATAATAAAAAAAACCACTAGGCCACGACGGTTAGCAAAATTATTTCAGCCCCTAATACTCGAACCTCTGGTCCCTACCGTGGTCTCGCTAAATCTAGCCCAGACAACAAAGGGACCTACGATTGCTCCCAGGTGAGAGCGATGACCGTCTGGACTCTTTTGAGTTGCCGCCAACAAAAACATTGGCAAACCACCGGTGTCACCGCCGATCCCGTCATAACCTTACATGTTAATGTGGATGAGAACGCGACGATTTTTTCGGGATCCGTTAACCGGTAAAACGGTTAAATAAGCTTTTCGCTCTTCCTTCATCACCGCACAGCTAAGGAGTGGAATTCCCTGCCTGCGACTGTGTTCCCTGAACACTACAATTTGGCCGTTTGCTAGTCTAGGGTGAATGAGCATTTACTAGGCCAGCCTGCTCCATCGCAGGCCTCATCTTCGCTTTCCATCAGGCGTGGTTGTGGTCAAACGCAAGCTTATATTGTGTAAAAAAAACCGGTTGTCTGTAAAGTCGGTTTACGGACGATAGTTTAACGTGACAACATCATAACAAAACATTCAAAAACCAGGCGGTCACCCATCCAAGTACAGACCGCGCCCGACGTTGCTTAACCTCGGTGATCGGACGAGAACCGGTGTTTTGTCAAATATCTTGAAAACGGTGCATCCTACGGCAAAATCAATGAAATTTTCATCCCCCTCTGAAACCCCCTTCCCCTACCCGCACCCCCTGAATCCCCCCGCAACCCCCCGCCGCTCTCTTGCAACTGGCCTTCGCTGCTCTGTAGGTACATGTACGGGACATGGTCCTCCGTTTACGCTAATAGTATTAAACAGGTGAGTGAAAGGGACGGCACTTCATTAACAATCCATGAAAAACACTCGGGTAAAAATTCAAACACGTCTCTCGAGTTCACGCAGGTTTAAATTTTGGGATTTGATACACATATAAATGAACTAAAACAATTACTTTGCTCACCCGCGACCTTAAGGTCGTGGGTGAGCAAAGTAATTGTTTTAGTTCATTAATATGGACCTCCGCAAAGTAACGCCTGATTCAATAAATTACACATATAAATCACCATCCGTAATATTGGGATAAAAGTATTCTATTTCCCAAGATTCAGCTATCTATCTAGATACCAAATCACACACGCACACACAACCTGACACATTTACAAATTTATTTATTTAGCTTATCTTTCGCTGGATTTTCCTATCTAAAGAAGAGATGATAAAGCTAACGACAAATAGAAGCCGAAGGAAAATTACATTTCACAAATAAGAAGGCGCCCTTTCTAAAGCAAACGATCACGGAACCCGCTTATTATTTCGACTCGCACACGCCCCTTGTTTGATGATAATAACAGTAAAAAGAATTGTTAAGTAATATCCGCCGTGCCAAATTGTGCGGACAATTGTTTTGAGATGGGTGCATGCATTAAATAAAATATCGCGGTGAGTTGGCAAGGAATTAAAATGCGGTCAAGTGCAAGCGCGGTTCGCACACCACGGGTTCTGTGCATTCAAACACAATCCCAGCCTATATATACGTCCCACTGGAAGGCTCAGGCCCTCTCAAAATGAGAGAGCTTGGGCCGTAGATTTCACGCGGGCCCAGTGCGGTTTGGAAACTTTACACACACCAGATTTTTTTTTATACAATATAGGCTTGCGTTTGACCACAATCACGCCTGATGGAAAGCGAAGATGAGGCCTACGCTACGATGGAGCACGCTTGCATAATAAATGGTAATAAACTAAAACAATTACTTTGCTCACCCGCGACCTTACAATAGTTACGTTTATGCAAGAAATGTGCGTTCATGCAGTTCCTCCACCTCCACACTGTACGAACACACACAAATCACATAAACCCAACCATCACCACCACCAAGCTACACTGACGCGTTTCGAACTCAACCAGAGCTCATCTTCAGAGTTACCACAACCGTATGCTATGCTACCAAACGTTAAACTAACAAACCAAAACAAATGTTTTAAACATTTGAATAGTTAGTATTAATTAAATATGCCTTATAAATAAATAAACAAAAAAATTCAAGGTAGTTTTAAATATGTCAATAAAAGTTAATTTTTGTGGGGTAGTTTGAGAATAAGAAAAATAAAGTGGGTACTTGAGAAGTTACAGTGACAAGTTAAAACATTTGTTTTGGTTTGTTAGTTTAACGTTTGGTAGCATAGCATACGGTTGTGGTAACTCTGAAGATGAGCTCTGGTTGAGTTCGAAACGCGTCAGTGTAGCTTGGTGGTGGTGATGGTTGGGTTTATGTGATTTGTGTGTGTTCGTACAGTGTGGAGGTGGAGGAACTGCATGAACGCACATTTCTTGCATAAACGTAACTATTGTAAGGTCGCGGGTGAGCAAAGTAATTGTTTTAGTTCATTAATATGGACCTCCGCAAAGTAACGCCTGATTCAATAAATTAATAAATGGTAATTCACCCTAGACTTGAAAAAAGTGTTCTAAAGTTTTATATTTTGTTTATAATAATTATTTAAAGTTATCAATATTTTCTGAATTTTAATTTTTTCACGGGATCTTATTGAGTATATGAGAAGGGTTCTACGAGGCAGAAAAATATAGGTTAATTTATTTAAACTTTTAAATCACTTTTAGTGTTAACAGAGACCCGAGAAAAATTTGTTAATTAGCTAACTAGTTATTGTTATTGGATAACTTTTTGAAAAAACAACATATTTTTTCCAACGGTACGTTATTCTTTAAAGTGTTTTGATAATACCAGAATACCACATAATTTTTGATTTTTTATATTGATATTTAATAGATCTTTATTATAGATTAATTACCGAGGGCGTGGGGTTGCATATAATATATGTAGTGGTATTGTGTGTTTAGAGGCATTACACTTTAGTGAGAGAAAGACAACAATATAGAGATCTCTCTCTCCAATGCCTATAAACACACAATACCACTACATAAATAAAGTATATTAATCTATACTAATATTATAAAGAGGAAAGATTTGGTTGTTTGTTTGTTTGTTTGTTTGCATTGAACAGGCTCCGAAACTTGGACCGATTTCAAAAATTCTTTTGCCGTTAGAAAGCTACATTATCACTGAATGACATAGGCTACTTTTTACCGCGGGAAAATACCTTATGTTATATGTTAGATAATGGAAAAATATGGGACACGTATTTTTTAATTTATCAAATTATTAAAATCGACGTAGGCATAGATCATCAAACTTCCGGAGTGGGGGCTTGTGACGCCACTCTTAGGTTTAAATTGTACCATATATAGTCACGTCACTCGAAACTTCTTTTTCTTTTCCTTTTGTTTGTCAAACAAAAGAAGAAACGTGTACAATATTTATTCATAATCTAACTGACGGACTAAACAGTTTTTTTTATTCGTCTAGCCTATTGTTGTCAAATGACCCTTCATTTATTTTAAACGCAAAACGGATCCCCAAAATTGCCGTTATTTATTAAAAGCACATGGCGTTAAATGCATCGCTGCGGTTTATTTGTAAAAGCAAAGAGTGACAACCGATTTGTTACTCGCCTATTACAGTCGGCAATGCGCACGGATCCCGAATTAAATTAACTATTTTTATAAGCAGGTTTGTCTTTGCTTTGAAGGTTAGATAAGTATAACAATGTGTGTGGCTCAGGAATATTCGGGAACTGACGGGAATTCTGCATGGCTTCAATCCCTTTCGCCTTGCCAAGGAAAAAGGCAAATATGCTGAGCTGACTGTCGACCTTCGCTAGTTGGAGAGGCACCATAAGAAGAAAAATCAGTTTTATAAATAGGAGTATTGAGTTTTGTTAGTTTTGCGCATCTCTATGGGTAAATATAATGGTATGAAAGATAGTATGAAAAAAAAACTGAAGAAAGTTTCCAAGTGTTCAACAGTAGGGGATAACGAGTAGAACCCAGAATATGAAGATAGTAGACCCGTTCAAATTCCGGTAGGGCCAGCCGATTGTAGGTATGACAGAAACGAAAGTTTGTACTATATCGAAAAATCGTGCTCACAACCTTGGAATAATTTTAAAAGACCTATCCAACGATACTCCACACTAAAAGGTTAGACGAGAAAAAAAATCACCCCCACTTTAAGTCTATTTTTTTTCACTTTGTCCAGATAATTGCTACACATGTTCATACAACTTACAGCTTTCTAGCCCTAATAGTCTCTGAGCTAAGCCGCGGACGGACGGACGGACAGTCAGACATGGCGAAACTATAAATGTTCCGTTTTTGCCATTTTGGCTCCGGAACCCTAAAAAACTAACTAGTTCTCAGCAGGTATGTATAGTCGCAAGTGGCAGTGGGCAGCTCACATCGCTCGTAGAACTGATAGCCGATGGGGCTAAAAGTGTCTCGAGTGGCGTCCACGGACCGGAAGGCGCAGTGTAAGTAGGCCTCCAACAAGATGGAGCAATGACTGGTTAAGGTTGCGGGAAACTGGATGCTGATGACACAGGACATGTTCGTTTGGCAAACCTTGGCCTTTGTTCAGCAGTGGAGGTCTTTCGGCTGAAAAGACGACGACGATGTCTTGTATAGTCGAAGAAATTGAATTGCTCATCAAGATGGTACTTTCAAATAAATTTCACGACAATGACATTTGCAGCGAAAAGGTTCTCGATCCAGTTTCTTCCACTGTAGCAGTACCTAGTAAGCTAGATTACATTTTTTTTGGCAACATATCCCCTTGGGTTGTCTGAGCGAGCAATAAGCGCGACTCGTAATGGTATTCGCGACGTGTCGACCGCCGATTTATGGCGGGATCGATTCCTCGTTTGGATGGGGCCACGAGGACAGCGGTTTAAGAAGTAAGATAGTAGTAAAATATTTACAATTAATTACAGTAAATACCAATGCCTCACTAAACTTAGATTAACAATTATTATGTTTCAAAATAATAAAGAAACAAAAAAAATACAACTATTTAGGGATTATGAAAAAAAACGACGGAACACCACACATCCCGCCAGAAGTTGGAGCGCAGGAACATCTGTTGGTGCTTGGTAGGCGCTGGGAGCCTAAACGAGCTGAAATTGTTAGCCCTTTGAGCCTCGAGCGGGTAGATGAACAGCTCGGTCCCCTGAAACCGACCCCGTGCCGCCTCGCAGACATGCACTTAAAGTCAATAAAATTCTCTCTAATCATACCTCAACCTGACTGACTATCTTGTCATTTCTTCTCAGTCAGGACTAACGTAGTCTTTCCGAAACTATGGTAGTATTAAAAATCCGATTGCTTGCATAAATCTCTCGTAGCATCCAAAGTCCGAGGAGGTCCAAGCACCCATTGACATGCTAAGAAAAAGTTCCCCTTGCTGAGCGGCCCGTCTGGTAGCTCGCCCTCTCTCCGGTAAGCTGTAAAAGCCATCAGAGGCTAGCAGTACCCTGTGAATCCAATACACTGTATCTTCAGTACACTGTCTATCGGAGTTACAGTGTATTGGATTCACAGGGTACAGCAGCAACAAATAATGGTTTTACAAGTGCTAGGCATAATTAAAATAGCCAGAGACTTGATACCACAAGTTGGATGACAGCGACGAGGCCCAAGAGACGTTGTAGGAACGACCTAGACGCGTACCTTATGGACTGGAACGACACCACTCAAAATCTGGATGAATGGAGAAAATGGGCTTTTGCCCAGCAGTGGGACACTTCTTTAGGCTAATCTATATATATAAAATTCTAAACTGACTGACTGACTGACTGACTGACTGACTGACTGTTGATATATCAACGCACAGCCCAAACCACTGGACCTAGAGACTTGAAATTTTGCACATAGATACCTTATTTGTTCATTGTGGTGTCCTTGAGACTGGTTAGATCAATTTATGAAAATCATTATTTCCTAGTAGCAAAATTTCCATTTGCATTCTTTCCCAAATTTTTTTTTCTCACTGTATTTTTTTACTGAAACTTATTTTCACAGTAGCGTTTTTCCGAATTTGAATTGACACAGAACAGTGGTTTTGGTCCTTCGGGCCAATGCAATCTTAACATAACCTAAACCTACCTATGTTTCTGTGCCGATTAAAGTTGGGAAAAATAAGCTTCATTAAAAACCATGAACATGTGTAGCTGTCACTTAAGCGCAAACTCGTCGACATGTAAATAAATAAATAAATAAATAAATATTAGGGGGACAATCTTACACAAATCGACCTAGTCCCAAACTAAGCAAAGCTTGTACTATGGGTACTAGACGACGATAAACATACTTATATAGATAAATAAATACTTAAATACATAGAAAACATCCATAACTCAGGAACAAATATTCGTGCTCATCACACAAATAAATGCCCTTACCGGGATTTGAACCCAGAACCTCTTGCTTCGTAGGCAGGGTCACTACCAACTAGGCTAATGCGGTCGTTACGTTATGTGTATTCTTCCCATCTTAACCTACGGCGCCCAGACTTGGTCATTAAGTGAAGCTCAAAAGTCCAGTTAAGGTTTGCCAGCGCGCAATGGAGCGCAGTATCCTGGGTGTTCGAAGAACTGATCGAATCAGAAACACTGCATTGCGCTCCAAAACTCGTATTACAGATGTGGGTGTCAAAACCGCCAAGCTGAAGTGGGACTGGGCCGGACATGTCTGCCGAATGCATCCGGACCGATGGGCGCGAATCGTTACCGAATGGGTTCCGAGGGATGGCCAAAGGAGCAGAGGCAGACCTAAGAGGAGATGGCGGGACGACCTGAGCGCTTTTCAGCTCGATTGGCAGGTGCATGCCCAGGATAGGGAAAAATGGCGGAGGAAAGAGGAGGCCTTTGCCCAGCAGTGGGACATATTATAGGCTAGAATAAAAAAAAATAAAAAAAACCATGAATGAAAAAAAAAGCATTCGGTAAAAAATGGGAATGGAAATGTTGCTACTAGGAAATAATGATTTTGGTAAATTGATCTAAACAGTCGTCCTTGGGAGACCTTAGTGCAACAGCGGACGTATTCTGGTAGTGATACTCTTCAGCCTGTTCCCTGGCCCCGCGGAACGCACCGCGTAAATACCTCCGCATCCCCGGGCTTAGGCCGCGACGCTATCCGATAGAGATATTACGCACAGCACTGCATTTTAATTTCACGCACTTATGACATTTCTCGACTTTCGACTGTGAAGAGACAAGGGGCATGAATATTGCTGTGGGGTGGCTTCGAAGTGATATTGTGATGTCTTGTTTCTAATGTGTTTTGTGGGAGAGATGGGTGACACGCAAGACATGTGTCATGGGGAATGCTCCAAGAATAAGATTTTTTCCCTTTAGGCGTTCCTACACAAAATTCATCATCAATATACAGCATCTATGGTGAAGGAAAACAATGTGAGACACACCTGAGAAGAAATTCAATGATGATTGTGAAGTTCCCAATCTACACTGGGCCCGCGTGGGAACTACAGCCCAAGCCCTCTTATTCTAAGAAGAGGTCTGTGCCCTGCAGTGGGAGGTATATAGGCTGCACTGACAGCATCTAAGGCAACTCCCAACCGTTCGGTGTGGCGTAAATGTACCTACTAGGAAAGCTTACCTCAAATAAAATAGCAGTAATACTTAGGATCAAAAAGAAAAAGTAGAGTTCCCGGCAATGGGGTAGTATCCTGGGAAAAAAAATATTGGCTCGTGTCAGTTTATGGTCACGAGACCACGCGGGCCACGAATATTTGGACGAGACCTACGTCCCACAGTGGACGGCTTTTGATATGATGATAATGAAATGAATGAAATTAAATGAATGAAATGAAATGAATGAAATTAAATGTAGTGAAATGAATGAAATGAAATGAATGAAATAAAAATGAAATGAATTAAATTTATTTCGAAACAACAACAACAACAAAGAACAGTTCACAAATTTCTTAAATCTAAAAGAGTAATGTGGCAGTTGTCTCAAAAAAGGAGTCCACTCAGTATGAGTCGAGGCAGGGGGCCACGACGCTGATTTTCAGTGGATCCTATAATGAGTAACCTAAAACTAAAACTAATAAAACTAAAACTATAAAGCTTACGGGCTCATATCTAATTATATTTAATTTTTATGTTTGTACTCGCACAGTCTAAGTAAAATAAATCTATCTCTGCGATTACCAAACCAGAAATCAGACTGACATATGTAATCATAATGACTTTTATATACTTAATACTAGCTTTTGCCCGCGACTCCGTCCGCGTGGAATTAGTAATTTGGGCAGCTTATTTTTTTATCCAATTTACTTTTTCATCAATTATGGCTCTCCTTACTTCCTTGATATAAAAAAATTACCCGCCCGCGCACCTCCCACCACAGAACCTCCCCGCACACCCGCGTCCACATTCACCACCGTACTCCCAAGTCAAGCGTGCCTATAGAAGTTTTACTTCAAAAACCCCCGATTTTGAAACATTCTTCCGCTCCGCTCCGCTCCTATTGGTGTTAGCGTGATGATATATAGCCTATGTCCTTTCTCAGGCTCTAGACTATCTGTGTACCAAATTTCATTTAAATCGGTTCAGTAGTTTTAGCGTGAAAGCGAGACAGACAGACAGAGTTAATTTCGCATTTATAATATTAGTTAGGAATAGGATGTAAATATAATGTTTAGTATGTAAAAAAGTATATGTAGCAGACATCAAACTCGTCGCCTCGTCGCGACGACGTGACGTGGGCGATTGGTGAAGGCGACTCCGGTCCTAAATAATAGTTGTCACACTGTATCTCTGTTCGTGTTTTCCAAGCTTTTATTTAACTAACAATGTTAGTATGTAAGTTGTCTTTAAAATTTGCAAGTTGAGTTTTACCCACTGCTAGCAATTGGTTTGACGCAGTTATGTTTTTTTGCAGAGTTGTATCGGAGGTTCATAAACAACGCGAACAGGCGACGACGCTGGGCCGCAAAACTATACTTTGTGAAACATAATTTGCCAACATTTCTAAGAAGGAGGGGGAGGGAGGGAGGGTTCCGAAGGAGTGTTGATGTTTCTTGATGAGAACTGAACATAGATGGCGCTGGAGTATCACTGCATAAGTGATGATGGCAGGCTGGAACGTATGATGCATAGGAAAAATTTGCGTGTAAACTCCTGACCTGTGGTGGTGTAGGGGTAAGCACGCGGCAGGGAATGCCGAGGACCTGGGTTCGATTCCCAGCATTGGTCTTTTTTCTGGGGTTTTTCTGTGCATCTATGTTTTAGTTTGTATTTAGTATGAAATATATGGATTTCACGGGATGACCGTGTAAAAAATTGAAGTTGAACATTTCTATTGTTGATTTTTTGTATTACTGTAATAAATCATGGATTTATATTGTTCCCACTTATACTTTCACCTCCGCTTCTGCCTTCCTTAAAACCTGCCTCCCTTCCCTGCCTTCGCCTGCCTTCGCTCCCACATCCGCATCCTACTCCGCATCCACTAAGAAGGTCTCAGTTACAACCCATAGAATAGAATTGAATACAAATGGTTTATTTCTTAGAATATGGTAGGTACAGATATTACACATACAGGTACATATAATACTGAAATATCTCAATTTATTTATCTCAATTCATCTAAAAAACTTTTACCCGCCTTAACGCCTCTGGCTGCGCGGGCGTCGCTATTCCGGGCGCGGGTCAATGGGTGAGGGAAATTCCGTCGCCCATTCACGGGACCACTTATTTATAGAAAGGGACCGGGAGCGATCTTGTAACTATTTGTTTGAGACTTTCTGATACTTTATTCCGCGGGCTTGTTTTATTTGCCGCGTCGCAATAGTGCCCTACAGTGAGACGTACATATAGGTATAGGCTGGGATGAATAGTGTGTTACACTCGTACTTACACGATTGACGACCGGATAGTCTACTTAGTGGTTAGAAAATCTGAGTACAAAGCTTCAGGTCTCTGTTCGATGCAGACTGCAGATATCATGTACAACAAAATATAAATTACGAGCTGCTGCCCGCGACTCCGTCTGCGAAGAATTCGTTTATCGCTATCCCGCGTGAACTATGCAATTCTCCGGGATAAAAAGTATCCTATATGTTAATCCGGATTATATACTATCTGTGTGCCAAATTTAATCAGAATCCGTCAAACTGTTTTAGCGTGAAATAGTAACAAATATCCATCCATCCATACTTAGAAACTTTCGCGTTTATAATATTAGTAGGAAGTAGGATAGGATTGTTCACGTGTCTTGGATGTTTAATAGGGTAAAACCGGGACAGTTGCCCCACTTTTTGAAATCACTCCATATCTCTTAGTAAAAAACCGGCCAAGAGCGTGTCGGACACGCACAAGGTAGGGTTCCGTAGCCATTACAAAAAAATCAAGTAATATTTTTCTAAGGATTTCGTATGTGTACGGAATCATCCAAGTTTAGGTATGTTTTATACCTTAGGCTACTATTTACTCTTAAACTACAAATAATTTCCAAGCAATCTTAGCCGCTATAATTTTCCTAGTAAATTTGATATATTTACTACCCTTCTGAATTTTTCAAATTTTTCCACCCAACAGTTTAGATTTTAGAGGGGGGGGGACGGCCGATTTTAATGAAAATTTTCACTTTAAAGTTGAATATTTCGCAAACAGATCACTGAATAGAAAAATCATGTTAGCAACCCTACAATGATTTTAAAAGACCTATCCAACGATACCCCACACTATAGGGTTAGCCGAGAAAAAAAAAATCACCCCCACTTTACGTTTATGGGAGGTACCCTAAAAAAATTTTTTTTACTTTTTTTTATTCAATCACTTTGTCGGCGTGACTGATATATATATATTGATGCCAAATTACAGCTTTCTAGTACTAACAGTCTCTGAGCTTAGCCGCGGACAGACAGACAGACAGACAGACAGACGGACAGACATGGCGAAACTATAAGGGTTCCTAGTTGACTACGGAACCCTAAAAAAGTGAAATGTTTTATTTATAAAACCAGCATGTAACTACTTCGTGTTTTCATCGACCAATTTATAAAAAGTAAAAACATTTTCTTGAATATAAATGGGCCGAAGGTTGGCCAGGCGCTCACGTGCCGATGTAGACTTGACTAAAAATATTGACTACTAGCTTTTGCCCGCGACTCCGTCCGCGTGGAATTAGTAATTTGGGCAGCTTATTTTTTTTTATCCAATTTGCTTTTTCATCAATTATGGCTCTCCTTAGTTCCTTGATATAAAAAAAAATACCCGCCCCCGCACCCCCCCGCACACCCGCGTTCACATTCAACACCGTGCACCGTACTCCCAAGTCAAGCGTGCCTATAGAAGTTTTACTTCAAAAACCCCCGATTTTGAAACATTCTTCCGCTCCGCTCCGCTCCTATTGGTGTTAGCGTGATGATATATAGCCTATAGCCTTCCTCGATAAATGTGCTATCTAACACTGAAAGAATTTTTCAAATCGGAGTAGTAGTTCCTGAGATTAGCGCGTTCAAACAAGAAAACCTGTTCGATAAATTCTTAAAATAGACGTATCATTCTTATTTGTGAACCGATTCAAATGAAACAAACACTAAATGTTAATCCAAGAAAATACCAACATATCAGTGAAAACCGCATCCTTCTAGGTTAAGCCGTTTCTGAGATTAGCGCGCACAAACGCACAGACAAACAGATAAACAGACAAACAGACAATAATTCTAAAAATCATTGTTTTGGGTTCTATTGCGCTAATAAATAGCCCTAGTGACAGTTTTTCTCAAATATCTTCAATGTACAGGCACCGACTTGTTACAGATTTATTATATGTATAGAAGATAGACCCTTAACTTTTACCATGCCCACAGGAGAGACGCGAATATGAAAATTTGTATGACCCAGGTACGCTCAAATCTATCTATTAAGTAGGTAAGTTTATCCGTTGCCGAGTAAAGCTCATGGTATATTTCAAATGTAATTTCACGGGATCCCTTGGTTTCGCATAATTAAAAAAAAAAAAATAGGTGATTAGTGATGATGTATCATTTTTCATAATCAACGTTAGTCATACAGTAATTTATTTCTGAAACAGTACTTTTTTTCAGGACTTTTCAAATGCCATCTATTAGAATGCAGTCTAACCTACTGTTAGGTTTGTTTTATAACAATTGGGAATGTCTAAAAAAAAATACCAGTGGTTTTATATTTTTTTTGTATAGAAAAGTCAATTATAAGAAACTAATTTCAATATTTTGTCATTTAGTTCTCTACTTTTTTCAAAATTAATTATTGAAAAGTTTCAAATAGTTCTATTTTAGTTGATGACGTCAGATTGTAATTGAGGGCTCCCACAATGCCAAATTTCTAAATCTATCTAAATGCGTACGATAAAGCAACCCCTTTAATTATTTTTTACGTAGTGGTACACTATACACTGTGTCACTTCACTGGCACTGACAAAGTGCTAGATGTCAGACAGCGGGTCCAAATCAAACTCCGTAGTATAATCCACGCGTAAATTGTGAAGAATTCTAACCACACAGAATAAAGTACGACTTGAACCGGTCACGCAATTAACACCAATGTCAATTGAAGGTCATTGCTTATTTGTTATATAATAAATTCATTACATAATATTCAAATTAAATAACTACAGAAAACGATTTAAAAAGCATTTATCTCGAAATGGTTTTCAATTTTCTATACATTGCAAAAAAATAGACATCCCCAATTCCGAAAAAAAAACTGTTTCAGAAATAAATCACTTTATGACTAACGTTGATTATGAAGAATGATACATTACGACTTGTTAAAC
This sequence comes from Archips crataeganus, assembly GCA_947859365.1. Classification (NCBI taxonomy): domain Eukaryota; kingdom Metazoa; phylum Arthropoda; class Insecta; order Lepidoptera; family Tortricidae; genus Archips; species Archips crataeganus. The sequence goes on from OX402058.1 coordinate 17,388,530, forward strand.
CATAGAGACCCGTAATTTCGCGCATGAATTCCAAAAAATTCAGAGGTGTGCGGGGTTTGAACCAATGATTCCCTGCTTGAGAGGCCATAGGTTAAACCGCTAGGCTGCCATGGCTTCCGGCTTGGAGCTAGGGTCAATTGGTGTGAATTGTCCCGTGATATTTATTACATGTTGGGCCAACTTTGCCCAATTTGAGTTCTGCGAAGACGGCAATGCGCGAGTGGGCGACACCGCGGTGCGGCCTAAATATTAATGTTTCCTACTGGACATGCTTAGGTGAATAATAATGTTAAGTTAAAGAATGACGGACATTAAATAGCTTTTGGATGTTTGCCGACAGATTAAATTTTATTGAGTTTTCCGCTACTTTTGTCAAGCGGGATACTTTATTTGCAATAACATGACGCGTAGTTTTTTTTTATTAAATTACAAACAAGTTAGCTATGAAGTATCTTTTTTTGTACTTATTTTTTCAACTTCATTTTTTTATTACTTTTAATAAAAAAATGAAGTTGAAAAAATAAGTACAAAAAAAGATACTTCATAGCTAACTTGTTTAAAGTTGCACAGTAGCGCCATCTCTTGTCCAGGTGAGCGGTTAGTTCCGAAGGAGTGTTAAAATCTCTCGATGAGGGTGTAACATAGATGTGCGCTTGTCACTGCATAAGGTGATGATTTAGCAGATTGAAATGTATGATGTATAGGAAAGATTCGTGTCTAATCTCTAGACCAGTGGTGGTGTAGGGGTATGGCACGCGGCACGGAATGCTGAGGACCTGGGTTCGATTCCCAGCATTGGTCTTTTTTCTGGGGTTTTTTCTGTGCATCTATATTTCAGTTTGTATTTAGTACGAAATTAAATTACAAATCAAAACAAAATCCTACCAACATTATAAATAGTACGAATGCTTGTGTTTGTTTGTCTGTTACGATAAAATACACCTTTTTAGAGTTTCCTGTCGGATTTTTCTCATCAGGATTTTCCGAACGGGTGGTAGATTCTTCGACATTCATGAGTAGGTGAAGACCAAAAAGTTGGACTACGTTAAATCGTAGTTAGCTAAACAAAACTACTGATTGGAAAAAGTTCCGTTGAGATATTATTTACCCATACAATTGTCCGGTTAATTTTCATGTCACAACGGAGAACTTTCAGACAAATTTTTACTAACGTCGTTAAGGACTCCAACTTTTTGAACTTCACCCAAGTGTTGTAAATTATTTGCACTTTTCATCAGGTGAGATAGTGGTCAGCAACGGGTCAGTTTTATGTAAAAAAAAACATTTTGACTTTGACTTCGACTTTGTCGCTTGCAAGTTACGCTACTTGCACGGGTTTGGATGAAATAACACATTCTACTGTTTATTACGAAGTTTCTGCGGGATTAGGATCTAAAACCTCACCCGCACGAAATTTTACATGTGTGAATTCAAACAACGTTAATGAAGATCACGATTTTTGGAAAATCGCGAAATTGGCGCATATTTTTTCACACATTTAGTGTGATGCAAGATTCGGCCCCCTATTTCAGAACAACTATATTGTAATGTTCACCGATAAGTAAGACTGACTGTCTACAACAGGCCGAACGCCTCAAAAAATATTTTAATTTATCACAAATTAATTGAACGAACCCAATTAAATAGACTAAAATTAACGACCGTGCCATTATAATATATTAGTCCCAGACTATTAGATTCCAATACACGAACACAAAAAAAAATGGAGACAGTTCTCGACTTGCCTTGAAGCCAATCGTTTCCTACATTAACATCGGATTTTTGGCAAACTTACACATGCTGTTACATACGTCGCTGTCAAATTAGGGTGGAAGGTAAATTTGTTCGTGGAGGGGTCAGTTATAGACTTTTCCGAGTGCGCGGATAAGTTTGTAGAAGAATGATAGTGACGCAATAATCCGTAGTGGCGAACGGCCAAATAGCCGATAAATTCGTCGGCTTCCTCAATTATAGTTGCGTCTTTTGTCTAATCTGAGCTGGTTTTATATTTGGGTCAGTGGGACTACGTCACAGCATACAGCGGCTAAGTCACTGCTTGTCGCTACCACTTTAAAATGCCTCTAAATATGCTCGATTATTAACAAGCGAATGAGCTTTACGGTCAAATAAACCTACACAGCAACCTGCGAAGTAATTCCATGTTGTATGTGAAATTCCTAATCCGCACTGGGCCCGCGTAGGAACTACAGTCTAAGCACACTCATTCTGAGAGATCTAATGCCAGCATTGGGTCGTATAGGTATAGGCCGTAAATGGCTGATTAAGATAATTAACAAGTGGTCCTCCTCGTCGCGTCGGAATTCCTAACTGCTGAGTGTCGTTGATCATCTTGAAGGAGTACTTTAATTACGTCCTTTGCCATCTTCCTCTATCAGAAACATGTAAAAAGCGTTGTAGACAGTAGTGCCAATCCAAGAACACATTGATACTACTAATATTTTCCATAGTTGATCTTTAAACTTTTAACGATTTGGCAAGTTTCAACCCAAATTGACAAAATTTTCCCTAGCAGTGGGTCACCAAATAGGCTAAACAAGAAAAATAGTAACAGCAGCAGTGTAATAGCAGTTTGTGTAATGTAATGACATCGGCGAGGAAAACAGCAACTAATTATTAATAAATATACTTGGGAGGCGCGTCCAATTTTTTTTTGTTTTTCACAACTTCACCCGAATAGCATAGAGTACTATAACCGATTAAATAAACGAACTTTTTGATCGTTTTGCAAGTGTAGTGCACTATCTGTAAAGGTATCAAACCGATGTGTAATAACACAGATCGTAGTATGGTGGGCGTTTAGTTTCACGTGCTTTCTGTCGTGTGATTTTCTGTGGAAGATTCCTCGGGGTACCGTAGGCAGAGATAGTTCAGGAGTAAACTGAAAATACTCAGTTCAAAGCAGCTGCAAACTAATGGCTCAAGACCGCTTACATATTCTAAGATAAAGAATTTTATTCATCGTTAACCCTGAGTCCCGACATAGCCAAAGGGATTAGCTCGTTGAAATGGCAATGGGCAGGCCAAAGCACGCATAACAGATGGCCGTTAGGGCCCAGATGTTCTCGAATTGAGACCACGGAATGGCAAGCGCAGCGTGGGACATCCACCAACGAGATGGACGGATGATTTGGTAGAAATGGACGGATGATTTGGTAAAAGCCACAGGTTCACGATGGATGCAAGTCGTTTCCAACCGTAATGATTGGATATCAATCAATGAGGGCGGCTTAGGTCCAGCGGTGGACGCCCTACGGCAAAAAAATTATAATGTTGATCCCTGAGAGTTACGTAGTTGGGCCAGTCCCTGGTTCGCGCAAGCCCGCATTAGTTTATCTGTCAAAGTTGCTATGGTAGGTTGGTGTTGGTATGATATTGGTAGGTAGTTAAATCTTCCCAGGTGAATTTTTCGCTTCGAGCCATTACATTAAATTTGAACCTTAATACTATGACGATACCGTTTGTTTTGAAAGATAAGGGCTCGAAGCGAAAAATTCACCTGGGAAGATTTATACTTTACACAAGAGTTTCCTGCTGTGGCCCAAGAGTTTTTACGTTATTGATGCACAGCTTCTACCTAATGGTAATTGTGAACTAGAATAAGAAATAGCTTCAAAACGCACCAGCAAAAGTTTCTGTCGGTTTGCAACTTATATCATCATATAAGTCGGAAAACGTTCCTTGATAGACTTCAAGGATCTTTAGGACGATCTGTTTCATGCTACACTCAGCCAATGGAATACCAAGATCTTTACTAGGTTATCCGTTAATCTTGAGAAAGCCTTAAGCTACCAATACTTCGCCGTCCTATGAGGTGCCAACGGTCATCAGTTCAACGAGGAATGTGTTTCTCGCGCTGTTGCTTAGGCTAAGAATCACACACAAATCACACAAACCCAACTATCACCACCACCAAACTACACTGACGCTTTCGAACTCAACCAGAGCTCATCTTCAGAATAGGTACCACAACCGTACCCTATGCTACCAAATGTTAGACTGTTAGAATGTTAGTCTGTTAGACTGTTAGTTGATTTGAGCAAAGTAATTGTTTCAGTTCCAGGATTTAGATTACATTTTTTAATATCGGACCGTGGACAGTTAACAAGAGTTAAGTTGGACCGCGCAATGAAGGGAAAACACCCGCTAAAAAAAATTAATATTTTATCTGTTTATTGCAAATTAAACTGTTACAACAAAATTTACCTTTATATACTTACTTGGTTACAATCTTTAATTATTTAAGATTTTTATAACTAAGGAGTGCTGCCCGATCGCGTACACATCGCGGCCTTAAAGTGTGCAATTTGCTGAGTTATATCGGTATCTAAAGAAAGAGGTAAAGATCGAATTCGTAACGAAGTGATCCGACAGAGAACCAAAGTTATCGACATAGCCCACCGCATCAGCACGCTGAAGTGGCAATGGGCAGGCCATATAACCCGAAGAACCGATAACCGTTGGGGTAGACGAGTTCTTGAGTGGAGACCACGGATTGGCAAACGTAGCGTGGGACGTCCTCAGACTCGGTGGAGCGATGATCTTCGCAAGGCGGCTGGCAACAGCTGGATGAGAGTGGCCGAGGATCGTGCTCAGTGGCGTGCCATGGGAGAGGCCTATGTCCAGCAGTGGACGAACATAGGCTGATGATGATGATGATGATGATGATGATCGGTATCTTTACTTCTACGTACCCCAACTAAAGCTCAAATTAAATATTCCCCACGGAACCATGAGCAGCCCTGCCCTTCGACAATTTCGAGCAGTGTATGAGAATTTATTGCGGCGGGAAGCCGACGTCGCCTTGAATTCGAATAGCCTACGTGTTCCACGAACTACTAATAGACCACACAGGCCCTACACACTCCTGCGCAAGTCAGCACAAAAGCTTAGATCAAAACGAAACGCGGCGCAGTTGTTTTTTAATAGTGTTTTTTGGGATACCAGACGCACGAGAGTGTATAGGTGTCATTAGTTTTTGAGGCTACGCTGAAATAGTACAATAGCTAAGGTCCTTACGCAAGGCACTGCCTTGAATATTGGGCATCGATTTGAATAAATTTCGATTAACATGTACGGGGTGTTCAAAATATAAACCAAGACATGTTTCAGCAAGTGATTAGGTTGTCCTAAATTTTATTTACAAGCATCCAACGTTTCTTTTATTGGAATCCAGACTAGTGGCATAAAAATTTTATGCATTATTTATCATTTGGCATAGATTTATCCCACGCGGGCCCAGTGCGGATTGGGAACTTCACACACACCATTGAACCACATTCTGAGAGGAGGCCTGTGCTCTGCAGTAGGACGTATGTATATACAGGTTGACATCTAAGACGTAATACAAAATTATATTTTCTAGATCCACTCATGATTACGATCAACTTTTATTATGGGTCCAACTTCGAAAACGTAAACACAAAATCGACGTCTCCATATAAATTGCGAAACCAGTTGATTTGATTGCTTTTAGTATGGGAGGCTCATTTTTTTTCTACCGATTTCGATATTACTCCCATAATAAAAGTTGATCGTAATCATGAGTGGATCCAGAAAATATAATTTTGTATTACGTCTTAGATGTCACCGTGTATAGGCTGATGATGATTATATTTATCATTTAGGATTTATTTTTCTCAGAAACCATTATTTATTCAGGAATTTTGTAATACTCGTAGTTATTCTGTAGGAGTCTGTAGGTTATTTTCCATTTATTTTATAACCCTCACCCTCCCCGCACCCGCATCCCCCCTTAAAAATTACCCGAGCGCTAGTACTAAGATTGTACATCTTGGCCTTCACTGCTCTGTACGGGACATGTACGTTACATTGCGTCATCCTTTTTCGTGCGTGCAGCGGCGTTCATCGATTTATTAGACGTTGTCACGTCAATAAATACGGTCTGTTTTTTCTTTGGATCCATAATATTTCCATCGATATTTATCTCCACCGCACGTGATCCGCTTTCTAACATCCTTTTTTTATTCGATAGCACCTACGTCTTTAATTTGATCTAAATCGAATCAGCAATTATAATTTTATTCATATTGTTTCTGTGTTGAGAAATAAATACATAGTCGTACTACTAGGAATGTTATATTTAGGTGGTGTGTTTATTTTGCGCGCGCGTCTACGTGGGGCAGTAAAGCTGAGTTTTACTGCTGGCAACCCGTAGCTTCCCACGACGCTGTGTTGCCAGCTACGCGAAAAAATCCCGGGTTTACATTAGTGATAAATTTTCCCGCTATCTTAAGATCTTTATCACGTTTTTAGCGGTTAGAAAAGTTCCTGTCCAGCAGCCTGAGAAACGAAGTAATTTTCTTGAGATTTTACCCCATCGACAAGTAATTTATTCCCCGGGGAAGCAAACAGGTCCTCCTACAAAAAAGAAAATGATACTTTAAAATTTCGCTGTGTTTACCAGCTACCAGTAACAAGAAAAATTACGGTGCTCTACAGTTTCTTTCTGGGGCGTCTGTGCCCAGCAGTTTGGAGATGATGATGATGATGAAAGTGCCTTAAAGAAATTTTATCTAGCCTTAAACCCTGAAAATCCTTAAATGTATTTACTAGTTGTTTAATTTATTTTATGCAAGTTTCGATGTCAGAAATGAAATTAAAAATGTCTTCCTTTGGAAAATACAATACGTAGCAAGATTTGCCATTGACCGGGAATCCCCACATTTAGTAGTCCTATTGTTTGTTTGTTTGTGTGACCGTTTACGTAAATAAATCAAAATCCGCTAAAAAATCGGGGCGTATGGAGAGGGGGAGGCCTTTGCCCAGAAGTGCAACTGCTAGCATGGTTTGGTGTTTCACTAGGCATTTTTTTTCCCGCAATTTCTGCGGCCTTTTTGTTGCTGGTAGCACTGGCCAGTAATCAGTAGCAATAAACATTGATACCTCGCCGGCTGGATAGACGCGTTTCCCACGTCTCACTATCTACAAGACTTGCAGGTATTAGACTTTTTTAAACCCGCTATAAACACTTATGACGGTCGTCTGTATGAAAAAAAAAATCAGGATAAAATTCCATAAATACACGGGTGTTTCTAACACAGTTAATACCGAACAATATAATGATGCATTTGCTCAAATGTTGTCCATACATTGAGGTTGTAATTTAATTTTTACAAAGTATGAATATCCTAAATTTTAGTAGACCGATTTCAACAATTGATTAAATGTTTGTCTAGCATTAATTGAACTAGAAACTTATTTTGTATCACGCTCAAAATTTCACTCTGTACAGAGTTCATTTGACTTTAATTAAGTACAAAACTCTTCCAAAAATTAACATAAAGGTACTTATTACCAAGGACAGCCATAACTGATGCTAACAGTTTAATAACTTAATTTAACACTCCACGTTAACTTAAAACAGTAATTAGTATAGCTAATTAGAAAATTAATTCCAGAGTTTTCTCAGGCTTACTTAGGTTTTAACATTGAATCTAAATGAGGTTGGTTGAAAGTTGGTTCTACCATCTTAAACTTATTATGTACAATTCCTGTTCCCAAGCTGTTTTCAAAGAATTCGTTAATCGTTATCCCGCGGGAACTATGCAGTTTTCCTGGACAAAAAGTATCCCATATGTTAATCCAGGTTGTAAAATATGTGTCCCAAATTTCATCAGAATTCGTCTAACTGTTTTAGCGTGAAAGAGTAACATATATCCATAGAAACTTTCGCTTTTATAATATTAGTGAGATTACTCGTATTTTAGTTTTCTCGAAATTAACGTCCCACTGGTGGACACAGGCCTAATCTGAAAAGGAGCAGGCATATACGAACATTTCACGCAAAGTGCGGATTGATAGCCGTGGTGGCCTAGTGGTATGACCTATGGCTTCTCAAGCAGAGGGTCGTGAGTTCAAATCCCGACTCTCACCTTAGTTTCTCGGAATTTAAGTGCGAAATTACATTTGAAATTTACCATGAGCTTTACCACTACGGTGAAGGAAAACATCGCGAGGAAGCCTGCAAGCACCTGCGAAGAAATTTATGGTGTCAATCCAACCCTTCTCATTCTGAGAGGAGGCCCGTGCCCTGCAGTGGGACGTATATAGGCTGGGATGATGAAGCGCGGATTGGGAACTTCACACACACCATCGAATAATTCCGCAGGTGTATGTTACTTCCTCACCATTGTTCCCTCCGCCGAAACACTCATAGTAAATATCAAACGTAGAAAAATCAAAAAAACAAAAGCGCAAGTCAGGACTCGAACCCACTATCCGCTGCATGAGCGGCCACTGAATCAACCTGATTCCGGCTAGCGACACATCACGTGAAGATGATACACTATGCTACATAATATGTTACGAACTCGTCTGTGGATGTTGTAAATATAGAATACCGGTTTAGCACGAGACGACTGGCGATTAACTCACTTTATTACATTGTTGAACCAATTAACAAGGTTGTGGAATTTTAGAGGCCTTTGATGAATAGCCTCAGTCGCTCAACGAGCTATGGAGAGCGCTTAAGGTTTATCTACGGGAACGAGGAGATTCGTAGAAGAACAAGGGTCACCGATACAGCCAAATGGATTAGCTCGTTGAAACGGCAATGGGCAGGCGATATAGCACGCAGAGCGGATGGCCGTTGGGACCGAAAAGTCCTCAAATGGAGACCACGGACTGGCAAGCGCAGTTAAGCATATAGATCAGTCAGTCAGAAACGGTTGCCTTTTATATAGGTATATAGATAAATACGAGCGTCATCGTCTTGAAAAGAGCAGAGAGCGATGCGCTATGTCATATAACTATAAATTAAAAAATTTAAAAACCCCCAACGCAATTATGTCACACGTATGTTTGAGCATAAAGTAAATGCCCATTATCCGTCTAAGATCCCTTCCGCAGCTAACAAAAGAGCTTATAACTTTGAAACGGCTAAACCGATTTTGATGAAACATATCTAAGAACCATCGCCGAGAAACAGGCTTTCTAATAAAAAAAACCGCATCCAAATCGGTTGACCCGTTTAAGAGATATGATGCCATAACACCCCTCTTTTTGCGTCGGAGGTTAAAAATTAATCCTAAGGTGCTACTACGAAATTCGAAAATCGAAGTTCGTATCGTATTATCCCTCTCACTCTCGTGTCAAATCATATTAGCGTGAGCGAGACGGCACGAAACGAAGTTCGAATTATGCACTTCGTGGTAGGGCCTCTGATTATTGAAGGCCCTGGTTTCTCTGGCCCGTCACACGCGACCGGCGGTGTTTGGATGTGCGTCGCACGCTATGCCACACGCCGTTGCGGCGTCGGTCGCGGGTGCGTGACGTTTCAGAGAAACCACCCTCAAACATTCCCGTACAAAACATTCGAACGTCGTCCGGTCGCCGACGGGGGATAGTCAGAGAAACCAGGGCCTCATGAAATAATTGGGCAAGCTTGACGGAACAGCCCCATGTCCTAGTATATGTCACGATAATGCCCAATCGTCAATACATAGCCACAGCTAGTCAGCTGTCACCTCTGCTGCAATTGTACCTATTATTGCGAGCGAATTGCGATTATTTAATCTCAGCAAGTAAATAATTTCATTTGTCTATGACAATTCTTATCGAATAACGTATATGTCATTCATAATGCTAAGGCTTTATGCTGGCCTAGGAATCGAATTGGTTGACAATACAGCGTCAAAGGTGAGCCTACACGAGTCAACCGCGCAATCGTAATTGATAAGTCTTACAATTGTATTTAATTCATCGTCATCATCATCATTTCAGCCGAAAGACGTCCACTGCTGAACATAGGCGGAGGCCCGGGACCGATCTGTTTGGCGAGCCTTGGGGGAGCCCAAGGCTCGCCAAACAGATCGGTCCCGTGCCATCCATCCGCATCCAACGCGATCCCGTAACCAATCCCGCAATCTTGTTGGAGGCCTACCTACACTGCGTCTTCCGGTCCGTGGACGCCACTCGAGAATCTTTTTGCCCCATCGGCCATCAGTTCTACGAGCGATGTGCCCTGCCCACTGCCACTTGAGTCTGGCGATTCTTCGAACTATGTCGGTGACTTTAGTTCTTGCTCGGATTTCATCATTTGTAATGCGATCCCGCAGAGACACTCCGAGCATAGCCCTCTCCATTGCCCTCTGAGTGACTTTGAGCTTCCTTATGAGGCCCATCGTTAGCGGCCACGTCTCAGTGCCATAAGTCATCACTGGCAACACACACTGGTCAAAGACTTTTTCACGACACTGCTCGAAAATGTGGCCATACTCGTCATGTTCATCGTGCTGCCGCAGCCAGACTTGCTCAGTGCGCGAGTAGGTATACATCCTCGTCATGCCCGACTTGCTGCCGCAGGTCGGACATGACGAGGATGAGGTTTTTATTTTTTAATTATGTGGTTTTGAGTACTGGCCACTAAGAATGGCCTCGCTCGTTTAAAATCACAAAAGAAAAAGTAAAATCGGCGGGAGCAACGCAGTGTTTCGATTGTTTAATTGTTATTTCCTCGCATTGGTCGTGAAAAGCACAATGTTTAGTCTCGGCCAAAAGTGCACTAGACGGACTCGTACTAACTCGTCCTTCTATTTCTTACTTTCTAGCCTCTACAACAATGTATTATTGATTGTATTTAATTGAATTATACGTCTCATTATCAACTTTAAATCCGTGTTAAATAATGCTTATAATTACACCAAACGGTAGGTCAGTTCCAAGCGGAGAGCCAAGTGGACCGCTGGTTTAATATCAACTGAATTGGCACGGCAAATCTAGCCCGGCTGCCGAATTTTTAATTTTAGCACGTCGACATAGTTACACGGTTTATCGATAAGGCAGGCACTAGTTCAAGGGCGAACAGAATTTTCACGAGCCCAGCGCTTGCGCAGCCTGCAGTAGACATCGCGGAAACAGTACGACAATGTTCAAGGTAAAGTAAAATTGTAGGTAAATTGGATTTATTTGCGATAATGAATGACTGTAGCAAAATGCTTGACTCTTGACAGCAATTCTTACAAGACCTTCATAACAAGCGCTATCATAACTATAAACAAGAGACATAATAAAACTTATAAAATCCCTTTGCAACTAGCAGAATAAACGTTTTTATTTTATTTTGATTTGCCAAATTACATTTGAAATTTATCATGAGCTTTAAGGTGAAGGAAAACATGGTGAGAAAATTCAAAGGTTTTACGAAGTTCCCGATCCGCATAGGGCTAACATTGGAATTACGGCCCAAGCTCGCTCATTCTAATAGGAGGCTTGTGTGGGACGTACCTACATAGGCTGGGATTATGATGATGACAAAATATGTCGCCATTGATCGAAATTCAAAGTTAATGTACCTACGCCGTCAAACTAGGCGTGACTATCTTGAATCGAAAATTCCGATGAAAAAACAACAAAGGGTTGTTCGTTCAGTCAAACAAAACCTTTGATCAATTATAACTGTAGATCCACAGTCGCGCGCCCGAAAATGTCCGAGCCAAATGAGCGCCACTTTGATAAAAGTGGCCTTCTTTTTTCTCAGTACGTTGCGTGAAATTGTCAAGTTTAGCTGTCAAGTGTCAACCGAAATTCGACTGTAACGAAGTAAAGACTAGGTTCAAATTTCTGTGTAGGTGATGATTTTAATTGGCTAAGTAAAGTTTTTTGAAGAGATGCTAATTATATTTTTTTTCGACAGTGGTCGACTTCAACACCAAGAAACTGCAGCTGTTTTATTTTTATCTCCTTTTATTTATTGGAAATATTTTTTTAAGTGTTCGAGATGACATTTGTGAGATTTTATGGCTGACAAGCGGTTCGTGCTCAGTACTAAGAAGAAATAGAAAAAAAAACGAATTCAACTGTCGCTGCTGTCAATGTCAAATGAAATCTAACCGTTTGCGTTTCGTTTGATTTGCATTGTCCAAGAAGCAGTTCCAAAATAGTGATCGAAAGTATTCAATCGTGATTCAATTATTGTGCATAGGTCGTGGAAAAATGCGGTAAAATTGAAAGTCCGGATTTTATGCGGAGGTCGATAAAAATAGTCAAAAAATCACACTGAGCACACCAAAACGCAAAGCAAACGAAACGCAAACGATTTGACATTGACAGCAATGACTGTTCACTTCGGTTTTTTTTTCTGTTTCTACTAAGTTCTGAGCACGAACAGCTTGTCAACCATAAAATCTCACAAATGTCATCTCAAACACTCAAAAAAATATTTCCAGTAAACAATAGGAGATAAAAATAAAACAGCTGCAGTTTCTCGATCTCCAGAACGCCGACTGTCGAAAAGAAATATAATTAGTACCTCTTCAAAAAACTTTACTTAGCCAATTGTTATGCGAACAAATAAAAAAGTTCGGACATTCTTTGAAGGGGATTTTGTTCGGCAATGTGTATGTTCAGTTATAATTGATCAAAGAACAAAACTATTAATCTGTGTTGTATTATTTCTGTTTAATTAGGAAAGGCCTTTGCTTGTGACACAGTATAAATCCCGAAATCGATTGAACTTTCAAATTATACTTACTTTCATTGCGGGTTTATTTAAAATTACCTGCATAAAGCACCTACAGGCCTCAAATCTACCACACAGTTTGTTGACTTGTTGAGTTTCTTGCCGGTTTCTTCTCAACAGGGTTTTTCCGAGCCGGTGGTAAATTCTTCGACGTTGAATAAAGAATTTTGACTTTTGACTTCATTTGAGAGTAGGTACAATTTTCTGTCACAATTTCGCTACCGCGCTGCCCCCGAAATGTGTGCTGTGGTGGCCCGGTTCGATTTACGTTTCAGCTGATTATACAACGTGTACGTCATAAATTTGGCGTTTTTATTGCGCATTTATTAAGCTGAATGGTATATATATCTAAGGACGGCGACGCAAACTGATCCTTCGAATTCGACGGCCGCATAGTCAAGTAGTTAGAGAACCTGACCATGAATGAGCAAAACGAGACGTTGATTACCTCATCATCATTATCATCATCATCATCTCAGCCTTTATATGTCCCACTGCAGGGCACAGGCCTCGTCTCAGAATTCTCTGATCAAATATAATTATTAACTCTAAGGACAATAGGTTACTTTACATACGGTACCTCTCGCGGGATAGCGATAGGTAAACGAATTCTTCGCAGGCAACAGCTGGTATATAATAAATAATACTTTTTTTGGAAACACAGAGGCAGGGATACCCCTGAGCAAAGTGCGGCTTGCATGGGGAAAACACTAATGTACCTCTATAAATAATTTAAATAAATAAATACACTACACACAACCACTAAGTCACAGAAACAACCCAAAACACTACTAACACACAAAAAAAACTACGACTAACATAGCACGTCACAAGATACACACACATACACAAATGTTTGCCTATTCTTCTTTTCTTTTTTTTTGTTATTTAATTTTTTGTTGTTTGTTTTGTTTTGTTTATCTTAGCTATAGTTGCGGCCACCCTTGCCAGAAGGACCGGGCTGAAAACCAGCGCTGGAAATTGTCATTATCTCCAGCAAATGCTGAGTCCGGTACCTATTGCCAAGCGTAGCTATTAGTTTTTAAGTTGTTTTTCTTATTATTATTATTATGTTGGTACGGATTTCCGATCAAGGGCCCATGGGGACCCGGTCATTTGAAAGGCATACATATATATAATATAAATGAGATGGGCGCAACTATGGGGGTCTATCCCCTAATACACCATGAGGATGTGCTAGCGGACAGTCCCCCACAGTTGCCAAACTATTGCCAGGTAGGAAGTGACATGGAATTGGCTATGGGGTTGGGATGTTGTGGACAGGATTACCGGGCTATGGAGTGAGATAACGGACACCTACCATTTCAATATCTCATAAACTGAACTTTTGGTAGGCGGTTACTCGCCGTTCACTAAATGGGCCCCTCAAACTATTGCCCGCTCGGGGCAACGAGGCGGCAACATTGGTGTGAACGGCTAAGGATGGAGAGGTGTCCCTGGACTTTAAACTTCAACTTATTATTATTATTATTGCACCATATTCTGAGAAATAAACAATTTATACCTCTAAACAGTACCTAGATGGGAAATTGTCAATAGCACACTATAATAAAGCATACTGCTGTAGGTATTAGAATACCTACCGTAAAATTCTAAATATGTTACTTTCGTGTAACATTGTTAACCTATGTTAAGTTAGTTACAGTCACATATAGCACAGCTATGAAGTTTCTGAATATCGACAATGTGAACCATAGGAAAATAATGCTACACTTACTTGTCGAGTGTAGTAGAATATGTATAGCATTTTGTTCCTATGGTTCACACTGTCAAAAATCACAAATTTCATACTTATATAGCTGTGAATTCTGACAGTACCTAACTTAAATTAACAATGTTATACGTTATTTTGATTGGAATTGTAAATTTTCATTGTATTTGTATTAGACACTAGCCTTCTGTCCGCAGCTTCGCCCGCGATAAATTAATTTTCCCGTAGGAAAAGGTATTTTCACCTCAGCACCTCAAACAGGCAGGTTTTGCTACTAAAAAACAGTGAGCAAAATCCGATTTTGCTCACTGCGTGAGACAAAGTAGCTTTTTATTTATTTTTTTTAAAAGTCAAAGACAATGGTGGGTCTGCTTACTGAATTCGAAAGATTTGAACTTCAGTTTGATCTGTCACTTTCATTTCGATACGAAAAGAGCGAGAGATAAGATCAAATCGATTCGAATTTCGATTTCAAATTCTATCCTAGTCGACCTAAAAATAAACGAACGATTGAACGTTCGGATACTCATAATAAGTTCTTAACCTTAAAATTGTAATTCGTCTGTTAAGGTTTTAAATTAAATTATTGTAGGTACTTTTTTAATAATTGAATTATATTTTTATATAATCAAATTAATAGTAAAAATGTTGTTGAAAACAAAGTTTAAACATGTATCTATATAATTATTAATAATTTTAACAATCTTGAACATCGTGGTAAATACAGCGGATGCAGCATCGGAACGCAGCGGGTGTAGTATCGGAACGCATCTTTAAAAAAATAGCGGGATTCAAATTTTAATTATTTTCTTCTGTTTCTCTAGCTACAGAGTTCGATATCTATGAGTTTGGTACACGATCAGAGGCAATTTGGAAATTATTAGAATAGTAATAAGTACTCATTTAATACATTTTTGAATATGATATGAGTGAATTGAGTGAGTCCAGTGACGAAGTCAACAATTGAACACCAGACGAATTAATGGAGTAATACATAATGCAGAGTAAGTTTCTTACTTGAAAAGTATCGCGAAAAATATTTAAAAGCTTATGATATTTTTAAACAATGCAAACACTTTTTCGGAGACTGTACCTATTGTTATGTATATAATATGAAGTATTTACTCAATGTTGAAAACCACAACAAAGACAAAAAGACGACATTCATATACCTTTAATAATTTATTATGTTCTCGCTGCTGAGGTGAAAAGTTGTATGTGTCACACGAGACCAAAGTTTTTTTGCATCTCGTGTATTTGAATCACTCGCGCACTCAGGATTCTAACTTAGAATCACTCGCTAAACGCTCGTGATTCAATTATAGAATCCTTCGCTAACTCGTGATTCAAAATCAGCACTCGCAGTAAAAAACAACTTTGCTCTCTTGTTGCACAAATAACTATTTCCCACGGTAAAAAGTAGCCTATGTCACTCAGTGATAAATTGATAATGTAGCTTTCTAACGGCAAAAGAATTTTTGAAATCGCTCCAGTAGTGTTAAGTTTATTCGTTTCATACTAAAATACAAATCTTTCCTCTTTATAATATTAGTGTAGATTTATTATCAATTATAATAAATAAAATACGTAAGTTTAACGGTAGGATTTACTTTGTAATTAGGTTTATGTTACTTACTGTGCCAACCAAAATTTCCTCATTTAAAAAAAGTAATTTTAAATTGAAAATACCCTTTCGCAAATCAAAATTTCCATTTGATTTCATAACGCGACGACAGCGCCAATATAATTTGCAAATATATGCCATTCAATATAAATATATGTTTAAATAAAACGTATTAGATCAAACTGGCCTTGTACAACTTTAACTTGGAAACGTGCGTGCGCGCATAGCAACCGCGTAGCAACGCGATATATGTACGCACTATGAATAAATACCATGTGGTAACTATAACAGATAACGTGTTCAGGGTTCCGTAGACAAATTTGGCCAACGGTACTGTATACTACGGCCCTGTTTACATTATTCCAGTAAAATTCCATTAGCATGACAACGACTCGCTCTTTTTCGGTCCCTAAATGCTTTTCTCATCCATTGGAAAGTTGAGGGGTAGTTCCTTACAAGATTTAGACGACCGGATAGTCTAGTTGTTAGAGAGCCTGACTACGAAGTTTGAGGTCCCGGGTTCGATTCCCGGTCAAAGCAGATTTAGAATGTTTGTGATTGAGTCTTGGATGTTTAATATGTATTTAATCCGTTTAATAAGTATGTTTATCCGTTGTCTAGTACCCATAGAACAAGCCTCGCTTAATTTGGAACTAAGTCAATTGGTGTCAATTGTCCCACGATTTATTATATTATTTGATTTATTATTTTATTATTATTATAATTATTATATGTATGTTAACGACTGTCGACTTGATAACGGGCGAGTGTTAAAAGTTATACTAGCTGTTGCCCGCGACTCCGTCTGCGAAGTATAGGGGTAGGTAGGTATACAAAAATAGCTTACGACCTATTCTCAGACCTACCAAATACAGATAAAAAAGTTTCATAAAAATCGGCCAAGCCGTTTCACGATAGATAACAAACACCGTGACACGAGATTTTTATACACCGTGAAATTTTAGTGGTTGTTTTCCCGAAACGAGGTGATTTAGTTTCGATTGTACAATCGATTTATAATTACTATTTTGACTAGAGTCAAAAATCCAATTGTGAAAAACGAAAGTCGAAAATGACCGCAAACCAATAGTAACGCTTCGTTAGTACAAGTAGCGTACGATCGTACGATAGGTTAGGTACCAACGAAGCGTTACTATTGGTTTGCGGTCATTTTCGACTTTCGTTTTTCACAATTGGATTTTTGACTCTAGTCAAAATAGTAATTATAAATCGATTGTACAATCGATACTAAATCACCTCGTTTCGGGAAAACAACCACTAAAATTTCACGGTGTATATCAGATTATATCGGGGAAAAAAAATCCATGTCACTTACATTTAGTTAAGGGATAATGGAGTAACAAATTAAGTTTTAGATATTGTCAACTCTTCCAGAACTGTTGTAAAATAATAAACATAAAATTAACTCTAGGGAATCTCTACACACGAAAAATTATTATATTTCTTCTTTTTTTTTGGTGGCATGGAACGGAACCCTTCGTCTATGAGTCTGACTCACACTTGGCCGGTATTGTATGTCCTCCGCCTAATGGCCTAATTTTTTATTAAATTTTTTACAACTTCTCTGGATTAGGGTCTTAACATGGTCTTACTTAGGGTAACTAACATGTTAAAAAATACATTATGCCACGATTAAATATTTCAATCTCACTTTCGAGTGCTTAATAAATAAGTCAAATTATAATATTAATCTTACCCTATATTGACTAACTAAAAAACTAACTAGTTTGGCTCAGTGACCCAAAGTGAGTCTTGGCCTCCGAGCACGCCACTTAGCCCGATCCTGCGCAGTTACACGCCAATTACCCTACATTGTAACCAAAAAAAACGAATTTAAATTAGGTATGATATATAATTCTTTTAGTTACAAGATCTGTGAAGCTACTACTTTAGATTCACCTATTAAGACCTGGAAACTATAGGCTTTATACGTTCGATTAGAGTACCTAAATCTTTTTAACACGCTTTTATTAGCTTCATACGTATGTTAGTATGTAACGGAAAAAAAACGTCGGATTAACTCGAAATTTGGCATACTTATCAAGGACCGATGACAATGCTTGTTTTTTTGTTTTTTTTTTTCAACTATTTTGATAATAGTGTTAGGTATGGATAGGTTGAGAAATAAAAACAAATATATTGAATTTTAACAAATTAATTGCTCTGATTTCTTCACAGAACTCACTAACGTTACTTTTGTAAGGTTTTGTAATTTAACAAAAAAAAAACATTCGGTATTTTGATCGATACAGATCAACATCTATATGCAGGATATTGGAAATAATGTAATTCGCGGATGAACTAAATTCACCGACATAGCTCGAGGAATCGCCAAACTCAAGTGGCAGTGGGCAGGGCACATCGCTCGTAGAACTGATGGCCAATGGAGCGAAAAGGCTCTCGTTCAAAGGTTCTCAAATGGCGTCCGACCAGATGGAGCGACGGCCTGGTTAAGGTAGTAGGAAAGCATTGGATGCGGATGGCGCAGGAGCGATCTCTTTGGCGAACTTTAACGGATGATGACGATGATGTATAAAAGTTACGTTAGACGAGCTGTTTATGAAAATTCACGCTCGTTTTCAATACGTCCGCTTCGTTTTTTTTTGGCTAAAAACTCGTAAACGCTTCTTTGCATACAGGCGGCGTCCTTATCACGTGTCGGGTGTTTAATGTAGGTACACACACATGCCGTCCGCCTGACGACAATGATATTTAGTCATTCACAGCATTAGACGACCTTACGTAAGTCCATTGACTTGCTCTTTGTGATTCGCCTATTTGCAAGGAAACAACTCTTGAATACATTATATTTCGTGGTCTATTATAATATATGCGAGTGTACGTTTGTCTGTGCGGCCTCGAATAACTCAATAAAAATTATCAGTGTACATAAATCTTTAGTGTCGACATTGGTAGACGCGCGAGTTTGAAGTTCCCTTACCTAATCGTAAATGGGTGCTGAAATATGTCACGAGCATACACATTGTGTCTCTCTCGGTTAATATGATTTAGAAAGAGACGGTGCGTTTGAGGATACTTTCTCATTGGATTTCTAAAACGGTGACGCCATAGAACTGACTAAATTTTTGACGTGACAACGTCTAATAAAGCGATGAACGCCGGCTGCACGCACGAAAAAGGATGACGCAATGTCCCGTACATGTCCCGTACAAGAGCGAGCAGTGAACGCCAGGATGTACAAGAGAGCAGCGCGCGCCAGGATGTACAATCTTAGTACTAGCGCTCAGGTAATTTTAATGAGGGGTGCGAGGGTATTAAAGGGGGG
The DNA here is from genome assembly GCA_947859365.1 of Archips crataeganus. NCBI lineage: Eukaryota > Metazoa > Arthropoda > Insecta > Lepidoptera > Tortricidae > Archips > Archips crataeganus. Next base: position 17,407,692 of record OX402058.1, read on the forward strand.
ATGAAAATTTCATTGGTTTTGCTGTAGCATGCACCGTTTTCAAGATATTTGACAAAACACCAGTTCTCGTCCGATCACCGAGGTTAAGCAACGTCGGGCGCGGTCAGTACTTGGATAGGTAACCGCCTGGTTTCATTTTTGTTTTTTTAATGTTTTGTTATGACGTTGTCACGTTAAACTATCGTCCGTAAACCGACTTTACAGACAACAGGTGGCCGGCGCCACACATAGCACAAATGTTTCAACACGTATTTGAACACATATTTGATCACATGTGAAGCACCGGTATTTCAATAGAAGAAATAAGCAAATACCGCTGCTTCACATGTGATCAAATATGTGTTCAAATATGTGTTGAAACATTTGTGCTATGTGTGGCGCCGGGGTTAAAGAAAGGGCGAGTCGAGCGAGGAGAGGGTTTCATACGATAAAATATTTTAATACTTCAATCAATACACTGCGTAAGAAACAAGTGTTGTTTCTCCTGTGGACATATAATTAGCAACTTTGAGTCATCAAACTTAAAGCCCTGTTTAAAGCTGCAAGAACAAACGTGCAAGTTGCATTAGGTACACTGCGGCGCTTGATCAACCACTTCCAACTCGTTCGATTTACGATTGCACAATGTAATCCTCTTGCAAGAGTTTTCTTGCAAATCTAAAACTGGGCTTGAGATTTATTAAATGGGCCGAAAGTTGGCAAGGCGTCCCACACGCCGATGTAGACTTGACTAAAAAATATTGCCTTAAGACCCTGAACTTTTGCCATGTACACAGAAGAGACTCAAACAAGAAAATGTGTATGATCCAGTTATCTCGTTTCTAATTGTGCCCCCCATATTTAAACCACACATTTCTTATAGGTTTTCTAGTTATCTGTATAGAACACTTTTGTATTTATTTTTATTAAAATTTTAGGCACAGTAGTTTCCAGGATAATCAAAGAGGAGAAGTAGTAGGAGGTGGAGGAGGAGGGGGGAGGAGGAGGAGGAGGAGGAGGTGGTAATTTTTCACTTATTTTTTTAAATAACTCCAAATCTATTTATTTTAATATTATAAAAAAATGTATAATTATTTGAGATTCTGACAACAAGCCCTTTCATTTGATATATCACACGATATATACGTAGTCCGCGAATATATATTTCTAAAGTTTCTTAAAATTTTTAACCGACTTCAAAAAAAGGAGGAGGTTCTCAATTCGGTTGTATGTTCTTTTTTTTTTTTTAACGTGTGTTACCTCAGAACTCCGTCATTTATGAACCGATTTGGAAAATTCTTTCGTTGTTTGAAAGCATATGCTTCAAGGTTGGTCCCGTTGTTACCGGAATCCAGTCCTGATGATGGGATCCATGAGGAATTGAAGGAACTCTTCAAAAGTTCAAGGGAAATGTAAAGCGATTTTAGTATTTTCAGTGACAAATCGAGCATTTGCATTCATAAAGTGTCATTTGGTAAACTAGATCTGATGAAGAAGACCGCAGATGGCCAACGGAACTCCTCAACGGGTCAAATCTTGCAAGTTGAATTTGACTCACTTCCCGGTTTCTGATTGATTTCATATTTTACATGCATGTGTAAATCAGGTGACAATGCAATATTATTGTGACATGGAGCTAATCTGATGATGGAGTTGGAAGGTGGCCATAGAAACTCTGTAATAAAACAACACAACCCCGTCGAGTTTGGGTTCATTTGAAACGTCTTGACGAGCACTTTGATCCCAGATGGTAACCAGGGTCTGATGATGGAGCTGGAAGGTGGCCAAAGTTACTCCATAAAGTAACGGCACTTACCCCATCGAGTACGGACTCATTTGACTCGTCTCAACGAGTACTTTGGTCCTAGATGGTAACCAGGGTCTGACAATGAAGTTGGATGGTGACCATAAGAACTCTGTAGTAAAACGACATAACCCCATCAAGTTTGGTCTCGTTTGATTCGTCTTGATAAGTACTTTGGTAACCAGAGGCAAAAAGTACAGTCAGTAAAGAGTGCCAGTCCAGGCCATTAGCAACAACAAAAAGAAAAAAATAAAAAATTTTAAGTAAAAAATAAAACCGCCTTCAAAAAACACCCAAAAAAAACTTGGAAATAAAAAAAATTTAAATAAAAAATAAAACCTCCTTCAAAAAACCCCCAAAAAAACATAAAATAATAATTGATTGAACCGACCACAATAAGCATGAAAATATCTTTCTACTAATCTGTTTGAAGTTGGTGCCTCAGCACGAGCCAGCAGGAGTGGACCTAGTAATCTAACTTACCTACATACCTATTATAGGGCTTCTACACTCCTGCTGGCTCGTGCTGAGGCACCAACTTCAAACAGATTAGTAGAAAGATATTTTCATGCTTATTGTGGTCGGTTCAATCAATTATTATTTTATGTTTTTTTGGGGGTTTTTTGAAGGAGGTTTTATTTTTTATTTAAATTTTTTTTAAAGTTTGTCTTCACCGACTTACATATATGTATACTAAATTTCGATTCAATCAGTTTCGGAGCAAACCGGCTGTAACAGACGGTCAGACAAAGAGACAAACAGACACACGAGTGATTTTATAAGGAATCCGTTTTTTCTTTGTAAGGTCAGAACGTAAAAAACTAAATTTTTACACAAACTTTCTAGTTGAACTCGCATTAAAGTAAGCAAGTATATTCAAATACAGGTTCCCCTGTTTCTGAAGAAGTCCTGTCAATCGTTCAAAGATTAACTGAAAGATATCCCTTTAAGGGACGAGTTCGCCTTTGTACATCTGTTTCTCTTGTTTACTGTTAATTCCATGTTTTATGTACAATTTAGAATTTTACATACAAACATCTTGTTTTAACGGGTCCATATCGAGTTGCATAATTGTTGAAGATCATAATGTAATGTTAGTCATAATATTCATAACTATTTTTACTTAGAATCCATTAATTGTACAGAATTTTTATAAAACAAACCTAACCTAACATATGGATTCTACATAATGTCCATGAAAAAAATTCTGAAAAATTTACGGTTTCGACGGAAAAAAAATAATGACTAACAAAAATTATGACTAAAAATTTTAGGCCATCAGATACGCTCCCTGTTTTAACACTATCTCGATTTATGTAAGTCGCGGGTTCAGGGCATCAACCTACTACTTTTTATAGACAAGCAAACCCCTAGGGCGATACTAGCAAAAAATACCATATGCAAATGATATTAACGAGCGCGTACGCCGCGCGAATGTATATGCTATTTACATATACATATATTTATACCACGTATTACCATCCAAAAGGCAGGAAGGGAACAAGGTTACCGGGTTATGGCCCGCGCCGGAGTCAGTCGTAGCTTCTTCAAATTAATAGAATAGACGTTTTAAATTTTCGTGATTTTCACTCTAACTACTTATCAAACACTCACGGGAATTATCACGCAAATAACATTTAATATTTACCTCGACGTATCGGCCACGTTGCAGTAGCTGTGGTCACGAGTTGACTGAAGTGTAGGGTGTTATGTTCGTTCAGCCGCGCGAGTCTTTAGAACTATCTGTACTTGATTTCGATTAGATACAGCAACCGTATCGAACTACCGCCATTTTTTTTTATATAAGTGGGGGCAAACTAGCAGACGGGTTACCTGATGGAGAGCGATCACCGTCGCCCATGGACACCCGCAACACGAGGGGAATCACAGGTGCGTTGCCGACCCTTTTAGGAATTGGTAGGCTCGTCTTTTAAGGATCCCTAAGTTGTAACGCTCCGGGAATGTTGCCGCAGTAAGCTGATTCCAGCAGGCTTATTGTCTAACGCTTCTGACGCTTACCTTCGCAATCGCTATTTCTCTCTGTCAAACGGTATAAGATGACGACAGAAAGAGATGGTGAAAGCGAAGGCAAGCGTCAGAAGCGTTAGACAATACAGCCTCAGATCTTTGCCGTGCGAGGAAAGAAGTTACGCTAAAACGCACGGTACTAGACTGCCAATCATCCAGATGGTGAGGATGGAAAGTTCCTCGAAGGGCGGTAGTGGAATTTAGCCGCAGGCAGCAATTCGAACAGTTCGTCAGAACACTCTCCATGATAAATACGGTATAATATGCAGAGAGACACCACATCCCTCCGCGAAGCCAAGGGACCGAGTAGGCCAGAGAGTGTCTGATTATCGACAAATCGAGCAGCTCTACGTTGGATGCGGTCAAATGGAAGAACTTCATCGCGCTTCTTTAACGACACCCCATCACACCGACAAGCAACACTAACTACGTCCGACAGCCTCTCCGACTAACATCCCGACGCCGAAATTTATTAATACACCTAATAAACAAGTGCGTTGTGGTAGTGACACCAATTGTCACCGAAAAAGGGTCTCCACTCAGCATGTGTTGCTACACAGTGAGTGCAGCAACGCAATTACAGGATTCCTTGAAGACGATAACTTATATCCATCATCCCGGTTGAAATTTCTGTGTTTTTTTGAAGTGAAACTTCTAATGCGACTTCCAACAAGGTCGCGTTAAGCGTTTAACGCTACCATGGAGGGGGTATGAAAGCATTAGTATAATGTACTGCCGAAGCAAGTAATCTCGCATTGTATATATATACTAACGGATGTTAAAAATTTCGACAGTGCGATGCAGAACTCATACTGTCTGTGCAAATTTGTATGAGACTTGATAAAAGCGCCATCTAGTGAGTAATTTATACACATGGATGCATAAGTAAATTTAGTTCTTTAATTTATTGCAATAAGGTGAATTGAATAAGTGCCTTTTTCATTTCCACATTACGAAGTTTCACTTCTTCCGCGCGGAGGAACTGCACGCACGATTTTTTTTATTTCAACCGCTTCACGCACCATTCTAGAGTAGAAATGACGTTCAGTGGTTACAAGAATTGGTCTTAATCATCATCAGCATTTCTGTCGTAACACACCAACTGCTGGACATAGGCCTCCCTGGGCTTTGACACCCAATCATTACGGTTGGAAGCGGCTTGCATCCACCGTGAACCTGCGGCCTTCACCAAATCATCCGTCCATCTCGTTGGACGTCTCACGCCGCGCTTGCCAGTCCGTGGTCTCCATTAGAGAACTTAACGGGTCTAAGGGCCTTCTGTTCTGCATGCTATTTGGCCTGCTCATTGCCACTTCAATGAGCTAATCCGTTCGGCTATGTCGGTAACCCTTATTCTTCTACGAATATCCTCATTCGTCATATACCGGGTGGCATCATAGTAATATTTATGATCTTTGCTGCAAGTAAAGTGTTATATCTATTAATTGTCAATCAATATATTATAATTTTAAAGCTAGGTTAACTAAAACAAAAAAATATTAAAAATTAAACGTTTTATTAAGGTGACAACCCTGCCGCTATAAAGTTACTATTTACATTTGAACATGACTCATGTCATTCACTAAGCTTCTTCATTGCCTGATCAACTTGTTAGGGTTTAAACAGGCGGATTTTTGCACTATACAGGGTTATTTGTAATTCACTGACATCCTCTTAACCCTGAATTCCTATCACTCAAACAAATGTTTTATGTTTTACGACTTTTTAGAATGAAGCACTTTTTTCCCATACAAATACACAGAGTATCGTAAAAATAAGAGGTAATCTCAAGTTTTCAAAACGTTATTACAACAAAAATATTAAGTTATGACAAAAGCCGTAAAACAAAAAACATTTGTTTAAGTGGTAGGAGTTTAGGGTTAAAAGGATGCTAGTGAATTACAAATAACCCTGTATAGTTAAGAAGCTTTATCTCGTAAACGATGAAGAATATTAGCATAGTTTATTGGGAAAAATAAAGCTCTTAGGGTGAACAATTACTCGTTTTTGTAAAAACTCTTCATTCTGTTCCACGCGGTAAAATAAAAAAATAGAATTGGTATAGAGAATAATTTACCAAGGTGAAGGTTACTTTGGCCATTGGGCTTAACTAACCAGAGGCCATATTGTCTAACGCGGGGACGCTTGCTATGGCATTGTGTCATCATCATCATCCCAGCCTATATACGTCCCACTGTAGGGCACAGGCCTCCACTCAAAATGAGAGGGGTTGGGGGTCCTTCTTCATCATTTTTATCTGATGCAGGCAGGTAATATCGCCAAAACTGACATAGCTATTTTTGTTCGACCAATAACTACTGTATACAAAGTGTATGCCATGCCAATAATATCAAATCGATATTACTTTGAAAAAATTCAAAGAATACACTAAAGATAGCAAAAATTCAACAACTTACGGCTACGATTATTCTTATCACGACGCGGACTATATATAGCCCCGGCTTCGTGTAAGCACCTTAATAAAATTCATTAAATGTTTCAAAATACTTTTACGGAGCTGTTTTCACTTAATTGTGGTAATGATAAACATATAATTATAATTTACGGTGTATCATAGTTATCCGGTGCCTGCAGTAAATACAGATTTGGAAGTGTTGTCGAATGAAAGTTGTAAACATGTTTTGATTAAGTCCATGTTTAAATAAGTATGTTATTCATATTTTAACTTGGTTGGATATTTCTGGGCATTGTTTGCTGTATTACGCCATTTCTATCTCGAGTTAAATAGAATAATCGTCAAAACTTCGTAGTAAGTCGATAGTGAGAACTATCAATAGCATTTTTGTTTCCGTGCTAGACGAGAATATACTTATACCTCGCACTGGCAAAGATCTCATGTAGAGCCAAGCTAGGTACTAACTCTACGCGTCCTAACTCTTAACTTCACAAACTCTATATCTTAGTCAAAATATGTACCTACCTTAGTGGACCAGCCTATTTCTTATTATTCCATGAGGGCGAACCCGCTAGCAAGAGCTAGTATTAAAATATTTGGTGAAATACAGGGACAGTTATATCAGGTATCAGGTATATCAGGGTTAGTTTATCTATATAAGTATGTTTATCGTCGTCTAGTACCCATAGTACAAGCTTTGCTTAGTTTGGGACTAGGTCGATTTGTGTAAGATTGTCCCCTAATATTTATTATTTATTAGTTTCATATGTATTCTTATTTACTTAGTCGCACTGAAACGAAACCAATTTGACTATAGTTTATTTTACCCATCTCAGGGGCCAAGTATTATTATCTTGAAAGGGAACGTCACCAACTCTTTTTTATAAACGCTCTCACCACGGAACTGCTACAAAAGGCTAAACAGTAACTACTCTGGTACTTGTTAAACGTAAATTTCAACATTTTACCAAAACCGCTTAATTAGAAGGCTTGTTCTCACGTCAATTAGGAAAAAAAACTAAAACTGCCGTGTAGAAAGATTAACGCCCATAATTTCAGAAACGCACAGCCATCGTAACTTGAGCCTTAGGATATTTTTGGGGGTATGTTTTATTACGAGGTGATTAGGGAGTGGGAGGTCAGTTATGGGTGGTTGTTGGGTATGGTGGATCGAAGCGTAGTCAAAAGCGATGCAGCGATGCGGTGAGCTTTATATAGCGAGGGTCACCATCTTTAATAAATAATAAATATCACGGGACAATTCACACCAAATGATCTAGTCCCAAAGTAAGCAAAGCTTGTGTTATAGGTACTAGGCAACGGATAAACATACTTATATAGATAGATACTTAAATACATAGTGGTGGTAGATTCTTCGACGTTCATAGGAGCATCAATTGATGCCTAAATTGAATAAAGAATTTTGACTTTGACATATTAAACGCCCAAGACGCTCCGACGCGGGAATCGAACCCAGAAACTCATGCTTCGTAGTCAGGTTCTCTAACCACTAGGGCCATTTGGGCGTCTAATCTTTGCATCGCATAAGATTTTTTTGAGTAAGTACACTATGATTTCTTTGCTGAAAGCTATACAATTGGTATTTCATCATCATCATGTCATAAAAAACTGTATAATTGTTGTATTACTGTGTTCTGGCAATAAAGGAACGTTGAACTTTAAAAAAGTCAATAAGTGGTAAATCGTCTCGCGCTACCTTTAATGCTTTCGGTCTGTCTTTGTACACAAGATAATTTTTCTATTTCTTCAGCAGGACTGTCCCGAGGAACCTTTTAAGGCTGGCAATCGTCACCTGTTGGTACTGTCGGCAGCGTCAAACATGTTATAAGTCGCCATGGTTTAGCGACGCGCGCGTTATTGCGTGCGGCGCGTGTTACTGACGGCGCGCGTTGATTGTACAACACGTTAATAACTTTAATTCCAATACTAAATGAAAAAAACCGCCTGTATAATTCCCGTTCCCATGGTAATCCCGGGAGAATACATACCCTATGTTACTCTCGGAACTGAGACGAATCTAATGACACCTCACACTTCAAAATCCATTGAGCCGTTTAGGCTGCAGGGCGTATCAAAGAATGATACATACATACATAAATACATACGCTCGAAAAACATAACCCTCCTTCGACAGTCGGGTAAAAATACCGCCGTGGCCTAAGCTTTGTGGCCTAGTGGTTTGACCTATGGCCTCTCTAACAGGTGGTCGAGAGTTCGAACCCAGGCTCGCATCTCTGATTTTTTCGGAATTTATGTGTGAAACTACATTTGAAATTTACCATGAGCTTTACAGTGAAGGAGAACATCGTGAGGAAACTGAATTCAACTGCGAAGAAAATACATCAACATTCCTATTTATACCAAGCAGCACTGTGGCCGCAAAAGGAATGTGGATGAGTTGGCACTAGTGACCAAGTAGTACTGTGGTCGATAAAAGAAAGTGGACGAGTTGGCACTGTGGTCAAAATAGGAATGTAGATAAAATGATATTGACGATATCAGAAAGTGGACGAGTTAGGAAGGTGACGATTTAGGCATTGTAGGCTGACGACATGGCACTGTGGACGATTTAAGAAGGTGACGAAATGGAACGATGTCGTAGTGAGACAAGCAATGTTCCAAAAACAAAAACGCTCGAACCAACCAACTTGCACCACAAACGAATACACACATCGTTATAAGAAGCCAGTGAAAGCTACGCATTCCACTAATGCCACCATATTCATACATAGCGTACGGAACCGCGCCGCACGAGAACGGGCTGTTAATTGGTGCAAGCTTTGGGGTTCTGTGGCGGGGGCTTTCCGGGAACTTACCTGAGCTTTTAGTCAAGAAAACAAAAGCTTGCGACGGTGACTTAATGGACGCATTACATGTATTTACTTCCCAGTTCCTACTAATATTGCAAATACGAAACTTCGTGTGGATGTGTGTGCGAGTAGCAAAGTAAAAAGTGACATGATCATGTTGGAACGGAGGCGGAGACGGATGAGGAGGTAAGTAGCTTCGATTCCGAAGGCGAAGGTGAAAGTGAAAAAAATATAAATTCATGCACTTTTAAAGGAATAGAAAGTTAAAAATGTTTTATTTCAAATACAACCAGTAGTAATCAAGGAGAATTAGGAAGAAGCAAACTATTTCACAAGCAACAGTTTTGTGGCATTGTGGAAGTAAACTAAGGATTCTTTACAACTCCGCAAAAAATTGCGGAGACGGATGCGGAGGTACGATTTCTTGCGGAGAATCCGTAGTTACGGAGGCGGAGGCGAAGTTCCGTTGAAACCGTAAATATAGACCTCTGCATTGTTATCATCATATTTAATGATGGATTAAACATCATGATTTTCTGCCAAGTTTCTTGCGGGACATTCTTTTTGGAAATGATGGTCTTTACGAAAGCGTTGGTGGTAGAGATAAACTACGATAACATGGCCCATTATCATCATCATCAGCCTATGTTCGTCCACTGCTAGACATAGGCCTCTCCCATGGCACGCCACTGAGCACGATCCTCGGCCACTCTCATCCAGCTCTTGCCAGCCGCCTTGCGAAGATCATCGCTCCACCGTGTCTGAGGACGTCCCACGCTACGTTTGCCGATCCGTGATCTCCACTCAAGAACTCGTCTACCCCAACGGTTATCGGTTCTTCGGGTTATATGGCCGGCCCATTGCCACTTCAGCGTGCTAATGCGGTGGGCTATGTCGATAACTTTGGTTCTCTGTCGGATCACTTCGTTACGAATTCGATCTTTTAGAGAAATTCCGAGCATAGCCCTTTCCATAGCACGTTGAGTAACTTTAAATTTGTGGACCAGCCCTACAGTGAGTGTCCATGTTTCGGCACCGTATGTCATGACGGGTAGGACGCACTGATTGAAGACTTTCGTCTTTAGACTCTGTGGAATTGGCGATGTGAAGACTTGACGCAGTTTCCCATACGCTGCCCATCCCAGCTGTATTCTTCTGTTGGCCTCTTTCTCGAAGTTGTTTTTACCCAATTGCATAGTTTGCCCGAGGTAAACATACTCCTTAACAACCTCGAGAATATTGCCTTGAAGTGCAATTGGTTCCGGACTTACATATTCATTGAACATAACCTTGGTTTTATCCAGGTTCATCCGAAGACCAACGCGTTGAGAAGAATCAGCTAGGCCATTCAACATATGTTGCAAATCTTGCAGCGTTTCCGCCACGATGACGATATCATATGCAAATCGCAAGTGTGAGAGGTACTCGCCATTTATGTTAATGCCGCGCCCCTTCCAGTCCAGCGTCTTGAACACATCCTCCAATAACATGGCCCGCCCCTCCAAAATTCAAAGAAGTCTTCAATGTATTTGTGAAAGTTTTTATAAAGCACCACCAAAACTTACAACGCACGTGTACGTGCTGAGACAGTAAAATGAAACAAAAACAGTCTACTACATACACACTCTTTCGTAAGATTGTGACATAATACATTGAAATAGTAATTTGGAGGGGCGGGCCATGTTATCGTAGTTTAATCATCATCATCATCATCATCACCATCATCATTTCAGCCGAAAGACGTCCACTGCTGAAGATAGGCCTCCCCCGAGGCTCGCCAAACAAGTCGGTCCTGTGCCATCCGCATCCAACGAGTACCCGCAACCTTAACCCGGTCTTCGCTCCATCTTGTTGGCGGCCTACCTACACTGCGTCTTCCGGTCCGCGGACGCCACTCGACTCATGGAGGTATAAATAACATGTTTGTAATATATGTATACTTAGTAAACTGTTGTCGTGTCTTTCAGGTTACAGAAATTAGAACAAGCAGGACGAAATTTGACTTGCAGATCATGTAAACATGCGTAAAAGGTTCATGTCGTTCTTAATTATTGACAGGTGAACATACTTTGATAAATATTCAATTTTTAACCTTGATGCCCTAAAATCGTACCTGCTGAAAATCAATGACCGATGTGCCGTGAACATGAAACAGAAGAAAGATATTTACAAGTGCGAGTCGGACTTGCGCACGAACGGTTCCGTACCATCATCTATCATCATCATCATCATCCCAGCCTATTTACGTCCCACTGCAAGGCACAGACCTCCTCTCCGAATGCGGGGGCTTGGGCCGTAGTTCCCACGCGGGCCCAGTGCGGATTGGGAATTTCACACACACCATTGAATTACTTCGCAGGTGTATGCAGGTTTCCTCACGATGTTTTCCTTCACCGTAATGCTCATGGTAAATTACAAATGTAATTTCGCACATAAATTCCGAAAAACTCAGAGGTGCGAGCCGGTATTTGAACCCACGACCCTCTGCTTGAGAGGCCATAGGTCAAACCACTAGGCCACCACGGCTATGCTATTCTATGCATAATCATCTATAAAATTGGCAAAACACCTCATTACTGTTGTATGGGAGCCCCACTTAAATATCGTTTGATTTCAATTTTTTTTTTTAATTGTATTTGATTACCATGAGCTTACGGTGACAAAAAAAATAGGAAACAAATTCACCTGCGAAGTATTCAATGGTGTGTGTGAAGTATCCAATCCGCACTGGGCTCGCGTGAGAACTACGGCTCAAACGGTATAGAACGGTAAATGAACGAATGAATGAATGAATGAACTTTTTGCTCTCCCTCCACCCAATGCCGGTAGCGAAGAAAAACTCAAATCAAACCCTTATAAAATTCACACAATTCTAGTCTACATACTGCTCATAAATTACAGTCACATAACTAAGCCAAATTATTTCAAATCGCTTGGTTTTCCCAACCACCGCTGCCTCCGCCAAAACTAAACGGTGTTTGTAAAACTGTATTAAGTGCACTTACGACATTTTGTATCATAACTGAATCTAACTAACTAGCGTATTTAAAGGGAGCCATACCGGCAAGGGCTAAGCTAAGTTATAAATTAAGGTAAATTACTACCGGTTTTCGGTCCAAATTTATGGAATTATTATTTAAGGACAGTATAATCTGTACATCATGTGATGACGAGGTGACGTTGATAATTAATTAGTCATGAATTCGGTTTGGGTTCCGTTTGGGCATAAACTAAGAGGTTTTATTGTGTAGGTATCTACACCGTGTTTATTACTTCCGTTAAATATACACACACAGCACACTCACAGAAACTAAATAGGTCAACTCAACTTTAAACATGGAACTACCGTCTCACTCGCAGTGAAAATATACGGATCACTCACGTCTTAAAACGAGTTTAACTTGACATGTTTCGGGCTAATCCGAGCCACAAGTCACGGCGGCTGCCAAACGTGCACTGACAAACATGTCGAGTAAAACTCGTTTTAAGACGTGAGTAATCCGTATATTTTCACTTTGATCTCCTCAACTGATGGTCAATGTACAGGGTTATTTGTAATTCACTGACATCCTCTTAACCCTGAATTCCTATCACTCAAACAAATCTTTTTTGTTTTACGACTTTTTTAAATGAAGCACTTTTTTTCCCATACAAATACACAGAGTATCGTAAAAATAAGAGGTAATGCAATGCACATTGTGCACCAGTAGACATTAACTAAAATAGCTGACTTGCTTATTCCTACATGAGATCTGTAAATAGCTGACTTGCTTATTCCTACATGAGATCTGTAAATAGCTGACTTGCTTATTCCTACATGAGATCTGTAAATAGCTGACTTGCTTATTCCTACATGAGATCTGTAAATTTTTTGCAGTGGAAGAACTGCGTTGCGGAACTTGGCATTTGGTTACTTGGAGTTTCCTGTTTTGATGGGATGTTTATAAAAACATTTAGATACCTACATAATTGAACGAATAATGTTCTAATTGAAAATGGAAATCGCCCGTCCATTAATTCCACGCAAATCCGCGGGGAAAGCAGTTGTGGACAATCGCGTGTCTGTTGCCATAATATTTACAACAAAAACTTCAAAAATTGAACGATGGCAAATGTTTTTGGAACGATTTTATGCCAAGGATTTACTTATTCTACTAGGGCGCAAGCCACACAGAAGACATTGGACGGGGGCGCGTCGCAGTCGCGGCGCCCCTTGACTCAGTTGTCATACAAAATGTACAGAAACGTCGCGGTCCAAAGCCAGACAGAAGAGACGGGGCGGAGACGCGGCCGCGAACAAACGACGCGAACTGTGACGCGCCCCCGTCCCACGTCTCTTCTGTCTTCTGTGTTGTGTGTGTGTGCGCAAGCGCGCCTAAGTACTCATCATCATCATCATCGTCATTTTAGCTAAAATACGTCCACTGCTGAACATAGGCCTCCCCCAAGGCTCGCCAAACAGATCGGCCCTGTGCCATCCGCATCCAATGCTTTCCCGCCACCTTAACCAGGTTGTCGCTCCATCTTGTTCGAGGCCTACCTAAACCGCGTCTTCCGGTCCGCGAACGCCACTCGAGATCAGTTCTACGAGCGATGTGCCCTGCCCACTGTCACTTAAGTCTAGCGATTCTTCGAGCTATGTCCGTGACTTTAGTTCTTGATTTTATCATTTCTAATGCGATCCCGCATAGAAACTCCAAGCATAGCCCTCTCCATCGCCCTCTGAGTGACTTTGAGCTTTCTTATGAGGCCCATCCTTTGCGGCCACGTCTCAGTGCCTAAGTACTACAATGGGTTAACTGAAACGCAAAGCAATTTCGTTTAGTAAAACGCTAAATTAAACTATCATTTATATGAACTTGGCAACCATCCGGCAGTAAATCGAAAAGGATCACAACTTCCTTTAAAAGCCACCGCTAATTAGCCGAGCTTTCGTGTTTATTAAATTAATTAAAAAATAATAATTGTGTTATTTCCCGCTCGAGTGATTCGTAACGAAGATGCTGATAAGTTATAATTGGGTAGTTCTACGATAAGAGGTGATATTTTGTCTCTCCCCTGCCATCTTTCGTCCAAAATTTCAAGTGTTTAAAAAGTATACCTAAGCGATACAGGGTGTTACAAAATAACCCCTAAAGCCTGAAACCCCATGAAAAGTAAATAAAACTGTAATTTTGCGCGCTGTTCTTTTTTTTGTAAAAAAAAATATATACTAATTTAATTCTTTACTGGAGTACCTACTTCCATACCCTTCAGTTATTACGGGTAATTTTGTAACACCCTGTATAAATACTCCACGATGTTGTGTGTACATTTTGATTTCTTCCAGATGTTTAAAAAAGAAAATTTTCATCATCAAAAAGGTTGCCAGGGGAACTTTAGTGTAAGGGACAATATTTGTTTCAGTTTTTAAAATAAAAATGCAAGCTTTAAGTATTTTTGGTCATTCGGTTACATTCGTCCCTTATCCAAATTTATAAAATAAATGATACTAAACTATTTAAATGGGTCAAAGTGTTTTTATATTAACTGATTTGCCGATAAAACGGGATAACTAGATTTAAGAAAGTACAAGTTAAATATATATTAAAGAAAGAAAGAAAGAAAGAAAGAAAGAAAGAAGACATTTATTCACTTTTACAAGACACACAAATACAAGAAAGTACACACACATTCAAACAAATAAACAAGGTTCACAAAACAACGAAGTAATAAATACTCAGATCTGCATGTGTGTCCATGCAAAAGTGAAACGGTCGCTGACTCAGCATTATGCTGAGGCGTTAGACGCCTGCAGCGCTGATTTTCTGCCAGAACCGCCTTAAACGTAAAACGTAAAAGGATTTCATTTTCTGGCGAATTCTTGATTAAAGCATGTGTTTTTACAGTGGACGTCGATAGAACCTCTTATCGTAGAATCACCCAATTAAGATAATGCCGATTGATAGCGGTTACCGGTTTATAATTTTAATTGTTTCGTAAACATTTCACTGCACTGAATAAAGTCGGTCGAGAAATTCCTTTGCCACCCTAAGGTGTAATGCCAGTTGTTATAGCTCGAACCATCAAAGGCTATTTTCACTTGCATGGCAATGTGACAATCGGCCTTATTGTCTTTATTCTCATGGTGGAACTGACATTAAAAGTGTTAAGCACTTACTTGGTCGACTATACGTATAATAGTTTTATTCCTACTTATATTATATTTGATTGAATGTTTGTAACGCTTTTGATTGTTTTTAATAGGACGACAGTCCCCAAGAACAAAGTATTAAGTGCAAAATTATAGTTTCGTGAAATTGCCGTTTAAAGTTGGGCTCAAGTTAAAATCTCAATATTTTCGTAATAAGTAATCTAACACTAAAACTACTTATAAATACCTCTTGATATGGTTATACTTCTAATTTATGTAAGATTGTTTGTTTTATTTTTTTTATATTTGTAGATAAATGGCGTTTTTTATTACTTTACGACTTTGTTCTGTGGATTAAGAGGCGTCGCATATTCATAAACGACTTTGTTCATTGTTCAATGGAGTACCGAAATTAAATAAAAGTCTTATTTGCATATAAGACATTATTCATTGAAGCTTTGTGTAAATATCAGGTCGTATGTAAAACTAATTATGTTTCGGCAATACTAGATGTAATACCAATACCTTAAAATATATCAGAATATATTAATTTAATAATTGCAAAAACTTCCAATTAATTTACAAGCAAACGACAAAAAATAATGTTCACTCTAACTCGTACGATCTCCGCAGAACAACGGCGCAAGTGACGTTGCACCGCGACGCGGCCGGTACGTCTTGTTAAGAACAAGATCGTAAGCGTTCATGCCACAGTGTACGTCGAAACGTTTTTCATTTAAGACTATGTTCAATTGGGTATCTCAGTAAATATAACACAAAATAAATAAATAAAAATGTAGTCATGTAGTTCGTTTGATGCTTAGTTTAAATCTGTAAAAAAAGCTATTTCGTCTCATTTTTCCATACGACTATGTTTTTTTATTTTCTAAAAAAAAATAAAAAAAATAAAAATAGAAAAAGATACTTCATACTTAACTTGTAAAAGTTGGCCTAGTAGCGCCATCTCTTGGTCCAGGTGAGCGGGTAGCTCCGAAGGAGTGTTGAAGTCTCTCAGTAGAGGGCATAACATAGATGCGCTTTATCACTGCCTAAATGTGATTATAACAGACTGAAGTGTACGATGTATGGGAAAGATTCGTCGCTAACTTCTAGACCAGTGGTGGTGTAGGGGTAAGCACGCAGCACGGAACGCTGAGGACCTGGGTTCGATTCCCAGCATTGGTCTTTTTTCTGGGGTTTTTTCTGTGCATCTATATTTCAGTTTGTATTTAGTTTGAAATATATGTTTTTATAGTAATTAACGTGACAAGGGGGTAATATAGAGAGGGAGCTGTAAAAATTATCAGAATTGGTGTGATGTAAAATTGTAAATTATGATTATGAATTATGGATCGCCCCGTAACTGTCGTACTCACGGGCGTAGCCAGGTTGCAGTATCAGAAAATAAAACAAGTAAAGAAATATTTTGAGAATTTTTGTGGTCGTACCTACTCATAGATTTAACTGCGATTTTTATATTATGCTGTCATCGTCCTCAATTTTTAATCTGCACTATTAACAAGATTTGTCTTTAGTTAATTACAAGTATTTTAGATAACGCTTGCTAATTGGGAGTACAAATGAAAATTTACTTATGAAATCGTCTGTCAAATCAGTACTAATTCATTTAATCTCCACTATTTAAAATCAAAACAAATATAAAAATAACGATACATAAAAAAATAGTGACATCTCTGAGGAAAATTAGTAGCTGCTAAATAACTATTAACAAGTCATTTGACATTATTACGCTAGTACTATTAGTTATTCTGTGTTATTACAAGCTTTTATTTAACTTCGCGTGCACGTTCGTCAAATATTGCAAGCTAAATTTTAACCTGTCATAGTGTCCCATTGCTGGGCAAAGGCCTCGCCTCTTGGCCTCCACAACTCCCGGTCTGGCGCAATGCCAGGCCAGTCCTTTGCGTACCGACACTATGACAGGCCAAAAAAAAAATTAACCACTTCTAATGGTCGGATTGACTTAATATTACTTATACATACGTAGGTTTGATGATAACACAAGTGCAGTTAGCAAAATGTTAGCCAGTAAAAAAGTCTATATCAAAAATTATAGTCGCGCCCTAAACTTTAACTTACGACATTTTAATTTATTTTGGAGTAAACATGTACTTACGCTACTTTAATTCGGTCACTCATAGAGCGCAACCTTGTATCGATCAAATTAATTTCAATTGTTGATTTGATACCTTCAAAGGTTCCGAAGATTTTACGATAAAGGTAAATAGAATTGAAAAACCGCAATCAAAACGGCGAACAAAAGGTAGCATAAGTGAAAATCTTAAGTAATGACCTGTTGTAAATACGTAGTAGTGCACAGAATTGATATGGAGCTTAAGTCACTTTTCAAATTTGGAACGTTAATTTGTTTATACAACGTTACTACTACAACAACAGGTCATTTACTACAGCTTTTCACCTTATAACTACCTATAAGAACTTGAAAATTGGAAATTGAAGATATAGTGTCTAAGCCTAATATTATTGGAGAGACCAAAGCGTCATAATTCACAAAGATTAACTATTTTATGCGCTTAAATAACTCAATTTAAGCCACAATAGATGGCTTGGACACGTGGAAGGTTGGAAGAGAATCGAGCCGTGAAAAGAGCGTACTTGGGACGACCGAGTGGATGTAGACGGGTTGACGAGGAAGAGAGATCTTTCGGGTCTCGGGGTCGAAGGCTGGCAAGAGTTGGCCAAAGATCGCAAAGCATGCTTAGTCTGGTGTTGGAGGCCAAGACCCACTTCGGGTCACCACGTCCAGCTAGTAAGAGAGTACAGAGAGAGGGAGATTAAGAGAGAGTATAGAGTATGGCCGTCGTGGCATGGTAGTTAATGACCTATCATGCCACGACGGCCATAGAAAGCACACACTAAATTTCATTGTTATTTCATTTACTTTTTCATTTCATTTTTTTTTTTTGTGGAAGGAGATGGAATACAAACTTTACTCGCCCATATTTTTGC
The DNA here is from genome assembly GCA_947859365.1 of Archips crataeganus. NCBI lineage: Eukaryota > Metazoa > Arthropoda > Insecta > Lepidoptera > Tortricidae > Archips > Archips crataeganus. The sequence goes on from OX402058.1 coordinate 17,425,874, forward strand.
TCGTTTTTCAGTTGTTGTGGTTAGTTTGAGTCGTTCGTTTTGTTTTTCGTTTTTTTGTGAATCATTTAATTATCTCGGGGAAAATTTGTGTTCTATGAATGTACCATACAATGCATGTGTTAGCCAATAAATGTAGATAATGTGATTTCCGAAACAATAAAATAAATTATTTATATTATAGTAATAGTACAATATTAAACTGTAATGTTGTATCAAGTAGGTATTAGGTTTAAGTTATATTGTAGTGCCCTATTACAGGGTTTCATGTCTGGGAAATGTACTAGTTTTTAAGATCCAATGTACCCATGAAAACAATTAATAAATGACTAAATGACTACCTACAAGGACCAATAAGCACACATTTATGTTTTATTTTTTTCATAAATTTACCTAGGTACCTACTTTTTAGGGTTCCGTAGTCAACTAGGAACCCTTATAGTTTCGCCATGTCTGTCCGTCTGTCTGTCTGTCTGTCTGTCCGCGGCTAAGCTCAGAGACTGTTAGTACTAGAAAGCTGTAATTTGGCATCAATATATATATCAGTCACGCCGACAAAGTGATTGAATAAAAAAAAGTAAAAAAAATTTTTTTAGGGTACCTCCCATAGACGTAAAGTGGGGGTGATTTTTTTTCTCGGCTAACCCTATAGTGTGGGGTATCGTTGGATAGGTCTTTTAAAACCATTTCGGGGTTGCTAACATGATTTTTCTATTCAGTGATCTGTTTGCGAAATATTCAACTTTAAAGTGAAAATTTTCATTAAAATCGGCCGTCCCCCCCCCCCCCCTCTAAAATCTAAACTGTTGGGTGGAAAAATTTGAAAAAATTCAGTAGGGTAGTAAATATATCAAATTTACTAGGAAAATTATAGCGGCTAAGATTGCTTGGAAATTATTTGTAGTTTAAGAGTAAATAGTAGCCTAAGGTATAAAACATACCTAAACTTGGATGATTCCGTACACATACGAAATCCTTAGAAAAATATTACTTGATTTTTTCGTAATGGCTACGGAACCCTACCTTGGGCGTGTCCGACACGCTCTTGGCCAGTTTTTTCTTTCTGTGAGTGTCGAATCTGTCTTTGATACGTTCCTCCTCGTCCCCCTCCTTCTCCTCCTCTCAGAATTAGAGGACTTGGGCTTGGGAACGTGGGCCCAGTGAAGATTAGGAAATTCATTATACACCATTGATTTACTCGCCAGTGCTTTACGATATTTTCTATCATCTTCGTAAAGATCGTGGTAAATTTCAAATGTAATTTTGAACAACATGAATTTCGATAAACTAATATGTGCGAGGCTGGGTTTGAATCCACAATTCACTGCTTAAGAGGCCCCTATGGGTCCTATGGGCCAAACCACAGGGCTACAAAGGCGTTTTTTTTTAATTGAAGAATTACCCCCTTATCGTGTTAAGTAGGAGAATGAAGGCAATATGGAACAATGACTTTCTCGTGATATGTCCTTGAAGATTCCGTACAATATCGCAGGAAACATGTGATTAATTTTATCATGAAAAGAAACAAGCGAAATTGTACTAACTGTCACGTAGCCAGTCATTATACGACATAAAAGTTATACGACACATTTTATAAACAATTTATAGCATTAATTATAAAACCCTAAAACCTTTACAAACAGAGCCGCGGGGAAGGCTAGGTTAATTATATACGTCGTGGTGAACGGTAGCTATTGTCTGATGGAAGCTTTCTAGAAATAGGATCCATTGTTGCTCGGCCCTGACATTTATCTATTATTTATAATATGGAACACCCCGTGCAGTTTTTATCGTTAAGTGGAATCTCTGCATTCCGACTACGATTTAGTTCGAGTAACCTTTTCTACTCCATGGCAATATGTATATACCTACATGTATTCTAAGTACAGCAACAGCATGTAGTAGTCACCAGAGTTAGAACATCATTCATTACATCAAGCGTTAATGTCAAACTTCTTTGTCAGCATAAAGATTTTTTACTTACATATTTTTTTGCCCACTAATTGTTGCTTTAAATGTATTCACAAAAAAAAACACAAATGTATTTTTATTTTCATTTTAGTGATGAAACTCAAGTGGCGCTTATTTTTTTAACATTATATAAAATTCTTACTTGTTACACAATATACTAATGCTGTAAAAATAAACCATATTTTGCAATGTTCGACATGTAACAAGAGCGGTTAACTACGTTCTACATTTTAACGATATGTCAATGAACCGTTTCCGGTACCTACTTATTAAGGCCTTGGACGGAATATACGTTGTACGATACACATTGTTTGCATTATATTATTTATATCAATACGTAAAATATATGTACCTACGTAAAGGATTTGTATTTAGAGAAGCGAGAAATCTTAACATAAAAGAAAACTTACAGAAAACAATAACAAAGTGGCTTCAATATACATCAATACATTACCAACTTATATTTTATAAACATTTTATATTTCCAATAGTGAAAAAAAAAAGCAAAAAGAATAATCCACCATAGGCCCCGACGAGATTCGAACTCGTGATCTCCTGTTTACTAGACAGGCGCTTTAACCAACTAAGCCACGGCGCCTCTGCATGATACAGTGAAATTTAGCTTCACTTCACTGAAGTCAGAACAAGGTTTCTTATCTCATCGGCAGAACAAATATTGTACTGATGATAAAATTTAGGTTATTACACTTCAAATTGATTCCTAATTGATAATAAAGTTTAAGTAATTCATAATAGGCAGTAAGTAATGTATAATAAGAATAAATAAGTATTAACTGCAAATTGAGACTAAATATATATCTACGTATATATCTACTAGCTGTTCTAATTTGTTTCGAGAAAAACTCTTTAATATTCTTATACTAGCTGTTCATCATCATCATCATCGCAGCCTTTATCGATACCTTAGCGCACAATCGTATTAATTACAATCCAGTGCACAGTTAAGTAGTAGTTTTCATTAGGACATACAGTGCTAATTTAAATGTGCACTACATTGTAATTAAAGATAAAGATAATTTAATCAAATAATTTCAGTACAAAATAACTAGAAATACGATTATTTTACAAAAGGCCAATGTAACACGCGTGCCTGCACTAGGGTAATTAATACGATTGCGCGCGTATCGATATACGTCCCGCTGCAGGGCACAAGGCCTCCTCTCAGAATGAGAGGACTTGAGCCGTAGTTCTCACGCGGGCCCACTAGCTGTTGCCCGCTATTAAAAAAAACCGGCCAAGAGCGTGTCGGACACGCCCAAGGTAGGGTTCCGTAGCCATTACGAAAAAATAAAGTAATATTTTTCTAAGGATTTCGTATGTGTACGGAATCATCCAAGTTTAGGTATGTTTTATACCTTAGGCTACTATTTACTCTTAAACTACAAATAATTTCCAAGCAATCTTAGCCGCTATAATTTTCCTACTAAATTTGATATATTTACTACCATTCTGAATTTTTTCAAATTTTTCCACCCACCAGTTTAGATTTTAGAGGGGGGGGGGACGGCCGATTTTAATGAAAATTTTCACTTTAAAGTTGAATATTTCGCAAACAGATCACTGAATAGAAAAATCATGTTAGCAACCCTGCAATGGTTTTAAAAGACCTATCCAACGATACCCCACACTATAGGGTTAGCCGAGAAAAAAAAAATCACCCCCCCTTTACGTCTATGGGAGGCACCCTAAAAAAATTTTTTTTACTTTTTTTTATTCAATGACTTTGTCGGCGTGACTGATATATATATTCATGCCAAATAACAGCTTTCTAGTACTAACAGTCTCTGAGATTAGCCGCGGACAGACAGACAGACAGACAGACAGACGGACAGACATGGCGAAACTATAAGGGTTCCTAGTTGACTACGGAACCCTACAAAAGGTAAAATATGATTTCACATATTGTTTCCAATATTGTCATTTCCGATTTTTTGATTTGTGTACGGATTTTTTTTAATCAACCCGGCAAAAATGTGCCACGAGCTTTTCCCCTCGTGTATTGTGTTCGGTTACGTTTACGAACTTGGGCGAAACGTGGCCACTAACGATGGGCCTCATAAGAAAGCTCAAAGTCACTCAGAGGGCGATGGAGAGGGCTATGCTCGGAGTTTCTCTGCGGGATCGCATTAGAAATTATGAGATCCGCGCAAGAACTAAAGTCACGGACATAGCTCGAAGAATCGCTAGACTTAAGAGTGGCAGTGGGCAGGGCACATCGCCCTTTTTATTTTTTATTTGGATAAATATATTTTTTTTTATGTTAGAGAGGCCAGACAAACGAACTAGTGGGTCACCTGATGTTAAATGATCACCACTGTCCATAGACAACCGCAGCGCTTTACGCGATGCCAGTGCGTGGTCGGCCCTAACAATTTTTCAATTTTTTCAATACAAACTTTCATTCCATCTAACTAAATGCTCAGACTTCAATATAAATGCTCCGATCAGAAGGTTGAGTGTTCAGATCACGTCGGGGTCACCATTTTAGGGAAGTAATGTCTATAAAAGAGTGAATGCAAATACGAGAGTATAATGATAAATTCCCTTTTTTAGGGACGTAATGTCTAGTCTATAAAAGAGACGAATGCAAATATGAAAGTATAATAATAAATTCCCTTTTTTATTGCCAAGAGTACACCGGCATACAGATACAATCAGACCGGCGAGAAGCAACTGGCGATCCGGTAAGCCTACCGAATGCATCATAATACATCATTTCAGTCGAAAGGCGTCCACTGCTGCTTGTCGCTTTCAGTCGTTTGGCTACATGGTCTTATATGGCTATTTAAACATGATATTAAAGTGGCGGGGTGCAGAGTTGGTCGCTAGTTTATGGTGCTGACTGTACTAGTAATAGTAATAGAATCTGTCGTTTTTCGGGGGAACTAAGAAAACAACCAAAATAAGATGAGATGTATCAAAGCTAAGATTTTATTTTATTTCCTTTTATATTGAGTCTGTGAATGAGCGGGGGGCAGAGGCCCTACCACGAAGTGCATAATTCGAACTTCGTTTCGTGCCGTCCCGCTCACGCTAATATGATTTGACACGAGAGTGAGAGGGATAATGCGATACGAACTTCGATTTTCGAATTTCGTAGTAGCGCCTCAGGTGTAGGATCGAGTTGGTGGCGGAGTGGAGTGCTAAGGGGTGGCATACTTCCTGTTAGCTTTAGCGCCTTCCTTTCGACTGGTTCATTTAATTAGTCAATTTTGGATGGACTAGGCGGGAGAGGAGGTGCTGAGTGGTTAAGGGCCTACCGAGATTTTCGCGCTAATCGATTTTGGGTGGGCGATTTCGGGCGTGGGGGAGGCACGACGGCTCAAGATAGCTTGGTTGGACTGCGCGTGTTTTTGGGTATTTTATTTTCATCTTATTACTAAAAAAAATACATATTTTAAAAATGTAGCAAAACTACGCCCTAGAAAACCTCTTGTTTTATTAACATTAAAAAAGTCATGACCTGCCGTGCAGTATTAGCGTCGTACTACGCTACGAGTATATTTTATTTTTTAGAGACGACTTTGGATTTTTTTTCTATCAAGAGAACTACAAGTAATCGTGTTTCGATAAGCACTTGTCACTAGAGTGAATCCTCAAATATCTTACTTATGAATTTCAGGACATGGCATTGCTATGATACAGCACGAGTTTAAATGAATGCAATAAATGCGCCAAAAACACAGTAGGGCCTTAAAGCGAAGGCAAGCGTCAGAAGCGTTAGACAATACGGCCTCCGGACGCGCTCCATCTTGTTGGAGGCCTACCTACACGTCGTCTGTGCCAGTGGGTTACCTATCAAAATTTAGAATTATTTTTTTCCGAATATTTAAAATCCCGAATGCTTCATTTATCCGAATGCATTTTTTTCTGAAACTGTAAATATTTCAGGATTTTTATAAAACAACCCTAACCTAACCTAAAGGGTTCTACACGATGCTCCTGAAATAAATCCTGAAATATTTACAGTTTCAGAAAAAAATGCTTTCGGACCAATGAAGTTTTCGGGATTCTAAACCTTCGGAAATAAAAGTTTCTAAAGATCTTTAGGATCCCGTGCCAGTGAAACTAACTCCATGGTAATCGGGCACATGTGACGTGTCGCTGCGATTCAGTTCACGGCCGCGCCAGGCGCGTGCGCAGCCTAATGGCTGTTGTTGTGGACACGCCATACTGACCTGCGATTGGGCACGAGGGGCAAAACAACCACAAAATGGAAAAAAATCCTCATCATCTCAGCCCACGCGGGCCCAGTACGAATTGGGAACTTCACACACACCGTTGGATTTCTTCTAAAGTGTGTGCAGGTTTCCTCACGATGCTTTCATTCACCGATCTTCTAATACATAAAAATCTCGTGTCATGGTGTTTGTTATCGAACTCCTCCGAAACGGCTTGACCGATTTTTATGAGATTCATTTCTCCACACTTGGTAGGTTAGGTTATATAGGCTGTTTAGCTTGATTTTAGCTGAGAATAGGTCGTAGGCTATTTTTTATACCCCGATTCCTCGCAGACGGAGTAGCGGGCAACAGCTAGTACTAACAATAAAATTTTATTATAAATTTCGCACATAAATTCCGAAAAACTCAAGAGGTTCCAGCCGCCGAATTCAAACCTGCTTGAAAGGCAAGGTATTAATTAAGACCATCACGGTTTCTTAAGAGCGTTTATACCTGCTGAGCTGGCGACGTTGCATTTTTGATAGTTTTTCTCGATTACTCCATAAAAATTGAATGAACATTAAAAATGTGGTGTATAAGAATTGTTCTAATATATAAGTTAATTTGTCCACTGCAATAATTATTCGTGATAGACTTTTATTTTCTTTAGAAACAAACAAATTATTACATAACGGTTTTTAAAGAAAAATAAAAGTATATCACGAATAATTATTGCAGTAGACACATTATCTTATATATTAGAACAATTCTTATTGACCACATTTTTAATTTTCATTCAATTTTAATGGAATAATCGAGAAAAACTAACAAAAATGCAACGTTGCCAGCTCAGCAGGTATAAACGCTCTTAAAAACAATTGCTCGAGGTGAAATATGTTATCACAAGATTAATTTAGGCAAAGGTTACAGTTAAATGTTATATGTAACAATCACGCCTCCTTCCTAACAAAGGGGTAGGCAGAACCTATTTGTTTCCACCTGCTATATACGAAAATAAATAAAAAGTAATAAATAATGATTGAAGCCGTGGTGGCCTTGGTCGTGGGTTCGAGTCCGGGCTCGCACCTCTGAGTTGTGCTAAATTACATCATGAGGAGACCTGAGAAGAAATTCAATTGTGGGCGTGAAGTTTCCAATCCGCACTGACCCCGCGTGGGAACTACGGCCCAAGCCATCTTAATCTGAGAGGAGCCCTGCGCCCTGCAGTGGAGCGTATAAAGGCCGGGATAATGATGATGAAATAATATTTATTATTTTTCTGCTGACGCTACGTCGTTATCACAGGCTGTATTAGCGTGAGAACGATGCGCAAGCGCCGCAAAAACGTTTAAAAATAATTATGTTTTAAATAATAAACAAATTACACACATATTTGGGATTCATGATTATTTATACAAGTGATTTATTCAATAACCTTTAATTTCAATACTAGATGGAAAAAATCCCGCATGTATAATTCCCGTTCCCACGGGAATTCCGGGAAAATACATAAGTACTTATGTCAGTCTCGGAACTGAGACGAATCTAATGACACCTCACACTTCAAAATCCATTGAGCCGTTTAGGCCGCAGGGCGTCAGGGCGTGCCAAAGAATGATACATACATACATACATAAATACATACGCCCGAAAAACATAGCCCTCCTTCGACAGTCGGGTGAAAATATGAATGAACTGAACACTCAGTACGAAAGATGCTGATGGTTTGGATTCATTCTTAAGAGAATTGTATGTATGTATGTAAAACAGTTTTACATAAAAACATGATTTAACAGTTAACCAGAGAAACAAAATGTACAAAGGCGAACTTATCCCTCATAGGGATCTCCTCCAGTTAACTTTTAAATGATGGACAGAATATCAGAAACACCGATTTTAATAAAAAAAGTGATTTTCCAATCCATTACAAAAATAATAGACGCTTTGTTTCAATGTAAGTATCTACAATACGTTTAATTTTAGTTCACCACTGACAGATTGCTTGCCTTCATTTCATTTCCAACTTTAACACCATACAAATAAAGTAGTTATTACATAATCTGCAAACGTGGGTAACAGTATTCTAAAATTGGCTTTATTTGTAGGTCGTTAAAGTTGAATATGAAATGAAGACAAACCATCTGTCAGTGGTAAACTTTATGTAATTTTACTGTAACTGCGACTTAAGCGTGGTCCCGAGTGGTCTAGAAAAAGTTGGTCCTGAGGCCTTATTGTCTAACGGTTCTGACGCTTGTCTTCGCTTTCGCCATCTCTTTCTGTCATGATTTTATACCGTTTGACAGAAAGAAATAGCGATTGCGAAGGCAAGCGTCAGAAACGTTAGACAATTATTAATAAGCCTGCTGATCACCGATTTAAAATAATCGTTTTAGTTAGGGCATTCCTAAGTTTTTTAACTTCCTCTTTTAATTTCGACATCAATTGCTTTTCCCGGAAATGAACACGTATGCGTCATAGGTGGTCTCACCGAAATAATATAATTTCATCGTACCGCTGACTCACACCTCCCAATTTAATAAGTCATGAAGGGGTGGTTTTTCCCTATCGCTGCGATTGACGCGCAGTTCTAAATAAGTTTTTGTTAAAGATTTCGTTTTTAAAGCAAGCTTTTTAGCTGACTGTACTTTTTGTTGACTGTACTTGCATTGTCATCCAACTTACATAAGTAAATATACCTACCAAATTTCATGTAAATCCGACCACTGGAAGTGGGTCAAATTCAACTTCCGAGATTAGACCCGTAGGTACACACTTACCTACATACATTGCAAGTTGAATAAATCTTGTAAAATAGTCAACCGCGAGTCGGACTCGCGCACTGAGGGTTCACATCAAAAACACTTCATAGTATTTTGGGAAAGTGTATAATTAACGTACCTAATATTTTGGATCAGTGATTTTTCGGATTTTTTTACATGTCTTGTGAGCTCTTACGTCTTGCCGTCTTAGGTACTATATAATATTATAAACGCGAAAGAATTTCGATGAAAGGCACACAGATTTATAAACCAGATTAAAATAAGAATACTTTTATCCCGAAAAATTGGGATAGGTACATAACAGGATGTGCAAGTCTCAAAAATGTGCAGTGGTGCAAATCGCAAAAAGTGCAGATGTCAATAAGTGCAGATCGCAATAAGTGCAGATCGCAATAAGTGCAGATCGCAATAAGTGTAAATCGCAATAAGTGCAGATCGCAATGTTTTTATACTAAAGCTTATTTTAACAATCGCGTTATTTCCCAATTTAAATTGACACAGAAACAGTGTCGACGGAGCTCCGCTCACGCGGAGCTCCTTCTTCTGTATGCTTTTAGCCCTTCGGGCCGATTCAAACTTAACATAACCTAAACCTGTAAGATCTGCTTGCACTTTTTACGATCTGCTCAATATGAAATCTGCACATTTTGCGATCTGCACAATATGAGATCTGCACATTTTACGTAGCCTGCACATTTTGCGACTTGCACATCCTCCTATGTATCGAAAAATTGCATAGTTCCCGTGGGGTAGGGATAAACGACTTCTTCGCAGACGAAGTCACGGGGAATAGCTAGTACCTATTTCATCATTCTATGTCAAATAGTTTGAGTTTTGGATATTTTTTTACAGATGCAGTCACTGGCTGTGTGTGAAATAAAGAGGTTAAATATTATTTTTTGGCATAGCAACAATAGAACACAAAACCGGTATAACCAATTTAGTTCTGCTAAAATCGGTAAGTTAAGTACGAGTACTGTTACGTATTGTCTGCAGCACCTTTTAAATAAAAGGTTTCTAAAGGGTTCATGGTCAAATTACGTAGGTATTACATGAGCGTTGCGAATTCTAGACAAAGAAAATGTAAAACTATGCAGCTCTAAAAAGAACGAATAGCAAAGCCGATAGTTGGTTGATGGCCAAGAAGAGTAAGATGGAATGATACACATTTTATTAACTTACTAGCTTTTGCCCGCGACTCCGTCCGCGTGGAATTAGTAATTTGGGCAGCTTAAGCTTTTTTTTATCCAATTTGCTTTTTCATCAATTATGGCTCTCCTTAGTTCCTCGATAATAAAAAAATTACCCCCCCCCGCAACCCCCCCGCACCCTCCAACCCGCTCCCTCCCGCACAGCAACCCCGAACCCCCCCGTACCCCTCCGCACCCCCTGCACGCCCTCCCACACAGCACCCCCCGCACATCCGCGTTCGTCCTATACCAAGTCAAGCGTGCCCTATAGAAGTTTTACTTCAAGTTTTTCTTTGCCAAAAATCTCGAAAACGGTGCATCCTACGGCAAAATCAATGAAATTTTCATCCCCCCTATAATACTCCCACACCCTCTCCCACGCGCCCTCCCCCACACCCCACACCCTCCCCCGCACCCCCCCCCCCCCACCCCCCACCCCCTTGGTGTTTTTGTCAAATATCTTGAAAACGGTGCATCCTACGGCAAAATCAATGAAATTTTCATCCCCCCTTTAAAACCCCCACACCCTCTCCCCCGCACCCTCCCCCACACCCCCCCCCCCAATCTCCTTGGTGTTTTGTCAAATATCTCGAAAACGGTGCAAATCAATGAAATTTGAATCCCCCTCCGAAGCCCCGCACCCCCTGCCCCGCACCCTCACCGCCCCCCCCTCAACCCCCTCACCCCCCCCCCCCCCTTGGTGTTTTTGTCAAATATCTTGAAAACGGTGCATCCTACGGCAAAATCAATGAAATGTTAATCCCCCCTTAACCCCTCCGCGCCCCTCACCCCCCTCAAACCCCCCCCTGGTGTTAACACTAAAAGAATTTCTCTAATCGGAGTAGTAGTTCCTGAGATTAGCGCCTATATAGAAGTTTTACTTCAAAACCCCCGATTTTGAAACATTCTTCCGCTCCGCTCCGCTCCTATTGGAGTTAGCGTGATGATATATAGCCTATAGCCTTCCTCGATAAATGGGCTATCTAACACTGAAAGAATTTTTCAAATCGGAGCAGTAGTTCCTGATATTAGCGCGTTCAAACAAACAAACAAACTCTTCAGCTTTATATATTAGTATAGATTTGTACGTTTTTTCGTTTGGTCCATACAATGTTACTTAATATTTGATCTAATTTCATATTGTTATTATACCTATTATAAGTACATTTTTTCTTTTTCTTATTACACCTACTTTTCGACTAGGATACGGAACCCTATAACCAATGGCTGAGTGTCACTATTGTATTTAATGAACTACACAGTGTTATATACCTTTAGAATTACTTGATTTATTCAGGCGTTCTCCCGTCATACGGGAAAAAGACGCATCTGACATTTTTTTTCGAAAGTAAGTTAAGTATTATATTCAGATGCGCCTTTATAAATATCTATACATACATGAAATTACATTTGAAAATACATAGAAAACGTCGAAAAGAAACCTGCACACACCTGAAAAAAAAATTTAATGGTGTGTTCCCAATGCGCACTGCCCTCTCATTCTAAGAGGATGCCTGTGCTCTGCAATGGGACGTGGGAAGTGGTAGGCTGGAATGATGATGATGATGTTGTTCGAAAAAAGTCATAAAGCGTCTTTTTTGCGTATGATGGCAGCGTTAGGTGTAGTCGGGGTAAGAAAAGGTTCGTCACTTTTCGACCTTAACTCGTTGACATAGAGTCGAAAAGTGACAAACCTTTTCTTACCGCCACTATACTTTGCAGAAGTCCATAATCAATGAACTACAATATCTTTGCTTCGCTTCTCCATTACTAATGCGCTATAAATAGCAAATAAGGCAAAGATATTATAGTCCAGAATTACCTTCGATTTAATTCAAAGGCAAATTGTCAAACCTGTTTTAAATTATTCACACAAAACCGTCAGCAGACGGAACGATGCCATTAACAATTCGTAATTAAATAATTAAATGGAATCCACTGGAATAAAACGCAAAGCAAACTAATCAGTAAAACACATATTTAAAATACAAAAAAAAGTCGCAAGACACACCGAACCAAGTTTTAAATCGAAAGCGGCTTTCCAATTTTAAAGGTTGTTACGATATTTTTAAGATCGAGATCGGTTGGATTTTTTGACGAACTTACGACATTTTGAACGGCTCGCAGTTGCTACGTGTCTTATTTATAAGTTGTTAAGTTCCAAATTGCGTTGTTTGAAGTTTATGTTGTGTGGAAGCTAAATGATTCATTGAGAGGCCCTGCCAAGGACGGCCCATTCATGTTATGAACGGGTAACGATCGCATAACAACCTACCATCATTCGAATTCGCCAGATGTTACGACGAAAATATGTTATGATCTTAATTAGTTAATTTTTATTATTGCTTAAAAATACCTACAAGGGGCAACTGCACTAAAATGTCCAGACACATTTAATGTGTGTAGTATCTTCTTTCTAATATATAAAAATTCACGTTGTTTGTTATTATAGGTCGTATTCTATTATATCGGGCAACAGCTAATATTTCTATAAGTCTGAAACAAAAATGACAGCTAAATGTAAAAAAAAATAGCACCGTTGGGTGGATGCCCCAATCATTAAGCACAGTAGTACCCAGTAATGGACAGCAAAGATATAATGTCCTATAGCCCACCATTTGTGGACTTTACCAGTTATGATATGACCACCAGTTAAGTATCTGAGCATAGTGTTGATAGTTAAAAAAGTAGTTTCTGAAAATTTGATTTTACGGAAAAAATGTCCATAATTAATTCTTGTCCATTACTGGTGCTGTCACCCTATGTAGAAGAAAGACGTAAGTAGCATAAACTTAAATACTTTTTTTTGTAAATGGGCCTTTTTCTTGGATTAGTACACAATAAAGATGCCAACGGGATCCTACTATTGAGGCTTTTCTATTTGTCCGTCCGATTGTCATAGCTCCGTGACTATCAAACCGTAATGGGAAGACTTAAAGGTTTTTTATAGTCACAAAGTTCGTAAAGGGCTCACTAATACAATAAACGTGTTTTTTGTTCTCAATGCCTATGAAAAATGTACGGTGGTACATAATCTTTCGTAAGTATGCTAGGCTGAGTCAAGTATGTGTACACCGTGAAATTTTAGTGGTTGTTTTCCCGAAACGAGGTGATTTAGTTTCGATTGTACAATCGATTTATAATTACTATTTTGACTAGAGTCAAAAATCCAATTGTGAAAAACGAAAGTCGAAAATGACCGCAAACCAATACACTACACGCTTCGTTGGTACAAGTAGCGTACGATCGTACGATAGGTTACGTACCAACGAAGCGTTACTATTGGTTTGCGGTCATTTTCGACTTTCGTTTTTCACAATTGGATTTTTGACTCTAGTCAAAATAGTAATTATAAATCGATTGTACAATCGATACTAAATCACCTCGTTTCGGGAAAACAACCACTAAAATTTCACGGTGTATAAATTTTACACATCTTAACTTTTTTTAAATATACATGATTCCATTCAAAGCTAGCAGAATGGCAGGTTTTTAATTGATACTTTAAAAGAGGAGGTTCCACGTTCCAATGTACATATGATTTTTTTTAATTGATGAATAAATGTTTTTTTTTCAATCATCAACCATTCCATTACCATTACTATGGACAAAATAGTTAACTCGGCTGTTAGAATGCAACACTTTTTTTTTTAATTTAAGACAACGTCGTGTCTGCGTGTGTACAATTTATAAAAGAAATATAGATGCCAAAACGAGTAAAATACTTTATTAGTAAAGAAAAAGAAGCATTTTTTTAGAACAAACAGTGACACCCAAACTTTTGTGCAGTTTACTCCGCCCGTTGACAGATGCCGCAAATCGCAGTCGCGAACGGCGGGAATCGCACCACGCCAAGGTCAAGGCTGAATATCAGCCAACCTTTATCGGGCCCGAAATGGCACGCAACGCAATTGTGGACTTTATTACCCCTGTGACCTGGAGTAAAATATTTAACGACTGTGTTACGGTTTTCGAACAGAAATAGATAGAGGCTTATAAATCGTTGTCATCGCGTTTTAGACGAAAATAAACTTTCTTAGAAATTGTATCGTAATCTTTTAGGGATATTCATGTGTTTCAAATGATTTTTCGTTATTTGATGATACTCTAGTTTTAGTAAATTTGAAGTCTTGTACATTTGCAAGTGTATACTTTTATCAAGTTTTAGTAAAACCAATATAATTATTACCTACTAAAACACAATTTTATATTATAATTATAAAAGCCAATTTATCCTGGCTCTATCCGCCATATTGCTAAACCGACTAACTAAACAAGGAAAATAAAGACGAATCTTGTTAGCTTGCAAAATAACTCAACTTACTTAACAAACCATGTCGCGCTCAAAACAGCGAAAAAACGCAAAACAACATTTTTAATTGCCATCTCAAATAGTATTGCCAGCTCAAATTACTTCAAACTCAACTTTAAACTGCTGTGCGATACGGTTGGTATTCCGTTGGCGGTAGTGGTCAAGATGGCGGTGTGTTTTATGAATGAGCGGCGAGTGAATGGGGGCGGATGTGACGTCACGATGCGACGGAGGCGCCGCTGCGCGCGCGCACCCTCGAGCGTGCTAATCCACACGGTACTAAATAGATGCTGCGTAGAGTAATAATACATACAGACAAATTGATCGCCTCCGACTCATCATTAATTACAAATTGAACAGTTTTTCCATTAAAACATTAAAGTATATACTTACATATAGACAGTTGAATACTCACTAAATAGTTGATTTTATCTTCTAGTTTTACATTTTACAGCGCATTGTTTTTTACTGTAATGCTGTAAATTATTTAATATTGATAATTATTTATGGAATGACAGGTATCTATGGTTCCATCTCTGTTTATTTTGATCGAATATATAGGGACAACATCACAGATATATGACACATAAAACAATAGGAACTTAACAGAGAATTTTGAGGTAGGTACTCGGCAGGCAACCCCTTTTATTTGCTACCCGTATCGTAATAGTGCTCAAAATTAACCAGTCCGCCATCTTGGGCTTTTCGTCGTATTAGAATAGAGTGATTTGTATCTCTAAAATCATGCATTGTCATCTTAAAGTCACATTTAAAATTTGAGCTCAATCAGTTGAGGATTTGTTGTAAAATTCAGTTGCAAGATTATAACCGAACAAACATGTCACAAAGAAACATTGCAAGTTAAATACAAGCTTACCAAAAAAAAAACAATCACCAATAAGCGCTAAGTGGCACAAACCGGCCACATGACAATCGCATGTGCGCACGCCGGTGAATCACTGTGCAAGTGCAGTTTTTTCTACAGCATGAATGGGCTATAACGCCACTATAGTGCTACTATGTCGCTACTACACTACTATACAGCTATACTACGGCTATTCAAATAGCGCATCGTGCACTGTTGCGTAATCTTGATGCCATTATTATTTACGTTTAAGCGTCTTACAACTTTTTGTTTACACTCTGACGCTTCTGGTGTCGATTAATGAATTGTTTTAGTTCATCGCTTAGTTCAATGTTAAAATCTAAGTAAGTTGAATACCTACTACAGGAGGCACAGACGTAGCTGGCTTTCATAACGGAATACTCATGTTTTAGCGAATACATAGAATACCAAACTTTTTCCCCTGTCTGTTTTCTAGAGTGGCTATGTACGTCATTAGCACTCACTTGGGTTATATATATGTATCGCAATATTCATAATTTTACCACTTTCCCTTTTTATTATGCTCCACGCCCCCCCCCCCCTCCACTCCCAAGGAGGTGCGCCCCACAGTTTAGAAACCCAAGAGCTAATTAATACAAGGAAAAACGTAGAGCCGAGGTCAAAAGTAAATATCAAATTCATTTTTCTTGTAATTTGATTGTAATTTCAGTAAATCTTAATTACTTCTAATATCATGCAAAATATTATACCTTCAAAAATTTGTTGTATTAATAATGATAGCTCCTGCCCTCTCATGCATGTTGTAAAAGCTAAAGTCTTAACATTTAGAGCAACTCAACATCCTATGTTGAGGAAGCTGGTGGGTATGCTGAAGGTTTAATTTTTTAGGATTCCGTACACAAAGGGTACCAACGGGATCCGTTTAATAAGGCTTTACTGTCTGTCCGTCGGTATTTCGCAGGAAAATATTGCTTTTCAATCGTAATATAGTAGGACTAAAAAATTTCATATGTCAAAATAAAAGGTCAAAATTAAATGGCACCAATACAATAAGTATAACGTATGTTTTTTTTTTCCAATAATTTATTTCCTAGCGTAAGACCCAATACGGCTTAATAGAGCAGACTAAGTCTTAAAAACTCCATCGCCCACCTGTATGTATCTATGATGATACGGAAGGAACACTTTGTGTTAGTCTGAATCGCACTTAACAGTTTTTTTTGCATGAGTCAAAACATCGCAACGAAAGGAAGGTTATTTTTTTTAAGTTTGTTGATCAACATCGCGCTACACACGTAGAATTTACAGACAGCGATTTTGCTGGGTAATTGATGGGCGAAGGAATTTTGCTAGGGTATTTGCTAGGTACGGGTCAAATATTTTGAGTTGCAATTGGAATATTTAGGCGACATTAGGTGTATTTTATTTTACAAACTTCATAAAAGGATCTATTTCAGTCTGCATGTTTTAAGTATGTGCACTGATAACCTCGATGATTGTGCACCCATTAATCCGCTATGCTACAGATCATCATCCCAGCCTATAAACGTCCCACTGCAAGGCACAGGCCTCATCTCAGAATGAGAGGGCTGGGGCCGTAGTTCCCACGCGGGTGGTGCTACAGATAATTAAAATTAATGAGTTATTTCTGTGTGTCACAACGGAACTTTACCCGGTCAGTCATTTTGTATCCATAAATATTAAGGGACTTTAAGGGTCCAACTTTTTGAATTATGTAGGTCGTTCCATGAAATTTGAATAAAATCAACATTTGGGCTATTTATTTTTCTGTTTCTAGACAAAGGAATAAATTGAAATAGTCCTCAGGGTAGGCCGCAAATTTGAGAACCTTTTGCTCCAACACTAAGTATTTACTTCAAAAATTAAAAAATCAAAAACCCGCCTGCAGAAATACTGAAAAGGTGGAAACAAGATAAAATGTTCAATAACAATAAAACGAATTTAAAACACGTCGATGGCAGTCTTTCAAAAATTTAATGCAACGATAAAATGCAGTCGGAGGCATGCATGAAGTGACATTAAATCCCATGCAGCCACTGACTCCCATGCCTCCGACTGCATTTTATCGTTGCATTAAATTTTGAAAGACTGCCATCGACGTGTTTTAAATTCGTTTTATTGTTATTGAACATTTTATCTTGTTTCCACCTTTTCAGTATATCTGCAGGCGGGTTTTTAATTTTTTAATTTATTATTTTATTTACACCGCAGGCGGGTTTTTAGTTTTTTTAATTACTTTTTTTATTTCTTGCTTTTTAGTGTAACCTCCTGAGACTCAGATAAATTATTGAGTATTTGAATTAGGAATCCGTTGGTATTTAGTTAAAGTTCAAAACCAATTTTGAAATATGTAGGTACTTAATTTTCCACATGGGTTTCATAGAGAAAATTATTGCTCAAAGATGTCTTAGTAAGTAGGTATGTACGTCGTCGTTTTAATGCACTGATTGTCAATTTCCTATTCCAAATTAAATTTAAACACATGACTTGTTATATTTTTGTAATCTCTTTTAAAATCCCTTTATTTTGATACCCTACTCGATAGGTATGAGTAAAAAAAATTTTTTGATGACTCACAATTTGGCGCCAAAAATCCGCGATTTTGATTTTTCAAGAATTTCATGTATCCAGTGTTACTCGCGTTATCAAGTCTAATCCAATGAGGTATCATTTATCAAAATCGGTTCAACCGTTGTGTAGTTACGAGAGGACATAGGAATGGACATATATACATACATAAATACATACATACGGGTCAAACACATAATACTTCCTTCTTCGCAGTCGGGTAAAAAAAAACGGTACAAGTTTTTATTTAAACTCCGTAATGAACTTAAACTAGTTTCGAATTAATTCAATGGCGCCCAAAGCTATTCAAAGTAAGTTAAATTCATTACTTTATTAGGATAGGTACACTCTGAGTACATTGTATTACGCGCGCGAGCATCCGAATAGTAATAATAAAGCAATAATGTGCTTGCGCATAAAAACTCGCAGACGTGGCATAACAATAAAAAAATATTATATGTTCCTGAAATCCAAATAAAACGTACGCGAATTTACTAGTATGCAAGTATACTTTATTTTGTAATTTTTAAACAAATAGATACAAAGATGATTAAGAAAAAAAAATCGACCGTTCGTCTTATTGCCATCCCCGTAACTATACTGCGCCCAAAATTAAAAAAAAAAGAAACCAGCTCTTTAGTCAAGTAATTTCGCCTTCAAAGTCGCTGAACACTTTAGTACTTTGTCACTTTGTGACATATTTCAAACTTCACAGTATACGTATACCTAACTGGTTCTTGCAACAAACTGCTAGTCTTCAGCGACTTCTGAGGCTGACTGTACCATAAAATTTAGATGTGGTCTTTCAATAAAATAGTAAATAGAACCTAAACGTTCCAAAATTGTACATTTGGAACCTCGGCTAGCAAGCTTGGCTCACACTTGATTTATTTTATTTTTATTTTATAACTATTTAATTATTACTTTTAAATTAATTATTTCATTTATTCAATTAATTTAATTAATTCTTACTTGTATCATCCTAGCCGTGTCTAGTATCGTCATAGGACTACACACAAGGCATTATAATGGCAATAAATAACTCAATATCAGGCACATTTCTAAGCCAAAAGGGTGATTCTGCTACAACTAATTATAAAAATATTGTCGATTATTTTTGGCGTTTCAAATCTAATTCACGGTTACAATAAAAAATATAATCTTATTTTAAACTAGCCGCTGCCCGCGACTCAGTCTGGAAAGGATTCGTTTATCGCTATCCCGCGGGAACTATGCAATTTTTCGGGATAAACTATCCTATATGATAATCCAGATTATAAACTATCTGTGTGCCAAATTTCATCAGAATCCGTCAAACCGTTTTAGCGTGAAAGAATAACAAACATCCATACAGCCATACAGACTTTCGCGTTTATAATATTAAGTAAGATTGTTTGTTAGCTTGACTGTTCTAGAAGACATGCAGCGACGTGAACCGCAGCTTTTTTAATTTATTAGACTATGACTATATACTTATAGTCATAGTATGACTATGAGTAGCCGCGCGACCAGGGCGGTAGCACGCAGTGCGCGTTTGGCAGCCACCATGACGTGTGACTGCGAGAAGAAGGGCTACGGATTAGCCCGAAACATGTCGAGTTAAACTTGTTTTGAGACGTGAGTGATCCGTTTATTTTCGTTATTAGACTATGGTTTAATATCAAAATTGGTCATTAGGAGTAAAAAAGTAAATGCATTAAATTCACGTCAGCAGATCTGCTTCAACAGAGAATGCCAAAATTTACTGACTGATGCACAGTTGTGTGCAAAGTTGCCAACCCGCACTGGGCCCGCGTGGGAACTACAGCCCAACCGTACTTATTGTGAGAGGAGGCCTGTGCCTAAATGTGGGGTATAGGCCGGAGATGATAATTTTTTTTTTTACTTTTTCCATGATTAACTAACTAAAGATCACGCTCAAAGATAATCCCAACTATCCATACTAATTCATCCTATTATTCAAAATTAAAAGGTGTGTCTGTCTGTCCGTTACCTCTTCACGTTTAAACCGATATAGATGAAACTGGGCATGGAGATAGTTCAAGTCAAGACCCTGGTAAGTACATAGGACAGTTTTTATCCCGGATAATTGTATAGTTCCGAACGAATTCTTTGCCGACGAAGTCGCGGGAAATAGCTACTTTATAATAAAACTAGAAATACGAGAATTCGCGAGCCGCAGAATGGCCCTGGCGGCCACAATTGAACTCATTTCCTTATTGTCGCGTTGCGTCATGCTTGGCCTCCCGGAATCCGGCGAAGGACGACTGGGTACTTGGGTACTATCGGCCCTGTGGGGTAGCGATGGACTAATCCAATTTTTTTGTATGCATATTGTATGTATAATTTTTTTGTATGTTTTTTCCGTATGTACGGAAAACGAGTAAGTGGGTCATCTGTTATTTTATTACTAGCTGTTGCCCGCGACTTCGTCCGCGAAGAATAGGAGTATAAAAAATAGCCTACGACCTATTCTCAGACCTACCGAATACCTATGGAGAAAAAGTTTTATAAAAAATCGGTCAAGCCGTTTCGGAGGAGTTCGATAACAAACACCGTGACACGAGATTTTTATATACCTACTAGCTGACCCCGCAAACGTTGTTTTGCCATATCACCTAGGGGTATAAAAAATAGCCTACGACCTATTCTCAGACCTACCGAATATAGAGAAAAAAGTTTCATAAAAATCGGCCAAGCCGTTTCGGAGGAGTTCGGTAACAAACACCGTGACACGAGATTTTTATATATTAGATTAAATTAGATTTATTTTTAGGTACTTCGTTTTTTAGCATTAGAAACTGGGTAGGTAAACAATCTTGTTGAGTCTTTTTATGGAAAAACACTTTAAAAAAAAGTAACTATTCACATGAAGCCAAAATAATGTAAATGACCATTAGTCCTTTCTAATTGTTACATTTTTGCTTTTATTAATTTTTCAAAAGTGTTTTTCAATAAAAAGACACATCAGGATCGCTTATCTTCTTTCTAATGCCAAAAAATAAAGTATAGTTAAGGTTCGCCAACAATTGTTAAGATTAAGCCTTGGTGGCTTAGAAACGGGTCAGTTTTATGTAAAAAAACGGCCAAGAGCGTGTCGGACACGCCCAAGATAGGGTTCCGTAGCAGGTACGGAAAAATCTTTGCATACTTTATTAATGTGGTTGTTTTGGTCCCAACGTCGGCGGTACAGCGCCATCTATCGGCGAATTGGGTAAATAATCTAACTGCAGTCTACCAGAACTAGTATGTATGTTGATTGTTTTTCAGATGTAATATATTTTTTTTATTTGAAAGAAGACTGTTAGCGTGATCTTATAGGTACTTATAGATCTTATAGAAAAAAAATGCTTGCAATGGCGGTTAAAGTACAATCTTAGTTTAGAAATATTTTTTTACAAAAACTTTAAAACTGCTCAACTGATTAAGTTGAAAATAATTTTCCTAGAAAGTTTTTATTAAGTTTAACTTACGTGATTTTTTTTCATATTTTTTAGACGTGCGGTTCAAAAGTAAGACGGGGGACATTATTTTGAACTTTCGGAGTGAATATCTCCAAAAATATTCACTTTATCAAAAAATGGTTTTAGAAAACCCCTATTTATTTTCAAATACCTATCCAATGATACTCCACACTAAAGGGTTAGTCGAGAGAAAAAACCACACCCACTTTACGTCTATGGGAGGTGCCCTAAAAAAAATTATTTTAGTTTTTTTTATTTAATCACTTTGTGGGCGTGACTGATATATATATTCATGCCAAATTACAGCTTTCTAGTACTAACAGTCTCGGAGCTTAGCCGCGGACGGACAAACAGACAGACAGACAGACGGACAGACATGGCGAAACTATAAGGGTTCCTAGTTGACTACGGAACCCTAAAAACAAAAACAAAATTGGTCATCACTTCAAATCAACACTATCGGTTCGGCACCCAATCCACCACGCCCATCATAGTGGAACAGGCTCCGGATTGAACCGGCGACGTATCGCGAGCGGAAGCTAGATTTGTGATAAGCCTGGGGTAAGGCCGGGCCGCATGGCAACAGACGAGGGTGCGCGCACTCATAGGCGCAAGCGATTTAGGTCACGAGCTCATTAAAAAAAGCTAACGCATTCGCTGCTGCCTGTCAAACCCGGTACTCTTTGGACTTGGGACGCCGCGAACGCACAATGTGCTTTTAATTGCCTGTAAAATTATGGCACCGACATCGGAGAAAGTTACGAAAACACGTTTTTGGCACTGAATGTGTTAAAACTATTATTTTTTATTGACATAAAACTAAATATCGAACAATCAATTAATGTGTCAGGATTGATTTATTTATTTGTAGCAGGTACTTTCTGAAACTAATTAACAGATTAAAACACCATTAGAACGCTACGCTATCCTCGATTAATTTCTATTTAAATGAAAAATACTGTACAGATTAAGGCCTTATTTAGCGAAGATCTATGTTTAAAATAAAACGGATAAGCTTGATTTTCGATTGATTGCGAGAATTTACTTTGCTGAGCAGATTAAGTTTATTTATCCATTTTATACGAGGCTTCTTTTTATCCCGGTAAAGTGCAATGCAATGCCAGCTGCTGCCCGCGATTCCGTTTGCGCAGAATTCAATTATCGCTATGTCGCGGGAACTGAAATTTTCCGGGATAAAACGTATCCTATATGTTAAACCAGGTTAAAAACAATTCGTATGCCAAATTTCATCAGAATCCGTCAAACTGTTTTAGCGTGAAATAATAACAAACTTCCACACAACCTTCCGTACAAACTTTCAGGTTCAAATTAGTGGGATTACCCGCTCCCGCGTAAGCGCCCGCGCCGCTTGCCACCCTCAGCGCCTCCTCCCGGCGCCATTGCGTAATACGACGCGGAGCGCTGGCTACGCGACTGAATTCCGCAAACGTGGTAGGGTTGCCAGATACGAGGGAAATCCGGACGCGGAAGTGACGGGATCAGGGGGCTTTTTACCCACCGCAAAGTAGGGTTACTTTGACCCTGAAGAGTATCTTTGCCTATTGGGATTCATTCGGTCCAAGTTTTATAATTACATTGAAATTATGATTTATGATCATCAGTGATCGGAACAGGTAGTACGATTTCGGGTGAATGATCTTAACCCTTTACCAGGTTAAGGGATGTATGTCTCCCACATACTATTTCGTTTACCGTAGTCCGGTTTCAACTCGAAATCTCATACAAAACATTATATCAAACCATGAAAATATGATTTCAAGATCTTCATTCACAGCACACAGCTAAATCCAATGATGTATCTCTGGCAGCCGTTTGAATTCACTTGACCAGTAATTTCAGTGATTTGTGAGAAAATACGAACACACATAACTTAATTTCATAAATAAATTAAATAAATAAAAGCAGATAGGTCGGACAATTTATTGATATTTTGTAGATTTTGAGTGTTTTAAGGCATTGTAATCCTATATACTTTGATAAATATTCATGCATTTTTGTAATATGACCAAAATTAGGATGTGGGATGACACTATCTCATTGCCTCGTTAGAGTTTGACTATGTGGGAACTATTCTGCCCATAGCCCAGTTAATTGTTGTGTTAACTGTCGTGTCAGTAAGTAATAAAATTATAATTTTGTTGAAATCATTTTTTCAGAGATTGATAATAAAATAATGTTTTGTAGCAGACTTGGAGTTGAAACTGGACTATGGTATACAATATACTATATGGGAGACATATCACCCTTTGCCTGATAAAGAATATAATTACACTAAATTGAATATGCCAGTTCATTTCTCAGACAGGCAATGGGAATATCGTATCCCACATATTTTTTTCTGATTTACACGAACATATCCGACTTTTGTAAATACTTTTTGTACAAGACGTTCAATAAGATTTGCAAATCTATATAAAGAACTTATTAAAACACGCTTGATCTTCGCGGCCTGGTAAAAGGTTAAACCTTATACTTAATATGGATAAGAGACGGGATACCGGGTCTCGTATTTTTTTTACAGAATACTTTCTTGGCGTGACATTAAATGAAATGAAATGAAATTTATTTATTCACAATGAACATATGGTTACATAAGGTCTTAAATTGTATACTTTTGCTTCCCATGACATGTTCAGCCAAGTTAGGCATGTGAAAATTTGAGCTCAGTGAATAATAATTGAAGGTACATGGGAAAACGCGAAAAAAATTTTTTTGTCAACAATTATAAAATAAAACACGAAAATAAAACTTTTGAAAAAATTAAATAACAAACTATAAAAACTTTAAAGAAATCTCAGTGTTATAAGCTGTATCCATACTAAGCTTACGCACCGAAGTCTTACGAGTCTTACGAGTTTGCACTACCTATTCCGATCACTGTTTATGATTTATGACACATTGCTATATGATTGCTTTGGGTATTATACACCGTGAAATTTTAGTGGTTGTTTTCCCAAAACGAGGTGATTTAGTTTCGATTGTACAATCGATTTATAATTCCTATTTTGACTAGAGTCAAAAATCCAATTGTGAAAAACGAAAGTCGAAAATGACCGCAAACCAATAGTAACGCTTCGTTGGTAGTGTTGGTACAAGTAGCGTACGATCATACGATAGGTTAGGTACCAACGAAGCGTTACTATTGGTTTGCGGTCATTTTCGACTTTCGTTTTTTACAATTGGATTTTTGACTCTAGTCAAAATAGTAATTATAAATCGATTGTACAATCGATACTAAATCACCTCGTTTCGGGAAAACAACCACTAAAATTTCACGGTGTATATAACACCGAAGTACGAACGACCGAATAAGTATATTAAAATATCGAATGGGTCAAAATACCGACAAGTTTTTTTTTCTGAAACCGTAAAGTTCTTAGAATTTTAAAGAAGCAGCATCGTATAGAACCCATTAGGTTTGATTAGGTTAGTTTTTTTTAACACTTAAATGCATAGCGTGTCCAAAAGGCAACGCTGTGTTGTGTCTAAAGTTCATTTTCAAACATATTTTAAGTAAATTCAAAAACTTATAACTTGTGCAGTAAGGATTGAAGTTTTGTCAATATTTAAATTAAGAAATGTAGGTACTTTAAAGGCAGCGTTTTTTTGGACACGCTATGCATTAAAGGGTTAAGCTAATTTTATAACATTGTGTAATGAACTGAAACAATTACTTTGTTCATTAATATGGACCTCCGCAAAGTAACGCCTGATTCAATAAATTATTAGATTGTAAAATCTTGAAAAGTTTACGGTTTCCAAAAAAACTTTTCGGCCTTTTGACACATTCGATCAATTTGGTCGGATTTGGTATTTCGTACTTCGGTATATGATACAATAACCATTGCTTTTAGCTAACCGCCCATCTTTTTACCCGACTGTTATGTATTTTATTATACCCTTCTAAATGTGGGCCAAAGTTACCCCCCATTGCAATGCTTGGGTCAAAGTACCCGACATTAGTTCCTTGTTATTTTGCTAGCGTTCCATTTAGAATATTTAAAGATATAATAACAAAATGCCCCCGGGAAATATAAATGTGTATTTGTTTAGAAAAATCGGGACAAGCAGAAGAAAAGGCAGTCAAAATACATGATTCATCAAGTTATCATTGGTAAATAAAGACTATCACACTGCAGATTCGTAGGTTTGTTATCAAAAACGTCTGAAAGACTGACAGACGACGCACAGCCTAAACCACTGGATCTAGAAACATGGCATTCATATACCGGTTATACTCTTATGCATGTACCCTTAAATTCAAACAGGAAAAAATGTATAACTATGTAGCTCTCTACGTAGCTGCGTAGCATAGTGATACATGACAGCAAATAACATTGGTTTTAACCGTTCATTCCCCACAACTTATGTTTTTACTCCACGTATCAAATAAAATACATATAGACGTAAAATAAAGTAATAATTTAAACGTATATTGGGTCTTAAGAGAAGAGATCCCTTATGGCAAATTCGTGTTTGTAACAGCATAGTACCTGGCCAACCGAACTTTACTCGGGTTTGAAAAGACGCGTTTTTCCAGAGCTTAGGACGAAGCTAGATCGATTGTTCGACCCCAATAACCCCAACACAGCAAGTTTCATCAAAATCGTAGGAGGAACGGCTCGGAAACGTCCGAGGTCACCAAAATACGTACATAAAAAATATGCAAGAAACGCTCGTTTAAAATTATTAATAAATAAACAAATAATAAATAAATATTAGGGGACAATCTTACACAAATCGACCTAGTCCCAAACTAAGCAAAGCTTGTACTATGGGTACTAGACGACGGTAAACATACTTATATAGATAAATAAATACTTAAATACATAGAAAACATCCATAACTCAGGAACAAATATTCGTGCTCATCACACAAATAAATGCCCTTACCGGGATTTGAACCCAGGACCTCTTGCTTCGTAGGCAGGGTCACTACCAACTAGGCTAAAGCGGTCGTTAAAATTAGATAGAATACAGCACCAATTTAATTATTTACCCTACATTTTTTGTAAATTTTCCCAAAGCACCGCCCAGTAGCCGTCCGCTGACAACCCTGCGGGCCCTCGTAGGGCTGTCTGTATAATAATCACATAATAAATAATTCTGGGTTATCGCTTCCGCGGCTCGGGTGTCCACGCGGCGGAATAACGCGTTAACTTGTTTGCGTTGCGTTATCGTTTTTAACTATTTGGCGAGTTAATAAATAAATCGATGAACGCCGGCTGCATACACGAAAAAACATGACTCATTGTGACGTACATGTAACGTTACGCAACGTTACATTCTACAGAGCAGCCAAGCAGGCCAGTTGCAAGAGAGCGGCGAGGGCCAGTTGCAAGAGAGCGGCGAACGCCAGGATGTACAATGCGGGGTGCGGGGGGGGGGGGTTTGAATGTTTTGTTATGACGTTGTCACGTTAAACTATAGTCCGTAAACCGACTTTATTAATTTTGTAATGGGATGCTGTGGCCTGTGACACTTTTTCAGGGTTAGAACGTACCTTTGCGTCATTTTTTCCCTGGTCCACAGACGCGAGGTCCGTGCTCTTTTTTGCATAATAATTAGGACTTTAAGCGGATAAATCCTTATGGACAACTGGGAATGGAGGGCCCCGGTAGTGTTTGACTCTTACCGGGTAAAACCGCTACCCGTCCCCTTTATTGCTATGGGATGACTATTGAATTAACCAGATTGGATGATGATATTGGCAAGACAGCAGGCAGGGATTGGGTGAGGAGAGCTAAAGATCAAGCTCATTGGCATGCCACAGGAGGGGATGGGTAGGCCAATTTTTATTGTGTTGTTTGTTTTGACTTTTTTTAATTTGGAAAATTTTTGTGATTTCTGCTCAGAATCACGAGCTTTTGCGATCCTACTAGAATTAAAGAAGTGTTCCAAAACTTCCATAATATTTTCGATTCTTCTATTTACTTAGTTACGCCATATGAAGTCTATGAAAAATGGTAACTCAACGGAAGAAATAACTTGGGACACTTTTGTTCTAGTAGGATCGAAAAAGCTCTTGATTTTCAGCAGAAATCACATAAAATTTTCCAAAATGAAAAAGTCAAAAGATACAAAAAAATAAAAATTGAGCCGGGTAGGTAATGATTCTTTTTTTGCTTTTTTTAACCGTTGAAGAAACCGTTTATTAGATCCACGTCAAACTCCCTGTCTGCGCACTTCTTTACATGTTTTCTACTGTTTTTACGTCATGTCATAAATAGAAAATGAAAAAATGTACTCTGTGTCTGGAGTCACGTTCAACATCATCTCCGGCTAATTTACGTCTCACTGCTGCGCACAAGCCTCTAATCAGAATAAGAGGGCTTGAGTTGTAGCTCGTACTCGGTCAAACTCAGGACGGATTAGTCTGTCATGTTAATAGAGATTAAAAAAAATACCTTACGATGTTCAACAGCGAAATCATTGGAGGCGATCCATTGTTAACCACCCGTTAGAACCTGTAGTGTGGTGTGCATATTTGACAGAATAAATTGATTTAACGTGTTCACGTTAACGTCTTTGTGTTGTGTGTGTGTGTTGTTTTCTACTGTTTGGTGGTGTTACTCTTGTAACCTTAAATAAAATATTTTTCTTTCTTTCTTTCTTTATTTCTTTGCTGAGAACCGGCTCAAAACTCGCACGGGAAGAGGTGCGTGGGAGGACGAGACGACTACGTCACGATCGCCACTCCAATCGGCACCGACGGCTCACAATCACCATCGGCGTCGGACGACCTACCAAACTTTTTTAAAAACTTTATTTATTATGGAACATTGATCAAACAATGAATATTTCAATTCCAATTGGTCTTAACTATAAAAAACTACCAACCATACAATTAAAAATATACAGTCTCAACTGCTATGGGTAAATTGGCAGCGCCTCTAGTGGCGCACATAGGCAACCAACTGTCCTCATAATTTTTAGCACTTTAACGCTTACGCGTCGTTTGTTGCGACCAAAACATATAATTATAAGAACGCAGTTGTTCCTGCGTTCAAACCCATCGTTTGGCCACGACCTCATAATTATATTCATGCTCTTATAATTTATTTGATCACCAAGGGAGCATAAAGGCTCCATGGCTTTTCATACACATGCTCAATTATTTATTTAATTTGACAGGTGGTAAGCGGTCACATGGCCAGCCTGTATTTTATGGCATAATTAAATCTGTTGTTAACGATTTTAAAAGCACGATTCTCTATACAAAAAAGGTTAGGGGGGAATG
Organism: Archips crataeganus; assembly: GCA_947859365.1. Taxonomy (NCBI): domain Eukaryota; kingdom Metazoa; phylum Arthropoda; class Insecta; order Lepidoptera; family Tortricidae; genus Archips; species Archips crataeganus. The sequence continues at coordinate 17,454,468 of OX402058.1, forward strand.
AGGATTTGAAAACGTGACGTGAAAATTTGGAATATTACAAGAATCCTATTTTTTGCCTAATATTTTAACGCGGCTTAAATGCAGCAAATATAAGTCAGCGTCATGGAAAGCCACAGAAAACTACATTAAACGTTGCCTTGCACAAAGACAAAGATTAGCAAAAAACTAAAGACATTTGGTATACGGTATCAATTACATCACTACAAAACCGTAAAATTCCACCTGTAACAGTGGGTTGCAGCATAAATAAAAAAAAAACAGTACATAACCGAGAAAAAAAAACCGGCCAAGAGCGTGTCGAACACGCCCAAGGTAAAGTTCCGTAGCCATTACGAAAAAATCAAGTAATATTTTTCTAAGGATTTCGTATGTGTACGGAATCATCCAAGTTTAGGTATGTTTTATACCTTAGGCTACTATTTACTCTTAAACTACAAATAATTTCCAAGCAATCTTAGCCGCTATAATTTTCCTAGTAAATTTGATATATTTACTACCCTTCTGAATTTTTTTAAATTTTTCCACCCAACAGTTTAGATTTTAGAGGGGGTGGACGGCCGATTTTAATGAAAATTTTCACTTTAAAGTTGAATATTTCGCAAACAGATCACTGAATAGAAAAATCATGTTAGCAACCCCGCAATGATTTTAAAAGACCTATCCAACGATACCCCACACTATAGGGTTAGCCGAGAAAAAAAAAATCACCCCCACTTTACGTCTATGGGAGGTACCCTAGAAAAATTTTTTTTACTTTTTTTTATTCAATCACTTTGTCGGCGTGACTGATATATATATTGATGCCAAATTACAGCTTTCTAGTACTAACAGTCTCTGAGCTTAGCCGCGGACAGACAGATAGACAGACAGACAGACGGACAGACATGGCGAAACTATAAGGGTTCCTAGTTGACTACGGAACCCTAAAAAACAGTACATAACCGAGAAAAAAAAACGGGGATTTTACACGAACTCAATAATCTATCTATAATGTTAGAATTCGTGCGAATTTCGTAACCATCATGGTCACACGATCGTCTAATAGTAAAGACAAGGTCACGGCACACAGTCGGCAAAGCCTTGGCTCCGGTCACGTACTCGCGGAAGTCGAAATAACCAGCCCAACAAGACCTCCCAAGTCCTTCCCAAAATCCTCTTATCAGTAGGACGCTAGTACAAAAGCGCGGGGCGGCTGAGCTCAACTTGTCTGGTCTAAGAACCAGGTTAATAAGAACTCCGAACTCGCCTACGTCACCTCTTATCTGCAAGGAACTAGCGCAAAAGTGGGGCGAGGGGAAGATCACGTGCCCTGGTTTTCGGTTTTATGTCACAGTGTCACGCGGCCTTCGTTTGATAGCGTATTAATTTGATTGTATGAATATTTTGGGAGGTTTCCATTGAGTTTCGATGTTTGTTTTATTTATGAGCATCGATTTAATAAAGCTAATGGCGGGCGGTTGAAACTGTGAATGCGGCGTAATGTAGATGTAGCCCGTGCATACAATGGTGGCGTTCCTTATGAATCGTGATCCATTGAGGGCTCTCAAAAATACTTTAAAGTTGAAGTATAAAGCCATGATTTCAAATTGTGAAAAGGTTCCACTTCCACCGCAGTGGTTGGCGTTAGTCGCTAGGCAGGCAGAGCCAGAGAGGTACAACTCCTCAAGTCTGGATACAACTAGGGCTTCCAATTCGAATATTACTCGGAAACTATCGGTAACAAAAAAAAACAATCAGCTCTGTCTGCTGTCTTTGTCTACAGTCTTACTTTACTACATAACGTGTGCCGTCTTTTTTTTTTTTTTTTTGAGACTGATTACGTAATTACACAGCTTATTCTGTAGTTTCTGTGTTTTATTAAACCTTTCTAAAATATTCGAATAATTCGAATACTTCCGAATTTACGAATCGAATATACGAATAATTAAAATGGTCGAATTTTGGAAGCCCTAGATACAACACATTTAATTTTAGAGTTTAAATTAGTTTTTGGAGGAAAATAGGAAATATTATTTGCCGCTCATCACAAGATAGCTACTTAAAATGTTTTTCACTTTTTTTTACATAGAATGGAGAAGTTTGACAAGAATTAGGTCCAGCATGAGTTGGGAAACAAACTTAAAAAACACTAATCCGCAAAAACGAACTCAAATTTTTCTAGAATACAAAACCCTTAGAGCGCGAGCCCAACTCGCACTTGGCTGAATTTTAATAAAATAAATAAATATTATGTACAGGACAATTCACACCGATTGACCTAGTCCCAAAGTAAGCAAAGCTTGTGTTATGGGTACCTACTAGAGAACCGATAAACAAACTTACTTACCTATGTTTTTTTTCAGCGGTACAATTTAATTATTAACAAACAACAGATAAATAGGTACAATTGAAATAAATAATAAAAAAAAACTAACCTAATAATAACCTAGCTATACTTATATACAATTCGCCTAAGTCCTGTCCCTGCGGAAGAGAGCCCATAAGGCTGGCTATTATTAACCAAGAGGTGTGTCATGCCTATGACACTGTATTGCTTTTTCTTCTACTTGTCATTTTGATTGATATTGATGAAATACAAACATGTCACTTTATTAATTGAAATTTATTTAATTATACCTACATAATAAGGTATACAATCTTTTAAAAAAAATTGACTATTAGGTGTATTCCTATTTAAATTAATTTAACAGATTAGTTGGTGTGGTTATCTTTTATTTACCAAACAGAAAAGGACTTAAAGTAAAGGAGTAATTACTTTAAGTCCTTTTCTGTTTGGTAAATAAAAGATAGCCATTCATTTTTGAAATATCATTCATTAATTAAATCATTCATTGTTACGAGGGGCGTTCAATATAAAGTGAGAATGAGATGCAAACTCTTTTAATATTACGAAATTAAATACTAGCCGGTAAAGCTAATCTATCTAGCTGATTGCTATGAAAAAAAAAACTAACTGTCTTTTGTTTAAAAAAATATACGGTAATTACTTTGCAATGCTATTGAGTACGTTAGCGAAAATGGAGAAAATTGAACTGCGCGCCGTTATCAAATACTTGTGTTTGAAAAATTTTTCTAGGGACCAAGTCAATTTGGATTTGCGGGACACTTTAGGGTCTAATGCTCCTCCGTATTCGACAGTCGCACGTTGGTGCGCCGAATTTAGACGTGGAAGAACATCGACAATGGACGACCCCCGCTCCGGACGCCCTACTACAGTAGTAACTGAAGAAATTGTGAAAAAAGTCGAAAACTCAGTTTTGGCGGATCGTCGTGTCACGGTTCGTTTTATTGCTGAAAATGTAAAGATTTCAACGGGGAGCGTGCATAATATTTTACATGAACGCTTGGGTATGAAAAAGGTATCTGCGCGTTGGGTACCAAGAATGCTTACTGACACGCAAAAACAAACTAGACTAGAGATTTGTCCAGAAGCTTTGAACCTGATGCAGCAAGACCGGGAACTTTTTTTGGCGCGATTTATAACAATGGACGAAACATGGCTCCATCATTACGACCCAGAAACGAAACTGCAGTCTATGACATGGAAAAGGCCATCATCTCCAACTCCGAAGAAATTCAAGGTGAGCCCATCTGCCGGTAAGGTCATGGGCTCTATTTTTTGGGATGGTAAAGGGGTATTAATGATTGAGTATCTCGAGCATGGAGCCACTATTACGGGCACTTTATACGCCAAACAAATAGCAACATTGCGCAATGAGATCCGCGAAAAACGGCGAGGTAAACTCTCGAAAGTTGTGCTGTTCCACCAGGACAATGCCCCGGCACACAAGTCCGCCGTTGCAATGGCTGTAATTCGTGATGCTGGGTTCGATATCCTTAAGCATCCTCCGTATTCACCAGATCTCGCTCCCAGTGATTTCTACCTATTTCCGAGATTGAAACAATACCTGAGAGGCCAGAAATTTGAAGACGACGACGCGGTAGTCGCTGCAGTACAAGATTTTTTAAGTACTCAAGATGAGACCTTTTTTAAAAATGGAATTTTAAGTTTAGAAAAAAGATATACTAAGTGTATTATGCTAAAAGGTGACTATGTCGAAAAATAAAATGACATTTAGTAAAAGTTGTTTATAACATACTCATTCTCACTTTTTATTGAACGCCCCTAGTACATTATAAATATTAATTTCGTTGTTTCTGTCGCAATTTGAAATTGAAAAACAGCTTTTAAAGAAGGATTAATTACATATGTAGATACAATCATACTCAGATACATATCGACGGTTAAAAGGCAAAACGCATGAAGCGACACTTTTTGTCAAAATGAGTTATATACATATTTAAAATCAGCGAATTTTTCTCCGTCGTTTGAGCCGGGTTTCATGCAAAGTTCAAAAATTGTCGCTTCATGCGTTTTGCCTTTTAACCGTCGATATTAAAAACACAAGACCCTAGAACAAACATTCATTATTCATACAAATATCTGCCCCGAAGCGGGAATCGAACCCTGGACCTCAAGCTTCGTAGTCAGTGTCTCTAACCACTAGGCCATTTGGTCCTCCTTGTCGCCTGTTTGATGTATCATCATCATCATTTCAGCCGAAAGACGTCCACCGCTGAACATAGGCCTCCCCCAAGGCTCGCCAAACAGATCGGCCCTGCGCCATCCGCATCCAATGCGTTCCCGCCGCCTTAACCAGGTCGTCGCTCCATCTTGTTGGAGGCCTACCTACACTGCTGTTCTATAATACGTATATCAGATTTAACGGACTTCAATATTGCTCAGGCCAGTAACTTATACGATGAATTTTAACGCATCGCATACCCACATTTGAATTTTAACAAAAAAATTCTTGATCCCTTATAAGATAATTTAACTGCAACTCCAAAAACAGAAGAACATCATAAGTGAGGGTACTTTACAGGGTACTTTAAGTGTCAAGACGTAGAGCGGCAATATCTGTATATTTACTCTAATTGATTTACTGGTTAGATCGTATCGAACTGTTTGTGTTTCTGGTGTAAGTTTATTGAAATTTATGACAATATCTAGGTGTGTCTCATAGAACTAATAATAACAGGAACAGAAATGGCACGCGAGCTAAAAATATGAAAGCGTACCTATATGGCTAAAAAGCCACATGATATTTGGGTGGAGTTCAAACAGTTAGACACATTACCCCACGTACTTAGTTAAAATTAGTGTGAAATTTTTCCCTTGTGACACGAAAATTAGTCATACTTAGATACAGTATACTACTTAAACACCGTCAAATTAAACACCCAAAGCCCGGGAACAAACTACGTATTTTTCATACAATTATTTGCCCCGACCGGGAATCAAACCCACACCACATAAGCTTCGAAGTCAGGTTCTCTAACCACTAACTAGGTCACTCGGTCGTCAAGACATAAGATATAGATATCTACATGTATCTATTTGATAGTAGATTCCCGGTCGGGTCAAATAATTCTATGAAAAATACGAAGTTTGCTCCCGTGTTTTGGGTGAATTGGGTGTACCTATAATATGACTGACTGTGTAGACAAAGTTGCGGGCAACGGCTAGTTTAAAATAATTTAAGTACAAGTTTGACTATTTATTGATAGTTATAAAACGTGTTAAACCTTGGCATATGGAGGTTAGTAGGCGTCAGTTAAAATTTGCAAAACTCGGCAAGGCTCGTTAAAAAAGAACTAAAAAGCTAATGAATATGCAATTATGTTTCGTAATTTTGAGGGGCATAAAATAAAATAAAGTCAGATTCATAATTAAATGAATTTCTCATCGGAACAGCGTCAAAGGCTTAATTGAGTGTGTTAAATTGATCATCATTAATCATTGCCACTTAAACTTGCACATTCTTCGACCTATGTCGATGACTTATTCGGCGTCAATTTACTCGTAGAAGCAAAAAAATCCGATGTCGCAATCCACAAGACCAATTGAATATATTTGTTAATACAGAATTTGCAAAAATTAACTATCATGAAAAATAAATAACGACAGTTAACAAATCAGTAGGGGAATAATTATTAGGCATATATTTCAAACTAAATACAAACTGAAATATAGATGCACAGAAAAAACCCCAGAAAAAAGACCAATGCTGGGAATCGAACCCAGGTCCTCAGCGTTCCGTGCTGCGTGCTTACCCCTACACCATCATTGGTCTAGAAGTTAGCGACGAATTTTTCCCATACATCGTACACTTCAGTCTGTTATAATCACATTATGCAGTGATAAAGCGCGCATCTATGTTATGCCCTCTACCGAGAGACTTTAACACTCCTTCGGAGCTAACCGCCCACCTGGACCAAGAGATTTGAAATATATGGTTTCACGGGATGACCGTAAAAGTAATAAAAAAATGAAGTTGAAAAATAAAAAAATAAATAGAAAAAGATACTTCATACTTAACTTGTAATTATTAGGCAACAGGAAATGGAATTGATATGACGTAGCTTATCTCACTAGAACCAAACAAAATATGAATATTTACATGATACAAGTGAACTATGACATTCACTTAATATTGACGATAACGAGAATTACCTTAACAAACTAAAAAGCAATAAATTGAAGCGCTCTATTGTATCAACAATAGAGACGACAATCAATTAAATAAGATTTACAGTGATTGCATAATTATTGTTGACAACCCGATTATTCAAGAAACTGGTCACCAAGATTTAATTTATTTAGAATGGTTCGTGAATGAATTTTATCACGGAAGTGATGTTTAGAGTGACTTGAAGTTGTTAAAGAGGAAATATGCTAATAATCTTAATGTTACAATATTTTTTTTGCCGTAGCAACTACATATTTAAATTAATAGTTGAATTCCGGATTTTCGTCGACAGTGTATCTGGGTAACCCAGATCAATGAAAGGAAAATTGTTACAGGCGTTTACTTTGATACCTAACTTTTAGAAACTATCACCTATTAACAATCAGAATTTTGCAACTTCTACTCGCCATGTTGCGTAGGTTATTTTTATGCTCGTATTTTGTGTTTTCCTGTTTGTGAAAGCACAATGAGTTTTTTATATGTTATAAGTCACTTACCTTAACACTTTCCTTCGGTTGTTATGATGCAGCTTGTCTGCTTGTACAGGATCTATAGTCATCAATCTACGGTGAATTTGTTCATTCGTCAGCAAATGTTCATGATCCATTTCGTATTTCACTTTTTCTTGGTCGAATTCATCGGTGATTTCTATAGTAATCGGATCAGCAGCCACTTGGTCACCGTTTCCATTATCCTCTGGAGCTTTGGCTGCTTTCTTACATGCGGGTTCGTCAGCACTTGGACCTGCTACATCTATATCTCTCTTTCTTATGCTTCTATCCCACAACAATTCATCAGAAAAGTCCTCTCCTTCAACCAGATTGTTGAAGACTATAGATTCTAAATAATAACTTGTTCCTCCGGCGATTATTGGTACTTTCCCTTTTTCTGTTAGTTCTTGAATCTGATTACGAATATTAAAGAAATTAATTGTGTGTACATACATCAAAAATTACCCGTCATTTACTTCTGGCTCTTTCTACCCGTCATTTACTTCTTCTGGGTCTTTTTTACTTGATGAAAAGTGCAGATGAAACCAAAGTAGTATAGATTTCACTGGTCAACACTGGTAACAACCCAGCCACTCTAGCCTTGAGGAGTCCTAGGTTGTCTCTATCTGGAAATACAGACGACGGAAGCAAATTCTACTCCTTAGAAGTTCGTATTAGGAAAGATGTAGCGACCGGTTCGTGTGGGACAATGGAATATTCACCTCATATGGATGATGAAGCCACTGTCCCTGCCTGGACGTCCGTTAGTTAAATGGAGATGGATAAATTGATTGATAGCATAATCATTCATTTCTATTCGAAGCTGATCCAAAAGGGAATCTTTAGAGCCTATGACAATTAGGAAGCGGGCTGATTTTTAACCGACTTCAAAAAAAGGAGGAGGTTCTCAATTCGGTTGTATGTTCTTTTTTTTTAACGTGTGCTAAGAGTACCTCAGAACTCCGTCATTTATGAACCGATTTGGAAATTTTTTTCGTTGCTTGAAAGCACATGCTTCAAGGTTGGTCCCGTTGTTACCAAAATCCAGTTCTGATGATGGGATCTATGAGGAATTGATGAAACTCCTCAAAAATTCAAGAGAAATGTATAGCGATTTTAGTATTTTCGGTGACAAGTCGAGCATTTGCATTCAGAAAGTATCATGGAACTCTGTAATATAATGACACAACCCCGTCGAGCTTTAAAATAGAATTTTCAACATAAACTTCTTTCGAAGCCAAGCTGATGATTTTATCCTATCTCTTTTATACAGAAACAACTAAAAAGCTTTGACAATGCGAAATTTCACGAATTCTTAAAACAGGACCATAAAACAACGAACTAGTAAAGAGGCCTTGTTTCTAATTTAAATATAGAATAATCCCTGATAAGATTAATGTCTGCAAATGTCATAACGTTTTTTTTATCGCAGCTGACGCTCATTTGGTACAAATGGTACAATGACACATAGATCTGACGCAGATAAAGTAAATTAGTTAACAGTACCACAGCGCTAGAGCTCCAAGTGTTGCAAATAGCATTAATCGCACGGCGTATGCGCAGATTAGATTAAAAGCCATCATATTAACATCAACGATAGCATCTGTTAATTAAAATTGGAAGTTCAAAGCGCAATAGCATCGTTACAAAGGACGCCGACAGTTTTTCAAAGACGGACAAAAAAAATGGTCAAGCGGGAGAGCCGGCTATCGTGCACTTGGTTCCGTTAACGCATTCGCTGCCGGCTATCAGGCTCGAGATTTCTTCAGGCGTTACAGACGCACATGCGCGTTCAAATGACTGCCAAAATATGACAACGGCACTAGGCGAATGTCACGAAAACACATATATGCTTATCATCATCATCATCATCATCAAAAATGCGAAATTACATTTGAAATTCACCATGAGCGAAGGAAAACAGTGAGGAAACCTGCATACACCTGCGAAGAAATTCAATGGTTTGTGAGAAGTTCCCAATTCGCACTGGGCCCGCGTGAGAACTACGGCCCAAGCCTTCTCATTCTGCGAGGAGGCCTTCGCCCTGCAGTGTGACGTATATAGGCTGGGATAATGATGATGATGATATTGACAGAAACTGTTTACATTTGTTTAGTAAGCGAATAGGTTTTATCACTTCGTTTATCAGAGCATAATGGCAGATCAAACTAATAAAAAGATTTTAGCTCGACTATTCATAGTCAAGGCACATTGGTTCGACTAAATTTCAACCCTGCAGTCAAACAGTTAAGCACAATTTTCTATGCAACATGGTGTGTTACATAGTTTAAAAATATTAACATGTGCTTGCAAATTGTTACATTAAAGTATTTGAAAATTGACGAACCATTTCGCCTTTAGTACCGTTTTGTATACAATATTTCGTAACCACTATACGCCGGTTGTGCCTGTAGGCAGTTACGAAATTTTGGTTATCAACGGTACTAAAGGTTTTTTGTTCCATGACTCCCCTCAAATGAAAGCCCCGAAAGTTCCCGAGGGGCACAAGAATTAACGGACAACAGCTTGTAAAGCATACACTTCAGTCTTCAGCCTAACAAACGTCACGCTGCCAGAAGTGTACAACACAAGCGTCCCCTCATAACAAGAGAGGTTGTGCCTAAATTGGGAATGTCTAAAAAAAATTACCAGTGGTTTTTATATTTTTTTTGTATAGAAAAGTCAATTATAAGAAACTAATTTCAATATTTTGTCACTTAGTTCACTACTTTTTTCAAAATTAATTATTGAAACTATTTTGGTTGATGACGTCAGATTGTAATTGAGGGCTCCCACACTGCCAAATTTCTAAATCTATCTAAATGCGTACGATAAGGCAACCCCTTTAATTATTTTTTGCGTGGTGGTACACTGTAACTAGTGTCACTTTACTGGCGCTGTCAAAGTGCTAGATGTCAGGCAGTGGGTCCAAATCAAACTCCGTAGTTATAATCCACGCGTAAATTTGTGAAGAATAAAGTACGACTTGGACCGGTCACGCAATTTACACCAAAGTCAAATGAAGGTCATTGCTTATTTGTTATGTAATAAATTCATTATATAATATTAAAATTAAATAACTACAGAAAACGAGTTAAAAACCATTTATCTCGAAATGGTTTTCGATTTACTATACATTGCAAAAAAATAGACATCCCCAATTCCCACGCAGGTTCGGAACAGATAAGGAACTTCACATACAACATCAAATTACCTCGCAGGTGTCTACAGCTTTCGCCACGCACATAACAACATTAATTAAATTTCGCATATAAATTCAATAAAACACCTAAAGGTGCGAGATAAGGTCAGACCTCACGACCCCAGGACTTTTGAAGCAGTAAACGGGCCGAAAGAAATCTCAACAGTGTTTAATTGGTTGCCCCAAGTACAACTAGTATATACTGGCAAAAAACACCCGTTTGTCGCTGCTCCATGCTTCCAAGGATCACCCCTCAACACTTCGGAGAGTGTTGGGATCCTCGGTGTCGATATTTAGAGCACAGTCCAATTTTGCGATCACCTGGAAGAAAAAACCAAGTCGGCTGCTAGAATGTTGGACGTGCTTGGCCGCTCTAAGCGCTTCAGATATATCGGCCGAGGTTGGAGTATTGCTCTCATCTCTGGGCTGGCGCACCCCAATATCAGCTGCTTTCACTTGATCGCATACAGCGCAGGGCGTCCCGAGTCGTCGGCAACCCCTCACTCTCCGATAAACTCGATCCTCTTGCTCTCCGCAGAGACGTTAGCTCCCTTTGCGTATTCTATAAGATCTACAACGGGGAATGCTCTGAGGAACTCTTTGACCTCATTCCAGCTGCCGGGTTCCATTACAGATCCACCCGTCGTAAGCGTTCATTTCATCAACATCATGTAGATGAATGGCAGTCTTCGACAGTGCGTTTTAAGCGGTCTTTTTTGCCACGAACTTGCAAAATCTGGAACGAGCTTCCCGCTGGGGTCTCCCATCGAGTTGCGACCTGGGTGCCTTTAAGAGGCGAGTGCACCATTTTCTGCAGGGCCGTAAACGCACTGGCATGTCTATGGACAGTGGTGATCATTTAACATCAGGTGACCCACTAGTTCGTTAGACTGGCCTCTCTAACATAAAAAAAAATAAAAAACTGGTTAGATGAAGTGGAGAAAGACCTTCGCGCAGGAAATTGGAAGGAGATCGCACATGATAGGCTTTGAAGTCAAATCGAAAGCCAAGATCCACTTTGGGATCATCGCCAGCGCAGTCATCATCATCAGCCTATGCTTGTCCAGTGCTGGGCATAGGCTTCTCCCACGCCACTGAGCACGATTCTTGGCCACTCTCATCCATCCAGCTCTTGTCAATCGCCTTGCGAAGACCATCGCTCCACCGAGTCTGAGGATGCCAGCACAGTAGGTAAGTTTAATTGAGATTCGTGAGGGGTACATCGTCCCAGCCTATATACGTCCCACTGCAGGGCACAGGCCTCTCAGAATGAGAAGGGTTGGACCGTAGTTCCCACGGGGGCTCCATTGATTGTCTTCGCATGTTCACCATAAAGCCCACGGTAAATTTCAAATGTAATTAGTGCAAATAAACTCCGAAAAACTCAGAGGTGCAAGCCGGGATTTGAACCCACGAACCTCCGCTTGAGAAGCCATTGTTCAAACCACTAGGCCACCGCGGCTTTGTGAGGGGTTCCCACTACTTAATATCACCCGCGGAACCCTAAGCTTTTTTTCGTTTGTGACACCGCAAGGCATAAGAAATGCACTTAGCTGTAAGGTTGGCGAAATGGAATAAATTCTTTGGTATAGTGGTGTGACATTTCACGCAGCATAGTCATGGTCTGCGCCCCCAACGTACTATCTGATATACGAGTGGGTTCACGACTCGTCTCTGGGTAGGGCAAGTCGTGGCTTAATTGATAAACACGGATGGGGTCCTTTCCGCGTGTCTTCATACAATCATCATCATCATCGTTTAAATAATTTATTGAATCAGGCGTCGTTACTTTGCGGAGGTCCATATTAATGAACTGAAACAATTACTTTGCTCACCCGCGACCTTACTATAGTTAAGTTTATGTAAGAAATACGTGCTCATGCAGTTTCTCCACCTTCATACTGTACGGACATACACAAATCACACAAACCCAACCATCACCACCACCAAACTACCAAATGTTAGACTCATAGCAAATGTTAGCATAGCGTACGGCTGTGGTACCTACTCTGAAGATGAGCTCTGGTTGAGTTCGAAACGCGTCAGTGTAGTTTGGTGGCGGTGATAGTTGGGTTTGTGTGGTTTGTGTGTGCTCTCTACAGTGTGGAGGTGGAGGAACTTTCATGGTGGCATTTCGTAGCGTAGCCTTCATCAACGCAGCATAGCATCTCTTGTGGAAATGCTTACAAGCGTTACTCCACGCATAGACTGTCAATTGTTATTGTGACAGTTCGAAATGAAAGCATCGCGACAGCCGATACCTCACTAGACGCGCTAACCGTGAACGTAGTATATTTAAGCCACATATCACTTCTTATTTGCCCCGCGGCGCCGGCTATGTTTGCCCAGGCGGGGTGACTCACGAGCGTCGGGAGTAACAATACATTTTTACGAACACAAATTTGCTGTATTGTCTCAGAAATTATTATTATGTGAACTGTGTCAATGTTTGAGTTTTTACACGTGCTCGTTTCTGAATTTCAAGGATACGCCATTATAATCTTTAGCGCGAAATGAATGTCGCGTCGGATCGATATAATTTTGGCATATTTTCAAGTTTTGTTAAAAATCTCATTTTAAATGCAAGCTTTTTCACTGACTGTACTTTTGGCTAACTGTACTTGCATTGTTATCCAACTTACATAAGTATACCAAATTTCAAGTGAATCCGACCACTGGAAGTGAGTCAAATTTGACTTCAAGATTTGACCCGTACATACAACCACTAGGCCACCATTGCAAAGTTAATAAAAAGCCTGTAAAAACAGTGGCAGTCGGCAGGGCACATCGCTCGTAGAACTGATGGCCGATGGGACCAAAAGGTTCTCGAGTGGCGTCGACGGACCGGACGTGACAGTGTAGGTAGGCCTCCATCAAGATGGAGCGACGACCTGGTTAAGATTCCGGGAACGCGTTGGATGCGGGTGGCGCAGGACCGATCTGTTTGGCGAGCCTTGGGGTGGGGAGGCCTTTGTTTAGTAGTACTTAATCTTTCGGCTGATGATGACTTTTAAAACATGCTCAGCGCTTCGCTTCATCCTTTATAATGCGGACTGCTAAGGAATGGAATTCATTTTCGTAGTCTGTTTTTCCAGATAAGTGTGATTTAGGGCTATTGAACAGAATAGTTTAGTTTATTTTACTGACTCAGTGAGCGAAATTTATAGTCTCATCTGTACTTACTACCTATTAGGTGAGATTGATATCAAATCAATGTTTAAAGGCACTTATATTGAAATTATTTCTGATCACGTGGGATTATCGGCATAAAAAGTAGCCAGTGTGTTATTCCACAAATCCATCCAACCATTTTACTAGCTAGTGACGCTAGGAAAAATTGTCAGCGTCGGCGACATCAACTTTGCGAGGTCTCTTTAATTTTCCGGTCAGAAACTGAAATTGGTTGAATAAATAGTTACGAGCCCTCCAGAGGCGCGAGCCACACGCATTCACTCATTCATTCACTCACTCATCATAAAGACGCCTCATTATAAACACCCGTCCGAGACCTACCTACACTTACACATACAATGATATGATAACGGTCAATTACACTGCGCACCTTGTAATAGGACATTTAAAACAAAGTTTACCTTTGCCAGCCATATTCGGGCACACAAGTAACAAACGAGCTTAAAGGTTCGCATTTGTCGGACACGGCATGGAGGACCTCATTATTATTCATGCACTCACTCACACACGCACATACTCACACACCTTCGCATTTCTATTAGTAGCGTATTAGCATTATGGGCCGATACAGACGAATGAATGAAATGAAACGCGCATTACTATTTTGCCACCTTATTACACCTATGAGTTGAAGGACGTTGTGAAAATTTGCGAATAGCAACTACATATTATGTATTAGACGTTGAAGACGTACTGGGGCTAAATTCAGGAACGGCCCAACACGGTTTGCGAGCGGTAATTCAATCGTTTGCGAGAGGATAGGGATGAACTGCTATTCAGGAACGCCAAAAATCACTGGTTTGCGAGAGGTTTGGGCTGAGATTGGGATGAGCCTTATTTATTTATTTATTTACAAAGCGAATTAACAAGAAAATAAGGCTCATCCCAAGCTAAGCCCATTCCTATCCTCTCGCAAACGATTGAATTACCGCTCCCAAACCGTGTTGGGCCGTTCCTGAATTTAGCCCCTTATCGATAACAGTACTGTCGATGTTATTATTATCTCAAACACTAACCGCATGGCGTTCAAGCCAGGAAAATATCTACCTAGGTATCTTCATAAGTCATGTCCTACCCAACACTAGTTATTTTGCCAGTTACAGTCTGTATCGGCCCTATGAGGTCTGAGGTAGGGCATAAGAATAAATAAGAACATAGGTAGAAGGGAAACCCCCGCTCCGGCCGGACTCAAAAGTCACAATATTAGGGCCGGCGCCCACTGACGGCATGGCACGGCGTGGCATTTTATTACTATCTAGTTATTTTGAATCTTATTTCAATGAGGTTAGAATTCATGTTACTTTATTGGTTATGCGTGGCATCGGCCCTCAGGACGTCGCGGCATCGTGATATCGAAATAAAGTAACATGAATTCTAAACTCATTGAAATAAGATTCAAAATAACTTGATAGTAATAAAATGCCACGCCGTGCCATGCCGTCAGTGGGCGCCGGCCAGAGTACTCGCTAAGCGAGAACTCAGTCAGGGTGTCACGGACGGCCGCCGCCGCCGCCGGCCGGAGCGGGAGTTTCCCTTCTACATATGTTCTTATTTATTCTTATGGGTAGGGTTCACTGAAAAGGATACGATCCTCAGCGTGCGGTTGCGGAAGTCGACGACGGTGAACCGCTGGTGCGGCTCCAACACGTCCAGGAGGTGATGGCGGACCAGCTCGCGCTCGGCGAGGGACGCTTTCGCGGTGATCACGTCAAGGCCCTTGTACACCTGGGGACGAGGGGAAAAATCAAGTTAAAAAAAATTGTTGAAATTTCCATTTTTAATACGAGATTTTATGCTGACTGTACTTTTGCCCCTGGTTAACAAAATACTCGTCAAGACGAATCCAACGAGACCAAACTCGATGTGGTTATATCGTTTTACTACGGAGTGCCATTGTTAGACCCTGGTTACCATTTAGGATCAAAGTACTCGTAAGATGAATTAAACGAGCCTAAACTTGATGCGGTCGTTTAGTTTTATTACAAAGTTCCTACGGCCAACTTTCAGCTCCATCATAAGATCAGCTCCATGTTATAATAATATTGCATTGCATTGTCATATGAGGGAATTAAATCGATACATATACACCGTGAAATTTTAGTGGTTGTTTTCCCGAAACGAGGTGATTTAGTATCGATTGTACAATCGATTTATAATTACTATTTTGACTAGAGTCAAAAATCCAATTGTGAAAAACGAAAGTCGAAAATGACCGCAAACCAATGGTAACGCTTCGTTGGTACCTAACCTATCGTACGATCGTACGCTACTTGTACCAACGAAGCGTTGCTATTGGTTTGCGGTCATTTTCGACTTTCGTTTTTCACAATTGGATTTTTGACTCTAGTCAAAATAGTAATTATAAATCGATTGTACAATCGAAACCAAATCACCTCGTTCCGGGAAAACAACCACTAAAATTGCACGGTGTATATTGCTTCTTGCATTAACTGACTGTGACATTTTTGCGAGTGACTGAAGCATTATTCACTAAACTATTTGTGAATTTTTAATATTGTTTGTAATCTTACTGTTGTTGTTGTTGTATCTTGCTGTTGTTATCCTATATTATGCTTGTTACTATTGTCTGAATTTCACATTGCCATGGTTTGACTGTCATGCTGTGTTATTGTTTCAATAAATAATAATAATAATCATATATTTTTACTTAGCCGTACAAATTCATGTCTTTGTTAACAATAATAAATAGGTTATAAATAAATAAATAAATAAATAAATATCACGGGACAATTCACACCAATTGACCTAGTCCCAAAGTAAGCTTAGCAAAGCTTGTTTTATGGGTACTAAGCAACGGATAAACATACTTATATAGATAAATAAATACTTAAATACATAGAAAACATCCATAACTCAGGAACAAATATTCGTGCTCATCACACAAATAAATGCCCTTACCGGGATTTGAACCCAGGACCTCTTGCTTCGTAGGCAGGGTCACTACCAACTAGGCTAAAGCGGTCGTTGTATATGTATGTATATAAATAAGCACGAAAGTAACACTGCACCAAACAAATTGGATAATTACGCTTAAATGTTTGACAACAGATTAAAAAATATATAGTCGAACAAAATGTTCCTTGACTTATAAATACCTAGTTGGGCCAAAACCTTTTTAACCCCCGACACAAAAAGAGGGGTGTTATTAGTTTGACCACTATGTGTTTTTTTTTTTAATTTATTCTCATAGGTATCACATACACTGGCTTACTATCTAAATCCACTCGGCAAACTGATATGACAGTTTGTTGGCGAGAACACGCTCATTACAATTTAGTTATATGTAAGTACCTATTTAATTTAAACATGCATCTAAATACAAAAATAAAACAAAAGTAACAAACAAATACAGAGATGTGGATACTTTTGCAAAAATGTACCCTAAGGCAGTTAAGTCAGTGTGTGTGTGTGTGTGTCTGTCTGTGGCATCATCACCCTTAAATGGGTGAACCGATTTGGATGCGGTTTTTTTATTTGAAAGCTGGTTTCTTGGCGATGGTTCTTAGACATGTATAATCAAAATTGGTTCAGCCGTTTCAAAGTTATCAGCTCTTTTGTATGCTGCGGAATGGATCTTAGATTTAATTGCGTTGGGGGTTTTTAAATTTTAAATTTATTTTATTTGCCTGCCATAGAATTACGGGAAACTTTCAAGCCAATTTTAAATATCTTCGTTAAGGTGTCCAACGTTTCGGTCCCCATTCATTACCACCGATAACCTCCGACATATATCCACTTCAAACCCTTTAACAATGCAGTTCACACGCTTCAAGTAAACTTTCAAATTCAAAGGTTTTGAATATGCAAAGCGTCTGTCCCTTTTACATACATTTCATACTTTGGCATTAGCATAATTGTAGCATTGACACCGGTGCTGAGATTCATGTGATACTAATGCATATTGATGAGTTGCCAATGTGAAGAGCTGAATGCGTGGGTACACGAAAAAGGGTCACGTTACGTAAGGACACGCAGGAGGGTGATATACAGCGGAAGAAACAAATGCTGCCTCTTCTGTGGACATTAAATAAGTAATTTATTGAATCAGGCGTTACTTTGCGGAGGTCCATATTAATGAACTAAAACAATTACTTTGCTCACCCGCGACCTTACAATAGTTACGTTTATGCAATGTTAAACTAACTATGTTAAACTAACATAGTTAGTTTAACATTTGGTAGCATACATAGTTAGTTTAACATTTGGTAGCATAGCATACGGTTGTGGTAACTCTGAAGATGAGCTCTGGTTGAGTTCGAAACGCGTCAGTGTAGCTTGGTGGTGGTGATGGTTGGGTTTATGTGATTTGTGTGTGTTCGTACAGTGTGGAGGTGGAGGAACTGCATGAACGCACATTTCTTGCATAAACGTAACTATTGTAAGGTCGCGGGTGAGCAAAGTAATTGTTTTAGTTCATTAAATAAGTGACGAGTCACTTAAGGTTTATTTAATTGGGCCGAAAGTTGGCCAGGCGTCCCACACCATATAGACTTGACTATAACTATAAATTTAAAATTTAAAAACCCCCAACGCAATTAAATAAATAAAAATACACACACACACATATAGCGGTCAACTTTATAAAGATAATAATAATAATAAAAATACTTTATTTACCAAAAAACACTTGTTACAAAAAATGCGGTACATCTATCAGACTCCAAACTAGGCTGAGCCTGTATCTTGGTAGCCTGCGAGTGCGATTAACTGGATTAACAGAACTAAAGTGTTACAGAAGTTGTTATAGTTATAAGATACAAAATAAAAACGGATTACGCCTTTGATCAATTATAACTGTAGATCCACAGTCGCGCGCCCGAAAATGTCCAAGCCAAATGAGCGCCACATTGATAAAAGTGGCCTTCTTTTTTCTCAGTACGTTGCGTGAAACTGTCAAGTTTAGCTGTCAAGTGTCAACCGAAATTCGACTGTAATGAAGTAAAGACTAGGTTCAAATTTCTGTGTAGGTGATGATTTTAATTGTTATGCAAACAAATAAAAAAGTTCGGCCATTCTTTGAAGGGGATTTTGTTCGGCAATGTGTATCTTCAGTTATAATTGATCAAAGGATTACGCGATTACAGTGTGTTCGAATTTGTGTGCATGCATGTGGATACGTGTGTGTGGGGTGTGGGCATGTGTGTTATAAGTTATAACACCCCTCTTTTTGTGTCGGGGGATAAAAAATAGTGGCTAAAGACTCATGAACTTTAAAAAAAGCCGTGTTGGCCTAGCGATTTGACCTATGCCTATGGCCTCTCAAGCAGAGGGGTCGTGGTTTCAAATCCCGGCTCGCACATCCGAGTTTTTCCGAGTTTATGTGCGAAATTACATTTCAAATGTACCATGAGCTTTACGCCAGAAAACATCGTGAGGAAACCTGCATACACCTGCTAAGAAATTCAATGGTGTGTGTGAAGTTCCCTATCCGCACTGGGCCCGCGTGGGAACTACGGCCGAACTCTCTCATTCTGAAAGAAGGCCTGTGCCGTGCAGTGGGACGTATATAGGCTGGGATGATGATGATGACACTTAACTTTAGCCATGTCCCCAGGAGAGACGCAAACAAAAAATGTGTATGACCCAAGAAGAAAGTAAGGATGTAATTAATATTCATCTATCATCTCGGCCTATACGTCCCACTGAAGGTCACAGGTCTGTCACAATGAGAGGGCCATAGTTCCCAGTGCGAATTGACAACTTCACGCGCAACATTGAATTTCGTCACAGATTCCGCACTAAATTCGGAAAAACTCAAATATGTATCTCAATTCACACCAATTGACCTAGTCTCAAAGTAAGCAAAGCTTGTGTTATCGGTACTAGGCAACGGATAAACATACTTATATAAATAGATACAACACTGAAATATACATTAAACACCCAAGATTCGAGAGCAAACATTCGTATTTTTCTTACAAATATCTGCCCCGACGCGGGAATCGAACCCGGGACCTCAAGCTTCGTAGTCAGGTTCTCTAACCACTAGGCCATCTGGTCGTCTTACACTCACACCAATTGACCTAGTCTCAAAGTAAGCAAAGCTTGTGTTATCGGTACTAGGCAACGGATAACATACTTATATAAATAGATACAACACTGAAATATACATTAAACACCCAAGATTCGAGAGCAAACATTCGTATTTTTCTTACAAATATCTGCCCCGACGCGGGAATCGAACCCGGGACCTTAAGCTTTGCAGTCAGGATTGTCGTATGAAAAATTAAATTAAAAAAACTCATTAATTTTGAGTGCAACGCAACAATGTATATAACAGCCTAACCATCATCAAGTTATCTCACGAGATTGGCATCACGCACAAAAAATGTCACAATCGATTTTGAAAGTCAAACTAATTATCACATTTGCGTAAGTGATCCAAAAAGCAAACATTCGGGCGGGTTATCGCGGGTCCGGTACCTTTAGACTTTTATAGGGTTGTCAACTCATATGGCTGAAGTGAAAATAAGACGAGGTTTTTTTAATTTATTTGTGTATATATTAGATTTCTACA
Organism: Archips crataeganus; assembly: GCA_947859365.1. NCBI lineage: Eukaryota > Metazoa > Arthropoda > Insecta > Lepidoptera > Tortricidae > Archips > Archips crataeganus. The sequence goes on from OX402058.1 coordinate 17,474,424, forward strand.
TGTTTTTGCATTTTTTGGCCACTATTAAAAACCATGTTTGGTTAATGCAACAGTTGGCGCGGTCGCGCGGTTCGGTCCGCGCTTACAATAATGTTAAAGCTTCAAACGCACAGACAGCGGATGCGTGGCGGTGCGGTGGCGGTGACGGTTGTAATATTCTAACTTGTATGAACGAGTTCGCGGTATGGTACCGCACAACCGTCCATACAAGTTAGAATATTACAACCGTCACCGCCACCGCACCGCCACGCCTCCGCTGTCTGTGCATTTCGCAGCCTAGTGGTTCGACCTATGACCACTCAAGTAGAGAATAGTCCGTTCGAGCACGGGCTCGCACTTATGAGTTTTTGGATTTTACGGGCGAAATTACCTACATTTGAAAATTACCATGAACTTTACGGTGAAGGAAAACTTCTTCCTCACCTGCACACCTGCGAAGAAATTCAATGGTGTGCATGGAGTTTCCAATGTGCACGGGGTCCGCGTGAGAACTACGGTCCAAGCCCTCTGATTCTAAGAGGAGGCCTGTGCCCTGCAGTGTGACGTATAGGCTGGGATGATTGATGACGATGACGGGCGAAGTTCGAAAAGTTGGACAATTAACGCTGGCAATTAAAATTAATATGAAAGTTAAGTTTTTCGTTGTCACACGAAAAAGTGTCTATACAAGTGTATGTATGTAGGTATGTACCCCCCCCCCCCCCGTTATCCCGCAGGAACTACGCAATTTTCTGGGATTGACTAGCCTGATAAGGATAGGTGTCGACGGTAGGGCTTTCTTCAATCAAGAAGCTTTTACTTTTAAGCTTTATAATTATATTAAATTTATAATGTGTAAGTGGTAGATTTTACAGAAATAACGAGCTGTTAAAAAGTCAAGTTACGCAGGTTGACAGTAAAGCGAATAATGACGGTCGTTTTGCTTTGTATGTCAGTCGTCCGGAACGCTCCCTCGCGGCGGATCCGTGCACTAAGTTTGAAGCTGCAAGACTTGCGTAAGTGAGCCAACAATCCTAAAATTCCAAGTTCTCAAACTATTTCCATACCTCATCTAAATCGGTTCAGCGGTTAAAGCGTGAAGAGGCAACAGACAGACAGACAGAATCCCTTTCGCATTTATAATATTAGTAAATATTTGAATAAAATTAGTAAAACCAAGTAGACGACAACCCTAAACATCCTTCATTCACAATTTTAAAGTCAAACAGCTCTTATCGGAACGCAGTATTTTACGTACATATATCTCTTATGTGATAATAATTGAGTAGGTAATTTTAAAACATAAGCGTAACTGGATTAAAAATAACATTAAATTTGCAAAAAATTCAAAACTCAACAATTAAGTTACAAAATACATGAAACATGACCGTTACGCATAATTTGCTCGTATCTGTAGCCGTCTATCTAAAAAAGGAACCAGGGATAAAAAGGAGGGGAAAAGGTGAAAGAAGGAGAGAGGTTGGCGACCAGCATTTTTTGATCAAAAAGTACTAATAAATAAGTAGTAGTAGGAACATGGCGAGGTGACGAAGGAAAATGTCTATCTTCGCCGCCGCTCGCTGAGTGACTCGATGATGAATGACCCGCTTATTTTGATCACTTGAGGAATGATTTTGAAGGTCCGGATGTAGTAGGAGCGCGAGCGAATTATATTATTTACTTATTACAAACGTAATAAATAACATTTTTATTTATATGAAAGAATGAATGACATAATGACGTACGTAAGACCACGTGGCATCAGAGGCTTCTGGCCAGCGTAAGCCACACCAGTGATACCCGAAATGGTTTATACGACTCTCAGGCGGCGATGAAGATCTGCGCAAGGGGTGTGCGTACGCGAAAAAACTAGGTATATTTGCTAAGGGTTTACGAGTAATTCTGTAAGTTTTGACCGGACTAAATATGTGCGAAATTACATTTGAAATTTACCATGCGCTTTACGGTGAAGGAAAACCTCGTGTGGAAACCTCGTGCGAAGAAATTCAATGGTGTGTGTGAAGTTCCCGATCCGCACTGGGCCCGCGTGGGAACTACGGCCCAAGCCCTCTCATTCTGCGAGGCCTGTGCCCTGCAGTGGGACGTATATAGGCTGGGATGATGACAATGATGACCGGGCTAAATAGACAAGTAGTCTACCTAAACCAAGCCGCAGATAACTTGGCCATATTCAGAACAGATCCTAATTTCGTAAGAGCTGGCAGTCTTCAGTGAAAGTCACAGTTCTAGCCAATTGACTAAATAGCAGTGTTGGCATCGCGTCGAAAGGGAAATCTCCTTAGAGCATCAAACCTAACGAAGACGACATACGTGCATACGCGTAAAAAAACGTAGCGTGGATTCATTTTATCATTTTTGGTTGGGAAAATAGTTAATTATTAAATTAATTTAATTTTTATCTAATCTAATATATAAAAATCTCGTGTCACGGTGTTTGTTACCGAACGCCTCCGAAACCGCTTGGCCGAGTTTTATGAAACCTTTTTGTCTATATTCAGAAAGTCTGAGAATAGGTCGTAGGCTATTTTTTGTATACCTACCCCTATTCTTCGCAGACGGAGTCGCGGGCAACAGCTAGTTATTTATAAATTTCAGCCGTCTATCTATTACGGTTCTTGGACTGTATCCTTGTGACACACAGACAAATGGACTGTCTAGCGACATTTTGGCAGGGTTCTGTTTGTCCACCCTTTTGGTACAGAACCCTAAAAACTGTCGCTGTCGGTGACAAGGTGACGAAATGTCAACACACCGATGCATTTTTACCCGATTGCCGAAGGAGGCTTATGTTTTTCGAGCGTATGTATTTATGCATGTTTGGCACGTTGTGCAGTCTAAACGTAGATGGGTTTTAAAGTGTGAGGTGTCATTAGATTCGTCTCAGTCGCGAGAGTGACATGGATAATGTATATTTTCCCGCGTGGAATTAAAAAAGCAACACGGATCTCCGATACTACTTATACGATATCAAAACTTCCTATTGAATTTGAGTTTAAACTTGATACTTATTATGTAAGTCTGTAAACCAAAGACAGACATGTCACGTAAATAAATGTATTTTAAACATGAGGGCCGCTTTTGGTTGTAAATAGCAAAGTCATTTTACGCAGCTGTTTTCTTTTCAATCATATTTAAGAACAGATCAACAATGTCATTATGAACTGCAACTACGCACACAGACACACGCGTAACGGGTATGACCGCGTCGTCACTTGTCATTTGACGGAGTTGTTTGCCCGTCATGGGCATCTCCAGTCGGTTTATTGCTGCAAGAAAATTTGGCACAGAGCGCTTTATTTACGACACGTGGAGATACAAAGTTTCTGCGAAGAAATATAATGGAAAAATCTAGTGCATTCGTGATGGGTGCTGACTAATTGAACGAGATTTCAGTGGAATATTTATGTATGTCGTTCCAACTTGTAACATCTATTAGAAAGAATAAATTTCGTATATACTGTGATGGAGCGTAGCTGAAAAGAAATGAACTCTGAATGAATAAATGAATATGAATATGAATATGAATATGAATATGAATATGAATATGAATATGAATATGAATATGAATATGAATATGAATATGAACTAACTTTAACTATTTACTTCTTGATGGATTCACTATAAAACTGTTTCTTCTGAATTAAAAGATATCCTTTAGGAATTGGTATTTAATAACAAGCATCACTGTACAATATAATATCACTTCATGAATGCGTATCGAAGAATGGCTCCCCAGACAGTCTGCTGTCCGCTGTTCTTTTCTTGATTGAAATTCTAGAAGACAAAATTGAAATTTACGAAACAGCGACGCGGTCTCGGTGGCCAATGTCTATAATACTAGCTGTTGCTCGCGATTCCGTCTGAGACGAACTCGTTCATTGCTATCCCGCGGGAACTATGACCTTTTCCGAGATAAAAACTAGCCTGTTACCTTCACGGGGCCTCCAACTATCTCCATGCCAAATCTCATCTAAATCAGTTCAGAGGTTTAGGCGTGAAGAAGTTACAGACAGGCAGAGTTACTTTGGCATTTATATTATTAGTAAGGATTTATGCAATTCTATTTGACAGATTATTAATTTTACGTGTAATTATGATGGCGACTTTAACACATTAAAATTAAATATATCCAATTGGGGATGTCTATTTTTTTGCAATGTATAGTAAATCGAAAACCATTTCGAGATAAATGCTTTTTAACTCGTTTTCTGTAGTTATTTAATTTTAATATTATGTAATGAATTTATTATATAACAAATAAGCAATGACCTTCATTTGACATTGGTGTAAATTGCGTGACCGGTTCAAGTCGTACTTTATTCTATGTGGTTAGAATTCTTCACAATTTACGCGTGGATTATACTACGGAGTTTGATTTGGACCCGCTGTCTGACATCTAGCACTTTGACAGTGCCAGTAAAGTGACACAGTGTATAGTGTACCACTACGCAAAAAATAATTAAAGCGGTTGCCTTATCGTACGCATTTAGATAGATTTAGAAATTTGGCATTGTGGGAGCCCTCAATTATAATCTGACGTCATCAACTAAAATAGTTTCAATAATTAATTTTGAAAAAAGTAGAGAACTAAATGACAAAATATTGAAATTAGTTCCTTATAATTGACTTTTCTATACAAAAAAAATATAAAAACCACTGGTAATTTTTTTTAGACATTCCCAATTATGGGACGTTTATTACAACTAAAACTAATGATTCCGGTTGGGGCTTTACTGCTAGGTTTAAGCGTTATGTAGTCAGTTGATGTGATATTCAATTCAATTACATTTACTATAGTCATCTACTCTCACACAGCCGGTGGTGGATGCCGCAGAGCGTCAGCGACGAGTCAGACCAAGGAAGGTCGGGACGATTTGGACGTGTACGCAAAGGGCCTGACATTTGGCCAGGCCGGGAGTTGTTGAGGTCGAGAGTCCAACTTTTTACAAAAAAAAATACTGGCCGCAAACACTTCGAACGCCGCCGCTAAATTTAAATTAGAAATTTAAAAATAATTTTGTTTATCATTCGTATACTTAACCACACCCGAATCAACGGTAAGATTGGGTTCAAATATGAATGAGTTTTAATATTTTTTAAATAAAACACGCGAAATTATTATTTTTTAATTTATTTAGTTTGGTATAGCTGCTGAATTTAACCAGAGTGCATTTTGATCCATCTTGAGCCTCAACTTAGATAGGGTGGTAGTACTGGCTTAACCTCCTGAGGCCCACGAAAATTTTGTTTCAATGAACTTTAAACTTTATGTCACTTTTCTAATGTGACATCGAACTCACTCATAAGTGACATAAAGTTTAAAATTCATTGAAACAATATTTTCGTGGGCCTCAGGAGGTTAACGAGATTTGTACGGTACTTAATGCTTTGTATGGAGATTTTTTTCCTGTAAATAGTTTTAAGCTATTCACCTTTCTTTCTTTCTTGGCGCTGGTTATAAGACATGTTTCATCAAAATTGGTTCAGCTGTTTCATAGTTATCAGCTCTTATGTTAGCTGCGGAAGGGATTAGACGCATAATGGGCATTTACTTTATTTTCAAACATATAGATGACCTAATTGCGTTAGGGGTTTTTAAAATTTTTAATTTACAGTTACTGCCCTGAAATAATACCAGATCAAATTAGATTTTTAACTGCTTTAAAACAAATAAATAGTTAGTCAATTGAGTTGGCATAGAAGCGTCGTCATAACTAGCTCTTGCCATACAAAATTAATAGGAGAATCGTATTTTGGCATAAATAGTACGTCAGTTGATTGGTGATGTTATCATCCCTGTAGAGATAATCTACGATAACATGGCCCGCCCCTCCACAAATCATGAAGTCTTCAATGTATTGTGAAAGTATTTATAAAGCACACCGAAACTTTCAACGCATGTGTGCGTGTTGAGACAGCCGTCAAACAAAAGCAGATACTACTAAATAAAAATCATTTCGTAAATATGTGACTAAACTCATTGAAATAGTAATGTGGAGGGGCGGGCCATGTTATGTTATCGCAGTTTATCTATACGCGTGTTTAGTTTATTACAAAACCAACGACAACCTGGGGCTAAATTTAGGAACGGCCCAACACGGTTTGCGAGCGGTAATTCAATCGTTTGGGAGAGGGTAGGAATGGGTTGAGCTTGGGATGAGCCTTATTTTCCTGCTAATTCGCTTTGTAAATAAATAAACAAATAAATAAGGCTCATCCCAAACGCAGCCCAAACCTCTCGCAAACCAGTGATTTTTGGCGTTCCAGAATAGCAGTTCAAACCAAACCCAAACCAAAAGATTGAATTACCGCTACCAAACCCGTGAAGGCCCGTTCCTGAATTTAGCCCTATTATGCCTCACTCAAGTAGGTACTTTGTGCAACTCATCCTCAACAAAAACTAAAGCACGATATTCATTTAGCCGAACGCTTATCAACCTAAACACCTTATCAGCTGCCTATCAGCACGACCTGCACAATAACATCACCTTTAGCAACCTTGACTGGAGACTTGGAAACCGTTGCGGTAGGACAGACCAAGGAAAACGGCCAACCAACACAAAAAGACTCCAGACATAAAACACAATGTTCAAAACACTGGGTCTTCTTACACGGGTTAAAGCATAGACTTGCGTTAAAAGGCCTTTGGCGGGGAAATGACTTCGAAATAAGATGACCCAATGCAGCCAATTTGCATAGGCATGTGGCTGCGAACTCCTTTAAGAGCATAAAAGGTCTCTTTTCACGGTTGGGTTTTGTTGACGCATTAGTTGGTTAGGTCATGATTTATATGAGTGTTCATAAAACGTCTGACACATCTAAAGGTAGATCTCAAATTCAATGTCAAATAACATTGCAATTTTAATTTCAATTAATTTAATTCAAATAAAAATCCAGCCACTCATTTGTTAGTAAATGCAACACAATAAATGCTTCAAAAATTATTAAAAATGTCCCTAGATTCTACAATCCACATGTAGGGAGTCCTGAGCGTGCAATTCTTGATCCCACAAATCAGCCGGAGGAGGATTTTTGGCGTGACAACGTCTAATAAATCGATGAACGCCGGCTGCATACATGAAAAAGGATGACGCAATGTAACGTTACATGTACTTACATTTAAAGGGGGGATGAAAATTTCATTGATTTTGCCGTAGGATGTACCGCTTTCAAGATAATATTTGACAAAACACCGGTTCTCGTCCGATCACCGAGGTTAAGCAACATCGGGCGTGGTCAGTACTTGGATGGGTGACCGCATGGTTTTATTTTTGTTTTTGAACGTTTTGTTATGACGTTGTCACGTTAAACTATCGTCCGTAAACCGACTTTACAGAAACCCGGTTTTTTTATCATAAAACTGACCCCTACTCATCCGATGAAAAGTGCAGATGAGGCCGAAGGTGTATCTTTCTCTCTCTTTCAGTAATAGCTTATTCACTCTAGCCTTGAAGAACCCTAGGTTGTACAGTCAACGTCATAAATAAGTGATCACTTTTGTACCTTGTCGCTTTCACTCGTTACCTACATAGTTTTATATGGCTTTTCAAAGATGACGTTAAAGTGACAAGGTACAAAAGTGATCACTTATTTATGATGTTGACCCTACCTATCTGGAAATAGAGAAGATCGAGGAAAACATCGTGAGAAAACCTGCATACACCTGCGAAGAAATTCAATGGTGTTTGTCAGTTTTAACCTACGGAGCCGAAACTTGGACCTTGACTGCGGGGCTAATCCATAAATTCAAGGTCGCTCAGCGAGCTATGGATGGAGAGAGCAATGCTTGGGGTTTCTTTGAAGGATAAAATCCGCAATCACATTATCCGACAAAGGACGAAAGTCATCGACATTGCTCAAAGAAGTAGTTCGCTGAAGTGGCGTTGGGCTGGCCACGTCTGTCGCAGGGCTGATGAGCGGTGGAGCAGACGAGTCCGCGAATGGAGACCACGGACGGTGAAACGTAGTGTAGGGCGTCCTGAAGCACGGTGGACGTATGACCTTAAGAGGGTCGCTGGCGGCGCATGGATGCGAGCGGCCGAAGACAGAGTGTTGTGGCGCGTCATGGAAGAGGCCTATGTCCAGCAGTGGACTGCGATAGGCTGATGATGATGATGATGGTGTCAGTTCCCAATCCGCACTGGGCCCGCGTGGGAATTACGGCTCAAGCCCTCTCATTCTGACAGGAGGCCTGTGCCCTGCAGTGGGACGTATGTATATAGGCTGGCATGATGATGATGATGATGATACACCTGACAATAGATTCACATAAAGAACCATTTTCTTAAAATCACGTTTACAGAGAACGTGAAGCAATAATATTTAGGTACATAGACCGAGCCTCTATTTGACGTGACGCCAGTAATTTTAGCAGGAACTGAGTGTCATAGTTTCGCCGATTGCCACAAGCGTGGCAAATATAGTAAAGGCGGTGGTGATTACTGGCATACATAATAATATGGAGTAGTCACGCTGGGTGCGTTTTACGTCCTGTACGCTTAGTATAAGTTTTACTTCACCAAAATACTTCTCGATCGCGTTCACGTAAAAATTTCAATTCTATGGAAACATGGGCGCGCGGCCGCGGAGGCGCTGTCCATGTTTCCCTAGTAATTGTTTTTTTTACGTAAACGCGATCGAGAAGTATTTTGGTGAAGTAAAACTTATACTAAGCGTACTGTACAGGACTGTAGTTAGGACCAATCGTCTTACGGGCCCGGCCACGACTTCGCGCGTTTGGCGGCGCGGCAAGCGTTTCATCAGTTCAATGCGTGTGCCGCCAGGTAACCACTGTACGGCGAGCGTCTCGGCCGCGCAATGAACACAGAAAACGCTTGCCGCGCCGCCAAACGCGCGAAGTCGTGGCCGGGCCGGTTAAAGTAGCGGCATCGAGTGATGACACTTTTGACGTTTGCCCGTTCATGAAGTTCCCTAAAATACTGACAGCAAGAACAAAGGAATAGATGACGAACTTCATTGTACCAGGTACCGGAATAGTGACGTAGGTACCTGGGGCTGTAATTTACCCCAACGATTTTTTATTTGTTTTTATTTGGATTTTTTTTTAAATTATTACAGGAAGAACTGAAACAATTACTTTGCACACCCGCGACCTTACGATAGTTACATTTATATAAGAAATGTGTGTTCATGCAGTTCCACCACCTCCACACTATACGAACACACACAAACCACACAAACCCAACCATCACGACCACCAAACTACACTGACGCGTTTAGAACTGAACCAGAGCTAATCTTCAGAGTAGGTAGGTACCACACCCGTACGCTATGCTACCAAATTTTAGAATCTTCTGTTCTGTTGTTGTTGTTGTGTTCCGTTTTGAGTCTAACATTTGGTAGCATAGCGTATGGTTATGGTATGACTTTGTTGTTTTTTTTTTATAAAAGAGAGAGAGAGAGAGAGAGAGAGAGAGAGAGATGTTTATTTACACATATTCGATACAAACACAGAAAAAAAAATACATTTGACAGGAAATTTACAAATAAAAAAAAATATCGAATAGTATAAATTGGGCCCCACTCAGCATAATGTTGTGGCAAGCCACAACGCTGTTTTTCAGTGGTTCAGTAAAACTGGTGTTTTATTTTCCGAAATTAATAAAACTAGACAAATCTAGTACATTATTATAGAAATTGCAGTGCATGAAAAATAAGAACTTGTAAATTTAATTTTTATATGTTGCTGTTTAATTTCCTTTTTTTTATATAAGAGGTGGCAAACGAGCAGACGGGTCACCTGATGGAAAGCGATCACCGTCGCCCATGGACACCCGCAACACGGGGGGCATCACAGGTGCGTTGCCGACCCATTTAGGAATTGGTAGGCTCGTGTTTTAAAGATCCCTAAGTTGTAACGCTCCGGGAATGCTGCCGCAGAAAGCTGATTCCAGATCTTTGTCGTGCGAGGAAAGAAGTTTCGCTTAAAACGCACGGTACTAGAATGCCAATCATCAAGATGGTGAGGATGGAAAGACAAACGGTTCCTCGAAGTGCGGTAGTGGAATTTAGCCGCAGGCAGCAATTCGAACAGTTCGAACAGTCCTTGCAATCGAAGTGAAAAGCAGAGTGTAAATCAAGCATTAAACCCATTTTCCCCTCGACGTGTTTATCCACCCCCGCCGTACCGACTCGGGTATATGAACGTCTCGGGTAAAATGGCTCGTTTTATGCTCTCGTTGTATGTACAATCTACTATATTTTAGTACTTAATTTTTTAATGTTCCTCACCAGACATTTTCTCTTATAGACACATAATATAATATTGCGCAGAAGATATTTATACTTATCTATCAAAATTGATATCCTAATCTATAAGTTTCCGCACTCTAATCTAGACTGAAACAACAAACTCAGTTACTTACTTACTTCAGCAAGATAAATTTTGAGTAGGTATACCTACTAGGGGCGTTCAATAAAAAGTGAGAATGAGTATGTTATAAATAACTTTTACTAAATGTCATTTTATTTTTCGACATAGTCACCTTTTAGCATAATACACTTAGTATATCTTTTTTCTAAACTTAAAATTCCATTTTTAAAAAAGGTCTCATCTTGAGTACTTAAAAAATCTTGTACTGCAGCGACTACCGCGTCGTCGTCTTCAAATTTCTGGCCTCTCAGGTATTGTTTCAATCTCGGAAATAGGTAGAAATCACTGGGAGCGAGATCTGGTGAATACGGAGGATGCTTAAGGATATCGAACCCAGCATCACGAATTGCAGCCATTGCAACGGCGGACTTGTGTGCCGGGGCATTGTCCTGGTGGAACAGCACAACTTTCGAGAGTTTACCTCGCCGTTTCTCGCGGATCTCATTGCGCAATGTTGCTATTTGTTTGGCGTATAAAGTGCCCGTAATAGTGGCTCCATGCTCGAGATACTCAATCATTAATACCCCTTTACCATCCCAAAAAACAGAGCCCATGACCTTACCGGCAGATGGGCTCACCTTGAATTTCTTCGGAGTTGGAGATGATGGCCTTTTCCATGTCATAGACTGCAGTTTCGTTTCAGGGTCGTAATGATGGAGCCATGTTTCGTCCATTGTTATAAATCGCGCCAAAAAAAGTTCCCGGTCTTGCTGCATCAGGTTCAAAGCTTCTTGACAAATCTCTAGTCTAGTTTGTTTTTGCGTGTCAGTAAGCATTCTTGGTACCCAACGCGCAGATACCTTTTTCATACCCAAGCGTTCATGTAAAATATTATGCACGCTCCCCGTTGAAATCTTTACATTTTCAGCAATAAAACGAACCGTGACACGACGATCCGCCAAAACTGAGTTTTCGACTTTTTTCACAATTTCTTCAGTTACTGCTGTGGTAGGGCGTCCGGAGCGGGGGTCGTCCATTGTCGATGTTCTTCCACGTCTAAATTCGGCGCACCAACGTGCGACTGTCGAATACGGAGGAGCATTAGACCCTAAAGTGTCCCGCAAATCCAAATTGACTTGGTCCGTAGAAAAATTTTTCAAACACAAGTATTTGATAACGGCGCGCAGTTAAATTTTCTCCATTTTCGCTAACGTACTCAATAGCATTGCAAAGAAATTACCGTATATTTTTTTAAACAAAAGACAGTTAGTTTTTTTTTTCATAGCAATCAGCTAGATAGATTAGCTTTACCGGCCAATATTTAATTTCGTAATATTAAAAGAGTTTGCATCTCATTCTCACTTTATATTGAACGCCCCTCGTACACTGTCCTACAGGTTTCCTCATAAATATAGCATTTTGTTTATTTTTTTTAAGTTCACAATCAGCACTGGGCCCGCGTGGGAACTACAGCCCAAGCCCTCTCATTCTGAGAGGAGGCCTGTGCCCAGCAGTGGGACGTATAGAGGCTGGGATGATGATAGTACCTCCTCCTTTTGACGTGACAAAACGTCTAATAAATCGATGAACGCCGGCTGCATACACGAAAAAGGATGACGCAATGTAACGTACATGTAACGTTACGTAACGTTACATGTACCTACAGAGCAGTGAAGGCCAGTTGCAATATTACATAATACAATCTTATTACTAGCGCTCAATGCGGGAGGGTGCGGGGTGCGGGGGGGTGGTTGAATATTTTGTTATGACGTTGTCACGTTAAACTATCGTCCGTAAACCGACTTTACAGACAACCGGTTTTTTTGAAGTCCGTTAAAAACTATGTAAATTCGCCCACAGAGGAATGCACCTCGATAGTGTAATCTGTCACGATACACGCTTGTAAATCACGTGTCTGCTTCAACGGTGTCGCAGTTTATATTAAACTGTACCAGTTCAATTTTAGATATTACGGGGCAGAGATATGGGTTGCCATGTGAACGGGGGTTGTGCAAGTTGCAAGCGCTAGCGGGACCAAGAACTGCGTCAAATGCCCAGACACATATTATTATGCAGGAATATTGAGTTAATTTAATAGAGCTGTTGATAAGGCCGCCTATTGCTTACCTTGTATATTTTTCCTATGTACTTGTTTTTCTCTATTGTTTTCTGTGTGGTGTACAATAAAGAGTCATTGTATTGTATTGTATTGCATTGTTATCTTGGAATACTGCTTACTTTTATTAGAAACTAGCCATCCTATGCCAGCGGCTTCATCGTGGGAATGACATATTTTCCCGTGGTAAAAAGTAGCCTAGATGTCACTCTCCAGCCCTTCAACTATGCCCATACAAAAAAATCACGGAAATCCGTCGCTCAGTTTCGGCGTGAGAGAAGGAAAAACAAACACACTTTCACATTTACAATATTAGTATGTACTAGCTGTTGCCCGCGACTCCGTCTGCGAAGAATTCGTTTATCATTAGAAACCCAACGTGACAATAAATAGGCTCCGTTGCCTGTCCGTCTGTCACATGGCTATTTTCTTTGAACAGTAATAAGAAAAAACATTAAATTATCAAAGAATATAATAATATAGTAAGTATATCAACAAATTTACTAAATAAATAAAAAGTAAGAGTTTCTAAAAACTTTGCAATATGAATTCCCAAGGTTCCGAAATTCTTAGCAAAATAAAATATTTTGGACGCTACTTTGGAGCTTAAGTCCATACAAAAAAATTCCTACCACGATTAGCTAGAAAATATGATGAAAAATAACACGACTACAATTAACCCACACACCTCACCCGTTGCTTACAATATCGAAAGGAAAATGAGCAATAAATCGTATGTCTCGTCGTGAACTTGGACCCAACGCTACGCATGAAATTTTTTGATAACACCAATCAGCCAAGGCCGCCATTCTTATCACATCACTATAATACTACAAGTACCGTGCGCACGCGTTCACGCACACACGCGTCCGTCTTGCGACAGGCGTGGGAAATCCGTTTTAAAACGCATACATTTTAATCCAACGAGTGCGTACTGGTGTTAAATGTAAAATTGATACTGGCCACTTCGAACTGACCTAAATTTATATCAAAGCTAAAAAAAACATGACCAAAACTTGTACTGGCTGAAATTCGGGGATTTCATAAATTCCCATGAGTTTTTTTATTACATCAATGAGGAATAGTGTAATAAGAGAATGTTGTGGCATGAAAGTTGATGTTGTGACAGGGATAGAGAAAGGAATTTTAATTTGGTTGGGCATGTGGAGAGGATGGATGAGGACAAAAATACGGTAGTATTAGCGAGTGTGGAAATATTGGAAGGGAACGACTACGAAGGACATTCCATGATCATATTGGGGATGTCTTGATGAAAGGTCAGGTCAAGAGTACCCGAAACCGGCGAGAATACATGAAAAGACTAATGATAGTTGTGGAAGCGAAGGATGCATGTCAGGGTCGTAGCTTGTGGAAACAAATAGTCTCTGCCTACCCCTTTGCTGGGAAGGAGGCGTGATTGCTTGTATGTATATACTTCGTGGTCCTTATTTACGTTATAAGAACACCCGTGCCATATTTGATTTCTCTAGACTTAGTGGTTGAGACATTGGGATTTTATGGCGATACCGTGGGAGTATTGTGATAAAAAGTAGCCTGTGTTAATCATGAGATCCCAACTATCAACATATCAAATTTCACTCCAACCCCTCCAGTCATTTTTGCGTGAAACAGTAACAAACACACACACGCTTTCGCATTTACAATTAGTAGGATGAACAAACCAATCAAAACTACCTTTTTCAGATTTAGTTACCAGAGGTATCCTATTCACAACTGGTTTTCGAAACCAGTTTTAAAGGGAGAGGGGAGAGATGATGTCATTCTTAAAGGAATGGAGGAAAACGGAAGCACCAAATACAAAGACATTTCAAAAGGTTATCAGAATTCACAGAAATCTACGACGTCAGTATTTTACGCGTATGTCTATGTGCTATTGATCAGCAAGATTGTTTTTTCTGGAGTCTTTTTGTATTTTTTATTTTTTCAACTCCAAATTTGTTACTTTTACCTAGGTATTTGTTTTTTTTTTTACTTTTTGTCTTTTTTACTGGACCAGTGGTGGTGTAGGGGTTTAACACGCAGCACGGAATGCTGAGGACCTGGGTTCGATTCCCAGCGCTGGTCTCTTTTTCTGAGTTTTTCTGTTCATTCTGTGTTTCAGTTTGTAATTCGTGTGAAATCTATTAATTAGCATTTAGTGAATAATGGCGGTACAAACAGATGGTGAATGTAATCGAGAATCGTACCTTCTTAACATCTTCAATACCAAGCTATCACGACACCACGCAACTAGTCGCTGGTGTAGATACACCGGATAGCACGATGTACTTTTAAAACTATACGATAGACTAAGTAAATCGTCCTCTCGTTATCGAATGTCATTCGCCAGATACCGTATCGGGTGACGCCAAATTCTGCGTTCATTAATTAGCCTTTGTAATAACAGAATATAAATGGCATATTATGGTAATCGTAAAATATCTCGTCAACTTCGAGACTTCATCCACTGTTAAAACTCTTACAGAAACAACAAAATGAATAATAAAATATCACCTAATCCTAAACTTAGAAAAGCTTGTAGGTGCTATGTAGTTATTTGTGTGTATATAAATGAACGTTTTTAAATAATAGTTTATATTTTATGGTGACACTGATTTAGTATACTTAACTGTGACTTAACCCCCTGTTTCACCATCCATTGAACAAATTTATTTGACGGATAAATGTGATGCCGTCTCTGTTTGTTTTGTTCGAATAGACGGAGACGGCATCACATTTATCCGTAAGTTAAAATTAATCAATGGGTGGTGAAACAGTCCCTTAATATAATAATAATATTAATAAGCATCTGTCTTACTGAATTTCTTTGACCAATTCGATAATTTAATACATTCGGTTTTACGTACTTCGGTATTATGACACATAATTCTTATTCAATCTCTAATTTCAAGCTAGTCATCGTACTGTTAGATACATGTTAGATAGTTCTAGGCATCCAACCTTCGACCTTTGAATACAATATCGAGAGGATAAAAAAGCAGACAGTCATCTTATCATTAAATTTGGTTGAAGGATATATCATTTAGCGAATGATTGATATGTTCCGGCAAGTTCAAGTCACTTTAGGCGAATATTTGATACAGCAATTACTATAATTCGTTGGGAAATCAGTCGAACTCGAAGTCAAAATAGGTATATTTATTTAATTTAGGCTATAACTTCTAATACATAAAAATCTCGTGTCACGGTGTTTGTTATCGAACTCCTCCGAAACGGCTTGACCGATTTTTATAAAAAAAAAATCTGTATTCGGTAGGTCTGAGAATAGGTCGTAGGCTATTTTTTATACTTACCCCTTTTATTTATTCGTAGACGGAGTCGCGGGCAACAGCTAGTTAATATATATAAGCACTTATAATTATGAATGTCGAAGAATATACCACTGGTTCGGAAAATCTTGTTCAGTAGAACCCGCCAAGAAAGTCGCTCGAAGAATTATATTCTAGTCTCGTAAATTATTGTTGTAAACAAATTGTCACGTCTCTGGGTAGTTGCCCAGCAAAATTAAATACATTAAAAGGCTTCCGTTTGTCAGCGTTTTGGTACGCAACCCTAAAAAGGGCTAGAAATGTCGTTAAGTTCATTGAATTTGCCCTTTTCCGTAAAATTTGTTTCTATCCAATTTAAATAAAAAAATAAAAAAGGTTTATGTTTGAATTGTGGGTAGAATGGTTCCAACGGAAGACCAGCGTCAGCTTCACGGCCGACATCATGCTGAGTCGGGACCTTTTCGGGATAATGTTGTATCTGTTACCGTTTTTCACTGTTAATTTAAGATTATGTCACGAATAAATATTTTTCTTTCTTTCTTTCTTTCAAATAATAAATAAGGAAGAAGAAACGTGCTGAATATCATCAATCGAATTAATTGAATTAATTAAATCCGCGCAAGAACTAAAGTAACGGGCATAGCTCGAAGAATCGCTAGACTTAAGTGGCAGTGGGCAGGGCACATCGCCCGTAGAACTGACGGCCGATGGGGCCGAAGGGTTCTCGAGTGGCGTCCGCGGACCGGAAGACGCAGTGTAGGTAGGCCTCCAACAAGATGGAGCGACGACCTGGTGAGGGTGGCCGGGCAGAGCCGATCTGTTTGGCGAGCCTTGGGTGAGGCCTATGTTCAGCAGTGGACGTCTTTCGGCTGAAATGATGATGATGATGATGAATTCATTGAAATTACGTCTCGCCCCGTCCCCCTTATTATGCGGCAAAGTGGTGTGTATTTTAGCTGATGCGTTTTGTCGATTTTGCGAGCACACAGTCTTCATATCGTTGGGGTTAATGCAAATTCGCTTATCTACCATATTATATTATGTAAATGGGCCTAAAATGGGCAAATAACTGAACTGATCAATAGGGATGTTTTCTAGGTAAAAAAATAATAATTCTTATTAGTCCGTATTTTACATTATCAAAAAATATTAGACACGTAATTTTTCTTTTGACAATTAAACAAAAAATGACGAAGATATGGCGCGTTGAAGTTCCGCGTGACGAGGCGTGACGTCACTTGTTCCTAAAACGCTCATACAAAGTGTAGGAACAAGTGACGTCACGCGAAACTTCAACGCGCCATATCTTCGTAATTTTATGTTTAATTGACAAAATAAAAAATACGTGTCCAATATT
This sequence comes from Archips crataeganus, assembly GCA_947859365.1. NCBI lineage: Eukaryota > Metazoa > Arthropoda > Insecta > Lepidoptera > Tortricidae > Archips > Archips crataeganus. The sequence continues at coordinate 17,491,520 of OX402058.1, forward strand.
TTTTGATAATCTAAAAGACTGACTAGTTAGGAAAGTAGCCTATTACGACCTTACGATAGTTACGTTTATGTAAGAAATGCGTGTTCATGCAGTTCCTCCACCTCCACACTGACGAGTTTCGAACTCAACCAGAGCTCATCTTCAGAGTAGGTACCACAACCGAACCCTATGCTATCAAATGTTAGACAGTTTACTAGTTTGGTGGTGATGATAGTTGGGTTTGTGTGTTGGTACAGTGTGGAGGTGGAGGCACTGCATGAACACGCATTCTTACATAAACTAACCATCGTAAGGTCGCGGGTGAGCAAAGTAATTATTTAAGTTCATTAATATGGACCTCCGCTAAGCAACGCCTTATCAATAAATTATTTAAAATATTCTCATTTAAAAAAAAACCTGCGAACTTTAAAATGAAAATGCCTCTATACCACGTATGTGCACTACGGGGTGGTTTTAAATTCATATTTATATTTATTTTAACGAATTTGGAGTAAAAATTGGAAATTGGCTAAATTTGTAAGTTACGCGGATTTACCCAATGCCAGATAAGCGAATTTGCACTATACCCGAGGATATGAAACTAGCCCTTATCCGCGGGTCCGCGCGCTCGCGGAAATAATAATAATAGTATCTAATGTAAACTCTTATCGAGGATCGAAGAGTTTTATTTTTATCTCCTATTATATCGACGGTTAAAAGGCAAAACGCATGAAGCGACGTTATTTGATCTTTACATGAAACCCGGCTCAAACGACGGAGAAAAATTCGCTGATTTCAAATATGTATATAACTCATTTTGACAAAAAGTGTCGCTTCATGCGTTTTGCCTTTTAAACGACGATATTATTATCATTAGAAATAGAAATAGTCAAACAAAACCTAACCGTTTGCGTTTTGTTTGCTTTGCGTTGTCCAAGAAGCACATCCAAAATAGTCGTCGAAAGCATCCGATCGTGGTCCAATTACCGTGCAATCATCAATATCATCATTTCAGCCGTAAAGTGCAGGTAAACCGAATGACCTGGAGATGGAACACAAATGATCGTTCGCCGCGTAGAGATTAACCTTTTCCTTCCGCGACTGTACCTTTGACTGATAGCGCCCCGAATCGACGTGGATGACGTCACAGCATGAATGAACGTCGCCCACGCCTGATCTAAACTACAAAAAGGGCCTATCTCTACACGAGAGCGTTGTGATTTAGATATTCTAACGACGAAGATTAGAACCAAATTGGAATGGCTCTTCAAGTGACAATATGTCTGTTTGGATGGCTTTGTGTGTGCCTTTTACGCATTCAACAAAATGGTGACTAGTAAATGGGTCGTCTGGGAAAAGAGGCCATTTCACAATTAAAATATAAATCCCCATTTCCCATTATGTTTATACGGAAACTAGCTCACACCCACGGCTTTGCCCCCGTTGTAGATCTCGAAGAAAACCCGTGAGAATTTCATGTCCCTAGAATCAGCTAGATATTGGGATTTCACATGCGTGCATCCCAAGCCCGTGGATTATCGGGATAAAAAAGTACCTCTAGCTTATGCGTTATTTTATAACTCTAGTCGTTAACATACTAAATTTCATTTAAATCCATTCAGTTGCTTTAACGTGAAAGAATAACAAACAAACAGACACTTACACTAGCAAACTATCGCTTATTTCTTACTAGCTGTTGCCTGCGGCTCTGTCTGCGAAGAGTTCGTTTATTGCTATCCCGCGGGAAATACGCAATTTCCGGGATAAAAAGTATCCTATACGTTAATCCAGGACATAAACTATCTGTGTGCTAAATTTCATCAGAATCTGTCAAACTATTTAGCGTGAAAGAGTAACAAACATCCATCCATATCTACACATAAGTATCTACCACCACCTACCATCTACACATACCTACATCCATACAAACCATCGCGGTTATAATAATAGTAAGACGGTATGAAGCACTTTACTGTAGTAAGATTTCAAGTCAAGGTTTTATCGTTAAACTTTGAGGCATTCTGGAAGATTTTTAATTTATTTTTGTCTTAATTGGCTGTTGCCCGCGACTCCGTCTGCAGATAATTCGTTTATCGCTATCCCGCGGGAACTACGCGATTTTCCGGGATAAAAATATCCTATGTCCTTCCCTGGGTCTCAAACTATCTCCATACCAAATTTCATCTTAATCGGTTCAGCGGTTTAAGCGTGAAGAGATTATAGACAGACAGATACACTTTCGCATTTATAATATTAAAAGTATGGATTAGTATGGATTTGCTTTTGGTGGCAACCTGTTTCAGTATCAGCCACCAATCTCCTAGTACCTGGGAATCCTTTAAGCTACTAGGGGCGTTCAATAAAAAGTGAGAATGAGTATGTTATAAACAACTTTTACTAAATGTCATTTTATTTTTCGACATAGTCACCTTTTAGCATAATACACTTAGTATATCTTTTTTCTAAACTTAAAATTCCATTTTTAAAAAAGGTCTTATTTTGAGTACTTAAAAAATCTTGTACTGCAGCGACTACCGCGTCGTCGTCTTCAAATTTCTGGCCTCTCAGGTATTGTTTCAATCTCGGAAATAGGTAGAAATCACTGGGAGCGAGATCTGGTGAATACGGAGGATGCTTAAGGATATCGAACCCAGCATCACGAATTGCAGCCATTGCAACGGCGGACTTGTGTGCCGGGCATTGTCCTGGTGGAACAGCACAACTTTCGAGATTGAAACCTCGCCGTTTTTCGCGGATCTCATTGCGCAATGTTGCTATTTGTTTGGCGTATAATGTGCCCGTAATAGTGGCTCCTTTCTCGAGATACTCAATCATTAATACCCCTTTACCGTCCCAAAAAATAGAGCCCATGACCTTACCGGCAGATGGGCTCACCTTGAATTTCTTCGGAGTTGGAGATGATGGCCTTTTCCATGTCATAGACTGCAGTTTCGTTTCTGGTTCGTAATAATGGAGCCATGTTTCGTCCATTGTTATAAATCGCGCCAAAAAAAGTTCCCGGTCTTGCTGCATCAGGTTCAAAGCTTCTTGACAAATCTCTAGTCTAGTTTGTTTTTGCGTGTCAGTAAGCATTCTTGGTACCCAACGCGCAGATACCTTTTTCATACCCAAGCGTTCATGTAAAATATTATGCACGCTCCCCGTTGAAATCTTTACATTTTCAGCAATAAAACGAACCGTGACACGACGATCCGCCATAACTGAGTTTTCGACTTTTTTCACAATTTCTTCAGTTACTGCTGTAGTAGGGCGTCCGGAGCGGGGGTCGTCCATTGTCGATGTTCTTCCACGTCTAAATTCGGCGCACCAACGTGCGACTGTCGAATACGGAGGAGCATTAGACCCTAAAGTGTCCCGCAAATCCAAATTGACTTGGTCCGTAGAAAAATTTTTCAAACACAAGTATTTGATAACGGCGCGCAGTTCAATTTTCTCCATTTTCGCTAACGTACTTAATAGCATTGCAAAGAAATTACCGTATATTTTTTTAAACAAAAGACAGTTAGTTTTTTTTTTTCATAGCAATCAGCTAGATAGATTAGCTTTATCGGCCAGTATTTAATTTCGTAATATTAAAAGAGTTTGCATCTCATTCTCACTTTATATTGAACACCCCTCGTATAATACGTACGACATAGGTAGATATAGGTAAGCACGTACGCGCAGGATCGCAGAACAAGTTTATTTGTACTACGTGTTGATTGTTCTAAACCTTGGTTAATATTTTAAACAAACACCGTGGCAACTATTTACCGGCTATTCCTAGAACAATGTTTTCCAAGTTGAGGATTAACTAATACGATTGCTAATAGGGATGTTGACACCATTAAAAAAAAATTTGAAGACACGACTCCAGTAAAAAAACGATTTATTTCAGCCCTGCAAGCCAGATTAATTTTCGATTAAATGCAAAATTAGATTTTTTGTTGCTTTAAAACAAATAAATAGTTAGTTGATTGAGTATGCGAACAATGACGTCATATGTCGCTATTGTCATTCAAACTCTATGGGAGATTGTGTTTTGACAGCTCATAAAAAGAACGTCAGTTGATTGGTGGTGTCAACATCCCCATTTGCTAGTTGTTTTGCACTATTTCGACATTTTGTACTGAAAGAGAGGCAGCGTTGGCAGGCCTCCCATTAAGTGTAAATAGGTAGTTAGTTGTTCTTCATTGCGGCATTCTAAGGCGTAAGCCGCACAGAGAAGACGAGGGACGGGGGCGCGTCGCAGTTGCAGCGCCCCTTGAATCCGTTTTCATACTAATTGGGATGTCCCAATTTTTGACAACGTATAATAAATCGAAAACCGTTTGGAGAAATAGGCTTTGTGAAGCGTTTTCAGAAATCAGATTCCAAAAATATGATAAACTGAATTAAATAAAGAAAATTTAAGTAAATACCTTCATTTGACCCCTACAGTGAATCGTCAAAAAGGCAGATATAAAGCAGATCTACACTCTAAAGCAAATTGACAGTTTGAAATGTTGCTGTCCTGCTTATAATAGCAAAGAGAGTGACAAAGACAGAACTTTAATCACATGATGCGCACCTGGCTTTAAACAGTTGTCATTTATCGTAAAGTCCGAAATTTAATTATTAAATTATTACGTTACAAGTAAATATAAAAGAATTTAAATATCAAATTTTAATAAAACATATCTATTTACTATCACACCATTAAACAAACAGGAATAATCGAAGCTAAAAGAAGAGAAATAAATAAAACTATTAGTCATGTTCATTTAGGACCCTAAGCCGTGCTTGTATTATTGACAGTGACAAGACAAATCAGTAGTGCCACAGATTATGTTATGTACGACTTGAATTTTTCTAGGCAATGGAAAGTGGCTCTCTCACTGTGACGTCATCCAACGTATTTCTTAAAAAAAATATAAGAAATTAAATAAGTACTCAACCAAATTCAAAATCGATGAAAGTGGTCTCTTAAAATATCCTATTCTTTCCAAAAAAAAAAATAAAAACTATAGGTTATTTTTTTTGGTGCATCCCAATTGTGCAGAAGCGTCACGATCCGAAGCAGACGGAAGAGACGGGGCGGAGACGCGGCCTGCGAACAAACGACGCGGACTGCGACGCGCCCCCGTCCCACGTCTCTTCTGTGTGGCTTGCGCCTTCGGGAAAGGCCTTGGTTCAATAGTGAACGTCTCCCGGCTGATGATGATGAAGATGACCTCATAGGAGAAGAGGATGCCTCATAGAATCTAGTTTAAGTTGAAATCAAATACGTACTCGGGTCTGTAATCCTTTCCTCATTTTAACCTATATACAGGGTGTTACAAAATTACCCGTAATAACTGAAGGGTATGGAAGTACTCCAGTAAAGAATTAAATTAGTATATTTTTGTTTTGGGATGGCGGGAGCTCGCCTTTGATAGGCAGGAGTGGAGCAAGAGAGGAGAGGCCTTTGCCCAGCAGTGGGACACAAAAATAGGCTAAATAAAAAAAATAAAAAAAAAATTTTTTTTTTTAGAAAAAAAAGTACAGTGCGAAAAGTTACAGTTTTATTTACTGTTCATGGGGTTTCAGGCTTTCGGGGTTATTTTGTAATGTCCCACAGATGGCACAGGCCACCTCTCAGAATGAAAGGGCTTGGGCCGTAGTTCCCACACGGGCCCAGTGCGGATTGAAAACTTTACAATACCTATACTGTTTTAAACTTTCGTGAGTTTCTTTAAACATTAAACTACCGTGAGACTCACTCATAGTGAAAATAAACGGATCACTCACGTCTTAGAACGAGTTTAACTCGCACGTGTGGCAGCCGCCGTGACGTGCGACTCCGAGAAGAAGGGCTACGGATTAGCCCGAAACATGTCGAGTTAAACTCGTTTTAAGACGTGAGTGATCCGTTTATTTTCACTCATAATTAATTATAATACTAAACGGGACTTATCACGCTAATAATATTTACCTCGACGTTTCGGCCACATTGCAGCAACCGTGGTCACGATTTAACTGAATGCACTTGATCCCGATTAGAATCAGTACCCGCACTTGACACCCTACACTTCAGTTAACTCGTGACCACGGCTGCTGCAATGTGGCCGAAACGTCGAGGTAAATATTATTAGCATGACAAGTCCTGCTTAGTATAGTAATTATGAAAACTTTACACACCATTGAATTTCTTCGCAAGTGTGTGCAGTTTTACTCACGATGTTTCCCTTTACCGTGAAGCTCATATTTTTTTAGGGTTCCGTATAGTTTTTTTAATGTAATTTCGCACGTAAATTCCGAAAAACTCAACAGTTTGAGGCCGGGCTCGAACCCACTACCCTCTGCTTTTTTAAAACAAGTTCACGTGAACAAGATATAGAATACCTACTCAAAACATACATCTATGTGATATATGTTGCAACCATAAAGGTTTCCGTAAGTTTGGACCTAGGTCAACTCTAAAAAATATCCATACCTATTACTATTAAACATCATGATTTATACCTGTGACCCAATATTGACACTCTAAGAGCCGGTACATATTTTAGAGTAGGTATTTGAGACAGCATAAAAACTTGCACAGCATTTCTTGTTTTTTAATACTCTTTCTACCCATCCATCCTTCGCAAAATCCTAAACTTTCACTTCTATTGTGATATCTAAACAAAAGAATATAAGACCATAGGCTGCCGTGGTGGCCTAGTGCAGCCGTGGAGGTCTAGTGGTTTGACCTATGGTCTCTCAAGCAGAGGGTCGTGGGTTCGAGTCCGGGCTCGCACCTCTGAGTTTTTCGGAATTTATGTGCGTAACTATATTTGTAATTTACCATGAGCTTTACGGTGAAGGAAAAAATCGTGAAGAAACCTGTATACACCTGAGAAGAAATTCAATGGCGTATGCCAAATTCCCAATCCGCACTGGGCCTCAAACACATTTCTTTGGATTTATTGAAATATCACATTGCAAACACCTGGCTAACAATGTATAGAGCAAAATTATTTGGTGTTTTTTTTTTTATAAAAAATAGGCTTACGTTTGGCCCCAATCTCGCTTGATGGAAGGCGAAGATAAGGCCTAAGATGGTACACGTTTGCCTAAAAGATGTCTGTTTTGCAAAAAATACTCAGAAATTAAATTCTAAGGCATTATTATTAAATTATTATTATTTTCATTTAATTTTTCTCAAGAATATTAATTGGGGTAGGTATGTATTTAAAAAATCAGGGAGCGTTTAAGGTCACAACTTTTGAGCCGAATTGATGTATAGATAGCTGATTTGGGACCATTTCGCATTTGATTTACCTATCATAAACGAAGTTTTGTACCTACAAGTTTTACGCTGCTTCAAATATGTTCTAAATTGTCCACTAGCTCTCGGCCTATTACCAGGATCGCGATTCCGGGTCACACAAGCGCTCAAAATGGCTGCTGTCTGGAGGTCAATGGAACTGGTTCCCATTGTGCGCGCGCGCAAGCCTTGACCTACCTCCGCGAAGCGGCTGGTCGATGACCAACGATCAGGGGCCGCTTGAACAGCAAAATATGAATAACAAAACGAAAATATTTCGGGCTATAGTCGGAAACGCTTCATCTTCCGTTCTCTAAACCATCTTTTACTCGTATGTTACCTCGGTTTCGCACATAAACCAGTAAATAATTTATTGAATCAGGCGTTACTTTGCGGAGGTCCATATCAATGAACTGAAACAATTTGCCTACCCCCGACCTTTCAATATAGGCATATTACTACTGAGTCAAAATATTCAATTTGTCTACGGATAAAAAAATATCCCTAGTAACTTTTGATGAGTGTAGTTCATCTATGGTTTAAGAAGAAGTAGACTTAACGTTCGTTATATTTGATTTGTTACACGAATGTTTTGGTGTTGTGTATGATATAAATAAAATGAATCCACGGTTATCCATCGCATATCTTATTTAGCAAAAATGTGGCTGTAACTTTTTTTATTTCAATTAATTTCTAACACGGGCGATGCTGCGGTATAAAGCTAGTACTTAATAAAAGTTTTAACGTGAAAAAGTAATACAACACACACACTCGAAAACTTTTTCACTTATAATTAGTAGTGTAATATTTTTCATAACATGTCCCTAAGTTCCCGCCTACTCTGGAACGTAAAATAAGGTGAGTGACGTAGTAAAACGTACGATAGGGGTAGTCTCACGCGTCATAGTTTGAGAGCTGTCATCGAGATATCACTGACGTCATTAACATTAAGCTTTGGTTTTATCAGCTTCCGGCGAATGAAATTGACCGGATGACTCTTTGGATACAGTCGACGGCATAAATATGTATACAGGGTTATTTGTAATTCACTAGCATCCTTTTAACCCTAAACTCCTACCACTTAAACAAATGTTTTTTGTTTTACGGCTTTAGTCATAACTTAATATTTTTGGTGTAATAACGTTTTGAAAATTTAAGATTACCTCTTATTTTTACGATACTCTGTGTATTTGTATGGGAAAAAAGTGCTTCATTTTAAAAAGTCGTAAAACAAAAAACCTTTGTTTGAGTGATAGGAATTCAGGGTTAAGAGGATGTCAGTGAATTACAAATAACCATGTATAGCCATCGCGTCAAATATAATATTGTAACATAACTAATGGTTAGTGGCATAGAGCCGTATAGATATTTTCGACGTCTTGGTAACGTACATCACCTTCAAAACGATACTGACCCAATAGGAATTATTTTTATTTCAAAAGTAAACCTGTTGTTCTTTGAACATTAAGGTCAATTTTGGTACGAGAATAATTCCTATTGGGTCAGTATCGTCCTGGGCCCAATTGCATAACAAAGTACAACTAATATTACAAGCGGAACTCTCGCTTCAATTATATTAAATATAATGGGAGTTCCGCTTGTAATATAAGTTGTACTTTGTTATGAAAGGTGCGAATACATTTATGAAATTACTAATAGCTGTTGCCCGCGACTCAGTCTGCGAAGAATAAGGGTAGGTATGAAAAATAGCCTACGACCTATCTATCTATTCTCAGACCTGCCGAATACGGAAAAAATAGTTTCGTAAAAATCGGTCGAGCCGTTGCGGAGGAGTTCGATAGCAAACAGCGTGACACTAGATTTTTTAATATATAAAAATCTCGTTTTTGTTATTGAACACCTCCGAAACGGCTTGACCGATTTTTATGAAACTTTTTTCTCCATATTCGGTATAGATTTGAGAATAGGTCGTAGGCTATTTTTGTTTCTAGTTTCGATCACCTTTTAACATAGCGTACTTAGAAAAAACTTGCCCAAAAATGTCGTTGGTCGTGCGACGGGTTAACAACCTCCCCATAAAAAAACCAGCTAACTTTTTTATAATCTTTAATTTCGTTATCAAACAAAGCGTTGTCAATTGTCATTTAAAAATTGCATAAGGTGTAACAAACTGCTGATGTATTGGCATTTCACATAATACGCATACAGGCAAAATATATAACAAAACATTTCCAACATTAAAAACTCCAACTAGAGTATATTTTATTTCACAATTTGTTAATACCTAAAACAAAACTGTTTTCGTAATCGGAGGTGTATTAAAAACAAGTAGCGGCGAAATGCTTTTAAGACTTAATAAGTGAAACGTGATATTCTTGATGTGTAAAACTATAATAAACTATAATTGACAGGTATGTTGGCGCGATGCGACCTACATATTTTCATCATCACCATATCCGCCAAAAGACAGCAACTAGGCCACCACGGCTCATCACCATCATCATTTCAGCCGTAGGACGTCCACTGCTGGACATAGGCCTCCCTCATTAACGCCCAATCATTACGGTTGGAAGCGACTTGCATCCACTCTGAACTTGCGGCCTTCACCAAATCGTCCACAGCGGCAGCGGCTATAAATAACTTAATATTATAACAAAACAAACATATTTCATCACAAAACTTACAAAGTTTTTTTCTTATTTGTAGTTAGGAATAAATAAACGAACTTTTCACAAATAACGCTCATAATTCCCCGCCAGCAAACTTAAGAACTCAATTGCTTCTTATCAAAATCGTTATATCTCATAGAATTAATATCATATATCATATTTGCCGACAATAAGTGAAATGATATATTAGTGTAAGTAGCCGGCAGCAATTGCTGGGTAGGTTGTTGTAATATTTTGAGGGAACAGCCTATTTACTTTAATGTAACGCATATACGCTTATTGTCTATATCTATAGCTAGACCGTTTAAGAGAGTTGAGTCCTCGCCTGCGCGGTACAGGGGCTGGGCTGGGGCCTATGACGACAAAGGGGGCCGGGAGAGGTGCGGGCGGTAGGCACGCCACATAAGGCGCGCTCACAGAAATAATAATAAAGAGGATAGAAGTGCCTTAGACGCGTGACCTTGGCGCCGCGCTTGTGACTCGTAGGTCACAAGCGCGCGACTTGTGGCTCAGTGCTATTTGAAACGTGCTTTAAAATGGTGTTTTGCAGTTTTGAAATATTGGTTTACACGTTATTAACACGAAACTTCATATACCATTGCTACTCATGCCCATAAAAACGCAGATCGTTTTGAATTATACGCAGCAATGTAAGTAAAGTAATTTTTGATAACCCTTCTGTCTTGCACAAAAGTTCGTGGTACGGGCAAAAAAACAGGTTACGACTAGTACAGACATAATGCCGACGCGGCCAATAAAGAGCGCCGTTGTGTAAATGTGGGTATGAATTACGTTGAGTGTTATTTAACGCTATCTCTAAGGTGTAAGGTTCATAATTGTTCGTAAGCAAAATTATTAGTAATTGTGTGCGTGATTGCGTAGTACGGTCCCGGTCTTTTGCGTGTGTGCATTAACACAGTAAGTAGAGGGGATGAAGCAGCGACACGAGTTCCGGAAGAAAATAGGAACTAAGGCATTTCTATCCTCTTTATTATTATTTCTGTGGGCGCGCTCGTCGCCTGCAGCTCTCTCGGCCCCTTTATCGTCATACCTCCAGCCCCTGTACCTACCACGCGGGCGATGACTCATTTAAACGGTTTAGTTATAACGGGTGGCGCTTGCTATCGCATTCACTATTTCTTTCTGTCAAACGGTATAAGATGGTGACAGATAGAGATGGTGATAGCAATAGCAGGCGCCCGCGCGTTAGATACCTAATTATAATATGGGCTCTGATTGGGCCCCCTTTGTTTCGCATAATTTGATAAGTCATAATGCATCATTCTTCACAATCAACGTTAGTCATGCAGTTATTTTATTTCTGAAACAGTATTTTTTCCGAACTTTATTAAATGCCATCTTATAGAATGCAATAGGTTACGTTTGTTTTATAACAATTCCTAAAAAAAAAACGGTTTCAGAAATAAATCACTAAATTAAAAAATATTGAGATTAGTTTTTTATAACTGTCTTTTCCATACAAAAAAAAACATAAAACAATGGTTAATTTTATTTAGACACTAGCGACCCGCCCCGGCTTCGCACGGGTGTAACTTTGAAAAATAGGTGTGAAAAATAAAGAAAGTCTATAATTTAAGGTGGTAAGTTTATATATTTACCTCTTTTTCCCCAAACTACACCCACACGAAGTCAGGGCGCGTCGCTAGTTTTATGAATAAAATTTCGACCCGTACATTTAATTTAAACGATCGTATTCTGTTAATCACGCCAACTGTCAAACGACGTGCAGTTATGTCAAACGCCATAAGGTTACATTAGAAAAGTTATTATGGACGGTAATTTTTCTTATATTTTCTAATTTTCCGCGCAATTTTCTCAATTTTTTCTTTCATAAGAACCTTCTCCTGACAATGACGAACACAACAAAAAAAGAATTAGTGAAATCGGTCCAGCCGTTCATGCGTGATGCCGTGACCAAGGGAAATGGGGATTCATTTTTATATATATAGATGTATGTATGTATGTAAAACTCTTTATTGTACATAAAACATGAAAATAACTAGACATTCCCAATTGTTCTCGTTTACTTATTAAAACTAAAATCAATTAGCATTAGGTTTGAAATTTTGGTAATTTAAATTTTGGTAATTTAAATTTTGGTAATTTAAATTTTGGTAATTTAAATTTTGGTAATTTAAATTTTGGTAATTTAAATTTGACGTGGACCTTGCGTGTTTATCGCCAAGTGAAGGCTGTTCTATCTGCCACAGCCAGCAGTTCGGTATGTAGTGGACATGAATCAAGTGTTCTGACCAGGCACCATCGTAAATCACAAGTGGGGTGCAATCTCACTCTGTTCCGTCTTGCACTAGTATTAGAAAGGGACGCGCTTATGTAGCCGCTATAGCGGCGTCCCCGTCTTCTGACAATGTAGGTTTCAAGGGTTTATTTTAGGTACGCTAGTGCTCTAGCGTTGTTTGAGTTAGGGTTTTAGATTGCTGGTACTTGAGAAAGGTATTTGTTGTGCTCAACGTTTGAAGGGATTGGAGAATGCTTTGCGTTTTGAGACTGTTCGGCGTATTGAGAGATGGGAGGACACTCTAAAGCTAAGGGTGAGCTTCCTTAGGCTAGCTGAGCGGAGATTTGCTGAAACTACCAATCGAGTTTGTTGAAAGCCGCGTCTCGCCACGTACTCCTTATGTCCAATTGGTTGTTTAAATTACGATAGTCTACTTAAATATAAATTGACTAGCTTTTGCCCGCGACTCCGTCCGCGTGGAATTAGTAATTTGGGCAGCTTATTTTTTTATCCAGTTTGCTTTTTCATCAATTATGGCTCTCCTTAGATCTGTAACGGAACCTCCCCCCCCCCCTTGTTTAAAAATCCCCCGCTACCTAAAGCTAATTATCCTGCATCTATTGACGGCTGAAAACTGAATTAAACTGAATCAAATTGCTGAAATATTGAACTAAATTACCTATCTATCTTATTAAAACTATGTATCTAACTCTGAACCAAATAAATAAAGAATTTAAATACTGAAATCTATACGGCGTAGAAACCTAAGATTATTTATATTGGTCGTGATACGTGATATGGCCATGTGATCGTCTAGTACCTAAGAGAACCCTTCGTTGTGTCCGTGCCTAAGTAACCCTGGAACTTTTAGTGAAGAATAAAGATTGGACTACCTATAAATATTTATTATATAGCGGCTAGTAACTTTATGCTAATTTTATTTAGAGGAAATGGTTGGTATTGAATTGCATAAGAGAAGACAGTTATAGAGTTTTATCTATGTATTAGAGTGGGTAAGTAAGTCTTAAGATAGATTATAGCCTAGAAGAGTAAATCAGAAGTGTTTGGAGTAGATATTAGACAGAAATATGGTATTCTAACTTAATAATATTCTATCTATAATGGTAATGAAGATATATGGTTGCCCATATTTTGATTCAGGTTATAGGTAACTTAAGTAGTATTGAAGAAGAGGTAAAGATAGTTAAATGGAAGAGGTAATTTCAGATTTATAAAGTCATTGGTCAATAGTCTGTGTCATGTACTTGTAGGCAAGGAATTTTATATTGCGGCTATGTTTGAGAGCCCACTCCCCGCTCTCAAAGGTGGTCTTCGACTCCAAACTGGGACTCAAACCTCCCCCGCATGTACTCTGATGGAGCATACTACTTTTTCCTTGCAGGTAATTAGAATATAACATTATAACATTGTATAATAGAAGAGGGCAATCAAAGGGAATGTCAGTTATAGCCAGAGGCTGTCCCTGGGTCAATCCTGTGATCATAATACTCCTGCATTAGCAAACCAACTTCAGTGGTAATTGTAAACTTCTCTGGTTTATCATAATGACTAATGAGTAGCTACCGGGTCCCTTGGTACCGGTAAACCACTAACTTGCTTCAGCCTTAGTTTTAGTCAGAGTGACTTCCATTGTCAGTTTATAAAATAAGCATTTGGTATAACTTTTACCATCAAATTTAGTTGATATAACTAGCCACTACAGGACCAAATAACCCAAGGTTGCTTTACCAGGGACGACCACCGACTTCAAAGGAGATTCTACTTTTCAACAATTAAATGTTCATAGTGAGTTTGTTGAGTTTTATTTTGACTCACTAAATCGCAGCTACTAGGGTTTACTAGATAGGACATATGGATGAAAGGGAAACCCTGAAATCTTTCATCCGTCGGAAAGTCTAGAGCGTCATAGTCAAAGTCAGCCAATACCTCAGGCATTAGTAGTTATGTCATCAAATGTAGCCCTTTCCCACAACACAAAATAGCACAATGAAGAACGGCCATGTTTAGGTAGTAATATTAAATAAGTCAGGCGGCATAGCTATGCCCCCCAACATCAATTGGCATGATGAAGAACAGCAGATAATAATTGGTTAATGGTAATAATATTAAGTAAGTCAGATGGCATATCTCAGCCCTCCAACCCATTATAATATAATGCAGAACAGAAGATAGTTAATGGTAATATTATTAAGAGAGTCAGATGGCATATCACAGCCCTCCAACATATGGTTTAATGAAGAACAGAAGGTAGTTAATGGTAATAATACCTATCCCTGATAAACCTATCCTAGCAGCTAAACTATCCATCTATTCTACACGAAATTGGCAAGCTAGGAACCCGGATTCCACATTTACAACTACCGCGGGGCCCCTCTCCAACTGATAAGAGAGGGCCTATCCTAAACTAATGCCTACGTTGAGCGGGTTGACTCGAGACCTACTTCCTATACCCGTGTGCTTCTGGCATCCATCTGAGGGGATTGGGATAGATGAATACCAGAGTGTAATATATATATAAATAGATAAGCGGACTAGGTAGATGATGAGGTTGAAACACCGGTTATGGCGCTCCAAACCCTTCAACACCCAGGGAGAACTTGGGTCCGACTCTTGAGTTATAATACAGACCCCCACCCTTCTCCAAGGAGTGGTACCCTAGCCTTAAACGCCTCCGAGATGGGCTAAACTGTCAGTTGGCACCGTTAGGTGACCCATTTATCCCTTCTCAGAGGTCAGCTCTTACTTAGCTGAAGTCTAGATCAGTTCTCCAATATACTAATATAACACTCCCACACAGCAAACCCCCCCAGACCCCGCTAAACTCCAACTTAGCTACCAAATATCCATGTAATCTCCCAACAGTGAGTATACTATAACCATGTTTGGCGATAGATACCCAGAGCCAGGCAATCACACAGAAAAACCCCCCATTTAATTAACACAAGAAATAAATCAACACATAATAAAGGTAAAACACAGCAAAGCCACAATAAAAAAATGAGAAAGTAATAACCCAAGGAGAACCTTACCAGACCCGTAGTCAAAATGCGAAAAAGTCCCTTCTACTCTGCGCAGTCCCTTTTATACCCTTGCCTCGACGATACCCACCGAAACACACTTTATCACAGTATAATAATAATCAGTAGGGTGTCTCGGCAGCGACCTTAATTCTACCCACCTACGCGACCTCGGCACACAACCTCGCGATAGAGCGCCACTCTTCAGTTATGTTTTGATAATGTCACATAATTATCATCATCATAATTTTTAACACTTAATTAAGATTAGAAGTTGAGATTTGTAATAACGATATGATATATATATATATATATATATATAAATGTTCCACTGAATCTATTGCACGCGCATAACTTTCGATCGACTGCACCAAGTTCGATTATCTCCACAAACCGTATTGTACTTTTGAACGGTTTTATTCAGTTTCATAGCTACGTATATTTGCCACCTACGAATTAGCTACGGAGAAGTATTTGCACCTCTTCGGCTGGGATGCGCGAGGTTTCATTGTTAAAAATTCACATTCTGCTAAATAACTTCATTAGATATGTTTTTACATGTCTCGATTCAAATTAAGGCCGACATTGAAACGAGCCACAATACCAATAAAAAGGTTACACTACCAATCTGTAGCATATCAATTACCTCCGTACGTAATAAATGTGCGGTCCCGTGCTGATCGAACGTACTATGCTAGCCGAGCTATGCTAAGATTTCGTGGCTCATAGGTACTTTCCGCGTTCCGGCCGTTTGTATGAAAATACTCTACTGATCATTCACTACACTGTGCCCTAGATCCATCGGCATGAAAACAACTTGAGAACCCCGTATCTCACGCGCAGTCTACCCGCTAGTCAGTATTGTTGGCACAGAATTCATTTCTAAATCCCCAGGGTCTTTATGTCGTTCGCATAAAGTGCTGTATTGCTTAACCCGACTCGCAGGTAAGTTGGTCAACCCGTGCATCGTGTTCTTATTTGAACATTTTAGCAATTAAAATATTTTAACATCATCATCATCATCTCAGCCGAGACCCACCCAATACTGAACATAGGCAAAAACTGAGTTCGTTTACATGAAACTGGCTGTACCAGCATGTAAAAAAGGACTGTTGAATTCAGATCCGATTAATACATATAGGTGAATTTAAATAACCCAACGAATCCTAAGGTAATAGCTTGGGTCCTTACCAAGGTACATAAGAATACCAATTAAATATCCCAACGAATTATAAGGTAATAGCTTCGGTCCTTACCAAGGTACATATGAATACATTAATACATATAATTAATGTTTTTCCCTCTTAGACCATTTTACGGGCCTGAAAATATTATATAAACATATATTTGTGAATGAGACGGTTTTCAGAATCTGAACCGTCACATCGCCTCCCAATGTTTGCGCAAGTGAGGATCCGTTAAACTGGAGAAAACATTTAAACCAATATTCACAAATATATTGATCTAAACATCAACACCCAAAATTTATTAGCAGTTTCCCCAAGAGTGAGGCTTGTGACGTGGTGTGTACTTTAAACCCAAAGATAATGATCAGAGTAAGAAGGTCGTCTTATAACTTCTAACTTACTAATTATGGATATTTATCACATCTCCAGGTAGGTTCTAGATAGAGGAACTGGTTGTGAAGCAGTCAGCCCTAGTAGCATTACATCGGCCCTTCCACCCCAGTCTTGCCCCTGCCTGTCGACCAGAAATGGAACTGCCAATGTAACCCCTTCCAAAACCGGATTAGCTTTTCACTCAGCAAATCGTCCCTGTGGTCATAACATACCCATTAATCAAAAAGTCCAGCCAAAGACGTTCACTTAATACAAAAACCATTAGCCTTTCGGTGTGGGTGCAGTGTGCTCGAAGTAAGCATCGGCTCCCTAGCACTTGCTTTGAAGCCCTACATGTAGAGTAACGATTTCCTGGCACCAGCCTCAACGCTGATGTCGATTTCGACTTAACCTATCACCATTTGCGCAAGAAAATCATTTGGTGAGTGCTGTATCAAGGGTTGACTGCCAATAAACCATCCTTGTCATCCACAGAACTACTGAACTGTTATAGCCCTTCACACTAGATTTTTTTTTTCCACATTAAAACAAACTTGCACATTCACCTGCATCCTTCCTCATTCACTCCCTCAATCACTTCTTTCACCCACCTCATAACAGTCCAGTAGTTTCAACAGGAACCAAAGACGTTACTAATACCTTTTAATTAAAAGGAGAAAGTTAGGTAAATATCTTGAAGTTAAGAAAGAACAATCTCCCCACTTCCGCAAACCAACTAACTACCGTCGTGGAACTAGAACGGCACATCGCGGTCAGTAAGCGCTTCAGTGCCAATACATTGTCAAAACTTAATACTAGGCCCTACAATTGCTTCCGTAAGTGAGAAAATCCCAACCAGGCGAAACCGATCAAATAATGATAAACGAGCTTATAACCTTATCCTCTTAATTTATTAGCACTTTCCCCAAAAGTGAAATTGTGATGTAGTGTGTATTTATACCGAAGGATAACGACTAAAGCACGAAGGACCATTTTCCCACCTTCGACTCATTAATAATGAATATCCATTGGGCCATGAGGTAGTTTCAGATAGAGGAACTGGTTGTGAAGCAGTCAGCTCTAGTAGCATTACATCGGCCCTTCCACCCCCAGTCTTGCTCCTGCCTGTCGACCAGAAATGGAACTACCAATGCAACCTCTTCCAAAACCGGAGTTAGCTTAGCTGTCCTTTATAACCGGGTCGTGGAGCACCCTTTGGCACCCCACAACCCTCAATGGGGCAATAGACATCCAATAAAAATCAATCTAGCCGAAAAACAAACCCTCAATACAAAAGTCATTAGGCTTTCGGAGATTGTGTAGTGTGTTTGTCCCTAACGTTTCCATTGGGTGTAGAGTAATGACTCTCTGGCGCCAGCTTCAATGCTGATGTCGATTTCGACTTAACCTATCACCATTTGCGCAAGAAAATCATTTGAAGGGTGCTGTATTATGGGTTGAGTGCCAATAAACCATCCTTGTTATCCACAGAATTTCTGAATTGTTATAGCCCCTTATACTATAACAGTGGTTCTTATTCCTTTTAGCTGGCGACCCAAAATACAAATATATTTGAAGCTTCGTGACCATAAAGTTAAATATTATAAAAAACATATTTTCTTTATTCAAGTGAAAGTTATCTTTAAATTAGTTATTATAATATTCGCGACCCATCTCATATCGCCCGTGATTTAAATTTAGGTCGAGACTCAAGGTTAAGAAACGCTGTACCTACTAGAACGACAAGTCCTACTCTTTCCACTTTTTTTCTTATTTTAGCAACTATCAAGTCACACATCTACCCTTGTCCTTCCTCAATCTCTATTTCATTCATGCTATAACAATCCACCAATTCAGACAGGATACTCAGATGTGAGCAATAAATAAAATAAATTTAAAGTAAAAGGAATACTTAAACTCTCTCACTTCCGATAAACAATAACCTACTGTAATTTTGAAAACTAGCTTCCCTATAATTATTTTTAATCCAATATATACCTACAATGTTTATTGAGTTTTACCCTATATTAATTTAGTATTACTCGTAGACCAAATCCTAACCTTACTCATTCATTGTAAATAAAAGGAACGAGGAACTAATTTTACCTAGGTATTAAAACTAGTTTTACTTTTGAGCTTAAGAAACGTAGATTTAAAATATTGAAAAGTTCCCAAAATTATAATTACCTACTTACTCAGATATAAAAAGGTACTTAGTACATTAAAAAGAAACTTAACATTAGGTAACCACTAAATTTTTGCTGTAAATTTAACTAATTAGTAACTCCTTCACTAGGCAAAAACACTATCTTCAGATTCCAGCTACTATCCACTTAAAGCAACAACTTTTATTACTTATAAAGTTACTAAAAATAGGGAACCATTTTAACTTGGTTGCTAACCGGCCTACCTAAAACCTTTTCAACCTTAAAACGCCTAAAGAACCCTTCCCGCAGACCTCTAAAATTTCGGGTAGATGAACAACCGTGATGAGACTACCCCGCCTTTTTACTAACCAAATGCACTTATGACAATTCAAGCTAACTTTAAGTATCTAAAATGATTGTCCTCACACCTAATGAGTGTCTTAAATCGTTAACCAAGTTGACGTTACTTATAACTACACGACACGAGTACCCATACCAACATCAACCAGTTGTGGAATCAATATAAAATCGAATCAAAAACCAAGCGAAACTAATCGAACCTAATTAATTACGCTAAATAAGAACCTTTCCATCGTGACGAAACCTGCACAACTACCAAGGTCCTGTCATTACGATATCTCATGCTGGGAGGAAGCCTATGTCACTAAAAATAACGTAACTAATGGAACCTAATTTAAGTACGCTAAATAAGAACGTATCCATCGTGAAGAAACCTGCTCCACTTCCAAAGTTATTTCAGTACGACATCTCATGCTGGAAGGAAGCCTGTGTCACTCAAATTTTGCAAAGCCCGGGGTTTAGGAAAACATGGCTAGATATTGGACTTCGCGCCAAATCTACCTACATAAACCCTTTCGACGCCAACGACATATCACCTCCGCGGGTTCCACGCCAACGACCATGGCGTGCAGAGCGATATCTACCTACATTAAACTGTTCTATTCTATCAATCTATATACGTGTGCCTTGTGTAAAATTTTACACTTGCAAGTACTATATGATAAATGCATAAATTATAAATGACTAGGCTTCTGTTCGCATCTTCGCCCGCGATAAATTAATTTTTCCCGTACAAAATGGTACCCCTCCCGCGGCAAAAGTACCCCATGTCACTCAGTGATAATGTCGCCCTCCAACGGCCAAAAATAACTTTTGAAATCGGTCCAGCAGTTTTTAAGTTTATTCGTTACATACAAAAATACAAATCTCTCCTCTTTATATTATTCCTGAAGTTATAAACGGTATAAAATGCAGCCAAAAACCCAGAGACAGGAACAGACCACCACGGTAATCTAACGGCTATCAACACGGCTCCCTCTATTACATCAGACTACTCTGAACTTGGCCATAACAAAAAGCACTGTAGTTTCTATAAAACTAAAGATCAACTTTACATGATACTGGATATTTCATACTAAACCGAATAAATGAAGAACACTGTACCTACCCGAGAAACCTCTACAACTAAAACAATCCTCGATCAAATTAGCTCTAATATCAAGAATAATATAATAAGTTCAATTTATCAATAATAAATTCAAATTTATCTGACCACAACAAACGTATTTAGAAGCTCTCCATTGTTATATAAAAAGGTATTTAAACACCACATCTTAAAGCGATTACTGGTCTATCGAAATAAACTCCACCGCTGACATCCACATTCCCATAGTAATTTCAAATTGCTATCGCCATAGTGATACTTAATAGGTCCCTCGAAATCCCAACGCAAGACGGGTGATATCAACCGCATGTAGCTCCCTACCCTCATTGTGATAAAATTTACTGTTGGTTTCTACCTATTTTGTTTTTAAACTTATTGCTAATATTATTACCTAAGCATACCGAGTTAATGTTAATATTATAAAATGTTTAATTAGTTAATGTTATTTAAATAGTCCTCTGCATGCTACTGTGTCATCTAACTGCGTAAATTGTATTCCTGAACGCCAAGTGAATTTTATTCTTTTTATTGGAAACTAATGTCTTTAACCATAAGCCATCTATTCCGAACACAAAAGGATTGCGAAAATACGATACCGCAACTTTGAAGTGCAATCTTGCCATCTTCCCTCACACTTATTAAATCTCATACTCCCTATTAAAAATATCCCGTTATAAATAACATTATACCTAAGCTTATTGGTTACCTCGTAAGTTATGTAACTAATCTCCGCTATAATTACTATCTTCATTTAGTGTGAACATCACAATACAATACAACACAAATATCCCTTATTGAACACCAAAAATAGGACAGTGACATAACAAAAATAAAACCGGCTAAGAGCGTGTCGGACACGCCCAGGACAGACTTCCGTAACGAGGTTACGACGTGACGGTTTATATCAACCAATTATTTTTCTAAGGGCCCTGCATCTTGTACGGAACCTCCCAAGTAGGTACACTTTATAGATCAGGTCGCTACCCACTTCCAAAACACCAACAATTCTGAAGCTAACCCAGCCGTTGTAGATACAGATTTTATTTCATCACCTAATACGCCTCCCAGTACTAAAAGTCTCTGCACCACGCCGCGAGCGGACGGACGGACAGATAGTGGACAGACGGACGGACAGACGGACGGCGGACAACGGACAGACGGTGGACAACGGACTGACAAACTGCTAAAGGTAACTTCTTCCAGACAACCTACCGCTTCGTATTTTGGTATTATGTGACCTCGTATTTCGATCTGTAGTAGTAATACCTAAGATCTAATAAAACCCAGCAACCGATAGTCTAACTACCTACATAAAACATTCTTTGATCTACGTAATCAGAATAATTGAATCACAAGAGTTTTAAGTAACGAAGATATTTAGTGGGAAGCCTAACATGGTTTGGCCTAACGAATCTATAATAACCAGACTTTTCTGCCTATCTACCAACATACATACATTGTGCGCGTTTGGAAGCCGCAGCAACGAGTGACTCCCTGAAGAAGGACCACTGACCAGCCCGAAACATGTCGAGTCAAATTCCGTTCAAGACGCGAGTGATCCGTTTATTTTCACTACATACATACATACCTACCTACATACTTATATACCTACCCACCTACCTACCCGTCTACCTACCCATCTACCTACCCATCTACCTACCTAAACCATGCATCTGATTATTTCCCTCCATTATTAATTACAAAACTATTTACTATACAATAAACCATTTTGCTACGTATTATATTTCTGTAAAGACGCCGTGGCGGTCTAATGATTCGACCGATTCTCCCAAGCATAGGCCTATGGGTGCAAATCCGGACTTGCACTCGGAATCGTTCGAACGTCACGCGCAAAATTACCCTTTAATCTACCCCGAGCCCATGGCAAAGGCAAACATCGTGAAAAAACCCGCACACACCCGCGAAGATACCCAACGACGCGCGTCAAGCTTCCTACCCGCACCCAGGCCGCACAAAAACTATGGCCCATCCTCACTCTCTCGGTAAAGAGGCCCGCGAGCCGCAACGGAACGAATACAGGCTGCGACGATAATGATGATTATTCGCGTCCTACCACCCACATTAATTGTAACCGTACTAACACTACCTACCTTAGTAGACAAATACTCGTCACGACAAAAAAAAAGGTATTTTTTCCTTTGAATATACGCCTCCCTATCTGTACAACTTTTTGTATTTGACTAAACTATACATACACAACGACAAAATAAAGTAGGTATTATAATTTTGAATGTACGCCTCCCGAACTGTACAACCTTTTTTATTTGTATTGTATACATACACACCCCGAATATTTCCAATACATTAAAATCTCGAAGTCACGGTATCTGTTATCTCTTTCTCGAAACAACCAATTCTTAAAAAATTCCCTCTAAGTAAATTTATCAGACCCGTGTACAGGCCACTGGTTACCCTTCATACCCTATAAATCACAGATTTATAAAACTACTAATCTAATAATTTCCCAAGTCCCTCTACTTAATTCAAAAGTACGTCTAGCACACCGGCGATTAAAACTACTTAAACAACAAAATGAAAAATTACCTACAGAAAAACTATCCATTCTGTAGAATTATACTTCTTAATTATTAAGAGTTGTTAGTGCCAACATAAAATCCCTAAATCGTGTCACTTGACCACCCAAGTACTATTTTTTCTCTATTAACGAACGTAGACAAATTAAGACGGTCATAATAGAATAAACTATACCTTCTAGGCTAAAAAAGATCACTATGACGCGTTATACTATTCTAAGCTAAGTAAAGTAATTTTAAATTAATTAAAAGCAAAAAAAGAACATATATTTTTTTCTTTTAAGTGGGTCAATCTAAGTATTTTTTATTTAGGAAGGTAATCAAGCGTAAGCATGATTGAAATAAATGGATCAGCTAGACTATGAAGAATACCTTTTACGCTAAAAGTTTAGTATAACTGGAGTTTTATACGCATAAATCAAGCTAACCGACTTCAATATCATAGAAAACGAATAACCTATTATAATTGGAATTAAATCTCAACAAACACAATATTCGTATTAATAGTGAAAAAACGCTCAAATTTCACAATCGTACTCTGTTGTATGGACGCCAACCCTTTGCCTCACCTTTTCGTCTAAAGAATATTAAAAACCAAGTACCGTCACTATTGACTGGTTGGTTGGTTGCGCTGATCGTCAATTATCGTTCGACCGACATAGATTTTATTATTTCAAGTCAGTTTTAATATTAATAAGTCGTTTAGTCAACTTTAAGCTTAAAATGGTCGCCTACCTAATGGCTAAGGTACCCACATCAGAAGTGATAATTATCCAAAAGGTACAGTGCGTGAACGAAAGTAGTTGATAAAAACCAAGTGGAAGAACTAAGTGCTACGTAATTAATCAAACAACCATGTTTAAACGAACTCGCAATAACCGAACTACCTATGTGTGAACAAGCGGCGCATTATGTGAATAGAAGGTGGAAACAGTGACTGAGCGTAATTATTAATGGCATAACCTACAAGTGGACAAAAGAAGTGTAATAACCAAAGTGTTTCAAGTTCTAGTTTAAAGCAAACATGTAAAAAAAATGATTAAAACCCTATATTTTATTAATGTCCTTTTTTAATTTATCTACGTACCTATCTAATTACCGCAACCGATACTAAGTTATGACTAAACCAATCTTTATTTTCACTTATCCGTTTCACCGCAACACTGTGGCCCAAAAATTGTGCTATAAAGGACAATTGTTGGACCAAAACCTGCCTATCTATATACCAAGACAAATTCTAGAAAAAGTTCATAAATTATATCTTATGGTGGAACGTTATAACTACAGTTGAGCTAACTATGAACTAACAAGTTATGAACCTATTTATCACTATATAAGTTAAACAGATCTATCTTTAAAATAATGATTAAGCTATGCTCGAATCCTGGACACGGCTACTCACTGTAACGGAACCTCCCCCCCCCCCTGTTTAAAAATCCCCCGCTACCTAAAGCTAATTATCCTGCATCTATTGACGGCTGAAAACTGAATTAAACTGAATCAAATTGCTGAAATATTGAACTAAATTACCTATCTATCTTATTAAAACTATGTATCTAACTCTGAACCAAATAAATAAAGAATTTAAATACTGAAATCTATACGGCGTAGAAACCTAAGATTATTTATATTGGTCGTGATACGTGATATGGCCATGTGATCGTCTAGTACCTAAGAGAACCCTTCGTTGTGTCCGTGCCTAAGTAACCCTGGAACTTTTAGTGAAGAATAAAGATTGGACTACCTATAAATATTTATTATATAGCGGCTAGTAACTTTATGCTAATTTTATTTAGAGGAAATGGTTGGTATTGAATTGCATAAGAGAAGACAGTTATAGAGTTTTATCTATGTATTAGAGTGGGTAAGTAAGTCTTAAGATAGATTATAGCCTAGAAGAGTAAATCAGAAGTGTTTGGAGTAGATATTAGACAGAAATATGGTATTCTAACTTAATAATATTCTATCTATAATGGTAATGAAGATATATGGTTGCCCATATTTTGATTCAGGTTATAGGTAACTTAAGTAGTATTGAAGAAGAGGTAAAGATAGTTAAATGGAAGAGGTAATTTCAGATTTATAAAGTCATTGGTCAATAGTCTGTGTCATGTACTTGTAGGCAAGGAATTTTATATTGCGGCTATGTTTGAGAGCCCACTCCCCGCTCTCAAAGGTGGTCTTCGACTCCAAACTGGGACTCAAACCTCCCCCGCATGTACTCTGATGGAGCATACTACTTTTTCCTTGCAGGTAATTAGAATATAACATTATAACATTGTATAATAGAAGAGGGCAATCAAAGGGAATGTCAGTTATAGCCAGAGGCTGTCCCTGGGTCAATCCTGTGATCATAATACTCCTGCATTAGCAAACCAACTTCAGTGGTAATTGTAAACTTCTCTGGTTTATCATAATGACTAATGAGTAGCTACCGGGTCCCTTGGTACCGGTAAACCACTAACTTGCTTCAGCCTTAGTTTTAGTCAGAGTGACTTCCATTGTCAGTTTATAAAATAAGCATTTGGTATAACTTTTACCATCAAATTTAGTTGATATAACTAGCCACTACAGGACCAAATAACCCAAGGTTGCTTTACCAGGGACGACCACCGACTTCAAAGGAGATTCTACTTTTCAACAATTAAATGTTCATAGTGAGTTTGTTGAGTTTTATTTTGACTCACTAAATCGCAGCTACTAGGGTTTACTAGATAGGACATATGGATGAAAGGGAAACCCTGAAATCTTTCATCCGTCGGAAAGTCTAGAGCGTCATAGTCAAAGTCAGCCAATACCTCAGGCATTAGTAGTTATGTCATCAAATGTAGCCCTTTCCCACAACACAAAATAGCACAATGAAGAACGGCCATGTTTAGGTAGTAATATTAAATAAGTCAGGCGGCATAGCTATGCCCCCCAACATCAATTGGCATGATGAAGAACAGCAGATAATAATTGGTTAATGGTAATAATATTAAGTAAGTCAGATGGCATATCTCAGCCCTCCAACCCATTATAATATAATGCAGAACAGAAGATAGTTAATGGTAATATTATTAAGAGAGTCAGATGGCATATCACAGCCCTCCAACATATGGTTTAATGAAGAACAGAAGGTAGTTAATGGTAATAATACCTATCCCTGATAAACCTATCCTAGCAGCTAAACTATCCATCTATTCTACACGAAATTGGCAAGCTAGGAACCCGGATTCCACATTTACAACTACCGCGGGGCCCCTCTCCAACTGATAAGAGAGGGCCTATCCTAAACTAATGCCTACGTTGAGCGGGTTGACTCGAGACCTACTTCCTATACCCGTGTGCTTCTGGCATCCATCTGAGGGGATTGGGATAGATGAATACCAGAGTGTAATATATATATAAATAGATAAGCGGACTAGGTAGATGATGAGGTTGAAACACCGGTTATGGCGCTCCAAACCCTTCAACACCCAGGGAGAACTTGGGTCCGACTCTTGAGTTATAATACAGACCCCCACCCTTCTCCAAGGAGTGGTACCCTAGCCTTAAACGCCTCCGAGATGGGCTAAACTGTCAGTTGGCACCGTTAGGTGACCCATTTATCCCTTCTCAGAGGTCAGCTCTTACTTAGCTGAAGTCTAGATCAGTTCTCCAATATACTAATATAACACTCCCACACAGCAAACCCCCCCAGACCCCGCTAAACTCCAACTTAGCTACCAAATATCCATGTAATCTCCCAACAGTGAGTATACTATAACCATGTTTGGCGATAGATACCCAGAGCCAGGCAATCACACAGAAAAACCCCCCATTTAATTAACACAAGAAATAAATCAACACATAATAAAGGTAAAACACAGCAAAGCCACAATAAAAAAATGAGAAAGTAATAACCCAAGGAGAACCTTACCAGACCCGTAGTCAAAATGCGAAAAAGTCCCTTCTACTCTGCGCAGTCCCTTTTATACCCTTGCCTCGACGATACCCACCGAAACACACTTTATCACAGTATAATAATAATCAGTAGGGTGTCTCGGCAGCGACCTTAATTCTACCCACCTACGCGACCTCGGCACACAACCTCGCGATAGAGCGCCACTCTTCAGTTATGTTTTGATAATGTCACATAATTATCATCATCATAATTTTTAACACTTAATTAAGATTAGAAGTTGAGATTTGTAATAACGATATGATATATATATATATATATATATATAAATGTTCCACTGAATCTATTGCACGCGCATAACTTTCGATCGACTGCACCAAGTTCGATTATCTCCACAAACCGTATTGTACTTTTGAACGGTTTTATTCAGTTTCATAGCTACGTATATTTGCCACCTACGAATTAGCTACGGAGAAGTATTTGCACCTCTTCGGCTGGGATGCGCGAGGTTTCATTGTTAAAAATTCACATTCTGCTAAATAACTTCATTAGATATGTTTTTACATGTCTCGATTCAAATTAAGGCCGACATTGAAACGAGCCACAATACCAATAAAAAGGTTACACTACCAATCTGTAGCATATCAATTACCTCCGTACGTAATAAATGTGCGGTCCCGTGCTGATCGAACGTACTATGCTAGCCGAGCTATGCTAAGATTTCGTGGCTCATAGGTACTTTCCGCGTTCCGGCCGTTTGTATGAAAATACTCTACTGATCATTCACTACACTGTGCCCTAGATCCATCGGCATGAAAACAACTTGAGAACCCCGTATCTCACGCGCAGTCTACCCGCTAGTCAGTATTGTTGGCACAGAATTCATTTCTAAATCCCCAGGGTCTTTATGTCGTTCGCATAAAGTGCTGTATTGCTTAACCCGACTCGCAGGTAAGTTGGTCAACCCGTGCATCGTGTTCTTATTTGAACATTTTAGCAATTAAAATATTTTAACATCATCATCATCATCTCAGCCGAGACCCACCCAATACTGAACATAGGCAAAAACTGAGTTCGTTTACATGAAACTGGCTGTACCAGCATGTAAAAAAGGACTGTTGAATTCAGATCCGATTAATACATATAGGTGAATTTAAATAACCCAACGAATCCTAAGGTAATAGCTTGGGTCCTTACCAAGGTACATAAGAATACCAATTAAATATCCCAACGAATTATAAGGTAATAGCTTCGGTCCTTACCAAGGTACATATGAATACATTAATACATATAATTAATGTTTTTCCCTCTTAGACCATTTTACGGGCCTGAAAATATTATATAAACATATATTTGTGAATGAGACGGTTTTCAGAATCTGAACCGTCACAGATCCTTCCGGAAGAAGTGAAACTTCATAATAAACCAACCCGCTCCCAATCTGCCCCCAACCCGCTCCTAACCCGCCCCAAACCGCCCCCAACCCGCCCCCAACTCGCTCTCAACCCGCCCCCAACCCGCCCCCAACCCGCTCCCAACTCGCCCCCCGACCCGCTCCCAACCCGCCCTATCTAACTGGGCTGTCTAACACTGAAAGAATTTTTCAAAACGGAGCAGTAGATCCCGAGATATAGAAGTTTTACTTCAAAAACCCCCGATTTGGAAACATTCTTCCGCTCCGCTCCGCTCCTATTGGTGTAAGCGTGATGATATATAGCCTATAGCCTTCCTCGATAAATGGGCTATTTAACACTGAAATAATTTTTCAAATCGGAGCAGTAGTTCCTGAGATTAGCGCCTATAGAATTTTTACTTCAAAAACCCCCGACTTTGAAACATTCTTCCGCTCCGATCCGCTCCTATTGGTGTTAGCGTGATAATATATAGCCTATAGCCTTCCTCGATAAATGGGCTATCTAACACTGAAAGAATTTTTCAAATCGGAGCAGTAGTTCCTGAGATTAGCGCGTTCAAACAAACAAACAAACTCTTCAGCTTTATATATTAGTATAGATTATTTTACAAGTTTGTACAGTCGGCTTGTAAATGTAACCGTAGACTGAGGTCGGCAAGTATTTGACGTTGTATTTAGTGCCCGACTGGCTGAAGGTTCGGTTTCGAACAAAATTCGGCCAAAACTCGGACTCAAGAGTTGATGAGTCAGAAAGAGAGTGAGTGAGACAGCAGTCGTCGTTCAGCCAACATCAGATTATGCCGTGGCTTGAAAGAGAGTGAGTGAGACAGCAGTCGTCGTTCAGCCAACATCAGATTATGCCGTGGCTTGAAATTGTTTTGATTTTACAACTTCTTGCATATTTTTGTACACTTTATTTGAATGTTCTTGTTAACTCTTAATTTCATGTTTTTTTCTTCGTGAGGCCCAGTGTCAGATATATTTATATTTAAGCTTGTAGGAATTGTGAACTCTATTGCTTCAAATTCAAATTCATATTCAAATTCAAAATTCTTTATTCACATAAATATGGTACAAGGTCAATATGGTGTAATGTTTGGTTTTGATGTTTAAAATTCTGATTTACAAAATTACTTGGGTCTCAGGAGATTAAGCCTATATATATATATATATATATATATATATATATATATATATAGCGTAGTTGGTAGGTAGTTAAGTAATAGATACAAAATGTAATGTCGAGAAGGAGGAGGAGCGGTGCCTCCTGACACAGGCTTTTTCAAGCTTAAAAGGAGGCTCCACCCACTATTATGTAAAATCCTATTACCTAACAAATAAAACATTTTTCATTTTTTTTTTCATGTTTATGAATTACCTTTAATTTTTCTCATTTTTCTCACAGGCTTGTGCTTGCCTTCACCGCAAAGCTCGTGGTAAACATTTTTAAACTTACATTTCATTACGTACAATATAAGACCAATATAAGTTGAGGTTTTACGATAGAACTTATTTCAGAACCCAGATTCTAAAGTTCATATTGGTTTTATGGCTCTAAGAGAACTTTACAACTAGAAGTTATGCATTTTCAAGTAGAAAGTACCTAACACATTGAGCATGTTACCAATAAAGTAGAAATGTCACGAAGCTTAAAGAGTCTACTAAACCAATGCGGCGATTGCTGCGCTCTGATTTGCGATCTAATAAGGTTAAATATGACACTAGAGTTGGACAAGAACGGTCAAGTTCAAAAATAAGTATCGATTTAATCCTCCCATCGTTATATACCTATACCTTAATTCGACGACATAAGAGCTATGGGACATAATTATGAGCAAGTTGTGTGCACCCATATTTTTACACTTGACTGTATATACAAGAAATCGAGAGAAAATCCTTTTTTTACCAATATTATAGACGCGAACGATGATGTGATGTTAGTTAATCTTTCACAATAAAACGGTTCAACGAATTCTGATAAAATTTGGCACACAGGTAGCTTAGATTAGAACCCGGAGTAACGTATAGGATACTTTTTATCCCGAAAAGTTACATAGTTCGCGCGGGATAGCGATAAACTCATTTTTCGCAGACGGAGTCACGGGCAACGGCTAGTGTATTCAATTCGAATTAACTAATTTATAATCTTAATATTTTTAATTTTTTTATGTATATGTATCCGGTTCGAAGGACCAAAATGGAGGATTCTTTTGCAGGGCTGTTTCTAAATTATACGCGCCGACTGATTAACACAAACTTTATTGGTTTTCACCACACTATATTTATTTTACAATTAAATGGTCGAGAGCGACGTACAAGGCTTCAAAGCCATGAGAGAGATAGAGAGACGGCAATAGCTTCCGTCTTGTTCGGAACAAAAATGCCGTCGTATCAATTTTTATAAAAGTAATCACGTATAAATTAAAAAATGCTGAAGCCTTTTCAACGGAACAAATCTACATCGCAATAAAATGCAATCTTATGAAAACCCAATTCCTCCCCCCAAAGCCTTAGAAACGCTAAATTAGACCAGAAGCCACGTAAAATTAAACAACTTAAAAAACGTTCAAAGGAATCTAAAGAACACTAAGAACTTAGATAATTTCGAGCTCTCCCCCGGCGCAAGGGTCCCGTATAATAAATTTAATATTTAAACAATTTGATTTCAGAAATCTGCTATTTTTGCACCATGATCTCGGGGAGAGGGGCGTATTGTTGCGGCCGCGAAATTAACATTCAAAAGGAATGGTTAGGGCGGGGAACCGCTACCATATTATTGTTAATTTAAGTGAGTTCAGAGAGAGATTGGATCGAGTTTTGTCCCCGTTCTAAGAAACGGTAGTAACACAGCAGCTTCTTTTGCTGACTGAAATTTTTGCCCCGGGTTACCAAAGTACTCGTCAAACGAACCAAACGAGAGATCAAACTCGATGGATGGATGGATGGATGGATGTCGTTTCATTATGGAGTTTCTCTGGCCACCTTCCAGCTCCATCGTGAGATCAGCTCTATATCATACCTACATAATAATATTGCATTGTCATCTGATTTACACATGCATGCAAAATTACAGCTCAATCAATTGAAGACATCTTCTTCAAAATTGAGTTGAAAGATTCAACCCGATCAAACATACATGATCATCATCATCATTTCAGCCGAAAGACGTCCACTGCTGAACATCTGCCTCCCCCGAGGCTCGCCAAACAGATCGGTCCCGTGCCATCCGCATCCAACGCGATCCCGCAACCTTAACCAGGTCGTCGCTCCATCTTGTTGCGTTTCAAAACAAACATACATTGCAACTTAAATAAAAGCTAGTAAAAATACGGATGACTCAACCTCTTTTAACGAGTTTAGCTCGAGATGTTTCGCGCTAATCCGCAGTCCTTCCTCACGCTAGTTTCATGTACAAAATTACTCAAAGACACCTTTTAAGAAAAAGTCCACTAATAAATAAATAACTAAATAAATATGACGGGACAATTCACACCAACTGACCTAGTCCCAAAGTAAGCTAGGCAAAGCTTGTGTTATGGGTACTAGGCAACGGATATAAATACTTATATAGATAGATACATACTTAAACACCCAAGACCCGAGAACAAACATTCGTATTTTTCATACAAATATCTGCCCCGACACGGGAATCGAACCCGGGACCTCAAGCTTCATAGTCAGGTTCTCTAACCACTATAGGCCATCTGGTCGTTAAAATAATATTATAAACGTAAAAGTTTGTATTTTTTTTATTTTTTATTTATTTAAATAACAAATACACAGCGTATGCATAAACATATTTTTTCGCCAAAGTGCAGCCTTCCTCCGAAGGGATATTGTTTAGGATTCTCGGTATCAGGTAGGCCCGAGTCCGTTTCCCATAATAATTATTTGCTCTCGGTTCTGTATATTTTCTGCGCGGTATGAATGGATGGAAGCGGGTTTGACGGATTCAGATGAAACTAGGCACAAAGTTTATAACCTGGATTAACATAATAACTTTTCTTAAAAATATCCGTAAAAGTGTTCATTATCAGAACGTGAAGTGCATAGTTTATGGTCAGTAAAAAAAATCAAAAGTTAAAAACATTGCAGGCTCGATAAACTCGACAACAATGTCGTATACAAATTCCATTATTGTCGAGTCTCAAACTTTTTAAAAAGTTAAAACGGCCATGGTAATAAGTTGGCACTATTCGTATACAGCCAACTCAAATGACCGGTATCAGTTGTTTTGTTGGAACTCCAGACTTTTTTTATTGTGTTTGAAACAGCTTGTGGTGTTTTCGGTAGAAAAATACACCTGCAGTTTTTTTTTAATGAAAAAAGGCGGGAAAGGGTTTAATGACATTTAATTTTAAGTGATTTGCAATTCTTTGTACCTATTTAAGTTAATAAAAGTTGGTTCTATTTTTTTTCCTTCACCATTTTTGAGAAAAGCTTTATATTAGTCTCGGCTGGAATAGCAATTGCTGGCTTCGTATTAGTTAAACGGACTCGCAAGCTCGTCCGTTTAACCCCGGCGCCACACATATTACAAATGTTTGAACACAGTTATTTGATCACATGTGTAGCACTGGTATTTGCTTATTTGTTCAATAGAACATCCATACAATCAACCATAGATCAGATAATGTGTTCAAATATGTGTTGAAACATTTGTCTATGTGTGGCGCCGGGGTGATACTCATACTCAGCCAGCAATTGCCTACTTCCAGGCCACGACAATAATGTACTATTTTATCCCTAAAAATTGCGTAATTCCCGCGGATAGTGATGAACGAATTCTTAGCAGATGGAGTCGCGGACAACAGTTAGTTTAATATACGTTAGTTTGCAGGTATATGTTTGAAACGCTTTCACTCTAATCCGGCTTGACGGATTTAGCAGAAATTAGGTATGGATATAGCTAGATTTCTGGAATAACACATAAGCTCCTTTTGTTCCCGATATTCCCACGGGATCGGGTTTTAGCCAAGTATCTCAACCGCTGAGTTTCGAGACAGCAAATGTTATGTTGTTAACAGAACTGTGTTAGCTCGAAGAATCGCCAGACTCAAGTGGCAGTGGGCAGGGCACATCGCTCGTAGAACTGATGGCCGATGGGGCAAAAAGGTTCTCGAGTGGCGTGCACGGACCGGAAGACGCAGTGTAGGTAGGCCTCCAACAAGAAGGAGCGACGACCTGGTTAAGGTTGCGGGATCGCGTTGGATGCGGATGGCACGGGACATCTGTTTGGCGAGCCTTGGGGGAGGACTATGTTCAGCAGTGGACGTCTTTCGGCTCAAATGATGATGATGATGATGAAATGTTACTATCCAAATATTCAAACATTGTCACAAACTTTCTCATATATAAATATTAGTAGGGTAATAATAAAGTAAACAATAAATAATTTAATTTATCATCATCATAATTGACATTAATTTAGAGTAAATTCCGATTCTTTTAGGATTACGGTATATTGTTTGTTTGGTGTTGTTTGACAGGTTTTTTCTATGCACTAACATGGTTTTTAAGTTTTGTTTTTATTTTTAAAAAACAGGATAAACACTGGTAGAGGTTTTTTTAAGTACGATATTCACCTAAAAAGCATTTTGGTAATTTTGTTTTAATAAGTTTCAAACTCGAAGGGCTTCCAATTTTCCGGGGTATTACATAGCGCGGAAGAAATTGTGAGGTTCAAGTATTTCGTTGAATCTAAATGGGAACTTGTCACGGTTTTTGGGACAACTTATGGATTATTATCATCATCACCATCATCATCATCCATCATCATATATGTTTATGTATGATTAGATGACCAGATGGCCTAGTGATTAGAGAACCTGACTACGAAGCTTGAGGTTCCGGGTTCGATTCCCGTGTCGGGGCAGATATTTGTATGAAAAATATGAATATTTGTTCTCGGGTCTTGGGTTTGATTCCCGGTCAGGGCAGATATTTGTGTGATGTGATGTTTGTGCTTGAGTCTTGGGTGTTTAATATGTATTTAAGTATGTATCTATCCATATAAGTATGTTTATCCGTTGCCTAGTACCCATAACACAAGCTTTGCTTAGCTTACTTTTTTCTTTTTTTTTTTTTTCTTTTTACAGCCTATCCCCGACGTGGGTCGAGGCCTATTCTACTCTAGTTCTCATTCACGCCAGTTCTCGCATTTACTACTTCTCGTACTTTCTTAGCTTACTTTGGGACTGGGTCAATTGGTGTGAATTGTCCCGTGATATTTATTTATTTATTTACATGTCCCACCCAGAATGAGAGGGCTCGGGCCGTAATTCCCACGCGGGCCCAGTCCGGATTGGGAATTTCACACACAACATTGAATTTCTTCTAAGATGTGAGCAGCTTCACGTGATTTTCATTCACCATCCGTAAAGCTTATGGTGAATTTCAAATTTAATTTCGGCACGTAAAATTTCAAAAAACTCAAGAGGTGCGAGCCCGGATTCGAACCCACATACCAAACTACAAAGCTACTACGACGCATAATGAAATGTCAGTTGAGTATCATGTCCTACTAATATTATTATTACAAACGAAAAAGTTTGTGAAGGCGTATAGATGTTTAGATGTTTGTGGATTTGGATGTTTGTTACTCCATCACGCATAGGGTAACCGGATGCCCGTATTTTACGGCTTGTCCCGTATTTCAGGCACGAATATTTCACTTTCCCGTTATTATTGTTATTATTATTATACACGGGAGAGTATATACCTACGGTCGACCAGGAAAGTAGGCTACCAGTTTTGTGCGATGTAAATGTCGCTGCCCTAAAGCATACCAGAGGTATCTTCTGCGCCGGAATACCACTGAGATTGTAAGCACTGCTTAGTAAATTGTATGTAAGATTAGCGATTATTGGTAGCGATCCGAACAGCTAGTGGCGGGGCGTAAATAATTTTGCAAGTAAAGCCGGAGCAGAAAAAAACATAGATACCCCATTTATCCTCTTCTTGAAAGTGCAGTAATGCGGGCGAAGCGTTTGGTATCTTCAAGTTTAGTCAACCCCGGAAGAATCGGGTTGTTTACTAACGCCACTGGCCCCCCAAAATAAGAATAACCTTAGGCGTAAGCCACACAGACGAGACGTGGGACGGGGGCGCGTCGCAGCCTCGCCGCTTGAACCAGCTTTCATACTAAATGTATATAAGCGTTGCGATCCAAAGCAGACTGAAGAGACAAGGAGTATGAAAGCTAATTCAAGGGGCGCCGCGACTGCGGCGCGCCCCCGTCCCACGGCACTTATGTATGGCTTGCGCCTTACAAATTAATCTTAGTGCAAACAAACGTCTCAATAAAAACACTTCTTCCTTTCGATAAGCATAATTTTCTGGCACATTAATTGAACTACAATATCGCGGCGGTTCATTAGTTACCAGTTTTTGTAAAAACCCGTGGCTAATTCCTAAAAACAACTAATTATTTCGTTCAATTAGTCAGTATCGCGCGGAAACCGGGTGATATGAGACCGCAGTGTAGCCACGTCTACCGGTTTACATCGATACGGGAAGGAGGAAAACTGAGGCGCTACTACGAAATTTGAAAATCGAAGTTCGTATCGTATTATCCCTCTCACTCTCGTGTTAAATCATATTAGCGTGAGCGGGACGGCACGAAACGAAGTTCGAATTATGCACTTCGTGGTAGGGCCTCTGGACGGGGAACATGCGTTCGGAATTTACGGGCCCGAGCGGATGCCTCAAAAAATTCAAAGTCCAAGTCAAAATTCTTTATAGTGAGAATATACGGATCTCATCTCTCGTCTTAAAACGAGTTTAACTGGACGTGTTTCGGGCTAATCCGTAGCCCTTCTTCCCGTAGCCACAAGTCACGGCGGCTGCCAAACTGAAAAAAAAATTCTCCATGACGGTAGCTTCATGTTTAAAGTTCTTTATTCAATTTAGGCATCAATTAATGCTCCCTATGAACGAAGAATCTACCATCGATTCGGAAAAACCCTGTTGAAAAGAATTCGACACGAAACTCAACAAGGTATATTTTTTCAAACAGATCTACATTGTAATTAAACTACATACATCCAAAGTATATATCGTCACTTCCATGCCAAACTCGCGAATCTGCATAAAATATTTTTTAGATTATATTTTTTATTACTAATTAGATTGAATTCAAAATCCCTTTTACTGAAATGGCAAAATTCGCGACTTTGGAATGGACGTGACGATATAATACAACTAAATTTTTTAACACAGTAGATATGCTATTTGAGACTAGGGATCGCCAATGCGGATCGGAATTATTTCCAAAATCCCTGTTCATGATTAAATTGCCAGTATTAATGAATCCCGCGAACGACACACGTTAAATAATATATAAGAATACAAAACGACTGTGTGGAAAGCTCCGTTGTGATACAATATATTCCCATACAATTGTACCTATGATCAATTTTCGTGTCACAACGGAAAACTTCCATACTAATTTTAACTACTGGCGTTAAGGTGTCCAACTTTTTGAACACCGCCGTCACATTTTAACTACTAATTCAACTTGTTATGTAATGAGAGCTCTCGGTGCCATAAGGGAAACTACCAAACTCAAGAACCGATACAAAACACAGGAAAAATTAGACAGGAAAAAACTGTGTTTTTAAGTTTTGTATTTTTTAAGTTAACGAAACCCAATTTCCGCTTTGATAGTAACTAATTCTAATCCCGATAATATAAACATTTAATGTTCTTTATCACGCGAGAAAAAATGAAAAAACAGAGTTTATGCACAGTAATGCACACGGTGTATTTTTACGAGGATATTACCGGTTCTTGAAATCAAATCACTCGAAAATAACAGTAAACTATTAAACATATAAAATACATACATAAATATCTTAATACAATTAAAAAAAATATATAATTTGTCTCAAATACAAACAAAAGAAGTACAGAAATACTTAACTCTAAATACCTCTGCCAAACTGCATAGCAGTTTGTTGGCAGAAAGTTAAAACTCTCATTACCCTCATTAATTGACCTATACTCCATTTAATTTAGAATTATAAACCACAACAACATTATATTGCGGCTCGTGAACTGTAATCTCTTTACAATTTATACCTACTAGAGTAACAATTGACGATACGCAAATAAAGTGACATTAAAACAATTTTATTGTGCGGCTCCCAGACTATTGTACTGTACTATTTGCTAGGTAAGAAACAGTTGACGAGCCGCAAAATAATGACGTTGACGTTTTCAATTCTAAATTAAATGAAGTATAACACCAGTCAGTGGATTAAGAGTAAGAGTCCACCAATGCCGTTCAATGCTATTTTTAAAAAGACTTTGTATAAAATTGGTCCTTTTTTTGGAAGTAAAAAAAATAGGATAATCTTGTTCGTTATTATCTAATTCGTGTTTGGTTCCGAAACACGATTTAAAAAAATTGGCTCGATATATTTTAATGCCAAACGAAGTAGCCTAGTGTTTTGACCTATGGCCTCTCAGGCAGAGGGTCGTGGCAAGCCCAGGCGAACCCTGTGCGAAATCAAGTTGAAATTTACCACGAGTTTTACGGTGAAGAAAACTTCGTATGGATACCTGCACACCTGAGAATAAATGGATTCTATACGATGCCGTATTAATAAATTCTGAGAAGTTTACGGTTTCAGAAAATAATCTTGTCGGTCTTTTATCCCACTCGATATATTAATACAACCGGTCTTTCGTACTTCGCTATTATAATCATCCCATCATCATCTCAGCCTATATACGTCCCACTACAGGGCACAGGCCTCCTCTCAGTATGAGAGGGCATGGGCCGTATTTTCCACGCGGGCCCATTGCGGCTTAGGAACTTCACACACACCATTGAATTTCTTCGCAGGTGTATACAGGTTGATTGTAATTTCGCACATAACTTCCGAAAAACTCAGAGATGCGAGCCCAGATTTGAACCCACGACCCTCTGCTTGAGAGGCCATAGGTCAAACCGCTGGGCCACCACGGCTTTTTAATACATACCCTTAACTTTGTTGTGGTCGCTTCAAAAGTCAATCCGACATTAGGTCCTTCGGAAGCGTTCGCAGGGAAACCGCAACCGATAACGTTTCGCCTATCGCGGTTCCCACAGTCCGAATCCACAATGTCGGTGTTTACGTCGCTTTATAGAACGTACGGACAGACTGACAATAGATTGTTATTGTGACACGGGTAGCGAGGTGCACGTGTGGAGCCGGTTGTTAAGGTTCCGTATCAAGAATAAATAAAAACTAAAAGCTTACAAAGATCTATGAACTACATCCATCCCATCAGGCAAACTCTCTGCGTGGTGTTGTTCAGGGAGGCTTAATAGTGTGAACCGTCTCGATAAAATATTGGGATCACTGCTTATTTATTGTATGTATTATTCATATATCTTTCTATATTAATGAACTGAAACAATTAAAGTTCCTCCGAAACGGCTTGACTGGTTTCTATGAAATTTATTGTCTATATTTGGTAGGTCGTAGGCTATATTTTACTAATATTATAAAGAGGAAAGATTTGATTGTTTGTTTGTTTGTTTGCATTGAATAGGCTCCGAAACTACTGGACCGATTTCAAAAATTCTTTTGCCGTTAGAAAGCTACATTATACCGCGGCTACTTTTTACCGCGGGAAAATACCTTTTCCTACAGGAAAATTAATTTATCGCGGGGGAAGCTGCGGACGGAAGGCTAGTATTTTATTTATACCCGTATTCTTCGCAGACGGATTCGCGGGCCACTTTGTATATTTACAGTAGTATATTTTTATAATAGGTTTCTTTCTATAAGTTCAAACGTACCTACTATTTGTCGGTTCTAAATGCTTCTCTCACTCTCATCCACTCAAATTTTGACTGTAGAGAGAGATTCTTTAAAGAGGCAAGTTTGCCTTTGTACACGTACCTATCAATGTATCAATTGATATTTTCTTTATTTTTGTACAATAAATGATTTACATACATACAAACCTTTAGTTTTCCTCCTCCGCTACACAACCCGCAGAGTAGCAACGTGAAATAGTGAAGTTGAGGCTTTAGGTAAACTTTGAAATTTACGAATAACAAGGCAGATGTTTGTCATTTATTTGAGCTTTACGATGATGAAGAACATCTCACTGATGGATGGATTGGATTGGAAATTGAGCTTCGTCCAAGTCCTTCGTACCTGAAGGTCCGGTTGGCCAAGAATGTGGTCTACCAGTACCACTACCATGAGTTTACAATGACCGTACTCGATAGCGACCAGTGTTGCCACCTCGCAAACAAATATGTCACCAGAGTCGGTCTTGAAAACCGCTAGATTCGGGTTTTTATTTTCAAAAAAATCGCTAGAAATCGCTAAATTTTTCGATATATAAATCGATAAAGCTTTTAAAGCTACTCCAAACATTCAGATAATGTCTTAAACATTTAATTGACATTATGCTATTTAAAGAGTGACATAATTTTTTTTTAGTTTTATATAAAATTGTAGTATGGTATAAATGACAATACAGGCCACTACAAGCCGAACGGACGCAAGCGGCCGAGCGGAAGCGGTACGGGGCGCCAACGGAGCGTGGCCAGCGCGCTCTATAACATTGAATCATATTTACGGTGACACACCGGCAGTGCGGCATAGCGCATATAATTCAGTGTTATACAGCACACTGGGCACGCTCCGTCGCCGTCGCGCGCACCCCTCGCGCTGCGGTCTATGGAGGGCTATAATAGCTATGTTGTTCCGTAACATTGCAAGATTAATCACTGATCAACACGTTTGACAAACCTTGCCAAGCCGGCGGGGCACAGTGATATGTTATTGAAAATCCTTTTTTTTTCAAGTTTTATACATGTTTGTATGTAAACAAAATTCGGAAAAACACGACACTTAAAATTTTATTGAATGTTAATATCAGACGATGTTGCTAAGTGCATTTTCTGATCTGGAGGTGTCCATTAAGGCCACCAAAAACCGAAGCGCGGGGCGCAACACTCAATAACACTGAATCATATATACAGTGACACACTCTGACTATGCGGTACAGCGTATATGATTCAGTGTTATGCAGCGCGCGGGTCACCGTCGCGCGCACGCCCGCGCTGCGGTCTGTCTGTGGTGAGCTCAACAGTTTTTCCTACAAGGCTTATTATAAATTCTGAAAATTGTTCGAAATCCATCAATTTTCACTAAAAGTCACTAAAATAATTTATAGCGACCTAAGATTTCAGAAAATCGCCGTACAGCTCTGAAAATCACTAGATCTAGTGACAAAATCACTAAGGTGGCAACACTGATAGCGACTGCGTAAATGAGTCGATACCATCGAGTACCGTCACTGTAAACTCATGGTAGTGGTACACTTTTGACAAAAGTTTCTATGAGATCTAAATATGTATCGCTAAGGTTTTCTAACTAAGTGAAGTCATTAGTCACTCATCATAATTATTACAAGGGAAAATCAACCTTGTTGTATCACGCATGACGCGCAAAATTAACTTCAACCGTAGGGTGACTGACCATATTTTTGGCTGACTGTAGAAGTCGATTCAGGTTGAGATATGTATGTAGCGTTACATGTTGTACTTAGATATAGCATACTTACATATAGATATAAGTATAAGACACATTGCAATACAAGAACAGAACATCTAAAAACTTAAAACTGTGATAAATTGTCAGGGAATATCAAATAAACTTCAACTTCCCAAAAATTCCGAAGCACTAGGTCAAGCAAATAATGATTACGAACAAAAACGACAAGAAAAGAAAGAGTTTAACTGTAACTGAACATAATCCATTGCTAATGGTGTACCGTCATTTTTCTAACAATAGTTAAAGGCTCACAAAGCCCTGTAACGTATATTACCCAACCGTTTGTCTGTCCGTCAACGAACTGCCATGTCGTCAAGTAAAGAATCGCCGTCTATTAGCGAGCATTCTAAAAACCACTAAAACACAAAGACTTGTGAAATGTTACTTTCGACTGTGTAAATTATAAGTTGTGAGGTATGTGAAAATGCGCGCCAAGTATACGATACAAAATCCGTGTCGAATTGCCTCGACAATCTATCTTAGTTGTCTAATAGTTCAAAGCAAAAGTGAAATTAATCTTAGTAAAAATATCATTGATGTACACGTCCCTAAGCTTTTTCTATGTAAAGTAGAATCCGTGTATTCTTGAGAACCTTTCCACAAAACATACTTGATTCATGGCAAAAAAAATTGTTATAGCATTAGGTATAGAATTTATGAGATAATTTTACAGTGGGATACTGTCATTCTGAGAGGAGGCCTGTGCCCTGCAGTGGGACGCATATAGCCTGGGGTGATGAGCTAATGTCACCACTAGAAGTCAATAAAGAATGCAAGATTGTAGGCGAACGTTTAAAGAAATAAACACCACGACGCCTAACGCATCGATCATCCAATTCTCGTTCCCGATAAAAGAAAATTAAAAAACAATATATCTTTCTCAAAGGGAACAAATCAAAACATAATACCACAATATCAGTAGATTAATTCAATTATCAGGCATCCATCAGAATTGAGTGCAGCACAGAGCATCTGTCACTCTTTATTAAGACTTGCCTTCTGTATACAGTGCATGGTCTCGTAAAACCTGCCCGTGTGTTTAATATGTTCAGAGCTATAAGCTGCTTAATTATTTTATTTTTCCTACTCCTGTACTTTTATTTGTTTTTTACATGGTCACGAACAGATAAATAAGAACATAGATAATATGACTTCAGAAAAGTCTATACTCTATTCCCCATAACAGCACTTGTGTCGTCACTTGTGTCGTAATGTCGTTTTTACGATACACCTAGCTGCCACAGATTATTAAATGTAGGTTACACTCAAGACTAAAGCCCGGGTTACACCTGCAAGGAAAAACGTGCAAGTCGCAATAGACTTGCGCGATTTTTCTTTCAGGTGTAAACTCGGCTTAAAACAAGCAACTGAATTCATGCGGTTTGTACTAAAAATATAACTTTCCGAGATATTTTTTTACTGCCAACATAAAAACGTATTTTATAAATGTGTGTGTCACCGTACCTAATATATTTGATTCAGTGTTATAGAGGTGAGCACGCTCGGTCGGCGCCCCGCGCTCCCGGTTTGTGGTGGCCTTTATACCGAACGTCAATTAAAAACAAAGTTTGCCATAGACAATAGTATCTGCCAAACATAAAGTCAAACAACATTTTCCCGTTCCCGCTCATTTTGATAACTGTTTGCTTTTGCCGTACTAAGATTAATTTAATAAAACAAAACATGGACGAAGAAGAAATTATTATTTCTACACCAGAGGATATATATATACGCAGCGGCCCAAGCAGTGACCGAAAATTTGTTGCCTACTAAATCTCG
Source organism: Archips crataeganus (assembly GCA_947859365.1). Classification (NCBI taxonomy): domain Eukaryota; kingdom Metazoa; phylum Arthropoda; class Insecta; order Lepidoptera; family Tortricidae; genus Archips; species Archips crataeganus. Next base: position 17,534,062 of record OX402058.1, read on the forward strand.
GCACCTATATGATAAATCGTACGAAAAGTTCATGGCGTGGAGATTAGAACACCAGATTTCGTCATTTTCGGAGACTGTGCTGTTGGCGTATTTCAAAAACCTAATCGAAAAATTTAAGCCGTCATCGCTGTGGGTGGAATATTCCAAATTAAAGTCGACGCTTAATATATACCACCAGACCGACATCTCGAAATACGCCAAGTTACTAGCGTTATTAAAACGACAGTCTGAAGGTTTTAAGGCAAAGAAAGCCAAAACTTTTTCACCAGATGAAATACAAAAATTCATTCATCAAGCACCAGACCATGAATGTCTTTTTCTCAAGGTACGTAATTTTTTTTTAAATGGTTTAAAATTGTTTTTTGTTTTTACTCGTATTTTGGTAAAAGTTACAGTTTTCTCTGTGTGTGCAAAGTTTGTACTTCATCTCACCATCATCATCTCAGCCAAAAGACGGCCACTGCTGAACATAGGCCTCCTCCCAAGGCTCACCAAATAGATTGGTCCTGCGCCATCCACATCTAACATGTTGCCATTGTTTGTATTTAATTTGATAAACAACAATGTTATGTTATAATATCAATTTCCTATGTTTTTGTTACAGGTTGCTGTAATATTTGGCATTATGGGTGCTTGTCGCAGACAAGAGTTACATAACTTGAAGATGACAAACATAATTGATGCTCATAACACACTGGTGGTTCAAGTCATGAACACTAAAAACAGGATTGATCGCACTTTTACTGTTACTGGGAAATATTATGAAATATGCAAAAAATATATGGACCTTCGCCCATATCAATGTAGAAATCCCAACTTTTTCTTCAGATACGTGAAAGGGAAATATATTGCACAGAATATTGGCATAAACACCTTCGGCCAAATGGGGAAAATTGTTGCATCCTATCTTGGTCTTCCCAACCCGGAGCTATATACAGGGCACTGTTTCAGGAGAACATCAGCCACAATATTAGTTGATGCCGGTGGAGATTTGTCATCTTTGAAAAGACATGGTGGCTGGAAGTCCACAACGGTGGCTGAAAGTTACGTAGACAGCTCTATTAACAACAGAAAAAAGGTCTCTAATCTACTCATGACGTCTATAGAACAAACAGTACCACAGGAGAATATTCCATCCACATTCATACCAGACCGTCAAGAACAGTGCTCACCAACTTTTACACCTGAAACACAAGCAGCTGCAACCTCTTCAACAGGACCATCTACTTTATCACAAATAATAGAACAAAACTCAGACATACATATTAATCACTCAACCACTGCCAACATTCCAAATATCACCATATGTAATAATAGTTTTCAAAATTTGCATCTGCATTTTCATAAATAAATTTTTCTTTATTTCATTTTGTATTTTATTTAATACCTACCTATAGTCGTAGGAAAAATATTGTATGCAACGTTGTATAATTTGGTCTAAACGGCTCGTGCCGTCTTTTATTGCGATACTCGCATTCGCTCGTATCGCAACTCACGTCACTCGCCTTTTAAGACCTCACTTATACAACAGTTGCATAAAATACTATTATATTCACGCTAAATTCATTTGAACCTCAATATACTGCGTCGACAAATCCTACTAATATTATAAACGCAAAAGTTTGTAAGTATGGATGGACGGATGGATTGAATGGATGGATGGATGGATGGAATGGATGGATGGATGGATGGATGTTTGTTACTCTTTCACGCTAAAACGTTTTGACGGATTCTGATGAAATTTGGCACACAGATAGTTTATAAATAAATAAATACGACCAGATGGCCTAGTGGTTAGAGAACCTGACTACGAAGCTTGAGGTCCCGGGTTCGATTCCCGTGTCGGGGCAGATATTTGTATAAAAAATACGAATATTTGTTCTCGGGTCTTGGGTGTTTAATATGTATTTAAGTATGTATCTATCTATAAAAGTATGTTTATTCGTTGCTTAGTACCCATAACACAAGCTTTGCTAAGCTTACTTTGGGACTAGGTCAATTGGTGTGAATTGTTCCATGATATTTATTTATTTTACTAGCTTTTGCCCGCGACTCCGTCCGCGTGGAATTAGCAATTTGGGCAGCTTATTTTTTTTAAGAAATTTGCTTTTTCATCAATTATGGCTCTCCTTAGTTCCTCGATATAAAAAAATTACCCGACCCCGCAACCCCACCCCACCACCGAACTTCCCCGCACACCCGCGTTCACATTCACCACCGTACTCCCAAGTCAAGCGTGCCTATAGAAGTTTTCCTTCAAAAACCCCTGATTTTGAAACATTCTTCCGCTCCGCTCCGCTCCTATTGGTGTTAGCGTGATGATATATAGCCTATAGCCTTCCTCGATAAATGGGCTATCTAACACTGAAAGATTTTTTCAAATCGGAGCAGTAGTTCAAACAACAAACAAACTCTTCAACTTATTAATTCTTCTAAAAACTGTTCGATAAATCCTTAAAATAGACGTATCTTTCTTATTTGTGAACCGATTGAAATGAAACAAACACTAAATGTTAATCCAAGAAAATACCAACATATCAGTGAAAACCGCATCCTTCTAGGTTAAGCCGTTTCTGAGATTAGCGCGCACAAACGCACCGACAAACAGACAAACGGACAATAATTCTAAAAATCATTGTTTCGGGTTCTATTGCGCTAATAAATAGCCCTAGTGACAGTTTTTCTCAAATATCTTCAATGTACAGACACCGACTTGTTACAGATTTATTATATGTATAGATTTTATTTTTTATTTATTTTAATAAATAAATATTTGGGGACAATCTTACACAAATCGACCTAGTCCCAAACTAAGCAAAGCTTGTACTATGGGTACTAGACGACGATAAACATACTTATATAGATAAATAAATACTTAAATACATAGAAAACATCCCTAATTCAGGAACAAATATTCGTGCTCATCACACAAATAAATGCCCTTACCGGGATTCGAACCCAGGACCTCTTGCTTCGTAGGCAGGGTCACTACCAACTAGGCTAAAGCGGTCGTTAAAAATCCGGATTAACATATATATAGGATACTTTTTATCCCGGAAAATTGCATAGTTCCCGCGCCACGGGATAGCGATAAACGAATTCTTCGCAGACGGAATCGCGGGCAGCAGCTCGTATGTCATATAATCACTTGGCAAGTTAAGTAAGTCTTCAAGTATATAAGTACCAGTTGGCAGAACGACTTTCTCTTTTAAAGTTTCCGTTATGATTGCATTGACAAATGCATGCTTGAAAATATTTTTAATCCCCGACACAAAAAGAGGGGTGTTATAAGTTTGACCGCTATGTGTGTGTGTCTGTCTGTGGCATCATAGCTCTTAAATGGGTGCACCGATTTAGATGCGTTTTTTTAATAGAAAGCAGGTTGTTTCATCAAAATCGGTACAGCCGTTTCAAAGTTATCAGCTCTTTTGTTAGCTGCGGAAGGGATCTAAGACGCATAACGGGCATTGCCTTAATGTTCAAACATACGAGTGATATAAAAGCGTTGGGGGTTTTAAAATTTTTAATTTACAGTTATTATACTAGCTGTTGCCCGCGACTCCGTCTGCAAGGAATTCGTTTATCGCTATCCCGCGGGAACTATGCGATTTTCCGGGATAACAACTATCCTATGTCTTTGCCAGGGTTTCAGTCAATCTCCACACCAAATTTCATGTAAATCGATTCAGCGGTTTGAGCGTGAAGAAGTAACTAACATACACACTCACTCACTCACAAACTTTCGCCTGTATAATATTAGTGTGTATTTTATGCATTTTTTAGATAGCATTATATACTCGTAACAATGCATTACCAAATGAATCCGTAATATTTCGTCCAGTGACCATAGCCCAGGCTCGAACCCACTCTTTTTGAGAGACCATAGGTTGAACCACTAAGCTAACAAACACAAACGCAAGCACGCACGCGCGCATATCATCATCGTCATCCTATACCTATACGTCCCACTGCAGGGTACAGGCCTTCTCTCCGAATGAGCGATGGGGTGCAGTTTCTACACGGCCCAGTGCGGATCGGGAACTTCACACATACCATGAAATTTCTTCTCAGGTGTCTACAACTTTGCTCACAATGTTTTCCTGAATTCCGAAAAACAGTGGTGCAAGCCCGGATTCAGACCCACGGCCCTCTGCTTGAGGGGCTACTGATCAATCCACTAGGCCACCATGGCTTCTTTGCTACGCACGTACAGTCGGAGTACGAAAACCTTCGTCAGTTTTCAATTCATTCCTATACATATAAAGCCATAGACTTGGTACCTTTCGAAACCAAAGTGCTAAGTATACAAGTGCATAATAAAATCGAGTAATATAATCACGACGTAAAGCTGCGCTTTAAGTTTAAAAAAACAAAAAGATATTGAAAATTACAAAAAAAAACAAACACACACACACACACACACACACACACACACACACACACACACACACACACACACACACACACACACACACGAGCGCGCGTGCGTACACACTCGTATAAAAATAATAAATTGATAGTCATCCACAACAAGTTTCGTTAGGTAATTAAAAACTACACTATACTACATAATATATTATATTTACTTACTATGATATCAACTAAACTACTTTCATATCAACAACAAACATTTTTAATGACCTAGTCAAATGAACAACTTCGTAAGAATTCCAATCAAATTATGATCTATTTAATAGTCAATGTTTGTCAGTGCCAATGTCTGTTTATTAGTGTTGCAAGCAAATGTCGACTTTACGGCTCGGCCACGACCTCGTGCGTTTAGCGGCGCGGCGAGCGTTTTCTGTGATCATTGCGCGGCCGAGACGCTCGCCGTACAGTGGTTACCTGGCGGCACACGCAATGAACTGATAAAACGCTCGCCGCGCCGCTAAACGCGCGAAGTCGTGTCCGAGCCGTTAAGGTGACAAACCTTTTCTTACCCCGACTACCTACCTACGCACGTATATATAAACTCACAAACATTCGCATTTATAATATTAGTAGGAAAATGGCCCCCGAACTTAGAATTTTGATCTTGCCAGGGCTCCTGCCTCTGACGTCACGATCGCATTCCTTCGTCGAGGAAAACGAACGCGACCGTTTCGCGGAACGCACCGTTGCACTATTTATATCCTGGCAACATTATCAGTGCCATCCTAAAACCTCCACCTCAAACAAAATAGAACCTAACCACGTTAATGTTAAGAACGGGAGGCGCTATTTATCGACGATATTGCTAAAATGGCAATGCGACTTTTCGAAATGCAGCTGTTAACAGACGTGTCAAACAGTTTCAACCCTTATACATTCAGTTTTAAGAGAATAGGCGCTAATTGTCGACTGTAAATGTTATGTTTCGAGTAAGCGCGGGAAAACGGCACAAATAATGACTCAGTATCTTATTACGATTGCAGTCATATTATAATTCAAGTTTAGGATTAGGATATGGAAAATCCATCAAGTGTCTGTACTTAGAATCACTTGAATATTAATCTTTGAGTGGATATTTTGCTTAGCTGTACCAGGAAGCAGCATTAAAGAGATATGAGATATATGAACGTTTACGAACAATAAATAAATTATTGAAAGTATTGGCAGACATTTCGCTTAAAGGTAAAGATAATTGTGGAGTATAACTACCTAATTAGTAATGATCGCATTAAATGATATTACAATTGATCGATCATCATCATCATCATTTCAGCCGAAAGACGTCCACTGCTGAACATAGGCCTCCGCCAAGGCTCGCCAAACAGACCGGTCCTGCGCCATCCGCATCTAACGCATTCCTCCAACATCAACCAGGTCGTCGCTCCGTCTTGTTGGACGCTTACCACCACTGCGTCTTCCGGTTCGTGGACGCCTTTCGAGGACCTTTTGGCTCCATTGGCCATCAGTTCTACGAGCGATTTGCCCTTCGAGCTTTGTCGATGACTTTAGTTCTTGAACGGATTTCATCATTGGTCTAGTGGTCAGACCTATTCAAGCAAGTCGCAAGCAAAGAATCGTGGGTTCTAACCTCTGGGTTTCTTGGAATTCATATTGCGAAATTACATTTGATATTGACCACGATCTTTATGATGATACTGGAACCATAGCCCGAGTCCTCTCTTTCCAGTTGATCTTTACTTAGATTGGGTTTAAGTTTTTGATTTTCGCTAGTCTGTGACGTCACTGCATGTCCCGGCGTCCCAGGGGGTCGCGGCGTGTGGGCCTTCCGGACGCCGCGGACGAACGGACGTTAGGGACACCACAGAATGTTACCGTATGTTACATTCCAGAATCCACCGCCTCGTGATCGTTTCGTCTGTATTTCCAGATAGGTGAGTAGTTTTACTAGCGTTCCAACCATTATCACTTTCCTGTCGCATATAGAGAAGTAATGTGCTACAGTTAGCATGAGATGTTACAAATAATAATTGTATCGCAAGCGTACTGTTCGTACGACTCATTTCTTCAATATATGCGACAGGATAGTTGGAGTCACGATTTTTAACGCATAAATAGCTCAACCGAACGTGATGAAATTTGATATGCAGATATTTTGAGACCCTGAGCAGGATGTAGGATAGTCAAAGGCGGACTTATCCCTGAAGGGATAAGTCCTAGTCAACCTTTGAGTGGTAGAGAAGAGCAATCAAAAAACAAGGATCGACAAATAGAGCAAAACATTTGAATAAATATATTAATGTAAACCTCAAAGTACCTAACTATAATACAATATACTTGTAATACATATATTGAACATTAATATATCTAGAAATATAGACAGTATTCACAGGCGCGCGAACAAATTCTTTACAGATAAAGTTGCGGCCAACAGCTAGTATCTGATAGTTGAGATCTTGTTTTACAAGAACCTAAACAGCAGGGCGATCGATGGAGAGGGTTACGCTCGGAGTTTCTCTGTGGGATCGCATTAATGAAATCCGCGCAAGAACTAAAGTCACTGGCATAGCTCGAAGAATCGCCAGACTCAAGAGGCAGTGGGCAGGTCACATCGCTCGTACAACTTATAGCCGATGGGGCCAAAATATCTCAAGTGGCATCCTCGGACCGGAAGACGCAGTGTAGGTAGGCCTCCAAGAAGATAGAACGACGACCTGGTTAGGGTAGCGGGAACGGATACGGATGGCGCAGGAGCGCTCTGTTTGGCGAGCCTTGGGGGAGGCTTATTATTATTATTTTTTTATTATGACAGAGAGAAAAACGAGCAAGCGGGTCATCTGATGGAAAATGATCACCACCCCCATAAATATCGACAACTCAAAGAGGGTCACTGATCTGTTGCATGCCTTTAAAAAGGAAAGGGAATAGGGGAGAGGGAGGGGGAAAGGTATTGGGCCCCCGGCGCTCTCACTCACTGCTTATGTTGTGCAGTGGACGTCTTTCAGCTGAAATGATGATGAAACAACCACAACAACAACAACAACAACAACATTGGTGTCACTACCATAACAAAGTTGTTTATTAGGTGTATTAATGTTGTTTTCTACTGTTTGGTGGTGGTACTCTTTAACCTTAAATTTTTTTTTTCTTTCTTTCTTTCTTTCAAACAGCTGTTGACACTAGTACGTTCAAGCATAAGCACATAGATAAATACATTACGACTAAGTGCAAACCTTTTACAGCGAAATCAGATTTTCGAACTTGGTATCGTGCCGTTCCGTTTACGCTAATAGTATTAAACTCAAGAGTGGAAGGGACGATAGGATACGAACTTCGAATTTCGTAGTAGCACCCAGGTTATTGGTTCTAAACCTAACACTGCTTGGCGTGTGCAGGCATGCGTCCGCCATCAAACGCATAAACAAACTTCGTAAGAGTAATTGTAGAGTGTGTATCTTTTATTGTGGGCTAAGTTATGAGCATTCAGTCATAGTTGTGGACTATTCTCTGCTATCCGCTAAACGACCGCTTTAGCCTAGTTGGTAGTGGCCCTGCCTACGAAGCAAGAGGTCCTGGGTTCGAATCCCGGTAACCCCCCGTTCCCACTATGTCGTGTGTCGTTCCGTTTTTTAATCGGGCGTTCCAGTGGCAGAACATTTTATATGAAGCTGTTCACATTTGTCCGACACGATTCGTGTCCCATATGTATGTAACATTTGTCCGACACGATTCGTGTCGGACAAGTGTGAACAAAGGGTAAGGGCATTTATTTGTGTGATGAGTACGAATATTTGATCCTGAGTTATGGATATTTTCTATGTATTTAAGTATTTATGTTTATCGTCGTCTAGTACCCATAGTACAAACTTAGTTTGGGGCTAGGTCGATTTGTGTAAGATTGTCCCCTAATATTTATTTATTTTTATTTATCTCGAACCAAACCGTTCACGTCCTCGTCCACGAAAGCGGGACAATTGCATGAAAAAGCATATTTTTCAACGCGATCATTTTCAAAGCACCTTTTTGATCTCACTCCTTCGCGGAGGAGCAAAGTAAGTCCATTCCATTTTTTTTAGGGTTCCGTACCTCAAAAGGAAAAAACGGAACCCTTATAGGATCACTTTGTTGTCCGTCCGTCCGTCTGTCTGTCAAGACCCTTTTTCTTAGGAACGCGTGGAGGTATCAAGCTGTAATTTATATCAAATACTCAGGTCTACGGTCCCTTGGAGCTGTAAAAAAATCAAACTTCTAAGCCAACGCAATCAAAAGATACAGCCGTTTATGCCGCAAATTTCCGCAAATTTTCGAAACTCGCAAGGGAATCAAAACCTACAGGGTACTTCCCGTGAACTCAGAATCTTGAAATTTGGTACGAAGCAACGTATTATAGCACAGATAAAGAAAAAAATTGCGAAAAGCATAAATTTTTTTGTCTGTCTGTCTATATCAGTACCCAATCTACAATGATCCCACACTGCGCACATTTTGCTTAGGAGCAGGGGTCTGCTAAGACTGGATGTTCATAGATACATATAAATTTGTACGGAACCCTCGGTGCGCGAGTCCGACTCGCACTTGGCCGGTTTTTTTTACCTTTACAAAACAAGGTGAAATCGCTTAAGCGCCATATATGATATATGGCACTTTGGCGATTGTACCTTTCCACTGTCGACATATAAATTATAATTGTCCCGACTGATACAACAAAGCATTCTTTTCAGGCACAATTAAACTAGTGAACATTCAGTAAAGATCGTTTCGTGGAATTTATTTTTATAACATCGAGTATTTAACCGGGCCAAATGCCCGCGAAATGTTCGCATTGGTTGCTGGAAAAGTCCAAGTTACAAAAATTTAAAATAAAATAGATAAATATTAGGGGACAATCTTACACAAATCGACCTAGTCCCAAACTAAGCAAAGCTTGTACTATGGGTACTAGACGACGATAAACATACTTATATAGATAAATAAATACTTGAATACATAGAAAACATCCATAACTCAGGAACAAATATTCGTGCTCATCACACAAATAAATGCCCTTACCGGGATTCGAACCCAGGACCTCTTGCTTCGTGGGCAGGGTCACTACCAACTAGGCTAGGGGCTAGGCAGTCTGGATCTTTATCGGCTAGTTCTGTCAACAATGTATCTGAGGCTCCAAATAAATGTCTTCTTCCAGTCCATGGTCACACCCACCACCGTCGACGCTTCCTTTGCTTCTTTTTTGTTAACTCCTTGATTACATGATCGCAAATTAAATTTGTTCCAAAGACACACGACTTCATTCGACGCCATATTGAGGAAACTACGGATGAATGTTCTTTTACGTCATTCCAGCTGAGCCGAGTGGACACGGAATGAAAGAAAACTGAAGCATTCACTCGAAAGAACATTCATCCGAGTGAACCGTCTGATACCAAGTTAGCTATGAAGTATCTTTTTTTTTTTTTGTACTTATTTTTTCAACTTCATTTTTTTTTTTTTTTATTACTTTTTCTAGACCAGTGGTGGTGTAGGGGTATGGCACGCGGCACGGAATGCTGAGGACCTGGGTTCGATTCCCAGCATTGGTCTTTTTTCTGGGGTTTTTTCTGTGCATCTATATTTCAGTTTGTATTTAGTACGAAACGTCTGATACCATCTTGAAGTAAGGGTTGACTCGGCTCCGCTCAACCCGCGAACTTGCACCAAACGTAAACGCAACATTGTTGCTAAAAGCGCGTTCCAACGTTTAGACTTTGGACAAGAAGCGCATTCGTAATGAGGTTGCTCACCTGTCACACCGGATCGTTATTAACTTAAACTCCTGTATATAAACTGAAACAAATACTTTGCTCACCCTAGCTAGGTCCCCTAGGTAGGTTTTGCTAGGTCGCGGGTGAGCAAAGTATTTTTTTTTTCAGTTCATTGATATGGACCTCCGCAAAGTGACGCCAGATTCAATAAATTATATTAACTCCTGTCTGACTGAATCATCAACGCCTAGTTCAAACCCCTACAAAGTTGATATAAATTCCCTTAACAATTTAATCATAGAGCGGCCACCGATAATAGGGCGACCAAGGAGATGGTGGGACGATTTGGACGTGTACGCAAAGGACTGGCCTGACATTGCGCCAGACTGGGAGTTTATTTATTTATTTATTTGGAAAAAAGATACATTTGTAGGCTAACAGTAAGATATCAACTCGCTTACAATGTTATTTATAAATATACATGCATGATTAAATACCTATATTGCAATTTCGTTATAAAGACGGTTTATTCTGTATAACAATAATTGCCAGTTGTCGAAAAACACGTCAACATCCTGGCCCTGCACAAGCGCGAAGTGATGGCGCGTAGCGAGTTGTGATGGTCAAGACAGTATCAATCAATCAATCATTTTATTTGTCGAAACATAGGTAAATACATGTACAGAGATCTTGCCTAATTTAGTGTCGCTATGTTGCACCACGAGGTACATATATATAGAAAATATATGGCATGCATGTTTTGTTATTAACTTTTAAGTACACAAGAACCACCACCAACACCACCTGTCATTTAAATAATCCTGGATTGAGTAAAATGTCTTTTCAACTAAAAAAAAATAACAGTTTTTTTTGGGTTGTTGGGCTGTTCAGACTGTCTTATTATTTTTGGCAAGTGGTTGTACACTCTAAGTGTCATTCCATAAACACTTTTCCTAAGTAATGCTGTTTTAAATGATCTGTTTTAATTCCATATTGTTGGCGAATTCTTTCGAAAGTGAAAAATTGTGTCAATATTATCTTTAACACTATGACAGACCACGTCTCTGCAGCGTAAGTCATAACTGGTAGGACGCACTGGTTGAACACCTTTGTTTTCAGGCATTGTGGCAGAGATGACGTCAAGATATGACGAAGCTTCCCAAATGCTGCCCAGCCCAATTGAACAGTAGTCACAGGAGGACTAGTCCATAAGTTCAGAGTCGCTCAGCGTGCTATGGAGAGGGCTATGCTTGGTATCTCGTTGAGAGATAGGGTCCGCAACGAGCATATAAGACAAAAGACGAAAGTCGTTGACATAGCCCGAAGGATTAGCACGCTGAAGTGGCAATGGGCTGGTCACGTTTGCCGTACAACTGACGATCGTTGGAGCAGACGTGTCCTGGAGTGGAGACCACGTTTAGGAAAGCGTAGTGTGGGACGCCCTGCAACACGTTGGACTGATGACCTTAGGAGGACAGCGGGCAGTGGATGGATGAGGGAAGCCCAGGATCGCGAATGTTGGCGCAATATGAGGGAGGCCTACGTCCAGCAGTGGACGGACAATGGCTGTAGATAGATAGATAGATATGACAGACCGAAGCCCAAGGGCGTACGCTAGTTACGACATATTCGGAAAATCCACTTTCTTAATAAAACGTTCAAAACGAGTTCCTTTTCAAAGCTGAAATTGTAGTAATGGAAATATTGCTTTCCTTATCTATATGGTATGGCATTGACGTGCATTGATTTCTTAAGATCATCAAATTAAATGAAAGTAGATACTTACTTCATTTCTGCCTGGAATCTTACTGTACGAGTTCCTCGCACACGCGTCATCGATCATTTGCACACTCAGCATTTGTTTTGTATAACGTTCCGCCATTAGTAAGTAATTCAGTTCACGTTCGCCAATTGTAAGTGTGCACACCTATCAAGTAATTAAATCAAGTTCATATCCAGAAATCGTCTTTCGTGTTCCTTCCCGTAATCAAGACAACTATCAAGCAGTGTACGGGCAAGCAAGTGCTCGTACACTTACTAATATTATAAACGCGAAACTTTGTATGGATATTTGTTACTTTTTCACGCTAAAACGGTTGACACAGATATGACCCGCATTAATACATAGAATACTTTTATTTATTTATTTAAATGGTATAGTTCCCCGGGATAGCGATTGATAAATTCTTCATAGACGGAGTCGCAGGCAACAGCTGATGTTTTAGGTATATTTCTTTTCGCAACCAGCATTTGTGACACTCTTTTGAATAATTTTCAAATGATGCATGAACAGCAATCTTTTGATTTTATTAGTTGATTTTATTAGCAGCGCTTTGCTGAACGAAAATCTGAGACTTTTTGAAGTAAAATATTTTTTCGAGTGCCCTTGCCCCAATTTGAGTTTGAGCAAAGCCCGCTCATCACTGAGGCCTGAGAGTTACGATACGGTTTCAAAAAATTTTTAAATCCTGGCAAACGCGGTTATTTTTTTTTCATTGCACAACACAGTGGCAAACCCAGTAAAACAAGACTTAAGCTACAACGACGGGTATGTATTACAATACCGAAGTACGAAAGACCGAATGTATTAAAACATCGAATGGGTCAAAAGGCCGACACGATTTTTTTCTGAAACCGTTGTTAACTTTTTAAGATTGTTATAAAACAAACCTAACCTAAACCTACTGGGTTCTGTATGATGCCGTTTTAATAAATTCTGAAAAGTTTACGGTTTCAGAAAAAATCGTGTCGGTCTTTTGACCCATTCGATGTTTTAATACATTCGGTCTTTCGTACTTCGGTATTGTAATACATACCCACAACGACAGTATTCGAATTTTTCCGCCTATTTTAATTACACGAACAGCAAGGCAATCGAATCGCCAAGTTACCACCCGCAGACCAGCCTCACGGAACGAATAAAAACGAACGCGGTAGTAATTACAAAAAAGAGACTAGATTTCCCTCCTAGACGTACTTCAACAGTTCATCGACCTCCACGAAAATAAAGAGCTAATCTGTCTACATTTCCATAAGTTCGATAATCTGTCCGAAGGTTATTTTGCGCGACTATACAACGCTTTGCTACACTATTATAAGCCTTCTCACGTCCGCCTAAGGTGCTCAACGCTCTTCTAACGCGTGCGGAAAAGCCTTGCAAATAAAAGGTCAGCATATTTTGCGCTATTCATATTAAAATAGGCTTAAGTAATGGAGGCATCACAGAATATTAGCGCAGAGGGAGCATTAATAGAACTGAGCTGAAAATTATACAAAAATGTGTTTCTCCCGTGTTTTGACAGTTCATCAACAAGTAAGTGTAGCGAATAAAAACTTGTGTAAGGTTTACTCGCTTCCTAATGTTCGACCAATTCTGCCGAAAACTGGGTCCGTAGCGCATGAATAAATACGGAGCAGAATAAAAACTTCAAACAACGCCGCGCACGCATTACACTACTACATGCACAACATATGTGTGCGTGACCTGTCACTGACAGGACGGGGGGGCGTGCACCGGCGCCCGCTCGGAGACAAACCGGTTTGAACCAGCTCAGTGAGTAGACAAAGTTCAGGTGTGCCGCCAGCGACGACGCGACCGTTTAGCGTTTAGCTACATAGTTCGGGTGTTCGGTTGTTTTTAAAGATGCCTACCTGTTGTAGTGTTTGTAGATATACAGATATTAGACACTTAGGTACTTGTTTGAATAAAATATTTTGATTCTTAATTTTTTTTTACCGAGTGACAACCCTATGACAATAGGTAAGAATTTCGAGCTCTGTTCGGAAGTGTTTATTCTGCTCCGTATTTATTCATGTGTCCGTAGCGTAGGGCTATATGCGGCGATTGAATCTGGCGATTCTTCTAGCTACGTTGGTGACTTTAGTTCTTGCGCGGACTTCATCACACTGTAACACACTAAAAATAGTAATAGAATAACATTTTACAAAAGCTTCTCAATACGAGTATAAAGTTTCCAGCTATCTCATGATTGAAATCAAAACGCATTGACGCGTTTCACAATTGCCGTGTTATCAATTGACGTCATTTGCCACCATAGCGCCCCACAACGGCGGCAGTGTGCAGATACCACGAAAACCGTTACATATTTATGCAAATATGGAATTGCTATCGCTGTGTAAACACCCTGTATTTTTCTGCATGCCAACTTTGGCTCCGCGATTAGTAGGGTCAACGTCATAAATAAGTGATCATTTCTGTACCTTGTCAATTTATCGTCATGTTTGAAAAACCATACGAAACGACAAGGTACAAAAGTGATTACTTATTTATGTATGACGTTGACTGTACTACTAATAAACGACAGCTCAGATATAGACAAGTGTAATAATGTACCTAATGGGTCTTTTAATTTCATGTCTTAACTGATTTTCAACATCGTACGTACATCCGTACTAACTTATATTTATGTTTGTTTCTGAGTAATTGTTGCTTAACAAGTCCTTAGAGTGCGAAATAAAATATTTTTTTTATAAACCGAAATATATTATACTAGCTGTCAGTGGCGTGGAGTCATCATCATCATCCCCAGCCTATGTACGTCCCACTGCAGGGCACAGGCCTCCTCTCCGAATGAGAGAGCCTGAGCCGTAGTTCCCACTCGGGCCCAGTGCAGATTGGGAAAAACCCGAAGAATGATAAGAGCGTCCCCTAACCACTACATCTTTAGTGGTTATGAGCCTTCTTCAATATTTTCCTTCACAAATAAAGTTACATAACGAAATAGTCTTCTTAACGTACCTTATCATTATCAATAATAAAGAAGTTCCATTCAATTAATCATAGTATAACGTAATTTATTTACTACAAATCATACCCGTGAGCCAATATGGAACCTTTTCACAGAAAATCATATAGTGACATCGCATTGCCTGACAAGGAAAATCAATACGACGCTTACTGTGAAAACGTTCTACGGTGTCGGGAAAACAGTTCGACAGTACCTGTAGTATTCGTGTGTAAACATTCGAATCAGTATGCGCGTTATTTCTAGAAACCGTTTAGGGTTTCCCCTAACCCTAGTGCACATACAAATATGCTAATGCTATGCGTTTAGTGCAAATATGCGAGAGGCGCCTACATCCTGCATGGCGGATACTTAGATATGCTACGCTTATGAAAGGGCTGATGATAAAAAATGCGGGCTGCTATTTGTACTTATAGTTATTAGTAGAGAGTAAAATGTTAATTTATTACAAGCTTCAGGGTGCCTCTCCACCAGAGATGTGCTACTACGTTGCTATGGATGTGTCTGATATCCACCAATCAGTTCATTGGCCCACATAGCATAGCACTGGTGGAAACGAATTCAACTAAGTTGTGATTTTTATATGGAAAGATGCGTGCCCTGGATGCGTGCTATGGATGCGTGCTTCGGATGCGTGCTATGGATGCGTGCTACGGATGCGTGCCCTGGATGCGTGCTATGGTTGCCTATGCTACGGATGCGTGCTATGGATGCGTGCTATGGACGCGCGGCGGCGGTGCAAGCGTCTCCCCCGACACCGCGCTGCCGCTCCGCGCGCTCCTGTCGATACATTGCACAGCTGGCTCGCGGCTGCTCATCTACAAAGCGCATCTTCCTCGCACAGCTACATAGCTTTATCATTGGTGGAAACGGTCACACAGTTTCGTAGCGTAGCTTTCACATCTTCGCAGCATAGCTGCATAGCACATTTCTGGTGGAAAGGCACCCTTAGCCGTTTTAGAAATCCATGAAAAAATAACCATTTTTATTTAAGGTATCATTTCAACGGAATGGCGTCCACTGCTGAACACAGGCGTTCCCCAAGGTTCACCGAACAGATCGATCCAATGCGTTCAACCGGGAATCAAACCCGGGACTTCAAGCTTCATAGTCAGGTTCTATAACCACCAGGCTATCCGGTCAGCCAGCACCGAATCTTTAAAAAAGTGAGTTTTCTACACATCTGTTTCATGTAATGTGGAATAACACCTAGTTAAAATATCGGCCCTAGTTTTGCTTAACCTCCTGAGGCCCACGAAAATTTTGTTTCAATGAACTTTAAACTTGATGCCACTTTTGAGTGAGTTCGATATCACATTAGAATAGGGTTGCCATAAGTGTGGGGACTCAGACCGGGACATTTAAAGAAAAACTAGTAAAGGTAGAAAAAAAGAAACTTGTATTACAGCAATAGGTAACTTTAAAGGTTTAGTCCTTGCCTAAACACAAAACAACTTGTAACACAGCCATTCAATGCCAGCGAGTTTTTTACTTTTTTTTTTAGGGTTTTCTGTTTGTTGGCGCTTTTCGCTATATTGGTGAAAATGCACATTATCGGCTACGAGCGCAGCGTGTAGCATGCGCTGCCGCTAGGTATATTACTGTTTACCAAGTCCAGCCCTCTATTAAATTACTATGATTTTTAAACCGGGACAATTTGCTTATCGGCCGGGACGCCGGGACACCATGCTTCAAACCGGGACATGTCCCGGCGTACCGGGACGTATGGCAACCCTACATTAGAAGTAAGTCCGGTATAAAGGACTAATTTTAATGTTACATCGAACTCATTCATAAGTGACAAAGTTTAAAGTTCATTGAAACAATATTTTCGTGGGCTTCAGGAGGTTAAAATAAACAGAGGGTATGTGGGGCTCTCCCAAAAGGGGCCTGGCCTAGCCACTAAAAGCCACACGGATTCCCACGTTGCCGTTGTGAACGCCACGGGCACATAAATAAATACGGAGCAGAATAAAAAGTTCAAACAACGTCGCGCACGCATTACACTACTACACGCACAACATATGTGTGCGTGACCTGTCACAGACAAGACGGGGGGGGCGCGCACCGGCGCCCGCTCGGAGACAAACCGGTTTGAACTAGCTCAGTGAGTAGACAAAGTTCAGGTGTGCCGCCAGCGACGACGCGACCGTTTAGCGTTTAGCTACATAGTTCGGGTATTCGGTTGTTTTTAAAGATGCCTATCTGTTGTAGTGTTTGTAGATTTATAGATATTAGATACTTAGGTACTTGTTTGAATAAAATATTTTGATTTTTAATTTTTGTTTTTACCGAGCGACAACCCTATGATAATAGGTAAGAATTTCGACCACTGTTCGGAAGCTTTTCTTCTGCTCCGTATTTATTCATGTGCCGCGGGAGCATAAGAGACACCGCGACGCCCGCTGGCCGCCCCAAGATGGGGCTCCTCTACACCGTGCTATACACCGTGAAATTTTAGTGGTTGTTTTCCCGAAACGAGGTGATTTAGTTTCGATTGTACAATCGATTTATAATTACTATTTTCAACCGACGAAAACAAAAGGAGGAGGTTCTCAAGTCGACGTGTATATTTGTTTTATTTTTATGTATGATCACGCATAACTTTTTACAGAGTAGTCCGATTTTGATGATTATTTTTTTATTGGAAAGCGTATACCCTGAGGGTGGTCCCATTTAAATTTGGAAATAATATTCTTACCCTAAGGGTAGGAAAACAGAGGATCATTGACTAACTTTTTACAGAGTAGTCTGATTTTCATATTTCTTTTTTATTGGATAGGATAGGAGGATTGGATAGGGTATACCTTGAAGTTGGTATTATATAAATTTGGAAAAAAAAATTACCCCAAGGATGGGAAAAAAGTATAAAATAAAAACTTTTTCACAAAAAAATTAAACCGCCGAAAAAACTGAAAAGCAAAAAATAATACCTTTTTTGTTTGACCTTAATCTAGGTACCAGTTTGAAGTCGGTGCCTCAGCACGAGCCAGGAGGAGTGATAGAAGCCAATCAGGTAGAAGATTATAGGTCCATTCCTCCTGGCTCGTGCTGAGGCACCGACTTCAAACTGGTACCTAGATTAAGGTCAAACAAAAAAGGTATTATTTTTTGCTTTTCAGTTTTTTCGGCGGTTTAATTTTTTTGTTAAAAAGTTTTTATGGCTAGAGTCTAAAATCTAATTGTGAAAAACGAAAGTCGAAAATGACCGCAAACCAATAGTAACGCTTCGTTGGTACCTAACCTATCGTACGATCGTACGCTACTTGTACCAACGAAGCGTTACTATTGGTTTGCGGTCATTTTCGACTTTCGTTTTTCACGATTGGATTTTTGACTCTAGTCAAAATAGTAATTATAAATCGATTGTACAATCGAAACTAAATCACCTCGTTTCGGGAAAACAACCACTAAAATTTCACGGTGTATAGGCTCGGCTAACCTAAAACAACCTACCAGTGGCAAAGGGTTATACTAGGTGCCAGATAACGCTGCCTAAAAGTTCATTACTACGAAAAGGTAAAGAACCTTTGGCAACCATTTTCATACTTAAGAGTTCCCGAGTTCTGCGTTCTTTCGAATGTACTGAGTCCCTTACGATAACGCACACAGCAGGCGGTCGGAACTCTCGAGCGGTCAAAACACAGAACTCTGAACGCGGAACTCGGAACTCCAGACCGCTCTCTATCTGCGCGCGCTCTAACTTAATTTTTAATTTAACATTTTGTTAATTCGTCGAGCTGAATTATTGCTGATGTAATAATACGGCCGCCCCTCGCACCCCCGCCCTGCTCACACATGGTGGGATTTGCGGGGGGGGGGTGAAGATAGAAAGAGAGAGGGTTACGTTTGCTATACTACTGTCGACATATATACGTATATATATGCATCATATAGATGGAGCTATAGAAGTTTTACTGATGTGTAATCTAATAGTGAGAAAATGTTGACAATTTCTGCAATGACCGCAAGTGAACTCAACCCTATACCACGATAACCGCGTAAAGTTGATTTAGCGATAATAAATAAATAAATAAATAATAAATAAATAAATGAGGAGGTGGAGGAGGATGAGGAGTAATGAACTTTTAGGCAGCGTTATCTGGCACCTAGTTATACTAATAAACAACCCGATTCCCCCGGGTTGACTAAAACTAAACTTTCACTGCACTGTTTTTCAACAAGAGGATAAATGGGCATGTTTATAGTTTTTTTTTGCTCCGGCTTGCAAAAATCTTCACGCCCCGCCACTGCAACCTACCCTAACAAATGACAACGGCAGAAGTATCAGCCCAGCCTTCCGGATTCCCCGACGTATGACGAGCGCCTATTAACAGCGCGCGCGCACCGCCGCGAGAATAGATAACTATGACAGTGCAATACCAGAAATAGAGCTAGGCCACCGGCCAAGTCATGAGACCCAAAATTACAACACTAATCACAATTATCCTTAAATACTACAAAAACCGAGGGTTCCGTACAAAATGATATGTATCTATGAACACCCAGTCTTAGCAGACCCCTGTTCCTAAGCAAAATATGCGCAGTGTGGTATCATTGTAGATTGGTTATTGATATAGACAGACAGACAAACTAGATCTCGTTCAAACCAATTTTCGGTGGAAGTTTACATGGTAATGTACATCATATTTTTTTTTAGTTTTATCATTCTCTTATTTTAGAAGTTACAGGGTGCACACATTTTACCACTTTGGAAGTGTCTCTCGCGGAAACTATTCAGTGTAGAAAAAAATGATATTAGAAACCTCAATATCATTTTTGAAGATCTATCCAAAGATACCCCACCCCACACATATGGGTTTGATGAAAAAAAAAATTTGAGTTTCAGTTCTTAGTATGGGGAACCCCCAAAAATGTATTGTTTTTTTTTCTATTTTTGTATGAAAATCTTAATGCGGTTCACAGAATACATCTACTTGCCAAGTTTCAACAGCATAGTTCTTATAGTTTCAGAAAAAAGTGGCTGTGACATACGGACGGACAGACAGACAGACAGACAGACATGACGAATCTATAAGGGTTCCGTTTTTTGCAATTTGGCTACGGAACCCTAAAAACGGCAAAAAAAACATGTTTGTTGTATGTGAGCTCCCCTTAAATATTTGTTTTATTTTAATTTAATTATTTATTTTTAAAGTGAGTATATAACTTAATATTCTGGGAATATTTCAAGCGTCTACCTGTTGCCGTTATCAATATCGAGCAAAAAAATCACGTTTGTTGTATGGGAGCCCCTTAAATATTTATTTTAATCTGTTTTTTTAGTATTTGTTGTTATATGGACAAACGAAATACATCTACTGTGAAAATTTCAACTGTCTAGATATTACGGTTCGTGAGATACAGCCTGGTGACAGACGGACAGACGGACGGACAGCGAAGTCTCAGTCTGCACGCACGCAGCACGGTACGCTGAGGACCTAGGTTCGATTCCCAGAGCTGGTCTTTTTATGTTTTTCTGTGTATCCATGTTCAGTTCGTATTTATTATTTATTTATTGTAATTATGATACATGTATGGACTTATCCTATTTTAATCCTGTTTTTAAGAAGCGGGGCCTCTTGGGAAAACTCCAGCGTGCACTGGAAAAGTTTCAATCTACAAATAAATAACGCTGTTTCGACATTTAGGCCGGGGCCGCACTGGTATGGCGACGGCGACGCGACAGCGATGTGACTAAATCCTTCACTAGGCACTGGTCCCACCGCCGGCGACGAGCGATAAACGAGTAGAACTAGAAACGAGTGTGCGAGCGGCGAGAAGCGAGTGTGTAGTTTCGATAGTTTTGTCGCTCGGCTATAAGCGAGTGTTCGAGTGCGACGGGCGATTGTACGGTGGAATGATCGCTCTGTACGCTTAGTATAAGTTTTCCTTCACTTCAATACTTCTCGATCGCGTTTACGTAAAAATTTCAATTCTATGGAAACAACGACCGACTTAGCCTAGTTGGTAGTGACCCTGCCTACGAAGCAAGAGGTCCTGGGTTCAAATCCCGGTAAGGGCATTTATTTGTGTGATGAGCACGAATATTTGTTCCTGAGTTATGGATGTTTTCTATGTATTTAAGTATTTATTTGTCTATATAAGTATGTTTATCGTCGTGTAGTACCCATAATACAAGCTTTGCTTAGTTTGGGACTAGGTCGATTTGTGTAAGATTGTCCCCTAATATTTATTTATTTATTTATTATGGAAGCGCGCGCGCGGAGACACTGTCCATGTTTCCCTAGTAATTGAATTTTTTACGTAAACGCAATCGAGAAGTATTTGGTGAAGTAAAAACTTATACTAAACATACTGATCGCCATGCATTCATCGCCGAGAACCGCTGAGCGAGTTTTATCGTTGACAGCTTTTATGGCTGCGATCAACTAGTGAAAAGAGAGTCCTCGCCGGCAGTGTGAACAGCCAGCGATGAACTATAAATATACATCTCTCTCTTTTATTTACACGGGAGTGCGAATACGCTGAGCGCTCGCGCCGCTTTTATACGTTCGCAAATCACCAGTGTGAATGGCAACTGCAAACTTATGCATGCGAAACTTTTGATCAATCGTGCCAGCAGAAGCAGGTTATGCATCTCCGCACTTTCTTTTCATAGCGATCGATCTATAGTTTTTTTACATCTCGATAAAACGCCAAAGGCAGCTTGTAAAGCTTGTTCCATCTTAATCGGGCCGTAAAATCGCTATTCAAATTAATCGGATGGTTTCGGTTGTTTCACTGAACCTTATCACTCCTGTAAAGGTATTTCAGGGTTTTTTACCGTGGTTGTGGTAAATAATTGAATGGTACCGTCAAAGGTGTGACTACACCTGTAATTAATTAATTCGACGAAACTTTTTACATGAGAGTTCAACTTTAAACCAGACTGTTGCATAGAACATTTTGCTTGACTGTTTGAAAACAGAGTACAAATTTCAGTCGAATGTTTCTTGACTATGAATAGATGAGCTAAAACCATTTTTTAACCCTTAAATGCTTTTCCCACAATCTATACCACACTACATATCTATTTAATTCTAAACGTATTAAGAAATTATACAAAAAATCACGCATTTCAGGGTTAAGTTTCAACTGCAATACACTCTGGTAAACGAAGTGATAAAACCTATTCGCTTACGATGATAAAAACTAAATGCCAACAGCTTCTGTCAATATCATCATTGCAATTTCGTGCGATTCCTTGATATCAATAAGTTGTCCAAAAGCAAAATTGACTTTAAGACGGTGAACCTTTAATTCTGTGACTGTACCTACATTGTCAACTGATAATAATTACACGAATTCGAAGTTTATCAATGACAATCAGGCTTAAACAAAAAAACGGATCAATCAAAAGTCATCTCCAAAAAAACCCTACTGAATCTCCTTACAGCTTGCCAACTTAGCTGTACAGCTGATCGCGTCGCCGCAGTCTTTGAATTACGCCAAAATAGTTAGCGACAATGTTAGTTAGATTTCTGACCGACGGCACATTTAAGTTTGCAACGCAGTCGGCCTAGTAACGTGTTTTTTTTCTAGCATCTGCCTAACGGTCCGTGATTTAGTCGAAGTGATATGTATCTGTGGTCAGAACAAAGACCAATCAGTTGTCACGTCCGATTCAGAGTAATTACTGATACAGAGATAGTTAATTACAGTATCAAATTATTGGTTAGGATATTAGTCGGCGAGATGTCGGGATTAAAAAACCATGGGTGGCCACTGGCCTGGTTGGTGGGGAATTTCGTTATTTTCGATGATATAGAAATAAAATAGCCTAGCAAGGCAGCTGTTGCTAGGCAGAGTTCAGTCACAGACAGTGTTGCCAGAAGCACAGATATAGGTACACATAGATAACGCAATGCTCACGATTTGTATTGAAACCAAGCGTGTCGAATTTTTAACACTACTGTGACGTCACAGCCGTAATTTAGTGATGGGAAATTCAAACCACAGACATAATTACACTTAATTACAATGCAACGAGGCATTTTCTTAGTTTTCGTGGACGTCCGGCTGCAACAACTGACGCATGCGAACTGTCAGTAGTGGCGGCCAACCCGACGCTTTGTCGGGGTTCGGACACGCGAAGTAGGTAGATGCATTTGCGTTATCTATGTGTATCTATATCTGTGGCCAGAAGGTTACTTTTGGTTACAAAAGTAACCTTCCGGCAACACTGCGGTAGCATCCGATCTACGATACTCGATAAACAAGCGCTCTTAAAGGAGTTAAAAATCACCTAAAAGGTTACAAAAGTCCACCCACTCGCATCCACTAGTCACAGAACGTAGATATTAGAAGTGGAACGCACGCACGGCGGGTTCGCCGCGGGCGCGCAACAGAATCGACGCCGGTGCGCAACGGAATCGCCGCGAACACGCAGCGAGATCGTCGCGGCTGTAGGGCTGGAACGCCATGATATGCACTCACGTAAGTACGTCAACTAAGGCTTGTCCACGAAAAAACCGGTTGTCTGTAAAGCCGGTTTACGGACGATAGTTTAACGTGACAACGTCATAACAAAACATTCAAACCCCCCCCCCCCCCCCCCGCTACCCACCCAAAATACCCGAGCGCTAGTACTAAGATTGTATTATGTAATATTGCAACTGGCCTTCACTGCTCTGTAGGTACATGTAACGTTACATTGCGTCATCCTTTTTCGTGTATGCAGCCGGCGTTCATCGATTTATTAGACGTTGCTACGTCAAAACAACGGGTTGCACTCCAGGAGTGCCGGCACAAGTGAAAACCTCACCCCCCTCACCCCCCCTGGGAACTGAGAAATTGGACTCAACGCTATCATCATCATCATCTGCTTAATTTATATTAAATGTTGGCAGCTTAAGAAACTTATCTCGTTGTTTAACCTCTAGTTTTGTGGAGCAGTTCTTATCACTGCAATGGAAGGCTAAAGATAATGCATCGCCGAATTAGCAACATCGTTTTGCAATATAAGATAATAGTGTATCGAGTAAAAAGTGGTGGTAGCCTAATAGTTTGACCTATGGCCTCTCAAGTAGGTCAAAGGTTCGAAGTTTTCGTAATTTTGAAAATATTTTAAATGCAACCATGAGGGTTGATAACGTAAAAACTTGTGAGATATACAGATCACAAAGTCATACCTCATTCTCTGTGGATGGGAAGGAACGGTTTTAATTCCTACATTTTTTGTATGAAATTGCTCTTTCAAAAGTTTATATTTTTGATCGCGTGAACTTATATACTTTTTTTTCTACTCCAAAACTGCAAACCTGTAGGTATAAAGTCGAAATTAATATCTAAATATTAATTTCGACTTTATACCTTCCTGAGGCAAAGGGTCTTGGTCTTGACATACGCACAACGAAGACAAGCCGCAAGGGTTCCTTTTTCCGTTCGAGATACGGAATTCCAAAACGTATTTTTCAACCAAATATTACGAATACCTTCCTCAACATGCAGCCGCTAGTCGGTGGGCATTAAGATAACGTATCACGCTGATTCTGACCTGACCTTACACTATGTTTTAAGGAAATCAGCTCCGGTTGGCAACATTGTCGCAGACTTTTGGGGTTCCTTGCACCGACGGCAGTGTTTCGTCACTCCATAGTATGGATGTCACGAATGTAAAAAATTTACACATTCGCGAATGTGAATGCGAATGTGAATATCCACGATGCGAATGTTCGAATGCCAATGCGAATACGAATGTTTGGAAAAAAAATTGAAATACCACAGATTAATAGTAATTTTTAATGAAATCAAACATAAAAAAGTTATTGTTACAAAATCAACATTGTAAATTAATACAAAATCAATGTTATTTTAATATTTGTAATTTTTACCAAGTAATATTTTTTATTGCAACATAATTTACTCTCAATTAATAATCAAAATTGAGGAGTGGAATGTTATTTTTTTTAAATAATAGTTTTGCCGCTTATTCACCCATTAAGCGATTTCGGAGAGGCTGGTTACCAGCGAGACAAGACGCGACCTGCACACATTCGTATTCGCAAAACATTCGCATCATTTGATGCTAATGCGGATGACGATGCAAATGTAAAAATGATGCGAATATTCGCATTATGCGAATGCGAATGTTCGTGACAGTCAGGGAGTCCATACATACTTCATACCTATGTACAGTAGAGGATAGTCGACCATTGATTTAACATTTTTAACACTTCCTTTTAAGCTAGCCCGTATTAGGGGTTTCTCAGGGTGTATGCGGCAGACGTGGCGAGCCCAGTCGCAGTGCCAGGTCTTTGGCAGAATTTCAATTCGGAAAGTTCCTACATCGGAATGAAAATAAGGCTGATTATCACATTGACTGAATGTTTCGAATCGAATCTTACCAACGTAGCGTAGCGTTACCATTTTTTTTTAACGATAAGGTTTTCTTGTGTGCCGAACGGGAATCGAACCGCTTCTCTTGGCTATCCGTGGCGAACGAGCAACCAATTACATCGCGCCGCCCGAAACCAACCCACACGTACGAAAATGCGTATCAGGCGTGTGCCACTTCTATTTTTTCAAATACTTTTTTTTTAATGGTGTCAAAGTCCAAAGTGTACCAGCCAGTAGCTTCCAAGAAAATGTTATTTCTCAATCAAGTGATGACGGGCCGTTAAACGGGTCTACTTTATAAATAAATGAATCAGATTACGCAGTTTACGACCGGCCCACTGGGATGGCAGGCTGTCCGAATTAAGCGATGACATGACTGGGTAATTTTACTAGTTGCAATCACTATTAGTCGTCCAGCCTATACACGGCCCACTGCACGGATTGTAATGCAGATTGGGAACCACACACACGATTGAATTTCTTCGCAGGTGTTCGCAAGTTTCCTCACAATGTTTTTCTTCACCGTAAAGCTCATGTAAACTTCAAATTAGTGATGCAACGATGCCGATACCGATTATCGTATACCGCCGATTATCGTGATTTATTACGATTATCGGCATCGTAAGCACTTTATACGATTTTTACGATACGATATTTGAAAGAAAACATACATGTTTTGCTTGAAACGAAACGCAACTCGGTGTTAAATTTTGCACTGGCAACACTAGCACTAGCCATCTGATTTTGTGTGTCACTTGGCGGCCTGTCAATCTTGTTTTCACTTTTTTCGTTTCTTTCAATGTAACTAAATGTAAACAACACCTTTGTAGTTAAAACAAAAAACTGCATGCATGGGAAATCATGATTTATATAATAAATTTACTATCTACTCGTATTGTATACTTAGACTAATTACGCGTACGAGCAACTCAGTCTCTCGCTAACCGAGGCCACGCAAAATCCTTAAAATTAGGATTAAGGGCTCGTTTTGCATGTTTTGTAAAATGTTCTTTGCTTGAAATAAACAGCTTAATTTTTTTTTTATGTACACTTAAGTAGGCAATATCAGAAACAGACTGAAACAAGACATTTATGTGTTCTCTACTAGCATTATTAGATATAATGAATAATACCTGATGTTAAACATAAAAAGTATATTAAAACTATAATAGATGTTGATTTCAAAGAGATTTCTAGTTTTTATTTAAAGTATCGTAATGTATTCGTATCGTATCTGTATTCGTATTCGTATCGTAATGATATATCGTAATCGTAATAGCTTATACGATATTATCTGTATTCGTATCGGTATCGTAATAGAGATATCGTTGCATCACTGCTTCAAATGTAATTTCGCATATAAATTTCGAAAAACTCAGTGGTGCGAGCCCGGACACCCACACACACGCTACACACCGCAAACACTAGTATCCCGTCGAATGTATTGAAGAAATGGACCATAGGATAATATTTAATTCAATAGTTAAGTCAACTTTTAAATAAATAAATAAATAAATATCACGTGACAATTCACACCAATTGACCTAGTCCCAAAGTAAGCTAAAGAAAGCTTGTGTTATGGGTACTAAGCAACGGATAAACATACTTATATAGATAGATACATACTTAAATACATATTAAACACCCAAGACCCGAGAACAAACATTCGTACTTTTCATACAAATATCTTCCCCGACACGGGAATCGAACCCGGGACCTCAAGCTTCGTAGTCAGGTTTTCTAACCACTAGGCCATCCGGTCGTCTATTTTTTATTTAATGTTTTAATCTTTCGCGATGAGAGAAGACAGTAGAGTATAGTACACCAAATAAGTGATTCACGTTTTTTTATGACACCTTATTTTACGACACGATTTTTTATGACACGATTTTTTATCCTTATAGGGATTGCGGAGCCAAAATGGCATAAACGGAACCCTTATACCTGGTTTACACTCGCGTACGAGTGGCGAGACGAACTGCGGGACGAGCCACGAGACGAGAGTGTGAACAGGCGCGCCTCGCGCCTCGTCTCGTGATTTGCCTTGATTTTGATACCTGATTTACACTCTCGCCTTGTAACCTCGCCTTGCGCCCCGCCTCGTCGTCTCGCTTCGGACGCGAGCCTCAAAATCAAGGCAAATCACGAGACGAGGCGCGAGGCGCGCCTGTTCACACTCTCGTCTCGTGGCTCGTCCCGCAGTTCGTCTCGCCACTCGTACGCGAGTGTATACCAGGTATTAGGCTCGCGTCCGGAGCGGGACGACGAGGCGAGGCGCGAGGCGAGGTGACGAGGCGAGAGTGCAAATCAGGTATTATAGTTTCGCCATGTCGGTCTGTCCGGGATATTTTCGTAACGGCTGCGGAACCCTATCCCGGGCGTATCCGACACGCTCTTGGCCGGTTTTTAGTACTTAGTACGTGTACTACACAGCCTTAGTTCTGTGGCGAGCATAACTGAACCAAATCCTTTGCAACGCCGAGTCTTGTAGGTACTCAATTTTTTCGAAGGCTCAGTTAATTAAACCCATAACTAACAGATATACAGAACTTCTGACATATACAATCGTCGCAATCAAAAGCTTTTTTCGCCTGGTGATAGTTTTTTCGTTAGTGCCTAAGGCCGATGGATTGATATCTTTTCCGCCCGTCTGTCACAAGCCTTTATCTCCTGAACCGTAATAGTTAGATAAGTACTTGAAATTTTTACCGATTATGTACCTATTACCTACTGTGATAACAACAAATAGGTACTAATGAAAACTATAAATTAAAAAATTAAAAACCCCCAACGCAATTATATCACTCGTATGTTTGAACATTAAGTCAATGCCCGTTATGCGTCTGAGATCCCTTCCGCAGCTAACAAAAGAGCTGATAACTTTGAAACGGCTGAACCGATTTTGATAAAACATATCTAAGAACCATCGCCAAGAAACCTGCTTTATATTAAAAAAAAACCGCATCCAAATCGGTGCACCCGTTTAAGAGCTATGATGCCACAGACAGACACGCACACATAGCGGTCAAACTTATAACACCCCTCTTTTTGTGTCGGGGGTTAAAAATAAAGAAACGTGTATTAACCGTTCTATTACCATTGGAAACGCTTGCTTGCATGTAGCGATCAATAGCTAGCTAGCTAGCTAGTACTAACATAGAAATAAGATTTTGCAACTAACAAACTATGGTTTTTTAATCTGAAATAAATTTTATTATTATTTTTCAACGTTTTTAATTCGATCTTTACAATATTTTAGTGAACTACTTTCAAAACGTACGGAGGTACGGAACCCGTCATGTACGAGTCCGACTTACACTTGACCGCTTTTTTCGTAGGCTCAGTTAATTAAACCCACAACTATATGTATACAGAACTTCTGACACATACCTACAAACGTCGCAATCGCGACTTTTTTCGCCCGGTGATAGTTTTTACGTTCATGCCTAGAGTCGATGGACTGATATCTTTTTTTGGGGCACCGATAATTAATATGCACGAAGATAGCCTATGACAGGCCTGTTGTGGTAGGATGATTTTGATTGGCTCGGTGAAAACGGGTTTGATACGTACCGGGTATCCCACTTAATTATAAGTGTGAAAGTATGTGAAGATGTTTGGATATTTTTTTCACCCGACTGTCGAAGGAGGATTGTGTTTTTCGAGCGTATGTACAGGGTTATTTGTAATTCACTAGCATCCTTTTAACCCTAAACTCCTACCACTTAAACAGATGTTTTTTGTTTTACGGCTTTTGTCATAACTTAATATTTTTGGTGTAATAACGTTTTGAAAATTTGAGATTACCTCTTATTTTTACGATACTCTGTGTATTTGTATGGGAAAAAAAGTGCTTCATTTTAAAAAGTCGTAAACCAAAAAACTTCTGTTTTAGTGATAGGAATTCAGGGTTAAGAGGATGTCAGTGAATACCAAAAAACCCTGTATTTATGTATGTATGTATGTGTGTATGTGTGTATTTATGTAAAGTTAAAAATTAAAGGGGCTCGTCATACAAGAAACGTGTATTTTTTTTCAGCGTTTTCTAACTAAGTATATCTTTATAATAAAAATAAACTAGGTACCTAGTTAAAATTTTCAGCGATTATGTACCTATTATTGTGGCCTCTACAACAACAAATAATAAAACTATAATTTAACCCCACACGGCGTACATTTTACTTAGAAGCAGGGCCTCTGCTAACACCGGATTATTATAGTTACGGCCGTTTACGGCGTATATTTTAACGTAACTAAAAATGTGTACGGAACCCTCGGCGCGCGAGTCAGACTCGCACTCGGCCGTATTTTTAAGTAACTATATCCGACAATAGCGATACCAAACACGACAATAGGTCGCCTTGTTAGCAACAATAGTCCGCAAAAACGGTTGACAATGTAATTTCGTTCTATATTTCCTTCGGCAGCTGTAAAATGATACTCACGGCGCCTTACAATGAAACCACCAGAAAACCAAGACCCCTGCACTATGGACTTTAGCTACAAAACTATTGAAGTTTCAGAACAACCAGGGGCCACATTAAAAAAGCGACAGGGTGAAGGAATGCGAGTGTAAAGTTACAAAGTAGTTGGCGACACTTTGCAATGGATTCGCGTAAATCGGTCATTAAAACGTGATGTGATGAAATAAGGTTTAAAAGAATGTCGTAATATGTTTCTTGCATTTAATATCAAATTGAGTTATTTCTGTAAAGGATCAAAAATACTACATGAACTGAAACAATTACTTTGCTCACCCGCGACCTTAAAATAGTTACGTTTATGTAAGAAATGAGTGTTCATGCAGTTCCTCCACCTCCACACTGTACGAACACACACAAATCACACAAACCCTATCACCACCTCGAAACTACACTGACGCTTTCGAACTCAACCAGAGCTCATCTTCAGAGTAGGTACCACAACCGTACGCTATGCTACCAAAATGTTAGACTCAGTCATGTCAGTGCAGTTTGGTGATGGTGATAGCTGGGTTTGTGTGATTTGTGTATGTTCGTACAGTATGGAGGTGGGGGAACTGCATGAACACGCATTCCTTACATAAACGTAACTATCGTAAGGTCGCGGGTGAGCAAAGTAATTGTTTCAGTTCATTAATATGGACCTCCGCAAAGTAACAACTGATTCAGTAAAAAATACTACAGATCCACTGCTGCACATGGGCCTCCCGCAAGGATCACCAAACAGACCAGTCCTGCTAGATTAGTCCAAATTCGAGGAAGAGGATAGACGAATCCGACTCGGCTGGGCAGCGTTCGGGAAGCTCCGCAATATCTTGTCATCCAATCTAACACAGTGCCTCAAGTCAAAAATGTTTGACCAGTCATGTTCAGCAGTGGACGTCTTTCGGCTGAAATGATGATACATTTATTACAAAGTTTGCACAGTTTTATGAATAAAATCTATATATATAAAAATGAATCCCTATTTCCCTTGGTCACGGCATCACGCATGAACGGCTGGACCGATTTCACTAATTCTTTTTTTGTTGTGTTCGTCATTGTCAGGAGAAGGTTCTTATGAAAGAAAAAAATTAAGAAAATTGCGCGGAAAATTAGAAAATATAAGAAAAATTACCGTCCATAATAACTTTTCTAATGTAACCTTATGGCGTTTGACATAACTGCCATGCCAGTCGTTTGACAGTTGGCGTGATTAACAGAATACGATCGTTTAAATTAAATGTACGGGTCGAAATTTTATTCATAAAACTAGCGACGCGCCCCGACTTTGTGTGGGGAAAAAGAGGTAAATATATAAACTTACCACCTTAAATAATAGACTTTCTTTATTTTTCACACCTATTTTTCAAAGTTACACCCGTGCGAAGCCGGGGCGGGTCGCTAGTGTTATTGATCAAATTGCACAACACAACAGGAACTAATAATAAATAATCAACATAACTTAAACAAAAATGAAAATTTTGCTTTTATTTCGTTTCAAAAAATGTCTGGAATTTTAGGGTGATGTCAGGATGTTTATCAGGACATTTCATTTTTCTTTAAGGCATCGTAGCCAGGCGTCCCGCACGCCGATGTAGAATTGACTAAAAAATATGGGCTAGCACTAAGGTGCTTTTGCTATGTCCACAGGGGAGACGCAAACATAAAAAGCGTCAAGTCAGCATTATAGAAACAAGCTAACAATGAAATTAACGTGATATTGGGTTTACTGAGATTAGTTTTCCAACAGGCCTTATGCTACGGCATTATATTTTCGAACATCGTATCGTGCCGTCCCGTTCACGTTAATAATATTAACAGAAGAGTGAAAGGGACAACACGAACTTCGAAAATCGTGTTTCATGGTAGCCCCCCAGGTAGGGTGACCAGATCTGAATTCCGGTTTTACGGGACATTTTTTTATATGAGAGGGAGGCAAACGAGCAAGCGCATCACGTGATGCAAAATGATCACCACCGCCCATAAATATCAACAAGTGAAATCATACATTTCGTACTAAATACAAACTGAAATATAGATGCACAGAAAAAACCCCAGAAAAAAGACCAATGCTGGGAATCGAACCCAGGTCCTCAGCATTCCGTGCCGCGTGCCATACCCCTACACCACCACTGGTCTAGAGATTAGACACGAATCTTTCCTATACATCATACATTTCAATCTGCTAAATCATCACCTTATGCAGTGACAAACGCACATCTATACGATACGATACGGTACGAAATGTATGATTTCACGGGATGACCGTAAAAGTAATAAAAAAAATGAAGTTGGAAAAAATAAGTACAAAAAAAAAAAGATACTTCATAGCTAACTTATCAACAAGTCAAAGAGAGTCACCAATATGTTGCCGGCCTAAGGAAGTACAAACCCCTTTCTTGAAAGCCCCGATGTCACGGTTGTCTGGAAACACTGCATACGGGATTCGAGGTTAAAATACGGGACATGACGTTTTATTTTTATTAAAAATTAACATTATTTTATTAATTACTCAAATATGGCATACTTATTTTATCGAATATGCGTTGCGAGGATCGCGCGGTGGGTTCGAATAGGCATTTTTATCATCAAAATGCTATTGAATATTAGAATTACGGGACAATTGTAGTGTCCCTTATTGATTTCGTTAAAATACGGGGCAGTGAAAAATTCGTGCCTGAAACACAGGACAACCCGTAAAATACGGGACATCTGGTCACCCTACCCCCAGGGCCGAAGCAACGGACGAATCCTAGTGTTCAAATGACTAAATGTATTCCACGTCGCGGGGTAACGACCCGGTGATTGATAGTCATTATCTTTCGTTTAGAATGTGGATCTAGTTTTTTAATGCATATTTTAGATGAGTCAAGCAGTTTTTGCCATTTCGCCGGAGGCTGGCCAGCCTAGAGCCGCCTAAAACCTGTCCGGTGCGTATAAGAACATTATAATGTCTTGACGACAAATGCTAGTTTAATTTATTGTCTATGGCGGCCAAAGAACCAGGATTGGGATGAATCTTGTTCAATAGTTCCATACCTACCTCAAAAAGAAAAGGGTACCCTTAGAGGTTTTGTGGTCCATCGCTCGTCCCTGTCGCGTCGGTCTATCAAGACGCTTTTTCTCAAGAATGCGTGGAAGTATCAAGTTGACATTAATATGAAACACTATAGGCTAGGGCTCTTGCAACTGTAAAAACTGTTTCTAAGTTCAAGCGATGAAAACATGCTAACTTTTAAAAGCATATTTTCGTACAAAACTTGTGGGGATCCATACTATACGGCACTTCCCCATGATCTAGAATTAAAAAATTGCGAAGAAGAAGACCTAACAACGGGTACGCTTCATAATACTAAAGTTCTAAAGGCCGAATTTCACAAGACCTATGAATGGAAGTACGAATATTAAACACCCATTGTTTGTTTGCCCGAAAGTTTAAAATCCATTTGACTGAAAGATTAAAAACTCAAATACCACAGTCCCGAAGTTTAATATAACTACATCAGATCGAAGAAAAGTGTAGCTAGATTTAAAAAATAATTTCGTCGTGTAGGTAAGTATATTCTGTTGTCTGCGTCGCTGTTTTTATTTTTTTAATTTAACGTAATGTACTCGTATTTGTTATGTAAAGATAAATAAAATAAAAAAAATGGTGGGTGTTAGTGTACAAATAACAGAGCATTTAAAAATTTCGTTCAAATCCAACATTTAGTCTTTTGCGTAGCAATGAGGTGAATGGAAAAGAATAATTTAATGTAAATTAATCCGCTCATTAATTAATTACCTATTAACCTTGTGTATCGGTTCCACTCGGACATTTTGACGTCAAAGCATCAGCTTAACAACTAGTTTATTTAAAGCGCTCGATATTTATGTGTTAGTTAAGTGACGCCCACCGAACACCTAAATAGGGAGAGTCGCATTTTAATTAAAAAAATCAATTGACGGTTAATTTTCAACTGTTACCACAATAGGACTCTGGCCTAGGGACCAATAACGACAAGCCATATATCATTGGAAAGGTTTTTCATATTCTACAAATTTTAGTATGGCGGGAATCTCAAATCAAACTGTTAAAATACCGGCCAAGAGCGTGTCGGACACGCACAAGGTAGGGTTCCGTAGCCATTACAAAAAAATCAAGTAATATTTTTCTAAGGATTTCGTATGTGTACGGAATCATCCAAGTTTAGGTATGTTTTATACCTTAGGCTACTATTTACTCTTAAACTACAAATAATTTCCAAGCAATCTTAGCCGCTATAATTTTCCTAGTAAATTTGATATATTTACTACCATTCTGAATTTTTTCAAATTTTTCCACCTAACAGTTTAGATTTTAGAGGGGGGGGGACGCTCGATTTTAATGAAAATTTTCACTTTAAAGTTGAATATTTCGCAAACAAATCACTGAATAGAAAAATCATGTTAGCAACCCCGCAATGGTTTTAAAAGACCTATCCAACGATACCCCACACTATAGGATTAGACGAGAAAAAAAAATCACCCCCCTTTACGTCTATGGGAGGTACCCTAAAAAAATTATTTTTTTATTTTTTATTTTACCACTTTGTTGACGTAACTGATATGTATATTCATGCCAAATTACAGCTTTCTAGTACTAACGATCTCTGAGCTTAGCCGCGGACAGACAGACAGACAGACAGACGGACAGACATGGCGAAACTATAAGGGTTCCTAGTTGACTACGGAACCATAAAAAAAGGTATGGCAAGATAAAAAAACGTCTGAAAACGCATAAAAACAAAATACGACAAAATCATCGTCAGTTACAAAACCTTCATAATCTGTAAAGCGATACAGGAAAATAGTATCGAAAAAACCTACATAATAGTTTTAACTCAAACTACTTTTTTGCAGCGATAACTTTTTTCACACAAAGATTTGGGACTACCTGCCGTAGTAAAAGTTTTAGAACTCAGAATAAGCAATCCACTGACATATCGCTTGTCCTTATTGGTGTTACAGACCAATTCACCCACCCTCCTTTAAATAGGCAGTAATTTAACTTCTTCACCACACTTGGAGTGCAGTTAAAACACGACCTGGAATTGTCGACCCGGAATGAACGACAATAATACACGCCCTGATAATTCAGATACAGGTTTGAATGAGGGTTTTCTATGAGAGGCTATTTGGCGCTAGTATCGTCAGGTCCGTTTGTCAACTTTGACATTTGTTGTATGGGTGTAACGTCAAATAGACCTTACGATACTAACGCCATCTAGCGATATTCCACCTGTCAGAAAACCCTCATTGACGAGATTTCAATTTTTTGCCAACTGAAAATTACTACAGGAATCGAAAGAGTTTTGACTCCTGAACACGGCAAAATATTTATTATAATTTATTTCTCCAAATTTAAATTAAAAAAAAACAAATGAAAACGAAATATCTGAATTTCCCAATACTACCACAGAATAGATATGTTTCCTTTGCCCTTTACACCAGAAAAAAAGGGCTGTCATAATTTTAAATTTGACATTAACATTGAGACTTGACAGATACATAAATGATCTATTTTTATTAATTTTAATGCACGAACGACGTGTTATTGATTTAAATAAGAGTACCTGGGCGACCGAGCTCTGCTCGGGCTGAAACTCGGTACCAAGCGTTTTCCGGTTTCCCAGAGATAAGGCCAAGCTAGATCAATTTTTCATCCCCGAAAACCCCCATATACCAAATTTCATCGAAATCGTTGGAGCCGTTTCCGAGATCCTGATTATATATGTGCGAGGGACGGGGGGCGGGGGAGGGGGTTCGGGGGTTCCAAAGGAGGGATGAAAATTTCATTGATTTTGCCGTAGGATGCACCGTTTTCAAGATATTTGACAAAAACACCGGAGGGGTGGGGGGTGAGAGGGGGGAGGGTGCGGGGGGAGATGCGGGGGAGGGAGTGTGGGGGCGTCAAAGGGGGGATGAAAATTTCATTGATTTTGCCGTAGGATGCACCGTTTTCAAGATATTTGACAAAAACACCGGAGGGGGTGGAGGGGTGAGTCACATTAAACTATCGTCCGTAAACCGACTTTACAGACAACCGGTTTTTCCTGTTCTGTGCTCCCAATAGGGAACGTGCACATAGACGGTGCTGCCAACTGGTGCCATAAGGGTGCCATCAATTTGAATGTTTTACCTTGATAAGTTTGTTTTACTGTCCGCATAATGTCTCTTCTGTCGCATTCGTGCTGCCGCCTATAGTTACTGCACGTTCCCTATAATCACAAAAAGTAAATTTTTCTCACAAAAGAAGAAACTTGACGTTTTCTCATTAAAATAAACTTAAAAAAAAAACTAAAAACCTTAAAAAAAACGTGGAATCGAACCGAGGTCGGCTGGATCCGCGACCACCCGATTTCTACTGTGCTATTTTGGTTTGCTCGAAGCCGGCGAAATTTAGCTTTGTATTCTAATGCAAACAAAAATAGCCGGAAAACACGAGTAAAAGCGATTTTCTGAAAATGAAACATAGCTAGATCAGTTTTTCATCCCCGAAAACCCCCACTTACCGAATTTCATCGAAATCGTTGGAGCCGTTTCCGAGATCCTGATTATATATATATATATACACCGTGAAATTTTAGTGGTTGTTTTCCCGAAACGAGGTGATTTAGTTTCGATTGTACAATCGATTTATAATTACTATTTTGACTAGAGTCAAAAATCCAATTGTGAAAAACGAAAGTCGAAAATGACCGCAAACCAATAGTAACGCTTCGTTGGTACCTAACCTATCGTACGATCGTACGCTACTTGTACCAACGAAGCGTTACTATTGGTTTGCGGTCATTTTCGACTTTCGTTTTTCACAATTGGATTTTTGACTCTAGTCAAAATAGTAATTATAAATCGATTGTACAATCGAAACTAAATCACCTCGTTTCGGGAAAACAACCACTAAAATTTCACGGTGTATACAAGAATTGCTCGTTTAAAGGTATTAGATTTTAAACAAGCCCGTAGATGTGATCGAAAAGCAAGAAAGAACCAAACCGCCTAAGCAAACCACACACAACGTCAACGTCAGATTTGTGTAATCACTTTTTTTTTAATAGAGGCTAGATTAAAGTAATGGATCTATTGAGTGGCAGTTTTGGAGTTATGCCCTTTTAGAATAAGCACATCTTAAAAATGTTGTACTTAATAAATTAATTAATAATTCTAGTGAAAATTTAAAACTTTTTACCAAGAAACTGGGACAGTTTCTTTTATTCTTGTTACATCTCGTAGTCAGGTTCTCTAACAACTAGGCTATCCGGTCGTCTTCTTGTGTAATAAATAAATATGAAAATATTAATTAAATCAACTTTTGGTTACAGTATTTTTTTACATGAAATTCTCTCCGAACATAAACTCATTGAATTGAACTCAATTCGACTTAACACTAAACTTCATTGCATTCTCTTGAACTCAAATCGCTTTACTAAATAAAAATCAAAACAAACCGCGATTACATAAACTCTTAACCCAATTTAACCGGCTCAGTTGGTCAAAAATAAACACCAAAACAATCCCACGGCGATAGTCATACATTTCTCGTATAATTGGGCAATTTACAATTATTCGCCCATCGGCGGCGGTGACGTAAGTAGTCGGCGACCATTGCCAAGGTTGAGATCGATGAACTGCTTGCCGGCATCTCTTTTAATTGTTGTCGCCATGTTTGGTCGCGGTGCCGGACAGACCATCTGAAAAGTATCCATCAAGTGAATTACGCGAAGAGAAACATAGCTTACCTTTTGTTTTGCGAAATGTGAAATATTTCTGGTCGGATAAGGGCGCCTTTCCACCAGAGATGTGCTACGCTACGTTGCTATGGATGTGTCTTATCCACCAATGAGGTTCATTGGTTCACATAGCATAGCACTGGTGGAAACGGGTTTAACTAAGCTTTGATTTTTATATGGAAAGATGCGTGCCGTGGATGCGTGCTACAGATGTGTGCTATGGATGCGTGTTATGAATATGGGCGGCGGTGCAAACGTCTTGCCCCTCACCGCGCTGCCGCTCCGCGCGCCCCTGTCGATACAGCGCATAGCTCGAGCTGCGCATCTTCCTCGCACAGCTACATAGCTTAGCATTGGTGGAAACGGTCACACAGTTTCATAGCGTAGCTTTCACATCTTCGCAGCATAGCTGCATAGCACATCTCTGGTGGAAAGGCACCCTAAGAGAACCAGGCCGAAAGTTTTTTATTCACTGACCTGTCGTAGTTATTTCCCATTTATTCTAACTAATACGTTTATTCATCAATCAACATTTAAACAAGAATAAAATCAGCAACAGGCCTCGTCGAAAAATGTACAAAATAAAATCAGTCTATTTCGCCAATTTAAGCGAATAAAATCTACTGACCCCCCACAGACATATTTAATCGATGCAAAAGTTCCAAATATACTGGCCGCATTGCCACGCTGTGCGGCGAGAAACTGGCTGAACCATGAACCATATTTTTTTAATTCGCAACAAATTTTGCA
Source organism: Archips crataeganus (assembly GCA_947859365.1). NCBI lineage: Eukaryota > Metazoa > Arthropoda > Insecta > Lepidoptera > Tortricidae > Archips > Archips crataeganus. The sequence goes on from OX402058.1 coordinate 17,572,263, forward strand.
AAATAGGGATGTTGACACCACCAATCAATTGACGTTCTTTTTATGAGCTGTCAAAACACAATCTCCCATAGAGTTTGTATGACAATAGCGATATATGACGTCATTGTTCGCATGTACTCAATCAACTAACTATTTATTTGTTTTAAAGCAACAAAAATCTAATTTTGCATTTAATCGAAAATTAATCTGGCTTTCAGGGCTGAAATAAAGCGTTTTTTTTGCTGGAGTAGTTTCTTCAAATTCTTTTTTAATTGTGTCAACATACCTATTATTACATTACACTTTAAGTTTTTTTTTAAATGTTAGAACTTGACCAGAACTTGAAAGTCCAAGAATATATCCGTTAGTAAAGCTTCAAATTCGCTAAAAACATAGACGGACCGTCCCAGCATTCCTCATCGCATCGTCCCCCCAACACTACGTCATTTTAATCTAATCTAGGCTCTATCTATCCGATCTCTCAACGTTTCGTACTGTCCCGCCAGCCGCGTGGTGTCACCAGCATTAATCCGTCTTAATCAGTCACCGACACACGATCGTTTACCCGCGTTCATTTATTATGCAATTATGCCGGCTACATACCTCGGGGCCTCTTGAGGTAGAAGTGCCAGTTTTGTGGATTTTCGGAAGTTTTTTATGTTCTTCCTTTTAAGTATCCATTGGCGTTAGAGGAGTGTGGGAGTATGGTGTATGGTATTAAGTTGTGGTTGGTAGAATCTTCTGGTTACCGCCATCTTATTCACTAATCCTTCCGCCAAGTATAGTATAAATCTTCCTTGGTGAATTTTTCGCTTCGAGCCATTACATTAAATTTGAACCTTAATACTATGACGATACCGTTTGTGTTTGAAAGATAGGGCTCGAAGCGAAAAATTCACCTGGGAAGATTTATACTATAGCAGTGCTTCCGCTGCTGTGTTCAGTAAGACAGCTGGTGAAATTACTGGTACATGAGTTATTCTATCTGAGCTCATTAGGCTAGCAACGTATTGTTTCGAGAAGCTCCGCAATATCTTGTCATCCAATATACCGCAATGTTTCAAGTCAAAAGTCCTGGACCAATGTGTGTTGGCAGTGATGACTTATGGCACTGAGACGTGGCCGCTAACGATGGGCCTCATAAGAAAGCTCAAAGTCACTCAGAGGGCGATGGAGAGGGCTATGCTCGGAGTGTCTCTGCGGGATCGCATTAGATATGATGAAATCCGCGCAAGAACTAAAGTCATCGACATAGCTCGAAGAATCGCCAGACTCAAGTGGCAGTGGGCACGGCACATCGCTCGTAGAACTGAGAACCGACGGGACAAAAAGGTTCTCGAGTGGCGTCCACGGACCGGAAGACGCAGAGGTAGGCCTCAAACAAGATGAAGTGACGACCTGGTTAAGGTTGCGGGAACGCGTTGGATGCGGATGGCGCGGGACCGATCTGTTTGGTGAGCCTTGGGCGAGGCCTATGTACAGCAGCGGACGTCTGTCGGTTGAAATGACGAATAATAATGATGGTATCTGCAACTATCTGGTGTTTCAGGTGTCGTTAGGTGGCGGGGCTTACTTACCATTAGGTAACACACTTGCTTGCTTGCTCATGTAAAACAGTAGAATTAAACAAGAACGAATATTTTGTCGCCGCGTCTGACACGCTCGGTGTCTGTAGGTTATGAATTGACCTTTACTAGGTTAGGATATGACAAACAACTTGTTATGTTAATATTCAGATTTTGAAAGACAATTCATAGACTTACTGATGTCGTAATCGTGACATTCATTTGCCCTAAGTAAAAAAAACAGTACCTACCTATTAAACACCTCCAGAGGACGTTTCTCGCAAACATGATAGACTACTTTCTAGGGTTTCGTACCCAAAAACACCAAAGGTCACTAAAGCTGACAAAAGGAACCTTATGTCTGTCACAGGGCGGTATCTCAAGATTATTTACGTATAAAAAAATCTAAACAAAAGGATTTTTTTTAAGGAATATGGTTATTTTTTCTTTATCGTATAGCACGAGTAGAAAAATGACAAAGGCATTTTTTTGCGGTGAAAAAAAATTTCGATGATTTTTTTAAAACTTTGCCGCTAAGAAAACAAAGGAGCTGACACACAGACCTCGATTAACGACATTAGGTATTGCATCATTATTTAAACGGCGAAACCAGCACGACTAGAACGTCTGAAAACCACTTTTGATTTCAGCGGGAAATGGACCATTCGCTGCGTATGGTAATATTGGGACTAGTTTGGTTTACATAATCGTCAACTAACGTGCGTCATGTCTCCGACCATCGGTACTGGTATCGATTTCACATTTTAATCGAATCTGTTGTGAATTAATATCGATGTCTGCCGGTGATATTTGATGTTCGCGAGACGATAGTTCGGAACAGTCAAGGGCGATTCGGACTCGTACATGAAGGGTTCCGTACCAACGTAAAATGTTTTAAAAATAATTCAGTAAACAAATTATTAAGATAGGAGTTAAAAACACATAAAACAAGTGTCTTGTGCCTATGACAACCATCTTCATTTTTTTAATTTTTTTTTTAATTTTTAGTAAGTATTGTTTACAGAAATTATCATAATGATTTTCTTTGCAAAGCAATGTGATATGAAATGAAATAATTTATTTTGCTAGAAAAGGGTTGGGTTGGTGATGTCACTGTGACATTTTATGTGACCCGTAAACTTAAATTTCCTTCTTGCACTAGCTCACCGCCTTATAAAATATACTAGCTTTTTTTTTATTTTTTTTTATTGATAGAGGGAGGCAAACGAGCAAGTGGGTCACCTGTTGGTAAGCGATCACCACCACTCATGAGCACCAGAAACCCCAGAAGGGTCACTAGTCCGTTGCCGGCCTTTAAGGGAACAATACACTCTTTTCGTGAAGGACCCGATGTCATAGTTAGTAGGAAACACCGTAGACGGGAGTTGATTCCACAATTTAACTGACCCGGCAAACGTTGTTTTTCCATATATCACCTAGGCTAGGAGTATAAAAAATAGCCTACGAACATTCGCAGACCTACCGAATATAGAGATAAAGGTTTCATAAAAATCGGTCAAGCCGTTTCGGAGGAGTTCGATAACAAACACCGTGACACTAGATTTTTATATATTAGAAAGAGGAAGATTAGATTATGCAAGTTTATAAAAATTGAAAAATTGTATTAACAGGTACTACTAACGGAAAATTTATTTCAAACTAAATACAAACTGAAATATAGATGCACAGAAAAAACCCCAGAAAAAAGACCAATGCTGGGAATCGAACCCAGGTCCTCAGCGTTTCGTGCTGCGTGCTTACCCCTACACCATCACTGGTCTGGAAAAAAAAAAATGAAGTTGAAGAAAATAAAAAATAAATAGAAAAAGATACTTCATACTTAACTTGGAAAATTTAAATAATTTATTGAATCAGGCGTTACTTTGCGGAGGTCCATATTAATGAACTAAAACAATTACTTTGCTCACCCGCGACCTTACAATAGTTACGTTTATGCAAGAAATGTGCGTTCATGCAGTTCCTCCACCTCCACACTGTACGAACACACACAAATCACATAAACCCAACCATCACCACCACCAAGCTACACTGACGCGTTTCGAACTCAACCAGAGCTCATCTTCAGAGCTTCTAGCATAGCATACGGTTGTGGTAACTCTGAAGATGAGCTCTGGTTGAGTTCGAAACGCGTCAGTGTAGCTTGGTGGTGGTGATGGTTGGGTTTATGTGATTTGTGTGTGTTCGTACAGTGTGGAGGTGGAGGAACTGCATGAACGCACATTTCTTGCATAAACGTAACTATTGTAAGGTCGCGGGTGAGCAAAGTAATTGTTTTAGTTCATTGGAAAATTTATGTTTGTGTTGTATATTTTAGGTTCTCAGTCGAGTACCTACTCTCTTAGTGCGTGTATTAAAAAGAGTTATTTTTTGCACATTTGTGATTTACTTGTGCATAGCGCAATGTATTCACAGTCGAATTATAATTTGCGCACAAAAAGAGCAAGTATTGTCCACTTAAAAAAACATTGACATCAATACAAATGACCTCAAGTTTATTGGAGGCCAGAAGGACAGGCTCAGGAAAAAAAAACTCGTTTCTAATGTCAACTAATTTAGCAAAACGGCAGAAAACGGATTGCATGCCATCAGAGGGTAGTATAAGTGTTAATTTTATTTTATTCTTACCACTTGGGAGGTCCTTAATGGGGATGCATTTGGCATAAACATAAACATAAAACGCCCCAAGCTGTAGGGTACTTCTAAATGAGATCACGGTAATGCTACGGCCCATACGGTGCGTATCAAATTAAATGTCTGTTAATATTCTGGTCATTCGCATGAGGCAGTTCGCTTCATCTTTACAATTATCGTTATCACATCAGCCAAAAGACGTCCACTGCTGGGCAAAGGCCTCCCCTCTTGCATTTGACCACAATCACGCCTGATGGAAAGCGAACATGAGGCCTACGATGGAGCACGCTTGCCTAGTAAATGCTCATTCACCCTAGACTTGAATTTAGGGGAATAATCAGGAAGGCAGTTGAGCTCGGTACCCACGCGGGCCTAGTGCAGATTGGGAACTTCACGCACACCGTTGAATTTCTTCGCAGGTGTGTGCAGGTTTCCTCACGATGTTTTCCTTCACCGTAAAGCTCATTGTAAATTTTAAATATAATTTCGCACATAAATTCCGAAAAACTCAGAAGTGCGAACCCGGATTTGAACCCACGACCTTCTACTTGAGAGGCAATAGGTCAAACCACTAGGCCACCACGGCTTCCATGTTCATAATAGTGCTAGTTAATGGTGCATATGAAATTACGGCGCTCGAACCCACGAACCTCTGCTTGAGAGGCCAAGGTGAAACCACTTGGCTACTACGACGTTTGACAACTATACGCGACCTAAATACAGGGTGTAACATTTAGATCGGTCAGTATGGGAAAGTCTGAAACTATAAGACATACGATGATCTGTCCTCAGGAACCATGTCATCGATTTTAATGACAAGAAAAAGTGCATTTATACATTTATAAAAAACTTGTACGCAGCTTGGGAATCGAACCCGGATATACAGGGTGTTACAAAATTACCCGTAATAACTGAAGGGTATGGAAGTACTCCAGTAAAGAATGAAATTAGTATATTTTTTTTTTGGGATGGCGGGAGCTCGCCTTTGATAGGCAGGAGTGGAGCAAGAGAGGAGAGGCCTTTGCCCAGCAGTGGGACACAAAAATGGGCTAAAAAAAAAAAAATTTTTTTTTTTTACAAAAAAAAGAACAGCGCGCAAAATTACAGTTTTATTTACTGTTCATGGGGTTTCAGGCTTTAGGGGTTATTTTGTAACACCCTGTATAGTTATCGATTGTGTACCTAGTTCTTAAGCAGCGAAATAAATGTTACTATGAAACATGATGTCTAAAATTAATCAAATGCATTGTTTTCATAACCTTTCATTTATTTTAGTAGGTGTTCGAAATGACTACCATTTTTTTTTTCAATACAACACTTGTAGTTTCAGTCTTTTCCATACTGACCGATCTAAATGTTACACCCTGTATATTTAAACAAGTTTGGTATGAAGTACCTTTTTGTATTTTTATTTTTCAACATATTTTTTTACTTGTCGGTCACCCGTGAAATCCATATTTTTTGCTAAATACAAACTGAAAAATAGATGCACAGAAAAAAAACCCAGACTAAAAATATTTTTCATGAGGTTTTTTGTGCGTCCATGTTTCAGTTTGTATTTAGTAAATATACAGGGTTATTTGTAATTCACTGACATCCCCTTAACCCTGAATTCCTATCACTCAAACAAATGTTTTTTTCACGACACTGCTCGAAAATGTGGCCATAGATAACCTAAATCCAGTACTCAAAACTGCCTATATATGTACATTTAACAGCTGACTCATTTATGGCGCACAAACACGACAACAAAGTTACACTAATCGAAAACAGGACGTATCAGTATATGTATTTCATTATACGATACGACTTTTTGAAAGATAATTTCTGAATTTCATTCCTGGCGTGCTGAAACGACATTATTGGACCAATCAACAGTAATCGTCTGCTGCATACGATGGATGCATGGATGAATGGATGGACGGACGGACGGACGGACGGACGGACGGACGGACGGACGGACGGACGGACGGACGGACGGACGGACGGACAGACGGACTGGATGGACGGATGGACGGGATGGACGGGATGGACGGGATGGACAGAATGGACGGATGGACAGATGGACGGGATGGTCAGGATGGACGGATGGACGGATGGACGGGATGGACGGAATGGACGGATGGATGGACGGATGGACGGAATGGACGGGATGGACGGGTTGGACGGGATAGACAGGTTGGACGGGATGGACGGGATGGACGGGATGGACGGGTTGGACGGGATGGACAGGATGGACGGAATGGACGGGATGGACGGAATGGACGGGATGGCCGGAATGGACGGGATGGACGTGATGGACGGGTTGGACGGGATAGACAGAATGGACGGATGGGCAGGATGGACGGGATGGACGGGATGGACGGAATGGACGTATGGACGGGATGGACGGGATGGACAGAATGGACGGATGGGCAGATGGACGGGATGGACAGGATGGACGGGATGGACGGGATGGACGGGACGGATGGACGGATGGACGGGATGGACGGGATGGACGGGATGGACAGGATGGATGGATGGACGGGATAGACGGGATAGATGGACGGATGGTCGGATGGACGGGATGGACGGGATGGACAGGATGGACGGGATGGACGGGATGGATGGATGGATGGATGATTATGATGATGATGATGATAATGATTTCCTCGCATTAGTCGTGAAAAGCACAATGTTTAGTCTCGGCCAAAAGTGCAATAGATGGACTCGTACTTTCGAGGGCCTCCGCTACGCGTCGGCCCTCAAACAAACTCGTCCATCTATTGCTTACTTTCCAGCCTCTACAACAATGTACTATTGTTTTACGACTTTTTATAATGAAGCACTTTTTTCCCCATACAAATACACAGAGCATCGTAAAAATAAGAGGTAATCTCAAATTTTCAAAACGTTATTACACCAAAAATATTAAGTTATGACAAAAGCCGTAAAACAAAAAACATTTTTTCAAGCGGTAGGAGTTTAGGGTTTAAAGGATGCTAGTGAATTACAAATAACCCTGTATTTATTTAATTTTAGATCTTTTTACAAGCTTCTATTTAGTTTCACCTGTCCCGATGTCTGTCTGTATGTCTTCTTGCAAGTTAAATTTGACCCACTTCCCGGTTCCCGATTGAGCTGAAATTTTGCATGCATGTGTAAATCAGATGACAATGCAATTTTGTAGGACATAAAGCTGATTTGATAATGTAACTGTGAGGTGGCCTTAGGAACTCTGTAATAAAACGACACGACTGCATCTAGTTTGGGCTCGTTTGATTCGTCTTAACGAGTACTTTGGTCCAAGATGGTAACCAGGGACCAAAAGTACAGTCAGCAAAAGCAGCTTGTATTAAAAATGGAATTTTTAACAAAAACTTATTTAGAACTACTAATACTAATCGGACTTCATATTACCGTGTACATTAAACGCAACTCGTTTTCACACAAGGCACGATTTGAGGACTTTACGTTCTTAGAATTCCTATATTATTTATTTTATTAGCAGTACGGCTGCTCACCGAATCCAAGATTATTTAAAAGGAGTCGGTTGGATGCGACGTGGTTCAATTGGTAGAACACCCGTTGGGGCGCATACCCAGGAGACGTGGGTTCGAATCCCACCGGCGCACCCGAAAAACTTTTTCGCTTTTAAATAATCTTAGAATTCCTTTTGCCAAAAAGCAGATAATTTTTGTACTTAAAGGCTTTTAAGACGCTGTTCGCGGGTCGGTCGCCTAACGGCACGCCCGCTACTACGTACGACCGGCAGCGAGCGTTTTAATCAATCAAAACGTATAGGATAGTCGACTAAGAAATTCCTAAACCACCCCTTAGAGGTACCTAATGTTTAAACCATACAAACTCTACGGGGAAAACAACGAATGTTTTTTCTCGAGTCTTGAGTGTTAAATATATGTATTTAGCACAAGCTTTGCTTACTTTGGGACTAGGTCAATTGGTGTGACTTGTCCCGTGATATATATTTATTTATTTCTCATGGAGAATCAACAAAGATAGAAATATGACAAAACAATTATTGTAACGAAATAATTGTATTTATTTTACATTAAATGCACCTGAGCTGTGAACAAACACGTGGTGCCATTGCTCGCGCGTAGTAGTGGCCTGGCCGTTACAATCGTCAAGAACGTTTTAAAATTACGATTATAGTAAAACAAACCATTATATATTTATTTTATGCATCCAAAGACTTTTCGTAATGGACACATCAGAACGGCAGATTTATGGTTTTACTGGACTGTAGCTACACCGCGAAACCCTGCGGCATGTGTGTTATGGACAACGGACACATTATGTATGCTTATAGCTAAACCGTTTAAATGAGTCCTCGCCCGCGCGGCATTGCGCGGCGGTTTTCATTGAAACGGTCTAGCTATAAACATCCAAGACTCGTGAAAAACTTTTTTTCCATACAAAAATCTGCTCCGATCGGGGATCGAACCCGGCACCTCAAACTTCATTGTTGGGCCAATTTTATTTTGTCGTGTTGCAACTTTTTTTAATTTGTAAAACTTTATGTGATTTCTTCGTAGAATCACGAGCTTTTTCAATCGTACTAGGAGAAAAAAAGTGTCCCAAGTTTTAGTTTCCGTTGAGTTACCATTTTTGATAGACTTTACATGACTGTGACTAAATGGAAGAATCGAAAATTATATGGAAATGGGACACTTTTTTACACGCTTTATATTAGCTTCACCTGTATGTTTGTATGTATGTTTGTATGTTTGTTTGTAACCGACTCCTTAGGGCGCGATTTTGACCCACTTCCCGGTTTCCGATTGAGCTGAAATTTTGCACATATGTGTAAATTGGATGACAATGCAATATTATTGTAACATGGAGCTGATCTGATGATGGTGCTGGATGGTGGCCATAGGAACTATGTAATAAAACAACACAATCCCGTCGAATTTGGGCTCGTTTGATTCGTATTGACAAGCACTTTGATCCCAGATGGTAACCAGGGTCTGATGATGGAGCTGGAAGATGGCCAAAGGCACTCCACAATAAAACGACACAACCCCGTCGAGTTTGGGCTCGTTTGATTCGTCTTGACGAGCACTTTGATCCCATATGGTAACCAGGGTCTGATGATGGAGCTGGAAGATGGCTAAAGGCACTCCACAATAAAACGACACAACCCCATCGAGTTTGGGCTCGTTTGATTCGTCTTGACGAGCACTTTGATCCCATATGGTAACCAGGGTCTGATGATGGAGCTGGAAGATGGCCAAAGGCACTCCACAATAAAACGACACAATCCCATCGAGTTTGGGCTCGTTTGATTCGTCTTGACGAGCACTTTGATCCCATATGGTAACCAGGGTCTGATGATGGAGCTGGAAGATGGCCAAAGGCACTCCACAATAAAACGAAACAACCCCATCGACTTTGGGCTCGTTTGATTCGTTTTGACGAGTACTTTGGTCCTAGATGGTAACAAGGGTCTGATGATGGAACTGGAAGGGGGGTAGGTGGTGGGGGGGGTGGGGGAATGGGGTGTGGGGTAAGGAGGTCGGGGGTTTAGAGGGTTGGTGGTTAGGGTTTGGCGGTTGGGGTTAGGGGATGGGGGGGGGTTACGGGAAATAGGGTGGGAGTGTTGGGGGGTTCGAGGGTAAGTGATTTTGGGGGGTTGTGGGAAATGGGGAGGGTGTAAGAGGCCTAGATGGTAACAAGGGTTTGATGATGGAACTGTAAGGGGGGGGCGGTAGGTGGCGGGGTGGGGGGTGTGGTAGGGGTTGGGGGAGCAGGTGGCGGGGTGGGGGGGGTTCCGGGGGTTTGGGGGGTTCGGTGTTAGAGGGGTTGGGTTTAGGTGGTTCGGGGGTTTGTAAAAAGAGGAGGGGGGTAAGGGGGGTTTAGGGGATTGGGGGTAAGGGTGTGGGGTTTGGGGAGGGTTTGGGGAAATGGGGTGGGGGATGTTGGGGGGTTGGGTTTAGGGGGTTTGGGGGTTGTAAGTGAGGGGGGTAAAGTTAGAAAGAAAAAAATGCAACTAAAAAATAGAAAATAAATAATAGTTTAAAAAAACTAAAAAACACGCTTTAAAAAATTAAAAATAAATTTTAATAAATTTCAATTCACTATTCTTATAGTGCAGTAAAAAATCTTAATAAGCAATTATTATATTGTTATATCCAGATCAAAATTTGTAAACAATTCTTAATATTGATAAAATAAATAATAATAGTTTAAAATATTTTATTGTAAAAAAAGCGTGGGGTGCATGGTGTCAATTGTCAAGGATTATCATTTTGATAACATCTTAAAAAGCACCCCACGCTTTTTTTACAATAAAATATTTTAAACTATTATTATTTATTTTATCAATATTTAGAATTGCTTACAAATTTTGATCTGGGTATAACAATATAATAATTGCTTATTAAGATTTTTTACTGCACTATAAGAATAGTGAATTGAAATTTATTAAAATTTATTTTTTATTTTTTAAAGCGTGTTAGTTAGTTTTTTCAATTTCTGCTAGTAGGATCGAAAAAACTCGTGAATCTGAGCAGAACAATAAACAATTCGAGCAATAAACAATTTCATTCATTCATTCATTCATTCAAACAATTTCATTCATTCATTCAGAACTCACATAAAATTTTCCAAATAATAAAAAGTCCAAAAAAATAAGGACAAAAAAATAAGGATTAGGTAGCCCAGTTAGGTTCCCTGACCGGTAATCCAGTCGATCCAGTCGTCAGGTTTTTTCTTGCATATGGGTCACCTCTAACTAGGGTTACCAACTATACTATTAATAATAAAAACAGTAGTATACTGATTTTCACTGCATTATACTTTTTACTGTCGAACAAAGATAAAGTATACAAAATACTGTTTTCAGCATCAAAATGTCTAAAACTAAAAAAAGCACACAGAAAGTTGCCTCATTTATTTTAATTGTGGGAAGACCTATGAGGTATTAAAATAACACTAAATTGATAAGTTTTGCGAGAAGCACTAAAACATGTGTCTTTAAAACATTAAAAAATAAAACACTCTTCATATTTTAAAATACTGTTTGTTTTCCTTCTCAGACCTAAATTTTCTTTATTTCTTGTAAAAAAAGTTGGCAACCCTGCCTCAAACGCCTTATTCAAACAATTTATTCATCACTTAATTATTTAATAAGTTTTTGTCAAAAATTTCATTTTGAACACAAGCTTTTTCGCTGACTGTACTTGCATTGTCATCCAACCAACATAAGTATACCAAATTTCAAGTAAATCCGACAACTGGAAGTGGGTCAAATTCGACTTCTAAGATTTGACCCAAGAATAATAATAAATAATTAAAAAAAAAAACAAACGGGGTGAGCTAAATAAAAGCTTGTAAAAAATCAAGCTAATCCGTCAACTCTAAGAACCTAGCAAGGTGATTTAACATACAAATTAGTCTATTATAAATATCAACGTCTGACGAGTTCCAAGACCTTCATACGGAAGGTGTGACCGACGTCTTAATTTAGGCAAATACATCATTAGCCATAGAGACATTAACCAATAGAGTAAAGCAGGCCGTCCAATCCTAAATTCACCTTGCCACGCGGCTGAAACGCCGAGGTAATTTTAAACAGTATCTTATGGCGTGATTAAATTCGATGATCGAATTGATATACAGGGTGTTACAAAATAACCCCTAAAGCCTGAAACCCCATGAACAGTAAATAAAACTGTAATTTTGCGCGGTTCTTTTTTTTCTAAAAAAAAAAAAATATTTTTTATGTTTTATTTAGCCTATTTTTGTGTCCCAGTGCTGGGCAAAGGCCTCTCCACTCTTGCTCCACACCTGCCTATCAAAGGCGAGCTCCCGCCATCCCAAAAAAAAATGAGATGAGATGAGCCCGATGAGAGGGCACGGGCCGTAGTTCCCACGCAAGCCCAGTGCGGATAGAGAACTTCACACACACCATTGAATTTCCTCACAGCTGTATCCAGGTGTCCTTACGATGTTTTCCTGCACCGTAAAGCTCATTTAAATAGCTAGCATAGCTAAATTTCAAATGTAATTAGCACGTGAATTCTGAAAAACTCAAGAGGTGCGAGGCCGGGCTCGAACTCACGTTCAGGCAGGTGAGACCACTAGACTACCACGGCTCTTCGCTGCAGGGCCGCAAGATCGCGTGCCGCAGTGGTTTGAAGAAATTTAACATTTTATATCTATCGGTTAATCTCTCTATGCGCTTAGCTAAAGATTGCCAATGTTTATCCAGATGAATGGTAATAATATGTAACGGCGACATTATAAGACATGAATTCAATCAAGGCTTTTCCGGGTCGGGAAAATAGTAAATGTCGAGTCGTGTTACTAACGGCACACTAAGACGTAATCTTTCGAAAGTTTATGTCTTTGGATCGTGTTAAATCAGAAACTTAATTTTATTAGGTGTCGCAAGAAGTGGTTTTTAGGGTTCCGTACCCATAGGGTAAAAACGGGACCCTATTATCAGACTTCACTGTCCGTCCGTCTGTCACCAGGCTGTATCTCACGAAACGCGATAGCTAGACAGTTGAAATTTTCACAGATGATGTATTTCGGTTGTCGCTATAACAAGAACTACTAAAAAACAGAATAAAATAAACATTAAGGGGGCTCCCATACTACAAACGTGATTTTTTTGCTCGTTTTTGCTCGATATTGATAACGGCAACAGGCAAACGCTTGAAATATTCACAGAATATACAACCGCTACCGCCACCGCACCGCCACGCCTCCGCTGTCTGTGCGTTTGGAGCCTTAGGCCACATAAGGCGGCCACCAAAATGGTCACCATCGCCTATTTAGCCGCAATTAACTCGATTCACAGCACCGATTGTGATCTGACAGTTCCCTAGAGCTTGTTAGCTAAATATGAAACCGAACCAAATAGGACACCATTCAAAAGTTTTTGCCTTTCGCTAAATTCTCTAGATATACGAGTCGTTTTAAAAAAAAATGATGTACATTTTAAATTTAAATCTATGTAAGATAAAAAACTTAATGAAAACATAATCACGATCGCGTCCTCTGTGTAACAAGCTAGCCATACAAACATGTGGGTAACTTTCGTTACATAACGGAATCAATTAAGTTTTGTTTTAATTAAAGCCCTTAATTGTGTAAAAATTTTCTAAAAACGATTCACACACGACCCTAATAATAAGACCCTAATAATTGACACGGCAATGACAGAAAGTCTGTTTTGTACTAAACATACCTACTGTCAATACTGTTGACACCCGTAGGAAAAGGGTAAATGATTTTATTTAAATACGAAAAAATATATCGGTGGCGCCGGACGAGACTCGAACCTGCATTTCTTCCCCGCGCAATGCACCCAAAAACCTTTTTCGATACCTACTTATTATGTTTTAGGGGCGCCCCCTTCGCATTCCTTAGTTATAAAAATCTTAAATATTTAAAGATTGTAATGTAACTAAGTATAACAAAATTTTTTTGTAACACTAATTTGCAAAAAACAGATTAAATTTTTTTTTTTATTTTTACCAAATCAGGATCTGATGACGGGATCTCAGGGAAATCGAGGGCAACCCCCGAATTTTGTAGGCACGCATTACTTTTCTCATATATTTTCTCAAGCTGTTTAAGTGTTTGCGTCTGGTAGACATCATCTCATGTTGATGAACTGATGATGGAAGGTAAAACTCCTTAACGGTTAGGAGTTGAAGATATTTTTTTAAATATTATAGGTACGTATAGACCGATAGTTGTATTCTTTCAGGTTATCCAGGTGAGCTGATGTGATGATGGAAGGTTAAACTCCTTAATGGTTAGGAGTTATAGGAAGTTTCTTTAAATATCATATACACGTATAGACCTTTAGTTGTATTCTTTCTGGTTATTCAGATGAGCTGATGATGGAAGGTATAACTCCTTAACGGTTAGGTCACACAACACCTTAACAAGATACTATAATGTATAATAATATCAATGAGATAGAAGCCCAGAAGCCCACAGAAGAATACAGCTGGGGGGGGGGGGAGGGGCAGCGTATGGGAAACTGCGTCAAGTCTTCACGTCGCCAATTCTACAGAGTCTAAAGACGAAAGTCTTCAATCAGTGCGTCCTACCCGTCATGACATACGGTGCCGAAACATGGACACTCACTGTAGGGCTGGTCCACAAATTTAAAGTTACTCAACGTGCTATGGAAAGGGCTATGCTCGGAGTTTCTCTAAAAGATCGAATTCGTAACGAAGTGATCCGACAGAGAACCAAAGTTATCGACATAGCCCACCGCATTAGCACGCTGAAGTGGCAATGGGCAGGCCATATAACCCGAAGAACCGATAATCGTTGTGGTAGACGAGTTCTTGAGTGGAGACCACGGATCGGCAAACGTAGCGTGGGACGTCCTCAGACTCGGTGGAGCGATGATCTTCGCAAGGCGGTTGGCAAGAGCTGGATGAGAGTGGCTGAGGATCATGCTCAGTGGCGTGCCATGGGAGAGGCCTATGTCCAGCAGTGGCCGAACATAGGCTGATGATGATGATGATGATGATAAAGAAATACTGTAAAGGACCGTATCTACCTGAAGTTTAGTCGGGCTTGCTTGCACGCTTGCTTGCACGCTTTTTTGCACGCTTTCTTGCACGCTTGCTTGCTTGCGTGCATGCATGCTTGCTTGCATCTTGCTTGCCTGTATGCTTGCTTGCTTGATATCTTGGTTCTTTGGAATACTCATGGTACACGCGAGCGAAGCCGCGGGCAAAAGCTAGTTTATGATAAAATCAACAATAATAGTACCTCATCATTTCAGCCGAAAGACGTCCACTGCTGAACGTAGGCCTCCCCAAGGCTCTCCAAACAGATCGGAGGACCTATCAGGAGCACCATCCGCATCCCATTCGTTTCCGCAACCTTAACCAGCTCGTCGCTCCATCTTGTTGGAGACCTACCTAAACTGCATCTTCCGATCCGAGGACGCAACTCGAGAACTTTTTGGCCTCATCGGCCATCAGTTCTACGAGCGACGTGGCCTGCCCACTGCCACTTGAGTCTGCATAATAGTACCTATTTACGTATAACGACCGCTTTAGCCTAGTTGGTAGTGACCCTGCCTACGAAGCAAGAGGTCCTGGGTTCAAATCCCGGTAAGGGCATTTATTTGTGTGATGAGCACGAATATTTGCTCCTGAGTTATGGATGTTTTCTATGTATTTAAGTATTTATTTATCTATATAAGTATGTTTATCCGTTGCTTAGTACCAATAACACAAGCTTTGCTAAGCTTACTTTGGGACTAGGTCAATTGGTGTGGATTGTCCCATGATATTTATTTATTTTTATTTATTTATAACAAGCTTTTTTTTGGACAATCAGTTGCCATAGCCTCTGATAGCTTTTACAGTATACCGTTGAGAGGGTGAGTTGCCAAACCTGCTCGCAATGTGAATTTAACAAAGTAAATAACAAGGTGTGATTTCTCGGGTATGCTTATCGCTTACAAAAATACTTTTATTAATAAACTTTAACGCATAAATATTGTACGATATTACTCCTGTGGGGCGTAAAGTACAACGATAAGATACAAAAAAACGACGGCGTCTTTAACACGGCAATCAGTACGCTTAGTATAAGTTTTCCTTCACTTCAATACTTCTCGATCGCGTTTACGTAAAAATTTCAATTCAATGGAAACATGGAAGATGGAAGCGCGCGCGCGGAGACGCTGTCCATGTTTCCCTAGTAATTGAATTTTTTACGTAAACGCGCTCGAGAAGTATTGAAGTGAAGGAAAACTTATACTAAGCATACAGTGCACTTGTGACATCATGTTCGCAGTTCTTTCTACGAAGCGTTTAGGATCATTGATTTGTTATGCCGGGTCCACACTTTTGGCAATAGTAATGAGTCCCTCACTCGTGAGGTACCTCGTTTGAGTTCCTCATCGCGACAAAATGAGGGAGTACTCCAGCGTCGGACTGGCCATATAGTAGAGGTGGCATTTGCCAGCTGGGCCCCAGCCTGCGTGGGCCCCTCACGGGCCTGGCTTGCGGGGGGCAGTATTTTCCGATAGTATCCCATCTACCATCATCTAGTCTCGGGCCCCGGGCTTGTGGTCAGCCACAGCCACACGGGCCCTTCCGGCCCAGTCCGACCCTGGAGTACTCGAATTGCAACTTTAAGCCACCTCATTTAGTTCCTCTTTTTCTATCACGAGGCGCGAGCACAGATAACATACTATTTACCGGGTACGTATCAAAATATATAAAGTTTAAAACAAATAATGGACGAAATACATAATGGTCGTTTGATATAATGTAATTTTCTTGGAAATTCTCAACTTTACAGGATTTTCATAAAATAAACCTAATCTAACCTAAACCAATCTGTAGATTACACGATTAAAAAAATCGTTTAATCAATAGTTTCATAGAAAATTTTAGTATGTATTATGACCATTATGTATTTCGTCCATTATTTGTTTTAAACTTTATATATTTTGATACGTACCCCTATTTACCTACTCACTGACGCAACTGACAGCGACACACAAATACCCCCGTTTTCATCATCACTTTTATTGTCATTGTCAAATGTAGGGTAGCACACAACACTAACCACATCACTTTGTAAAGGTTCGCCCACACTCACCGTTGACGCAGTACGAACATTCAACACTGTTTTCCAACTCGGGGATACTGACCAACCACTATCCCGGTTAAAATTTGGATGACGACCAATCTCGATGGCTTCACGCACCTTCCGCGGAATGAAAAACTTTTCTCTCGCAAGTACGGAAGCCTTATCAAACCGGATGTAGTGCGTCGAGCCCGAGTCCATTGAGTGTTCGGCCACCGCAGACCCCTTGCTGTCTTGCTTTTTCATACTGCGTATGTGCTCCGATAACCTTGTGGAAACATTACGTCCAGTCTCTCCGATATAATCCTTGCCACAGGAACATGGAATTTTATATACTCCGGGACCACTAAAGGGCTCCCTATCCTTCGGTGAACGTACCAACTGCCTGAGCTGCATATGAGGACGGTAAATCGACTTGATGCTGTATCTCCGGCGTAACAATTATGTCGAGTTAAACTCGTTTTAAGACGTGAGTGATCCGTTTATTTTCACTATGAGTGAGTCTCACGGTAGTTTCATGTTTAAATCGTTTTAATTCTTTACACCTCACCTCAAATGAGGGGCACCTCGCGAGTACCTCGCGAGGCAAAACGAGGTCCTCCCTCAACCTCAATAAAAAAGCAAGAGCGACGGCACAACCAAAGCATGTATTTATTTTTACTTCTCATGCTCTTAAAATATTACTTTAGTCTCTGCATATCGGGGCGAAAGCTCTTTTTTGATCTCTAGGGATTAAAGTATTTTTTTTTAATTTACTTTGGTATCCTCTAAACTGGCAATCATGGTGTGTGTGAATGGAGGATTATCGCCATTTTCAGTGACTGCCGATTGGGAATTTAAATACTTAATCATCTTTAATTATACATATGATAGGATAATACAGGATTGACCTCTGCTTACTCTAACCTATTTACTGTGTACCTACTCTAAGTTTCTCGTTGCTTATTATAATTTTAAGAGCTCAGCGCATTAAGGAAAGGGGTTGTGAGAAGTAACAATAAGAGGAATACTTTCTAAATGTTTCAGGTATCTAAATAAACTTAGGAAAAGTCTGGAAGAGATTTACTTTTAAACGATTACTCGGCCTATTGTCTTGGTCGTTTTTTTTCCATTTAATTAATTCACTGCATACGTGGTGTTCAACTGTTCAATATATTATCTATTTCTATTTAGAACAGCTGCACCTATTTGTCTAAATCTTTTTTTTGCTGTGTTAGTACCTAACTATTGAAAAAAAAAGGTTTGTATGAACGGAAATTTAGTTTCTTTTAAAATTAGCAGTACAGACAGAATACAGGTAGCAAATAATCATCATCATCTCAGCCTAATATACGTCCCACTGCAGGGACCTCCAGCAGCTGCAGGGGACTGAGGGGTTACCTCCTCTCAGAATGAGAGGGCTTGGTTGGGCCGTAGTTCCCACGCAGCCCAGTGCAGATTGGAAACCTGACACACACCATTGAATTACTTCGCAGGTGTATGCAGGTTCCCTCTCCATGTTTTCCTTCACCGTAAAGCTCATGGTAAATTTCAAAGCAAATAATATTTCTATTGTATTGTACTTGGCCACTTTTTTGTGTTAGTGGTCGAGGATTGTTTGAACTTTAGGAGAATAATACCCCATGCCCAGGGACATTGGTTGTGCCTCGACAAATGCGCAATTCTAGCATGACACACAAATCCTTACAAGGAGCAAATCTTCGTTTGTTTGGAACGTCACGCGTTCGCAGCACTTGTCATTCTAAGATTAGCCAGGTGAACGCCTGGCCCGAAGGCCAGGGGAACGTTTGGCTAGTTTTTATTGCTTATCTACTCGCAGCCGGTTATCGACCTTTGATTGAAAAAAAGTACAACAGACAGGTATGTACGAACGTTTTAAGCGCTCTTATAAATACTACGTGATTGCTGTTTTAATTTTCTGGTTTGATTGGGACTCTCTAGAATGTTCTGCGCATGAGAAACGCGGGCGTAGAGATGCTCACTCCACGGGCGTAGCCAGGTTTCAGTATCGGGGGGGCGAGGGGGGGTTCAGACAATAAAATAACAAAAATGTGAATGAAATGACAGGTATAATATTATGATTTTTTTAAACTAAGAGTTGTTAACGGATTAAAGAAATTCGACCTCCAAAACCTCCCCTTGGCTATGCCCGTGGCTCACTCCTTGGGTTCTCGAGTTCTGAGAATAAAGAGTGGATTTGGGATGAAAGCGGGACCATTTCATCCGAACACCAATAAGCTAATATATAAAAATCTCGTGTCACGGTGTTTGTTATCAAACTCCTCCGACGCGGCTTGACAAATTTCATGAAACCATTTTGTCTATATTTGGTAGGTCTGAGAATAAGTCGTAGGCAATTTTTTATACCCCTATTCTTTTGTTTTAGTTAGCCAGTCATAGTGTCCGAGACTCCAGAACTTAGATTATCGATGTGGGGACGAAGATAGGAAGTTTGGCGAAACTCAAGTGGGACTGGGGGGACATGTTTGCCTAATGCATCCGGATCGCTGGGCAAACATCGCCACCGATTGGGTTCCAAGCGACGGGCACCGGAGCAGGTGCAGGCCAAAACGGAGATGGTGGGATGACTCGGACCGTTCTGACCCATTTTGGCGGTATTTTGCGAACTACGAAGAAATTCAATGGTGTGTGTGCAGTTCACGATCCGTAATGGGTCCACGTAAAAACTATGGCTCAAGCCCTCTCATTTTGCGAGGCCTGTGCCCTGCAGTGGGAGGTATATTATAGGCTGGCACGATGATGATGAATTGTACGATTAATTTTCGTGTCACAACGGAAAACTTTCATACAAATTTTAACAACCGCCGTTAAAATTTGAACTCCATTCACCTTTGTGCTTATCATCATCATCAGCCTATGTTCGTCCACTGCTGGACATAGGCCTCTCCCATGGCACGCCACTGAGCGCGATCCTCGACCACTCTCGGCCAAGTATATAAATTGAATATCCGTTATGTCTAGTAACCATAGTAAAAGTTCGAGTGCGAAATGTTTTTCCATGACAGCACCTTAATAACACCGTAATAACATTGTATTTCGCTTGGCCTGTGGAAAACATTTCGCACTCGAACACAATCTTTGCTTAGTTTGGGACTGGGTTAATTGGCGTCAATGGTCCCATGAAGTTATGAAATAAATGAATAAGTATTCATTTATTTCGACCACATTGTAGCGCCTGTAGCCACGAGTATTCAAACAGCAACGCTGCATTTTCGGCTCTCAATTAAGCGACTAAAGCAAGGCAAATAACAGTAAAACAAGGGAAACTAAAGGAAATTTACCGCATTTCCGTAGATTAAAAGTACAGGTTTGAAAATGCTGAATTACGTTTGGCGCAGCGCCAGGCCGTGTCCTGAAAATACGAAGGAACGGACTGCAACCATTTAAACTTGCTTATATAGTGGCTCAGAACACGAAAGTTTATTTTTTAATGTAAAAAAACCGGACAAGAGCGTGTCGGACTCGCGCACGAAGTGTTCCGTACCATTCTCTATAAAAACGGCAAATAATCATGTCTGTTGTGTGAGAGCCCCCCTTAAATAATTGTTTTATTTTAATTTAATTATTTATTTTTTAAGTGAATATATAACTAAATATTCTGTGAATAATTCAAGCGTCTACCTGTTGCCGTTATCAATATGGAGCAAAAACGAGCAAAAAAATCAAGTTTTGTATGGGAGCCCCCTTAAATATTTATTTTATTCTGGTTTTTAGTATTTGTTGTTATAGCGGCAACCGAAATACATCATCTGTGAAAATTTTAACTCTAGCTATCACGGTTCATGAGATACAGCCTGGCCTGGTGGCAGACGGACAGACGGTCGGACAGCGGAGCCTCAGTACCTAATATCCCGTTTTTACCCTTTGGATACGGAACCCTAAAAAATGGCATTTAAATCGACAAAACACAGGATACAATCATCATCGTCATCATTTCAGCCGCAGGACGTCCACTGTTGGACATAGGGCTCCCTCATTGATTGATTGGACGCGGCTTGCAGGATACAATTCACTACATAGTATAAAACAAAGTCGCTACCCGCTGTCTGTTTGTCCCTATGTATGCTTAGATCTTTAAAACTACGCAACGGATTTTGATGCGTTTTTTTTAATAGATACAGTGATTCAAGATGAAGGTTTATATGTTGCATAAGGGTGAGGCTACACGAGCGTAATTGGGAATGTCTAAAAAAAATTACAAGTGGTTTTTATATTTTTTTTGTATAGAAAAGTCAATTATAAGAAACTAATTTCAATATTTTGTCACTTAGTTCACTACTTTTTTCAAAATTAATTATTGAAACTATTTTGGTTGATGACGTCAGATTGTAATTGAGGGCTCCCACACTGCCAAATTTCTAAATCTATCTAAATGCGTACGATAAGGCAACCCCTTTAATTATTTTTTGCGTGGTGGTACACTGTAACTAGTGTCACTTTACTGGCACTGTCAAAGTGCTAGATGTCAGGCAGTGGGTCCAAATCAAACTCCGTAGTTATAATCCACGCGTAAATTTGTGAAGAATTCTAACCACACAGAATAAAGTACGACTTGGACCGGTCACGCAATTTACACCAAAGTCAAATGAAGTTCATTGCTTATTTGTTATGTAATAAATTAATTATATAATATTAAAATTAAATAACTACAGAAAACGATATATTTCAAACTAAATACAAACTGAAATATAGATGCACAGAAAAAACCCCAGAAAAAAGACCAATGCTGGGAATCGAACCCAGGTCCTCAGCGTTCCGTGCTGCGTGCTTACCCCTACACCATCACTGGTCTAGAAGTTAGCGACGAATCTTTCCCATACATCGTACACTTCAGTCTGTTATAATCACATTTAGGCAGTGATAAAGCGCATCTATGTTATGCCCTCTACCGAGAGACTTCAACACTCCTTCGGAGCTACCCGCTCACCTGGACCTGGGATGACCGTAAAAGTAATAAAAAAATGAAGTTGAAGAAAATAAAAAATAAATAGAAAAAGATACTTCATACTTAACTTGTACAGAAAACGAGTTAAAAACCATTTATCTCGAAATGGTTTTCGATTTAGTATACATTGCAAAAAAATAGACATCCCCAATTTTGTGAGTTGTGAGCGGCAGAATTTCCGTTGCGCCATACATTGTGTCACGTGAGTGTCACGTGATGGCCCGCATATTGTATGGCGCGAACCGACATTCTGCCGCTCACGACTCACAAAATTACGCTCGTGTGGCCTCACCCTAATACATGCATTGCACCCGCGCGAAGCCGGGGCGGGCCGCTATAAACTAATATAACTTTTAGGGTAGGTATCCAAATGATTATTAGAACATGATCAAGCCAGCCTTATACGTCTCACTGCTCGGCACAGGCCTTTACATAGAATGAGAGTGCTTGGGCCTTAGTTCTCACACAGGCCCAGAGCAGATCTTCACACACACCATTGAATTTCGTCTCAGGTGTATACAGGTTTCCTCACGACATTTTCTTTCACCGTAAAGCTCATTTATCATCTTAACGCAGGTAGTTAGGTAAAAGTAGTATTAAAGTTTCCCGTTGTGGCACGAAAATGAACCATAACGCCGGATGACAAGCAAAACTCACTAAAATTTCTGTCACTGCTCTTCAAAAAGTCGTATCTAGTTAGTAATTTCATACTGAGATACGAGCTTTGTTTTAAGTAGGTATTTGGTACTTAGTGACTTTTGCTTGTCACCCGACGATAAAATTGTATGAGAAGGGAACTTTTCCAGTCGGTCTTTTTCAATGGTTAGTCACCATTTAATTTGGTCCAACTCTTTCGTTTCCACCTGAATCTGTGTATTGCTATAAAATCAAAGCTTAAATTTAATTTTTGGCTATGTGCCGAAAGTAAATAAAATTGTACATAATTTTCTAATATTCTCTTCGTGTTACATACATACGATGAGCCGTGGTGGCCTATTGGTTTGACCTATGGCCTCTCAAGCAGAGAGTCGTGGGTTCAAAGCCTGGCTCGCACCTCTGAGTTTTTAGGAATTTATGTGCGAATTCACATTTGTAATTTACCATGTGCTTAAAAGGAAAACATCGTGAGGAAACCTGCATACACCTGCGAAGGAATTCAATGGTGTGTGTGAAGTTCCCAATCCGCACTGGGCCCGCGTGGGAACTACAGCCCAAGCCCTCCCATTCTGAGAGGAGGCCTGTGCGCTGCAGTGCGACGTATATAGACTGGGATGATGATTACATATAAATACAAATTGAACACAATTTTCATTACCCTCGAATAATGTCATTTCAAAAACGTAAATAAAATAAACACTCGTAAATATATCAATACCGTTTGCCGTTTTAAAAGTGCAATAAATCTTTAATGGAAACGTATAAAACTTGAGATGCCTAATTAACCCATAAAATGTGCCAAATTGTTATCTCCATACTTTGTTTCTTCGCAGACGCGCTTATTAACGACGCAGTAAGAACACACAGTGACGACTTTTGAGACGAAATCCTACTATATTTATAAATGGATATAGAATTTCACATACAGGTAAACACATTTTTGAATTCATAAGAAAAGCGTGAGCATCGAAACCTACCGGGTACTGCCTGTTGTGTTGACATACAGAGTTATGTAATTAATAAAATAATAAATAATAAATATTAGGGGACAATCTTACAAAATTCGACCTAGTCCCAAACTAAGCAAAGCTTGTACTATGGGTACTAGACGACGATAAACATACTTATAAAGATAAATAAATATTAAATACATAGAAAACATCCATAACTCAGGAACAAATATTCGTGCTCATCACACAAATAAATGCCCTTACCGGGATTCGAACCCAGTAGTACCTCTTGCTTCGTAGGCAGGGTCACTACCAACTAGGCTAAAGCGGTCGTTGGCAATAACTTCTCATAGCACAAGTTAATTAAAAGTCCGAAAATCACTCATACACAAAACTTTATTTTTCATAGAAACACTACAAATACAAAAACGATCGAAGTTTTTCGAAATTTATGTGCGATATTACATTTGAAATTTACCATAAACTTTACAGTGAAGGCAAACATCGCGAGGAAATTCAATGGATGCGAACTACGGCCCAAGCCCTCTCATACTGTGAGGAGACCTGTGCCCTGAAGTGGGACGCATAATGGTTGAGATGATGATGATGGCAAATTTATTTTTTGCAGGCTTTCAAATTTAATCATAAGGCGAGATAAGGTCAAATCACTGACCAATTTAAAAAAAAACTACAGCATCATTCCATTCTTAAAAAAATGTACCGTAGTTTCTATGCCGCCGTGATAGGGGACATTAAAATTACCAGCTCGACCTTGACATTCAGTCGAAATTTTAAAATCAAATGTGTGAATAGAAACAACGTCAACGTTACTACTTATTTGCGTCTCTCAAGTCGCTTACGCAAATAAGACTAAGCCGAGACTCCTAAATCCAATTGTATTAAAACTGGTTTTCACAATACGAGTAAAATCATCCGAGTAGCTGTAGATTGCGGGGCTACCGAACTAGTTACGATGTGATGGATTAGTCAAAGCCCGCAGTGTATTGCTACTCGAATAATTTTACGCGGAAACGCCACATTTCAAAGTTGTAAGTGGCTGGCCCATGTGAGTAGGTGTGCGCACCAAGTCACGTGCGTATACGCAGCGACGCCGTAATTGATTTTACTCGCTTTGATTTTGATAAAATTCCATCGATGAGTAGTTCATGTAATTCGTGAACGACAAGTGCAAAGTTATGTTTTCTTTGGTTACAGTTTTCATCAATGTTTGAGACTACCCCTGGGTCAGTGATTCATCATCATCATCATCATTTCAACCGAAAGATGTCCACTGCTGAACATCCCTCCCAAGGATCGCCAAACCTTTTAACCAATCTCTCTGTGGGCCTGTAATTGACCATTGTAAATTACATGGGGCCAAAAGATTCTCGAATGGCGTCCACGGACCGGAAGACGCAGTATAGGTAGGCCTGCAATAAGATGGAGCGACGACCTGTACGCTTATTGTCTAACGCGCTGACGCTTGCTTCACATTCACTATTTATTTCTGTCAAACGGCATAAGATGGTGACAAAAAAATATGGTGACAGCGAAGGTAAGCGCCAAATCAAGCAAGTTTCAAATCGTATCGTATCGATTAAACGTTGAAGAGTTCCATCCTTCGCAGCTTCAGAGACGATCATGGCCGGACCAACAGAATTTCACTACCAGATTATTCTATTGTCACCGGACTTATATGCCAAATTTCAGGTCAATTGGATACCAGAAAGTGGTCGAAATCGGCAACCTAAGAGATGCTTATGTCTCATAGTACTTATGGCAAGATCTTCACGAACCTTAAAATACTCAACAAACAATAGGTATTGGTTCAAAAGTTTCATTTTCTAAAAGTTAACGGTGCCACATTTTTTCCTTTAAAACGGACAACGCCTTTGTCACGCGGTATAACCATAGCACACGATAGCCATTGTATTTCTTCCCTAAGACGAGAAAATTACTTCGCGCATTCGACAAGACGAACTCACTCCTTGTTAAACTATAATAATAGACCCATTTTTCTCATATCTCCTTTATGTAGAAAAAATGTCATAAGCGCCAAGCACCGAACTCCATTACGTCCCTTCACACAGGCACATGTCGCGCCGTGGGCGTTTGTAAGGGCGTCAAATTAAATTGGCATCAAATGGAGTGTGGCTAACGCAATTACTTCGAACAAGGTCCTTTACGGCTTAGCTTCCTACACAATACCCGTGTAGACTTGTCTACGCTGTTAGGTGTGAGTTCTTTTTTTATTGGAGATAGGTTAGCGTTCAACTTGGACCCTTGTCGTACCCGTTAGCACAGAGATCTATATAAATTGGCAATAGAAATGCCTTCACTGTAGCATCATACTACATTTACCCTCTTGCGAAGCTTCGAAACTCTTTCGCAAGCACTTGTTTGTGAATAGGAGTGTTAGGGTGCCTTTCCACCAGAGATGTGCTACGCTACGTTGCTATGGATGTGTTTGATATTCACCAATCATGTTCATTGGTCCACATAGCATAGCAATGGTGGAAACGGGTTCAAGTAAGCTACGATTTGTATATGGAAAGATGAGTGCCCTGGATGCGTGCTACGGATGCGTGCTAGTGATGGTCCCCCCTCACCGCGCTGCCGCTCCGCGCGCCCCTGTCAATACATCGCATAGCTCGAGCTGCGCATCTTCTTCGCACAGCTGCCTCGCGGCTGCTTATCTACATAGCGCATATCTTCCTCGCACAGCTACAATACAATACAATACAAATATTCTTTATTGATCACCAAAAAAATACAGAAAAAAAAAAATTCATAACAATAAAAAGAAAAACAGGCAGACAATAGGCGGTCTTATCGCTCAAAAGCGATCTCTTCCAGACAACCAATACTGGATACATGTACAAATATGAACAGTTTTATGTAGGTGGCGGAAACAACAGACAGGAGAAATGAAGAGATATTAATCAAAATATTAAAAACAATACAAATATACAATATTTATATACATAAATAAACACATACATTAAATATAATACCTATACACTACATACACTACATATACAGAATATCAATGAGAAAATGTCAAAAGGCCGCACGTGAGAAAAGTAACTCGGATTTAAAGACATAATGTAAACAAATGAACAGGGAAGGACCGACGATTGAGGAAGCTACATAGCTTAGCATTGGTGGAAACGGTCACACAGTTTCGTAGCGTAGCTTTCACATCTTCGCAGCATAGCTGAGATGTGCTCATCTCTGGTGGGAAGGCATCCTTAGGCGCAAGCCACACAGAAGAGAGGTGGGACGGAGGCGCGTCGCAGTCCGCGTCGTTTGTTCGCAGGCCGCATCTCCGTCTCTTCTGTCTGCTTTAGATCGCGATCATCATCATCATCATCATCATTTCAACCAAAAGACGTCCACTGCTGAACATAGGCCTCCCCCAAGGCTCGCCAAACAGATCGTTCCCGTGTCCGCATCCAACGCGATCCCGCAACCTTAAACAGGTCGTCTCTCCATCTTGTTGGAGGCCTACCTACATTGCGTCTTCCGGTCCGTGAACTCCACTCGAGAACCTTTTTGCCCCACCGGTCATCAGTTCTACGAGCGATGTGCCCTGCCCACTGCCACTTGAGTCTGGCGATTCTTCGAGCTATGTCGGTCTTGGTTCTTATGCGATCCCGCAGAGAAACTCCGAGCGTAGCCATCTCCATCGCCCTCTGAGTGACTAGATCGCGATGCTTCTATACTATTCTAAATAGTATGAAAACTGATTCAAGGGGCTCCGCGAATGCGACGCGTGTCTTCTGTGTGGCTTGCGCCTAGAGCTTGGCATTGGCTTGCAGGAGCTTGTCGCCAATCCAGACCAGTGTCAGTTTTGGGACACATATCAAAGGAATCTATAACGGAACAATAACGTACAAGCGTGTAAATGGTATTCAAACGTTTGTATAAGCTTGGAATGGAACTAGTAGTAGTAGTTCTACAGATTTCCTGGTGTGACAAGGTATAACCAAATTGGCAGTATTGCAAAGAATAGGCAAGCACCTTGAGCTTCTAAAGACCATCAAGCAAAGAAAGTTGTGTTACTTTGGGCATGTGATGAGAAACGCCAAGTACAGAGTTCTCCAGCTTATTTACCAGGGGAAGATTGCCGAAAAAAGAAGCGTGGGCAGGAAAAGACACTCGTGGCTGAACAATTTACGAGACTGGTTCAACTGCAGTACCACTTCCTTGTTTAGAGCAGCGGCCTCCAAAATCAGAATCGCCATGATGTTGTCCAACCTCCGATAGGAGAGGAATGGGAAGAAGAAGGAACTTATAGGCGTTTTCGAAGTCTCGGAAACCGTGAAAATGTAGTACTAGTAACTCTTTCAAAAAAAAGAGTACTCTGTGAGGCCAATAGTGCTGATTCACGACTAATGATCTGCTGTGGTGGTATCGAAACAGGCCAGCTGCAGATTCAGCGCTGCGTTCGATCGTAAGCGTAATACGGAGTCACTAGTGTGATTATGTCTATACATTATAAACCTCGTCCGCGAAATCATCGCTGCGCTCGGCAGACAATCACAACTTAACCTGATTAGGTGCGATCAATTTGATCACAAGTATTACACGAAGTCAGGACCTGGGCCGGCCCACCCATAAATATAGGCGAACTAGACAGTCAGGTATCTTGCCTTTAGTCAACATTAATGAACAACCACCGACTTCGTGGATGAGGTTTATTTTGAGAATCATTCCACAAGTATCTTAACGTTGGACGCGCGTTGACATGAACATAAACATCGAGACACCAGATTCCTTCGTCATCTTAGGGAAACGAAGATAAAAATCACTATAAAAAGTAGCACAAATTTTGTATTTTGAATTTTACAGCGCAGTGGTTGTTATACCTAATGCTGTTAATTTCATTGATGAATAAATAAACGTAAAATCAATTAATATGTTTAACTACTAAGTATTAATTAAAACAACAATAACAGAAACGACTGAAAGATAGTCCATCAATTCTAATTACTTCGCCTATTACTACCGTTTCATCTACATTTTGTTTATTTTCACGGGCCATCAACACTTCGGAGTAAACATATCATGCACCGGCACGTAATATCCCGGAAGTTGGACCATTTTAATTTTTATGAACATAATAAAAAGGGTGGCCATACGCGGTCATCACCAAAGCCATCATTATTCCTAACAACCCACGGAAATATGGAGCTAATGGCGCTTGGCGCTTACGTATTTTTTGTTCCACGTGTATTGTAAAAAGTACAAAAGCAGTGTAACCGCCAGACGTTGTAAGGTAACTTTTGGCGTGTCCCATTTTTTTCCTGAAATAAAAAGTAATGGCCATGTCTATCATTACATGAATTGTTTTTGCTGCGTTAGAAAAGTGGTTCTCTGTTTTACATGTTAAGGTGAGTATTCGTTTGGCACTATCAATAAAGGGTTAAGGTGTTATTGTCACGATCGCGAGTGGCGTTGTTGGAAGCGTTGCAATTTTTACGAACTTTTTTTACAATCGTCAAATCTTTCAATTGAATTTCTACTTTCAGTGGTCGGATTGACTTAAATGTTTAGCAGTAGGTCGCTAACCAGTCGATCATTGTAAAAAAAAATTCAAAAAAATTCAAAATTATTTATTTAACATAACGTTTACACAGGTGGTGTCGAATCCTCCTTTTAAGTAAAGCACTTGTATTAGGAGGAATTCGCTCCTTCATACAGGTTGTATCTTATGCTAAAAAATAATAACTAAAACATAACTAAGTAACAAGATTATTAAAACTAAATTGGAAAGATTGGCTTGGTTTTTTCCTTATTTGGGTATCTATAACAATAATAAAGAGTGCATAAGAGGTGACAAGCATTTTTCAAAAAACATGAAAAGAGAAGATTAAGTGCAAATAATATATAATATCTATACATACATACACACACATATACATACATGTACATGTGTATATGTGTATGTTTAAACAGTGATGGTAAGTATATACCATCACTACTCAAACCATGAGCATCAAATGTAATGAAAAAGGTAAGACTGTAAGTATTATTATTATTCTTTCTTTATTTTTTATATATATATATTTTTTTTTTAAATCATCAGTAATTCTATATCTTCATAACTTTTACATACAGAAGAGTTTTTTTTTGCATAAAACTCACCCGTGATTAACCAGTATCTCACCTGATGAAAAGTGCAGATGCCGAATGTGGGCCGAAGCCGAAGGTGGTGTATCTCATTGGTTCTGGTGGTTGGTTGGTGTAAAGATTGCGCCGGAATATGTTTAAGAACGTTACAGATTGTACAATTGGTAGATCGCACAGGGTCTCGTCAACAAACAGAGTAGATCTTGATTCTTATGAAGTTGGC
The DNA here is from genome assembly GCA_947859365.1 of Archips crataeganus. NCBI lineage: Eukaryota > Metazoa > Arthropoda > Insecta > Lepidoptera > Tortricidae > Archips > Archips crataeganus. The sequence goes on from OX402058.1 coordinate 17,601,981, forward strand.
CACCCCTGATGTGCCTATAGTACAGGGGTCTGTCGGGTGGTAGGATTTTATTATATTGTAATGGAGGGTATGCTTAAATAAAGATGAGCCAGTCTTGATACGATCGTGTAGTTTGATTGACCTCAAATCTGTATTACTTAAACAGGGTCCAATGACAATATAATAGGCAATATAAGGCGCAAGCCACACAGAAGAGTTATAGGACAGGGGCGAGTGGCAGTCACGGCGCCCCTTGAATCAACTTTCATACTAGATGTATAGAAGCGTCGCGATCCAGTGCAGACAGAAGAGACGAGGCCGCGTCTCCGCATCTCAAGACGCTTCTATACAATAAGTATGAAAACTGATTCAAGGGGCGCCGCCGCTGCGACGCGCCCCCGTCCCACGTCTCGTCTGTGTGGCTTGCGCCTTATATAAGTATCGACAAAATAAAATTGTGTCCGTAATTATTTTTTTGACAAAAAACTTATTCGTATCTACAAATCAAAAAAAGAGCGTAGGTGCTCCTACCTAAAAGGCCGGCAATGCACTTACGACTCTTCTGGTGTCGCAGGTGTCCATGGGTGACGGTAATCGTTTACCATCAGGCGATCCGTCTGCTCATTTGCCCCCTATACCATAAAAAAAAATACACAGAAAACCTAGTAGGAGTTAATCTAACGTCGCTTCGTAAAATCCTGCAATAGTAAAGCGAAAGTTTCAAAGTTTAAACGTTTGGATGTTTGGCAGTTTGTTATTCTATCGCGCAAAAACGGCTCAACAGATTTGCAAGAAATTTAGCAAACCAATAGTTTATAAAGTGGCTTAACAAATAGGATACTTATTAGTCCGGAAACTTGAATAGTTCCCACGGGATATCGAATTATTTGTAGACGAAGTCGCAAAACAGTTAGTATTTTATAGAATTGCTGGTGACTACCTATATTGCGCAAGGATTTGTTTCTTTGTTACGACTAATAACAATCATGTTTACGTATCACTTTTGTTCAAAATCTCGTCAATCTTAAGTAATTGCTCGACTTTGAGATGTTAATTTATTCCCTGTAATTGCTTTTATATCCATCGGCAAACTAATTCAGCGCAATCCAACTGTGTAGGATCCATTTAAGCCCTAGGATGACACAGACCACAGCCAAACAGAAACATCTAAACAAAGGCTTTGTCTATCGTGGTCGAAAACATCTAAATAAAACCGAGACAATAGTTAAAACAGCTGTGAACGCAATTAGACGCTGGCCTTCAACTTCAAAAAAATCTGCGGCGTCACACACCAGCTTAATAAAACTCGTAACTGACCAACATAAGTCTGCGACCATTTCAATACCATCCCCACACTAATCGCTTAGACCCCCTCGTAATGCGATTGCATAAGCAACTTGGTAAACTTTAGCCGTTACAAAGTAAAATTTACCGCTGCGCAAATTGTGATACGAATAAATTTGGATGGATCGGTTTGTTTTGCAAGTGCAAATGTGTTGGTGTTTTTGTAATGGCGGAGACGGTGTTTTCGGCCTCGATGGGTCGTTCGCCTAACCTAGGCCTTGACGTCACGCGGTAGGCAACAAGGTGTGCGGCTAGTGGCTTAGCTTATTAGGGGAACTAGGGCGCTGCTAGTAAGGCTTTCTTGTTGACATTTAATACCTTTCCAACCCCTGAGAGAGTTCATTTGAAGCCTATCATCATCATCATCATCATCATTTCAGCCGAAAGACGTTTACTGCTGAACATAGGCCTCCCCCAAGGCTCGCCAAACAGATCGGCCCTGCGCCAGCCGCATCCAACGCGTTCCCGCCACCTTAGCCAGGTCGTCGCTCCATCTTGTTGGAGGCATACCCACACTGCGTCTTCCGGTCCGCGGAAGCCACTCGAGAACCTTTCGGCCCCATCCATTCATTGAAGCCTATGTTTGTCTGTAAATAGGGTTGAGACGGATTGCGCCTCCGCTTCGGTATTCGTGGGATTTCGCAAAAAAACATACCTCCGCTCCGCATCTTCCTCCGTAAAAGTTTTGCGGAGTCATGAACCCCTAAAAATCGTTTAGAATGTGCCAAAACGTAAAACCGCGCGTTCTTTGTGAAATTTAATTTGCCTGCTTAGTAAAATAATGATAATTACTATTATTAGTACTCGTTCTAGTAAAAAAATATAAGTACTATTTATGTCCGTTAGAACCCTAGTGTTAGAAAATTAGTATATTACAGGTTTAGATTTTATGGTTTGTCTTCATAACTTCGGCCAAGTCGTAAACAAATAAAGAATTAATTTGACCTCGTGAGTCCTAACGTACTTAATAAACAATGAATAAATTGTAAGAGTAACTGTCAAATGTGGTGTCTCTACAGCTGACTGTACTATATAAATTACAAATTATACAATGAATAAAAACTTTAAGACCAGCCCAGCAAGAAAAATTGTGCACGTTGGAGATTGCGGGATCGTAAAGCGAACGAGTTTAAATTCGTCAGTCGGACGCCGAAATGTAATGCGATTTGCACGATTTTTTTGCAGGTGTAAACTCGGCTTTAAATAAGCTTAAATAATTTCCAAAACCAAAATCTAGGTAAAAGTCGGAACTCAGGAGGTTATAGTACATTACGGCAGAGGCCGGCAACCCCTGTTCCGGCCGAGGTTTGTATAGTGATTTTCTCAAACATGCACCATCACCATCATCGTCATCATCATCATCATCATCATCATCGTCGTCGTCATCATGATGATGATGGTGATGATGATGATGATGATGATGGTGGTGATGATAATGATGGTGGTGATGGTGATGGTGATGATGATGATGGTGATGATGATGATGATGATTATGGTGGTGATGATGATGATGATGATGGTGGTGATGGTGATGATGATGATGATGGTGGTGATGATGATGATGATGGTGGTGATGGATGATGATGATGATGATGATGATGGAGATGATGATGATGATGATGATGGTGATGATTATGACGATAACGATGGTGCTGATGATGGTGGTGATGATGATGATGGTGGTGATGATGGTGATGATGGTGATGATGATGATAATGATGGTGATGATGATGTTGATGGTGAAATATTTCTCTAGGCAGATCACCATTACCATCACCATCTTACCTTACCTTAAATAAGCGTAGTGGCAGAATGTCATAATGAACCAAAACGCAAATATTGCTTATAGTTTTTTTTTAAATGGCTAAATGCTATGATGCCATAGATAGACCTATAAACATCATGGTGCTGTGTGACATGAAACAATAGACGATCGCAGTGCCGGCCTAGGCCTGCAACGGTGTATTTTGAAGCCTGTTTTAAGGAACATAACGTCAATATTACATAGCATGTTTGAGAAAAAATATTTACCTACTTCAAACACTGTTCTACTTAAAAAATACAAGCAAAACTTGGTATATCACCGCATACGTCAAACATTGTCCGGCCATAATTGAGTATTCAAGATCACACGGAAGACTGCTTAATTGGAGAATTATTAAAATCCGATCTATTTTCAATATAATCGATATTCAATGACGGTCTATCATAAATATTTTTTTGGCTAAATGTCGTCGACGGTTTCTCAATTTTATGGATTCAAAAAGTTTTTATTTTTTTATTACAACTTACGTGCATTCGCATCCGGTTCGGAATGACATTTGATTTATGAGGGACAGTTATTTATAGACTATTCGAGTAGATGCTCTAAATATATCTACAATTTAACGACCGCTTTAGCCTAGTTGGTAGTGACCCTGCCTACGAAGCAAGAGGTCCTGGGTTCAAATCCCGGTAAGGGCATTTATTTGTGTGATGAGCACGAATATTTGTTCCTGAGTTATGGATGTTTTCTATGTATTTAAGTATTTATTTATCTATATAAGTATGTTTATCCGTTGCTTAGTACCCATAACACAAGCTTTGCTAAGCTTACTTTGGGACTAGGTCAATTGGTGTGAATTGTCCCGTGATATACACTGTGAAATTTTAGTGGTTGTTTTCCCGAAACAAGGTGATTTAGTATCGATTGTACAATCGATTTATAATTACTATTTTGACTAGAGTCAAAAATCCAATTGTGAAAAACGAAAGTCGAAAATGACCTCAAACCAATAGTAACGCTTCGTTGGTACAAGTAGCGTACGATCGTACGATAGTTTAGGTACCAACGAAGCGTTACTATTGGTTTGCGGTCATTTTCGAATTTCGTTTTTCACAATTGGATTTTTGACTCTAGTCAAAATAGTAATTATAAATCGATTGTACAATCGAAACTAAATCACCTCGTTTCGGGAAAACAACCACTAAAATTTCACGGTGTATATATGTATATATATATATATATATATATTATGCTCTATGCTCGCTAGAAACCGGAATACGGAATTCGCTTAAGAACTAAAGCATACCTAGCTAGAAAAATAAGTAACTTCACTTCGATTGTCTCCTTAACTAGACAATGTTTGTACTTATACTAAACTTAAAGTAAAACCAATCACTGAAAGCGGTTTAACTATTCGACTCGCAAGATTTGATATGTCTGTAGTCAGACACACACCAAGAACAGGTGTAAATTAAACAAAAGCCTCGAATAATGAAAACTAAGCGAGTGCAGATCGAAAAAAAAACCGGCCAAGAGCGTGTCGGACACGCCCAAGGTAGGGCTCCGTAGCCATTACGAAAAAATCAAGTAATATTTTTCCAAGGATTTCGTATGAGTACGGAATCATCCAAGTTTAGGTATGTTTTATACCTTAGACTACTATTTACTCTTAAACTACAAATAATTTCCAAGCAATCTTAGCCGCTATCATTTTCCTAGTAAATTTGATATATTTATCCAGCCCACCGCCTTCAGCTTTATAAGGCGCAGGTTCGCCCACATATGGAATACTGCTCTCATCTGTGGGCGGGGGCTCCCCGGTACCAGCTTCTCCCTCTGGATCGCATACAACGGAGAGCGACTCGAATAGTCGGCTGCCAACGAACTTCTGATGGGCTTGATTCCTTGGCGCTGCGTAGAGATGTAGCTTCACTGTGCATCTTCTATCGCATGTACAACGGAGAGTGCTCCGAGGAGTTATTCGGGTTGATCCCTGCCGCATCCTTCCGCCACCGCCCTACGCGACAACACTTCCATCCTCACCATCTGGATGGTTGGTTGTCTTCTACTGTGCGTTTTTCCAGAAATTTCCTGCCTCGCACAGCAAAGCTCTGGAATGAGGTTCCTGCTGCGGTATTCCCGGACCGATATGACCTTCAAGCTTTCAAAAAAAGAGCGTACTCCTACCTAAAAGGCCGGCAACGCACTTGTGACTCTTTTGGTGTCGCAGGTGTCCATGGGCGACGGTAATCGTTTACCATCAGGCGATCCGTCTGCTCGTTTGCCTCCTATATCATAAAAAAAAAAAAAAAATAAAAAAAAAATTTACTACCCTTCTGAATTTTTTCAAATTTTTCCGCCCCACAGTTTAGATTTTAGAGGGGGGGGGGACGGCCGATTTTAATGAAAATTTTCAATTTAAAGTTGAATATTTCGCAAACAGATCACTGAATAGAAAAATCATGTTAGCAACCCGGCAATGATTTTAAAAGACCTATCCAACGATACCCCACACTAAAGTGTTAGCCGAGAAAAAAAAAATCACCCCCACTTTACGTCTATGGGAGGTACCCTAAAAAAATTTTTTTTATTCAATCACTTTGTCGGCGTGACTGATATATATATTGATGCCAAATTACAGCTTTCTAGTACTAACAGTCTCTGAGCTTAGCCGCGGACGGACAGACAGACAGACAGACAGACAGACAGACGGACAGACATGGCGAAACTATTAGGGTTCCTAGTTGACTACGGAATCCTAATTAGCTGTTGCCCGCGACTCCGTCAGCGTAGAATGCAATTTTCCGGGATTAAAAGTATCCTATATGTTAATCCGAGTTATCAACAATCCGTGTCAAATTCCATCAAAATCCGCGAAACCGTTTTAGCCTGAAATAGTAACAAAAATAGATCAAGCCATACAAAGTTTCGTGTTTATAATGTTTGTAACCTCCGCAAAGTAACGTCAGAATAAATTAATGTTTTCTTAGTCGGTGCGCCCGAATTGTTTTGCCGCGCGCGATACTAGTTCACCATCCCTAAGCTACACAGAACAGGGGCGCTACTACGAAATTCGAAATTCGAAGTTCGTATCGTATTATCCCTCTCACTCTCGTGTCAAATCATATTAGCGTGAGCGGGACGGCACGAAACGAAGTTCGAATTATGCACTTCGTGGTAGGGCCTCAGACGTGGGACGGGGGCGCGTCACAGTCGCAGTGCCCCTTGCATCAGTTTTCATACAAAATGTACAGAAGAGTCGCGATCCAAAGCAGACAGAAGAGACGGGGCGGAGACGCGGCCTGCGAACAAACGTCCCGCGTCTCTTGTACAAACAAACAAACAAACAATAATTTATTTTTCAAAAAAAAACACAGTGGTTACAAAAAAGGCAAAGGTTGAGGCTTCCCAGTAGGTATATAAGTACCTGTGTTGGGAGGCCTCGCTCTTCCAAAAATAGCACATTGTAATAGACCACTAATCTAAAAATAGTAGTTCATTGAAGTTAAAACCCTAACTTAACCTAAAATTCCAGCGTAATGGAGTATCACGCGCCCTGCGCGCGTACGTGTGTGTGTGCATGCAAGCGTGCGTATGTGCGAGCGTGTGTGCAAGTGTGTGTGTGTGTATGGGTGGGTGTGTGTGTGTGTGTGTGTGTGTGCGAGTGTGTGTGTGTGTGTGCGAGTGTGTGTGCGTGTGTAATTGAGTCTTAGTATGGTAAGTGAAAATAGATATTTAGCTAAGTGTACACGAAATTATTAGATTTAACTATTGATAGGTACAGTCAGTTCCCCAACACAAGCAGCCACTCTTCCACGCAGTTAGTATGGAAAAGTGGATACCCAAGCTAGGGAACCAAACCTACTACTTAATACAACATTTACATTGAACAATACTCATCAACATATTTATTTGTTACAATAACCTATATTTCTAAGCGCCTAAAAACAGCAGTTGCTCAGTTTCTGTATAGTCCATGTTTCTTAACCAAGCGTGGAGTAATTCTTTACAATCATTATATCGCAAGCTGTAGATGTGAATTTCATTGTTAATTTTATTATATAAGTAAGCAGACTGTACATCACACTGCAGACTGTACAGTCGCGCAGTTGTGGTATGTACGCTTGTACAGTCGCGGAACGAAAAGGTTCCTCACTTTTCGACTCTACGTCAACGAGTTAAGGTCGAAAAGTGACGAAACCTTTTATTTCCGCTACTATACACAAACCCCATGCTACGATGACCCGGCAAGGCCGTGACACGGGCATATGGCCGGGTTTCACTTTCCGCCGTGTTTGTTTGTAAACTATGGTGATCATCATCATCATTTCAGCCGTAGGACGTCCACTGCTGGACATAGGCCTCCCTCACTCATACCCAATCATTAAAGTTGAAAGCGACTTGCATCCACCTTGAACTTGCGACCTTTACCAAATCGTCCGTCCATCTCGTTGATAGACGTCCCACGCTGCACTAGCCAGTCCGTGGTCTCCGTTCGAGAACTTTTCGGCCCTAACGGCCGTCTGTTCTGCGTGCTATATTTCCATTGCCATTTCAACGAGCTAATCCGTTTGGCTAAGTTGACTCTTGTTAGTCTTGTTCTTCTACGGATCTCGACATTCCTGATTCGATCCCGTAGTGAAACCCCAAGCCCTCTTCATTGAGCGACTCTGAGCGCATTTATTAAGCCGAAGCACCACGTCTCGGAGTCGGTGACGATGTTGATGATGCACCCGAATTTTGTCGCGTGCGATATTGGTTCCACCGAGTCTGAGGACGTCCTAAGCTATGTTTGCCGATCCGCGGTCTCCACTCAAGAACTCGTCTACCCCAACGGTTATCGGTTCTTCGGGTTATATGACCGGCCCATTGCCACTTCAGCGTGCTAATGCGGTGGTGGTGTTTGCGATGATCTTCGCAAGGCGGCTGGCAAGAGCTGGATGAGAGTGGCCGAGGATCGTGCTCAGTGGCATGCCATGGGAGAGGCCTATGTCCAGCAGTGGACGAACATAGGCTGATTGATGATGATGATGATGATGATATTGGTTTACCATCCCTGTCGGCTTAAGCGTTCGCGCCACAGTCGGATGGTTCGCTTGTACACAAACCCCATGCTACGATGACCCGGCAAGGCCGTGACACGTGCACAATGGCCGGGTTTCACTTTCCGCCATGTTTGTTTGTAAACGGATAGCGATTTCTGACGATTTTTGTGACGCCCGATCCGCGAACGTTTGTAAAGTTTTTAAAGTTTGATGCGTCGTAAAAATTTGATGTTCTGAGATATGAACTGGGGGGTTACTACGAAATTCGAAGTTCGAAGTTCGGATCGTGCGGTCCCTCTCACTCTCGTAATAAATACCATTAGCGTGAGCGGAACGGCATGAAACGAAGTTCGAATTTCGCGCTTCGTAGTATAGGGCCTGTGTACCTGGAACAAAAGAAAAATCATGATTGGTGGAAAGGTAAAACTGCACATTACATATTATTCAAAATCGAATTTATTAACGACTAGCTTTTGCCCGCGACTCCGTCTGCCAAGAATTCAGGGTCTCAATCTAGCTCCATCCGCCATCCGTCCCAAATCGGTTCAGCGGTTAAAGCGTGAAGAAGTAACAGACAGAGAGACAGACAGACACATTTTCGGATTTATAATATTAGTATCCTATATATGAAACAGCGATGAAATACTACATTATGATCTATTGTGTGGGTGAAGATCAAAAATGCTAGTTAACCATACAAAAAGACTGTCAGGAAAAAGTTCAGTTGTGACACAAAAATTACCCATACAACTGTATGATTAATTTTCGTGTTACAACGGAAAACTTTTACTCCATAAAGGTGTCCAACTTTTTGAACTCTGTTTCTTTGACCATCACTTGGAACCCATTAAATAACTAAACCGTTCCAATTCCATGCGAATTATCAGACTTTCTAATCTTAAAAAAATGCACAGATAACACACGCTCTTATAATTAAAACAGATAAACGGAACGAAACGCAGGATGGCAAACTTAACGGGCGCGGAAACGAGCACGCTAATTCTGGCCTTATACTGCGAAATTCGATTTTCAAATTTCGTATCGTGACGTTGCATTTACGCTTATACTATTAAACAAAAGAGTGAAGGGGATGGCACAATACGAACTTCGAATTTCGAACTTCGTAGTAGCTCCTGTTTACACGACAAACGAAAGTTGTTCGCGTTGCGTTGGCAGTTCCGACTTTATAATGTTGTTCGTAATCCACGTTGACAATCCAATTCGAATTAATAGCGAGGTATTTCACCAGAAATGCCGCGTTGCCATTTAAATCTTGTTTTATTTTCAATAATTATAAGGTTTGTAATTTTAAATACAAAAAATTGGATGAGATTAATAAAAAAAAACATTTATTGTAACTTTTTAAAATATTTTTATCTTACGCTCTATTTTAAGTAAGTTGTGTCGATATGGCTTGGAATTAACGAATATGTATTGATACATTGTACGGTCGAGTGCAGAAATTTTAAATATGTACAATTGTACAATCTTCTCATGACATGACCTATCCGTAGTCACACCAATTTGCTACACTGGTGTGACTATGGTTCATTTTATTTATCCGGAGTCACACCACTATAGACCAACTCACCCTTGACTAAATATAAATATACTAGCTGTTACCCGCGACTCCGTCCGCGAAGAATAGGGGGGGGGGATAAAAAATAGCCTACGACCTATTCTCAGACCTACCGAATGTAGAGAAAAAAGTTTCATAAAAATCGGCCAAGCCGTTTCGGAGGAGTTCGGTAACAAACACCGTGACACGAGATTTTTATATATTAGATATAATTTAAACCAATTCGACGGAGCTGCGCTTCGTTCCGTTCGCTTCGCGGGGCTCTATATAGATATTACAGAGCCCCGCGAAGAGTTATATAGATATATATCTGGGCGATTTTCCCTTCGGGCAGAAGAAACTTCCTAACTAACCTAACTTACCTATTTTCAGGACTGAATTATGGTTGGGGGGTTGCATTGGTGTGACCATGGGTCGGGTAAAATAAACGGTAGTCACACCAGTGTGACTACTGATAAATAAAATGAACCATAGTCACACCAGTGTAGTAAATTGATGTGTCTACGAATCAGTCGCTATAATTATGTACCGATACCTTAATTCGATGATATAAAATCTATGGGACATATTTATGACCAAGTTGTATTCACCCGTATTTTTACAATCGACTTTATGTTAGTCAACAAAAAAAACTGTTTGAATAAACTAACTATTTACATCTGGTAGGTGTTGGTAAACAAACAAAACACGATTAAGGTAAAAAGTAGTTTCCTTATAGCTACTTTTTTACCATTACTCATACATAATAATAATAAGTATCTACCTATTGTATGATTTAAATAATGCAATGAATAATGATTACCTAATACATGTGGTCTTATGTTTCCTTGAACAGTAAAATTCTTCTAAATACACATTATATATGTGCAAGATTGTGACTTTTCTGTATGTTTAGTTATTCTTTGGCGTTAAAACACAGGGGAGGGAGTGATTAAATTTGGCAAACAGATAGTTTTTAATCCGGACTAATACTCAGAGTTCGTTCCCACTATGTCGTGGGCGGATTCCGATTTTAATCGGGTGTCGGCGCCTCTGTTCACACTAGTCGGCTGTCGGCCACGACCGCACAGTCATTTCGAGGCTTCTGTACACGATTTCCGGACGAGGGCTGACAAAACACACGATATTTTTGTCGGATCCGACACAAAATCGCTGTCGGACGAGTGTGAATAGCTTCATATAAAATGTTCTGCCACTGGAACGCCCGATTAAAAAACGGACCGACACACGACATAGTGGGAATGACGTGAGCATTTGCTCGATCTGTACCTCTACCATGAGTTTACACTAGTTTACAGTGACCGTACTCGCTAGCGACGGCGTAAATGATTTGTATGGAGAATTGTACTTCCGTAAGTGACCGCTAGAGGCGCTGTACAATTCTCCATACAAATAATTTACGCCGTCGCTAGCGAGTACGGTCACGTAAACTAGTGTAAACTCATGGTAGAGGTATTTAGCAGGTTACAAGTCGATTTTTCGGCACGTCAGTGCAGCGACCGGAGTAGCTGTTCCAGAACAAATGGAGCAGAACAATGCGATGCGATTTGCTCGATGCGAATATTCACATCGAACAAATGCCCAAGTCAGTCGCCGCCTTTAGAAAACTTTTGTCTGGGAGAATTCCATAGTTCCCGCGGTATAGCGTTGAATGCATTATTCGCAGACGAAGTCGCGAGGAAAAGCTAGTGCATTATAGAAGTATGTGATTACTAAGTAAGTACTAGCTGTTGCTCGCATCGCGACTCCATCTGCAAAGAATTCATCATCATCATCATTACAGCTGAAAGACGTCCACTGCGGAACATAGGCCTTCCCCTAAGACTCGCCAAAGCGTTCCCGCAATCTTAACCAGGTCGTCGCTCCATCTTGCAAAGAATTCGTTTCTCGCTAACCCGGGGGATCTAAGCTATTTTCCGGGATTAAAACTATCCCATGTCCTTTCCCAGGACTCAAATTACCTCTGTACCTAATTTAATTCAAATCGGTACAGTGGTTTAAGCGTGGAGAGGTTACAGACAGACACACTCTCGCATTTATAATATTAAGTATGTATGTATTTATGTAAAGCTAGGCCAAAATATTTACAGAAATGTTTTTAAACTTAATTATTATAAGATGGCAAAAAACGTCTTCTCAAAATAAACTCAAATTGTATATATTCGTGGAAACCGAAACGTGAATGGAGGACAATTAAAACGCGGACTACGTAATAGTTCAAACAGCGAGCGTGGAAGATCATTGCCTTTAAAATTAGAAGTCGATTCGCGAATGGCCATATGCTGGAGCTACACTCTGTTAAAAAACGCTCGGTCAGTGCGAGCTGGCGTGGACAAGAGATGCTAGCAGTAGCGGAGGGCACTAACAACCCTATTCCCCGGGTTGACTCAACTTTCGAAGAAACCAAACGCTTCTTTTCCATTACTGCACTTTCCAGAAGAGGATAATAGAGTTTTTAGGATTCTTTTTTGCTTCGGCTATATTTGCAAAAATTTTCACGCCCCGCCACTGGCTGCTAGTGAAGCTAATCCCACTAATATTATATCCCCTTTCCCAGTAGTTATAAACGTGAAAGTTTATGTTGATGTATGGATGGATGTGTGGATGTTTGTTACTCTTAAACGCTAAAACGGTTTTACAGATTCTTGATGAACTTTGGCACACAGATAGTTTATATTATAACTTAGAGTAACATTAGCATACTTTTTGTCCCAAAATTTTGCATAGTTACCGCGGGATAGCGATAAACAGACGGAGTCGCGGACAAGAGTTACTTTAATATATAAATGCAGTAGTTTTTAAGGGTCTCCCCAAATCTATCGACGCGGAATCGGCTTCAGCCGATCGGAAAAACCTTTATGTCAACGCAATAAGAGCGAAAAAGACGTCGATCGGCTCGGCTACGCGGGCCGAATGGAGGCGAGCTGGGGCTAAATTCAGGAACGGCCCAACACGGTTTGCGAGCGGTAATTCAATCGTTTGGGAGAGGATAGGAATGGGTTGAGCTTGGGATGAGCCTTATTTTCCTGTTAATTCACTTCGTAAATAAATAAATAAACAAATAAAAAAGGCTCATCCCACACCTCTCGCAAACCAGTGATTTTTGGCGTTCCTGAATAGCATTTCAAACCAAACCCAACCACAAACAATTGAATTACCGCTACCAAACCCGTGAAGGCCCGTTCCTGAATTTAGCCCCTGATCGAGGTCTTTTTCACTCTTATTGCGTTGACATAAAGGTTTTTCCGATCGGCCGAAGCTCATGCCGCGTCGATAGATTTGGGGAAACCCTAAAACAGCCGTGAAAGTCTAGTGATTTGACTTATGGTTTCTCAAGCAGAGCACAACTCTAGAGTTACCCATATTGACTTATCTAGCCACCCGGTAGATATAACTAACCAAACAATAATAGACACTCACCTAGCACTATTCCTAGACGGTCAAAAAGGCAGGCAAAATGCTCTCAATCACAAAAACCATCTGGCAGTCGGCTACAGTTTCTTTCCATGCTTCTATGCTCCCCGCTGGGGGTAGGCGACCAGACCGTCGATACAATGTGAGCTAAAACATTTTTTCTGTGAATAGCTGCATGGTGTTTCAGAAACAGTGTAATCTAAACAGTATTTATCTACACCCACGTAGTAAATCCTTTATTATGCATTCAAAAACCATAGATAATGACCAGCATTACGACATTGGATTCTATTATGAGCACAGCAGTATCGTAATGGTCATTACGATACAGAAAACTGAACCATAATGAGATTTCATACATCATTATTATTACAGTACCGGTGCAGGAGGAGCGCGCAATCACGATCACGTCGCGCAGGTCCTCGGGCGCGCACCGGGCGCAGGTCGTGAGGCAGACATACATAGTGCATGCAGGTCATGAACAATGGTTCTTGAACGCATGATAGAGGATTTAATATATGGATGTAGACAAAATATTGTATGCAACTGTACCTACGAAATTAGGCCTTAAAACACTCATGTGACCCTTTATGAAACCACATTCGTGTTTTAAGGACCCCTATTACGTTACAGTTGCATAAAATACTATTGTAGTGAATAGGTGGCTTAATGCAGCAGTCTCTAACGCTAATGTAGCCGCATCGCGCTGGTCGGCGCGGCCTCGGTAGGTCAGTGGCTCATGATGTCACATGCGCGAACGCCGAATATTCCGCGGGGTGGAAACAGACTCCTTCCGTGTGCCGAGTGCCGGTTTATGGTCATCCAAATCAAGACAGGAGATATAAAAGCTTACTACATTTGTTCCAATTAATTATAGGTACAGTCAGCTGCATAGAAAAGGTACCCCTCTGTAACGCCGGCAATCATACCAGGGGGGTACCTTTTCTCTGCAGCTGACAGTACAGTCGAACCGTTTGATTTGTGACCCATCGTAGAACGGGTAACAGGTCAAATGGTTCAAAACGTCTCATTATCAAAATGTGCAACTGTCAAAAAGTATGTAAATGTCAACATGTTATAATGAACAAAAGACAAAAGAATTAGATGCCACAAAAACCTAAAAGCCTAATTGTATGACAGAAAAAACGAACAGAAGATAAATGCTCAAGACCCCAAAATAATCCGTGGGTTCGAAAATACCTTTGTCAAATTGTAAAATTTTACTAACAATAGATGATTAGTTATTATATTTGTACGTTTTTTACTAAAGAATGGATGTAAATGAATTGTCTGAGTAAATGAATAAATTATTATTAAAAGTTAAAAAGTATAATAATGACAATGAGCTGAGCACATCCCATTTTGTACATTTTGGCCCCGGAGTACTATGTCCTTAAAACTTCCTGACACAAGGTCATCTAGACCATAGTGAATGCTGCTTTGGAAACATTTTGACTAAAAGAACATGTTGGCTAAAAGCGTATTCTGCTCTTAAAATATTCATACAAATTGACCTGGTGGCACCAATATTTTGTAATTTTTAACAATGTTATACTTATCTCAACATTTTATCCATTTCGCCATTTGTACCAAAATTACCTGTCGTAGAAGGTTTTCACAGTAAGCGTTATAAGATTTTCCTTGTCAAGCAATACGATATCACTGTGATATTTTCCGTGAAAATTTTCCAACAGTGAGTCGCGATTCAGTTAGTTGGTACATACATAGTGTACAGTCGACCAAGTAATTCCTTTACCACTCTAAAGTTCGTCAGTTATACTTAAAGTATCAAAAGGATATTTTTAGTAACTTAATGTGACAATCAATCTTATTGTTTTCATACTAATGTAGGAACTATTATTTAAAAAAAACGGCCAATAGCGTGTCGGACACGCTCAGGATAAGGTTCCGCAGCCGTTACGAAAAAATCCTTACATATCTTATTAATTTTACTACAAACCGTCCTATCCTATATCAGTATTAAAATCCGTTGCATGATGTAGTATTTAGCGGATATACAGAGTACAGACGTGGAAAGCTACTTTGTTTCATACTATGTATAGCTTTTGTCCGCAATTTTGATCGCGTATAGGTAATAAAATAAAATAAACGATTATAGCCAAGTAATCTTGAATCCTAACCAATAATCCCAAGACACTGCTAAAAAAAAGATCGGAAACGTGCGTGCCGGGTCAAAGCCATTTTGAAACAAATACATATGTAGATTTTGCGTGCCTGTACCTATGTATATCGTGTCGATGAAACTGCCATATCGCGTAACCAACAATGGCTAATGCCGCGTAACTAACAAAATGTGTCAAGTTTGGGTAAGTCTGGCATCAATAAACACAAAGATGATCAAGCTTAATGCTCTTCTGTAAAAAAAACCACAAAACAGTTACGCGGCATTAGCAATTGGGAATGTCTAAAAAAAATTACCAGTGATTTTATATTTTTTTTATATAGAAAAGTAAATTATAAGGAACTAATTTCAATATTTTGTCATTTAGTTTTCTACTTTTTTCAAAATGAATTATTGAAACTATTTTAGTTGATGACGTCAGATTATAATTGAGGGCTCCCACAATGCCAAACTTCTGAATCTATCTAAATGCGTACGATAAGGCAACCCCTTTAATTATTTTTTGCGTAGTGGTACACTATACACTGTGTCACTTTACTGGCACTGTCAAAGTGCTAGATGTCAGACAGCGGGTCCAAATCAAACTCCGTAGTATAATCCACGCGTAAATTGTGAAGAATTCTAACCACATAGAATAAAGTACGACTTGAACCGGTCACGCAATTTACACCAATGTCAAATGAAGGTCATTGCTTATTTGTTATATAATAAATTCATTACATAATATTAAAATTAAATAACTACAGAAAACGAGTTAAAAAGCATTTATCTCGAAATGGTTTTCGATTTACTATACATTGCAAAAAATAGACATCCCCAATTGTTGATTAGGGGGGCGTCCATTTAGTACATGAGGCGTTGAGGATTTTTTTACCAACAGATCGATCCTGCGCCATCCGCATTCAACGCGTTCCCTCAACAATTAAGGCCGGCGCAGACCAGTACGCTTAGTATAAGTTTTTACTTCACGAAATACTTCTCGATCGCGTTTACGTAAAAAAATCAGTTACTAGGGAAACATGGACAGCGTAACCGCGGCCGCGCGTCCATGTTTCCATAGAATTGAAATTTTTACGTAAACGCGATCGAGAAGTATTGAAGTGAAGGAAAACTTATACTAAGCATACAGATGCGTGTGCGTGTCAGTTTCATTTCACCAATTGTAATGAATGAAACTGTAAGAAAGATGGCACACCATGTGCACGTATCTAGTGCGCCATCTTTCTTAGTTTTATTTATTACAACTGATGCGTGTGCGTGACGTGACACTCCATGCGTAAAGGAATGTCATCATCATCTTCGTTTATATACATCCCACTGCAGGGCACAGGCCACCTCTCAGAATGAGAGGGCTTGGGTCATAGTCCCACGCGGGCCCAGTGCAGATTGAGAACTTCACACACACACACCATTGGATTTCTTCTCAGGCGTTTGCATTTCCTCACGTTGTTTTCCTTTACCACAAAGCTCTTGATAAATTTCAAATGTAACTTCGCTCATAAATTCCGAAAAACTCAGAGGTGCGAGCCCAGGCTCAAACCCACGACTCTCTAGCTAGAGAGACTATAGGTCAAACCAAACCAAATCGGATCAAGAATAGTGCAGAATAAATATATCAATCTATTTAGCCTGTAATATATGACATCAATTAACAACTTAACATAAATTATAATTTAAATCATAATCACTAATCGTTAGGTAATTAGGCACCCAATTTAGGCACACGGCAAGTTACAATTACAATTGTTATTCAAAATATGGACGACTATTAGTCGGTCGGCAATTTGTTATACAGACAATGAATGCATATTCGTACCCGTTTGGTCAGCGCTTGCTAATATCATATGTTAAACAAGTTTGTTTAATCTTGATTAACATATGATATAGTGCCTAATACATCCTACTATTGTTATAGTCCCTAAATAGTTGTAAATTGTTTGTCGTTTTTGTGTATAAATAGTTGTATTAATTGTTTTTATTTATGTACTGTTGAATTTTAAGTACAGGGCATTGGTTCTTTACTGTGATTCTGTAATTTTTTTATTGATAAATAAATAAATAATAAAAAATAAATTCTAGATGCGAAAGTTTTGCGTACACATACATTTATTTACACGGCATTACAGTAATTACAATTAAAATTAAGACAAACTTTAAAGTCGTATAAAATTGTTTATGTTTTTTAACCCCCGACACAAAAAGTTGTGTCGGGGGTTAAAAAACATAAACAATTATTAAAACAACGCTGTTCCTTAATTTTATACGACTTTAGAGGGGTGTTATAAGTTTGACCGCTATGTGTGTGTGTCTGTCTGTCTGTCTGTCTGTGGCATCATAGCTCTTAAACGGGTGAACCGATTTGGATGCGGTTTTTTTTAATAGAAAACGGGTTTTTTGGCGATGGTTCTTAGATATGTTTCATCAAAATCGGTTCAGCCGTTTCAAAGTTATCAGCTCTTTTGTTAGCTGCGGAAGGGATCTTAGACGCATAACGGGCATTGACTTAATGTCAAACATACGAGTGACATAATTGCATTGGGGGTTTTTAAAAATTTTAATTTATAGTTATTAATAATAAATTTGACAACGCAAAAATGGTTAACTCCCATGCGAGATGCTTTACGGCAGTTCTGTGGTACTTTATCCATCGCTGTCGAAAATATAGATGTCGGCATTTTACTCAACTCCAATTTTATCTTCAGAGTCAAACTTTGTATATTTTTGGGTGAAAGTTATTGCAATAAACTCGCCTCTTTAGATTCGCCCAAAAATCTTCGATAGGACGAATTTGTGGCACGTTAGGAGGATTTGATCTCTTCGGTACATACGGAATTTTCAAGACCGCCATTTTGTTCAGTGTTTTTTTTTAATAATGTCTTGAGGCTAAATCTGGCCAAAACACCACATTTTCTCCTCTATGACTCGTGTTTATAAAATCACACATTAAAGGCTGAGACAGCTAAACCTCACTCGAAGATACTACCTCAACTACTGCTAGCAAGACATAGTAAAACTTTTTTGAGAAACTTTGTACCTATGCTTTTTTTTTTTATGATATAGGGGGCAAACGAGCAGACGGATCGCCTGATGGTAAACGATTACCGTCGCCCATGGACACCTGCGACACCAGAAGAGTCACAAGTGCGTTGCCGGCCTTTTAGGTAGGAGTACGCTCTTTTTTTGAAAGCTTGAAGGTCATATCGGTCCGGGAATACCGTAGCAGGAACCTCATTCCAGAGCTTTGCTGTGCGAGGCAGGAAATTTCTGGAAAAACGCACAGTAGAAGACAACCAACCATCCAGATGGTGAGGATGGAAGTGTTGTCGCGTAGGGCGGTGGCGGAAGGATGCGGCAGGGATCAACCCGAATAACTCCTCGGAGCACTCTCCGTTGTACATGCGATAGAAGATGCACAGTGAAGCTACATCTCTACGCAGCGCCAAGGAATCAAGCCCATCAGAAGTTCGTTGGCAGCCGACTATTCGAGTCGCTCTCCGTTGTATGCGATCCAGAGGGAGAAGCTGGTACCGGGGAGCCCCCGCCCACAGATGAGAGCAGTATTCCATATGTGGGCGAACCTGCGCCTTATAAAGCTGAAGGCGGTGGGCTGGAGTGAAATACCGTCTCGATCTGTTGAGCACGCCGAGCTTCTTCGAGGCTAATTTAGCCTTACTCTCCAAGTGGTCGCGGAACTGGACTTCACTCGAGATGTCAATACCAAGGATTCCGATACTGGCTGTGGTAGCAAGGGGAGTGCCTTCGAAAAGAGGTGACGCGACAAACGCAGACTTTTTTGCGGTAAACGCGCAAACCTGTGTCTTAGTGGGGTTAAAACGGACTAAATTAAGTCGACCCCATTCTGAAACTTCTTTTAGGGAAGTCTCAATTTCAGACACAAGTTTGTTTCGGCACTCTATAACGTTTTCCCGAGAAATACCGGCGCGGCCGGTGTAAGAGGCATCAACCGTACTATCATCCGCATAACAGTGAATGCTGCCGGATGGCAGCATATCATTGACATGCAGAAGGAAGAGTGTAGGCGATAGCACACAGTCTTGAGGGACACCAGCATTCACAGACATGGAATCAGAGCATGCACCGTCAACTACAACCTTGCTCGACATATTTCACGTTCTCGTCTGTTGGACCATTGGTGTTCTCAAAATAGTAGTTACCTTGCCACTCGTTTCCATCCAAAGTAAAATATGACACATCATTCATAATACAAGTGACGTTGTTTTTTGCGTAAAATATCTTTGACCAAATTACGTAGCCGCATCTTTTGAGTGATTTTTTGATTTTCAGAGACGGTTGGCTTAACTTATCTTGAACGCTTGTCGATGCCCATGCATGCCTTTAAGATATTTTTTAATAGTTTTGGCGACACATTTAAATTACCTCCCGAGCTCTCTATAAGATTTTGCGACTCGGCCGGCCGTCATTTTCTTTAGTCGAGCTCTCTCAGAAGACTGGCTTAAGCAGGAATCTTTCCCTGAGCCAGGCTTTCTAGCAGTAGTTTTCCTCAAGGAATAGGACGCTAGAATGTTATAAACAGTGCTTCGACTCTCACCCATTTGGACAAAATGCTCCACGATCTTCGATTTTGGCCATAGGGGATGTGTAGGTACTGTAGAAATTACATACAGTTTCGCGACGTCGTTCTTCTTGATTATTCATAATTTTAAGAGAAATAAAATAATCCTTTGCCCATGAAACTTACAAAATTGATTGACAGATATGTAAACGTTAAATTGACAGTTTATTATATACATAGTTTTTGCTTCGAATATTTTAAACTTCCACTACCTTTACATGGGTCAGGGTGTAAATCTCACGGTCAACGAGTAAACGGTAGTGTTTAATGTGACTTTAAAGTAGGGAGGCTGTTTTATTATATCCGTGAAGTTCCTGTTATTTTATGTGACAGATATCTATGATGCCGTGTCATACACAGCGTAAAAAACAAAATTTAGACAGCTGTTAGATATCTGTCTCATAAGATAACAGGAAATGGTGATAAGGGGGTAAATTGCATAAAAAAAAGTTTTTTGAGCATTGCGTAGTTTCAAATTACTCAATTCAGTTAGCCATTGGTCGGTAGTCGTTTAATTATTTTTTGAATGTTGTGTTTTTACTCAAATACCTACTGAATTAGCTGGGTGAATCAACTCTTTCGTGTTGTTTACTCTGTCCCCTGTTGTTTAAGTGACACTTAATACTGTTTCATAGAAAAATGCTTAAACTACGATTTTTAATTTCGTGGAATTCTGACATTTCTTAGTGTTACTAGGCAAAAAATATTTCCCGGAAATTTAAAGGAGATAAAACAAAAACTAGGAAATACAGAGCACAAATTCCTTAGTATACACATTATAATTGGACATAATGTAATAAATCATTAATTAATACGTAGTTAGAATATTTTTTGATCTAACTGTTCAGATGTAATAAAATATTCAACCCTTTTATGAGTAAAAAATAAATTGTCTCGGGTATCATTGCGATGATTGACATATATCGCAAACTTTCGGACTTAAATTATAATTAATAGTTATGTATTAAGTTTCAATCGTCGTCTCAAGAGGTTTGTAATTTAAAATTTCATAGACAAGGTTCATACTTAAATAATAAAAACCATCAAATATCATTCTTCTGTCAAAACAATATAAAAGTCATTCGGCTTCTGTCTTGAATGTTCGAATGTGCTCGCTCTCCTGTTTCCGTATTATTTTTGTCGTTTTCGTTGATTGATATTATTATTTCCTTGAAAAGTTTTTGTTTTTTGCTATGTGTTATGTTTTTTAAAGAGGAATAATATCATTATGAACTGCGTCTCACACAAACCATGAATACCCGAATCTCTTAAAAATCTATGAAATAAATATAGACTAATAAATGAAAACTGATGATAACTTCTTATAGTAAAAGCTCTCCTTCACTATATTTATATTAGTAATGTGCCTATTTTATTATGTTTCTAAAATAATAAATAGATTTAAAATGAAAAAAGGTTTGTTGCCTCTGAAACGTCAAAATCTGGCATTTGTCAGAATTCCACGAAATTAAAAATCGTGGTTTAGGTTGTCCAAGGGAGAAAATTTGTGTAACCATAGCAACGGGTGGCACTGAAAAGTTGACTCACCCAGCTACACATACAAAGGACAACACAAGTAGAGTTCATTATCATTAAGTATTCGGCGCCTTACAAGATGACAAAGCAACTTTTGCTCGTCATTTGTTTTTCTGTATGTCCAGTAACTTTTCAAGCCACCGATAATAAGAACATGAACAAAAAAGTCGCAGCACTATGCTGTTCCAAATTCAGTAATTCGAAATTCTAATTCAAATCTGCGGGAGCTCGTCACAGATCAAGGTTATGTTTTTCGTGTGGCAACACTAAAGTATCTGACTCGTATTATTGAACCTTTTTGTAGTTGGTTCTGAGAGCTCAAAAATCCTATCCTATTAATATTATAAACTAGCTGATGCTCGCGGCTTCGCCCACGCTGATTTTTTTTCATACAAACCTTGTCCTTATAATTAAGATCCCAAAAAAAAACAATTATCCAATTTGGTGCAGTCGATCGGAAGTTCGGTGCGCACGTATATTTCGGTGGTTCATTTTTATTTATACAGTGTTTTTTTTTTTATTTCCATTAAATTCGACACGTTGCTCAGTACATTAACAGAAACTATTACTTTTGTTAACAGTTTGGCTGCGGCGCTGATTTTTAGACCGTGTATTCAGACCGTGCGTTACTTACTAACACAATTTTAGCGCCCGCACAGTAGTGGGATACTTATAGCCACTCAATGTATGGGAACCAATATTTTTGACATTAAAGAATGACACTTGGCACACTTGTTCCTTAGGTGGACCAGAGTGGAAAACGCCCGGGAGCCAGCGGGAGCCACCCTGCAGGGGGGAGGGGGATGGGGTAAAGTTTTCTTACGCCGTGCGTACTGTTGGTCGTAATAACTGCTAATTTATAGCTAGTATGGCAAGTGGGGTATCATTTTCGGATAGATAAAAGATGGCCAATCATTTTCCGAAACAAAAAATACACTTTTACATACAAAAAAATTAAATTACCGCCGATAATCGAAAATTTTATGAGAAAATATTTTTTTCCAGTGGCGATAAATTCTGAACTAGTATCGATATCAGTAAATAAAAAATATGCTTAGAAAGCCACATTTATACAGATTCCGAAAACATAAGATTTTTTGGAAAAAATACTTAAAAAAATGTGTTTAAAAAATATTAAACGTAGCGCGGCAGAGCAATGAAAAAAAATATCAAAAGATCCACTGAATAACTTACTACTCCAGATTTACTTATTCGTATTTCATATTTTTATTGAAGGTGGTTCAGGTAATATGCCCCGACCTCATCAAATCCAGATGAGGAAGTAGAGGCTACATGTGTATGAGGACATTAGTAGGGCCATACATACTGACAAGACTCTCTTCAACGTTGTTATGCGGGATTTCAATGCGAAACTGGGCATGAGAGGCGATAATGAGTAAAGAGTAGGGAACTTCGATTATGGGCAACAGAACCGTAGGAGACAGGCTGGCCGAATGCTAGAGAAAGAAGGACTCTTTATGATGAATTATTTCTTACAGAAGTCGTCTCACAGGAAATGGATCAGGATGAGCCCCGATGGCTCCACGAGAAACGATATAGACTTCATCATGGCCGATAAGAGACGGGTATTCATTGATGGCTCTGTGATACACACGGTGAAAACCAGCAGTGATCACTTAATAGTAAGAGGTGCATTGAATATGAACGTTAAATTTGAACGGTCCCGTCTGATGAAGTTCACGCTCCGACCTACTCTCGCTCAAAGTCAAAGTCAAAAAAGTCAAAACGTTTATTCTGCAAATAGGCCGCAAAGGGCTCTTTTACATGTCACTTTTTTAAACAACCAGCGCTTTCGTAAGGACCGTCATTGCCAAGTAGAATGCGCCGCAGATCGAAAACCCCGAAAGCTTTCAGCTCGAGCTCTCAAATAGCTTTGATTGCCTGGAAGATCACGCATCAGTGGACGAAATTAACAACGGGTTCGTAGAAGCTGTCCATACTAGGGTCTCAGTTCTACAAGAGCCGCCGTACCAGTAGAACTCAGAAGCTCTCTGACTATACTCTTGACCTTACGGCTAAACGACGCTCGCTTAAACTGCAATCTCAAGATGCTGAGTCACATAGACAGCTTAATAGATGAATTCGTAAATCCTTATGACACGATATTCGTACTTTTAAGACTGTTCGTATTAAATATGCGATAGAGCGGAACAAAAGGCTCCAGCCAAAGTAAGATTCGCAAGAGATATGTCTACTGGGCAAAGCCAGATGACAAAGTTAAAGAGGATTATGGCAGTGTAGCGTTGACAAAAGCGGACGTGTTAACGGAAATCGAGGAGTTCTATAGACAGCTCTACGATTCTGTCACAAAATCTGTTAATTCCATTGTGGCTGAAGACCCAAGAACCAAACTGACCCGACACTATACCGAAGATATCCCGGAAATCAGCCTGTACGAAATTAGGATGGCCCTGAAACAGCTTAAGAACAACAAAGCATCAACAAGCATCAAACATAAAACATCTGAGCTTCTGAAAGCGAGTGAATCACGTACTTAAAGTCCGTGGAGGAACTCAGCACGTTGCTCCAAAGCCTCAATCGAGTCTCCCAATGGGTAGGACTCAGGATGAACATGGACAAGACCAAAATCATATCTAATGCCCATGTTGCCCCGACCCCCGTTATGATTAAGAACTCGACTCTTGAAGTTGTTGACGCATATGTATACCTACGACAAACTGTCCAACTAGGTAGATCCAACTTTGAGAAGGAGGTGGGCAGCGTTCGGGAAACTCCGCATTATCTTTTCGTCCGAGGTACCTCAGTACCTTGAGACAAAAGTCTTTGAGTGTGTGTTGCCAGTGGTGACGAATGGATCCGAGACGTGCTGCTTCACTAAAGGTCTGATGAACAGGCTCAGAGACACTCAACGAGCTGCGGAAAGGGCTATGCTCGGGGTTTCTCTACGGGATCGAATGAGGAATGAGGAGATCCGTAGAAGAACAAGGGCCACCAACATAACCAAACGGATTAGCTCGTTGAAATGGCAATAGGCAGGCCATATAGCACGGAGAACAGATGGCCGTTGGGGCCGAAAGATTCTCGAATGGAGACCACGGACTGGCAAGAGCAGTGTGGGACGTCCACCAACAAGATGGACGGACAATTTGGTAAAGCCCGCAGGTTCAGTCACGGTGAATGCCAGTTGCATCTAACCGTAATGAATGAGGAAGGCCTATGTCCAGCAGTCGACGGCCTGCGGCTTAAATAATGATGATGATGAATATATACTTACAGTAATACTCTGCTAACGCGTAAAATCCTCAGTATAAAGTGTAGTCCAATATACAAGAAATATACAAGAATATCCGCACAGTTGCTACTGAACAAGTACCCACACATGCGGCGCGGCGGCTGGCCGCCCGCCCGCGCACTTTCCTGCGGTTCCCTCTTCCCTTCTAGACTTCTTCTAGCACATCTAAAGATAAGTAGGTACATATTTTCAGCCTAATTAAAGATTTTGTGTAGAGTTGCATTTGCATGTCATGCCAAAAAATTAGCACTTAATGGAGTAACTAAGTTTTTAAAAGTAGGTACTAGGAGTAGGTAAACCGTTTAAAAATACTAATCTTATTATTTTTTTGATAAAATACACAAATAAAAACATTCCATTGGCACTACTTTGCGTATAGATAGTAAGTAAATCTGAAGTAATGTAATAAATAATTCAGTGGATCTTTTGATATTTTTTTCATTGCTCTGCCGCGCTGCGCTTAATAATTTTTAAAAACATTTTTTAAGTATTTTTTCCAAAAAAGCTTATTTTTTCGGAATCTGTATAAATGTAGCTTTCTAAACATATTTTTTATTTGCTGATATCGGCACTAGTTCAGAATTTATCGTCACTGGAAAAAAATATTTTCTCATAAAATTTTCAATTATCGGGGGTAATTTAATTTTTTTGTATGTAAAAGTGTATTTTTTGTTTCGGAAAATGATTGACCATCTTTTATTTATTCGAAAATGGTACCCCACTTGCCATACTAGCTATAAATTAGCAGTTATTACGACCAACAGTACGCGCGGCGTAAGAAAACTTTACCCCCTCCCCCTCCCCCCCTGCAGGGTGGCTCCCGCTGGCTCCCGGGCGTTTTCCACTCTAGTCCACCTAAGGAACAAGTGTGCCAAGTCTCATTCTTTAATGTCAAAAATATTGGTGTTGTCCTATAAGTATCCCACTACAGGCGTTAAGACGCGTACCGTGCGGAAAGGTTTCGCAGCCAACGTGTTAAAATCGAAGAAAAAAAAATTAAGTCGCGCCATTTTCCGTTGAGATTAACTCGATTATTGATACAATACCAATGTTGTTTGATGTGACACAAAATAAAAGGAAAAATATATAATGTCGAACGAACTCGCCTCAATAATCTCCTTGTAGCGAATAGCTATTATGAATGGAAAACTCTTTACTGACGAAATTTAAAAGATAAGATAAATATTAATAGGACGTAATGAAGGACCTTTTACACTGGTCCAGGGACCTTTTACATTTTTTTGTTTTCGTCGGTTGAAAATAGTAAGAGGTCACACTAGTTTCTTCGAATAATTAACGGAAATAAAAAAACACGGTGTATAGATAAATAGATGAGAAAGTTTGTGAAGATGATTAGATATTTGGATGATTCGATATTTGTTAGTCACACACATAACACACACACATAACGGCTCAACAGATTTGAATGAAACTTGGGGTACAGCTAGAAAAAAAAACTAAATTGAGACATAGGATATCCTCTGGGATAATACTTTAACTTAATACTGGGCGCTGTAACCATGTTATAAATATTAAGCGAATAAATTATCATTCATTCATTCATTCATTCATTCGGCTTCTAAGATGACGCGTTAACTTCATCTGCAATCAATAGATACAATACTCTAAGTAGTTGTTGTCTCGTGAAAGTATTTGTCTAAAAAGTTTTCGTCTTGTGTTTCTTTTTCACGGTTGGTTGAGTTTCGGGGAAGGAAGTACACTAATGACTACCGAGTTTTTAGATTTTAGGTACTCTATGCACTCGTGTATGTGTGCGTGAGAGCGGCTACAATCAAAGCCGTGCAAGCGACATATGTTCCCTGTCCGATGGCCGAAGGAGAACTAACGCAACTAACAAACGGGTGAAGCACGACGGCTCAAGATATGTTGGTCAGAACGCGCGAGTATTTAGGTTTTTTCATCGTATTACTAAAGAAATACATATTCTAAAATGTAGCAACACTTGGCCCTAGATAACATCTTGTTTTATAAACATTGAAAAAGTCATGACCTGCCGTGCAATATTTACGCCGTATTAAGAATTTATTTTATTTTTTAGAGGCGACTTTGAATTTTTTACTCATCGAGCAAACTACAAGTAAAAGCGAATCCTCAAATCTCTTAGGTACACATGAATTTCAGAAGTAATGCTTTGCTAGTAATGATATATCATTACTAGCAAAGCATTAGTTCTGAAATTCATATTCATTTTTTTTGTGTGCTATAGCACAGAATTAAATGGATGCAATAAATGCGCCAAAAGCTCGGTAGGGCCTTAAATAAACAAAACATTACTGTTATCGCACATTCACTCTACTTCCGTGTGTCATGTTTGTGATACATTAGGTAAATAAATACAAATTACTTCTCAAACAAAGAGTTCCGCCAATAGTGATAATGCAGAGCATGTGTGGACTAAATCATTACGAAACAAAGTGTGCTCGTATTATTCCTATTTGTCGAGCAATTATGTCTTAAATTAATTACATTTATATAACGTTTACCAAACAAATGAATGAATAGCGAACTTGACCCGGGGACCTGCCCGTTCCACATAAAATAATTATAGATCGAGCTCATTATTAGGGCTGGCAACATATAAATGTTGTCTGATAAGAAAAAGTTACTGTAGTAAAAAGTTTCAGTCCAAAAGTCTGTTATTTTAATATTGTCTATGCATATTTTGGTGAACTGAGTGAAGGGCAAAGTAGTAGAGGAATTAAGAATCATAGTATTCATAGTGATAGTCTGTCAAGTAAATTTTGTTGTAAGTAAAGTCGCGTTAGTTGGACGAATTATAGCTCAAAAACGGCTGAACCAATTTCAATGATTTTTGGTTTGTTAGATTCGTTTCCGCTCCAGTAGCAGAAAACTATTAAAATGTCGGGAAAATCACGGAATTGACAGCTTTTAAGCGTTAAAAGGGGGAAAATTTGGTCGCCAAGGTAACGGAAATTTGTTTGCTTGTTGTGTTATTCTTTTTAAACCTGCTGGAATGAAAAATAGAAGGAAGACTAGGCAGAGGAAGGCCAAGATTAGCATATTTTAACCAGGTGAAGGAGAAAATGGGTGTCGAGTCGTGTCGTATCAGGAAGTCAAACGGCTGGCCGAAGACCGCACGGAGTGACGGTTACTCCACCGACAAGAGCATACCTCTTAAATTTAAGAAGAGAATCGTTAAAAGGGGGAAAACTTGGTGGACAAGATCAATTTGTTTAAGTTGTGAAGATATCGATCGATTGTTATCATGAAATCTAGAAACTTTTTTAAAAATTTTCATTGTTGTATTTTCGAAATGTGTGAATTGACTTTTTAGGCTGTACGAAATTCGGACGAACAGCTAGTAATAAAATAAAAGGAGGCATTGGATCCTTGAAAAGTTATTAAATTTAACTTCGTGTGCAATTATTTCTAATAAATCAACTTATTGACAACATTGTCAATTGCTAAAACAAATACGTCACGTTTTAAGACGTGAGGATCCGTTTATTTTCACTATGAGTGAGTCTCACGGTAGTTTCATGTTTAAAGTGCTAAAACAAAATTTACAGGTCATACTAGTTAACTCTTTGGTTGTTTTGTAGGCAACCCTACTCATATTATCGCGCCTACGATACTGGTTAGTAAATATCAATGCAGTGCGAATGTACCTAAATACTTTATTGATGTAGAAATGTAGAATGAATTAGGGCACGCTCATTGTTTAGTTCGGCATTTTGTGTCAAGTATTTAAAATAGCTTTCATTCGCATTTAAAGTTATCCGTTCAATTATCCAGAGCTACAATAAAATCTTTCCAAGAGTCAGGTTTTATAAACTCTTTTAACCTATAGTTTCAGTTTAGGATGTGCGTTGTCTGTCAGTTAGTATAAAAAATTCTACTATCCCGTGGAAATGGGAAATTCCTAAAAACAGTTTTTTACTGGTATAAGATTCGAAAGACAAATTTGAAGTAGGTAGATATTCAATTCTAGTTACAGAGATTGAGTTCCTTTGAATCGAAATTAAATATAAATCTTTTTACTCGTAGTTTCCTACTGCCTGGGAATTTCGGAAAAATTCTTGGCCATCTCTATGACCCGCAAGGAATATGTCTGCCATATTTCAAGTCTCTAGCTCCAGTGGTTTAGGATGTTCATTATCTGTCTGTCAGTCAGTCAGTCACGTTACTCTTTTATAGATGTAAGATAAAGAGGTAAATTTAGCGTTAGTTTATACGTAGAGGAATCATTGGGATTATTGAACCGGCACTCAAGTACAAGCGCACTATCCCAGATTAACAGAGATTATCCCGGGAAAAGTTCCCACGGGATGCAGACAAAGTTCCAAGAAACATCTAGTTAGTTATACACGAATATATTTAATACAAGGACGACGACCCACACCCACACTATAGATTTAGACGAGAAAAATATCATCCCCAATATGACTAGGAACCCTAATAAAAAGGGCTTGTGCGTCAAATAACTCCAAATGTTTTTTCTCAAACATGCTATGAAATATTGACGTTATGTTCCTTAAAATACGCCACGAACTGTCACGTTGCAGGTGCGGCTAGACGAGAGGTCAATAATGGAATTTCATACAACATTGCTGGCCAAGGCCAGCAAAGTGATCGTCTATTGTTTTATGTGACACAGCACCATGACGTTTAATAGGTCGACGTGGTCGACGTGGATGGATGGATGGACGGACGGATGGACGGACGGACGGACGGACGGACGGAGGGATGGATGGATGGATGTTGATGGATGGATGGATGGATGGATGGATGGATGTTGATGGATGTTGATGGATGGATGGATGGATGGATGTTGATGGATGTTCTTGTTCATGGATGTTGACGGATGTTGATGGATGTTGATGGATGTTGATGGATGTTGATGATGTTGTTGGTGATGGTGATGGTGATGGTGATGGTGATGGTGATGGTGATGATGATGGCGGTGATGATGGTGGTGATGATGATGATGCATGTTTGAGAAAAACTCTATACAAGCCTTGGCCACGAAAAGGGATTGCCGGCCTCGTATCTCTAGATGGCCTCGTTAACACTCGGCCATCTACAACTACTCGGCCGGCAATCCCCTATTTCGCGGCCGCTGCAGTAATGTACTATTTTTACCGAATAAAATAATAGAAAGAAAGAAAGAAAGAGAGAAAAATTTTATTCGTGATATATAAAAAACAAAATGACAGAAATAAAACATACAGAAAAAAAAAGCACATATCACGAAATGGTCCCAAATCAGCAAAGTGCCGATCTTGCGAAAGGCGCTGATCTTCCTTTGGGACCATCACGTCATCCATCCATTGAAAAAACAACAAACAATAAACATAAAGTGAAACCGAACACAAATTTTAAGTTAAAAATAAAATAAAGCAACAAAAGTGAACCGAAAGGCTGTATGGCTTAAAAACCTTTACTTTTTCAATAGATACTTAATAGATACTCAATCCGTTAAATCTTTAATCTTCTATTACATATCGATATCACACGCTTCAATTAAAACTCTTTTTTTTAATTACAACAGCAAAAGCATCGACACCTTCAATTTGAACACTCCTGTACACTCACGTATTTTTAATGATTACAACACTGAGCGTAAAAAATGTAACGTGGTCGCATCGCGTGAGATCAAAATCGATTTACAATCAATTAAAAAATAAAACGGGTCATAATAAAATCGTTTTAATCGTCACCGTAAGGGCTAGTTCAAATTATGTTCCGGTAAAGCCAAGGGCATACACGATAAACATTAAAATGCGTAATACCTTTGTAATCGATTTTTAACGCGAAGTGTTTGACTTTGAATTGTTGAGGTTTCGTAATGTTTAAGTATTCTCCTGTCAAAGATCGTAATTACGTTAAGTGCGGACCGCCGTAATGTTGGCCACGATGTTTACAAAGCACATTAATCACGTTTAATTTAATTTGTGTCGATTCGAACCCTTACATTTGCTGTTTGTATTTTGCAAAGGACCCTCTATATTAATAATGTAACAACTCAACGCCTATTTAATTAACGAAACATGTTGTTATTAACATCTAGGTATACACAACCAAAATCCTTCAAAAATAAACATTCCTGTCACTTTTTATTTGTAAATAAAACAGTCATAAGCTGTCTCAACAGTGAACCTTAAACTAACTCCACTAAAACTCAATTCTGTTTGGCCCATATATTTGGCAGAATGTTACTTGATATGAAATTTTACACTATTTTCAGCAATTTTCATGGTGTCTACATCCGCGACAGTGTATTGACCTATTCACGTCATCTTTTCATAAAACTTTATCTCTTCTGTTGCCGGGCGCGCCACTTCAAATGTTTGTGTCAAATTTAGTATGGGATTCCGTAAGTTTAGTTTTTTTGCCAACTGTCTCACATAAGTTTGTGGACGCTTGTTTGGTTAGTGACACTATGCGTAAGTATTTATGGTCAGTGTAGACTTTGACCAAAGGTATTGATCTAATAAAGTACGATGTTTTGCTTCCTCCTTTGCTCTACTTGAATACTGAATATAAATAGCGCGATTCTTGACTTGATATCGTAACTATTTAACACTCATCTCATGGGCGAAGCCATGAGGAGGGTGCGGGGGTTCAACCCCCCTCCCCCTCCCCGAAATAATCAAAATATTTCTTTAATCTGTTAACAACTGTTAATTTAAAAAAAAATCGTAATATTACCGGTCATTTCATTCACATTTTTGTTGTTTAATTTTCTGAACCCCCCCGGATACTGAAACCTGGCTACGCCCGTGCCTCATCTTCATCATCACCACATCTATGCACGCCAATCGTTTATTACGTAAGACGATTTAGGGGGAGAGGGCTCGACCATGTCTTATTTTTTCTTAAAAGGGGGTGGGAGGGAGTCTTAAGTCGTAGTTAAGTAAAGATGAATGAAGAAAAACTGTAAAATAAAACCAAAGTTGATTTTTACCGAAATATAAAAGTTATTAGTAGGTAAGTAACATGCAAACCAAAAGTTCCCAAAAATTGTTTCTTTGAAAAATTAAAATTAGAACAAACCAAACGTGTAAGTAGTATTCATTTTTTCCTTTACATTCTTACGTAATGAATATTAAACAGGGGGGAGGAGGTCGGTCGATTCTTATTTTTACACGCTTTATATTAGCTTCACCTGTATGTTTGTATGTATGTTTGTATGTTTGTATGTTTGTTTGTAACCGACTCCTTAGGGCGCGATTTTGACCCACTTCCCGGTTTCCGATTGAGCTGAAATTTTGCACATATGTGTAAATTGGATGACAATGCAATATTATTGTAACATGGAGCTGATCTGATGATGGAGCTGGATGGTGGCCATAGGAACTATGTAATAAAACAACACAACCCCATCGAGTTTGGGCTCGTTTGATTCGTCTTGACGAGCACTTTGATCCCATATGGTAACCAGGGTCTGATGATGGAGCTGGAAGATGGCCAAAGGCACTCCACAATAAAACGACACAACCCCATCGAGTTTGGGCTCGTTTGATTCGTCTTGACGAGCACTTTGATCCCATATGGTAACCTGCAGGCTTATTGTCTAACATTTCTGACGCTTGCCTTCGCATTCATTATTTCTTTCTGTCGAACGGTAGAAGATGATGACAGAAAGAGATGGTGAAAGCGAAGGCAAGCGTCAGAAGTGTTAGACAATACGGCCTCCAGGGTCTGATGATGGAGCTGGCAGATGGCCAAAGGCACTCCACAATAAAACGAAACAACCCCATCGAGTTTGGGCTCGTTTGATTCGTTTTGACGAGTACTTTGGTCCTAGATGGTAACAAGGGTCTGATGATGGAGCTGGAAGGGGGTAGGTGGCGGGGTGGGGGGGAATGGGGTATGGGTTAAGGGGGTCGGGGGTTTAGAGGGTTGGGGGTTAGGGTGTGGCGGTTGGGGTAAGGGGATAGGGGGGGGGGGGGTTTACGGGATATAGGGTGGGGGTGTTGGGGGGTTCGGGGGTAAGTGATTTTGGGGGGTTGTGGGAAATGGGGAGGGGGTAAGAGGCCTAGATGGTAACAAGGGTTTGATGATGGAACTGGAAGGGGGGGCGGTAGGTGGCGGGGTGGGGTGTGGGAGGGGTTGATAGGAAGGGGAGGGTGGGGTAGGGGGGGTAGTGGGGGCGGTTCCGGGGGTTTGGGGGGTTCGGTGTTACGGGGGTTGGGTTTAGGTGGTTCGGGGGTTTGTAAAATGAGGAGGGGGTAAGGGGGGTTTAGGAGATTGGGGGTAAGGGTGTGGGGTTTGGGGGGGTTTGGGGAAATGGGGTGGGGGATGTTGGGGGGTTGGGTTTAGGGGGTTTGGGGGTTGTAGGTGAGGGGGGTAAAGTTAGAAAGAAAAAAAATGCAACTAAAAAATAGAAAATAAATAATAGTTTAAAAAAACTAAAAAACACGCTTTAAAAAATAAAAAAAATAATTTTAATAAATTTCAATTCACTATTCTTATAGTGCAGTAAAAAATCTTAATAAGCAATTATTATATTGTTATATCCAGATCAAAATGTGTAAGCAATTCTAAATATTGATAAAATAAATAATAATAGTTTAAAATATTTTATTGTAAAAAAAGCGTGGGGTGCTTTTTAAGATGTTATCAAAATGATAATCCTTGACAATTGACACCATGCACCCCACGCTTTTTTTACAATAAAATATTTTAAACTATTATTATTTATTTTATCAATATTTAGAATTGCTTACACATTTTGATCTGGATATAACAATATAATAATTGCTTATTAAGATTTTTTACTGCACTATAAGAAAAGTGAATTGAAATTTATTAAAATTTATTTTTTATTTTTTAAAGCGTGTTTTTTAGTTTTTTTTAACTATTATTTTTCTTAGCTAGGTGGGGGGAGGGGGTCAAAAAATGGAAAAAATCGTCATGGCCCCAGCCAAAACACGTCTACTGCGATTGGCCCTGGCGCTGCCCTATTTTTACACGCTTTTTATTAATTCCGAATGGAAATTAATGCTCGATATAGCTAAATGAGTGTCAGATGTCCCATAAATTTACCTTTTCTATTCTTGGAATTGATGCACTTGGGACTTAAGTTACCTTTCTTTACAGAGTCAAGAATAAAGACGACGGTTCCTTTACAAGTTTTTATTAAACTTGCAATGTTTATTGGTTAGTTTCTCAAGGTCACATCTTGCATGTCGAATTCATCTCACTTCCAGAAGTCGGATTGATTTACTTACATAATTATGTAGCTTAAATGACATGGCAAGTACGACGAACAAAAGGCAAAGTTATATTATAATTTTATACTTGAATCACATTGTTGACGTATTTAATTTAATACATCTTTCAGTAAGCGTAGCTAGCTACCGATATAGTCCCAGTTCATTATAATAATTCAGTAGTTTCTAACAGGCAAACCATTGCGAAAACAAACAAAGTGAGCCTTTACCCGGCGGCAGGACAAGAGTTACTCGAAAGACATAAACCACAGATAGCAAAACCTAAACAAAGCTCAAAAACACAAACGGCTTTAGCCACATGTCACAATAAAAAAAAACACCAATTTAACTTTCGCTTCGCACCGGCCTCCAGGCGTTGCCATTGTTTCGCGCCAAAATAGAACATTCTAGAACTCGTTCAATCCAAAACGGCGTAAGAGAAAAGCAATTCGGAGTACCTACGTCCTTTTAGTACTAAGGGCGACGGGTACGACGACCTGTCTCGTCTACCTAGGATCACGCGTGACTGTATTATTAGCACTAGATGCGAATACCTTTTACTTTAATTTGTGCTAGAGTATTTAGGATACAGTCGCTAGAAAGTGTCGCATACGGCCATAAATTTGTCACTACGACGGCATATACTTGGTTGGTCTGTAGTATGTTATGTAGTTACCTACACGGGTGGAAGGAGATCAAACAGTCGAACTACGTTAAATCGTAGTTAGCCATACAAAACGACTGACTGGAAAAAGTTCTGTTGCAGTGACACGAAAATTATCCTTACAATAGGGATGTTGACACCACCAATCAACTGACGTACTTTTTAAGACCTGTCGAAACACATTTCTCCCATAGAATTTGAATGGAAATAGCCACTAATGACGTCAATTGTTCGCCAACTCAATCAACTAACTATTTATTTGTTTTAAAGCAACAATTACGAGAGGACATAGGAATGGACATACTTACATACATACATACATACGGATCAAACACATAACCCTTCCTTCTTTGCAGTCGGGTAAAAAGTCTAATTTTGCAGTTAATCGAAAATTAATCTGGTTCTCAGGACTAAAGTTGCGATTAAAGTATTTTCTGCGTTTTTTTTACTGGAGTTGTGTCTTCGAATTATTTTTTAATGGCGTCAACATCCCTATTGTACGATTAATTTTTACTTTTTATTCACTATACAGCACTGTCATCTAAACTACATCCGTACCAAGTTTCAAGTCGATGCCATTAACCATTGAAGAGTTCCGTCATACAAAAATGATCCCGGCCAGACAACCAGAGTTTCATTACCAGATTGGCAGTTTATTGTACTGTCATCGGATTTACACAAGTATGTAAAATTTTAGCTCAATCAGATACCAGGATGGCATTTCAAGCAGGGAGTCCCAGCTCGCACCTCTGAGTTTTTCGGAATTTATGTGCGAAATTACATTTGAAATGTAAATTTGAACATGGTAACATGAGCTTTACGGTGAAGGAAAACATTGTGAGTGAAGGAAACCTGCGAAAAAATTCAATGGTGTGTGTGAAGTTCCCAATCCGCACCGGGCTCGCGTGGGAACTACGGCCTAACCCCTCTCATTCTGAGAGGAGGCCTGAGCCCTGCAGTGGGTCGTACATAGGTTAGGATGATGATGAGATACCACGAAAATTGGTTTGTAAATTTTTAAACCGCAACTGCCATCTGTTCTGCGTGTTAAATGGCCTGCCCATTGCCATTTTGAACAAGCCAATCCCTACCTTAACTAATGTACTTATCTTACTGCTCTGGTATTTTTAAAACAGCTCGCACTTTACCAGGCTTTATATAGATTTTGGAACAGGTGTCCGATTTAAATATAGATTTGTCGAATACTTAGCGCACGGCGTCTTATTAATGTACCGGGAGATGTCTGTCAGGGAGAAATTGTTTCAACGCTCTCAACACCTGTTTCAGCTTGCCCGCTTCGTTAAGGATGTTTATTTGATTACTGTCTCTTAACCAAACTTTTGACAGAAGGAACACTCCTAATAGTAAATGCGAAAGTTTCATATTCGGTGTGTTTGCGTGCGTGTGTTTCTATTACTCCTTCACGCTAAAACGTCTGGACGGATTTAAATGAAATTTAGCACGTTTAATTAGCTGGATATCTGGAAAAACAAATTGGCTACTTTTTGGTCCCGATATTCTTCCGGGATCCATATAAAATCCCAAAATATTAACAGCTAAGTCCAGGGACATGTAATTTTGTAAGGGTGTTAATAATATTACTAAAATAGTAACAAAAATTGTATGCAACGTAAATGGAGAAGATGTAATTTTTGGGATTTCCCTTGGAAATTTAGTAAAATTCCAGAAGTGAGCTACGTTAAAGGTATACGAAAGTAAAGGGTAGTAGAAAATGTAAAACACCTAAGAGTTTACATAATATATGGACAGCCCCAAACAAATAGTAAAGAGACATATAAATATTATCGTGTAATTTCCTTCCGGAATTGATGTTACAATTTCAGAAATAAACAATAATGTCAATAGCTATATTTACTAAATCCCTATCGTCACATCAATCTTCTAAATGAAGTTCCTGTTCAAGATGTTAGTTTTACAAAATTAATGCTCGCTCGAAAACAAATTCATATGTAGAAAAAAAATAAGTTGCAAAAATTTTACAAATACCTACAGTTCGTCTCAAACAATCAAATAATATATCCGATGAAGATTATCCGAGACCATCTTAAATTTTAATAAAACTTAATTATGAATTTGTGAGCGTTTCCTATTAGACGGATTATATTACAGTTACTATCCCTCAAATAAATAGCTTCATTAAAATCAGATCTCAAGTCGCATGCAAATAAAACCCATACACAGAAAAGAACTAAAAAAAAGTTCTCATGGCGCGCCAAAATATCCGTCATAATTGTTTACTCGCTCAAACGGAACTGGTGCAGAGAAATCATTCCATTTTTCAATTTCAACATACGTACACAGACAATGACCCTTTCAGCTGCTCTATGATTTGGCAAGGGCACAATGGGCGCGGGCTAGGTTTGGCAGACAATAATAGACAAAAATAATATCAAACTGTTTTTTTTTTAGTCGAGTTCGAAGACCCTCGCCGGTCTGCCAAAGAACTTTGCTTGTAATTACTAGTAGGTAATTCACGGTATTTAAACGCAGTTTAAAATTATACATACGTCGAATTAAAATAACTCACTAAACTTCTTGCGGTTTGTAACGTATTTTTTTGGATATTATTAAAAAGTTATAAATTACCACAACTTTTGGGGTATTCTCTAACTTGGAAAAAGATACGACGAACTACCGTCTAAACTGAGTTAATTGTCAATAATTGCTATAACTACCGTGGCCTACACTCCCTATTGACTATAAATTACGGGGTTTCGGAGTATTTTCTTTTAGAGGTAATCATTTTCTCGGCTGGTATCGCTAACTTTTTTTTTACTTCATCGAGCTTAAATATGAACAGACACGTGACAAATCCTGATATATAATTAATTTCACAGTATGATATACTAATGACATAATTTTTGTGATAGCATCTATGACGCAAGTAGCTACGAGACCTGTTGTTACAAACGCCCCTAATATCATATTATACACAGGGCACAATACGCACGATGCGCTTCCTCTAAAGGGAAACGATTCAACCAATCACATCAATCATCAAATTGGCTGTGCCTGAAGGCCAGACAGAATTATTCTCTAAGACATAAAGTCTAAGGGATCCATTTTTTTCTTTTTTGGGTTTATACTGGCTCCTAGAATATGATCTTTTCAATTCGTCTCTTTGCAAGTACTTAATGTTTTTATGACAGATCAGCGACATTTTTAACTTAGAGGATCGATTATTGAGTACCATTTAAAAAAAATACAGCTCAAATTATATTTTCGACTAATTGACATGACAAATTAATTAGAGTGTAATATTGTCTAATAATCTACTACTCTAGTCGTATTTCAATCACAGAACAATTTTTCACCTGTAAATCCATTTTAATTTCGTTATTATAATCGATCAATTTATTTATAATACTAACCTCTACCCGCGGTTTCGCTCACGTCAACAATTATCGGTATACGAATTGAAATTCCGGAATTTCCCAAAAACTCCCGTCGGAATTCTCAAAAATCACATCGTCCTTTTCATTAGCATAAAAACACTCGTGCCACATCACTTTTAACCTAGCGGTCGAGACTGGGATTTTATCCCAACCCCGTGGGAATGTAGGGATAAAAAATAGCCTACCCAGCTATCTGCACACCAAATCTCATCTAAATCCGTTCAGCTGTATTAGCGTGATCGGCGTGATCGACTAACAAACACACACACGCATGCACGCAAGCACAATACATACTAGCAAACTTTCACATTTATAATATTAGTAAGATAGCAGGATTAAAATTATCATCATCATTTCAGCCGTAGGACGCGCACTGCTGGACATAGGTCTCCCTCATTGACGCCCAATTATTACGGTTGGAAGCGACTTGCATCCACCCTGAACCTGCGGCCTTCACCGAATCGTCCGTCCATCTCGTTGGTGGACGTGCCACGCTGCGCTTGCCAGTCCGTGGATTAAAATATTATCATTTTTTTAATTCTAGAAACATCAACATTGATCTAGTGCAAGCCTGGCTAGGTGCTAGGAAATGCCCCATGATTCACTCGCAGCAGACAGGAGCCAAGCACATGGCCTAATAGAGTGATGTCATGCATCAGAAATTGCAGTGACAATCCAACGGACAAATCAAATGAAGTAATATAAATGATAATGTACGTATATATGACAATAGTTGATGTTTTGAATGTTGCTTTGTTGAGTTTTGAATAGCTAGGACAAGATACGGAGATGTGCAAAATACTTTATGAAATGTATTTAAATACAAAATGAAAATACTTCTTGATTTTTCTATTTCAAATGCAAAATACAAAATACTTTTTAGTTATGTATTTTAAATACTAAATACAAAATATGTATTTCCAAAATACTTTTCCCAAATAAAATACTTTTAGATTTTAACTGCCTGTTCATTCAGGTAAATACCTAAGTTTTTTTAACAAAGTATATTTTGTTAGATTTTAATTTTGTAACCTAACCGTAAACCGTCCGGCGGAGAGAAGGATCTTACGCAAGATTCTTGGCCCGACGCAGAGACGTGACGGCAGTTGGAGGATCCGGAGAAACGTCGAAATTGAGGAGCTAGTTGCTGAACCCAATATAATCGGAGTGACCAGAGCTCACAGACTTCGGTGGCTTGGCCACCTCGAGCGCATCGAGGATGGCCGTGCAGTGAAGAGGGCCTACCAGGGAAGGCCAACAGGGCGGCGCCCTGTTGGTCGCCCTAGATACCGTTGGGCAGATGTGGTAGAGGCGGATCTGCGCGAGCTTGGGGTTGGTGACTGGCGAGAGACCGCGCAGGACAGGGATCGATGGCGTGCGCTCGTGTTGGAGGCCAAGACACACTTTGGGTCGTTGCTCCAGAGGAGTAAGTAGTAGTAGTAACCAAACCGTAGATTGTATTAGCTGACATGTCAATAAAATTCAAAACGGATAGGTACATACCTACATTAGTTTAAGTGGAGGCACATGCGCCGTCCTCCGCATTTAATATTTATTTTCTGACTGATCTGATCTGATCTGATCTGACTCATCAATGCCAATCCTTTAACCCTTGGATCTAGAAACCTGATTTTAATAATGTGTATTGTAGATAGTAATATAATAAAACGATTTCATCGAAATTTCCAAGGGACAAGGAGTTTAACAATTAAAGCGAAACTGCTTGCACAAGCTAGTAAGTAAGTAAAAATACTTAGAATCTTGTACAGTAAACTTATCAGTTCAGTGTTGCCGTATTGAGGGAAAGAACTCATAATTGTTTATCATATTTATTGATTTTGTCGGCTGAACTTAACAAAAAGTATTTTGCATTTTGCAAATACAAAATATGTTTCAAAAGTATATTTCAAACTAAATACAAACTGAAACATAGATGCACAGAAAGAACCCCAGAAAAAAGACCAATGCTGGGAATCGAACCCAGGTCCTCAGCGTTCCGTGCTGCGTGCTTACCCCTACACCACCACTGGTCTAGAAGTTAGCGACGAATCTTTCCCATACATCGTACACTTCAGTCTGTTATAATCACATTTAGGCAGTGATAAAGCAAAAGGTATATCAAATAAAATACAAAATACTTTTCATAGAAAAGTATTTAAATACAAAATAGAAATAGGTATTTTGCATTTTGTATTTTGCATTTTAAATACTAGTATTTCAAATAAGTCACATCTCGATAGTCATATGTATCTACTGTAAGTTTACGTAAATATTTTAACAAAAATATTGTATTACTTTTTTTCTTGTTGACGGTATTTAATTATCGCATTATCAATGGATCCACGTACAGTCGAGGAACTGAACTGCGTACCAGAATGGAACCCTTTTGTTGCAAATGTCATGTTGGCGTTCCCTTGTTCCCTACATCTCCCAAC
This sequence comes from Archips crataeganus, assembly GCA_947859365.1. Taxonomy (NCBI): domain Eukaryota; kingdom Metazoa; phylum Arthropoda; class Insecta; order Lepidoptera; family Tortricidae; genus Archips; species Archips crataeganus. The sequence goes on from OX402058.1 coordinate 17,642,369, forward strand.
GTCTGCCACGTAGTCGAACTGAATCTTCACAGTAAATTTCCCAATGATTTCTTTGGCAGATGTAGGGAATCTCAATATGACCAGAACCAACGCCAGCCGAAGAACGAAACGAAGCGCGAACGGTGGCCTTGTTGATCATGTTTATAATGTCTTAGATTAAGTCACTAATTGTAATTTCGTTAGCTTGCATTATGTTATTGTACCCAAGTTAATAAAATAAAATAAATTAAATAAATAAAATGACATTTGCAACAAAAAGGTTCCAGTTCAATTCAGTTCAGTTTCTTTATTTGCTTTTAAAAGATACAAGTATCATGCAAAATTGTGTAAGTACAATAAAATAAACTTAGCCTAAATCATGCATACAATTCAAAATAAAATTCAGAAAAACATTTCACAAAAAACTGATAAAATATTCTAAGAGTTATTTTATAAAGATGTCACATTTTACGATAATGTAATACATAATTATTTTTAACAACCTGGTACGCAGTTCAGTTTCCTCGGCTGTACATATATCAAACTTTAACATAGTAGGTATGTATACCTATAAACACTTTTGACCTGCTTGACTTCGTAGTTAATTTGCCTTAACTAATAAAAGTGCAACTTTCAACTATCTCACGAGCCGTCAATGTTGTTGCATGTAACTGACAGGTAAAAATCACGCGGGATACACCAGGCGGGAAATACGCTGCTTACTGGCTGTATCTATCTATAGATTTCTCTTACAATTTACAGACAATGCATTGAACTAGCCTTGTCTATGGCTTCTAAGTCTAAGCCTTTTCTGATTAAAAAAAAGTAAAGGCAACTTTCAATTGTCACACGAGCTGTCACATGTAGCTGGCAGTGGCAGGTAAGAATCGCGCGGGAGGCACCGGCGGGCGGGAAATACACTGGCCTTGGGCGAGGCGTCGAACTTGGTGGAATGCAAACGCGCTTGCCGGCCACTTGCCGAATTTGGAGGTATATGCGGAGTACGCAGATGAGGCAAGGATTTACAAAAGGGGAAATGAAAAGTGGAGGTTTGAAAAGTGAAAATTGGTGACATGCCGTATTTAACTTTATTCTCGTGCGAGTAAGTAGTAATTCAGTCTTAAAAATAATTGATTGATCGATTCGTTACTATGCGGAAGTCCATGTCAAGGAACCACAAGGTTTTACTTTCCTCACTTGGCACCACTGCGATCCGCAGTAGGGCAAAGGGGTTGTGGTTCATTAAAAACATTGTTCTATGAAATAGAGTTGAAACATTTTTTTAAAGTATTATTTTTGCGTTGAAACAAAACTTAGTTTATTAACACATCTCTTACGCACTGTGGACACGTAACATCAACAATTTGCGAAATTAATTAATTATAACAAGTGCAAATTTTACTGCTTGTAGGTATTTTTCACACTACATTACCAAATGGTTACCCACTTGCTAAGTATTCTTTGCAGACAAGACAGTCAATGCTCCAATACTTTATAAGGCGCTTTCGTATAAAAAAAACATTTTTTTATCAATAAATGTTAAGTCACACCTTACACGCAAGCGCTAATACATATTTGTAGGTATTTGTTAATTTACGAACTTTGTCGCTATTTTAACATCACCTTCGAAGAGACTATTGACCAGACCCATCGCAGTTCGAATAAGGAAACGGTTAAAACAAAACAAGTTATTTAACATTGTTTATTAAAAATGTTAAATAACTTGATAAGTAACTGAAACTTACACGCGTAACGTTCTCATGACGTCTCGATCTACGCCGTAGACTCGACTGTACTCGTATTATCACGTTAATGTTAGGAAGCTGTGAATTGGAACGTAATAATACATATGCTACCGTATATTATTGAACGAAAACTAGTATCAAAACAAATTAAGTATATCAATATAATTATTACCTAATGTGTAGGTACAGATAGCCAACTTTATGTAAAGTTACTGAAATAGTTGGAAGAGTCGCCAAACAGAAATGGTAGAACCGATGACCGATGGGTCAGTGGTTCTAGAATGTTATGGTGATTGCGAAACGGAAGACTCGTAGACGTAGCATAGGAAGGCCTCCATCAATATGGACGACGTCCTTTGGCTGATGTGATGTTGTTGATGTAACCATCTATACTAAAATTATAAAGAGGAAATATTTGTATTTTTGTAACGAATAAACTTAAAAAATCCGGCCAAGTGCGAGTTGGACTCACGCACGAAGGATTCCGTACAATTATCTATAAAAATCACGTTTGTTGTATGGGAGCCACCTTAAATATTTTTTTATTTTAATTTTTTGAAGTCAATATCTAATTAAATATTCTGTGAATTTTTCAAGCGTCTACCTGTTACCGTTATCAATATCGAGCAAAAACGAGCAAAAAAATCACGTTTGTTGTATGGAAGCTCCCTTAAATATTTATTTTATTCCATTTTTTAGTATTTCACGGTTCCTACATATACAGAGATACAGCCTGGTGACAGACGGACAGACAGACAGACAGACGGACGAACAGCGGAGCCTCAGTAATAGGGTTCCCGTTTTTACCCTTTGGGTATACGGAACCCTAAAAACTACTGGACCGATTCCAAAAATTCTTTTGCCGTTAGAAAGCTACATTATCACTGACTGACATGGGCTACTTTTTACCGCGGGAAAATACCTTTTTACTACGTGAAAATTAATTTATCGCGGGCGAAGCTGCGGATGGAAGGCTAGTATTGTAATAAAGCCAAAGGTGCTAACAGTTTTGGAAGGACGTTGTACAAAGGCAAGCATACTGGCGAGCTTTGGAAAGCTCCTTTTTCGAGTAAATAGAAGTTTTCATTAGTAACAGGGTAGTACGAATATACTTAACTGGTCAAGTAACTACCCCGAAAAATATATCGTGATACAATTATAACTTTACCTTTAATTAACCATTTAAAATTTATAGTATTAGATACGCGTATTCCGATCATCAAAGGTCATTATCGATTTATCGTCTTATTTCTTGTGCGAAAACGCGTGAACATGGAATTATGTATGTCCAAGGCCGAACCTTAATGGACCAAACTCCAAAATTCATTGACTACCTCAAGGCCCCCTTGACTCGACAACTGATATATATAGGTATTCACTTCTTATCTAGTTGGCATTTTCATAGAATATTTACGCTTACCTATTGTTTTACTTATTTTTAATAGTCTTCACCTTTTTACCGAAGCGTCGAGAAATATGCATACATAGAAACTATGAATAGATTTTAACTAGGTAGGTACGAACATTTCCAAATTTTCCGTCAAAGCCTCACGTCCTTATTGTTTTTCATTTTGATAAGGTACTGTGGACTTGATGTTGTGTTTTTTAGAATTGGGGAAGAAACGATTTGAAAAACGTTTGTAAGAAAGAGTAGCCTCTTTTTTTTACACTCAACAGCTACTTCCGATCTCGGCGATAGGTACGTTTGAAGTTAAAAGTGCAAGTATGACATTTTGGTGTTATTGTCGGTCGTACGGAGAGTGAGTAACGCGACTGGCGCTACGACATAAAATTTTAAGTAGTACTTTAAAATGTTGAGCCTCTCTTACATTTTGACTTGATGTACGGGACGAATGTGGCGCCTCTTTTATGCCCTAGTGTTTTTCTTCTTAATACCTACTGTGAATGCTGCGTCTCAGAAAGCAAACTCAGTAAAGTCGACATTGCCCAATATGAGATAGGTAAATGGTTGACACGTAGACAAAAATTGATCACTGAAGACATCAGACAGTTATGGCAAATGCTAACAAAAATGCGTAAATTGGGCAGCAAACTACTTTTTAAAGTCGCCCCGCAAATCAAAGTCACCCCGGTTTACGGTACTTTCAAACTTGGAGTTATTTCCTAAACTATGCAATTGTTTTAAAGTGCAGATAAGTTCTGCATTTGGCATATACTGCGGCGTCGACGGCCGCTCGAAGGCTGCGTCCCACGAGCGTTATATAACGCAGCAGACAAACTCGGACGCTCGCCCCGCCTGTGTCTACAGTCTGTGAGGAAAGTGCGATAGCACTTACGTACTAGAGAATCGTGGCCGCCGTCAGCCAATTTGATTCCTAGGCCACTATAGAACCATGTCATAATTAATAAAATTGTTTATCTTCTCACCCGTTTAAGAGTTATAATGCCACAGACAGAAAGATAAACACACACACACACATATAGCGGTCAACATTATAACACCCTACTTTTTGTGTCGGGGGTTAAAAAATAATTTACACATCGACATGTTCAAAGTCAAAGTATCTTTATTCAATTAGGCTATAACAAGCGTTTATATGAAAGTCCAAGAATCTACCACCGATTCGGAAAAACCCTGTTGAGAAGAATCCGGCAAGAAACACTGTTATGTGCTATGGACCATTCAGGAATGTTTGAGTTAGCGCCGCGGACGAGTTAACGCAATCATTACCTTGAACGTATATAATGTTGCTGTATTAGGTATTATGAACCAACATGAAGGTTATATGCGTCTAAGGCACTGGTTGAAAATCAAGCGACGCTTATACGCGTATGAGGCATTAAGCAAAGCGCCGGCAATGAAGACGTTAAGAAGTTGTCGACATAGTAATATGGAGAACTTAGGAAGGTGAACAAAATCCTTCTGAGCCAAAGATCTTCCAGCCCTGTCACGTTAATCGAGGTTGGTTTTCTTAATCCTCTTTCTCCATAGGTGTCGCTTCTATCTTTATTAGGTCTATATCACTATTTATGAGGTCTTTCATAACTGTCATCCATGTTGTTTAGGAGTCTAAGCGAGTCTGGTCCCAAGTTGAGCTGAGGGTTATCAACTTATCAGAGTTAGCTCTCCTAATTAACTCTCTCCAGACCTGTGATGTTGCTTCTATCGTCATTTTGATCTACTAATGTCACTATTTATGAGGACCTTCTTAACTGACATCCACGTTGTTCGGGGTCTACGTGATTTTTGCCTCAAGTTGAGCTACGCGTTATGGGGGCAGCACTCTTAATCTCCAAAGAACTTGCTTATGTCGTCATTGGGTCTATACTATTTATGAGGTCTTTATTAACCGACATCCATATTGTTTAAGAGTCTCAAGTTGGGTTACACGTTATCGGGGTGGCTATCCTGAATTTGCTTCTGTCGTCATTGGGTCTATGCCGCTATTTACGAGGTCTTTACTAACTGACATCCATATTATTTGGGAGTCTACGCGTTTTTGATCTCAAGTTAGGCTACACGTTATATCGGGGTGGCTATCCTGAATTTGCTTCTGTGCTGATTGGGTCTATATCACTATTTATGAGGTCTTTCTTAACTGACATCAATATTGTTTGGGGTTACGCGACTTTGACCCCAAGTTGAGCTACGCGTTATCGGGCTGGCTCTCTTAACCTCCTGAGACCTAGAAAAATTATTGAGTATTTGAATTAGGAATCCTGTTGCTATTTAGTTAAAGTTCAAAGTCAATTTTGAAATGTGTACAAAAATTGTACGCCCCTACGAGGTTAATCTCCAAAGAATCTTCAGTCATCATTGGATTTATGTCACTATTCTTTATTACACGCTGCTATCTAGCTACTAATACGAGGTCTTTCTTAACAGCTGACGTCCATCTCGCTCAGGGAACTACACGATTTCGGGCCCGAGTTGAGCTGAGGGGGTTGAAGGATAATAGTCATAATCAAACATCCAATCTCACGAACAATCAATTATATCTCGATGATTACTTATAATTAAACTATTATGAGCGGTCGCTGACCGCAGTGGGAACGGTGTAAGGCGAGTTTTTGCATACTATACATATATACATTGTGTTATAAGTTATGAGGCATAGGTGTTGTTTCTGGGTGGGGCTTATACGTCATTGTAGCTTGTTGAAGTTTATTAAGCCCCAAATAATTAGGTATAGGAAAAAAATTGTTTTTTTTTCCTTGTTGAGCTTGTCGCTATTATAAATAAGGGCGCGGTTAAAACACGACTTGTGTATAATCATCATCATTCCGCCATGCGTCCTGGGCACAGGCCTCTGCTTAGAATAAGAGGGCTTGGGCCGTAGTTCCCACGCAGCCCCATTGCGGATTGGGAACTTCACACACAGCATTGAATTTCTTCGCAGTTGTGTGCACTGTGTGCGATGTCCTTCACCATAAAGCTCATGGTAAAATTTAAATTTCGCGCGTAAATTCCGAAAAACTCAGAGATCCTCTGCTTGAGATGCAATAGCAATAGGTCAAACTACTAAAATACCACGGCTTTTTTTTATATACTATTATGTCGACTCAAAATGAATAACAAAATAATAAAATAACGCACAACCCGATAATTCAGACCCATGGCATTAATATAAGGGCGGGGGACAAGCCGTGGTGGCCTAATGGTTTGACCTAATGCCTCTGAAACAAAGGGTCGTGGGTTCAAATCCGGCCTCGCACCTCTGAGTTTTTCGGAATTTATGTGCTAAATTATATTTGAAATTTGCCATGAGCTTTACGGTGAAGGAAGGAAATCAACTATACAGACCTGCACACACCTGAGAAGAAATTCAATGGTGTGTGTCAAGTTCCCGATCCGAACTGAGTGTGCGAACTACGGCCCAAGCCCTTTTTTTTTTTATATCACGGGACAATTCACACCAATTGACCTAGTCCCAAAGTAAGCTAGGTAAAGCTTGTGTTATGAGTACTAGGCAACGGATAATTTCATTCCTTTCATTCTGAGAGGAGGCCTGTACCCCGCAGTGGGACTTATATGGGCTGGGATGATGATGATGACAAAGTAACGCCTGAACTTTTTTTTTTTTTTATGTTAGAAAGGCCAGACAAACGAACTAGTGGGTCACCTGATGTTAAATGATCACCACTGTCCATAGACACCCGCAGCGCTTTACGCGATGCCAGTACGTTGTCGGCCCTAAAGGAAAGGGAATAGGGGAAGGGGGTGAGGGAGGGGGAGAGGGAAGGGGTGAGGTATTGGGCCCCCGGCACTCTCACTGACCGTACGAAACGCAAGCAGGATTACTGCTGCTTTACGCCGGTGTTCTGTGAGAGGGTGGTACTGCCTCGGACGAGCCGGCCCATTCGTGATGCAGCGGCTAGCTACAACATGGCTCTACCACTACTAAAACCACTACTATACTTATTAACCATTTACGTTGATTCATGAGTTTTATGTACAATCAAGAGTATTATACACATACATAGTTCCCAATCTGCACTAGGCCCGCGTGGGAACTACGGCCCAAGCCCTCTCATTCAGAAAGGAGGTCTGGGATGATGATGATGATGATATTTATTTAGTAATCACTGACCACGAATTACTGAATTAATTAAGGAAAATATGATTTTAAAATACAACATGTGACTCATCACATCAACAAATAGATTTATGCACAGTTTATGGAAAACAAGACTAACATTGTACTTGTGTTATTTAACCATTTTTGGGGTTCTGTAGCCAGATGGTGCCAATGGGACCCTATTACTGAGACTCCACTGTCTGTCTGTCTCTCCGTCTGGCACAGGGCTCTTTAACTTTTCTAGACACTTAAAAATTTCACTGATTACACAGGGTAATTTTTTTTAATTAGTGCACAAATTTTAATACGCAATACAATACAGTGTCGTTAAAATAACAAATTCAGTATTTTTCGTTATAATATTTATCATTTATTTTATTGTTTTTCATAGTAACTCGACCAATTATTGGATGAATTACTATGAACATCCCAAATTTCAAAATGTAAAAAAAATCACTAACAGATAATTGTGATCTATCAACGATACTGAATCATATTATATCAAAATTTGTGCACTGATTAAAAACTTACCCTGTATAGTACCTGGGCGACCGAGCTCCACTCGGGCTGAAACTCGGTACGAAGCGTTTTCCCAGAGATAAGACCAAGCAAGATCAATTTTTCTTCCCCGAAAACCCCACATACAAAATTTCATCAAAATCGTTGGAGCCGTTTCTGAGATTCTGATTATATATACACCGTGAAATTTTAGTGGTTGTTTTCCCGAAACGAGGTGATTTAGTAACGATTGTACAATCGATTTATAATTACTATTTTGACTAGAGTCAAAAATCCAATTGTGAAAAACGAAAGTCGAAAATGACCGCAAACCAATAGTAACGCTTCGTTGGTACAAGTAGCGTACGATCGTACGATAGGTTTGGTACCAACGAAGCGTTACGCGTTAAGCGTTTGCGGTCATTTTCGACTTTCGTTTTTCACAATTGGATTTTTGACTCTAGTCAAAATAGTAATTATAAATCGATTGTACAATTGATACTAAATCACCTCGTTTCGGGAAAACAACCACTAAAATTTCACGGTGTATAAGTATATACAAGAATTGCTCTTTTAAAGGTATTAGATATATAGATAGGCCGCTATAACAACAAATACTAAAACACAGTTAAAAATTAAAGGTAGTCCATTTGTTTGTTGTATACCTGGAATGGACATAATCTTCATAACGCCGGATGACAAGCAAAACTCACTAAAATTTCTGTCACTGCTCTTCAAAAAGTCGTATCTAGTTAGTAATTTCATACTGAGATACGAGCTTTGTTTTAAGTAGGTATTTGGTACTTAGTGACTTTTGCTTGTCACCCGACGATAAGTTCTGGCATACTTTATCAAGCACAAATTTTATTCATCCTAAGAATAACTGCAGATGAATACTATGTCATCATTTCAGCCGGAAGACGTCCACTGCTGAACATAGGCCTCCTCAATGCTCGCCAAACAGATTGGTCCCGTGCCATCCGCAACCTTAAACAGGGTGTTGCTCCATCTTGTTGGAATACTATGTGAAGTACCATTATTTTAAATTTGTAGAACTAATTCTACAAATTACTTTTTGTTGACTGTACTTGCATTGTTTCCAAAATCACAAAACTGGGTATGCTTGCCTCAATCTGTTGCACTTTGCCTATTAATAAGTTTTTGTCAAAAATTTCATTTTGAACACAAGCTATTTCGCTGACTACTTTTTGTTGACTGTACTTGCATTGTCATCCAACCTAAATAAGTATACCAAATTTCAAGTAAATCCGACAACAGGAAGTGGGTCAAATTCGACTTCTAAGATTTGACCCAAGAATAATAATAAATACCAAAAAAAAAAAACAAACTGGGTGAGCTAAATAAAAGCTTGTAAAAGCTTGTAAAAATATACTGGTCAAAACGCTGAAAAGAAAAAAATTCTTGCATGGCAACCCTCTTGAATTTTTAACTTTCTGTTATTTTAATTATGTGTTTGTTGTTATAGTGGCCACAGTAATAATCGCTGAAAATTTCGAGTGTCTAGCTATTACAGTTCAAGAGATAGAACTCTGTGACAGATGGGACAGACAGACAGCGGAGTCTCAGTAATAGATAATTAGTCTTGTTTTCCGTAAGCTGTGCTTATTACTTTTGTTTTGTTCATGAGCCCTGAGACAGACTGACCGACAGACGGACAGACAGCGAAGTCTCAGTAATAGAGTCCTATTGACACCTTTTGGGTAAATAATCCTAAAAAGTTGAAATTTAGATTTTGTTTATATGCAATAAGAATTTGTTCAAAAATAGAATAAGTTCAGTAAGTAGTCAACCAATTTGATTCCTAGGCCACTATAGAACCATGTCATAATGAATCAATTTGTTTATCTTCTACAATAGTGATTATTGCCTGAAGTACGTCATATGACATCTCGATCTTTACAAACATGTGTCAACGATAATGAATTGAATAGGAAAGGAGTTAGCTTATATACAAGGATCGGACAAACGCCTGTCATTTTGAAAACATAACCCTGTTCCGTACAATAGAGACTTCCTTGTATTGTTACTTACTTACTTACTGCCAGGGCGCAGTGACCCAAAGTGGGTCTTGGCCTCCAACACCACATTACGCCACGCTTTGCGATCTTGAGCCAGCTCTTGCCAGTCTTGGACTCCGAGCTCCAAAAGGTCTTTCAGGACCTCGTCCCTCCAGCGGTACCTAGGACGACCAACCGGCCTACGTCCACTCGGTCGTCCCAAGTACGCTCTCTTCACGGCTCGATCCACTCCCAACCTTTCTACGTGTCCGAGCCACCGGAGTCTGGACCCCTTGGTCTCTCCTATAACATTGGGCTCAGATACCAGGTCCTCAACTTCCTTATTCTTTCTTACCCTCCAGCTACCGTCCTTATATTGTTAGTATAAAATATTATTATTTTATAGATTCATTATACCTACTATAAATACTATAATTTATATGTAACAAATATTTAGCAACAATTAAATAACACGGAATGGTTATGGGTAAACATTACTTTCAAGATTTTTTTACCAAATTTTCAGTTATGAGTGCATAACAACGTGAATTTAGGACCAATTTATCAGTTGAAAAAGTTTATTTTCAGTCTACGGACGTCGTTGGGGCATATATTTTGATCTTTGTCAACATGCCTAAATGACATCTGTAGACTGTGAACAAACTTTTTCGAGTCATAAAAGACCTATCATTAAATGGGAAGATGACTTGAAGATGACCGTAGGTTCAAACTGGAAAAGGGTTGCAAATGACAGATGTCAGTGGAAGGCGTTGGAGGAGGCCTATGCCAAAAGGCATACTGAAATTAGGGATTTTTTATAAACAATCTTTTTATTTAGTACCTGCATTGTATATGTTAATTGAATTTCAGAATAAAGGGCTTTATTATTATTTTAAAAGAGTTCTAAATTCACGTTCTTTATGCTCTCACAACTGAAAAATTGTAAAATATTTTAGTCATTCTTTTTGATTTGCGAAAGTGATTTTATTCCTATAACCATTCAAATGTCATTGAATTGTCGCTCAATACTAAACTTGTTACATATAAATTATGGTATAATAAATCTATAAAATAATAATATTTTTTACTAACAATACAAGAAAGTCTCCATGGTACGGAACAGGGTTATGTTTTCAAAATGACAGGCATTTTTCCAATCCTTGCTTATATATTAATAACTTGAATTGTTACTGTCCGTCTGTCAAAACTTCTTTTGCTTCTCAAGTCATAAACTAATTTATTCATTGATAAACTTATTCACTATAGTGGCCTAGGAATCAAATTGGTTGACTTTACCTATGTAAAAGTAATAGTTTCAGAAGAAATATTTGATTGAGCAAGAGCGATGCATCTGACTGAATGCTTTTGTATGTCTGTCAAGCAGATGTCTGGCTGTTCTTCTCTATAGGTTATCATATGTTACAATCAAATAGCTTAGTGGTAGAGGACCTGACTATGAAGCTTGAGGTACTGGGTTTGATTCCCGGTTGAGGCAAATATTTGTGTGAAAAATATGTTTTTTTGTGTTTGAGTCATGGATGTTTAATATGTATTTAAGAATGCATTTATCTCTCTAAGTATAGTACCCATAGTACAAGCTTTGCTTAGTTTGGAACTAGGTCAATTGTTGTTAATCGTCCCATGATTTATTATTATTATTATACTTCTAAACCGATTCATGTGAAATTTTATAAGCGGGTTAATAGTTACCAATTTTAATTATTACAAATTAATTACAAAATAAATATACAGAAATGCCGATTGTTTTGATTTCAGGTTAGACGTCAGTCAGGTTTGACGTCAGCCATTCCATAATACTAAAAATCCTAGCAATTATATTATTTATCGCAACTATTAGTGACCTTAAACGATCAATGTTACGCTGGAATATTATTTTCTTTACTATTCTGATCTTTAAACGGCGTATTGATACCAATTTATATCCCATAAAACCTCTTATAGGTTAGAAATTAGAATAAGGTTTTGACAGACTTACCTGCATGGAATCGGCACTGATAATCTCCGTTTGAAATTTCTGAGCTAGTTCCAGACTTAGCTTAGTTTTTCCAGTTCCAGTTGCACCCATAATTATCACTAAAGGTAGTTTAGAACCCACAGCCGACCGAAAAGCCATTGTTTATTTTGTTTAGGCTAACGCACGAACTTCAATAACTTTTAATTTCGCTTGACGTTGTCAGTGAGTTTTGACGTTTCTGCTCTACCCAAATGTCAAAACAACGCTGCGTTCCGATTCACACAGGTTTGTTGATAACTTTATTACTATTTTTATACTTCATGTAAATAGGTAGTTATCATGAAAAAAAGGTTGAATGTAATGGGTAATGGGTGATTTATGAAAATTATGAACTACATGTTATGGTTTTATATTTTACTAGCTGTTGGCCGCGATTCCGTCTACGAACAACCCAAGCATAAAAACATAATTTATTGAATCAGGCGCTACTTTGCGGAGGTCCATATTAATGAACTGAAACAATTACTTTCGAAGGTCGCGGGTGAGCAAAGTAATTGTTCCAGTTCATCATAAAAACATAGCCTGCGACCTATTCTCAGACCTACAGACAAAAAATCATAATAAAAAAATCGGTAGGTAAGGCAATTTCGGAGGAGTTTTTTTTTTGTTTTGTTTTGTTTTTTAGTATCAAATATAATAATGTGCTTTAGATAACTAGGTAACCCGTAATAGCAATTAATGTAGGTACTTAAATTAAGTCATCGGGTCCCAAGATACAGGCTCAGCCTAGTTTGGGGCCCACTGGGTACTTACTTTTTATGTAAACGCTTTTACTGTTAATAAATATTTTATTATTTCTTATTTTCTTTCTTAGTTCGATAACGAAAACAGTGACACGAGATTTTTTTATATTAGATTGGTCTTTTAGCAGCCAATGCTTAACTAGCCTGTATGTTGACTGGCAGATAATACCACTAGGCATTAAAGTCCACATTTGCACCCATTGCTATGTGTAGTTATCTGGATATTTTTGCGTTTTAAACACATATTACTTATCCCAGTTTACTCAACTTATGTAATCAATCATTTAAAAAATTATCAATATTGTACTTAGGCACTTACAATCATTACATTCAACTTAAGTAGTTATGTACCTATATACATCATTCTGTATGTGGTTTTCCTTATTGTGTCTAGTTACTAGTGGACTTTAAATCCTGTTAGGTGTTGGACCGTAAGATCGAGGTGTGTAGGTATCTAAGTAAGTAAAATTAAATTAGTCACGAAATACAGGGTTATTTGTAATTCACTAGCATCCTTTCAACCCTAAACTCCTACCACTTAAACAAATGTTTTTTGTTTTACGGCTTTTGTCATAACTTAATATTTTTGGTGTAATAACGTTTTGAAAATTTGAGATTACCTCTTATTTTTACGATACTCTGTGTATTTGTATGGAAAAAAAGTGCTTCATTTTAAAAAGTCGTAAAACAAAAAACATTTGTTTGAGTGATAGGAATTCAGGGTTAAGAGGATGTCAGTGAATTAAAAATAACCCTGTATACCTACCTACACATGTGTAACCGCTATACTTACATGCTCCTAATTTTCAGTGCGCTTAGTATAAGTTTTCCTTCACTTCAATACTTCTCGATCGCGTTTACGTAAAGATTTCAATTCCATGGAAACATGGAAGCGCGCGCGCGGAGACGCTGTCCATGTTTCCCTAGTAATTGAATTTTTTACGTAAACGCGATCGAGAAGTATTTGGTGAAGTAAAAACTTATACTAAGCATACAGGTAACATTCAGCGCTCCAGGCACCGTTGTTAAAAACCGGCCAAGTGCGAGCCGGAGTCGCGCACGAAGGGTTCCGTATTATTATCTATAAAAACGGCAAAAAAACACGTTTGTTGTATGGGAGTCCCCTTAAATATTTGTTTTATTTTAATTTAATTATTTATTTTTTCTTTTCAGCCGAAAGACGTCCACTGCTGAACATAGGCCTCCCCAAAGCTCGCCAAACAGATCGGCCCTGTGCCATCCGCATCCAATGCGTTCCCGCCACCCTCACCCTAAACTGAATATATACTTAACTAAATATTCTGTGAATAATTCAAGCGTCTACCCGTTGCCGTTATCAATATCGAGCAAAAACGATCAAAAAAATCACGTATGTTGTATGGAAGCCCCCTTAAATATTTATTTTATTCTGCTTTTTAGTATTTGTTGTTATAGCGGCAACCGAAATACATCATCTCATCTGTGAAAATTGCAACTGTCTAGCTATCACGGTTCATGAGATACAGCCTGGTGACAGACGGACAGACGGACAGACAGCGGAGCCTCAGTAATAGGGTCCCGTTTTTACACTTTGTGTACGGAACCCTAAAAAACGAAATATAAGCACAATACAAATAATATACATACAGTAACCCAACTCGCACGCACACAGCGGCGCGCGCGTGGGAACTTGCATTGTTTTGTCTGGCGAAGATTGGTTAGCGGCCGTGTAAAACGCTTGGCTGTGTGCGTGCGTCATATGAAGTTGGGTTACTGTATGTATTATTTGTATTGTGGTATAAGCATACTTGATGCATCAGAGGCCCTACCACGAAGTGCATAATTCGAACTTCGTTTTGTGCCGTCCCGCTCACGCTAATATGATTTGACACGAGAGTGAGAGGGATAATACGATACGAACTTCGATTTTCGAATTTCGTAGTAGCGCCTCAGAGAAGATACCTACTAGACTAGACGGGATAACTTTCGCTTCAAACACTTCCTGTAATGTCAGCAAAACCAGAGAACTGATAGACTAACAGCCTAACAGCACATTCGAACAGGCTAGATTTCATGATCATTTAATTTGATCTATTCTATTTATAATTTACGAATTAAGGCATAATAAGTGATCAAACGAACTTACCTGTGATGTTCGATCATTATTATACGAAGTGCTTCGTTCGAAGATATACGAGGGGCGTTCAATATAAAGTGAGAATGAGATGCAAACTCTTTTAATATTACGAAATTAAATACTGGCCGGTAAAGCTAATCTATCTAGCTGATTGCTATGAAAAAAAAAACTAACTGTCTTTTTTTTTAAAAAATATACGGTAATTTCTTTGCAATGCTATTGAGTACGTTAGCGAAAATGGAGAAAATTGAACTGCGCGCCGTTATCAAATACTTGTATTTGAAAAATTTTTCTACGGACCAAGTCAATTTGGATTTGCGAGACACTTTAGGGTCTAATGCTCCTCCGTATTCGACAGTCGCACGTTGGTGCGCCGAATTTAGACGTGGAAGAACATCGACAATGGACGACCCCCGCTCCGGACGCCCTACTACAGCAGTAACTGAAGAAATTGTGAAAAAAGTCGAAAACTCAGTTTTGGCGGATCGTCGTGTCACAGTTCGTTTTATTGCTGAAAATGTAAAGATTTCAACGGGGAGCGTGCATAATATTTTACATGAACGCTTGGGTATGAAAAAGGTATCTGCGCGTTGGGTACCAAGAATGCTTACTGACACGCAAAAACAAACTAGACTAGAGATTTGTCAAGAAGCTTTGAACCTGATGCAGCAAGACCGGGAACTTTTTTTGGCGCGATTTATAACAATGGACGAAACATGGCTCCATCATTACGACCTTGACCGGAACTGCAGTCTATGACATGGAAAAGGCCATCATCTCCAACTCCGAAGAAATTCAAGGTGAGCCCATCTACCGGTAAGGTCATGGGCTCTGTTTTTTGGGATGGTAAAGGGGTATTAATGATTGAGTATCTCGAGCATGGAGCCACTATTACGGGCACTTTATACGCCAAACAAATAGCAACATTGCGCAATGAGATCCGCGAAAAACGGCGAGGTAAACTCTCGAAAGTTGTGCTGTTCCACCAGGACAATGCCCCGGCACACAAGTCCGCCGTTGCAATGGCTGCAATTCGTGATGCTGGGTTCGATATCCTTAAGCATCCTCCGTATTCACCAGATCTCGCTCCCAGTGATTTCTACCTATTTCCGAGATTGAAACAATACCTGAGAGGCCAGAAATTTGAAGACGACGACGCGGTAGTCGCTGCAGTACAAGATTTTTTAAGTACTCAAGATGAGACCTTTTTTTAAAAATGGAATTTTAAGTTTAGAAAAAAGATATACTAAGTGCATTATGCTAAAAGGTGACTATGTCGAAAAATAAAATTTCATTTAGTAAAAGTTGTTTATAACATACTCATTCTCACTTTTTATTGAACGCCCCTAGTATGTTTACCATATCGATAGCCGATAGTTTCGATACTATCGTCTTTTTTGACGCTATACTATCGATAGCATCGATCAAGTTCGATAGTATCGCCTAATTTTCACTATCAATAGTATTACAGCATGTCGATATTTTCGATAGTATTATCACCTATTTCTAGAGGTCATCGATAGCGAAACTATCGCTATCGTAACAACACTGTTCTGTTTTCTGCTCATCAAAAAGTAAGTTGACTTTAATTATATTATTACTGTGTTGTGTGAAATAAGGTAATGAACAACTTTCTTTGGACTTCAGCCCCTGCTTTAAACTACGTGAGATTATGTACTTGTGGTTGTAATAATAAATGTGACTTAAGTGATATTTAATATCGAGTAGACCGCGGTCAAGTTTCACTACCTCATTTTCATTTATTCAAGTCTACAAGGATGGGATAGGGAAAAGAAAATAATTAAAAAACTTCTTTTTTTTTATAGCTAGCCAAGGCAGAGCTTTTATAACTACCCACCAGTACCACACAGGTACAATCCAAATCACAGAATCAAATCCTTAATTTAAATAATCGCCCCCGAACACGAAACAGTATAAAAATCACAATCTTCTAGCCAACTTATCGAAGCTCCGCCTTGCCTTTGCTAGTTTATTTCAATATTTAAAGATTATTTTCGATACACATAATTAAGGAACAAAAACCAAAAAACTTCTCAAATTTCTCATTAATAATAGTACCCAAAAATCAGACGTAAGTACAGTTCGTAATGGCGCCGCTTCAGAAACTGCAGCGCGCAATTTCAAAATTAGGCGGACTCTATCTCGCGCGCTGCATTCTCGGTAGCGCCGCCTGCGCAGCCCGCGGCCGACTATCCACATTACACATACACTATTGCCGACCGCTCTGGCAGATGGTACGCTTACACAGGATACTACACAAAGAAAAAAAATCAAAATTAAACATTAACATGACTTAATCATCCAACCCTTATCTTTATAAAATTTACAAACGAACTTGCTATGTATGTTTTTTTTTTCGATTAGTTTTATATTCATTTGGCAGTGGTGGAAATGTGCCTTGTCACAAAATGTGCAATTTTTTTTTCGCTTTTTCACTATCCCGATCTGTATACGGACTGTAAAGCTGTCATTTCTTACCATTAAACCATTAATAAACTACTGACTTTTTCTTATGTGAAAATTATTTTTTTTTCCTATCACATAAAGAAACCAATTTCACGTGCGGATAACTACACCATTAGGTATTCCGTCCATTATCATTAGATTATCTTTATTATTTATGTCAAGATAAGATTAACAAAAATTAAATGCAGGTACAACATTCGAGAATTCCTAAACTATTCTCCAGTTAAGAAAAAAAAACTAAACGATACTAGAAAAAAAAAATCTTGTTTTATAAAAAAAACCGTCTGACATACACTTATGTACTATACTATATGTACAAGTAGAGCTACTGGAAGATAAACTGCGAATCTTTAACACGATACGACCTCTCGCGTATCGTTACTTAAATCAACGCTATCTCTACATAATATTTTTCACAAAAAATATTTTTGCAACTAATTCGAGTATAAACCTAATTATCATTTATATTTACAAAGCAAGGCACATTCCGCACACAATAAAGCCGAACGGCACGTGCGTCCGGGAGGTCGCGTAGAGACGCGGTACATCACTAACTTACTGCAATAAAAAACCTATCAAGAAATGCAAAATTTACTATAAGTATAGGTACTATATGAGGAACTATGTCGTGGTTATTTCTT
Organism: Archips crataeganus; assembly: GCA_947859365.1. Lineage (NCBI taxonomy): Eukaryota > Metazoa > Arthropoda > Insecta > Lepidoptera > Tortricidae > Archips > Archips crataeganus. The sequence continues at coordinate 17,660,171 of OX402058.1, forward strand.
TATAAATCTCCTTTAGGAATATGTATATGAAATTGTTGTTTTGATTCTGTATCGTTATACAGGTAATCCTTGAGATTATTTACTGAATATCATGTCAAGTGGACACATAAATACGGGATGGGAACTTGAGATGGGGCAACCAGGGGCCTGTTGCATAACAAAGTACAACTAATATTACAAGCGGAACTCTCGCTTCAGCTTCAGTTACATTAACTAGAAAGAGAGTTCCACATGTAATATAAGTTGTACTTCGTTATGCAACAGACCCCAGGCTACGTACTCAATCATTAACGTCCTTAGAAGTCCAAAACAATAACAAAAAAGATAGATAGAGCAAAATACTAGTGAAGAATAGAACGATAAGTTTCGAAAAAATATTTTTTTCACTGTCGCCTCAAAGATATTTGCCTCAGTTGCTCCATCTTGAATTGCCACCCTGTTTATACAATAACAACTATTGCGTTCGTTTCGTCGTAACATACAAATAACGTAAGTTAATATTTATTCTCAAGCGGAGAATTATCTTATTCCATAAGCTATGTCATATTGGTGATTGTATAATGGGAAGCCATGATTGAAATTCTTAGTTGAGTGAATACAATGTACACGGTGTCCTGGGGGCATTTGCGCCAGCATCGCCATTTACGTGACCAACCAGAGGGATGAATCATTTAGGCCTGACAAGGACAGCTGCTAGAGTGAAAACAAAATGCATTCACCGGACTTTGACGTGAATAGCCACTCTTCTAGTCATCACGAAATGGCAATGGCAACGGTTGCAACGCTCCCGGAATCACCTCCAGCTCCATAACCAATCAAATTATATAAACACTTTAAAATGGTCCAATTCTTAGTTAATTCCAAGTGATAAAATAGTGATTCGGAGTTAATTGCGGGACTATACGTAAAAAAACATTTAGTGTTAAAATTTTACAAAATAACAAAACGCTAAAAAACATAAGCGAACTAACTCTAAATGTATTGTTTATGCTTACAGTAATATCAATTAAAACAAATTATCACCGCCTCGACCTGGCGCTCGCCGGTACGAGGTCTGTAATAGAAAACCTACTTATCGGCCCGAAAACATATAATATTGGCCCAGCTTGTCTCCCTTTGCCTGCCGACCACTCCCGAGCTCACCCGACGCCACCCGAGCGCCTCCGAGCCCGCCCGAGCAGCTAACTAATAAATTCATTCCTACCTTCACTCGAATCGTAAATTTATTTACAGCAGACAAACTAATTCGCATCAAACACTTAGATCGTGACACTTAAAACACCATGGTACATTATCAACTATTTTTAATTTATAATAAAAATGGAAGGTACAGTAAAAAATCTTCGTTACTGTTTCGAAACAATACTCAACGAATGTCATACTTTTTTTTGATTATTCAACACGGATTAAATCTGTTATGCGCTATATGTCAACTATTTATACTTTAATGATAATTCAAAACATTTTTAGAGGTATAACCAGTCTACTAGTTCACGAAGCAGTCTGTGTGTTAAGATATTTTACTGAAAACCTAGGAATACACAGTTAACGACAGCTTTATGGCTCACTTTGGCACTGCAAAACATCGTTTGAGCAAAACATTATCACTCCCAGTTATTGATTTCGTACTTTGAACCGTTTCCGCAGAAGCAGAGTAAGCCGTAGAAGCTGATTCATTTTATCAAACAGACTCCCGATCCCGACCAACCGGGGAGGACCCGAGAGTGCGTCCCTGGGCGCTTACACAAGTCGCGCGCCTGGGCCTGCCCAGGGACGAAGCGACTTACGTACCTACAGAGTTAGCACTACAGTGTCACGTCGACGTGGAGGCCGGGGCAGTTCCGCGAAGAATAAGGTATCACCGCCACGCGGGGCGCGCCTCTCAATACCGGTGGCGCGCAGCCACAAACATCCGGAGCTTTTTCAATTTCGCGATCAGTTTGCTTTGCTGTTTCCTGAGGATTTCCCGGGTGGTCTCTTCCTCCCGCAATCTGCGGCAGAGGGATGCGGCCTCGCGCAGGATGACGACTTTAGGAGCGCGCTCCTTGTCCTTAGTTGCGGGTATCTGCTTCTTGAGGTCCTCGAAGAGGTTTTTGAGGCCGATGCGTCGTTGGCGCTCCATGTCGTTGTGGATGGATCGGCGCTCCATCTCGGGGGCTTCGGCCTCGGAGTCTGTGTCAGTGTTGGCGCGGCGGGGGCGGCGGCCGGGGCCGCGCGCGCGGCGGCGCGGCGCCGGCGGCGGCACGAGACGCTTGCGCGCCACCGGCCGCGGCGCCATCGCAGACTCCACCGTGCGCTGAATGTGCTGGCGTTCCTGCGCCGACGGCACACGCGGCAGCGTGTCCGTGCGCACGTGCGAGCTCACAGCGAGTGGCTGCGACGTCCCCAAAGACACCACATCGATTTCCTCCTCTGCAACAAAGGAGAAAAAAATTAAGTTATAATTTCGCGACCTAAGTTTCATGTTTAAAAATGTCGCGATTTTCATTCATAACTAAAATTTATCGAGTCTTAATCACGAACTACTTCCCGCCGCCTTAACCAGGTCTTCGCTACATATTGTTGGAGGCCTACCTACACTGCGTCTTCCGGTCCGTGGAGGCCACTCGAAAACTTTTTGGCCCCATCGGCTATCCGTTCTAACTACTTAAACTGCTGAAATCACCTCGACGTTTCGACTGCATTGCAGCGGGCGTGGTGACGAGTCGACCCTAAGTTTTGTCTGGAAAAGTCGAGCGCTTTCGCGTGACATGTCAAGTGTCAAATCCGACCCGTGCCCTACCCGCATAGCGACGTCCATTGAGCGTTCATTATTCGTGTCGCCATAAAAGGCGGGCGCTGTCATAGACGCATCTATACTGATAGATGTAGCGGGAGATGCGACTGCAGTAGTCAGGTGCGCGGGGCGGGCGAGGGCGTCGACCCCACCCGTACTACCGCAGCGTCTGCCGGCATCGATCCACTGACGTCACGGCGCCTTTCGCGCCAAAACGAGATCGTGCCGCAACTCGCCCGCTCAATGGACAAGGATTACGCTTTCCGCTTTTAATAAACCGCTCCAAATCACCAGTCACGTGACCGATTATACAACACGCCATTTCACGCGCGACATTTTCGTTATAAATAAATCGGGAACGCATCCCGCCTGAATAATTCAACGCTTGTTCTAGCTAGCCGGTTTTATGATAAGCGCGCATCGTAAAAATGCTAGATTTAGAAACTATTCCTGTTTTTCCTGACGGTGATTTATGTTTCTAACGTGGCTTGCTGTGCTTGCTGCGGTGGATAACGTGCGTCTGACATAGTTGGAGAACTTATGTTGGTTTTAAGGATAATTGTATGCATAGCTCGGGTTGGCCGGCCGAAATAACGCATTGGGCGCTATCGGTCAAGGCAAGCCGGTCGCTAGTGTTGCGTTGAGTCGTTTGTGAGAGACGTACGGGGTTGGTTGGCGTCAATTGTTAACTGCCTCAATACGGGCGTCTCTCTATAATCTGCCTGCTTTTTCTAGAACCGAGGCCATAGGGCACAGGACTCCCAAATGAGCAGGACTAAAATATAATACGAAAAATTATAAATGAGTACACTAGAGCACTCCTTATATGGTCATAGACACAAAAAATTAAAATATCCTAATATTTTTCCGAAGATACATCTCAAAAAGCCCACAATTACGCACCGTTCCACTTTTTTGCCACTAATATCAGCACCTACCTATACAATCATAGTACTCAAGGAAATCTCATGTAGGTAGGTAGTGCCATGGAAAACGTTCCGTGTAAGCGGAAACTGCCTGGATTCCCGATCGCGCGTAACAATCGAAGCTCCGATCCTATAAAATGCAATCCGATCAAACCTTACTGACATGCTAACATAGGTAAATGAAGGATATGGAATGTAGAGCTTAAATAGTGCACAAGTTGTCAATGAAGTAAATTAAAAACCGCTTCGCTGCCGTTGTGACGCGTCCGAAAGCATATAAAAGTAGCTTGATCGTGTGCACAGGCTTCGGAATTCAAGCGGTCGACCAACTGATAGCATTTATGAACAGCGCTATGCTATGCGTCCGCGCATGGTTCGCGGAAACCATCGCATGACCACACGATCCGGTTTCAAATAATTATGTCAGCGGCACAATACAGTAGGGCGACACCGTCTCGCGATCCAACAGTCCTTGAGTACACTTTGATTGTTGACTGATGATTACCAGACTTGTTTACAATACGTAAATATGCGCATTAGACTGTTTCTTATCAGTGAAATAATTTCCGCATCGATAAAAAATATCATATGTTTTAAGATAGCGGTGATAGCTCGAGATTTTATAGCGAGAATGGTCTTTAACTGATTAAGGTACGTCCAGCCCTAAACGGTGAACGCTAGCACACCTAGCGACCAAGGACGAGAAATTCCGATTGCATCTCGGTATACTTAATGCTGGAAATAGAAACCAGTTAGCCGGCCAGCTGTTGGCTTACGAAAGCGAACTACGCAATTCGAGTTTACTACGCCGTGAAAAAATTTGCGTATCGGTTTATTATCGCGACGAATTTACGCGCAGACTCGGTTTCCGCGTGGATACAGCGTGGGACAGAATAGGCGCCCGGCCGAATTAGCCGGCACCCACATTAGAAGTGGGCGGCTATTGTGTTCTGGGGATATTTTCACGATATCCCTGGCGCCGGCGCGATTAACGGACACCGCGGTATTTGTTTCAGCCGCGTGTAAGCGATACACCCGGTATTGTCGCGGTGCGCCGCCAGATCCGGTCTAGTGCATATCTATTATATCGCCATCGCTCTAGAGTCTAGACGCGATGCTCAGAACGCCGCCGTTCCAATTTTAAACGATACCAGAGATAATCCGCTTTTTATTGTTCGCTCGACCGGTGCCTATACCGGTGGGGTAAAAATGGTGAGCTCTCTCCGCTTTTTATTGCGGTCTTTGTGTTTTTTTCTTACCCACCAGCTGCTAGATTGCATTTAAGAGATCATATTTTAAATTCCGAACGGAACACTAGCTTAAATAAGGACGGGCTTAACTGATAAGCGCTAGCGTATATAAGCGCATGTTGATTTAAAACTTCTATACAAGCAGAGTGCATTCTAAAATAGATTACTCACTACTTCTTAGTACCTGCTGTTGCAATTTCACCGTGAGAAAGACAATGAGTCATAGACACATAGACTTTATAGCAGCTTAGGCGACGTAATCTCGGTTTAGTGTTTCACAACAGTGCTGGCAGGATTAAAACATATTTTAGACTGGTCGTTAACCAAATTAAGTTAACAGCTACATCGTCATTAAGCAAGTTTGTCGCGATTCAAATTATTATTTCTAAGAGCTATTGAGAGTTAAAACTCGTTTCATTAAGCGGGGTGTCAACGGGCGGCACCATTTAAACGAAAATTCCAAGTTCTGCTTCAATAGCTCTGGTTAAAAAGTTAGAAGTGATGACGTCGGCGTTTTCGTGTTAAACTAATCTCACTGCCGAATCTGGGTTGGCGGGAAAGTATCAGAATTAAAGATTATTATTTCCCTTAAAGGCGGCCTTGGCTTGGGCCAATGCAGAATTAAAGATGGTGCAAAATAGGATTGATGAGTACATCAATATGACAGCAGACGTCAGACGCGACCTGTTAAGGCAGGGGGGCACGCTCCGCCGCGCGCCTGGCGAGGCCAAGTTCACTGGCATTTGCGCGATAATTAAAAATTATCGTGACGCTGCGCACGCCATCTCATAGCAGTCGTAGCGTGCCCACACCGGCTTGCTTCGCAGCAATATACAAGCCGTCGTTAGGCGCGCGATAATGGCGGTAGCGCTGTTTCCAATTCGAATTTGGAACAAAAATTTTAAAAAAGCTGCTCCTTAAATTTAATCTGTAATGGAACGGGTCTCTTTTTAATTGTTCAAGTCGTTCTTTATCAATAAAGATTGCCAGTGACACGCGAGTGATAACACTTTTATTACACAAAGGGATTTCCTCAATACGATAAATGATAAACGCGAAAGATTTATAGTTATGTCCTTGAAGCTACTTCGCCCTTTTTTTATGTAACAACATTCAGGTAAGTATCTAAATCTACATAGTTGCCAACGCAACATTTAGGAATACTAATTAGAACGAACATCCGTTTTCGAATAAGAACTCTGTACTATAAGTTTAATAAAAACTTTTTAATTTCACCACGGAAACCGTTTAGTATTTTAACATTTATTAATTAAGTTTTTTTATGTTGTCATTATCATATCACGTACCTACCTTCCCTCAACTAATTTACTTTTTTTTCTTTGACACTAATTGGAACGCACTTGTAAGATTTTAAAAAGGTAGCGCGGCCATAGACACGCATTTTTTACTCGTCGAAGGAGTTCGATTTTAAAGGTAGGTTAGTTTGCTATTGCGCAAGTGAAAAGTCGGTCATCTGGCCAGTAACCACTAGAGGCGGCTAAAACAGACGATGGTAATTTATGGGCCGAGTATCATGGCGGATCGATCGGTCCGCCATCTCGCGACCTTGGCGAGGTTACACGGAAGTTCACGGGCGCGCGTGCGTGTTAAAAATGTGACGCAAGTTCCCGATTGGCTAATTTGAACAAATATTAATAAATGTTTAGTGTCTCATGTCTGGAATAGACTAAAGTCTGGTCTGGTTGTTGGGTGGATAAATGTGGTTGTGGAATTCAGCATTTGCATAAATTTGTATTTTAAAAATTACTACTTCCTAGTCGGACACTCTTGTCAGAGTGGTCGTGGTTGCGCAGACGAGGTACACGGAAATTACTACATATTTTTAATTTTAATTATTTCAGGCAAGTTAGAATCGTTAAAGGTTATAATTAGAATTATCGTGTTTGTACGAGTGAGAAGTCAATTCGAATGTCGATCAAACTTGAAATAGCTTCAATACGATTCGTAAAAATAAATCCCACACAGACCACGCAAGTATAACTCGACTCATCCAAAAGCAGCACATGACTGCGGCGACGTTTCCGGACAAGTATTCGGTTTAACGCGTGAATGTTGCGTCATTGCTATTATCAGCGTTATCTCAGCAGCACCACGCCCCTAAACGACAGATGAAAACCAGATATTCAAATTTTACGGCTCTTCAAATGTGTCGTTCGCTAATTTACTGTGTGAACGACGCAATGGAAAATTAACAGCAGCGAACGCGTGATTCCACAGCCGATTTGAAAGATCATAAAGCAATATTAAAAGTTATCTTGTTGCCGTGCTACCTAGTTATCAGTCGTCAGCATACTTTAGGTTTTTTCGTGATAAGACAATACGAATTTATGTTAGGGTGTCACATTGCTTATTGTTATCGGCATTGATAAATTGCGAAGGCCACGCTGAGGCCAGGCGCTAGTACCGCGAGGAGGTACATGTACATCACGATATTTCTTACAATCAGTCTACTACACACACGTTGTGATTGTTGAATATCTAAGCGTGCTACTATGCGATAACATCAAGGTCTTTTGCACTACATAACTACACTATGTCGCGTTACATGAATTGTTGAAAATCTTAAACATCACTATTTTACTGCATACACGTATTAGTTAGTAGTATATCATGTCATACTTGTCGCAACGCTATCGCAATGATTAGGTACGTATAATCGAGATCAGGTGTTCGAATGTGTGTCAGGCGGGCTGGTAACCGACGCTGGGTTAGGTTAGGTTAGGCTTCTAAACGATCGCAATATTTAGGTCACTGCTTGAAGTCGAACCGAATCGTACCGCGCAAATTGCTTTAACTACGCGCCTGAGGCCTTTTATTACGTTAGTAACACGATAAAATATAAAATTCCTTACCAATATTTCATACCAAACAGTTTAAATACTTAGCCTGGTTAGCATAAGCAATAACGTTTAAAAATTAAGTCAAAAATTAGCTTCAGCTGACTTAATAGGACTCTATCAAACGTACATTTTTCGCATCCCAAATATAGATGTGGAGAGAATGTTACTATTACGCAGCCTTGGTTTAGACTTAGATTGATATCCACGTATTTTAGGGCAGCCGACCATAGCGGATCTAATGCCCTGAATTGCCCTTAAAGGCTTTACAAATTCAACTGCCTTAGCTCAAAATGTCCTAGTTACCTGGATCTAGTTCACTCAACGCTATTATTCATCACGACCGTGCAATCTGTCAAGATAGTAAGCGCAGGTTGAAACCGCCACTATTTAAAAAAAGGTTATCTCTTGTTAGTTGTTTAGGGTTTCAGGTGCCCTCGATTTAAGAATGACGAGTACATAAGCCACTTACATATTCTTGCGAAATTGATATATTCTAAACTTGAAGGTACTAAAAGTAAATATGTAGTGAAATGCTAGCGTCTCGACTAGATGTGGTATGGTACTGGAACCGTACGCTTTTACTGATAAACATGATTTACAATACAGAGCGCGGCGTTTAACACTCTGCAGTTAAACAACGTTGCAGTAAAGTTCTTCGCGATAAAACAAATCATTACAACGTACACCGAAGTGAATTGGCGCGAAAATGTGACAACTCCGACCATTATGTATGACTTTGCTGCGCGGAGTAGGCTCAAGCGATAAAGGTACGCACGCATGCGCCGTAAAATTTTCGCGCGCACCTACTGAGCTAGTGATGTGACACGGACCGTCTCTAATCATGTAATCGAGTTAAATACTTATTCACACAATGTAGTCGATAGTACATAGTCGAGTCGATATTAAAAAGTCACGTGCGTACGCATGTGAACTTACGTGTCGTTAACTGAAGAAAAAGTAGAAGTTAGTGAACAGTTTTCAATCACGATTGTTGAGACGCTGTCTATCAAAATTGTCATTCGGCCACAACTAGACATGGAAGTACTCATTTCGAACCGGTCTGGCGAGTCGAGCTCCACTCCAATGAAATTTAATTTCATTCCGCTGCATTCTTATACGAGTAACGGTCTAGACATAGCGAGTCTGCCGAGGAAACCGTAAGCCTGAATCGGTTAATTTTGCTACTCCGTAATTAATGATTGATCGATAATTAGCCGCCACGAGTAGTTTTGAGTATTGTAAACAACACCCAGTAGGGCAGTAAGTAACCCAGTGAGTTTACCCATCACGACCTTGCGCATATCGAAGATAACTAAATGCAAAATGCGATTAATATTACAATGTAACTATGCAAACATTCTGCTTGTTGTTGAATGTACTGCTATTAAAATTACCAGACCGCTTTCATTACAACGGGAATTGTCAGTATCGAGTAGTGAGAGCGTTAGATTTTTAATCCGTTCGAAGTCGATTTCTAATCCTCAATCAATTTAGGATCATGTTTGAAATAGTTAAGTGGCTAAAAGGCACGTCTTAGAGCGGGGAGAGAGTATGTTAACCCGCCGCGGCGGGATACATCCAATTCGCAGAGGATGCGTCAAGGACGGGACGTTCGCGGTCGACGCACTACCGACCTGTCCTGGTCTAAACGTGACCTTACGCAAAGGACACTGTAGCATTAATTCCTATTCTAATTAAGCGTGTCAATCCTGCGAGATGAGCTGCCGGCTGCGGAAGGTTGCGCAATTTGACATTAAGGAAGGTTGGGACGTTCAAGGTCGCAATGAACGAAGGTCCCGGAAGAGCGGAGCTGCGGGTGCGTCTAGACGCGGGGGGAGCTTCGGGCGGCGGTCGATACGCGCCGTTTCCCGCGCTGGCGCGGCGCCTGCGCTCTCGCGACATCCCGGTCAACCCAACTTGTCGCTTAAGAAACGTCTCCTGACTCAAAAGGAAAATGTATCGCGGATTGGAAGGCGCCATTGGAGGCATATCCTTGGAAAATTGATGTTATGACGGATGAAATTCATTCGAATTAATCGTAGGCATTTTTCAGGAGAACCTTTTTGCATCCCATAGGCCATCAGTTCTACGAGCGATGTGCCCTGCCCACTGCCACTTGAGTCTGGCGATTCTTCGAGCTATGTCGGTGACTTTAGTTCTAGCGCGGATTTCATCATTTCTTATGCGATCCCGCAGAGAAACTCCGAGCATAGCCCTCTACATTGAAACGTTCTCGAGTAGCGTCCACGGACCGGAAGATAAGATGGAGCGACGACCTGGTTAAGGTTGCAGGATCGCGTTGGATGCGGAGGGCACGGGACAGATCTATTTGGCGAGCCTTGGGGGAGGCCTATGTTCAGCAGTGGACGTCTTTCGGCTGAAATGATGATGATGATGATGATTTATCAGGAAAACTCACGTTAACTGCCGCGAATTTTTTCATTACTGAATTTTACCGCCTCCACCGCCGCACCGTTACCGCCACTCTTTTTTCCCGGCCGGTGCTCTATGCGACCTCTTTCATAGAAGTTAGAATATTACAACCGACACCGGCACCGCTTCCGCTACCGCTGTAAGTGCGTTTGGTGCTTATAATATCTCAAATACATTTCATTTCAAAAAGATAACTAACCTGATTCACAGGAGTCCGATGGTGTTTGTACACCCAGACCGTCGAACTGTTGTCTGGCGAGTGTGTAGGAGTGGTCAGCGGCGACAGCTGCAGAGTCCCGTAGCAAACGCTGTGCGGTGCCCACGACGTCAACAGTATGGCGGAACTGAGGAGGCTCATCACCGTCCATGGAAGGCGGAGTGTCAGGTCTATTAGGAGACATATCCCGTCGTAACAGGCTTTGCCCAGGTGCTGGTGTAGAGGGTCTAATCAGCTCAGACGGGATAAATGTGTTCGTGGGATGCACAGAGTCAACACACGAACCTGCCCACATGCAGTCGTGGTGTACGATGTTTTCTTTGTATTCTTCGGGTTCTTCTTCTTCTTGTTGTTGTGTTTCCATTATTCTCCAGTCCGGATCATCTGCGCTTAGGCTTTCAAGATCGGTCGGTTGAACTAAGTCCATCTCCAGCCGGTCCGCCTCTAACTGACATTCCAGCCAAAATTCTGTTGTCATCTCGATTGAATCGTCTTGTATCGTCTCCCACAAGTCTAATTGTAACATGCTGGCATCGAGCGCTGCCGCCATTTTTATTTATTTCTAAGGACTAACTAGTTTTAAAGCTAAGACGAAATCGTCAGTATCACAGTGCCCCTTATCACAGGGACGATGCGCGCGATGGGTTCAACGCACACCGTCTGGAACAACGAAAAATTATCAATTAAAAGGTTGGTAAAATAAAAAAAAAAGAATTAATTAACATCAATAATATTTAGAAAATTCAAATTCAATTGAAATTAGTTATCAATGAAGAATATTATTATATATACACTAATGAAAGAAAGATGAAGTTCGAAAGTGACTGACACTTGTTTAAGAGTCACTATTAATTAAAATAAATACTAGGCATCTCTATCTATCACTTCTAGTACAGAATCATCGAAAATATAAAATTTAAAACAAAAATAATCAAATAATGTAAGAGTAGTAAGAATCCTTAGTATACCTTGCAATAACTATCACAGAAATAAAACAAGTCACTGTATCCAAGTACACTTTGAAACTCCAGAGAGCAAATCACAACACAAGTCCGAACAAAAAGTTTCAAAAATCTAAAAAAAATATGAAGTCACTTTGTAAGCGGGGGCTGTTGACCCTCGTATTTACAAACAGTCGATGTATCAAGGAACCAAAGGTTTGCTGAACAGGGAAGTGTTCGCACCGAAGCCCGAAACTAGACTGAAGCCTGGATGCCAAACCCAGCTCTTATAAAGACTGACCTGGCCTTGGGACTTATCCCACTTTTGTCTAAAAACAAACACAGGTATGCAAAAAGTACAAAATAACAATTATCGGACTCCATACTTTCTCTATGTACCTATTGTAAGGGCATTTCTACCTGCGCCCATCCTTAGCTCTTGGAATTTTTTGCCCGTCTATGTACCTGCGGATTTCCGCAAAAAGCCATTTTGTTTACAAACGAATATTGGCGCGAAATGAGTATTTTGTTTACCAATAATACGGGCTTCGTTTGAACGAAGCGGCAACTGCTGAATGAACCAGCGTAGTTGTCTCGAACATTTTTCCCGCCATTTCAAATTTTACGTATGGAAATTCATATCATATCTAAAAAATTGGTCACGTTTAGCGTGATTGTTTTTACACATACCTACACAATTAACATATGACATTCATGATTTTGTTTAAACAAAATTTATTTCACATGCAAGTTATTCGATAATTTAAACTGTTTTTTTTAACACAATTTTTTTTGTGATTTTGGGTGACAATTATAGATTATTACGAGAAACCAAGAAAGTGGCTAACATAAACGCGCAAAAATTTCAAAGCGAAGTTACTTGTAGAAAAACTTCGAGCGATCAAAGTAAAGTGAACGCGTTATACAAAAATGAAATTATGTCAATAATAACGTGTAAGGTACACCTATTTATAATAATAATAATAATATATATTTATGCGGATCATAATAACCATAGCTTAGCACCATTTTCAATTTTACACTTCTAATAATCTACGAGTTCTACGAAATATTTATGAAAAATTATAGGCTTTTAAAATTTTTATATGAACTATCAGTCCGCATCTTGATTTATTTAAGAACACATCTACTTTCTATGTAGTTATCAATTTAAAAGTGATGTCTATGGTAAACGCAATTTTATAAATTTACAGTTTTATCTAAATATTTTCATTCATGCACCATTTCATTCATTGTCATATTTAAACATTTCACAACCAAAAATCGAAATTGTGCAATAGGTAGTTTTGTTTTAGTAATGTACTTAATTACTATTTCACAATTTTTGCTAACAATTTGTTGTTAGTTATTGTTTGCCAATGTCGGCATTGTAGTGATTAATTTACGAACTCAAAATTTTTGAGATTTCGATACAATTAAAAGTAAATTTATAAATTTATTTTAAATTAAATATCACTAATCACAAAAATGCATTGTTAAATTAAATTGGGTAGGTAGTTTTAATAAACTGCAGAAAGCGTACGCCGCTTCGCTATAGAATGTGAAGAATTCGGGCGCTGCCGATTCGCAGAAAAGTAGCCACTACTTGACGGCAACGCCCCGCTCTGCAAAGTATAAGTCAACTACTTACGACGAATCGCAATCCAACAACACACAAACAAACACTTATTTATTAACAACCCTACAAGCTACTACCTCAAAGGGACACACGGAAAATTTGAACTCACCAAAAAGTTTGTGCAAAATACGAACCGGCCGCAGCCGGCGAATCACACAAATTTACTAGATTCTTTAGAATCTTCGACAAAGTTTTTTCCGTACACACTGCGTTACACTCACTGAGTCTATGCGGTTGGTTATACAGTGTAAAGTACTAAATACGATACGTCTACCGGGACCTCCAATTGAGTTAGGCAAACACTGAAACATTATTCGTCAGCCGGCCGATTATAAAAGCGCGCGAGCGTCTCTGATGGCGCCGTGGACACGACTAGACGAACGGAACGGAGCGGGCCGCGGCCGGCCGAGAGCCGCCGCGGCGCGGGGCGGCTGCGCAGCGCGGCATCCCCCCGCGCCCGCTCCCGGCACCAAGCCCTTTAGCAAAAACTCTGACAGTACGTTCAAATCTCACCAAAATACCTAAAACATAACCTTTAAACCCATAGATTTGACTATAGAAATTATTACCAAGTTTCTACGGTGAGTAGGAACGTAGTATTCGCGAATTTTGTTGAAGCGTCTCGCGGGGGGACGCTACGCTCGTCGCTGCGAGGAAGGAAATCAGCGGCAAAGAATACGTCGGCGGTGTCGTTGTGTGCGAGAGGCAGGCGGAGGCGCGGAGGCATAGTACTTGGTGTACGACGAACGTACTCCTAGTCTCATTCGGCTGCGAGCCGCTGCGGAGGGAGGTCATGTCGCTCGTCAGTCTAAGCCGGCTGCGGAGATCGCAGAGCAGTCGGTCGACATTCCTCAACCCGGCCGTTTATGGCGCGAAGCGAAAATACCTGAGTCCGTTGTATTGCAACGTATTATTTATTGACAGTCTGTCAACGCGGACAACAAATTAGTGTCTGTAGTCTGCTTTTGGGTCATAGGTAGATCATAGATAAACGAAATTATGCTAGACGTATGTTAGCTTAACTTAGAAATTAGAATGAAGTCTATATAATCTATAAAAACTTTTTAACAAAAAATTAAACCGCCGAAAAAACTGAAAAGCAAAAAATAATACCTTTTTTGTTTGACCTTAATCTAGGTACCAGTTTGAAGTCGGTGCCTCAGCACGAGCCAGGAGGAGTGGAGTGGACAATCGTCTACCTGATTGGCTTCTATCACTCCTCCTGGCTCGTGCTGAGGCACCGACTTCAAACTGGTACCTAGATTAAGGTCAAACAAAAAAAGTATTATTTTTTGCTTTTCAGTTTTTTCGGCGGTTTAATTTTTTGTTAAAAAGTTTTTATTTTATACTTTTTTTTTCCATCCTTGGGGTAATTTTTTTTCCAAATTTATAATACCAACTTCAAGGTATACCCTATCTATCCAATAAAAAAGAATTATGAAAATCAGACTACTCTGTAAAAAGTTAGTCAATCATCCCCTGTTTTCCTACCCTTAGGGTAGGAATATTATTTCCAAATTTAAATGGGACCACCCTTGGGGTATACGCTTTCCAATAAAAAAGAGTCATCAAAATCCGACTACTCTGTAATAAGTTATGCGTGGTCATATAGTACAATCAGTAACTGAACAATCAATTTACCCCTGTTTTTCTACCCTTAGGGTAGGAATATTGTTTCCAAATTTAAATGGGACCACCCTCGGGGTATACGCTTTCCAGTAAAAAAAGAATCATCAAAATCGGACTACTTTGTAAAAAGTTATGCGGGATCATACATTAAAAAAAAAAATATATATATATATATATATATATACACGTCGAATTGAGAACCTCCTCCTTTTGTTTTCGTCGGTTGAAAAAGACATAGTCACTTTTTAGGGTTCCGTAGTCAACCAGGAACCCTTATAGTTTCGCCATGTTTGTCCGTCTGTCTGTCTGTCTGTCCGTCCGAGGCTAAGCTCAGAGACTATTAGTACTAGAAGGCTGTAATTTGGCAAGAATATATATATCAGTCACGCTGATAAAGTAGTTAAATAAAAAAAACTAAAAAAAAAATTTTTACGGTACCTCCCATAGACGTAAAGTGGGGGTGATTTTTTTTTTCGACTAACCCTACAGTGTGGGGTATCATTAGATAGATATTTAAAAATAAATAGGGGTTTGCTAAAACCATTTTTTGATAAATTCAATATTTTCGGAGATATTTACTCCGAAAGTTCAAAATAATGTACCCTCTCTAACTTTTGAACCGCACGTCTAAAAAATATGAAAAAAATCACGTAAGTTAAACTTAATAAAAACTTTCTAGGGAAATACTGCAGATTAGATTAGTTACCCAATTCGCCGATAGATGGCGCTGTACCGCCGACGTTGAAATTCTACATCGCGCTGTTAACCCTAGCGCGCGGTGGGAGTTGAGACCAAAACAACCACATTAATAAAGTATGCAAAGTTTTTTTCGTACCTGCTACGGAACCCTATCTTGGGCGTGTCCGACACGCTCCTGGCCGGTTTTTTATATGTAGTACCAGTAGTTTTATAAAGATGAGTTTTACAAAAATCATATAACAATTCACTTAACGTACGTACATGTATACAAGCAAAAAAAAGAAACATTAAAAATGTATGGTAAGTGAGTAATTATAAAAAAAAAAAATATTCATCATCATCGTTTCAGCCTATACACATCCCACTGCAGGGCACAGGCCTCCTTTCAGAATTAGACGGCTTGGGCCGTAGTTCCCACGCGGGCCCAGTTGGGAACTTCACACACACCACCAAGCTCATCATAAATTTCAAAATTTCGCACTTAAATTCCGAAAAACTCAGAGGTACTTACTTGCCCGGGTTCGAACCCGCTTGAGAGGCCATAGGTCAAACCATAAGGCTGTCACGTCTTAAAAATACCTATCGTTAAATTATTCCTATCATTATATAAACATTTGATTATCATTAAGTAAACCTAGTTCATAGAGGGATGTATAGTCTAACTAGCTGTTGCCCGCGATTCCGTCTGCGAAGAATAGGGGCATAAAAAACAGCCTACGACTTATGCTCAGACCTGCCAAATATAGACAATTAGGTTTCATAAAAATCGGTCAAGCCGTTTCGGAGGAGTTTGATAACAAACACCGTGACACGAGATTTTTATATACTAGACTAGATTAGATAAAATAAGAAGAAAAACTTACGGAATTAAAAAACACCTTGTGTCCAAAAACTACAACAACAAAACACAAACTTTCTTCCGATTAGCACTCCTCTGCACAATTCGTAAAATGACCACATGCTTTTAAATCCAAATCGATTTATACTTATAGCATTCCTAATGATCTGCCAATTATGAACGAGTAACGATAATGAGGTCGGATTCTAGAAATTTACGCGTAAACAATATACTTACACTATTAATTTGACTTCCATTGAGTGATACAAAATTAGTGTATCTTGCTCAGCTAATGATTTAAATATTTATTTATTTGCGCGATTTTCCTGGGTGAATACTATCCTACGTGGGGCTAAATTCAGGAACGGCCCAACACGGTTTGCGAGCGGTAATTCAATCGTTTGGGAGAGGATAGGAATGGGTTGAGCTTGGGATGAGCCTTATTTTCCTGTTAATTCACTTTGTAAATAAATAAATAAATAAACAAATAAATAAGGCTCATCCCAAACTCAGCCCAAACCTCTTGCAAACCAGTGGTGCCAGCACCAGTGGTGCCTGTGGCCAGTGGACCTGGGTTCGATTCCCAGCATTGGTATTTTTTCTGGGTTTTTTTCTGTGCATCCATATTTCAGTTTGTATTTAGTATGAAATATATAGTCTAGATTTAATTTGATTTTGAAACAAGCCGTAGTAGCTTAGCGGTTTGACTTTTGGAATACAAAGTATCGTGGGTTCGAGTCCGGGCTCACACCTATAGAAATAGAAATAGAAATAGAAATAGAAATATTTATTGCATAAACTGTGAGGAGTGTACAAAGTCGACATGTAGTACAAAGTATCAACAGCTACCCGTTACGGGCATACAATATGTTCAGAATACTTATAACCTAAACTACAATATGACAATAACTTGTAGGGACAATAATAATTACAACAACAATGATAACATAATAACCTACCTCTTAAGTTTTTCGAAATTTGTGTACGAAAATACATTTGAATTATTTCTTCCATTAGGTACTTAACTGCAATTACAATTTTAAGCTGTTATTGACAGTATTAGTTAGAGAACAAACAAAATTTAAAAATTGTTAAAAACATGTTTTTCGTATGTATGTACGTATGTATGTAAAACTCTTTATTGTACATAAAACATGAAAATAACTAGTTAACAAGAGATACAGATGTACAAAGGCGAACTTATCCCTTAAAGGGATCTCTTCCAGTTAACCTTGTGTGTTATGTTTATTGTTTACTATCCTACTATTTTAATTATTAAACTAATTAGATTTTTTAATGGGTCTTGTTCCTCGAAATAAATGAATTTACTTTTTTATTTATTTAAATATAGACGGAAGCATTAATATGTATGTAAACAGTCATCACGTCAAAATAAATATGTACAAATCAAAACATACAGTTGTCCTAGATTTTTTTTTAATTGTGAGAGGGAGGCAAACGAGCAAGCGGGTCATCTGATGGAAAATGTGACCACCGCCCCGATATTGATATCAACAACTCAAAGAGAGCCACTGATCTGTTGCCGGCCTTTAAAAAGGAGAGGGAATAGGGGAGAGGGTGGGGGAGAGGTAAGTATTTGACGCCTTGATAACGTATATATATATTTTCAGACTTGACCGTGCACGTTTAGTGTAGATGTCAATGCATGATTATTTAGGTGACGTCACTCCAAAATCGAAATCCAATATGGTGGAACCTACCTACCTAGGAGGCCACTAAACCATAGGTCGCGGGTTCGAGGCAGTTCGAGCCCGGCCTCGCACTCACTTTTTTCGGAATTTATGTGAGTAGGTAATTAATTAACTAATTAACTACCTCGCACAACGTATCAGCATTGCTATACAGCGAGGTAATGCTGCCAGTGTCTTTGGGTCCATGCCGCGGGGGGAACCTTTTGTTAATTTTATTTAGTTTTAGTTTAAGTTAGTTTTATTTTATTTATAATTATAATATTAATTTATTATTGTTATTTTCTCTTAATATTTGTATATGTTAAAAAATATATATTTTATTAACTAATTACAATTCGGTATTAGATTTTCGATGAAGGAAAACCTGTGTATAAGTGCAAAACTATAATGTGCGTGAGTGAAGTTCCCAATCTGCACTGGGTCCATGTGGGAATTGTGGCCCAAGCCCTCTCATTCTGAGAGGAGGCCTGTGCCTTGCTGTGGGACGTATATAGGCTGGGAGGATGATGAGGCATGTCCGCAATGTTACAGCCAATCAAAGCGTCCATGATATATCGAATTCCCACCATCTATTATCCTGAAAATGCTCTAACATAACAATACTTCTTGCTTACTAAGGGCCGTCATAACCGATGATTCAAATATACAGCCTGTACGTAGCAACAGCGCCACCAAAGCAATTTCAAACTTACGCCCTTACAATACAATCGAATACAGAGTACCAGTTTCGTAGTCCTGCATACAACCAGCAACGTAAGTTAAGTGCCAAGACGATATACTGCTTAGATTAAAGCACGTTTTGGGAGGATGTGATATACTTGTGTGGATTGGCGTATGCTTAACGTGACCATTTTTTTGCCGCCTTAAAACGGGACAACGCCGTTTTAAGGTGATTTTGGGCAGAAACGAACTTTTTATTGCAATAATAAACATCTTACCGCCCAATTTTGCATTTATTTTTTAACATCGAAAATGTTTTTTCGATCGCTTGTGTGCCTATAGATAGCCGAGTATAGCCCCCAATTTCGTTCAGAGTGCGACATCGCCCTAGTGTCGTGAGTTTTAGGGCTACGTGAATGATTGAGGTCTCAAAAGATGCCTCTCGGGGAGAGCTACAAGTTTGTGAAAAAGAAATTTAAAAAGTCAAAAATTAAAAGTGCAAAAATGTCGAAAAATGACTGTCTTTATTTCAGAAATGAAAAGCGATATCGAAAAAATGAAAAAGCCCTCGGGGGATTGTGTTGGGCTACAGTTTTCGACCTCTCTATCTTTTACGGTCTAGGTGTCAGGGTGCCCCTTTGTGCAGCGTAGTCTCGTTCGTTTTGAGACGTTATAAATCTTCAAAAATGCCAATATTGTATAAAATTCTAAAAAGTTTCAAAATTGACAAAATCAGGAAAGTCGAATGCAGTGAGTTAATGTCAAAGAAAAGAACTGTTTTTTGCGATGTTGTTTGTTTATTTTTACTTTTTATTTTAAGACGATCTAAATATATTAGGTCTAATCTATTAGATTAGGCATCATACAAAATGAAAAGCCTGCCTAAGTACATTTTCAATGTATATACCCGAAGGTCGTGTAGAGCACGAGATCTGTGAATTTTTTCCTATGCGCAAATATGCTTACCGGGTGACGACTTAAAAAAAATCTTGGCTAGGTATTTTTTAAATATTTACTAGCTGTTGCCCGCGACTCCGTCCGCGTAGAATGGGGGGAGGGGGGGATAAAAAATAGCCTACGACCTATTCTCAGACCTACCGAATACAGAGAAAAAAGTTTCATAAAAATCGGTCGAGCCGTTTGGGAGGAGTTCGGTAACAAACACCGTGACACGAGATTTTTATATACTAGATTAAGTATTTTTAACAATTACTACTAAAGTATAAATCTTCCCAGGTGAATTTTTCACTTCGAGCCCTTATCTTTCAAAACAAACGGTATCGTCATAGCATTAAGGTTCAAATTTAATGTAATGGCTTGAAGCGAAAAATTCACTTGGGAAGATTTATTTTATACTATAACATAGTTTAATTAAACTACGTAGACATTTAATGAGTTTTCTCTTCTGTCCGCAACTTTATCAA
This sequence comes from Archips crataeganus, assembly GCA_947859365.1. NCBI lineage: Eukaryota > Metazoa > Arthropoda > Insecta > Lepidoptera > Tortricidae > Archips > Archips crataeganus. The sequence goes on from OX402058.1 coordinate 17,680,176, forward strand.
AGAAAAATACATGTTCGACTACCGCTTACGTTACGTGCCTTTATTTTGAAATTTTCTGAAAACGGGACATTTTCGCGTCCCCGACTTGTCTTTCGGGACACCGGGACAGAGTACCTGAGAGCGGGACAGTCCCGTTCAAAACGGGACGTATGGTTACATTAGGTTTGCTAGGCATTTAGGGTTCGCGATTCAATATAAGTTGAGTTCAAGGCCACATCCTGTATACTGTATCTACTTGAGTAGGTGCCAAAAGGAAATGGAGGTTGCTTGACCATATTTTGTTGTAGGTTTAAGAACTTTAAGACCACCGCGTTTAACACAAGCGACCGTACCTAAGTATAATTGAATTGACAAGATTTCATATTTCTAAGACTATAATTTGATTCGTTCCCTGTATTCTGTTTGGAAAGAGAAATAAAAATAAAATAAATAAAAAAATAAAGAAATTTTCACTATACTTCATTTAATTTATAGTATTGAAAACCACAACATCATTATATTGCGGCTCGTCAACTATTTCTTACCTAGCAAATAGTGTCTGGGAGACGCAAAATAAAATTGTTTTAAGAGGGTTTATACCTGCTGAGCTGGCAACGTTGCATTTTTGTTAGTTTTTCTCGATTATTCCATAAAAATTGAATGAAAATTAAAAATGTTTTGTATACAAATTGTTCTAATATATAAGTTAATGTGTCTACTGCAATAATAATTCGTGATATGACTTTTATTTTCTTTAAAAACCGTCAGGTAATAATTTATTCGTTATTAAAGAAAATAAAAGTCTATCACGAATTGTTATTGCAGTAGACACATTAACTTATATATTAGAACAATTTGTATACAAAAGATTTTTAATTTTCATTCAATTTTTATGGAATAATCGAGAAAAACTAACAAAAATGCAACGTTGCCAGCTCAGCAGGTATAAACCCTCTTAATGTCACTTTATTTGCGTGTCGTCAATTGGGGATGTCTATTTTTATGCAATGTATAGAAAATCGAAAACCATTTCGAGAGAAATGCTTTTTAAATCGTTCTCTGTAGTTATTTAATTTTAATATTATGTAATGAATTTATTATATAACAAATAAGCAATGGGGGGAGGCCTTTGCCCAGCAGTGGGACACTTCTCCAGGCTAATTAATAATAATAATAATAATAAAATAAGCAATGACCTTCATTTGGCATTGGTGTAAATTGCGTGACCGGTTCAAGTCGTACTTTATTCTGTGTGGTTAGAATTCTACACAATTTACGCGTGGATTATAACTACGGAGTTTGATTTGGACCCGCTGTCTGACATCTAGCACTTTGTCAGTGCCAGTAAAGTGACACAGTGTATAGTGTACCACTACGCAAAAACTAATTAAAGGGGTTGCCGTATCGTACGCATTTAGATAGATTTAGAAATTTGGCATTGTGGGAGCCCTCAATTATAATCTGACGTCATCAACTAAAATAGTTTCAATAATAAATTTTGAAAAAAGTAGAGAACTAAAGACAAAATATTGAAATTAGTTTCTTACAAAAAAAAATATAAATACCACTGATAATTTTTTTTAGACATTTCCAATTGTTACTGTAGTACAAATTGTAAAGAGATATAGTTCACGAGCCGCAATATAATGTTGTTGTGGTTTATAATTCTAAATTAAATGGAGTATAGGATTACCTACTAATTAATTTATTACATTTTTTTTAAGATGTGCTTACTCTAAAAGGGCATAACTCCAAAACTACCACACTTAGATCCATTACTTTTGTCCAGTCTCTATTAAAAAAAAAGTAATGACGTAAATCTGACGTTGCTAGGTTGTTATCAAATTTAAAATTATTACAGTTTTTTTCTGGCGAAAAGGCCAAAGGAAACATATCTATTCTGTGATAGTATTGGTAAATTCAGATATAATTTTTAATACCTTGTATTTTTTTTAAATATGGAGAAATTAATTATAATAAATATTTTTCAGTGTTTAGGAGGCTCTTTCGATTCCTGTAGTAATTTTCAGGTGTCAAAAAAATGAAATCTCGTTAATTGCCGCTGTTATTATGCGTCATACAGATATTACTGTTCCATAATTCCATATCTTCCTTCCTAGTCGGACTCTCTTGTCAGAGTGGTCGTGGTTGCGCAGACGAGGTACACGGAGTGATGTTCGGTGGGTCGCAGACTTTTTCGAGGACTGCCCTCTTAGCAATTTGCTTCCATTTCTGCCGGTTAGAGGCGTTGCGAGTACACTGGACCATGGTGGACTCAGTAGCTTTTTTAATCAGGTCAGTCCAGCGAGTTGGTGAGACGGATAATTCCATATCCATAGGTACTATTCCATACTAATATCATAAATGCGAAACTGTCTCTGTCTGTCTATTACCTCTTCACTGGGAGGAGGCCTGTGCTCTGAAGTGGGACGTATATAGGCTACAATGATGTTATCGATAAAACACTGAAAAAAGTCTTGAAAAAAATCATAAATACCATGCCGCTCACATAACTCGAACTATGTTTCATTTAGTCGCCGTCGCGTCGCGTCGCCGGTCGCCTTACCAGTGCGTTGTCGGCCTTAGGGCCTTAGGGCCGACAACGCACTGGCATCGCGTAAAGTGCCTGCGAGTGTCTATGGACAGTGGTGATCATTTAACATCAGGTGACCCACTAGTTCGTTTGTCTAGCCTCTGTAACATAAAAAAAATGCCCGTAATTAGGTACCGACTTTACTTCTTCTCGGCTGGGGAAACCCAATGTAAGTATTGGTCATTGTTTGTTTTTACAGTAGTATAGTAACCCTGTACTTAATGTTATCTCTTAAGCTGGGTAAGGGACGCTAAACAATAGCTTCACTAAAGTTCAGATTACAGGTAATGGAAGAGGTTTTCCCAAAAACTGTCAATTATAAACTATACCCTGTCTATTTTAACGACCGCTTTAACCTAGTTGGTAGTGACCCTGCCTACGAAGCAAGAGGTCCTGGGTTCAAATCCCGGTAAGGGCATTTATTTGCAAGTTAAGTATGAAGTATCTTTTTCTATTTATTTTTTTATTTTCTTCAACTTCATTTTTTTTTTTATTACTTTTACGGTCATCCCGTGAAACCATATATTTCAAACTAAATACAAACTGAAATATAGATGCACAGAAAAAACCCCAGAAAAAAGACCAGTGCTGGGAATCGAACCCAGGTCCTCAGCGTGCTGCGTGCTTACCCCTAGAGTATGGGAAAGATTCGTCGCTAACTTCTAGACCAGTGATGGTGTAGGGGTAAGCACGCAGCACGGAACGCTGAGGACCTGGGTTCGATTCCCAGCATTGGTCTTTTTTCTGTGCATCTATATTTCAGTTTGTATTTAGTTTGAAATATATGGCATTTATTTGTGTGATGAGCACGAATATTTGTTCCTGAGTTATGGATGTTTTCTATGTATTTAAGTATTTATTTATCTATATAATCAAAAGGGAGAAGTCGTGCGCACTAATCACTTAGCAAACAAATACTGTCACTTTCCAGTAGGCTTAATGCTCTAAGACAAGTGGTTATGTGACACATGAAAGATAAAGATATTGTTAGGGCCGGCGCTCACTGACAGCATGGCACGGCATGGCACGGCAAAGGATTTTATTACTATCAAGTTATTTTGAATCTTATTCTTGATCTTAACGACCGCTTTAGCCTAGTTGGTAGTGACCCTGCCTACGAAGCAAGAGGTCCTGGGTTCAAATGCCGGTAAGGGCATTTATTTGTGTGATGAGCACGAATATTTGTTCCTGAGTTATGGATGTTTTCTATGTATTTAAGTATTTATTTATCTATATAAGTATGTTTATCGTCGTCTAGTACCCATAGTACAAGCTTTGCTTAGTTTGGGACAAGGTCGATTTGTGTAAGATTGTCCCCTAATATTTATTTTATTTATTTATTTTTATTTCAATGAGTTTAGAATTCATGTTACTTTATTTCGATACCACGATGCCGCGACGTGCCGAGGGATGCTGCGGTAAAATTCGTATGTAACCTGCCGTGCCATGCCGTGCCATGCCGTCAGTGAGCGCCGGCCCTTAAACAAACTCTCGCCTCGAACCTTCTTGACGAATTTTAAAAAGAAATCATAATCAAATTAGGAAGCAACACACTGGATAACCACTTAATACTCATTCAATTTAATGGTATTGTCTTTTAAATGATACGAAACAGCGCACTAGCTCTAGAGAAATTAATTAAATAAATAAATAAATAAATAAATAAATATTAGACCTAGACCCAAACTAAGCAAAGCTTGTACTATGGGTACTAGACGACGATAAACATACTTATATAGACAAATAAATACTTAAATACATAGAAAACATCCATAACTCAGGAACAAATATCCGTGCTCATCACACAAATAAATGCCCTTACCGGGATTTGAACCCAGGACCTCTTGCTACGTAGGCAGGGTCACTACCAACTAGGCTAAAGCGGTCGTTAATTATCAGAAGAAGGCTCCCTTAAAGTTAACGGAAATCAAAAAACACGGTCTCTATACTCTGTCTATTTCACAGAGTTAGTACTAGAAAAACAGAGAATGCACGTAATTGGTCAACGATAAGGACGATGCACCGGCACATACATCCCACCCACTGCAGGGAACATATTTAAATATTATTATCTACTACTTTAAATTACATAATTATGATTAATAGATGAATAAACATGACATGTAATTATTTGAGGTGCCACGAGAAAACCCTATTACTGAGGCTCCGCTGTCCGTCTGTCTGTCTGTCTGTCTGTCCGTCTGACACCAGGCTATATCTCGAGAACCGTGATAGCTAGACAGTTGAAATTTTCACATATGATGTATTTCGGTTGCCGCTATAACAAAAAATACTAAAAAATGGAATAAAATAAATATTTAAGGGCTCCCATACAACAAACGTGATTTTTTTGCTCGTTTTGCTCGATATTGATAACGGCAACAGGTAGACGCTTGAAATATTCACAGAATATTTAATTACCTCTGTATATTGACTTTAAAAATAAATCATTAAATTAAAATAAAAAAATATTTAAGGGGGGCTCCCATACAACAAACGTGATTTTTATAGATAATCGTTCGGAACCCTTCGTGCGCGAGTCCGACTCGCACTTGACCGGTTTTTGTGATTCGATTTGTTTTATGTTTGTCATTTCAAAAAATATGTCACAGAGAAACCTTGTTAAAAACTCGATTTACAAAAGTTGAATTACAAAATTTCGAGCATTGCGTTATTGCTGTTTGAATAAAATAGATAACCTCAGTTAATTTATTTTTCACACCACCTGCTCGACAATGCCTTATTATATATCATGCAAACCTCTCTCAAAGTAAATCATTATAGCCCTTGGCTTTCGTCGGGGCGTAATGTTGTACTGAATTTCATTATAACCCGCCGGGCAGTAACGTGATTCTCACTTCTCGCAGTTCTTATTGGTATGCACTTAAAGTCTAATTTCAAAATCGCCCGGCGTGCAGGCCGGCGCGCAGCTCGTGCACGTGCTGGTCGCGGCGGCGCAGCCCGCGCTGCTGCTGGTGCTGGTGCTCAACGTGCCCAGCCCCGCGGTGCCCGCGGGGGCCGCGCCGCGCCTTATTTATTTGCAGTTCCGCGGCCGAACAAAAACAAAGTCAAATACTTAAACAAAAGCCGCGAGTGTTTCAATACGCTGCAATTTTATGTATCAAAACTGCAAAAGATATTAAGAAAATATCGAGCGACGAAAGTGATTTGACTCCTGATTCCATTAAATTAGACGCCTTAGGATCACTTGCACAGTTCAGGGTAAAAAAATTAAATCGGTAACACTGGGTTAAGAATGACAGTTCCATACATTTTGACACTTGTTAACCCTGGGTTAGCAGTTAACTCGCTCGGAGTTAAGTAGCTAACCCAGGTCTGCGCGAGCCGGCCTTAGAAATTGTTAATAATGTAAACCAATAGTAACGCTTCGTTGGTACCTAACCTATCGTACGATCGTACGCTACTTGTACCAACGAAGCGTTACTATTGGTTTGCGGTCATTTTCGACTTCCGTTTTTCACAATTGGATTTTTGACTCTAGTCAAAATAGTAATTATAAATCGATTGTACAATCGAAACTAAATCACCTCGTTTTGGGAAAACAACCACTAAAATTTCACGGTGTATAAAGCTGAAGAGTTTGTTTGTTTGTTTGTTTGTTTGTTTGAACGCGCTAATCTCAGGAACTACTGCTCCGATTTGAAAAATTATTTCAGTGTTAGATAGCTCATTTATCGAGGAAGGCTATAGGCTATATATCATCATGCTAACTCCAATAGGAGCGGAGCGGAGCGGAAGAATGTTTCAAAATCGGGGGTTTTCAAGTAAAACTTCTATAGGCGCTAATCTCAGGAACTCTGCTCCGATTTGAAAAATTCTTTCAGTGTTAGATAGCCCATTTATCGAGGAAGGCTGTAGGCTATAATTACATCATCACGCTAACACCAATAGGAGCGGAGCGGAGCGGAAGAATGTTTCAAAATCGGGGGTTTTGAAGTAAAACTTCTATATAGGCGCTAATCTCAGGAACTACTACTCCGATTTGAACAATTCTTTCAGTGTTAACACCAGGGGGGTGGGGGGGGTGTTGAGGGGGGTGAGGGTGCGGGGGTGGTGTGCGGGAGTTTTAAGGGGGGGATGAACATTTCATTGATTTTGCCGTAGGATGCACCGTTTTCAAGATATTTGTCAAAAACACCAAGGGGGGGTGAGGGGGGGGGTGATGGTGCGGGGGAGGGGGTGCGGGGGCTTCGGAGGGGGGATTAAAATTTCATTGATTTGCACCGTTTTCAAGATATTTGACAAAAAAAAACTTGAAGTAAAACTTCTATAGGGCACGCTTGACTTGGGATGGGACGAACGCGGGTGCGCTGTGTGGGAGGGCGTGCAGGGGGTGCGGAGGGGTGCGGGGGGGGTTCGGGGTTGCTGTGCGGGGGGAGTGCGGGAGGGAGCGGGTTGGAGGGTGCGGGGGGGTGAACTAAAGAGAGCCATAATTGATGAAAAAGCAAATTGGATAAAAAAAATAAGCTGCCCAAATTACTAATTACACGCGGACGGAGTCGCGGGCAAAAGCTAGTACCTACCTAAAATGATAAAGTCTTTTCCATTGACGACTTGATTTACAACCGTCAAACCTCATCACGGCAATACAGATTTAATTTCCATTTCCGAGCCGCACAGGGGACTGATTATAGAAATCACATCACTCGAAAAAACCATTCAAAAGTGACGAAAAATTATGCTGAATTGGAAATAAATAAATTATTCCTCTGTCTGCAAAGAATTCGTCTATCGCTATGCCATGAGAACTGTGCAAAATTCCTGGATAAAAATTATCTTATGTTCCAAGGTCTTTAAACTATCGCACTACCAAATTTCTTATAAATCGGTCCAGCGGGTCAAGCGTGAAGGGGTGACAGACCGACATTCAGACGGGCACAATTTCGCATTTATAATATTGGTATGGAGTATGGATTGACAGTTGTTCTTAAAATGCTTTGTAGAATGCATGAAATGTATTCTGTAACTTAATAATGATGAAATTATAATCTGTTTTTAGAAAAAATGTCTTTATGCCAAGTTACTTGCGGCGCATTCTTCTGGGCACACGGTCTCTCTGAAAACGCTGGTAGACTCAAAAGTATATGTAAACGAGCCCTTAACGACCTACTAATAGAAATAAATTTTTGATTTTCATTTTTGATAATAAATAACACACGCTTCTATCCTGTCAAAGTTGCCTAACGAAAGTCTTCACTCTGCGCTACTGTTCATAGTACAAGAATTTTTGCCGCTCGACTGGTATTTTCGAGTGACATGACTTCAAGAATCGGCCCCCAGTTTGTCGAACCTCTGGGTCTTAAAAAAAAACTGAACCATCGAATCTTTTAAAACCCAAGTTTTGGCCAAAACCCGTTCCCGTGAATGGCTTCGATGATTTATTAACATTCCCGTACGTTGTTTTGTTAATATTCGTCGATGCTAATTACTGTGTACATAAATTAAGCAAAAAGTGTTGGTAATGGTCGGTCGATTTCTCTTGGGTTCAATATTATTAAACTTTAATCTTCTTTTGGGATTAGTGAAATGCAGATTTTTTTATAACTACATACGTACTTACTAAGTTTTTCGGGTGCTACGAACGCGTGCGCGGGCATGCTAGAATTAATTGACAATATGCTGCGCACGGATAAACAAATTTAAAAAAAAAATCTTTGATGTCGTTGAGCAAATGGAAGGATAGTTTTATGAGCGCGCGCAGAGAGAGAGTGGTCTGGGGTTCCGAGTTCAGAGTTCTGCGTTCTTTCGATTGTACTGAGTCTCATACGATAACTCACACAGCAGGCAACTGGAACTCTCGAGCGGTCAAAACACAAAACTCGGAACTCGGAACTCCAGACCGCTCTCTGTCTAAGTTTGCAAGAGGAAAACAATTACATAAAAGAAAGGCTACTTCACCCAGTACCTGAATAGTATATCTAGGTATACTATACTAGGTATACCTAGGTATACTACTCAGGTATTGGGTGAAGTGGCCTTTCTTTAGTTTAATTGTTTTACTTGGCAGTTTTTGCACTGTTGCAAATTTAGAAAGGATTTAAAACTATCCTTCTATTCCAATATTGCTTCCTTCGAGTTCGAGAAACTTCTAATGTTTAAAAACTTGATAATATTCACAGCAATCTGGGCCCAATTGCATAACAAAGTACAACTTATATTACAAGCGGAGCTCCCTTTTTAGTTAATATAACTGAAGCGAGAGTTCCGCTTGTAATATTAGTTGTAATTTGTTATGCAATTGGGCCCTGGTCAAAAGGGTACACAAAGAAACGGACTATAGCACAAAACGATAATTATTGTTTGTTTAATTATAATGGTACACAGTACAATATAATACCCATTATAGAATAAAACGAGTGTAATTACAGGAACCTGAATCACAAACCAGGGTGGAACCTTTTTTCAACCAATTTCACGATGATTTCTTTGGCAGATGTATGGAATGTCAACATGACATTTGCTATGAAAAGGGTTCACCTTGGTATGTGATTCAGTTTCTTTGACTGTACCAATATGTATTAATTGCGAGAGGATAGGGATGGGTTGAGCTTGGGATGAGCCTTATTTTCCTGTTAATTCACTTTGTATATAAATAAATGAATAAATAAAATGGAATGGAATTACTACGTGTTTTGATTTATTACTGTAATAAATAAATAATTAAATTTATTAAATTTGTTAGTCCCACTGCAGGGCACAGGCCTCCTCTCAGAATGAAAGGGCAAGGGGCCGTAGTTCCCACGCGAGCCCAGTGCGGATTGGGAACTTCGCTAACACCATTGAATTTCTTCTCACGTGTGAGTAGATTTCCTCATCATGTTTTCCTTCACCGTAAAGCTCATGGTAAATTTCAAATTACGAGCTACCTTTGAAAACAAACTCAAACTTCTAAACTATTGAGTTCATTGAAAATTAGCCCCCGGACATCGAAAATCGAGGCCTCGAAGAATCACCCTAAACTACGTCCCCGTTAATTCTACTGCGTCAAACTAACGACTCCTACCTAATTCAAATAGACAAGAAAATAATACTTTTTCAAACACAGCAAACTTTCGCTTCCTGCTCTCACCCTTACTTATTGTTAGTGGATAACAAAAAAAGATGGCACTGCCCTGATGGTTAACCCTTTTGTAGTTTGGTTTAGTTGCTTAAATCGGTTAAGGCAGACGGGATGTTATTTTATGGGTTCTAAAAAAAAACCCAAAAAAAACTTTGATTAAATAAGAACTTTGATTTTTTCTATGGCAAGCTAGTGGCGCTAGTATCGCGAGTTTTGACTTGACAACTTCGACATTTGCGTCAGGTTTCGGGTAACGTCAAATTTCGCGATACTATCGCCATCTAGCGATTCCTGTCAGAAAACCGAAACATTGACCTTTGCTATAGCCGCTCTTCATTCGTCAATGGTAGTGTTTGTTCCTTTATATTTTAGCCAGGGCCGTATTTAAAGCCATCGAGGTCTTGGGGCAACTGAGGAGTTGGTGCCAAAAAATAAAGATTATTAAAAAATGATTATTAAGTGATTATTATCAAGTGGCTCCCAATCCGCCTTCGCCGTAATTCACACATTCTACACCTTCTCTACGGCATTCTTTTTAATCCTGCAGCTCCCTGCTACCTCAATGAGCGATTTAACTATGTTACTTCTGTTCGATGCTCTCAGAACTTTCTTCTTACTGTCCCTCTTTCCAATTCTAAATTTTATGTGTACTCTTTTACTGTCCAGGCTATTCGGTTATGGAACTCCCTACCGATAGACCTACGGCGTGCTAAATCTTTGCCCATTTTTAAATCTATGCTTAAGCAACACTATGTTTTATCCTGTGCTTGAAAATTGTATTATTGTGTCCATTTATTTACAAGTAAATTGTGTATCACTTATTTATGTATGTTTTATGATGTGTATTATTAGATGTATTCAGTTGTTTTAATAAAATGTTTGTTTTTTATTATTATTTATTAATTTTTTTATTGCACCACCTGCTGAAATGCATTCCTTGCTTTCTTTCTTTCTTTTTTAAAGGCTGCCTGGAAGAGATCGCTTCGAAGCGATAAGGCCGCCCATTGCTTACCTTATTTCTTTTTTTTCATGTACTTGTTGTCTGTATTGTATTATTTGTGGTGTACAATAAAGAGTCATTGTATTGTATTGTATTGTATTGTATTATTTTTTAATTATTGTTCTTTTCTTCTTTTCTGAATGCGGCCCTGTTTGTAGCCTGAATAGTAAGTACCTAAATTACCGATGGAAAAAAACCCAAACAAGAAAAGATTGAGAAATATTAAGGAAAGATTGTAGATTTAAATACCGGCAACGGACTAGGTAGCACTTGAGGTGGCTGGTTCTTATATTGTTATTATTTCTGGTTCTTTATTATTGATACCGGTGGTCCCTTACGCTCCGACGACCCGCTTTCCCGTTTATCTTCCACTATTAATAAAAAGGACCTCCTGCTTCTAGCCTCCTCGTCACGATCAAATATGTATAGTATAAATCTTCCCAGGTGAATTTTTCGCTTCGAGCCATTACATTAAATTTGAACCTTAATACTATGACGATACCGTTTGTTTTGAAAGATAAGGGCTCAAAGCGAAAAATTCACCTGGGAAGATTTATACTAGACATTGCCGAGCAAAAATAATGGATCAATTTTCATACAACTTTGTATCAAAAGCGAGCCGTGAATTTTTTTCGCTAGCGTACAGTTTACCTTTTAAGTCGATGGTGAACACAAATAAAAATATACTCGAACGTGAATCATCATCATCATCATCCCAGCCTATATACGTCCCACTGCAGGGCACAGGCCTCCTCTCCGAATGAGAGGGTTTGAGCCGTAGTTCCCACGCGGGCCCAGTGCGGATTGGGAACTTCACATACACCATTGAATTTCTTCGCAGGTGTATGCAGGTTTCCTCACGATGTTTTCATTCACCGTAAAGCTCATGGTAAATTACAAATGTAATTTCGCACATAAATTCCGAAAAATTCAGAGGTGCGAGCCGGGATCTGAACCCACGACCCTCTGCTTGAGAAGCCATAGGTCAAATCACTAGGCCACCACGGCTTTTCAATTAACTCACGGAACCCTAAAAGCAACAAGTGTTCTTGATGAGCGTCAACATTAAAAATAGGGTTGACATCCTGTCGTTTCTAGCTAGGGTTGCAACCACTTGCAATATTTTATTATTATTTTGACGAATCCGACGTCTATCGCCGTAGACATAATGGAATTATTAACTTCGGATTAATCTTCATCTAAATATAGTTATGATTTGGGGTTGCCGGTCGTTAACCGGGCAATAAGATTAAGAAATAAAAGAGTCAACATGTCAAATGAATTAAAATTAAATCAGGGTCGAACTTTTTATGTGGCACCTAAGCAATTTAAAATTTAACGATCGCTAAAAAGTTACACTTAACAAAAGTTAGTATTAGTATTGCAATGGACACTTCCACAAGGACAGGACAGGACTTAGGCGAATTGTACATCCAGTAAGGTTATTTCTAGGATAGTTTTTATTTCAATTGTAATTTATATTATGTTGTTTTATTAAATAATTATTTTTAAACATTTGTTTTAATTAAGTACATAATGTTATGTAAGTCTAATCTTCAGCACACAAATGGAGCATTACCTAATTGTCGCCGATAATTTATCTGTGGCAACACGCCGTATCTTGCCACCTTGACTTGGAATCTAATTTAAAAAGTTATCGTTCTAATTTAAAAAAATCGATATTTGAATCCTTTCAATATTTTAATACATTCGTTTATATTTCTTGGTTTGCCTCGTTGCCACTGTCCATTCTCCGGCACCTACCAAGTGGCTAAGGAAGCCTATATCTGTGGGCCAAGCCCAGCTTTCAGCTTAACCGTTTTTTTTCCAACCTCAGCTATGTGTTTTGGAGCGCAAAAAAAAGGATAGATCTTTTTACTCCCATTTAAATACTTAAATACTTTCCATGGCTCTCGTAACATAGTTCATTGTTAATTAACTACAATCGTCTGAACAATTAAATAGGTGATTTATTTAACTACTAGTTAATTATGTTTACATTAGACAAATTTGTTTTTACTTCATTCTAAATGGCAAGAGATAGTTTCGAAGCTATCAAAACCAGAGGAGAGTCCAGCCTTCTACACTGTCTACACTATCTCAAATTGGGATAGGCTACTTTTACACGGGGAAAGTACAAAATTCCCGCGGGAAGCGATGAAATGCACGATGCGCGATGTTGTGGATAACGCTGGTTAACAAACGCAAAGAAATATTATGAGAAATAAAGCAATGACGATAGTTTCTGAGAGGAGGCCTGAGCCCAGCAGTGAGACGTATATATTCTGATGATGGCGATGATAATGATGATGTATCGAGAGCAATATGAAAACGCAGGACCTAACTCCTGTGACAACCGAGTAAAAGTTTCCGGAAACTTTCTAGAACTATCCAGCATTTTTGAGATTGTTCTGCAATTTGTATACTACTACTTAGAGTAAACTCCGTGGTAAATCGTCTCCCTAACCCTGACGTGACATTTACATACAACTTCAACTTCTCAAAGGGGAAAGGAATCACTCGAGAAATGCATCCAACCCTAACAAGCGAATTGAAAACAAAAAAACATTTCAAAGTCGAAGTTAAAAAGGTCAATGACTACGACTACCCTAATAAATAATTTACCTATACAAAAATCACGCAACGGGGTGCGCAAGCGCCGGTCCTATGACAAATTGTCACAACAGGAAGAGATTATGGCCATTATGTAGCGACGTGTCCCTAATCCCTGTTATTTGGTTTGGCATTCAAATGTACGGAAGGGCGTTAGGGTGTTTAAGTAACGGTTAATTTCAAGGGTTGTTTTTGGTTGATACTGATAACGGCAGTTTTTTTCTATGAAACAACATTTTGTAATTAAGTTCGGAGAGACTCGAAGCTTTTAGCCCGAAATGTAAAGCCCCAGGGCGCTTGTGCACTTCAAGGAATTTTACTGTCCGGCATCCGATTTTTTACTGTCCGTTTTTCATGCCACACCATGAAAAAAACGGATGGTTGGTTTGTGCACATGTCCGTCTCTTCTCGAAGGTGCGGCGCAGTTAAAGGGTTATCTTAAAAACTACACGCCATGCCCGCGTAATTACGCTTTGAACCATGAGCTTCCTGGAACATCGACAGTTGCTTGCTTTATTACCTACTTTACGCACGAAGATGTAGAAGACAAAAAGAATTTTGGGTTCATCCCCTTATAAGTGAATACCTGATAACCATTGACGTACAATAAAACAACTAGACTCCCAATCACGCTCAAAAATTGTCCGAAGCAAAAGTCTGCACACGCGTCTATTGTGCAGAGTTTTGGTTCAGTTGTGTTTCGACCGCGCGTTGATTACAACGTCACTTCTCGCCCCGTATTCGTATATGTCTCTTTCGCACCGTAATCAAACTCACGAGAAAAAAAGAGACAGACAGTCTAGCTTCCGCTTCGCATGACCACTCCACTGCATTCTTTACTCTTTAGGCGGTTTCCAGCGCGTGACGTCATGTCACTACTTCCAACGATCGTATTCAATTGACATTAAACATTACTGCTACGAAATAAGGTGTTAATTTGAATGAATGCTGTTAATGTTATCTGTATAGATTGATGTATACGTACACACAACGCCGCTCGGACGTTTTTTGGGGAACTTTTGTTAAGCGATTGGGAGTCTAGTTGTTTTATTGTACGTCAATGCTGATAACCTCATTTTACATAAACCATAATTAATAAATTAAGGCAGGACGAAAGTTTATTTTCTAACGAAGTACTATCGGATGTCTACGACTACATACTTATTTATTTAGGATTTTTTGCTATACCCCTTAAGTTTTCAATGTTGTTATCTCGTACCACAAATACGGTCCGGAATGCGGATACGTAAAATGTCGGACGGTAAAGTCACGTGTAGTGCACAAGCTAGTATTTTAATTTAAAGCGTGCCATATCGGACCGTAAAAAACGGTCCGGAATGCGGATACGTAAAATGTCGGACGGTAAAGTCACGTGTAGTGCACAAGCTAGTATTTTAATTTAAAGCGTGCCATATCGGACCGTAAAAAATCGGATGCCGGACAGTAAAACAGTTGGCTTTGCGGAGGGATGTGGCGTCTCTCTGTATATTATACCGTATCTATCATGGGGAGTGTTCTGACGAATTCGAATTGCTGCCTGCGGCTAAATTCCACTACCGCACTTCGAGGAACCGTTTGTCTTTCCATCCTCACCATCTTGATGATTGGCATTCTAGTACCGTGCGTTTTAAGCGAAACTTCTTTCCTCGCACGACAAAGATCTGGAATCAGCTTTCTGCGGCAGCATTCCCGGAGCGTTACAACTTAGGGATCTTTAAAAAACGAGCCTGCCAATTCCTAAAAGGGTCGGCAACACACCTGTGATGCCCCCCGTGTTACGGGTGTCCATGGGCGACGGTGATCGCTTTCCATCAGGTGACCCGTCTGCTCGTTTGCCACCTCTTATATAAAAAAAAAAATAATAAATAAAAAAAAAAAGTAAAATTCCTTGTAGTGTACAAGCGCGCTCAGTCCTTTTTAAATCTGGGCTGATGGAAGGGTACGTATCAAAATATATAAAGTTTAAAAATAATAATGGACGAAATACATAATGGTCATTTAATATAATGCAATTTTCTTGGAAATTCTCAACTCTACAGGATTTTCATAAAATAAACCTAACCTAACCTAAACCAATCTGTAGATTACACGATTAAAAAAAATCGTTTAATCAATAGTTTCATAGAAAATTTTACTATGTATTATGACCATTATGTATTTCGTCCATTATTTTTTTTAAACTTTATACTTTTTGATACGTACCCCTGATGGAAAGGCTATCATTTAAATAAGTCCTGCTTTAAAAAAGCTCATAGCTTTTTAAAAAGGCTCCAACTTTTTTAATCTCTTGAGTCCTAGTGTACTGTGTAAAGAACAAATCAAGACTAGAATAACGGCCGAATGTATTACATACTTCTTCTTCTTGTAGTGCCCTCTCCTACCGGAGGTCGGCGATCATTAGAGCTAACTTTATTTTTGCCGCCCCAAAGAGGGTTCTGGTACTCATCCCGAACCAGTCTCTAAAGTTTCTTAACCAGGAGGTACGCCTTATGCCAGGTGGTCTGCAGCCTTGTATCTCCCCCTGGATAATAAGCTGAAGCAGACATTTCTCGTCGTTACGCATTATATGCCCCAAATACTACAATGTACTACATGAAGAACAAATTGTACAGTGAAATAAGAACTTTATAATGTAATAAGTAATTTCCATAACAACATAAATGGCGACGCTCGTCTAGGTCTTAAGCACTACATCTATCAAAATAAGTCAGGACTCAGGAGGTTAAAGGCTTAGCTTTCTTTAAGGAAGAAAACTTTGTTTGCTATCGTATCGTATTTCCTATGTATAAGTAGGTATATAATATGTGTAAATATATAAATCTCTCTCTCTACCGCCATTTTGAATTAGCATTTTTTTATGTGTACCTACTGATTTATTTGTCCTTCCATGTACCTATAAGCCATGGCAAAGGAATGGTTCAGTAGCAAGTGTACGGAACGGTGCGTTATCGGGTTACCTCGAATTAGCTGTATTATCGGTATCGGCAATTCTAAAATAAATAGACAGTGGCAGTATTATCAATTTCATTACCATTTAAGATATCACGCTTAATAAAAAAAGACCGATCAAGTGCTTGTTTAGCCACGCGTAGTGCAGGGTTCCGTATACGCGTATACAGGGTTATTTGTAATTCACTAGCATCCTTTTAACCCTAAACTCCTACCACTTAAACAAATGTTTTTTTGTTTTACGGCTTTTGTCATAACTTAATATTTTTGGTGTAGTAACGTTTTGAAAATTTGAGATTACCTCTTATTTTTACGATACTCTGTGTATTTGTATGGGAAAAAAAGTGCTTCATTTTAAAAAGTCGTAAAACAAAAAACATTTGTTTGAGTGATAGGAATTCAGGGTTAAGAGGATGTCAGTGAATTAAAAATAACCCTGTATTCAAATTTTATTCGATTCATCATCATCATCCCAGCCTATAAATGTCCCACTGCAGGGCACAGGCTTCCTCTCAGAATGAGAGGGTTTGGGTAGTTCCCAAGCGGTCCCAGTGCGGATTCGGAACTTTACACATACTTACCATTGAATTTTTTTTCAGGTATGTGCGTGCAGGTTTCCTCACGATGTTTTCCTTCACCGTAAAGCTATTACGCACATGAGTTCCGGAAAAAAAAATTTGCCGATGCAAGATCGATGGGGGGGGGGGGGGGGGACTTTTCACATTTAATTTATAACGGCGTTCCAATTTTAAGCTACATATATGTGAAATTGTGTAATCTTACCTCTATTTTTGGGCTAACTAAGCCGGGCTATTAGCCATGTGGGAAATTTCACGGATGCATAATTTACCAATTATCTCAATGACAGTCGAGTTAAAAGTATGATTGCACCAATTGCACACGTAAAACCCACTGTTGTCGACTCGCATCAACACAATAACCTACAATAACTGTGCATCTTCAAAACATCTGGGACAGTAACCTGTCGGCTCCAACCACGGGGAACTGGGCTGAATGACTGTGCAAAACGATGGACAGCCCGCCTGACTCAGTAAGGCGTCCCCATACATTATCATCATCTTCAAAACTTAAGTTACCTATATTAAGTATCATCATCATCATCATCATCATCATTTCAGCAGAAAGACGTCCACTGCTGAACATAGGCCTCCCCCAAGGCTCGCCAAACAGATCGGTCCGTGCATCTAACACGTTTCCGCAACCTTAACCTGGTCGTCTTCCATCTTGCTGGAAGCCTACCTACACCGTGTCTTCCGGTCCTTGGACGCCACTCGAGAACCTAACCGAAGTGGGAAATTATTAAGTATATATCCTTATGTTTTTATTGACATTGTATGAAGAAGGACCGTGCAAAATTCCATGTCTCCGGACATTTCGTGATTTTAACCCTTTACCTACGGGCACAATCTGAATAAATATGAATTCTCTACCTAATTACAGTGACAGAAAGTCTATTTTATACTAAACATACTGTCAACTATTGTTGACACCCGTCGGTAAAGGGTAAGTTGATTCCGTGGGAATCATCATCATCATCCCACCATAATATAAGTCCCACTGCATGGTACAGCTTCCTCTCAGATTAAGAGACTTGGGCCGAAGTTCCCACTTGGGCCCAATGTGGATTGGGAACTTCACACACAATTTTTTCTCAGGTATGTGCAGTTTTCCTTAACCATAAAGCTCATGGTAAATTTCAAATGTAATTTTGCACATAAATTCCGAAAAACTCAGAGGTTCGAGCCCGGATTCAAACCCAACCCCTCTGCTTGAGAGGCCGTAGATCAAACTACTAGGACTCCACGGCTTTTTTTTAACCCCCGACACAAAAAGAGGGGTATTATAAGTTTGACCGCTATGTGTGTGTCTGTCTGTGGCATCATAGCTCTTAAACGGGAGCACGGATTTGGATGCGGTTTTTTTATTTGAAAGCGGGTTTCTTGGCGGTGGTTCTTAGACATGCTTCATCAAAATTGGTTCAGCCGTTTCAAAGTTATCAGCTCTTTTGTTAGCTGCGGAAGAGATTTTAGACGCATAATGGGCAATTGCTTTATTTTCAAACATACGGTGACCAAATTGCGTTCATTTTTTTTCACATACACGCACTTACACACACAATATTTCGCATTTATAATATTAGTACGATCAAAGTCCCTTGACACTGCAAAAGCACTTCGAATACCAAAGGATTAACTTCAACATTGCCAGGTAGCCATCGATGCACCTTGCCGATTTCCCACGGCAGTAGGTAGGTACCCACAGTACACGTACCTCTACCTACTCACAAGGTGTGGGTGTAGCTTAGATTACGAATATCGCTTACATTGTATCTTTGTACCTAAGTCAAATTTGATTTGCACCTGCGAATGTTTAGTATCAAAGTATCATCGTCGTCATTTCAGCCGAAAGACGTCCACTGCTGAACATAGGCCTCCCCGAGGCTCGCCAAACAGATTGGTCCCGTGCCATCCGCATCCAACGGAATCCCGCAACCTTAACCAAGTCGTCGCTCCATCTTCTTGGAGGCCTACCTACACCGCGTCTTCCGGTCCGTGGACGCCACTCGAGAACCTTTTTGCCCCATCGGCCGTCAGTTCTGCGAGCAATGTGCTTTGCCCACTGCCACTAGAGTCTGGCCGCAATGTCTCAAGTCAAAAGTCTTTGACCAGTGTGTGTCGCCAGTGTATGTTTGAACGTTAAGTCAATGCCCATTGCATAATAAGATCCTTTATTGCGCTGATAACTTTGAAACGGCTAAACCGATTTTTATGAAACATATCTAAGAACCATCGCCAAGAAACCTGCTTTCTATTAAAAAAAACCGCATCCAAATCGGTTCACCTGTTTAAGAGCTATGATGCCACAGACAGACACACACACAGCGGTCAAACTTATAACTCCCCTCTTTTTGTGTCGGGTAATGGTAAACTTACTTGGTCAACTATAACCGAAAATATTCCAACGTTAACTCCACCTATACAATTCGCTCAAAAAACACAAAAACTTGATTCATGAGTCCATTGCGCGAACGAAGTTGCGGGCAAAAGCTTGATGTACATAAAGCACGTATAAAATTAACAGATGACAATGAGAAACAGATACTAAAGATACTGAAGTGAACTTATCCTATAGGACAAGAGAAGGCATGCAATGAAAAAATGGCCGAAACTTAAAATTAACTTAAATACACAGTAACAATGTGACTTAGAATTCAACTAACGTGACTATTAGTCAATTCGGCAATTCTGCGCTCTGTTCTGCTTTGTTGGGGGAAGCGCCCCTTAACCCTTTCAACGCCACGCCTCGACATAACGTAAACCTGCTTTGAATCTTATGTCATTGTGTCAAGATCACTTTGACAGTGTACTTTGTGACACCTATAAGTGTCGTTGGCGTTGAAAGGGTTAATATCCTGTATTTGTACTTGCCTGTATCGTATTCCGATCTGAACCAAAGTAAATCTCTGGCAATAAATCGTTATCGAACGAGTTACGCGGAAATCACTACGTCACGGGTCCTTATGGCTTGACCCTCAGAATATAGAATGAACCAGAAGCCACGTTACAATCTCCTCGCGTAAAGTAATCCATATCTACAGGGTTATTTGTAATTCACTAGCATCCTTTTAACCCTAAACTCCTACCACTTAAACAAATGTTTTTTGTTTTACGGCTTTTGTCATAACTTAATATTTTTGGTGTAATAACGTTTTGAAAATTTGAGATTACCTCTTATTTTTACGATACTCTGTGTATTTGTATGGGAAAAAAGTGCTTCATTTTAAAAAGTCGTAAAACAAAAAACATTTGTTTGGGTGATAGGAATTCAGGGTTAAGAGGATGTCAGTGAATTAAAAATAACCCTGTATATTTACCTCTGAGCGTTGAATCGAGCGTTTCAACCAATTTATCTGGTCGAATTTTTAAGCAGCATTTTTTTTATGGGCAGGTCAAATAGCACGCAGAACAGATGGCCGTTGGGACCGAAAAGTTCTCGTATGGAGACCACGGAGTGGCAAGCGCAGCGTGGGACGTCCACAAACGAGATGGACGGACGATTTGGTGAAGCCCGCAGGTTCAAGTTGATGATGATGACCTGACATACAGGTTTGCTCAGGTTCAGGCACCCGTCTCAACAAGTTGAAAATAGTAGTTCAGGATTAAGAGTATACGATGCGAACGATTTCTCCATACAAACGTAGCCCCCTGTTTCCTAACTGGATAGTGACATTAGTGTACATATTTTTCTACGGTAAAGTCTATACATATAACTACCACAGCTATGCCTCTGTGTTTTGTTTTCTTCAATTATAAATTTATTTTCAAAAACATACGTCAGCAATACAGGGTTATTTGTAATTCACTAGCATCCTTTTAACCCTAAACTCCTACCACTTATACAAATGTTTTTTGTTTTACGGCTTTTGTCATAACTTAATATTTTTGGTGTAATAACGTTTTGAAAATTTGAGATTACCTCTTATTTTTACGATACTCTGTGTATTTGTATGGGAAAAAAGTGCTTCATTTTAAAAAGTCGTAAAACAAAAAAACATTTGTTTGAGTGATAGGAATTCAGGGTTAAGAGGATGTCAGAGAATTACAAATAACCCTGTATACTAGGGGCGTTCAATAAAAAGTGAGAATGAGTATGTTATAAACAACTTTTGCTAAATGTAATTTTATTTTTCGACATAGTCATTTTTTAGCATAATACACTTAGTATATCTTTTTTCTAAACTTAAAATTCCATTTTTAAAAAAGGTCTCATCTTGAGTACTTAAAAAATCTTGTACTGCAGCGACTACCGCCTCGTCGTCTTCAAATTTCTGGCCTCTCAGGTGGTTTCAATCTCGGAAATAGGTAGAAATCACTGGGAGCGAGATCTGGTGAATACGGAGGATGCTTAAGGATATCGAACCCAGCATCACGAATTGCAGCCATTGCAACGGCGGACTTGTTCCCCGCCCCCCCCCCGGCCCCGGCATTGTTCTGGTGGAACAGCACAACTTTCGAGAGTTTACCTCGCCGTTTTTCGCGGATCTCATTGCGCAATGTTGCTATTTGTTTGGCGTATAAAGTGCCCGTAATAGTGGCTCCATGCTCGAGATACTCAATCATTAATACCCCTTTACCATCCCAAAAAACAGAGCCCATGACCTTACCGGCAGATGGGCTCACCTTGAATTTCTTCGGAGTTGGAGATGATGGCCTTTTCCATGTCATAGACTGCAGTTTCGTTTCAGGGTCGTAATGATGGAGCCATGTTTCGTCCATTGTTATAAATCGCGCCAAAAAAAGTTCCCGGTCGTGCTGCATCAGGTTCAAAGCTTCTTGACAAATCTCTAGTCTAGTTTGTTTTTGCGTGTCAGTAAGCATTCTTGGTACCCAACGCGCAGATACCTTTTTCATACCCAAGCGTTCATGTAAAATATTATGCACGCTCCCCGTTGAAATCTTTACATTTTCAGCAATAAAACGAACTGTGACCCGACGATCCGCCAAAACTGAGTTTTCGACTTTTTTCACAATTTCTTCAGTTACTGCTGTAGTAGGGCGTACGGAGCGGGGGTCGTCCATTGTCGATGTTCTTCCACGTCTAAATTCGGCGCACCAACGTGCGACTGTCGAATACGGAGGAGCATTAGACCCTAAAGTGTCCCGCAAATCCAAATTGACTTGGTCCGTAGAAAAATTTTTCAAATACAAGTATTTGATAACGGCGCGCAGTTCAATTTTCTCCATTTTCGCTAACGTACTCAATAGCATTGCAAAGAAATTACCGTATATTTTTTTAAACAAAAGACAGTTAGTTTTTTTTTTCATAGCAATCAGCTAGATAGATTAGCTTTACCGGCCAGTATTTAAAATCGTAATATTAAAAGAGTTTGCATCTCATTCTCACTTTATATTGAACGCCCCTCGTACAAGATAAATATCTGGCAGACCCCAAACTAGGCAGAGCCTGTATCTTAGGGCCTAGGAGTGCACTATACATATAGTTTACCTACAAACTATACTTATAGTTTGGATGTTGAGAAAAATATAAAATATTGATATATAAAAAAAAAAAAATTATGAAGCAACAAAAATAACAACTAAATTACATCCTACTAAACAAGATTTTAAAGTACAATTTAGATTTAGATTTATGAGCGCGCGCGCGCGTGTGTGTGTGTGTGTGTGTGTGTGTGTGTGTGTGTGTGTGTGTGTGTGTGTGTGCGTGTGCGTGTGCGTGAGTGTGCGTGTGCGTGTGTGTGTGTGTGTGTGTGTGTGTGTGTGTGTGTGAGAGTATGTGTGTGTGTGTGTTCGCGTGTGTTTGTGTGTGTGGGTGTGTATTCATGTCTGGAATTAGGTGCCGAAAATTGCCGAATCTCAACGACATTTTCAGAAACTCACTAAAAAATAAATTAAGTACTCATATTAACAGTAAAACAAAAACATTGGGGCATAGCTATTAGGTATAGCCTACTCCTAATTATTTTTGAAGAAAATATTGTTATTAGTCAAGTTTTTGAGGAGAAAATAGAGGACTACGAAACGCTTTTTTGATCAATTTTATGTACGGTCAAGTGCAAAAATAAGTATGGATTTAATCCTCCCATAGTTACATACCTATACCTTAATTCGACGACATAAGAGCTGAGCTAGGGGACCTATTTATGAGCAAGTTGTGTGCACCCATATTTTTACACTTGACAGTACCTGTAAACGGTTTGAGCTGCAGTTATCCTTTTCATGCTGTATCTATACGGAGGGGTTGCAGCGAGACAGCGATATTTAATTAAAATACTGTACTGAACTCGTTATATAGGTATTATTTTTTTTTTGAAAAAGTTTCAATAACAAACCTTGTTTAATGAGACCGGTCAAAAAGAAGAAGGAAAATTGAGCGGATTGACAGGAGGGATGTCAGGAAAAGAAAACGGGGATACCAAAATAATTTTATCCAAAAGGACAAAGTTAATCCTGATAATTTGATCCACGATTGTGCGAGTGAAGTGTCGTGTGGTGTGTGTGTGTATTTTCCAACGGTTATTTCCTCATACTTTCCACAAACGCGACAACGTGAAATGACTATGAATTACGACGTAGGGAGTTACAACAACGAAAGCTTTATAAACAACAGTCGATTTATTTACCAATCATCATATAGCGAGACCGTATAAAGCTGAAGGAAAGGCTTCGCCTAATCAAAGATAGCTATATTTGGTTTCCAAGAAAGCAACATCGAGAACTGTCAACTTGATGTCTAATCTACGGGACATACGAGTGAAGTTATAATAATAACAAACTTGTGATAATGTGTTTGGGATTAAATGACTATAACTCAGTGTCTATTGAATCGGGAGTGTTCTAATAATGAGAATTGTGTAGAGAATTAAATGGTGTATCAGTGTGAAGTACTGCCGTGAGTCAAAAATGATATTTCGCAGGATAATTTAACTATTTTCAGAAATAGCGGGAGCCTAGAGCCGCGTGACGTCAGCTGTCATGTGGAGTAGAAGAATAGAAGTCAGGAGTCTACGTCAAAGGTTGATGGAGTGAAGATCGAAAGGAATCATTTGACGTGTAAGTCAAAATACTGATGTCTTATTGGGGAACTATGGGGAATTTAGATAATGGAGTAGTAATGAATTACATAGAAATATGACAGGGATTAAAGTAACGACTGGAAATTCAACAATAATTTATATCTTAAACCAAAGTATAATGGACTTATTTCCAGTATATTATTATATCCATCATACGTCAGACATTGAAACTATTGGACCAATATAATTGACATCGCAGGAATATATGATCTATGAAACCTCCTGAACCATATCAGGATTGAATAATGATTTTGATGCAATATTAATATATAATTTGTTTGGCATGGATATCCATCCATTGGATATGACGGCGGGTTCCTGATTGGAGTTCTGCTGAGCACTGCGAGATGCAGTAAGCTGTGAGTAGAGCTGCTGGAGTATGGAGATGCAGACTTCGGGGCTGTATGCTGGGAACGAGATGTGTTTGGACCATAATCTTAGCTAAGTGTCTTTATAATTTATTTAAACGTAGCAATAGGAATATATACGGATATTAAGAACGCTTATAGTTATATCGACCCTTCGTATATTTTAATCAATCGCGATCTTAACTTAAACCTACCGGGTTTGACTCTCGCGGCTAAACATTTATTGAAATCATACATATAGAACAAAACTACATAGCAAGATAGATGTTTAGGTCAACGGAATTTAAGGTTCAATTTTAAACAAGATTTTGATGACTGACAGTTAATGTCAAGATGAGTAATAGGGTTCTATTTAGCTAATACAAATAAACATGACAATAGGTTTAAATATTCAAATTTTAGAACAGGCCAATTGAATCTTTGTTTAAATAAATTAGAATGTCTATTGGCATTTGATATCGAGAAACCACTTTGAGTTGAGCTATACAATGTTTTGAATTGATTTTATTTTTATTGTGTTTTCTCTTGGAATTATTATTTAAATTTAAATCTTTTGAAATGCGAAAGGAATTATCTTCGATAATTGACAGTGGATCTGAACAATATTCTGACTGAGAACCTTGTGCGTTTATGTTGTCATACCTTCGTCTTGAAGTAATATTTAAATTGAATATTAACTAAGCTACTGAAGACCTTGTCTTGAAATAATAGTTGAATTGAATATTATCTGAACAATCGGAGATCTTGTAACCTACTGGGGAACCTATCTTGGATAATACTACAGAGTATTTAAACAGTGAAACAATTGTACCTTCTAGGTAAGAACTCCCAGTATAATTTTAATAGGGTTTATTACTATTTAACCTGGTGTTTTACTATGAACTTATTTTTGGGAAGTAATTGATCAATTACTGATAGAAATGGATAAACAACCATATTATTACTGTTTATTACCTTTGTTGTGCTACTATACAAGTCCATTTAGACTTATGGTGTATTGTATTATCTATTTTATTTGCTCCAGTGAAAGAATACCAGTTTTCAAAATTCATCCCTTGATTTTGGTATAAAATCTGTTAACGTATTAGAACCTAGAATGGGGTTTCATAATACTTGAGACTAAATTAAACCACTAATACTTACCAGTCCTCAATATTAACCTTGGATTTAGTCAGACCAGTATAGAGAAAGTATTTCCCACACTTCTATCCGTACTATTACTCTGAGAGTGGGGAAGTGACAATACTGGTAGGCACAAATGCCAGTATAGTTACGACCGACCAAGTGAAATGGTCCTGATAGCACGCAGCTACACCATCACGTACCATAGTACAGACGATACAGTTGCGATGGCTAGGCTAAGCAACGGTTGATGTGAAGCTTTCATTATGCGGTCTGTAGATTATCAAAATTATTATTTGGGTGCGAGGATTGGCGATATACGTATGGTCTCCAGGGGTCAATTCTGCCTCTGGCGTGCTGAAGGTTGCCCCCTAGTGTTCGGTCTGACCAATCGGCACGTAGTGATTATGCGTAATCCAACGGGGTGTCTACTTACTCGCTCGGCAATAGGTGTCGTTAGTGAGGTTGCGGCTAAGGATAAAACGTCCCTAGAGGCGATCCGTGCAGAATTGGGTGTCTTAGGGAGGTACGTGGGGGGAGGCCAATTACTCGATCTGGGTTGTAGACCAAGTAATGGAGCGTCCTTCAGCTTACTCATACACTAATCGAAGTACCTTCTTATTATACTAGAGTCTAAGGGGGGGAATAGAAGTAGTCTCAAGTGAGTAGGGTAGTTACTCCGTGTAAATTTTAGGAGTAATAAAATCCTACCACAGGGGTAACTACATCCTTGTTTGTCCTCTTATTCATTTGGTGACTGATACATACGATCTATAGACGGGCGACATAGTTTGTTCTTCCCTTTTGAAATGGTCGTGGTAGGCTCGAAGGAAAGTGACCAGTATGGTGACGAGCTTTACTGGAGAGAGCGGGGAGAGGGCTCCTCCTTTACGAGTATAAGACCATATTTCTATACAATGTCTTCTAGGGCAAATAAATAATACTAATTGTTAAACCTTTGTCCATTTCTGTCTGAGGATTTATATTTAAGAATTTATACATATATTCGCTATAATCTATCTATTTACATGAGTATGTAAAGTCTAATAGTTCACCTAGTTGTGAACCCCGGTCACTAGTATTATTTTAAAAGGAAACCACAACGTAGAGAATGATATAATAATAATTAATATAATAAACTAGACAATCACGCCAAAACAAATAAATATTATCGGAGCCTAAGGCTTAGCACAATACCTATTTTTCAAAAGTCTCTCAGGCATCGTATCTGTCGATTTCAATAACACATGCATGAATGATTTAAGTTTTGTGAGATTATAAATTAAAAAAAAAATAATGCGTACACAGTACCTATCTGGTTTATTCCATATTCTGAGGCTTGACCCTGCGGCCATGAGCGCTTCCTGGCCCTTATCAAACGGTAATTCATTCATTCCCACCATTGCGTACTACGTATGATAATGGGTACTTCCGTGAACGGTCTAAACGCGCTTACCATTCCTGAATATACCAACACGCTCCCAAAGAGCCACAATAACAGATCCTGTTGCTATTTTTACAATCCAGACTAATATTAAGACGGCTTAAGGGCTTATAGAACTAAACATCAAAATAAAAAAAACTGTAAGTAGCCTGTTAAGGGCTCTTTAATATGTCATGATTGCCAAGAAGACTGAGCCGCAAGAAACTTTACATAAAGTAATTTTGTCTAAAAAAACAGATTAAGAACAATTTTTCTTACAATATACCTACAACCACGATTGTATTATACCTACTATTCTGCAAACAACATTACATTACAAAACTTTCGAACATCATCAATTTCAAACTGAAGATATTCCATGCTTTCCACATTAAATCGATAAACCTTGTTCAATATTTGTGTCCGGAAATCAGTAGGTGTGGCTGTTAACTTAAGATATCGATATTTACGCAACGTTCGATTAAAATATGATAAATCAACAATGCATGCAACTTTAACCAATTTTAAACTCTATTACCGGAGCAGAAGACCTACAGGAAAAATGTTGTGAACTTAGCGCGGGTTCATTGAAACGGACTCTAGATGAAGCGATTTCAGACCTAGGCCTTTTAGTTCTGGAAATTATTTGCGATAAGATTTGGAAATGATTTAGATAAGCTACCTGGGGTCTGTTGCATAACAAAGTACAATTTATATTACAAGCGGAACTCCCTTTCTAGTTATTATAACTGAAGCGATAGTTCCGCTTGTAATATTAGTTGTACTTTGTTATGCAACAGGCCCCAGATTGCCAATGCTGTTGCTTCAAAATTCCAAGTTTAACGTTTTCTGTAGTGAAGACTAGATCATATCACTCCGAGTAATTTTTAAAAGTTGATCAGTTCTGCACGTGTGTATACCAATTCATAAAATATTCTAAAATATTTCGATCTTTTATAAGTTTTAGCTGAATGTGATCTACTCAGGCCGAAATTAAATCGAAGTAGTGCAGTAGATATAGATAATCACCGGCCTTATTCCATTTTCTTATGTAGCAATACACAGAAATCTGTGTATATAAATATATCCAAGGTATTTTGGTGGAATTATAGTTAAAAATCGGATTTGATTTTTGAATCAAATATAAATTTTATTAATCGAATGTTATGGGGATAATGACACTGACGTGCTTGCTCATTATGGGCTGTCCAAACGAACCTCCCATACATTTGTACGACAATTGCTAGTCCTAACGTGACTTCTATACCAAACCACTTACCAATTTAATCAATTTAATCGAATTTTGCAGTTAATTAAAATTAATCTACTATTCAGTATGAAATGTAGTGATTTTTCACTAGAGTAGAGTCTTCGAATTATAATTGTCGTATGGTATACCATTAGACATTCATTGAAAGTAACACAAAAAATATTCAAATACTTACTTAATTGTTGCTGTTCCTATGGTAAAATATAGTTTTCTAGCTACACAAATTGATAACAAGCGACCAACTTAAGTACCTTGAAACTTGAAACTCAAGTGTGAACATACGTGTTATTAATGGAATAACACGTTAACAATTAATATGGCTTTGGCACTGTAAAAATAACAAGCGCTTCCAATAGTGTAAAGACAGAAAATGGAGAGAGAGCGAGAGAGAGAGAAAGAGGTGTTTTTTTTTCATATGATAGGTGTCAAACGAGCAGTCGAGTCACCTGATGGAGTTGCGGATGCGTTGCTGGATTCAGAACAAGGATGATGATGATGATGCTGATGATGATTTAACGACCGCTTTAGCCTAGTTGGTAGTGACCCTGCCTACGAAGCAAGAGGTCCTGGGTTCAAATCCCGGTAAGGGCATTTATTTGTGTGATGAGCACGAATATTTGTTCCTGAGTTATGGATGTTTTCTATGTATTTAAGTATTTATTTATCTATATAAGTATGTTTATCCGTTGCTTAGTACCCATAACACAAGCTTTGCTAAGCTTACTTTGGGACTAGGTCAATTGGTGTGAATTGTCCCATGATATTTATTTATTTATTTATTTATGCTGGATTCAGATTTATGCCCCGAAAGCCTGTGCTAATTTATCTATCCATACTGTGACGTGACTGTCTGACTGACAGACAACGCATAGTGAACCACTGGAGCTAGGGAATGGAAATTTGTTAGACATATTGTGCATTAAGTTAGAAGGTTTTTGAGAAATTCCTACGGGAACGAAACCGTGAGTTTTAAGGCTAGTTAAATATATAACATTTTTGATTTTTTTTTTTTTTTTTTTTTTTTTTTTTTTTTTTTTTTTTTTTTTTTATGTTAGAAAGGCCAGACAAACGAACTAGTGGGTCACCTGATGTTAAATGATCACCACTGTCCATAGACACCCGCAGCGCTTTACACGATGCTAGTGCGTTGTCGGCCCTGGGAAAAGGAGAGGGAATAGGGGAGGGGGAGAGGTATTGGGCCCCCGGCGCTCTCACTGACCGTACGAAACGCAGCAGGAGTACTGCTGCTTCACGCCGGTGTTCTGTGAGAGGGTGGTACTGCCCCGGACGAGCCGGCCCATTCGTGATTCGTTTTTTCAATACAGGCAATTTTGCCAATTGTGGAACGTTGCAATTTGCTGAGGAAACTTTGAATTCGTTTTTAAAACCTATTTAAATATAAACACAATGCAAGATAAGCTAAAATTAATTTATTATCAGCGTTTTTTGGATTTTAAGCCCGACGGCACAATGATTTTTACTGTACGAAAAAAGCAAACATGTTTGGATACCTACTAAAATCACCCACGACCCTTCCTTTTGATTCCATCGGAGTCGGAAAAAAATGTAGAACTATTTAACTCCAAACTTATTGTACGTAGTTGAAAATTAGGTCACCAACAAAAATGTCATGTCGTCAATAACGCTAATACTAATCTTACACATCATAATTTATAGGTAATAAATAGGATTAAATATTAGGTACAGATAAGGCCTGTAACCTGGACGCCCTACAATCTAATACAGACGATAAGACAAGTAAATTAAAATGTTCTATTTTGCTTCTTGTCATTTCGTTACGATTATTGTTTTATGATCATTGCTTTAAGACTATGCCTATAAAATTACGCCACTGCCACTGTTCCTTCAATTTGAGATATGAAATGACGGCATTTATGTCGAGTTGCTAGATTACATACCATCCTAAAACAGACAAAATCACATACAGTAAGGGAATAGGGATAATGAAAAGACACCACAAAAATAATTCGAAGACGAGACTCTGGTAAAAATGACTTTCACTTCTCATGCTCGTAAAGTTCGTATTTATGTTGGATGTGAGCTGCATAAAATTAGTTTTATGCTGTAGTCATCATCATCGCCACCCCAGCCTATACGGGCCTATGCTAGCCGGATTACCCGGAACGGACGCCCGTCGTGCGCGCGTCTAATAAGAAATTGTATGAACAGCGCTAAGTGGCGCGGGCGCGTGCGACGGATTTTCGGTACATTTTAGACCCGCGAGCGGGCGCACGCGGCGGGCGTCCGCGTCAGCTAGCGTAGGCCCTACAGGGTTATATGTAATTCACTGACATCCTCTTAACCCTGAATTCCTATCACTCAAACAAATGTTTTTTGTTTTACGACTTTTTAAAATGAAGCACTTTTTTTCCCATACTAATACACAGAGTACCTATCGTAAAAATAAGAGGTAATCTCAAATTTTCAAAACGTTATTACACCAAAAATATTAAGTTATGACAAAAGCCGTAAAACAAAAAACATTTGTTTGTGAAGTTTAGGGTTAAAAGGATGCTAGTGAATTACAAATACCTAACCCTGTATACGTCCGTACGGCACAAGCCTCCTCTCAGAATGAGAGGGCTCTTGTGCTTAAAGTAAAATCTTCGTCTAAGACCAAGCCACTCCGGCGCAAACATCCACAAAAAATAGATTATCTCTCCCCTGGCTCATGTCTACTTATGTCTGCTATGATAATGTTATTTATTCCCTTCAATAGACGTGTCTTACCTTTAAGTACCATACCTTAAGTGTTACCTTTTTCAGGATAATTATAGCTAGGTTTAGAATCACCAGGAATTAAGTGACGTTCCTTTGCTGCTAGCCCCCAATCGTGGGACCCACGTGCGGATAATTTATGTTCTCGTTACACAACGCGATGTTTATTTACCATACATAACGCCATCAGATAGTACACACTTGTGTCTACTGTAAGGGTTATAGGATTACAAACTGTACAACAGAAGCGACTTTTGGTATCTGGGGGGCTACGAAATTCGTAATTCGAAGTTCGTCTCGTGCTGTCCCTCTCACTCTTCTGTTTCTATTAGCATGAACGCAATGGCATGCATGACGCAAAGTTCTGAAAAACCCCTGGAGGTTGCCTTTTGACTCCCACAGCTGTCACAAGCTTGAAGATTGTTTCTCAGTTTTTTGTATGTAAATATGTATGACATAATTAATTGAATCAGGTGTTACTTTGCGGAGGTCCATATCATTGTACTGAAACATTACTTTGCTCACTCGAGGCCTTATGATAGCTACGCTTATGCAAGAAATGTGTGTTCAAGCAGTTCCAAACTACACTAGACGTAGGTTATTCTCAAACGAATCATTTCGTTTTCCATAATTTCGCTTGCCATACTAACGTTTGTTTATCATGAAATAATATGGAATCGTGGTGTTTTAGGATTTCTTGAAATGTCATAAAATAGAATACATCAGATCAGGTTAGATAAATTTAATGACGATTCTGAAGAAAACACTGGGCAAAGGGCTCCTCTTTTTCTATACAGAAATAAATTACTTTATGATAAGTGAAAATATTGGAAAATTAGGTAAAATTTGAATCCATGCTTTTAGCAAACTTTGATTAAATTTAGCATTATCGATATATTATGCAATAAATATTGGACTTTTTAAGTAAAATAGTCAGGGCTCTTCAGTCTCTTCGTTCTTTAGTCTTTGCCGGTAAGAGTTCCGAACAAGACCTTATTATTTTGTATGCACTAAAACCACAAAGCCCGATGTTGGATCAGTTGGGCATCGGAGGCCCAAATATAGGCTAGTCTGTCCACCGCCAAGCAACTATGAAAACTACTACCATACAAATACGATTAATTACATCAAACAAGTGACAAAACAATTTCTTGTAATTAAAACGTTGCTGTTGCGTAATATCTATAATGTCTGGGAATTTTCTTTTGAAATTTGTTAATGAAGATTCAGTTGGTGAAGAACACCTGATGAATGTTACTTGAACTCTTTTTTGACCCCTAGATGGTTTGGAGTTTGAAGTTTCAGGTAAAACTGAACTCTAAATATTTTTAGGTGGAAATTATAAGATTCCAGATCTAAGTACAGATTGTGTTGAGTAACCATCAGTTTGAGTCAGTGGAAGTTGCGTTGGCATGGTAAAAAGAAACAGCATTGCTGACTCTTTCCCAGCTTAAGCAACCCAAAGTGTGTATGAGTACTAGGCAACGGAAAAACATTGTTCTATAGATAAATACTTAAACAGGATATTCGTATTCTTCATTGGCGAAGTCAGCTGTTACTATATTTGTCTAGTCCTTTGCAATAAAGCCCTTAAGTTTTATAGAATATCCAGATCCGCGACATTCATTTGTCTAAATTTACTAAATCTTCCCAAGTGTTCTTTATTAACCTCCATTTTAAAATAACTGAACACTAGTTCGTAGTTAAAAAAGGGACTGTGACGCCAATTTCTGATATCCGAGTACATTTTCCTCCGTTTCGCTAGTGGAGCTATATTCGTCCCCGCCGTTCATAAATTAGTTTGTCTGTCCGTTCTATTCTAGAGCCATCTCGCCAACCGATCAATACTATACTAGCGGAGTATTTTTGACCTCCCACGGCCCAGTTTCTAGTGTAAATTTGTGTTTGTATCATTGGCATGGACGTAGCACGTAAACGCTGACTGCGTAGTATTGTTGTTCTTCGTTTGCCAAAGCTTCGACAGCTGTGTCGAACGAGACAGCTTCCGCGGTTTCTTGGGTTTAGTCATATTGGTATTCTTCCGGCAATTATTTACAATCTTCATTAAGTACTTCTGCTACGCTTCATGAAAATCACTAACGTCCCCAGAGAATTTTCTATTGTCTTGCTGCTGAGCAAAGGCGTCCTCTTCTTTTCGTCACTCGTCTCTGTCGAGAACATGCTTTTGCCACGTAATTTGATGCATCCAAATCGATCTGCCATCTCATTTTCGGTTTGCCTTTGCATTAACTGCCATCCTGCGGAATTTGATCAGCGATTTGGGCACATATTTTTGTGTTCATGTTAGAGCGATACCAATTGCCGTTACAGCATGCGGCACTCCTCTTGAGTGGTTAACGACAATGGTGTTATGTGATGGATACCCCGGCAAAGAGTATTTTAAAGGTCCTTTGCTCAAAATCAAAAAGACACTCACGCATCTTGACTTCTAGCCACATTTAACAGATCTTTGATTTACTCTTTTGGGGAGTGAAAATCGAATTTGAATTAAATCACGTCTATTTTTCAGCCGTAGTTCCCATAGACAACTAAAATAAATTTCACGGCGTTATGGGCAACACGAGTCTCTAATAGCCGCAAGCAATGTTTTTATCTGGTTTGATCCAGTCTTGCATATAAACCTACATAAAATATGGCCATCACGTTTCAAAATATAGGTCAGTCAACCGCCAGAAGAAAGCTAGTTAAACTATTTCGGTCCAGTTGCCAGTTGCAGCGGGATACGCGGACATACACACATTCACGATTCGCTGGTTCCCTCGCGACAAACGTGGGCGTAGACGACTTGCCAACTAGGACATAATGTCTCCATAACCACCTACCACGACGCTGAGATATTGTAACCAACGCATCCAATGCTTGGTTTGTTAAAATATTAAAAATTGAACACGGGCGGAATACGCAGTGGAATTAGGTGTACGCGAAAACTGTTGAGGAAAATTGCTCAGCCGCGTTCTTAAATTGAGAAGTTTCCATTGTTTTGTCTGTTAAGTATTGTGCAACCAGCCGTTAAATGTTTCCTAGTAGCTGGCTGGAAATAGTGCCCTGCGCTAATTGTTTCGTAATGAGCCGCATATTCGCATTTCGAATATTCTAAAATTAGGGGAGACCAAATTCAAATAAACTTTGGAATGAATTATGTTTTCAATGTTTTTGACATTTCGATTTAAATTTACGCTTTGTAGTGACTCGTGTCAAACAAAAAGGTTTTTACAAAGAAAAATTTGAATACATTTTTAAGCTACCAAATAAATTTATTTCATTACCTTTGTTCAAACGCAATGCTTTCAACACGTCCACACAGGTTACAATAAATAGTAACCAAAAACCCATATGTTCAGTTCTTTGCCGAAGGTTGTGGCCCGAACAAAAGCATTAATGATTTACTCACTGTCAAGAAGAGTTTAAACAAGTGGGCCGACTGTAATTCATATAGAATATAAAGTAAGTACATGTATAAGTATCGGCGGAAAAGCAAACATCTCGCTTCAGGCTCCTACCGAGGTCACTCGAGCACATTAATTTTATATAGGTTAGATGAAACAAATGAAACTGAGAAAACAAGTGAATCGCGAATATAACAAATAATTTTTTAACCAAATGACGCGCAAAAAAAACCAACAGACTTTTAATTTACTGTTTAAATACCATCTGGATTGTGTGCGTGTGGAATACTCGCGTATTGCAGAATGATTGTTTGTCACACACATACCACGCCTCGTTTATTACGTAATTGTTAAAGTTACATTTGCGAGTTGGCAACATAAAAAGTAAGGACAAATTTTACTGTCTGATTTTCCACCACCAGAGTATTTTGAAAAAATAAGTTTGTGTTAAAAATACTTCTTTTAGTTCAAGCTATTTGCCCTGACTATACTTTTTGTCCTTGGTTATCAAAGTAATCGTCAAGACGAATCAAACGAACCCAAAGTCGACGCGGTCTTGTCGTTTTAGTACAGAGTTCCTATACACTCCTGCAGGCTTATTGTCTGACGCTTGTCTTCGCATGCAATCATTATTTCTTTCTGTCAAACGGTATAAGATGATGACAGAAAGAGATAGTGAAAGCGAAGGCAAGCGTCAGAAGCGTTAGAAAATACAGCCTCAGCTCTATCATCAGAACAGATGCAAAAATTTCAGCGCAATCGGTTGAAGATATCTACTTTAAAATTGGATGGATACATAGAAAAAACCCAGAAAAAGAGACCAGCGCTGGGAATCAAACCCAGGTCCTCAGCATTCCGTGCTGCGTCCCAAACCCCTACACCAACACTGGTCAGGAGTTTTAGACACAAATTTTCAGGCGTGGGGAGCGACCCACGTCTATGTTGTTCCCGTCTCATTCAAACTAAGCGCTTTGATCCATCTTTTATAGTAGACGGATGGAATTCTCTTTAGTTTTGTTTTTCCGGATAAATACAACTTAGAACTATTCAATGCCACAAAGGCGAGAGAAGGCTGCTTATCATCAGGGGGGGGGGGGGAAGTGAGAGAGAGAGAGATAGGGCCAAAAGGTTTAAAGTTGCGGGAACACGTTGGATGCAGTTGGCACAGGACCGGTCTGTTCCTCCCGAACCTGCATTGCACGGTGTTCGCAAGGGGGGTGGTCAGTGGGCGTCGCGGATGAATGTTTGTCCCCGTGGCGTCTGCGTCAATGGCCGAAGATGGAACCTCGTGTGGTTTTTATTCGGTATGCCCACCTTCTGTGGGAGAGCCAATAATATATATAGAAGGAGCATTTTCCACACGTAAAAAAAGGACCGGTCTGTTTGACGTGAGGGCACGTAACCCCGGCCCGTAGGCGCTGGGAACGTGGGCCGCTGCGGGGGCTATGAGGAGTAAATCTCTATAAAAAATCCGGCACCAGCGGGGAGGGCAGGGAGAACCGCTCTAAATGGTGTCAGTGAGGGAGCCCCATCCCGGAGTGGCCAGTGGGCGTCGCGGTGTCTCTTATGCTCCCGTGGCGTTCACAATGGCAACGAGGGAATCCGTGTGGTTTTTAGTGGGTAGGCCCCTTTTGGGAGAGCCCCACATACCCTCTGTTTCCCCGAACAAAGACGAATGGATAAGGCGAATTTTCCAACCATAAAAAAAGGACCGGTCTATTTGGCGAACCTTGGGGAAGGCCTATGTTCATCAGTGGACGTCCTTCGTCAGTACGAATACAAAAGCTATAATAATAAAATGTAAGCTACTACTTAGTAAAGTCCATCGCACTTATGCCCTTTTCCTGACATTTCCCGTCCAGTTTGTTGACACTGCGCAGCGGAAGGACGGGATGCGCGCGCAGCATACGGCGCAGACGCCGTCCAGACGTAGCGTAGCTTAGCGCCGTTTAAAAATGGCCGCCATCCGGCCAGGGCTGCCGCAACGATATGAATTTCAGATTAGTGGAATCATCCTTGTTGAAGTGTGTTTACGAGGTATGCAATTTGCAATAAATATGTCACGTGCTTCCTGTTGGAATGAGTAAGTTACAATGATTGTGTAGATATTATACATGACAAGATTCAGGGAGCTAACTGTGGGTGGTGTCATCTTACTTACTATTATGCCTAAACGCAAAAGTTTGTATGGATATTACTTTTTCACGCTAAAACAGTTTGACGGATTCTGACGAAATTTGGCACAGAGATAGTTTATTTCCTGAGTTAACATTTAGAACACTTTTTATCCCGGAAAATTGTATAGTTCCCGCGGGATAGGTAGTGATATACGAATTCTTTCCGAGTCGCGGGCAACAGCTTTTTTTTGTAGTGTTTGTAAAAAGTTTGTATGGATAGATGTATACTTGTTATGGCGAAGAGGGTTTTGCTTGAAACTGCTATTTGTTTCTAGGTATCTTTAGGGCGCCGTCCCACCAGAGATGTGCTATACCGTTGCTATGGATGCCTTTGATATCCACTAATCATATTCATTAGCCCACATAGAACTGCACTGGTGGAAACGGGTTCATCTGAGCTGTTTTTAGGGTTCCGTACCCAAAGGGTAAAACCGGGACCATATTACTGAGACTTCGCTGTCCGTCCGTCCGTCTGTCCGTCTGTCACCAGGCTTTATCTTAGGAATCTAGACTGAAATTTTCACAAATGATGTAAGTATTTCGGTTGCTGCTGTAACAACAAATACTAAAAAACAGAATAAATTAAATATTGAAGGGGGCAACAAACGTGACTTTTTTGCTCGTTTTTCCTCGATATTGATAACGGTAACAGGTAGACGCTTAAAATATTCACAGAATATTCAATTATATATTCAGTTTAAAAATAAATAATTTAATTAAAACAAAACAAATATTTAAGAGGGCTCCCATAAAACAAACGTGATTTTTTTGCCGTTTTTATAGATCATGGTACAGAACCCTTCCGACTCGCATTTGGCCGGTTTTTGTTTGACTTGGAAAGGCACCCTTAAGCTACTATACTTACAGTATTTTGGTTGTGAATACACTGACATTTATACAATGATAAGCCGCTTATTCTAGCAACCCTGTTTTCCAGAAGCTATGGGCTAGCCACAACTAAGTACGAGTATATGGTACTGTGCGTCACAACGGCTTCATTCAGGCTGCGCGCGCGGCGGTGCCATTCCGCGCACGTATCGCCGGTCGCCGGTGGACTTTACCTACAGCGCAATCTTTTGTTTACTATTTCTCAAGCTTTTTTTCACCACGTCTATATTACTCACTCAGCCACATTGCTCGAAGAACAGGCCAGATGACCATTCAAAGTCATCTTATGAACATGGACACTGCGTAGAAAAACCTACGCTGAGAAGAAACTAGAAATAAGCTTAAAATTATGTGTAGGTATATTTTTTACAATTCATTCTTTTAATAGTTCTGAAGAAAGTACTGTTTCGGAAATAAAATACTTTATTACAAATACAAATTATAGAAACGATGTATTATGTATGACGTACGAAATTCGTACAAGATAGAGAACCATCTCCATAATGTAATCATTAATATTTTATATTAACTTAATATTTTTTAAATATTTTATGACAACCCTACGGTAAATCGGTGGCGGTTTTTCAAAATACAGCTCTTGGTCTACATTCTAGACGTACCACATGTCATACGTAGAATGTGTGCAAATATTTAGCTTTGATTGATGGGTACTTATCGAGAGTTGATAGCGCTCCCTTGAATTCCTGGTTAAATCTAGTTTTCGTTGCAGAGCTTGCTACGAGTATTCCTACCATTAAAGTTAGCGATACGTATTCTACAATCATACTCAGGCCGTTTTAAAGGTTCGGTAAGGGAAAATTCACACCAATCGACAATTATGTACCATCGCCCCAGACGCCAGATACCCATTTTCAAAACAAATTTGCTTGCAGCCGTTGATGTTTATTGCTATGGATTGTTATGGACAGATGTCTAGCCACTGCACGCAAACTGGGCCTTTAAGGTGGTTATCTGGCGCTTGGGGCGATAGTACATAGTCCTAAAGTAAGCAAAGCTAAGTGCACTAATAAACATACTTAAATAAATATATACAGTCAAGGAAACTGATTGCGCACCAGTGTGGAACCCTCTTGTTGCAAATGTCATGTTGACATTTCCTACATCTGCCAAAGAAATAATCAGGAAATTGACCATGAGGAGGTTCCATTCTGCTACGTGATTCAGTTTTCTCGACTGTACGACTTAAATACATATTAAACACCCAAGACTCGAGAACAAACATTCGTACCTATTTCCATACAAATAAAACGACCGCTTTAGCCTAGTTGGTAGTGACCCTGCCTACGAAGCAAGAGGTCCTGGGTTCAAATCCCGGTAAGAGCATTTATTTGTGTGATGAGCACGAATATTTGTTCCTGAGTTATGGATGTTTTCTATGTATTTAAGTATTTATTTATCTATATAAGTATGTTTATCGTCGTCTAGTACCCATAGTACAAGCTTTGCTTAGTTTGGGACTAGGTCGATTTGTGTAAGATTGTCCCCTAATATTTATTTATTTATTTATTTAAATATCTGCCCCGACGCGGGAATCGAACCCGCTAATAACAATATAAATGTCGCTACACTGTCCGTCCGTCCGTCACAGTGTCTTATCTCAATAACCAAGAACTATGACTCTTACACGTTAAAACAACTGTGGAAGCCGAGGTGACCTAGTGGCAAAGGGTCATGAGTTCGAACCCGGGCTCGCACACACCTCTAAGTTTTTCGAAATTTATGTGTAAATTTTTTTTTTTGTTAATAACAACTTGCTCATAAATTTATTAAATAGTTAGGGGTACGTATCAAAATATACAAAGTTTAAAAGTAATAATGGACTAAATACATAATGGTCATTTGATATAAAGCAATTTTCTTGGAAATTCTCAACTCTACAGGATTTTCATAAAACAAACCTAACCTACCTAAACCACTTTGTAGATGACACGATTAAAAAAGTTCGTTTAATCCAAGGGTCTTCAACCTCCGGCCCGCCGTTGCGCCGCCTTGGCCCATGACTTCAAAAAGGTTGAAGACCCTTGGTTTAATCAATAGTTTAATGGAAAATTTTAGTATGTATTATGACCATTATGTATTTCGTCCATTATTCGTTTTAAACTTTATATATGTTGATACGTTCCCTTTACCATGAAACAACACATGGACAGGAAACTTCCTCACACAAGTGTGGAAATTCGATGGTTAATTTAATTACAAAATTATTCTGAAATATTTCATTGCGCATGAGCACGCGCAGTCAAAACCAAGTCGGGTAATAATTCCACCAGCAATAAAAGGCTTTAATTCTACGTCGTAACTAGTTGTTTGGCCAGTTGGCGCCTGAGAAAACGTCGCGGCTGTGCTACCGTTGCTATGACAATTATGTTACTATCATAGTAACGTAGTAACGTATACTTCATTTTATTTTGAATTAGAAACCACAATAACATTATATTGCGTCTGGTCAACTATTTCTTACCTAGCCAATAGTACAATAGTCTGGGAGCCGCAAAATAAAATTGTTTTAAAATCACTATTTGCGTGTCGTCAATTGTTACTCCAGTACAAATTGTAAAGAGATTACAGTTCATGAGCCGCATTATAATGTTGTTGTGGTTTCTAATTCTAAATTAAATGAAGTATAGATATGACATAGTATTATTTAAGGCATTACATTTGTAATTTACCATGAGCTTTACGGTGAAGGAAAACATCGCGAGGAAACCTGTATAACACC
The DNA here is from genome assembly GCA_947859365.1 of Archips crataeganus. Classification (NCBI taxonomy): domain Eukaryota; kingdom Metazoa; phylum Arthropoda; class Insecta; order Lepidoptera; family Tortricidae; genus Archips; species Archips crataeganus. The sequence continues at coordinate 17,720,140 of OX402058.1, forward strand.
TGCAAAGAAATTCAATGGTGTGTGTGAAGTTCTCAATCCGCACTGGGCCCGAGTGAGAACTACTGCCTAAGCCCTCTCATTTTAAGAGGAGGCCTGTGCCCTGCGGTGGGACGTATACTATAGGCAGGGATAATTTCAGTCGAAAGACGTCCACTGCTGAACATAGGCCTCCCCCAAGGCTCGCTAAACAGATCGGTCCCGCGCTATTCGCATCCAACGCGATCCCGCAACCTTAACCAGGTCGTCGCTCCATCTTACTATTTACTATTTAGCCGTTGGGATTCTTAGTAAGGTTTTTTAAATAAGGATAAAAGTTAAGGTACTTAACTAATGAGATTAATAGTAGATTGATAAACAAGGGTCGTAAGTGATCAATTACACCTTAGATATTTTGAAACACGAGCGAGCATAGCGAGCGAGGATGCTTATAGTTTGCGGGTGTAATTGATAATTTACACTCGAGTTGAACACTACTTTTCATCACAAATGCGAGGAAATAAAGAAAAATGTATACGCAATTTGTAACAAAGCGGAAGAAAATTTATCGCGCCAAACCGTCTTTTTTTAGGGTTCCGTAGTCAACTAGGAACCCTTATAGTTTCGCCATGTCTGTCCGTCTGTCTGTTTGTCTGTCTGTCTGTCTGTCTGTCTGTCTGTCTGTCTGTCCGCGGCTAAGCTCAGAGACTGTTAGTACTAGAAAGCTGTAATTTGGCATCAATATATATATCAGTCACGCCGACAAAGTGATTGAATAAAAAGAAGTAAAAAAAATTTTTTTAGGGTACCTCCCATAGACGTAAAGTGGGGGTGATTTTTTTTTCTCGGCTAACCCTATAGTGTGGGATGTCATTGGATACCTCTTTTAAAATCATTGCGGGGTTGCTAACATGATTTTTCTATTCAGTGATCTGTTTGCGAAATATTCAACTTTAAAGTGAAAATTTTCATTAAAATCGGCCGTCCCCCCCCCCTCTAAAATCTAAACTGTTGGGTGGAAAAATTTGGAAAAATTCAGAAGGGTAGTAAATATATCAAATTCACTAGGAAAATTATAGCGGCTAAGATTTCTTGGAAATTATTTGTAGTTTAAGAGTAAATAGTAGCCTAAGGTATAAAACATACCTAAACTTGGATGATTCCGTACACATACGAAATCCTTAGAAAAATATTACTCGATTTTTTCGTAATGGCTACTCTTGGCCGGTTTTTTTTTTAATGGCCTCGCGCTCTTTGTCTTTGGCACATTCAGCCAGCACTGGCCAGCAGCACTATGCCAGCATGGAGGTTTGGAAAAAGTATTATTTTCGCATTACAATCTCCTTGTTTACCAGTTCGTGAATACATAGGAGCACCATTCGATTTTGAAATTTACTTACATCCCTAAAAGTGTAAATCGAATTTACAACACGGATTTCAAGTTAAATGCAACCTACGTTTAAGTGATGAAAAATAAAATACATAAAACTAATATTTTTCGGAGACCTCAACCCGACTGTCACTATATTGGCGCAAGATCTTTATTAAGTTTTTAACGTTGTTAGCTTTATTCTTCAACACACGTGACTTTGGCTTTAGTTGCCAATGCGAACCATATTGTCTAATGGCCGGCGCCCACTGACGGCATGGCACGGCGTGGCATTTTATTACTATCAAGTTATTTTGAATCTTATTTCAATTAGTTTAGAATTCATGTTACTTTATGTCGATACCACGATGCCGCGACGTCCTGAAGGCCGATGCCACGCATAACCAATAAAGTAACATGAATTCGAAACTCATTGAAATAAGATTCAAAATAACTTGATAGTAATAAAATGCCACGCCGTGCCATGCCGTCAGTGGGCGCCGGCCCTAACGCACGGCCGCTCTTAATCACATTCACCATCTCTTTCTGTCACCATCTTACGCCGTTTGACAGAAAGATATAGCGTGAGACAATAAGCGTACTGTTTCATGGTCAATCGAGGTAACGTGTTTACAGACAGTTAGCACCTAGGTGCCCTTAAGGTTTCACTTAGGGTTGTCACTTGCTAAATGAAAAATACCTACTTATGAAATAAAACTACCTACTTGTGAGTATGTGCGTGCGTGTGTGTGCTTTTGTTACTGTTTCACGCTATAGGATATATTGTCTCTCCTGTGGACATAAAATTAAATTAGCTACTCTGAGTCGGCAAACTTAAGATTTATTTAAATTGGCCGAAAGTTGGCCAGGCGTCGCACGGGTCGGTGTAGACTTGACTAAAAAATATTGGCTATATATAGAATAGACCTTCACCTTTTGCCTTGAGTGCTCAAGGCAAAAGAAAAAAAGAACTTACACATTTTTTTTGTCTCTCCTGTGGAAGAGACGAAAAAATGTGTAAGTTTGACCCTAAAACTGTTAAACGGATTCGGATATTATTTTCGTTTTAGTTTTATCTCTATAACGTTTAAACGTATAAACCTCAAACTCGGACTGACACTGCATACCTATCAACAAATAATAAAAGCCGGTCAAGCGTGAGTCGGTCCGAGGAAAAAAAACTAAAATTTTGCAAGCTTTACTGGTTATTAGTTAATCGTCGCGGGCAGATTGGTGATAAAGCTCCAAACGCACAGACAGTGGAGGCGTGGCGGTGCGGTGGCGGTGACGGTGATGATGATGATGTATGGGGACGCCTTGCTGAGTCAGGCGGGCTGTCGATCGTTTGCACAGTCATTCAGCCCAGTTCCCCGTGGTTGGAGCCGACAGGTTACTGTCCCAGCAGCGCTCCCACACAGCAATTCTCCTCGAATCTTCTCGTTCTCCTGCTGAACAAAAGGACATCTTTGAGACAGACATCCTTTAGCTCCTCCTCCCTCAGCTCGTCACTCCCGAATACATCACGCCTCGCTGCCGCGTACATGACACACTCAGTTAGGACGTGCTCACTCGTTTCCTCCTTCCCACAATGTGGACAGGAGGGGTCACTTTTTATACCTATTACGCTTAAGTGCCTATTTAACAAGTTATGGCCAGTAATTATGCCAGTTATAGTTCTTAAGCTACTCTTACCTAGATTTAGGAGATACCTAGTTCTTCTGTGGTTTATGCCATCCAGCATCATCATCGATTGTCTGCACCCTACAGCCTGTTTCCACTCACTGTTTGCTTCCTGTTCCTTCATTCTATCTATAACCCCCTTGGTGACTTCTGCAGACATTGGAAGTACCGGTTCAGGACCTATGAATCCCGTATCCGCTCCCTCCCTTGCCAGCTCATCAGCCTTCTCATTACCTGTCACTCCCTGATGTCCTGGGACCCAGGCCACCGTAACCTTCGTACTCTCTCCTAGTTTATTAAGTGCATCTCTACACTCTCTTACCAAAGAGGAGTTAACTGTCGGCTTGTTTAATGCCTTTAGCGCTGCTTGACTATCAGAGTAAATCACCACTGTTCCTACACCTCGATAGTCACCCAGTTTTGCTTGTATAATCTGAGCGCACTTCAACACTGCGCACACTTCAGCCTGAAACACACTGGCATATCTGCCTAATGGTATAGCCTCTCGAACATTCATCTTGGGTATTATTATACCTGCTCCCGCAAGTTGGGACGTTTTCTTCCTTGATCCATCCGTAAAACAAATTGTAGTCGGATATTCAAGGTCTACCTTCCAATCATCTCTCTCTCCTATATGGATTCTGTATTTCTTATCGAAAACCCTCTGTTTCTTAAATAAGTCGTTATTCTGTGCTAGCATTCCTAGCTTTAATAACGCCTCCTTTTGTATAAGTGCATGTTTCTTGTCTGTGAAGTTCCCCCTCCACTCCTCACATGCCCTCATTCTAAACCATTGTTCCATGGCCCTCTTCTCTATTTCCAGATGAAGTGCCTTCAGTCCTAGCATAACTTCCATGGCATGCGTTGGGGTTGTTCTCATTGCCCCTGTTATCATCAGGCATGCCAATCTTTGAACTTTATTCAGTTCCTTTTGATACTCCTTAATACGGGCCCTATGCCACCATATCACAGCACCATACAGCAGCCTTGGTAATATGACCGCCTTATACATCCAGTTTATCATCCGGGGTTTTAGTCCCCACTTCTTTCCAACTGCCCTTCTGCATTGACACAGTGTTCTTATTGCCTTTGCGGCCTGCTCCTTTATATGTGTCTTGTATCTGAGGTTTGTATCGATTGTCACTCCCAGATACTTAATTTCTTTCACCAATTCAAGATTCTCACCTTTTACGCTTATTGGCCTCATATCGCCTATCTTCCTTTTGTTGGTAAATAATATCAACTTCGTCTTTGTAGGATTTAGATCTAATCCTCTCTCCCTGCACCACTCTAACGTCTGTGACAGTCCTTTTACCATTATGTCTCTGACGATGTTAAGAACCATGCCTTGTACCAATAGCACACCATCATCAGAGTATGCTTGCATATAGAGTCCTCCTTTGTTTAGCTTTTTAATCAGCGAGTCCAGCAGTAGACACCACATAAGGGGGGACAGACATCCCCCCTGTGGGAATCCCCTACGAGGTCTGATTCTTTTCGTAGATCCGCCCAGTTGGGCCATTACTGCCCTTCCTCTGAGCATCCTCGAGATCCATCTTCCTATAATCTGACTAATTCCTTCTCTCCTGGCGGTGACGGTTGTAATGTTCTAACTTGTATGAACGGTTGTGCGGTACCGTACCGCGAAGTCGTTCATACAAGTTAGAATATTACAACCGTCACCGCCACCGCACCGCCACGCCTCCGCTGTCTGTGCGTTTGGAGCTTTAGTGACGTGCAATGTCAATTAGAAACTTTTTTAAATTGAGATTTCAGATAAATTTTGGAGTTACCATACCTAGCTACAACGTCAAGACTTGGATAGTTTGTATTGTACATTACTAATGTTAGGTAGCCAAGCCCGGCCCGCTTGATAACGGAGTAATACTTATTACCATTCGGTGAATGAATATTCATAATTGCCCAGGAAATCATTGACCGATGTGTGCACCGGCAGCACTGTTTTTCCTGGACGGATAAGAAAAAGGGTATAAAACAATGGCATGATGCAAAATTTGATAGTATGTTGACAGTGACGTGACAGCCCTAACCTCTACGAACGGTTACATCATTACGTGACGCAATTAAAGGGCGTCTAACTGCCCAATTTACACTTCCGCGCGTGCGCACTAAATATTCTCGGCAAGACTATTAGCTAAAATTTTGGCTAAAATTGACCATGAGTTTCATCATTATCATCAGGAAGACGTCCGACGCGGGCCCAGTGCGGATTGGGACTGATTCTGAGAGTAGAACTGAAACAATTACTTTGCTCACCCGCGACCTTGGGAGACCGCGGGGAGCAAAGTAATTTATTCAGTTCATTAATATGCTCCTATATACTATACCTCCTATACGAATATACTCCTATATACCTCCGCAAAGTAACGCCAGCAGGCTAATTGTCTAACTCCCCCGCAATCACCATCGCGTTCATTTTGACAGTTCTTGTCTTGGGCTGACAATTGGTATCGGAAACAGCCAGCTGCCACAACCATACAAAAACTATCATTTTAATCCGATGCCGAGTGTCAAAAAAGTTACACAATTACCCTGCTGATTCATTGAATTCTGAGAGGAGACTTGTTTCCTGTAGTGGGATGTATACTGACTGGGGTGATTGGTACAGATTGATATACACCGTGAAATTTTAGTGGTTGTTTTCCCGAAACGAGGTGATTTAGTATCGATTGTACAATCGATTTATGATTATTATTTTGACTAGAGTCAAAAATCCAATTGTGAAAAACGAAAGTCGAAAATGACCGCAAACCAATAGTAACGCTTCGTTGGTACCTAACCTATCGTACGATCGTACGCTACTTGTACCAACGAAGCGTTACTATTGGTTTGCGGTCATTTTCGACTTTCGTTTTTCACAATTGGATTTTTGACTCTAGTCAAAATAATAATTATAAATCGACTGTACAATCGATACTAAATCACCTCGTTTCGGGAAAACAACCACTAAAATTTCACGGTGTATAGGTACATAATATTAGTATGAATTAAGTTCACATTGTATGATGAGATGTCATCGTCATCATTATTTTAGCCGAAAGATTCCACTGCTTAACATAAGCCCCCAAGGTTCACCAAACAGACCGGTCTTACGTCACCCACATCCAACGCGTTCCCGCAACCTTAACCAGGTCGCTCCATTTAATTGGAGGCACCAACACTGCGCCTTCCGGTCCGCGGACGCCATTCAAGAACCTTCACAGTATCAGTGCAGTTTACAACAGTTTGTATTGATTTCGTAGTCAATGAATCATTGACAGTCTTTCGGAAGGAGGTCATTGAGCTGACCCTTACCCATTGGCGCGGGCCGTGCGACTGCGCTTGGGAACCCCAATACCCATTGTTGCAGCGAGATATATCTAACATTCGTACGCGATGTCGCTGGTTAAGAGGGCTTCAGCCGATACTCAATATTTTTTTCATTTAAGCCGAAAGACCGCTGCTGAATACAGGCCTACCCCAAGATTCGCCAAACAGACCAGTCCTGCGCTATCTGCATTATTCTGCATCCTTTCCTGACTTCTTTGTTTTTTTACTTCTTTCTTTCAAAGTTGCACCCGTGCGAAACCAGGGCCAGTCACTAGCTAGACTATCTATCTATACAAAGGGTAATCAATCCATGGTTCTTCTTCGCGGTTGGCTCGTTTGGGAAGTGAACGTGTTGCATTAAATATTTCCCGAACCAATGATCTTCATTGGAAGTTTTTTATAAGCTTGCATTTTTAGGGTTTCTTTGTCCAACAAGGAATCCTTCCAAGACTTTCAGGACAGCCAAGAAATTCCGGAAATCTAATATCTGGGTCATATATGACCCAGATATTAGATACATTTTTTGTTCGCGTCTCTTCTTTGGCAAAAGTTAAGGGTTTGTATAGCCAATATTTTTTTGCCAAGTCTACATTGGCGTATGGGACGCCGCTAAATTTATGTCCACAGGAGAGACAACTTTTCTTTCTTACGCTGTGTATGACCCTTAAATTTAAAATGACCCATATATAAAAATAATTCCCTGTTTCTCTTGGTCACGGCATCACGCGCGAACGGCAGGACAGATTTCGATCAAATTTTTTTTTGAAAAGATTTGCAATACTTTGTTTAAGGTTCTTATTGGAAAAATTCTTACGGGATAAAGAATAAATGGGATATATATTCAATTGAAAGTAGCCTTAGGTAACTGTAGCTATTACGGAGGCTTGATACTTGGCAGATTATCATCTCTTAGGATCATAGACGTGCAGTGAGAAGGGTTTTTTGGATATTCCCGCGGAAAAATGAACGGGAGTAGTCCATAAATTTTACCTCTATGCGGACGAAGTCGCGGGCAAAAGCTAGTACTCAATAATGAAATAAATAAGTAACCAGTTATCGCGCAAAGCCGCCTTAACTCTTGTCCTTAGTCACAAATATCTGCTGGAAAAACAGTAAACGTCTAAAACGCTCGCTTGTCTAATTGCCCACGGTCTCTAGGGAACCTCAGTCACTCGGGGTTCCCTAACGCCTCACAATAACCTAGGTAGTAATTTCCACACAAAGAATATTTGACGTGTTGACGTGTTGTTGTATTGTATGTTTCATCAATGAATGAAACAAGGACGTCGACACAAGACGCAGTTTATATTGAGACTTCATCTGCGAAGAATTTCAAATTGTGATTAATCACTTAAAATTCTTCATCAAATAAAACAAAGATCAGTTGAAGCAATATCTATACATACATCCATCGCCATCGGTATCAGTTATTAGTGATATAAATCCCGTTATTCCTTATCCCGTAGGAATCAGCTTAAGTCCTGAAATTAGTTTTTTACTGTTATAATTACCTCATGGAACTTAAACGTGACCGACCGACAGGCCTGTGCCCTGCAGTGGGACTATGACTTAAACGTGGCCCTTAACAATGGGCCTCATATGAAAGCTGTATGTCACTCAGAGTGCGATGGAGAGGACTATGCTCGGATTTTCTCTGTGGGATACAGATTAGAAATGATGAAATCCGTGCAAGTACTAAAATCACCGATATAGATCGATGAATCGTTAGACCTAGGCGCAAGCCACACAGAAGAGACGTGGGACGGGGGTGCGTCGCAGTCGCGGCGCTCCTAGAATCAGTTTTCATACTAAATGTGTAGAAGCGTCGCGGTTCAAAGCAGACAGTAGAGACGAGGCCGCGTCTCCGCCCTATTTTCTTCTGTGTGGCTTGCGCTAAGTGGCTGTGGGCAGACACATCGCTCGTAGAACTGATGGCCGATGGGGCTAAAAGGTTCTCGAATGGCGTCTACGGATCGGAAGACGCAGTGCAGGTAGGCCTCCAACAAGATGGAGCGATAACCTGGTTAAGGTTGCGGGAGCGCTTTGGATGCAGATGGCGCAGAACCGGACCGTTTGGCAATCCTTGTTCCTATGTGCAGCAGTGTCTTTCAGCTGAAATGATGATGATGATACTTGCAGACCAAATTTAAAGAATCTAGTAATCATTGTTGCGGAAGGTCCACTCTGAATCGAACATATAAATCCCGTTCATTCATTCCCGTGGAAATTTCGCTATAAGGCGTTATTGGCTGCGGATTGACTCATGTAGTTATAAAACAATCACAAACGTGGCCCAAATTCCAAAGTTATCAAATGGACCTCACAATAGCCATCCATCCAGCTTATCATGAAACCTCATTGACACTGCACACCGAGTGAGCAAATATTTGTCATTCATTAGAGCGTGCTCAGTGCGATGCAAATTACAAGATGCGACTTCTCTTTATGGCTTGTTTGTACACCTCCTGTTTACAGGCTTTGTGAGAAAAGACAACACGGCCAAAATAATTGCGGGTTGCAGTTGGGAAGTAAATATTGTTCGCGCCCACGCGAGAAAGTACTTATGGCGTTCGAGCATCGAACGTTATTGTTCTCGCAATAATTTGGACTAAAAGTGACCATCATCCCAGCCTAAGTACGTCTCACTGCAGAGCAAAGGCTACTCAGAATGAGAGGGAATGTGAGAATTTCCCATGCACCAATTGAATTCTTCTCAGGTCTGTGTGGGTCACGATGTTTTGCGACGATGACGATGGCCGTGGAGAGGCACCGACTTTACCTTGTTGAGTTTCTTGCCGGTTTCTTCTCAACAGGGTTTTTCCGAACCGGTGGTAGATTCTTTGACGTTCATATGAGCGTCAATAAATTGAATAAAGAATTTTGACTTTGACTTTAAACAGAAGAAAATTACTTTAGTGGTTTTTTTGGCGTCGTTTCAATGTTAATTTATTACTTACTAGCGAGCCGCCCCGCCCCGCCTTCGCACGGGTGTAATTTTAAAAAATAGAGGCGAAAAAATAAAAAAAAGTCTATAATTTAAGACGGTTTCTACCTCTTTTCCCCCTAACTACACCGACACGAAGTCGGGGCGCGTCGCTAGTTTTATCAACATAATTCCGACCCGTGCATTTAACTTAAACGATATTATTATATGTAACACGTATTCTGTCAATCACTCCAACTGTCAAACGACTGACAGTTATGTCATACGCCATAAGTTTACATTAGAAAAGTTAATATGGACGTTAATTTTTCTAATTTTCCGTGCAACTTTTTTATTTTTTTTCTTCCATAAGAACCTTCTTACAACATAAAAAGAATTAGCGAAATCGGTCCAGTCGTTCACGCGTCATGCCGTGATCAAGAGAAATAGGGATTAATTTTTATATATAGAAGATTTATTATTTGTAGTTTAATTAAATAATTGTTAAACTTTTATTTTTATTTTTTGGCGGGAGTCACGTTTCATATAGGTACTCAAGTGAGCGTACCATCTTCGGTGGCAAGCGCCATCCATTTTCAGCCGATGAATCAGCTCGAGAACTTCAAACAAAATCTGAAAACTATTGTTCTAAGGTTAATTGTAATTTAAACAGCTTGCGCGGACCGCTTCTTGATACATTGTCGTGTAATTAATATGAATTATTCGTGAATTATCGAATTTTGCGTCAATTGTGGCCTCGCTCGAACAAGTTCAAGTTAAGCAAATATTGTATGTTTGCTTAAGAGGGATTGAAAAGAATTTTCACGTGGATTTCAATGAGACATTGTTCGTTTTGAAATGTCACGTTTTTTAGCAACTTTTTAGGTCAGTAGGTTAGACGGAGAACAAAGTTTGATAGGAGATTGTAACGTGCTGTTTACTTCTAAAATTACGAAAGGTTGCACTGGAATGGAACACTGAAAGATGGATAGTAAACCAAATAGAACACTTTGACCCTTTGAACGCCACTGTTCCCAATGCCATGTTATTGTAATTTTGAACTTTTCTTAACTTAAGAAGTAGAGTTGTTAATATTATAACATTAACTAGCTGACCCAGCAAACGCTGTTTTGCCATAATAAAATAGGTATAGACTATGATCTATTTTCAGGCCTACCAAATAGACAAAAAAGTTTCTTATGAATCGGTCAAACCGTTTCGGAGGAGTTCGATAACAAACACCGTGACATGAGATTTTTATATATTAGACTAGCTGTTGCCCGCGACTCTGTCTGCGCAGAATAGGGGTATAAAAATAGCCTACGACGACCTACCGAAACCAGAGAAAAAGGTTTTTTAAAAATCGGTCAAGCCGTTTCGGAGGAGTTCGATAACAAACACCGTGACACGCGATTTTTATATATTAGAAGATTGGAAGAAGATAACGTGTCCATACATACAAGTTGACGTTTCAAATAGAAAAAAGTAATTTCCAGAAGTATAAATTCAAATAAATTGTATGCATTACTTACTACTCATTCATGCAAAAGAGTTTCTTGTATCTTTTACCTATACCAATCAATAATAAATATGCAGATGGTATGTTAACGTAAGATAACGGTGCATAAATCTATTAATGTGCGTCAGTGAAGAATTCTTTTATCATTATCCCGCGGGAACATTGCAATTTTTCGGGATAAAATGAAAAAGTAGTTATTCTGTATATTGATTCAGGTTACATTATACACTATCTGTTTGCTAGGATTTATTTCATTTTTTGCGTGATGGAGTTAACATCCAAACTTTCGCATTTATAATAGGTATTTAGTAGGCAGGCAGGCAGTAATTTCAAAGTCAGATAAAATAAATTGCCTTGTATTAATTATGAATACTATTAATAATATAAATGTGTCTTTGTACATGATTTGAATTAAATTTGGTCTGTACCTAGATGGATAAAGTCTGTAAATAATAAATTAATAACACATAGCCTGCTTTTTATCCCGATTTTCCCACGGGATCCTTGTATAGTCCTAAAATCTTAACCGCCAATACTAGAGATATGAAATTATGCATGGATGACCGTCATACAACGTAAATGAAGGTGATCATGAAATTTTTTGGAATTCCCATATAAATTTAGTAAAATCCAGGAGTTTTAATTTAACTGCCAGATCTAATGTAGTGTAATGGTAAAGGCTAGTAAATTGTATGTCCCTTTCGAATGCATACGCGTCGCGAGCGATGGATGATTTATTTCCGTAATGAACCTAATATACTGGGGTCTGTCCGGTAACGGCAACATGCCATACATGGCGACCCCATCGGTTAGCTAACGTATGAAAACCGGCGAAGGGTGAGTTGGACTCGTGCAACGACAGTTCCGTACAGCTATTTCAAAATATACTCTACTAGCTGATGCCCACGGCTTCCCCCCGGTGAAGTAGATTAATATGTGTTTTTCCGTAGGAATTAGATATTTTCTCGTGGTAAAAAGTAACGTATGTCACTCTCCAGTCCTTCAACTATGTCCATACAAAAAATCACGGCAATCCATTGCTCAGTTTCGACGTGAAAGAAGGACAAACAAACAAACACTTTCACATTTAATAATATTGTATGGAAGTATGGATTTGCAAAACCCAGTGTTAACTGAGCCCTGCTTCTAAGTAAAATTTATTCAGCTTGGAGTCATTTTATATTGGTCCCTAAAGGCCTCCACATCATTTTTAATTAAATTAAATTTTTATTGTATAGTATAGCTGTTACCTGCGACTTCATCTACGAAGAATTCCTTTATAAATATTTCTTGAACTTCATAGAAATTTCCTGCATTTCTGAGAATGCTCAGCAACTTCTACAGACATTGTTAATCATAATAAGAAGTTAATTATTACAACTCAACTCGTCGAGCCTAGGCGCTTACTAACTAAGCTAGATAAGGTTTAATACGAAGTATGTAATGTTTACGTGCACCTGCGTCAATTGTTTCAAAGCGGCAAACAGGTAAAATTTAACAACTTGCTCTATTTAGGGAATTATTGGAACGAACGTTTAATTGCGTATAGCTGTTGCCCGCAACATTGTCTGCGAAGAATTTGTTTGACGCTATCCCGTGGGAACTCAACATTTTTCCGAGATAAAAGTATCCTATGTGTTAATCCAGCAGGCTTATTGTCTAAAGCTTTGACATTTGCCTTCGCAATAGCTATTTCTTTCTGTCAAACGGTATAATATGATGACAGAAAGAGATGGTGAAAGCGAAGGCAAGCGTCAGAAGCGTTATACAATACGGCTATCTCTGTGCCAAACAAGCAGTAACAAAATCCAAACATCTAATTCGCGTGCATGTGTAAATGCGCGTGAGTGTGTGCGTGCTTGCGTGTATTATGAAAATAAGATAATTCTTAACGAGAAAACTGTACAATTAAGTGCAAAAAGCAGGAAGTAATATTTATGAAGTTAGTAACATATTGTAAACAGATAAATTAACTATATTTAAGAAAACTGCTCCATCTAGTCATCAAAAAAAAAAAAAAAACTAATTTCAACTCAACTCGGAAGCGATTTGCATCCACCCTGAACCCGCGGCCTTCACCAAATCGTCCGTCCATCTCGTTGGTGGACGTCCCACGCTGCGCAATCACGCGCTTCCAATCGTAATGATTGGGCATCAATGAGGGAGCCATCATCATGATTGGGCAGCAGTGGACGTCCTACGGCTGAAATGATGATGATGATGAGCTCAACTCGGATGCATAAATACGTACAATTTCCAACTTTTTCCCTTGGACTTCAGTCACCAGGCCTATCTGCCTGCAGAGAGATCTTTCTATTGTGGTCTATCTCCACAAAACGATTGCTGAGAATGTATGTAGAAGGGACTAAATCAATAAAAAAATAAGTTCCATGCACACGCCGCGAAGCAGTGCCGTATGACATTGCTTCGTCCGAATTTAAGGAAGGGCAACGCTCTAAGTTATAAAATAATTTTAGTACTCCCAACACGTTCTGGCTGCAAAAAATTGTTTAGCTTCCGGAAACGGCCATTTTTTTTTCTTTTTTATTAACCGCCGCCTGCAGTGCATGCCTGCGTTTTGGTTCATGAATTAAAAATATCACACAATGTTCGCGGACGACATGGCCACTAAATACTAAACAGTCATTCTTTTCCCATACAAAGTAACTAGATTTATTAAACGCGATAATGGCGGAATTAGCTAGCTTTATTATTATACTTAAAAATGAAAGATTGTGAATATGTGCTATCGTGCGTGTGTTCATTATTCCTTCACGTTAAAACACACAGGCTACTTTTATCCCGATATTCCCACGGGATAAACCGCTAGGTTTAAATACATGAAAAAAGTGTTTATTAAGCAACGTTAATGAAGAACACGATGTAATTTTTGGGACATCCCGTGAGTATTTTCGGGAAAACCTGCAATTTTAACAGGCAAGTGAAGCTGCAGGTCAAGACTAGTGGTAGATAGCTGTAATGAATGTAAGTGCTATCAATTCTTGCAAGTGTTTTCGTTCTGACTTGCGTCCAGGTGCAATAATATTTTGTTAGTAAACAGGGTTGAAAGGCGTGCATTTAACAAACATACAATATGAATGTAATATTCCATGTAAAGCAGATAACGTGTGTTTTTCTGACGCCTCACTTCTTTGAATGGAATCGATATCGATATATTATTATCGGTGCATTTCGATATCTGTATCTAGACTATTACTAAGCAAATTGTGTATTTATTTCAAATTTTGACCTAGTTCTGGAATCACGTCATACATATTTTTGGATAATAGTTGCGTGATCAGTAGTTCAAATAAATAGAGACTTGTTAAGTGGCCCTCATGTGTAAACATAAGGTTAGAACTTCCTGTTTATCTAAACTAAGTGACTGTATATTGAATATATTTTTTTTATGGAAAATGGGTTATGATATATGCTAGCTGTCCGAATTCGTTTCTCGCTATTCCGCGGAAATCGGGTCAAAATGTTTTAGCGTGAAAGAGTAACAAAAATCGACACGTCTATTCTTCCATCTCCATCCAAACTTTTCACGTTTATAATATAGTGGGACAAATTACAAACACAAATGGAAAAAAAACTTAAAGTCTAATATATAAAAATCTCGTGTCACGCTGTCACGGTGTTTGTTATTGAACTCCTCCGAAACGGCTTGACCGACTTTTATGAAACTTTTTCTCTATATTCGGTAGGTCTGAGAAAAGGTCGTAGGCTATAAGTTATATTATGTCAAAACAACGTTTGCTGGATCAGCCTAGTATAATATAAAATACTGCGGCATGGACCCAAAGACGCTGGTAGTATTTATGAAAAACCAGTAGTCCAGTATAATAATGCGACATGGCCAAGACTGAAAGCCGAAGATAATTAGTATGTCGATATGTGATACTTATGATGTAGTCGTGTTTGTGTGTGCGTGTGTGTGTTTGTGTGTGTATGTTTATGTTTATGTGGATGTGCTTTGTAATGTGAAGTGATGTGAAGTGTGACTTGTAGTGTCACGGCGCAATCCGCGGCTAGTTTCTGGTTCTGTTGCCGTTGTCCACTTAATTATAATAAGTAGGTACCTATTTGTTTGATATTCGGAGACCTTATAAATCTCCAGCTCTTTATATTAATATTATTATTAATTTTAACCTTGGAGGCTTCTTACACCTCTAATGATTATGTAACTAGTTTACGTTGACATTTAGAGACTATATACATCTCTGAATTATTTAGATGAAGTATTTTTATTTATTATTAACTCAGGGACTTTATACATCCCTTTGCTATATTTAAGGCTGTATATTGTTAAGCTTATGGATTTAAACTTTTATATTTTAATTAATACTTTATTAACTAGTCACAGGCCCGCGACGCCGAAGTTCCCAAGACGGTCCCATAAGGCTTATGGGAACGGAAGCGATACATGCCCTCGGTACCGCTCTGCTTTCAGAGCATGACATGAGTGCGTGTGAGCCAACTTTGGGGGCGGCAGGCGTAAGCTTGCCTTTGAAATCCAAAAGTTTAATGGTTACTTGACCTGAAATGTGTTTTAACACATTCATTTTTAATGATTGTGACATTGGAAGACTATCTCGATATATCTATTTTTTTTTTTTAACTATGGGATCCAATACATCCCTGTATTGTTTTTTTATATAATTATTATTATTTTTTATTTAATTCTATATTTGTATGGTTTTTTAGTTTTTAATTTATTATATTTTAATTTGAAAAGATGACTTCCTGCCAAGTTTCTTGCGGCGCATTCTTCTTGGCAATGATGGTCCTTACGAAAGCGCTGGTAGTTTAAAAAAGTGACATGTAAAAGAGCCCTTTGCGGCCTATTTGCAGAATAAACGTTTTGACTTTTGACTTTTGACTTGACTAATATAATAATTAATAATTTATTTCAAGCATCAGTGTTTTGTTTTTGTAGTATACCCTGGGATTTTCTTCATTAATGCCCTTCTAAACAAAATATTTTTATTTTGTTTAGAAGGGAAGTTTTGTTTGTTTTGTTTTTATTTTTAATATCTATTTTTCGAATCGGTACCTAAATTACGGAATTTTCAGATAACTTACAAACCTAAAAAAAACAACCGTAGTGAGCCACCTTTTTGGAGTTAATTTGTAGACTAGAGGCTCATATTTAAATTATAATTACAGCTATACCTACAATACAATTGTCCACAAAATACATGTGCGAAGGAATTTAGATCTTATCTTATCAAAGAAAACTTCATACATCTGCCTGATTAAATACAGCTCAGTATGTCATGTAGTCTTCAACGCAATGGTCTTAATTACTTAACGCTTTAATACGAATCCACGGCAATCGACTGCTAGATCTTTGGTAAATCCCTTTATCGATCTTACTCCGAATTTATCAACTGACGTGTAGCTACCTCACAGGCAGTTTAATATCAAAACGAAAATTTAAATCATAGGTAGGTATGACGGCACCAATCATGGACATGTTAAGCACAGTACCTAGTACCACAGTTGTACTGGTACATACTAGTACCCATTAATGGACAGCAAAGATTCAATGCCTTATAGCCCACCATTCATGGACTTTATCAGTTATGATATGACCATCATTTTGTGTTTAATTTGTGGTCTCACTTTAATTTCTTGTGGTTTTTTTAAATGTTGATGGCTTGATGGTCTTAAAGGAAGATCAGCGCCATCCGCAAGATTGGCAATCTTTTGCTGATTTGGGACCATTTTGTGACACAAGCATGTAATTTTTTAATTGTTTTATTTTTACTTTTATTGTTTTTTTTTAATTTTTTAATTTATGTTAACCATAAACATTTGCTGTCACAAATAAAATATTTCTATTTCTAGTTATCTGAGCATAGTGTTGGTAGTTTAAAAATGTAGAGTCTGTTTCTAAAAATTTGGGTTTACGGAAAAAAAATACCATAATTAGTTCTTGTCCATTACTGGTGCTATCACCTTATTTCATGACAAAATAATCAGCCAAAAGATGTCCACTACCTACTGGATAAAGTTCTCCCCCAATGAGTTCCTCAATCACTGGTACAGCGCTGCCCTCGTCCAAGTGATTCATACGATCTTTACCAGATCGTTCAGTTCACAACATAAAGATTTTTTATTCAGATGCAGGTGTAAGTAATAAAATCAGCTTTACTTTGGTGCTGGATGTGTCGTGTACTGGTATACAGGGTGTAATCGTTAAGAGTAGCCAGGCGATTATTCCGTAATTATAACAGATATCAGAACACTTTAAACTGATATCGAAAGTACTTTACCTAAGGAGTAAAATGACTGGAATAAATAAAACGAGAAATATCCAAAATTTTGAGATTCTACACTATACATTTAGTAAGAGATTAGTACAAAGGTTTTAGTTTCCTTATTTTAGAAGGTTATTTTAATAAGAGCTTTACTGATATTTAAGGAAACTGTTATTAACTTAACCAAGTAATAAAACTATCTTTTAAGTGAATGAAATCGAGCATTTTGGAAACAAATTGATATCTACCGCGCGGGGTTCTTCTCTCTTGAACCTGAATAACGTTAACATCGTCATAATATCATCCAAAAGACGCTCGCTCCTAGACAAAGGCCTCCCCAAAGAGTTCCAGAATTACGTTCTATTTATACATGCCTGTCCATAAATTAAACATCTTTCGCCTCCGTCTGTGCTGCTGATTCCCGACAAACGTTTAAAAACTGCAGTTCCGATAAAACCACTTCCGCAATTTTGCGGTACAATCCATGGTTGACGTAAATCCAAAACAATCTTGACCCACCCATGCCGTTTCGCAGTAACCAACATTGAACTATTGTATAACGCTTATCGCCCCGCGCCCGCGTATGTGTGCAGGCCACGTATCTAGGAAATCGTGATAACAACGGCGCCGGGGCGCCAGCGGGCCTTGTGATAACGTGCTTTATATTTTTGTCGTAATCCTTCCATGTCATGACATGATCCAGCATATTTCAGCAATGTGAGAGGCGACTAATATTTGACTGAACTTTGGGAACTAACTAAAAGCAGACCACACCCTTATGTTGTAGACATTCCTCCATTACGCACGAAGCGGTTTGCCTCTTCTTTCATTATGCGGACGGCTAAGGAGTGGAACTCTCTGCCGAGGTCAGTTTTTCCCACAGAAATAATAATAAAGAGGATAGAAATGCCTTAGTTCCTATTTTCTTCCGGAACTCGTGTCGCTACTTCATCCCCTCTACTTACTGTGTTAATGCACACATGCAAAAGACCGGAACCGTACTACGCAATCACGCACACAATTACTAAAATTTTTGCTTACAAACAATTATAAACCTTACACCTTAGAGATAGCGTTGAATAACACTCAACGTAAGTCAAACCCACATTTACACAACGGCGCCATTTATTGGCCGCGTCGGCATTATGTCTGTACTAGTCGTAACCTGTTTTTTTGTCCGTACCACGAACTTTTGTGCAAGACGGAAGGGTTATCAAAAATTACTTTACATTGCTGCGTATAATTCAAAACGATCTGCGTTTTTATGGGCATGAGTAGCAATGGTATATGAAGTTCCGTGTTAATAACGTGTAAACCAATATTTCATAGTGAAATATTTTCTCAAGTTGTATTTTGATATAAACCGCATTATTACATTAAATTAATACATACCAATGAAATGTAATCCCCTTATTAGTGTAATTACACAGTGTGGACGAGTTTCCGCAATTGCTAATGCTGCAAAACACCATTTTAAAGCACTTGTTGTCATACCCACGTTTCAAATAGCACTGAGCCACAAGTCGCGCGCTTGTGACCTACGAGTCACAAGCGCGGCGCCAAGGTCACCCGTCTAAGGCACTTCTATCCTCTTTATTCACTGTGTCAATGCAGAAGGGCAGTTGGAAAGAAGTGGGGACTAAAACCCCGGATGATAAACTGGATGTATAAGGCGGTCATATTACCAAGGCTGCTGTATGGTGCTGTGATATGGTGGCATAGGGCCCGTATTAAGGAGTATCAAAAGGAACTGAATAAAGTTCAAAGATTGGCATGCCTGATGATAACAGGGGCAATGAGAACAACCCCAACGCATGCTATGGAGGTTATGCTAGGACTGAAGGCACTTCATCTGGAAATAGAGAAGAGGGCCATGGAACAATGGTTTAGAATGAGGGCATGTGAGGAGTGGAGGGGGAACTTCACAGACAAGAAACATGCACTTATACAAAAGGAGGCGTTATTAAAGCTAGGAATGCTAGCACAGAATAACGACTTAATTAAGAAACAGAGGGTTTTCGATAAGAAATACAGAATCCATATAGGAGAGAGAGATGATTGGAAGGTAGACCTTGAATATCCGACTACAATTTGTTTTACGGATGGATCAAGGAAGAAAACGTCCCAACTTGCGGGAGCAGGTATAATAATACCCAAGATGAATGTTCGAGAGGCTATACCATTAGGCAGATATGCCAGTGTGTTTCAGGCTGAAGTGTGCGCAGTGTTGAAGTGCGCTCAGATTATACAAGCAAAACTGGGTGACTATCGAGGTGTAGGAACAGTGGTGATTTACTCTGATAGTCAAGCAGCGCTAAAGGCATTAAACAAGCCGACAGTTAACTCCTCTTTGGTAAGAGAGTGTAGAGATGCACTTAATAAACTAGGAGAGAATACGAAGGTTACGGTGGCCTGGGTCCCAGGACATCAGGGAGTGACAGGTAATGAGAAGGCTGATGAGCTGGCAAGGGAGGGAGCGGATACGGGATTCATAGGTCCTGAACCGGTACTTCCAATGTCTGCAGAAGTCACCAAGGGGGTTATAGATAGAATGAAGGAACAGGAAGCAAACAGTGAGTGGAAACAGGCTGTAGGGTGCAGACAATCGAAGATGATGCTGGATGGCATAAACCACAGAAGAACTAGGTATCTCCTAAATCTAGGTAAGAGTAGCTTAAGAACTATAACTGGCATAATTACTGGCCATAACTTGTTAAATAGGCACTTAAGCGTAATAGGTATAAAAAGTGACCCCTCCTGTCCACATTGTGGGAAGGAGGAAACGAGTGAGCATGTCCTAACCGAGTGTGTCATGTACGCGGCAGCGAGGCGTGATGTATTCGGGAGTGACGAGCTGAGGGAGGAGGAGCTAAAGGATGTCTGTCTCAAAGATGTCCTTTTGTTCAGCAGGAGAACGAGAAGATTCGAGGAGAATTGCTGTGTGGGAGCGCTGCTGGGACAGTAACCTGTCGGCTCCAACCACGGGGAACTGGGCTGAATGACTGTGCAAACGATCGACAGCCCGCCTGACTCAGCAAGGCGTCCCCATACATCATCATCATCATCATCCTCTTTATTATTATTTCTGTGGTTTTTCCGGATCGCTATAATCTGGATATCTTTAAGGTCAAAGTGAACAGACACCTTCTAGGCAAGCGTGTACCATCTTAGGCCTCATCTTCGCCTTCCATCAAGCGAGATTGAAGTCAAACGTAAGCCTATTTTTTATAAAAAAAAAACACGCTACATTACGTTTACTTTTAGTTTACCACTGACAGATGGCTTGCCTTCATTTAATTTCCAACTTTAACACCATACAAATAAAGTAGCTACCTATTACAAAATCTGTAAACGTGGGTAACAGTACTCTAAAATTGGCTTTATTTGTAGGTCGTTAAAGTTATTATTATTATATATTAATATGAAATGAAGGCAAACCATCTGTCAGTGGTAAACTTTATGTAATTTTACTGTATCATGTCCATTGAAATTTTCTTCTCGTATTTTTACAGCCAACATTGGTTACTTCAGAGATACTACAGAATTCCACAGAGCTCAACTAATTAGGACATAGAAGTAGTCCTTAGCCGAAATCGGAATGAATCATACTAATACTAAATACCAGAGCGTATTACGTTACCTACTTACTACCACAACAGAAGGGTAAGTAGTAGTAGTAGTAGTAGTAGTAGTAGTAGTAGTAGTAGTAGTAGTAGTAGTAGTTTTGTGTATTTATTTATATGTTATATATTCCTTTCTTCTCTCTGTACATAAATTAATGTTCGCCTATCTTTTAAGTTTTTCCTTTCATACCAGGTTAGCTTGAAAAGATCCCTTTTAAGGGATATGTTCGCCTTTGTACTCTTTTGTTTTGTTATTTTGTGTCAGTTACATGTAACTTTTTTATACTAGTAGCACTTTCGAAGAGATCGTTATAGCCAAGAAGAAAGTATTTTTTTCGTTATATGAGCATTAATGAGCGCTACTTCGTCTTGGTCTCTAACTTTGCATTTTTCTGGAACAAAAAGTAGAACAACCTATGTTACTCGCTGATATAAGCTTTCTGTGGCTGAAATAATGTTTCTCTAATAGTATTAGTTTAGATAGAGATCTATAATGTTTCCCCTGAGATGCGAGATGTGAGCTTTTGTTTCAACTTGTCCCGAGACAAGTAAGGTGGCGAGTTAATTTAATTAAAACTAAGTCTAGATATAATAGAGTTCCTAGTGTATTGTCTGCGCTAACTTGTTCCTCTGTTCCTTCCTCATAGCATACACCAGTAGGTATGTATTGAATCTATTCGCACTAGTAATTGTCGGACACTTTTCTATTTGACTGTGTAAAGTAAATGTTCTAATGCTCGACATGTTAATGGCCAATAAACGATACTATACGCAACTAAAGAGACAGTGACCATCACTCGGACGTCTACCTTATGTATTTAATTTATGCACTTGTATAAATAAAAGTGTAGTCCGCGCTCTTATATTTGGCCGTGGATGTAATTACAATATGCATCTGCATAAAAGTGTAGTCGTTGGGCGTTTTTAAATTTGAGAGAGAGATGAGAGAGAGATGTTTATTTACACATATTCGATAGAAACACAGAAAAAAAATACATTTGACAGGAAATATACAAATAAAAAATATCGAATAGTATAAATTGGGCCCCACTCAGCATAATGTTGTGGCAAGCCACAACGCTGTTTTTCAGTGGCCATCCTCAGTAACCTAAGCATATTAAAGAATAAAATGCCTTATAATATACTACGAATGTTGTACATGGCATTGGCAGACTCTGTAATCGGTTATGGCCTCTCGAGTTATGGGAGAACTTATAAGACATATATTCAGAGAATTTATAATATCCAAATAAGACTGTTGAAAGCCATAGTTCCGCTCAAAATTAAACATATATGTGGTAATAACCACATTAAACTATTCCAGTATTGCAGAGTGCTTAACGTGTTTGACAAGGCTAAGTTGGCTGTTGCAGTTGAATATAAGGATAGATTGGGGGAGTTGGTTAGACATAAAAGACCATCTAATTTGAGGAAATTGCACAATATACCTTATTTCCTTGTACCAAGGAGTAACAACCAATATGGTAGAAGAAATTGGTCTAATTATCTGCCGCACGCTCTGAACAGCTTCCCGATAAAAGTCATTGATAATGTTTTGATTAAGCCAAACTCAGTTAAATATGTATTAAAAAAGGCACTTATTGATTGTACTTAACTTTTTTTTTTTTTTTAGTGGGGAAATTTGGCCGTGGACGTAATTAATTTATGCATCTGCATAGAAGTGTAGTAGTTTGGCGTTGTCTTTGGCCGTGGAAGTAATTAATCTATGCACTTGCATAAAAGTGTAGTCGATGGGCGTTTTTATATTTATTCGGACATGTAATTTTAATTTATGTATTTGCATGAAAGTGTAGTCTTTGGGCGAACTTATATTTGGCCGTAGATGTAATTTAAAGGATCATCATCATCATCATCATCATTTCAGCCGTAGGACGTCCACGGCTGGACATAGGCCTCCCTCATTGATGCCCAATCATTACGGTTGGAAGCGACTTGCATCCACCCTCAACCTGCGGCCTTCACCAAATCGTCCGTCCATCTTGTTGGTGGACGTCCCACGCTGCGCTTGCCAGTCCGCGGTCTCCATTCCAGAACTTTTGGCCTCCAACGGCCATCTGTTCTGCGTGCGTGCGTGCGTGGTCTTAAAGGATGTGACCAGAGAAATGAGGCGGTTGAGACGCTTGAATAAATGTCCATTAGTGCCTAATTAGACTCCAAATTCACAATATTGTATCATATACCTTGTATGTAGATAACGTACCGGTTTATACTGTGCCTTCTTAACTTCGAGAGTGAACAGCTTTGAGTTTTCCAATGAACAACGTTAAATTAACTCTCGAACTAATATTTGTGTGGTGTCATATGAATTCTCCTGTGAGGTAAAATTTTGATATTGTTCTTTCGATGTATGTACATAATTGAAGTTATGGTAGCTTTAGTGTTTTAACCAAAGCAAAGGAAACCTGACAAAGCTGTGAAAAAAATTAATGATGTGTGTGAAGTTTCCAATCCGCAGTGGGCCTGCGTGGGAACTACGGCCCAAGCTCTCTTAATATGAGAAGAGGCTGTGACGTTAGACTGAGATGATGATGATGATGAGTTTGTTAACACACTATATACAAACCTAAATAGTGGTATAAAGTGAAGCTAAACTTATTTGTCATAGATAAGGTATAAAAATAGATTTCTCAGTATTTATTATTATATCTAATTCCGATTATTTGGTAATTTTACCTGACCACAGAAAAACAAAACAATAATGAATATCTACCTATATAATATAAAAGTGATCCGCCAGAACGGAAAAAAAACGAGACAGAGCAGGATGGCGCTCTACAACACCATTTTGATACGTTTCTCCCAAACAACGCATTATTTATCTGGAATTTTAAAGCAATTCGAGTTTTTGACCTTGAGATTCGCTAAAAACTTGAGAAAATAAATATGATATTGGGTGTGTACATTTTGTATATTAAGCAAAATAAAATCACAAGTTCGAATTTCGACCCAAAAGCGAGCGATCTAATATCTATGCCAGTGTTGGAAAAATTCAGGGAAAAAGAAATCATTATCCTGCATTGCAGTCTGTAAAGCTCTTTAAACACTGACCTGCATATTACGTACCTGGACAGGGTGCTGCCGAGTTGTATATGTGCCTATTTGTTTATTTTTTTCCTTTCCTTCACTTCTTTGAAGCGTTGCCATTCGGGTACGAAATAGTACGAACGGCGTACTATTTAGTAGTCTAACGTACTCGCGTACTCTTCTGCCAAATTGCGTACTATCACAGGCTGACTAAATTCCCAGTAGGTAAGGTACTAACTTCACAGCATATCGTGGCGCGATAGTTTAACTTTGCATGGCTGCATGGAATAAGTTTCCTTTGCCTATCTCTGAAGGGGTACAAAAAAAATGAAAATGGGCCCAAAAAGCTTGTATACAACACTGGAGATTGAACGCCGAACATCCGTTTGAAACAAGAAATTTGACCTTTATTATGTCACGAATCTATTCCATCACTTTCTTTAGTTAGGGTAAGAAAGAAATGGAACTCATTCGTAACATGTGAAAGAAAGAGATGGGATATATAAAAACGTAATGAAGGTAAACTTTTTGTTTTAAACGGATGTTCGGCCTTCAATCTCCATCCAGTGTTGTAAGTATATAAAGCTCCTTGGTTGGGCCGCGTATCGGAAGGTGAACTCCCTCTGGTCTGGCGTCTGCTATGGCAACATTGCTTCTATCTTTTGCTGTAATGATCATCGTCACCATCACTCCGCTGTTTCTGTCTATTTCGTGGTTCGTGCAAGGAAACAAAAAGTAGTATCTTATTCTTCGTTTATGTTCCGTGATATTTCAGATATTACGACTATTCTAAGTAGTTACATGGGCGATTGTCATTGGCAAATTATTGGACAGACAAAATAGAACAGACTCCATTTTGAGCGTTGCGGCGTGGTTAGCTTCGAATTTGGATGGAGTTGTGGTGTGGGTGGCGTTTGGTTTGGTTCGCTTTCGGAATGCCTAGAATCGCAAGTAAAGTTTTGTATTTTGGGTTGGGAGTACAGGAAAGGGTGCGCTCGGATATAAGTCGAAAAATTTGGGTCAGATGTATTTTATTCTCACCCTAAACTTTTTCTGTCAATATTTTTCTTTTGTTTTCTATTATTTAGTTTCGGATGCCACTCCGAGCCCTAAGGAAGGAAGGTTAGTTCATTACGATATCCACCAGGGCTGTGCGAGGTAGCTAAGCGGTGTGGGGTCGGAGGAAAAAATCCATCAATAGGATTACTTCTTAGCACTTAGGTAGGTACTTGGTTGATTGAATAGTCAGTATGAATATACAAAGGTCAAAACCAATCCAAATCCAAACCAACGGGGTGGAACACACTGCCAGCTTCAGTATTACCTTTTAAATTCACCTTTTTTATTTTATTAGTGAGCTCATCATCACCATTAATTGAAGTAGGTACAAGCTTTACTTAGCTTACTTTGGGACTAGGTCAATTGGTGTGAATTGTCCCGTGATATTTATTTTATTTATTTATTTATTTAATAACACATACTTAAATAAAAAAAACAGGCTATTCCGTGTCAAGTTTAAATGTGTTTTTTATGTCAAGTTATCACTCCAGCTTTTACCCCTATTCTTCGCGGACGGAGTCGCGGGCAACAGCTAGTCTTATCATACATCTTATACTTTTATACGAGTAATTCATGAATTATTTATTTCGGGAGTCTCGGAAACGGCTGTAAAGATTTCGATGAAATGTGGGGGTTTTTGGGAAAAACAATCGATCTAGCATGATCTTATCTCAAATAATACCCTTGTTTTTGAGTTCTAGTCCCGTCTATATATTTGATCTTGAAATGCACAGGACCCGTAACAGTGAATATGCGTAGCAACATTTAATAATCTTTTGAAAACTTTAAAAGCATTATCTTTTCAGGATATCGTTCATTTCAAGCGCTATAAAACATAAGTAGGTAATACAATAACTAACACAGATTGTAGCGATAACTACATTGTAGCAACGTTGAAGCACAATATTAACACCAAACCCATTATCAAGTAGGTGGACATTTTCGTTTAAAAATGTATCTGCTAATTTTTTTCAAAATTATTTAGGTAGTTTTAAGATTTTCTAGAATCAAGAGCGCTATTAATTTTGATGATAAAAAGTTCCTAATTTTCCATAAAAAAACTTGGTCCACTTTTGTAAAAAAATTGGATACTTTATACTGAAAATACCCAGGTAAAAAACGAGCCCACTCTTGTCTCAAAGGGCTGGCAACGCATCCGTAACTCAATTTGTGTTGTGGGTGTCCATGGGCGGCGGTGATTGATTTCCATCAGGTGACTCGTCTGCTCCTTTTCCTCCTATCATATAAAAAAAGAAAAAAAAGGTAACTTAACATTAAATTCCTTAAAACAACCCGTCGTCGGTTCATGAAGTAATGTGTTTTCCTACAGATAAAATTAAATTTGGAACCATCACAAAGGAATCTAGTATTTATCACGTGCGCCGAAATCAAATTATCAAAAACGCTTCAGCTGTGCTATCAGTTCTTGTAAATTATCTTATCAAAGTGATTAACCCACTTTGGACGGCGTTACGTATGTATACACGAAACGTATGCGTTTTGTAATGTTTGTCAACGATTCACTCATGCGCATTGCATTTAGACAGTTTTAAATATTGCACTTAGATAGCCCCAAATTTATCACTCTTGGGCGCCGTCCAACGCCATCTATTGATAGAATGTTTTAAGCTTACGTGATTCTTACTCGTAAAGCCAATTCACGATCAAATGGCCTAGTAGTGGTTAGAGAACCTGACTACGAAGCTTGAGGTCCCGGGTTCGATTCCCGCGTTGGGGCAGATATTTGTATGAAAAATTCAAACCTTTGTTCTCGAGTCTTGACTATTTATTATGTATTGAAGTATGTATCTATCTATATAAGTATGGTTCCCTAGTACCCATAACATAAGCTTTGCTTTGGGACGAGATCAAAATTGATGTGAATTGTCCCGTGATATTTATTATTGTTTATTAACTAATATTTATGGGGTGTAATCACGATCTACTTTTTGCTAAAATTAAATCGACGTTTCGACCAAATTGTAGCGGCTGTGGGCACGAGTCGACAGAAGTGTATGGTACCACGTTCGTTTAGACGTGCGAGTTTTTCGAAATACCCGCACTTGATTTTCTTTTACATAATCAATCACTTCGACAAACAACATTCACAATGTCCCGCGATACATCCGAAGATACATCTCGACGCTGACATTTGGCTATCACCGGATTCCATGCAGAACAGAGCTTGTATATCCACCATCCCGGTTTTTTGCCATCTATTGATACTTGCTTGTTGATTGATTGGTGACGAAGTTAACGCCTCATCTTGAGAGACGAGGCATGTACATCCAGATCTTTGTTTAACTGTACACCGAGTTTCATCTAAATCCGTTATTGCGCGATTGAGTAATCCAAACCATCCATACATCTTAAGAGGGTACGATGCGCACCATTTCTCCATACAAACGTAATCCCCTGTTTCCTCCCTGGATAATGGCTTTAGAGCCAAATTTTTTTACTGTGTAATCTGTATCTACCACAGCTATGCCCCTATGTTTCGTTTTTTTCCATATTTCAATTAACATAAGAAATATGAGCTTTCAAAAACTGAAAAGATTGCCCAATTTCAACGTTATTTTCAGACACTCATCAGAAAAGAATCCCACCTATAAACAAAAAAAGGAAAACATAGGGGCATAGCTAAATCTTTCCTCAAATTATTTATGAAAAAAATAAATTAATTGGTCCAGTTTTCGAGAAGAAAACAGGGGATTAAAAATGCTGTTTTGATAAATTTTACGCGCCTATTAACGGTCTGAGGTGCAGTTGTCCCGCTCTCGCTGTACTGACACGGAGGGGTTCGGGCGAGACAGCGACATTTCATTAAAATACCTATTTCTCAAAATTCTCTCAGCCATCGTACCCTCTTAACATCCAAATGTCTTCACATTTTTTCTCATTTATAATACCAGGATGTATATGCTATTTCTGCTTTAAAATCTTTATTATCCAATTCAGTGCAATGTATTTTGAATTATGAAATTGTTTTTCCTCTAATTTAAAATATTTGTGCATAAATCGTTATCTTTAAAGCTACATCCTACACGATTTTAAAAAGTTGATCACATATAAAATCTAATTTATACGCCCGTAAAAAAACCGTGAGCAGTCAAACGTAACGAAAGGTTTTTATTGGTTATGACTCCTTTGGAGAAGGTAAAGGCTACGCTTCCATGCAAACAGGGTGAGGAGACGTGCAAAATCCGATCAATCGCATTAGATAAAATCCGCGTTTCGGCCAGCTAAGGGAGTAATGCGCCAAAAAATTCATTCATCGTCTATCCTTTTTTTACTAAGTACCTACGCGGCTAATAAATAGGTAACCACTCAATTGCTTTTTTTGCATTTATTGACATTTATTGACAAGTGATTTCAAACAATGCCTTTATTGTTTTAAGACATAAATTGGATTGAAGAAATACAATTATATTTACCTACATGGCAAATATTGGCAACTATTGTTGCACAAAGCAAATGAAATTCAACCTTCCCCCTCTCACTCTTAGCGAGCATAATAAATATCATGGGACAACACTGATTGACCTAGTCCCAAAATAAGCAAAGCTTGTGTTATGTTATGTTATGAGTACTAGGCAACGGATAAACATTGTACTACTTAAACTTTTTTTTTTATATAAACTAGCTGTTGCCCGCGACTCCGTCTGCGTAGAATAGGGGTATGTATACAAAAAATAGCCTACGACCTAGTCTCAGTTCTACCGAATGTGGACAAAAAGTTTCATAAAAATCGTTTCGGAAGAGTTCGATAAAAAACAACGTGATACGAGATTTTTATATATTAGAAGATTTGCCATGACCTTTGCGGTGTAGGATAACATCGCGAGCAAATTTGCACATTCCTGTGAAGAAATTCAATGGTGTGTATGTGAAGTTCCCAATCTGCATTGGGCCCGCGTGGGAACTACGGCTCAAGCTCTCCGTTCAGAGAGGTGGTCTACCTCCTGCTAACCCACTGCTCCTGCTCCTCCTACTAACCTGATATGAACTACATGTTTGAAATAAATGAATCAGTTTGTTCATATATGTTGAAATGCGCACACATTGCAGTTGGTTTTAGAGCATGGTTTGTTTGAACGCGAATCTATGAAGGAAGTCATTACAACTTGTACGAAAATAGTTGGACATTTTAGCCATTCAACAGTGTCAATGAAATGCTTGAAAAAGAGCAGGAAGACCTTGGCATGCATAATTTTGCTTACAGAATCTAAAATGTAGTTTTGGCTGTATGCAGTTTTTCCTTGGTCCATTTAATGTTAGTAAGCAAATATAAAAAGTTGAATTTAAAAATGATTCACGTTAGTAAATGCTTTTCATTGTGTGGACACCCTAATAAACACTGCTAAGGAAATATTAAAAAGCAATTTATCTTATATTATACGCCATCAATCCACGTTAAAAAATATATAAATGTAGTCAAACTTTTTAACTAATACCTCAGTACGACAAACCTTTCCATAATGTTTATATTTTAGGATATTTTAATTATTTTATTAATTCATAGTGTGTGAACTGAGGGACCACAAAAAAATATAAATTTGACGAAATTTATTAATAGTTGTGCTTTTGTTTAACTTTTATAATCTTCCTTGCGATTTTTACTAATGTTTGCAAAGAAAAATGCATTTTTTTTTGTACAAATGTACCGATTTATTTGTTATTTTATGAGGTCTCTCAGGGACCAAAGAAGGAAGACTGCTTTAGTGTATAATCATTGCCATATTACGTTTCGGTCATTACGAATGCGTTTAGACATGTTTTTACTAAATCTGTAACATCAAAATAAGCCAGCAAATTAAACACTTGTCCAGAAGTGGAAGGTTCAGTGTGTGAACTGAGGGACCACACCTTTGGGTGTATAACTTTTTAGTGAATTCTTTACGAATTCCAGGATTTTTTTACAAAGTAATTCGCTACTACTACTAAATTTTACACTTACTAAAACTGTCTGAAACCATTAAAAACCAAGTGGTCCCTCAGTCCACACGCACACAGTAATTCTTATTTTTTTGGGGGTGGGGTGAAACGGTGCAGCCACTCAGTTGACCATTTTATTTCAGGAGGTGTGTTATCTTTCGCCGAATGCGAATTAGGCCGAGGATTGTTCGGCCACGTGCAGCGCAGGCCGAGTCGGCGCAGGCGCAGCTTTCCCACACTTACCAGCGCGTAGCGACAGCAGGCTAAGTTGCATTTTGTAAATGTATTTTTACACATTTGAACTCGTTAAGTTGACACAGACAAACACATTCAAGATTATCCGCGTGAGAGGTCATAAACCGCTAAGTTAATATACGTTTTAATCTCCTTCTAACCTCTCCTGGTGGTGGCGTCCACGGGCCGGAAGACGCAGTGTAGGTAGGCGAAAGACGTCCACTGCCGAACATAGTCCTCCCCCAAGGCTCGCCAAATAGATCGGTCCTGCGCTATCCGCATCCAACGTGAACCTCAACCAGGTCGTCGCTCCATCTCGTAAGTCTAATTAGTAGTGACGTAATCGCTCTATGAAAAGTATAATGTTGCATCTTCTAAATTGACCCTTTAACTATCGCTCCATCGCGGCGTCACAGTCGCGCCGTTGTTGACACCGCTGACGCCTCGTAAGTCCACTTTACAACACGTATGAAATTTAATTATTGTATTTGACGTTTGAAGGGTCCACGGAAAGAACATTCCAGTCACATATACTATAAAGTTACAAGTTAAGTATGAAGTATCTTTTTCTATTTATTTTAAAAAAAAGTTAGGTTTGGTTTAAGGTTAGCTCCGAAGGAGTGTTAAAGTCTCTCGGTAGAGGGCATAACATAGATGCGCGTTTTATCACTGCATAATGTGATTATAACAGACTGAAGTGTACGATGTATGGGAAAAATTCGTCGCTAACTTCTAAGCACGCAGCACGGAACGCTGAGGACCCGGATTCGAATCCCAGCACTGGTCTTTTTTCTGGGTTTTTTTCTGTGCATCTATATTTCAGTTTGTATTTAGTTTGAAACTATAAAGTTAGGTACTTTACTAAGTGTAAACAATAAACAAACTCCATATTATGCGTCTAAACTAAAAAGTAGGTACGTCGAAAATGTGACGCGAGAAAGTCAATTACAAATATGCCATAACTTTTGGTCGTGTTGGCAGCTGATGTTTGTTTACATTTAGTAAAGTACCTACCTAAACCTTTATGGTATAAGTAGCTCTTTGAGTTATAGCGCATTGTTCCGCAAACTTTTTGTGTTCAAGATACATCTAGGAAAACGAAAACTTTTGGAGGTACACCATATACCTAAGTACAAATCATTCTGCCAAGAAACTGCTATGCCGTTTGGCAGAGGTATATAGATAAGTATTTCTGTACTTCTTTTGTTTGTTTTTGAGTAAACAAATTAAAAAAAAAAAAAATATTCATGTGAATCAGCGTGAACTATTAAGAACTATTGAGAACTATTTATTTATTTTATTAGATAACCTTATTTTTCCGAGGCACACCAACTAATGACCACGGAGCACCGTGTGCCGCGGCACACGCTTTGCGGAACACTGTTATAGCGGTTTGAATGATAGGTAGTCATCTCGAACAATAACTATGGTAACCATTTGTTTAAAAGTGATAAAATTATGTGTTGTTTTCATAAATCCATATTTAATTCAATGGCATCTACATCTTGAAATTAAAATATCAATTTTCAAAAAAATACTAGACATGTTTTTTCATGGACCCTTCATTTTCTTTATTTATGTAATGAACAAAACGAACGAAACCAAAGCCAAAAGATGTTAGTATTAAAAAAAAACTTATCGAAACGAAGCATAGAAAGCCAATAAAGTAGAGATACTGTGATAAAGTGGGCGAGACCATGTTATGATAAGATTGGCGTGATTTTGATAAATATTAAATCCCGCTATAATTTCCCAGGGACTAGCATACATATTACAATAAACTGCTAAATAGACTTTAGAAAATAGTCCTGGAACTCTGTAATAGTAAGTACGAGCTACTTTTTATCCCGATATTCCAATGGTATCGGGATGTACACATACAAAATCCAGTAAAATTTCGCATGGGTCACTTTATGCCACGTTATAGTGAAAATTGCGGTGTAATTTGGCATGGCTAACTTTATGCCACGTTACTGAAAATGCGATGTAATCTGGCATGGGACACTTTATGCCACGTTAATGAAAATCGTCCTGTTATTGGGCACGGGCTACTTTATAACACCTTAGTGAGGATCGCAATGTAATTTGGGATGAGTCACTTTATGCCACGTTAGTGAAAATCGCGACGTAATCTGGCATGGGTCACTCTATGCTACGCTACGTTAGTGAAGATCGTGCTGTTATTTAGCACGGGCTACTATAAATTACGTTAGTGAGGATCGCGATGTAATCTGGCATGGGACACTTTATGCCACGTTAATGAAGATCGTCCTGTTATTGGGCACGGGCTACTTTATAACACCTTAGTGAGGATCGCAATGTAATTTGGGATGGGTCACTTTATGCTACGTTAATAAAAATTGCAATATAATTTGACATAAGTCATTTTATGCCACATTAATGAAGATCGCGGGAATATAGCAAAATCAGAAAATTTCGGTTTAATGACAGATCTAACGGTTCACGCGAGCAAACTGCAGGTATAGGAGTAGTTATAAATAAAAATTGAAAAATATGCCTTTTTAACAACTTACCAATTAACCATGTCATTCTCGTGGCTTCACACAAACCACACGTGGCCTTAGAGTAAATAAACGATTTGCAAAGTTCCAAACCGCAAAATAAACATCGTGCCCAATAAGTTTTTTGCCAACGCTACCACCACAGGATGTTATTTGGCTTCTTTGCAAAAAGAAAAGTCCGCTCCGTAATGAATGCCCACTCGTTTTGAATCGTATGCGCATTGTTTCTCACCAGTTTCATTTTTTTATGCAAGGAAAACGAGCAGTGGGTCGTTTGGTGGTGAGTGACCCTCGATGTCCGTATACCTGACATGGGAGGTATAACAGTGCAGATGCGTTAGAAACTGTGAAAACAGATGCTGTCGCTTATTGTTACGCTTCCATTTCTTTCTGGGGGGGGGGGAGAAGGGGGTAATAAAACAGACAAGTACGTTTACTGTCTGACGATTGACACCAATTGACTTAATCCCAAACCAAGCTAAGCATGTACAGTCAACGTCATAAATAAGTGATCACTTTTGTACCTTGTCGTTTTCAGTTGTGACATAATTTCGTATGGTTTTTCAAACATGACGTTACATTGACAAGGTACAGAAATGATCACTTATTTATGACGTTGATCCTACTATTGGTACCTACTAGACAACGGATTAAACTACTTAAATATAGATACATACTTAAATATATATTAAACGTCCAAGACTCGAGCACAAACATTCGTATTTTTCACACAAATATCTGCCCCGACCGGAGATCGAACACGGGACTTCAAGCTTCGTAGTCAGGTTCTCTAACCACTAGGCCATCCAGTTATCAAACCGTTCTTACCACTGTTCAGTCTGTTCAGTCAGATAAGTTCCTAATCACTTCCACTACTGATAAATACTACGCCCATGTAAACGTTGCATATCAACCAACAAAAGCATCACAAATAAAGTAAATCTAGTTGGTCTCACACTCTAGACGGTCGCGGCGCTCCAAAATAAAAACAATCAAATGCAACATTAAAATTCATTTAGCGATATATTTGTAGCATGTGTCGCATAAAAAAACATTAAAGGAACGTCACCGTTTGGACTTCAAACGGATGCCAAATTGTTCTATTTCTCATTTCCCAGTCAACGAACCTTTGTTGGGAAATCTCAAAGAATAAAGACGAGAAAAGACACGTCGTAATGACAGTAAGTAGAGGTGAATCGGTGGATTTTTCGATGTTGATTAGTCTTCGTATAAAGTACATTAAGATATTTTTACTTTTGATTTGGCTATCACCAACGCACTCGCTCGTTCATGCTAACGCGGTTGCGACACATAATTAGGTCCAATTACTCTGTATGACATAATGTTGACATAATATGATCTACAGTACCACTACCATGAGTTTAAAATGACCGTACTCGATAGCGACTGCGTAAATGATTTGTATGGAGACTCCATACAAATCATTTACGCAGTCGCTATCGAGTACCGTCACTGTAAACTCATGGTAGAGGTACAGATCGTAGCAGGTGAAAACATATAGTCTCTGCCTATCCTTTTGCTGGGAAGGAGGCGTGATCGTACGTAGGTAAGTGTATATACAAGTGTATGTAAATGTACGTAAATGATCTACAATGTTATTAAATTACATACAAACACATCTAAACTATTTAATTCGACTATTTTTTAACACAACAGATTCGCTATTTAAGACTAGGGATCGCCAATGCTGATCGGAATTATTTCCACGTGGATCTTTAGATGTTAAGCCATTTGGATAGAAGATTTCTTAGATTGTGCTCTCATCAACTAAGAAAAGTTACCAGTCTATAATTTATATCTCTAATCTTTTAGAAAGACGAGCGGCGAAGCGATACCTATCATTCTTCCGTAGGGATTGTCATGTTGCTGTCTTACTACATATATAACTCGCATGCGTAACAGAAAGGTAACAGACGTGGTCGTCTGACAGGGATAAACAAACAAATTATACTCTCAAGTTGTAATCATCGATATAAAAACTACTGTGAGACTCGGAACATTTCCGTTTTTGTCCGTACTTCTGTCACAGGGCTCTATCTCTTGAACCGTAATAGTTAGCCACTTGAAATTTTCACCATCATCATCATTCAGCCGAAAGACGTCCACTGCTGAACATAGGCCTCCCCCAAGGCTCGCCAAACACATCGGTCCCGTGCCATCCAATAGGGATGTTTCCTAGGTAAAAAAATAATAATTCTTATTAGTCCGTATTTTACAATATCAAAAAATATTAAACACGTCATTTTTCTTTTGACAATTAAACAAAAAATGACAAAGATATGGCGCGTTGAAGTTCCGCGTGACGAGGCGTGACGTCACTTGTTCCTAAAACGCTCATACAAAGTGTAGGAACAAGTGACGTCACGCGAAACTTCAACGCGCCATATCTTCGTAATTTTTTGTTTAATTGACAAAATAAAAAATACGTGTCCAATATTTTTTGATAATCTAAAAGACTGACTAGTTAGGAAAGTAGCCAATTCAATCCAATAACAATCAACCCATTTCAGTCAATTTTCACCGATTATATATTATTGTGGCTGCTACAATAAAAAAATAGGTACTAAAAATAAAATAAAGTTAAAAATTAAGGAGGGTCGTCATACAAGAAACGTGTTTTTTTCAGCGTTTTTAACTCGATTTTTATAATTTTTTGACGTGACAACGTCTAATAAATCGATGAACGCCGGCTGCATGCACGAAAAAGGATGACGCAATGTAACGTACATGTAACGTTACGTAACGTTACATGTACCTGCAGAGCAGTGAAGGCCAGTTGCAATATTACATAATAAAAAAAAAAAAAAAAAAAAACCATTTATTGCCCATAAAAAAGAAAAAAAAAATTCACAAAATTATGTGGCAAAAGGCTCAGGCTCAGCATGTGCGGTGAGGATTACTCATCACCGCGCTGGTTTTCAGCCTCCGCCCTTACTAGGGGCGTTCAATAAAAAGTGAGAATGAGTATGTTATAAACAACTTTTACTAAATGTCATTTTATTTTTCGACATAGTCACCTTTTAGCATAATACACTTAGTATATCTTTTTTCTAAACTTAAAATTCCATTTTTAAAAAAGGTCTCATCTTGAGTACTTAAAAAATCTTGTACTGCAGCGACTACCGCGCCGTCGTCTTCAAATTTCTGGCCTCTCAGGTATTGTTTCAATCTCGGAAATAGGTAGAAATCACTGGGAGCGAGATCTGGTGAATACGGAGGATGCTTAAGGATATCGAACCCAGCATCACGAATTGCAGCCATTGCAACGGCGGACTTGTGTGCCGGGGCATTGTCCTGGTGGAACAGCACTACTTTCGAGAGTTTACCTCGCCGTTTTTCGCGGATCTCATTGTGCAATGTTGCTATTTGTTTGGCGTATAAATTGCCCGTAATAGTGGCTCCATGCTCGAGATACTCAATCATTAATACCCCTTTACCATCCCAAAAAACAGAGCCCATGACCTTACCGGCAGATGGGCTCACCTTGAATTTCTTCGGAGTTGGAGATGATGGCCTTTTCCATGTCATAGACTGCAGTTTCGTTTCAGGGTCGTAATGATGGAGCCATGTTTCGTCCATTGTTATAAATCGCGCCAAAAAAGTTCCCGGTCTTGCTGCATCAGGTTCAAAGCTTCTTGACAAATCTCTAGTCTAGTTTGTTTTTGCGTGTCAGTAAGCATTCTTGGTACCCAACGCGCAGATACCTTTTTCATACCCAAGCGTTCATGAAAAATATTATGCACGCTCCCCGTTGAAATCTTTACATTTTCAGCAATAAAACGAACTGTGACACGACGATCCGCCAAAACTGAGTTTTCGACTTTTTTCACAATTTCTTCAGTTACTGCTGTAGTAGGGCGTCCGGAGCGGGGGTCGTCCATTGTCGATGTTCTTCCACGTCTAAATTCGACGCACCAACGTGCGACTGTCGAATACGGAGGAGCATTAGACCCTAAAGTGTCCCGCAAATCCAAATTGACTTGGTCCGTAGAAAAAATTTTCAAATACAAGTATTTGATAACGGCGCGCAGTTCAATTTTCTCCATTTTCGCTAATGTACTCAATAGCATTGCAAAGAAATTACCGTATATTTTTTTAAACAAAAGACAGTTAGTTTTTTTTTTCATAGCAATCAGCTAGATAGGTTAGCTTTACCGGCCAGTATTTAATTTCGTAATATTAAAAGAGTTTGCATCTCATTCTCACTTTATATTGAACGCCCCTCGTATATAGCGTGCTGATATTGCAAAACAGGCGGTTAGGACAATAAAAAAAAAAAACGTATAGCGGTATAGTCTACCAAGAAATCCCTTCACCATCCAAGGTTCAATGACAGTTGCATGGCTCAAAACATCAAAAGCTATTTTCACTCACAAGTCAGTGCGACAACCAGGCATAATACAATCTTAGTACTAGCGCTCGGGTAATTTTCAATGCGGGGGGCGCGGGGTGCGGGGTTTTTGAGGGGGGGTTTGAATGTTTTGATTTTGAAATAGTACGACAATGATATTTGAACTCAAAGTGTTATGAGACAGACATAATTATTACAATAAGATACAAGGATCACTTACGTATTGTATTCAACATTGTGCTCGACATGTTTCGAACCAATCCATGGTTCGTTTTCACTGTTGGTTTGAAGGGGAATGATCTACATTGGAAGTATTTTTATAAGCTTGCATTTGTAGGGTTACATAGTCCTACAAGGACCCCCTTCGAGAACTTCAAGGACAACCAAGGAATCCCAGGTCTCCAGTACTAGGTGCCAGGTACCAGGTGTCCAGTTTGGTATGTCCATACCAAATTTCATACATATCCATCGAGCCATTTTAACGTGAAACACACACACGCACACACTCGCACATAGCCACAATGTTTCCCATTAATAATATTAGTAGTATAAAATTGTAGCCACATCTATTTCTGTAGCCTCTCCAGTCGACTCATCATTTCGTCAGAAATATTTCGTTTCTATTCGGAAACATCTGCATGTCAATCAAATGCGAAATTCTGAGAAGCCGCAGTTTTTACGTACCGGTTCCTTTTTCTGTTCATTGCGTGTGTTACTAGGTAACTAGTGTGCGGCGAGCGTGCTGACCGCGCAATGGACAGATACAATGATAACGGTCGTACGCAGTGTTACTGATAATGCCTGAGCTTGCGTCCGTTTACATTCGAGTACTTTTAATAGTAGAAGGCCAATCGTTGAACTGTGTGAAGGGAAGACTTGCTTCTGCAAAGTCTACTAAGTGTCTCATCATGGTCAAAAGTTCAGTTTCAGCCATACTTTCGGTTTTGGACAAGGTTATTCGGACAGTAGTTATTTAGGGTTCCGTACCCAAAGGGTATAAAAACGGGACCCTATCACTGAGACTTCGCTATCCGTCCGTCAGTCCGTCTGTCCGTCCGTCTGTCACCAGGCTGTATCTCACGAACCGTGATAGCTAGACAGTTGAAATTTTCACAGATGATGTATTTCGGTTGCCGCTATAACAAAAAATACTAAAAAACACTTACTTAGGTGCTTTGCTTTGTGCTTGGTGCTGGTACTTTCGCTGGCTCAACGACCCGAAGTGGATCTTGGCCTCCGACATCAAAGTGCGCCATTCCTTCCTGCTCTGTGCCAAGTCTGACCAATCGGACACGTCCAGCTCTTTCAGATCCTTAGCCACTTCATCTTTCCAGCGGTATCTTGGTCGACCCACGGGACGCCGTCCGGATGGTCGAATGGTCGCCCAAGATACACTAAAAAACAGAATAAATAAATAAATATAAATAAATATTAGGGGACAATCTTACACAAATCGACCTAGTCCCAAACTAAGCAAAGCTTGTGCTATGGGTACTAGACGACGATAAACATACTTATATAGATAAATAAATACTTAAATACATAGAAAACATCCATAACTCAGGAACAAATATTCGTGCTCATCACACAAATAAATGCCCTTGCCGGGATTTGAACCCAGGACCTCTTGCTTCGTAGGCAGGGTCACTACCAACTAGGCTAAAGCGGTCGTTAAAATAAATATAAATATTTAAATAAATAATTAATTAATTAATTAATTAAAATAAATATTTAAGGGGGCCATACAACAAACGTGATTTTTTTGCTCGTTTTGCTCGATATTGATAACAGATATACTATTAAACAGAATAAAATAAATATTTAAGGGGGCCATACAACAAACGTGATTTTTTTGCTCGTTTTGCTCGATATTGATAACAGATATACTAAAAAACAGAATAAAATAAATATTTAAGGGGGCCATACAACAAACGTGATTTTTTTGCTCGTTTTGCTCGATATTGATAACAGATATACTAAAAAACAGAATATAATAAATAATTAAGGGGGCCATACAACAAACGTGATTTTTTTGCTCGTTTTGCTCGATATTGATAACAGATATACTAAAAAACAGAATAAAATAAATAATTAAGGGGGCCATACAACAAACGTGATTTTTTTGCTCGTTTTGCTCGATATTGATAGAAGATATACTAAAAAACAGAATAAAATAAATATTTAAGGGGGCCACACAACAAACGTGATTTTTTTGCTCGTTTTGCTCGATATTGATAACAGCAACAGGTAGACGCTTGAAATATTCACAGAATATTTAGTTATATAATCACTTCAAAAATAAATAATTAAATTAAAATAAAACAAATATTTAAGGGGGGGCTCCCAAGAAATGTGATTTTTTGCCGTTTTTATAGGTTACGGAACCCTTCGTGCGCGAGTCCGACTCGCACTTGGCCGGTTCTAATTCCAGTGACGGTTGCTAGGCGACAGCTGGCAGTTGCCAGGCAACTCGAGCGACCCTGGGGGGCTACTCCGAAATTCGAAAATCGAAGTTCGCATCGTACCGTCTCGCTCGCTCTCGTATTAAATGCTATTAGCGTGAGAGGAATGGCATGATACGAAGTTCGAATTTTGCACTTCGTAGTATAGGGCCTGTGCTGTTCGGATGTTTACCTACCTATAAGTTCGCGATTATAGTGCTTACTTTTCTGTGATTTTTTACTGAACCGTTTTTTAAAACATTGTACGGAGATACGGATTCCAACTCACAATTGACAGGTTTTTATCCATGTCCAATCAAAAACCGTACGGCGCAAGCCCATAAAAGAGACGTGGGATGGAGGCGCGTCGCAGTCGCGGCGCCCCTCGGATGAGTTTTCATACTAAATGTTTACAGGGTTATTTGTAATTCACTAGCATCCTTTTAACCCTAAACTCCTACCACTTAAACAAATGTTTTTTTCACGACACTGCTCGAAAATGTGGCCATAGATAACCTAAATCCAGTACTCAAAACTGCCTATATATGTACATTTAACAGCTGACTCATTTATGGCGCACAAACACGACAACAAAGTTACACTAATCGAAAACAGGACGTATCAGTATATGTATTTCATTATACGATACGACTTTTTGAAAGATAATTTCTGAATTTCATTCCTGGCGTGCTGAAACGACATTATTGGACCAATCAACAGTAATCGTCTGCTGCATGCGATGGATGGATGGATGAATGGATGGACGGACGGACGGACGGACGGACGGACGGACGGACGGACGGACAGACGGACTGGATGGACGGATGGACGGGATGGACGGGATGGACAGAATGGACGGATGGACAGATGGACGGGATGGTTAGGATGGACGGATGGACGGATGGACGGATGGACGGATGGACGGGATGGACGGATGGACGGGATGGACGGGATGGACGGAATGGACGGATGGACGGGATGGATGGACGGAATGGACGGGATGGACGGGATGGACGGGATGGACAGAATGGACGGATGGGCAGATGGACGGGATGGACAGGATGGACGGGATGGACGGGATGGACGGATGGACGGATGGACGGATGGACGGATGGACGGATGGACGGGATGGACGGAATGGACGGATGGACGGGATGGATGGACGGATGGACGGATGGACGGAATGGACGGGATGGACGGGTTGGACGGGATAGACGGGTTGGACGGGATGGACGGGATGGACGGGATGGACGGGATGGACGGGATGGACAGGAT
Organism: Archips crataeganus; assembly: GCA_947859365.1. Classification (NCBI taxonomy): domain Eukaryota; kingdom Metazoa; phylum Arthropoda; class Insecta; order Lepidoptera; family Tortricidae; genus Archips; species Archips crataeganus. The sequence continues at coordinate 17,760,709 of OX402058.1, forward strand.
GGACGGGATGGACGGGACGGATGGACGGGATGGACGGAATGGACGGGATGGCCGGAATGGACGGGATGGACGGGATGGACAGGTTGGACGGGATGGACAGAATGGACGGATGGGCAGATGGACGGGATGGACGGATGGACGGGATGGACGGGATGGACGGAATGGACGGATGGACGGGATGGATGGACGGAATGGACGGGATGGACGGGATGGACAGAATGGACGGATGGGCAGATGGACGGGATGGACAGGATGGACGGGATGGACGGGATGGACGGGACGGATGGACGGATGGACGGGATGGACGGGATGGACGGGATGGATGGATGGACGGGATAGACGGGATAGATGGACGGATGGACGGATGGTCGGATGGACGGGATGGACGGGATGGACAGGATGGACGGGATGGACGGGATGGATGGATGTATGATTATGATGATGATGATGATAATGATTTCCTCGCATTAGTCGTGAAAAGCACAATGTTTAGTCTCGGCCAAAAGTGCAATAGATGGACTCGTACTTTCGAGGGCCTCCGCTACGCGTCGGCCCTCAAACAAACTCGTCCATCTGTTGCTTACTTTCCAGCCTCTACAACAATGTACTATTGTTTTACGGCTTTTGTCATAACTTAATATTGTTGGTGTAATAACGTTTTGAAAATTTGAGATTACCTCTTATTTTTACGATACTCTGTGTATTTGTATAGGAATTAATTTTAAAAAGTCGTAAAACAAAAAACAGTTGTTTGAGTGATAGGAATTCAGTGTTAAGAGGATGTCAGTGAATTACAAATAACCCTGTAGATCCGTCGCCATCTAACCCCGGCGCCACACATATTACAAATGTTTCAACACATATTTGAACACATATTTGATCTATGGTTGATTGTATGGATGTTCTATTGAACAAATAAGCAAATACCGGTGCTACACATGTGATCAAATAACTTTGTTCAAACATTTGTAATATGTTTGGCGCCGGGGTATGGATGTTCTATTGAACAAATAAGCAAATACCGGTGCTACACATGTGATCAAATAACTTTGTTCAAACATTTGTAATATGTGTGGCGCCGGGGTATGGATGTTCTATAGAACAAATAAGCAAATACCGGTGCTACACATGTGATCAAATAACTGTGTTCAAACATTTGTAATATGTGTGGCGCCGGGGTCAAACCGACAGAAGAGGCAAACGACGCGGTCTGCGACGCGCCCCCGCCCCACCACTGAATAACTAATAGTACTAGCGTACAGAAGGATCACTCTCGAACAAAAGCCAACTTTAGGTATAAAACTTGCCTACTGTTACGACCGTTAACTGTTTGCACGCGACATTGAAACTTATCGTGTGATACGAGCGTTCATATTCCGTTGGGCGCCGCTGAACCGAAACCAAGAGCACAGGGTTCCCACTCGCCGATATAAAGGTGGTATATAATAAAAAAAAAAAAAAAAAAAATATCACGGGACAATTCACACCAATTGACCCAGTCCCAAAGTAAGCTAGGAAAGCTTGTGTTATGGGTACATACTTATATAGATAGATACATACTTAAATACATATTAAACACCCAAGACCCGAGAACAAACATTCGTATTTTTCATACAAATATCTGCCCCGACACGGGAATCGAACCCGGGACCTCAAGCTTCATAGTCAGGTTCTCTAACCACTAGGCCATCTGGTCGTCTACCTGGTATATAAATCAAGAAAGATAACAGTGTGTATTATTAATTCAGTAAACTAACTTTAAACGCATCAGTATCTTTTATACGGATTATAAGATCGTTTGGAAGTCATTGTTTGTTGCAAAAATAACAGAAAAATAATAACGCGCGACGTGGCTAGCGTGCGAACCGATAGCCGAGCGACAACCTACTGCCATACGCCTGCCCGGGAGGCGCGCCGGCCGAACATACCTAAACTGCGGAGTGATACCCACGTCTCTTCTGTGTGGCTTGGGCCTATGGTTTGTATGTTAATCGCGAACGGTATCCAACCCGGAACCCCGCTGTCTGCAGGCAGCCTGCCAACGAGAGGACTCGGCAATGCCGACACGATCACACCCTAAATACCTTACGGTACACGAAATGGAGACTATACGCTAAGCTGCTGTACAGAAGCGACAGATCGTTGAAGTCAAATTCGGCGCACAGCGTGAGGTCGGGTAAAACTACGCCTCGTGCTGTGCAGCTCAACTATTTGGCTTCCACCGTGTGTAGGAGTTGATATGGTTGTACATTTGGCCGTGTAGTTAGGTGCAGTTTTGTCACTCTTTATTTGGCCTCAAGAGCTTAGTCTTTACATTTCATTTGGTCTAAGGTAAATATACTTATAGTTACTTACGTTACCTGGGTGAATTTGGAGTTTCGTCAGTAAGGTAAGTGACCTTAGACTTTACTTTTTATTTGGTCTAAGGTAAATATACTTAGTTACTTACGTTACCTGGGTGAATTTGGAGTTTCGTCAGCAAGGTAAGTAATAGTATATTTACATATTGAAGTACAAACTCCGATTATAGGAGTTAGTTAAAATAATACTTCTAAAATATTTAATGTTTACCATTTTCCATTTCGTGGTGTTTGTTTATTATTGGCCCGATGATTTGCTGAGTTATATAAAACAACGCAAAATTCGAAATGTTAAAAATAATGTGGAAAGTAGATTAAAATGTTCTATTAACGTTACTAAAACAAATGTCAAGTGCATTGATTAGGCAAAAATCACCGCCAACTAAAAGATACAACTTGAAGTCACTGTAAAAACAATAATGTTATGATTATTAACACCACCATTATCAAAACTTAATCTTATCTCATTATCTTATTACTTCATCTTAATGTAATTTAAATAATAATATTAAAATCCAACCCATTGATACCAAACTGTCAAACTTCAACCCTTCTTTACTTTCTAATATCCTTAAAAGCATGACCACTCTACGCATTACCTATTCCATGGCCCGACCAAGAGACAAACCATCATAAAACAAAACCAATATTAGATCGCACGTCCGAAACTGCCACAGATTATCACACACATCAGCCAGCGAACGTGGACCCCCTCTCCCTTTTGAGACCAATAACAACTTTTAACAACCGAGGGCTCTTAATTTCTTGGTTTTACTTAACTATCCACACCGAACTTTTACACAGGATTTTACGGAATTTCAACTCTATGCGAGAGACGGTAATGCTTTTAGAGTTGTGGTATGTAAGTCTGTTTTTGTAGCGGGATGGGCCTCACGTTTTGCCTGGGGCAAGCAAGCCGGCAATCTGTCAAGAATTAGTGGGTACGTAATGTATTAGATTGAATAAATGTTTATTACCCGACCATGGTTTTTGTGGAAACTGGCCGTAGGGGGACTTTAATTTAATACTCATTAATGTTTAGTGTTTGGATTATAGCGTACGGTTAATAAAATTTCACACTCGTTGTGACGCGTCGCTAACGTGAATAATCCATTAACCATTATGATTAATGTTTCATCATCATCATCATCATATCAGTGCGGATTGAGAACTTGTTAAGAGAAGTCATGGTAACTTAGTGGTTTGACCATTGACCCAGGGCCGGATTTAGAGGTCTGGAGGCCTCGCGGCATAAAAGGAATGGACCCCTTGGCCACAAATTATTTTCCAAATAAATAAAATAAAATAAATAAATATTAGGGGACAATCTTACACAAATCGACCTAGTCCCAAACTAAGCAAAGCTTGTACTATGGGTACTAGACGACGATAAACATACCTATATAGATAAATAAATACTTAAATACATAGAAAACATCCATAACTCAGGAACAAATATTCGTGCTCATCACACAAATAAATGCCCTTACCGGGATTCGAACCCAGGACCTCTTGCTTCGTAGGCAGGGTCACTACCAACTAGGCTAAAGCGGTCGTTAAATAAAATTGCCATCTTATTGTCAGTCGAGATTTCATTAAACAATTTTTCGAAGTCTATATTGTGGGGCCCCTCTATTGTGGAGACCCCGGGGCTGTGGCTCCAGATGCCCTCCCCTAAATCCGGTCCTGCTTTGACCTCTTAAGCAGGGAGTCGTACGAGCTCTACTCCTTTTATGCCCCAAGGCCCCTTCTTTTTCTTCTTTTTCAACCTTTTTTACCCACTGTTGAGTATAGATAGGTCTCTTCCAATTTTTTTCCATGCTGTGCGCATGCTTTCCGCATCCAGTCTTTCCCTGCCACTTGTGACAGATCGTCAGTCCACCTTATGGGCCTGCCTTCCCACATTCCCACATTTCTGCGTTCGGTACACGGTCTCCACTCCAACACTTTTCTTCCCCATCTTCCGGCAGACCTGCGACATAATATGGCCAGCCCACTTCATCTCGGTCCACGGCCCCTTGGCCACAAAAATATTTTTCAATTACAATCGCCATCTTATTGTCAGTCGCGAGATTTGATTACAATTTTTCGAAGTGTCTATTGAGGGGGTCCTCTATTGTGAAGGCCCCGAGGCGGTGGCCCCGGAGGCCCTCCCCTAAATTCGGCCCTGCTTTAACCTCTCAAGTAGGGGTACGAGCCCGGACTCGAACTACTGAGTTTTTCAAAATTTCGAAATTTATCATTAGCTTTACGGTGAAGGCAAACCCTCCGCAAAGCCCTACCATTGTGTAAAAATTTATTGATTACCTACGATTAAAAAATAACGCCTGTCTGGAAACATGATTGTTGTAAATTGCAGTTGTGAGGAATCCATATTGTGTAGAATCAAGAAGAAGAATCCCGATTGTGTTAAAATAACGGCTGTGTAGAATCACGAATGTGGTAAACTGCAGTTGTGTGGAATCCTGTATGGGAATCACGAATAGGAAGAATTGCGTTTGTGTAATCGATCGCCTTAGATTATTTATACACTAGATAGATTGTCAGTAGCAAACACCGGCATACAAAACGTCCAAAAACTTCTATTACATATCACGTTACGTCATTCAGACTGAAGGGGGACAACTGACTTATAAGCCAACTGTTGGCTTATATTTTTCGGGACGTTTTCATGCCGCCGAAGCTCTATCTAGTGTATAAATAATCTAAATCGATCGCATAATTCCTAATTTGGAATTAGCACCTTATATATAGAAGAAGAAGAAGATATAGGCTGGGATGACGATGGTACACACTTAGCCGTTGTTTCATGCCGATGAATCCGACGATAACTACCGTTAGCAAACCCGGATATAGATGTAATCCGGCTTCGTTTGTCGGCCCGCCTCGATACACTACTACTGAGATAATTACAATTATTATACTGAACTAGCTTTTACTCGTAGCGTCACTCGCGTGAACCATCTCTAGCATGAATTGAAATTTCGGTGATTCTATGAATTATACACCGTTTTGCTTTGCTCGGTACATTAACAGAAACTATACCTGGTATATTGACTTTTGCTAAAATCGAAAAAAAAAATATTCATACATAATATTAAATCAATACTTTAGTGCAAACGATCAACATATGCCAACACATAGCTTAGTAGTGGTAGATAGTTTGCTTATGAAATGTGGGGTCCTAGGTTCAAATCACGAAATTTAAAATATAAACAATAAAATAGGTCGTAACGAAGGACCTTTCAAACTAGTTCAGCTATTAAGTTTAATTACGTATTGAATATCTCAAAAATAGTAAGAGTTAACACACTTAGTTCCTTCGATAATTTAACTCTATTTGATTTGAGTAATCTTCCCTAAAGTTAACGGAATAATAATAAAAAAATAGATTAGGATCACATAAGAGAGGCGCTACATTCGTCCAGTACATGACGTCAAAATGTAAGAGAGGCTCAACATTTTAAATTGTACTACTTAAATTTTATGTCGTAGCGCCAGTCGCGTTACTCACTCTCCGTGCGACCAGCAATAACATCTAATGTCATACAGGGCCGATTTTTCAATCCCCAGATAAAAGTATCCGTCAGTTAAATCTATCGCTTTCCTTTTCTTAAGTCATAGGAAAAAAAGTACAGAGCTTACATTTTTTGAAAAATCAGCCCACAGTAAGATTATTTCCACTTTGGCACTCGGCAATTCTCGACATACCTCGAGAGAGATTGGAAGTGCAATACTTAGGCTGAGGTTTTGTTATTAATTACATTAAATATGTTTAGATATTTTATTTGATTAAATTCTAGAATTTTATATAAGTACCCTAAGAGAAAAACGAACCTTTACGGTTAAAACTGAGACGTCCCGAGTGTCAAAGTGGAAATAATCTTACTGTACTTGCACTTTTAACTTCAAACGTATCGCCGAGCTTCAGTACGCCTCGTTTCATTTGAAGTAGGACATTGTACTGGTTGAGTGCAAAAAAGATGCTACTCTTACAAACTCTTTTTCAAGGCGTGTCCTGCCCAACACGCTTATGTTGTACGAAGATCTGTGCCAAATTTATGCCTTTAGACTCAGCGATTGAGATTTGAGGGAGATAGTGAGAGAGAGAAAACATTTATTCATTTTCAACCCATAGAAAAATTAACTTTGGAAGTAAAAGGTACAAATAAAAAACATCGAATTGTATAAATTGGGGGCACTCAGCAGAACTTCAGAACTATATTTATCTTAGCTAACCTTAAGGTTGATGAAAGATATATCCAGCGATGACAAACACTATGGGTTTTTATCCGAAAATAATATCTCCACTTTACGTGTAGTATTTACAAAATATTGTTATTTAAGATTTTATTTTACTAATTTTCACTTTCTAGCACTAACAGTCTCGCTCAACAGCCAACGCACTAACGCACGGACAGACAGACAGACGGACAGATTAATGAACAAGGCTATAACAATAAGGGTGCCATGTGTTCCTACAGAACTCCAAACATTACAGTTACATACAACGTTACCGTAACAAGAGACAAAAACAAACTCTAAACCCGCGCTCCGCTAACAATTGGCCATTAACATTTCATTGCCCGATTTCCAATAATTAAACATACGATATTTTTAAAATTTCCAACTATTTCACTTTAATTGGCCTTAAAAGTCTGTAGCGGAATTAACGGCGAATGGTTTCCCATACAAAATTCCGCAAAAAGTTGGTCAAGAAATAAGTATAATTACTTATTGTATAATTGGTAAACAGAAAAAGTGGAAATTTATTTCAAAGTGGTGGAAATTTTTGCAAGTTTTTCTAAAATTTTAGCTAACTTCAATTGAATAGAATCTGACGATTTCGTAGACACGTCTACTCAACTGACATGGACACCGAATTTTCCGGTATACATATAAAGTATTCGTTGTCATTCTCAGGGATCTAAAATATCTACTTAACTACTTACTAAATTTCATGATCATTTGAGTACTATAAGCGTGAAAACGTCACAACAGATTAATTCTCGCATTTATAGTTAAGTTAGAATTGTGTAAGTGGTATTTTTGGAAAATGTCGCTTTTAGTTTAATATACATAAAGATTGTCGTAGAAGAATGAGTAAAAAACAGATAACGAAAACGTCGGCGCCGTTGACTTGCATTCGATGAATAATTCATGAAATTAACCGTGAAATCATATTATTCATCGAATTTTCACACCGAAATTTTATTGCGAAACATTTAAAATGGCTTAATCGGCGCCCGCGCAGATTGGGTACAGTCACGGAAACAAGCGCAATTTCACATTTAATTTTTCGTCTGTAGTACGTAATGCTCGAGTGCTTTCTTTTAAATTACGTCATACCAATTTCCCACACGAAGTGCTACCAATATTACATTCTTCTTGTACTTACATATACTCTCAAAAGCTTTATTTTATTTGTGATAGGTACTCTTTTGTTTGAGCAGTAGTATTTTTTTCTTATAACTTACACATTTGGACAAAGTAATAGGGTGAAATCAATAGCTGCTAAATAATTTAAATGCACATCATTTCAATTCAGTTATTAGTTAGTTTTTCTTTCAAGTACCTATATTAAATAATAGTTTACATTTATTTATTGAAATTTTATTTTTGTGGCATATTTTAATCCGTGGGATTTTCGAAAAATCGCTTCCTAAGTGTGTCTATGTTTTAGCCAAATTTCAAGTCTAAGCTAGGGCTTGAATCCGGTACCAAAAAAACGATAAATACCAGTACGAAAAATAACAATAGATACCGGTACCAAAAATAACGGTAGACACCGGTACCAAAAATTCCGGTACTTAGTTTACACTTTTTGGTACAGGTTTCAAGCCCTGGTTTAGGCTGACTATCAATCAATCACGGTACTTTTTTTAATTTATTAAGTAGGTACTTACCCACACGATTCACACCGCAACGTGGTCACACGGACGCAACGTCGACGACAAATGAGTACTCGACATAATCTCTCAATGAAAATATAAATAAACTAGCTTTCCATCAGGCGTGATTGTGGTCAAGTACTAGGATTGTACACCCTGTAGTACTAAGATTGTACACCCTGGCGCGCACTGCTCTCTCTTGCTCCTACACCCCCCCCCCAACCCCCCAACCTCCCTCCCCCGCGTTCGCCTCTTTTCGTAACGCATTCACCAGCTTAGTCCCCAAGTCAAGCGTGCATAAAGAAGTTTATACTTCAAAAATTGGATGAAAATCGGTCTAGCCGTTACGGAGGAGTTCGATAGCAAACACCGTGACACGGGATTTTTATATATTAGAAAGAAGAAGATAAATATCACGCGACAATTTAGTTAGATCAATGGACCTAGTCCCAAAGTAAGCAAAGCTTGTGTTACTGTACTAGGCAACGGATAAACATACTTATATAGATACTAGGGGCGTTCAATAAAAAGTGAGAATGAGTATGTTATAAACAACTTTTACTAAATGTCATTTTATTTTTCGAAATAGTCACCTTTTAGCATAATACACTTAGTAACTCTTTTTTCTAAACATAAAATTCCATTTTTAAAAAAGGTCTCATCTTGAGTACTTAAAAAATCTTGTACTGCAGCGACTACCGCGTCGTCGTCTTCAAATTTCTGGCCTCTCAGGTGTTGTTTCAATCTCGGAAATAGGTAGAAATCACTGGGAGCGAGATCTGGTGAATACGGAGGATGCTTAAGGATATCGAACCCAGCATCACGAATTGCAGCCATTGCAACGGCGGACTTGTGTGCCGGGGCATTGTCCTGGTGGAACAGCACAACTTTCGAGAGTTTACCTCGCCGTTTTTCGCGGATCTCATTGCGCAATGTTGCTATTTGTTTGGCGTATAAATTGCCCGTAATAGTGGCTGCATGCTCGAGATACTCAATCATTAATACCCCTTTACCATCCCAAAAAACAGAGCCCATGACCTTACCGGCAGATGGGCTCACCTTGAATTTCTTCGGAGTTGGAGATGATGGCCTTTTCCATGTCATAGACTGCAGTTTCGTTTCAGGGTCGTAATGATGGAGCCATGTTTCGTCCATTGTTATAAATCGCGCCAAAAAAAGTTCCCGGTCTTGCTGCATCAGGTTCAAAGCTTCTTGACAAATCTCTAGTCTAGTTTGTTTTTGCGTGTCAGTAAGCATTCTTGGTACCCAACGCGCAGATACCTTTTTCATACCCAAGCGTTCATGTAAAATATTATGCACGCTCCCCGTTGAAATCTTTACATTTTCAGCAATAAAACGAACCGTGACACGACGATCCGCCAAAACTGAGTTTTCAACTTTTTTCACAATTTCTTCAGTTACTGCTGTAGTAGGGCGTCCGGAGCGGGGGTCGTCCATTGTCGATGTTCTTCCACGTCTAAATTCGGCGCACCAACGTGCGACTGTCGAATACGGAGGAGCATTAGACCCTAGAGTATCACGCAAATCCAAATTGACTTGGTCCGTAGAAAAAATTTTCAAACACAAGTATTTGATAACGGCGCGCAGTTCAATTTTCTCCATTTTCGCTAACGTACTCAATAGCATTGCAAAGAAATTACCGTATATTTTTTTAAACAAAAGACAGTTAGTTTTTTTTTTCATAGCAATCAGCTAGATAGATTAGCTTTACTGGCCAGTATTTAATTTCGTAATATTAAAAGAGTTTGCATCTCATTCTCACTTTATATTGAACGCCCCTCGTAGATACATACTTACATACATATTAAACACCCAAGACTCGAGAACAAACATTCATGTTTTTCATACAAATATCTGCCTCGACGCGGGAATCAAACCCGGTACCGTACCTCAAGCTTCGTAGTCAGGTTCTCAAACCACTAGGCCATTTAGCCGTCAAATGGCTTAATGACGCGAAAATATGCCGCGTCGCATGTCGGTGTGAACTCACCCTAAGCACCAATTTCTGACCCATTTCTGTGTCATTTCATACTGTAATTAGCTACATTTTAGTCATTATTTTCAGTACGAAAGTGTACTTATAGCTTAAAACAACTATAACTTAAGAAAGAATCCGCGGCGACGCACTTTTAGCTCATTTTCAGCTCATTGGCCGCAACCTCATAATTTATTGCACGAAACTTCCCATAATTTTATCTACCGTATACGGGGTCCTTAGTTCCTTACTGTATTATTTTAAGGAAAGCATTAAGTACTTAACTCCATAAAATTTGGCATTCACGTCCAATGTAATTACAAAAATTGCTGCGGTCAAGATTACTAATGTACTGGAAATGACGTGGGATCACAAACCGTATGTTAGTCAGTGTTTATGTTTACTACGACGAGATTGCTAAATTGTTAGTGTTAACATTTTATTTGTTGATGTAATGGTTCTTTTAAATAGTCCCCAACTAAAAAAAAAAAAAAAAAATCACCAACAAAACCCAGAGATATTTAATAGTAAGTATCAGATCAGCACTAGGCAACGACTCTTCCCTAGTATTCTATCTCGCCTTATCCACACTTATGTCTGGTCAGTCGCTTGAGAACGCTTCTAGGTCATTCTGCCGTCTTAGCCGTGGTCTGCTGCTGTTCCGATAACCATCCTGGAACATCCATGGACTAGTAACACGTGCGTAGATGCGTACGGCAGACCTGCCCAGCCCAGTCCCATTTGAGCATGTCGGTTTCTTATATTTATATTTTAGAGCGCAGTGTGGTGACCCAGACTCGATCCATCAAAAGACCTAAAAGACTCCGCTCTATAGCTCTTTGGCAGACCCTCAACTTAGATTTCTGAATCGATATTACCGATGTAACACTTAAATATAATGTCAACGCGTGCTCTATCAGAAACATAACAAAATCACGACAGAAAGAAAGAAGAATCATTGCGAATACGTTAAGCAATATGGCTTGCCTAGAGGTCAAGTTTTCAAACTACCTCATGAGTCGGAAAGCTGTTCCACCTCGCAAAGGGAAAGATACATTCTGAATTGAAGAAACATCAGGAAATTAGAGACCACAAGAAGAAATAAAAATTGGCAGTTTCTGTCACATCTATGTCTTAAACATCCTTGCTCGGTCACTGGACTCTGAATACAGGCCCAAGAAAAATTGCAGGAAAAAAACAGCGCTCCAGATCAAATGAGAGCCTGCAGCAGAGTACGTGCGAAGCAGAGGTATCCCGCCCCTCTCAATTACGCTGTAATCTGTAATTTTAATCGATGCGACCATAAAGTTGTATGCGGTGATGAATGAAACTTTAAACATAGTGTTTGGCTTCATACAATGCATCGATGACACAATGTAATGGAAGTTATGGATTCCGCTTTTAGTTCACACTTGGGAGGGTGGCGTTGGAATGTGGTACTGGTTAGTGTGTTTCCAGATAGGTATCAATCTTTTCCATCCATTTCACAAAATGGGTCCATTATCATTATTATTGCATACATCAATAGTGTAATTGGATTTAGCAAGCTCGGCACGGTAAGCACTCATTTCTAACAGCTAACTAAAATCTCCAGGAGACTATTTGGGCTGCCACGTATCCTAATTCAAAGGGACGCCATTTTTTTCCGCAATACGGCAGTGAATGTCCACTCGCGCTTCCGCGAACATGGTGGAGGCGCTGCGTTATACAACCGTCCTTCTAATAAAAACAATTGCTACCATTCAATACCATTACCTGCCTACCTACATATATACCACATACCTACCATTTCAATATGCTACGAAAAGTTTCTCGTTCTTTAGTCTAGGTCTATGAAAAAAGTATTCATTCAAGAATAAATGAAATCTTCATTCAAGATGACGTCCATCGTTGACGTTGTACATTTTGAACATCGTCCTAATACTTATACTGAATTTTTTCAACCTGAACTAAAAAAATCTTGCAAAGCTTCTAGATAAATTTACTTTAGTAAAATAAGCAGCAGATTAATTAACGAGATTATATTCCCCCAGTTTCATATACACCATTGACTATTTAGCACCTTCGATTGTGCAAAAACGATACTGCTATGTACCGTTTGTACGATCGATGGCCCAAACGGTACTGTTTAAAATTTAATCGCTGTATCCCTTCACTATAATAAATAATTACCTGTCGTGCAACTGATGCACTAAACAAAAAAACGCATAAAATTCAAATATGCCATCTCCGATATCATTAGGCGTTTAATAACTCAATTATACGTTTATTTTATTACCTTACTCTGTACATACATTTCGATTGCAACGCGTCTTAATAACTTAGTGCTGCGAATTTCTCCCGAACCGGTTTCCCGGTACCGATACCCGCTCGGTTCTGGTATCATTATCTCGCCGCTTGACAGGTGAATTCTTTTTTATCGGCGCATGTCTAAAATGGAGTAACGAAAGATGAAAATCGGAGGTTGCATTACCGAGAACACCCAGGAGCATCGGTAACGTAATGCGAATATAATTGTTATTGCCTTCGCTTAAATTAATAAGGAATGCGTCTTGCGCTTTCACGGAACCACTTACTCTAAATTTCGCGACTTTATTTTACCTGCAAACAATTCTGTAACGTCTCTAATTATAATTGCGAAAGCTAAAGTAAACATTCTTTGCTAAAGCTTAAATAAAATACATCCAAAAACATACATCATTTCGTGAGCCGAATGGAAACCCAAAAACAATTCTATAAAGCAATCATGGCGGTGATATCGGCGCGTCGATCGCGCTCAAAGCGCCGCGCCATCCATCCACTTCAAGCCAAATTTCTGCGCGGGCGCCGCGACAGCCTCCGGCGCACCGCCCCTCCCACCATCAAGGGCCGTTTCCACCAAATCATTTTGAACCAGTTCCCTTCCGAGCGTTGACCCGCGCCCCGGGCGATGGAATTTGGGCCAATTTCGGACCGAAAATCGCACGTCGTACGTTGTTTTTGCGCACCACATTATTATTAATTGGATCACCGGTTGCACCGTATCTCATTTTGCAACCCGGCTGGTTCGCGTGCGCCCGCGCTGCTAAGGGGGGGATGTGGCTGACCGTCAACATGATTTAGCGGTGTTAAGTTGGTACTACATGGTACATGGTTGAATGATGTTGGTGGCCGACGCAGGGTGTGACCGAGGGTCGCGCGGTCTGTTTTATTTAGTTGGGTTGTTTGCGAACTCGCTGGGCTTCGGTCAACCGTAATTTCGGGAAAGGTATGCAGTCGGCGACTCGTTTATATTAGCGTAATGAGGCCTGGAGAGGCGATGCCTTTTTGCGGTGTAATAAGGAGCTCCCATGGGCATTGTAGAGGTATAAGGTATAGCGCGACAATGTGAAGGATTTACAGTTTCGGGTCCATTACAGCGGGAGCCTGTTTGGTCTGACGCCGTATTGAACTAAAATGTCCATAGCATTGTACTTTTATTGACAATGATTGATATAGACCGTGATAGCCTAGTGGTTTGACCTATGACCTCTAAAGCGGAGAGTCGTGGGTTCGAGTCCGGGCTCGCACCTTTAAGTTATTTGGAATTTATGTGAATTGCATGTCTGGCTGAGAGAAATGCCTTTTTACTCTGTTAAGGATTATTTGAGCTATGACACCAAAGTATTGACCTAATAGATTATTATGCCGAAACCATTATTTGCACATTGGACATACAATTAATATTAAATTTAAATAATATTTTATTAATATTTATTGTATTGGGACATGTAATTAATATTTTAGAATAATTTAATAACAATAATATTTGCATGCTAGAATTGGCTAAGTGTGTTGTGTACCATTATTAATCCTTAAACTTAGATCATTGTGATCCGCAATTATGCGAATAAAAAAATTTAAATTCGAATTTAAAATTACATTTGATATACCATGAGTAAAGAGGTGAAGGACAATATCGTGAGGAAACCAGCACTCACCTGAGAAGAAATTGAATGGTGTGTGTGAAGTTCCCATTCCGCACTGGACCCACGTGGGAACTATGGCCCAAGCCCTTCCATCCTAAGAAGAAGCCTCTGCCCTTCAGTGGAACGTATGTAGGCTGGAATGATGATGATGATGATGTTTTAAATCTAGTCGGCACCACGTTAACAGTTGTCCTCAAACGACACGTGTCAACGAGTTACGACGTAGGTCCCAAGTCTATGGTACCATGTCGCAACCACACGCAATACTAAGGTCAAGAATGCTGTTGACACTTTGTCACCTGTATGCTCAAGAAGCGCGCGGTGTTTTAACGCAATTCTGTTCATGAACTCGTTTCTGTTAACTATAAATTATGTTTCTTTTGTACCTATAGTTTTAAATAATTTATTGAAAAGGCGTTACTTTGCTCACCCGCGACCTTTAATAATGAACTAAAACAATTACTTTGCACACCCGCGACCTTTATTAATGAACTGAAACAATTACTTTAAAGGTCGTGGGTGAGCAAAGTAATTGTTTCAGTTCACCTATAGTTATCTTTGCTCATTGGTGCCGAGGTATCCTGAGACCATAGCTAAGAAAATTTGAAGAGGAACTCATGTCATGTCATAGAGTTAAGGCAGCACAACCTATCAGCATCAGCCAGCAGCAGCAGCATTGCTGTATGCTGTATAGCGAAGAAATATGCCAGCGGCTTTGTGTCCATGCCGTGGGGGGAACCTTTTGTAATTTTTTCTAGTTTTAGTTTACTTTCCTTTATTTTAAATTGCTGTTATAAATTGGTTCGAATTTTATTTGAATTATTTATATTTATATTTGTAATTTGCAAATTGTAAGGAATTTAAATTATCTAAGTTAAAATATCTAGAAATAATGGTACTAAGTAGTTTCGGGGCAGAATAAATATTGATTTCCATTGGTTTACTGGTTGCGAGACTAGCAATACTTTTGTATAAAAACTAGCTGTTGCCCGCGACTCCGTCTGCGAAGAATAGGGGTATAAAAAATAGCCTACGACCTATTCTCAGACCTACCAAATATACAGAAAAAAGTTTCATAAAAATCGGTAAAGCCGTTTCGGAATAGTTCGATAACAAACACCGTGGCCAGAAATTTTTATATATTACATAGATAAAACACATTCTGAAGCGGGTAGAAAAGCGAAAGCATACCTACAAATACAGGGGTCTAAGCACCGAATACGACTTTGTCCCATTCGGTGTCAAGACCCTTACAAGAACGTTACAGGAGACAAAAGAGCTGGCTGTTACCTCGGACAAAGAATTAGCATAGCTATCTAAACAGTTCAATTGAAAAAGTGTTTTGCTCATTATAATCACAGTTGATAGATCTCTCTGCATCATACCTAAAGCTCATTTATCTTACTATTAAAGCACTAATGCAGAATTTAACTAACTTATCGGGCACTCAGGCAAATGCCATTAGAAGAGAGACTGCGCCCGGATTGTACAGCTGTAGATATGCAAAATGTAATGCTTTTTGCAGATCAATTGAAAAATGGTTGTGAAATGTGACAGTCTGACTATTGTATTTTAATGCTGCTACGCTTGTGATAACCTTTTAGATATTAGGTTTGTACTCTAAGCACAGTATCCTTTCAAATGGCTTCTCGTATACACCGTGACAGACATATACCTGACAGATTTAAAATATGCATTCCTTAGGTTATTTCAAGCCAAAAATGTTATAAAGTCAGGTCGATTTGGCTTAGTTAGGGAGATACTTATTTATTATTAAAAATCTAATACATATATAAAAATCTCGTGTCACGGTGTTTTTCTGAAACTTTTTACTCTATAGGTACTCGGTAGGTCTGAGAATAGTCGTAGGCTATTTTTTGTATACCTACCCCTATTCTTCGCGGACGGAGACGCGGGCAACGGCTAGTAATTATAGAAAATTCTGGAATGCTTGGATGGGCAACAATGCCACTAAAAAATATTTTATATAACAGACTAGATGTCTCCCTCCCGTGACTCCGCCTGCTAAGAATTCGTTTATCGCTATCCCACCGACATTACGCAATTTTCCGGGATAAAAAATATCACTCAAATTATGTCTCAGACTGGATCTCTTTACCAAATTTCACGTACATAGATTCAGATGTCTAAGCGTGATGAGGTAATAGACAGACAGACAGAGTTACCTTCGCATTTATATAGTAGTATGGACAACGCCATAACAATTTAGAATGCGTTGCAAGCTTGTAAGGCCTTGTTTTCTTGAAGTTCGAAATTATTAATATTTTGCTATCTGAAAAGGAGGAAAGTTATAATTGCGTAGGTTCTGTAGACGACGCATGTACAAAATTTATAAAAAAATAGACAAAAGTAATGGATCTATTCTATCGTTACGCTCTTTTAGAATAAGCACATCTTTAAAAAATTGTAATAAATTAATTAATAATCCTAGTGGAAATTTAAAACTATCAGCGTCTTTCTCTTTCCAAACAGTATACAGAGAACGAATCAAATTATAGTCTTAGAAATATGAAATGTTGTCAATTGTGCCAGTCTCATTTTAAACATGCGCTTTGTACCCACGATGTATAGACCCAGATTATGATTTATAGAGCAAAAAAACGGCTTATACTAGCTTTAACCTTCTATTAGTCGACTAATCCTTTAGCATTTAAAACATAAGTCAAACTGATTAGAAAGGCTAAGTAGCGAAACACAACAGAACGATTTATAAATCGAGTTTTATATATATGTGAAACTCTGTATTCTGGCCAATTAAGATACACCGCAGATAAGAATTGCATGTTTTCTATGTTTTTAAGGGACAAAAACGGAACCCTTATAGTTTCGCCATGTCTGTCTGTACGTCTGTCTGTCCGTCCGTCCGTCCGCAGCTTATAGCTTAGTGACTATTAGTGCTAGAAAGCTGTAATTTTTATACACTCATATATATGTATCAATTACCTCCACAAAATGGTAATATAAAATGTAGTAAAAAAAATTGTTACCTAATTGTCAAAGTATTACAAACTAACGAAGCATCTTCAAGTAGCATCAAACATTTTCTAAAACTGGCAAAATTCCAAAATAAACGACACTTACACCAAACTCACTTATAATAGACATTCAGAGAGAGACATCGACAAAAACTCGCCTAAATTAGAAGACGTATCACTAAGGAGTTATTTTTGTGAAGATTTATTATGTCGAGATTAGATCGCTACTATAAATAATATCTATGTTGACTTTAATGTCTAAACTGAACAGAAAATAGCTATTAATATTAGTGTAAATCTGAGAGGTCGTTTTCTTTTGGTGACATTTATTTTATTGAGTTGCTTTATGGATTAAGAGAGATGGATTTCAAAGTTACATCCTTATGATGTACCTAATAAAAGCTCTACACCGGATTCAAAAATGATTCAACAAGCTGTTGAATAAGCTGATTCTGGGTTAACATTATGGGCATTTTCAGAAAAAAGTGTACCCTGTACTTTTTTTAAAACCTAAATTTTGGGTTATTTCTACTCAAAATCACAAGCTCTATCGATTTAAGCAATAAAAAAAGTGTCCCTCTTTTAATTGTCAGTTTTGTGACGCAGTTAACCATACATGTTGTATGGACCGTCACGAAACTGACTAAGTAATAAATTTTGTATGAAAAATTAAGGATAATTAAGTCAAAACGGGTAATTTTTTTTCTAAAAACCCCCTTATACCTATCCAAATACTTCTGCAACTACTTACAAAAACAAAAACAAAACTTGTTATCTGTACGGATCCATATACAAAGAACAATATCTTGTAGTTTGTTCAATATGACCTTGGGCGAAAGAAAATGCATCCAGAAATTATACTTTTTAGTTCCTATCATTAGGGTCCTGACTCAGGACACCAGAGTTAAATTTTAATTGACGTACAGAAGGTGTTTTTGACACACAAAACTGTTTTTTGGGAGTGATTTTATTAATGTAACATCCCATAAAGTGTTTTAGATCCTTTCATTTAATTAAATTAAAGGTTAATGTATCACGGGATTAAACCATAGTCTTCGAGAGAACATAAAATTTTTACAAAGTCCGTACATTAATTAATTTCATGTAAATGCTGGCCACATATACTTAAAACATTCCTCGATATGCGAACCATTGGACCGTTACGATTTAAAAATCGAATAGTTCACACCCGACGCGCGCAGTTTTTGCAAATGGCGGCTCGCCGATTACAGGCTGGCCACGAAAGCATTAGTTCTGACCGAGCGCGGACCTCAAAGGGTGGCCCTCACTTATCTTGTTTTTTTTTTCAAAGTGCAAATGAGGAAGGACTTCGACTTTTTCGATTGAGCAACACAGATAATTCAGATATAGCTACGTTCTACTAAAATAATTACTGCTAGAAACGTTTGCTTTTGCCCGTAGATTATATTGAATTCCCCAAAAATTACACCGTGATCATATTACCGTGTATTTTCAGGATTTTACATACGTAGATCCCGATCTTATGGGAATTTTGGAATAAAAGGTAGCCTAAGTTATTCTGGCAATGCGTCTAAGTTATTTGAAAACGTGTAAAATTACATTTGAATTTTATAAGCTTTATGGTCAAGAAAACCTGCACAAAACTGAGAAGAAAATCAATGGTGTGTGCGAAGTTCCCAATCCACGGTGGGCCCGCGTGGGAACTATGGCCCAAGCTGTCTCCTTCTGAGATTTGCAATGAAAGTAAAGATGATGATTATTATTATACTAGCCCAGGAGGGTTCCGCTTCAAGATTTCTGCGTCTCCGGATAACTCTTTCTTAGCGAAGCGTGGAGCGGTCTAGCAACATTGTAATGTAGAAAAGTAAAAAACATTTTACAATAATTATGCAATCACCTTTAACAAAGCGCGGAGACGATATGGTCGCGTGCGCACCTAAGATATGTAACCTACGAAGTAATTCATTATGCCCTGAATTTTTTGAAATGCACATGCGAAGTTTTAAAACGGTCAAGCCTGAGCGCTGGCTTAGAGAGTTCCGATTCAAAATTTTAACTGTCCCAAGGATAATTTATGTATCTACAGTGCATTATATGTAATGCACGGACAGTTAAAACGAAATCACGATCGCGTCTTTTATGTGACGAAAAGCCCTTAATTAAGTACAATTTTTTTGAGAAAGATTTGGATATTGGTAGGTATTTTTAGTATGTAATAACATACACGCATAAACCACACGAAATTAACACATAATAAGAGAAACAGTTGTACAAAGGCGAACTTACCTTTTAAAGGGATCTCTTCCTTTTAACCTTTAATTTAGTACCGTAAACTGAGGTTACTTTGAAATGCGAGGCTACTTTAGAAATCAGTTTTTTACGCCGTGTCCTTATTTTTTAGACCATCTCTGGCAGTGAAATAACTACCTTGATAAATGATAAATCACCTAACTTTTTACGTCATTTGCTCAATCGAGCTATGAATATTTGCGTTTTTATAACCAGTACCAGTACGCTTAGTATAAGTTTTACTTCACCAAAATACTTCTCGATCGCGTTATTCGAGTTTACGTAAAAATTTATATTCTATGGAAACATGGACGCGCGGCCGCGGAGGCGCTGTCCATGTTTCCCTAGTAATTGATTTTTTTACGTAAACGCGATCGAGAAGTATTGAAGTGAAGGAAAACTTATACTAAGCGTACTTTATACTTAGTATAAGTTTGACTTCACCAAATACTTCTCGATCGCGTTTACGTAAAAAATTCTATTCTATGGAAACATGGACGCGCGGCCGCGGAGGCGCTGTCCATGTTTCCATAGTAATTGATTTTTTCACGTAAACGCGATCGAAACGCGACGCGAAAGTTTAACACAGTAAAATATCCAGAAGACATTTAAAAAATACACAGGTTCTTTACTCTTGATAAAAGGAATCCAAATATTAATTAGGCATTTACATATAACGAAGTACCATGAGCAAAATTCAAAACGCAACTATGTTGCTTGCTAATACCGCATTATATTTCCCATTAGCACCTGCAAAAGCTCTCGAACATTGAATGTAGCGAAACAACAACTCGAGAAGACGGCGGTGTACAACTTTGTCTCTCTAAGCCTTCACTGTACTTAGCGAGGAATTCGCTAGGACATTCATTGTGAAAAGGTTTTATAGCGGGTCAAGCTTACGGCGGTTTACTTATAATTTAAAAGCACGCAAGAATATACTTTATGTTAAACACAATAGGAACTCTACTGTGCCATTTTTACAGTGGTATTGTAGTAGAATGGTATTGAATAGCTTTCTTGAAAGTAGCTCTTAAACTGTTGTGATAAGGTGCATAAAACTATGATCATAGTGATTACGTGTGGTGAGTTTGTCAGTAGAACGGCTAGGCAGAAAGACCACCCGAGACTTAGAGCAAAGGAAGCTAAAGGATAAGGTAAACGTCCCTGTACTCGACACTGACCCAGTAAATGGCACCTTCAATCTTATGGCATAGTAAGAGAGGTGACAGATGGGTGTCATCTACTGGGCGTGAAGGTGTCGAGGATTGGTACGTATATCTTAAATAAATAGGCACTTGGTAACGCGCGTTGCCGGTTGTCAACGGTTTTAACGGGGCTTTAACTAAGTACGTTAAAAACGTTTTTTCGTTTTCAGCTATTATATATATAAACCATTTTTACGGTTCGAAACTTTGAAAGGGGTAAGGAGTTTTAAAGTGTTTTGTTAACATAGTGTTAGCTTTTGTGTTGTCATTGATTTATTACACACTAGCTGTTTACCCACGACTCCGTCTGTAAAGAATTCGTTTATCGTTATCTCGCAGGAACTATGCAATTTTCCGGGATGAAAATTATCCCATGTCTTTCCAAGGGTCTCATACTGTCTCTATACCAAATTAATTTGAATCGGTTCAGCGGTTTAAGCGTGAAGAGGTAACAGACAAACACACTTTCGCATTTATAATATTGTATGGATAGTTTAATATGGATCATCATGAGATGATGATGATGACCACAATAAGATGTGGGTAAAAATCGAGACCAAAGATTCCATTACATACCTACATCGATAGTTACAAGTGAAACTGATAAAAAGAGCGTGTTAAAAAAACTCGATTCTGTGCTCCATAACAAGACGCGCATTTTTCGACTACCAGTAGTATCTTACGAATCGCTAGCTAGGAATCCGCCCGCGGCATTGCTTGTGATACGATCGGCCGCTAACTGATTTAATTGGTTTGAGGCGAGACGAATCTGTGACAAGATGTAACATGGTCGCTGGGAAAGCCTCCCGGATGCGTTATGGATAAGTAATCTCTAGCATTTTTTTAAGTATTTTTTAAGTAAGCCATGTGGCCATGTGGGGATCGTATCAGGAATGAGGAGATCAGTAGAAGAACCGGGGTCACCGACACCGACATAGCTAAACGGATTAGCTCGTTGAAATGACAATGTGCAGGCGATATAGCACTCAGAACAGATGGCCGTTCGGGCCCAAAAGTTCTGGAATGGAGACCACGGACTGGCAGGTGCAGCATGGGACGTTCACCAAAGAGATGGACGGACGATTTGGTGAAGACCGCAGGTCCAGGGCGAATGCAAGTCGCCTCCAATTGGCGCGCCAATGAGGGAGGCCTATGTCCAGCAGTGGACGCCCTACGATAAAGCTATGTGGCGGCCACGTACCGTAAGACACTCACAAGATGGACTGACCTGGTAAAGGTCGCAGGAGTGATAGATGCGAGCGATGCAGAAGCAGGGGTGCATTGGAGGATACCTACGTCCAGCAGTGGAAGTCTTTCGGCTGATGATGATGATTTTTAAGACACCTTTTACAACCAGACTCATTCTGAAATTAAGACATCACATGAAACAAGTCGCTCAGCATGCTACGGAGAGGACTATGCTCGGTATTTCGTTGAGAGATAGGGTCCGCAAGGAGCATATCCGACAAGAGGCCAAAGTCGTTGACATAGCCCGAAGGATTAGTACACTGAAGTGGCAATGGCCTGGTCACATTGCCCGTAGAACTGACAATCGTTGGAGCAAACGTGTCCTGGAGTGGAGGCCATGTATGGGAAAGCGTAGTGTGGGACGCCCTGCGACACGTTGGACTGATGACCTTAGGAGGACAGCTGGCAGCGGCTGGATGAGGGAAGCCCAGGATCGCGAGTGTTGGCGCAATATGAAGGAGGCCTACGTCCAGCAGTGGACGGACAATGGGATAGATAGATAGATGAAACAAAAAGAAAATAAAACTGGGACTGGAAGTCCATCGTCATTCCGCGACGCGTGCTAACCAGTACGCCAACCTGAGCAATTAGTAAATAACGATGTTCTACATTAATGACCTTTAAGGTAAAACAATACACGTATACCTAATAGGAGGCATGAAGCCTTAAACTTGCCTCATAACGTATCGTAATGTATGTATTTGGACCCTTAGTCTGAGTATGCAAATGCAATGTTACGACAGAGGTCAGTACTTTGATCCTGTAGCTCGCGTTTTAGCCCGTTTTTATGATCGCTAGAAAATTGAATGGGAGACAGGTATGCTTCGCTACAGAAGTGTGTAACATATTAAAAAATAAAAAATAAATCCTTGTGAATAATTTGGAACAAATGTTTTTTGTCAAATCAGTAATCAATCATCGTTAATGAGTATGATTATTTGAGATTAGCTACTCACACTGAGTTAATAAAGTTAATCAAAATTTACTGTATTCGAGACGTAATTTTGCGCCAGAAGACGCTTTGAGTTCCAAATTTTAATCAACATGAACTGTACATTTATTCTTGTCACAATACCCAAAAACGGTCAAAATTAAGTTATCGTTTTTATGGACTTGTGCCATAATGTTCCATATCAAATGTTTCTTAACAACTTAATAAAACGAAGTCCCAGCGAGCCCACCCCGTGGCGGCCCACGTTATATTCATGAGTCAGGTCTGACTCAGAATCGGTAATCTACTGAGATACCAAATGATAAAGCTTATCTTACTTATCTTTGACTCTCACTTGAGATTGGTGACTGCTAGATTAGGATTTTTAAAAGCAGAAATGACGTCTGAAAATTTACGTCACGGAGGGTTGAGGCTTTGCAATTTTTGGCCTATATATATTATGTCCTATTGCTGGGTCCTCTCGAATCAATCAAGACGGTAAACAATAGGCGATATTATTGGGTTAAAGCGACCTATTTACATAAATAACCCTCCTTCGGCAGTCGGGTGAAAAGAAGACAGTGCAAGTACAAAGTTCGTGTTCGTTCGTATTGTTTTCCGGTTTTTTGTGAAACGTTTAATTATCTTGGGGAAAATTTGTGTTCCATGAATGTACCATACAATGCATGTGTTAGCCAATAAATGTAGATAATGTGATTTCAGAAACAATAAAATAAATTATTTATATTAGAGTAATAGCACAATATTAAACTGTTCTATCAAGTAGGTATTAGGTTTAAGTTATATTGTAGTGCCCTATTACAGGGTTTCATGTCTGGGAAATCTACTAGTTTTAAGATCCAATGTACCCATGAAAACAATTAATAAATGACTAAATGACTAAATGACAAATGATGCGGTAATAGTGGCAGGTAAAACTTTCAATATCAATTTTTTCAACATACAAACTGTGTATACGAAGAAAGGTCCGCAACGCGTTTTTTAACGTAGGCCCAACGTATTTAGACATAAGTATAAGTGTTTACGAGTAATACGTTGCGCGTTCGCGGGGAATCCGTAGCGCGCCCGCAGCGACCACGCCGCGCGGTCAGTCCACTTTGTAAAATACGTTCGCAAATCGCCATGATATGCCTCAAATTCGCGATTCCCAAAACTTCCTGGAACTTTTCTGCACTTTTGAGAATGTTCGGCATCTTGTAAATTGCTAAGTATGTAGATTATATTTACGGACAAGCGTCAAATATTTATTAACATTTTAACACACTATTATAAAATTTAAAACATTATATAATAAAAAAGAGACAACAGCAAAATTGGTAATGGGAAATGGGTGTGGTGCAAATTCATTTTCAGAACATGATTCCTTCTCCGTCTTCTTTGTAGAACACTGGTATTAGCACTTGTGTGCGCGAGAGTCCGCAATGGTTGCGCCTGCGCCGCCACGCGCTCTGGTCCACTGACCGCTGCCCAGACGTGGTACGGACGGCACAAAAAGCTACCATTCAAAAAAGTTCGGTTAACGATGGTAAAAATCTACGCCGATAGTTAAGGGATTTTTATGATGGATATTGTTACGTTTATGGATGATTTGATTATTTATAAACCGGTCAAGTGCGAATCGGACTCTTATATGAAAGGTTCCGCACCTCCGTACAATTTATTTTTGTTGTTTGTTGTAATAGTGGCTTTGCATTAGCAATATATATCGACGGTTAAAAGGCAAAACGCATGAAGCGACAATATCTGAACTTTGCATGAAACCCGGCTCAAACGACGGAGAAAAATTCGCTTATTTCAAATGTATATAACTCATTTTGACACAAAACTGTCGCTTCATGCGTTCTGCCTTTTAACCATCGATATAACCTCGTCGTCTTGTAACCTTAAATAAAATATTTTTCTTTTTTTCTTTCTTTCTATATATATATTGTGTCTAATATATAAAAATCTCGTGTCACGGTGTTTGTTATCGAACTCCTCCGATACGGTTGGACCGATTTTTATCAAATTTTTTCTTGTATGTATTTGATTAGACTTTTTTTTTTGTTTTTATTTCCTCGCAGTAGTCGTGAAAAGCACTGTGTTAAGCCTCGGCCGAAAGTGCAATAGATGGACTCATACTTTCTAACTAACTCGTCCGTCTATTGCTTACTTTCTAGCCTCTACAACAATGTACTGTAATTTCAAGCACGCGAATTTTCCGTGACAAGAAAAAGTTGAAAGACCAAAACTAACTTGTTTTGCCGACCGTCCTCGTCGCTCAGATCACAGCCTAGCGTAATGAATAATATTTTTTGTTTGTCCATACACCGCACAGAGCTATACCTCTGCGGTTAATCACTCACAAACCGCCCACCATAGCCTACCACCCAGTATACAACGACACACTCGTAACAACAAGTAATAAGGTTCAATTCACTTTAATATAGATTTGGAGATGGCAAAGATATGTTGGTGGAGGGGAGTGCAGGCTAAGAGGTTCAGGCCGACAAATGTAGCGCTGTCGTTGTCAAACTCGGTTTAAACTAAGTTTCGCAGACTTTATAGAAAAAGATGGGTCACTCGCAGAAAAAAAACGCTGTGAATCAGAGTGGCTTGTTCTGCATTTGACACGCATCTAGGTATTTTTACTTGTCTTGTGGTCACGGTGTTCCGCTTTTAGCCAGTTAATTTCACTAGCTGGATAAAGGTCGATTTACACCGGATTCGAGTACTCAATTGACGCATTTGCTCAAAGACATGTGGCTTGTAGCGTTCGCGTCAAATCTCTTTGCGAACTGACCTTAAAATTATAGCAAACCAATCATTATTATGATGAGGTGTAGGTAGGCCTCCAACAAGATTGCAGGATCGCGTTGGATGCGGATGGCACGGGACCGATCTGTTTGTCGAGCCTTGGGGAGGCCTATGTTCAGCAGTGGACGTCTTTCGGCTGAAATAATAATGATGATGATGATGATGATGAATCATTATTAACCCATAGCTACAGACGTATATACAGATACTCAACACATGCTAAGTAAGTATATCTACCTTAACGTATTGGCATTGTTGTGTGAACTAAAGTTTTAAACAAAAGAGTTTACTGAATACATATGAGATTTGGCATAAATATATGTATTTCCATGACTAGTATTTCTTCACATTGTTGGTAGATTACTGATCTCTTTATTTTGTTGATTTAAAGAACCATCAACACAATTTAGATACTGAAGTTTGCAGGCTTAATTAAGTATAATACGGCAGCGCTTATTAATGTTCATCATCATCCCAGCTTATATAAGTCCCACTGCAGGGCACAGGGGGGTTACTACGAAGTTCGAAGTTCGGATCGTGCGGTCCCTCTCACTCTCGTAATAAATACCATTAGCGTGAGCGGAACGGCATGAAACGAAGTTCGAATTTTGCGCTTCGTAGTATAGGGTCAGGCCTCCTCTCAGAATGAGAGGGCTTGGGCCGTAGTTCACACACGGGACCAGTGCGGATTGCTTATTAATGTTGTAACGTTAAAATTGTGACTCGCTGAAGTAGGTACCTATTCCGAACCTAATTAATGCCACATAAAACTACGACGACCAGACGTACGTACGTTTAGACGACCAGATGGCCTAGTGGTTAGAGAACCTGACTACGAAGCTTGAGGTCCCGGGTTCGATTCCCGTGTCGGGGCAGATATTTGTATGAAAAATACGAATGTTTGTTCTCGGGTCTTGGGTGTTTGATATGTATTTAAGTATGTATCTATCTATATAAGTATGTTTATCCGTTGCCTTGTGCCCATAACACAAGCTATGCTTAGCTTACTTTGGGACTAGATAAATTGGTATGAATTGTCCCGTGATATTTATTTATTTATTTATTTAAAACTTTTTTCTTATGCTGACTTCGTAGTTTCCATCTCAATTAAATGGGTTTTTCTTACGAGTGAACTTACTGCTCAATAAATGTTATTTGTCGTAATAAAAAAACTAACTTACAGTAATAAATATTTCTCTAAACGTCACCCACAAATCATGTGATAATTATATCGACCAAACGAATAAACTTTTAATTCTATTCCGTTGCGTTAGATGTGCAAATTATATTGATAAAGCAACACAAATGTGGTTTTCTTTAGCTTGTGTCATTACTCGTTACGCAGCATTGATGACAGGAGATGGCAACTTAACTTTTTCCTTCAAATTTATTTTTTATTTTTTATAAAATATAGGCTTGCGTTTGACCACAATCACCCCTGATGGAAAGCGAAGAGGAGACCTACGATGGAGTACGCTTGCCTAGTAAATGCTCATTCATTCTAGACTTGAAAGTGGCCAAATTGTGGTCTTCAAGACTTCACATCATAATCCAGCCTGATACATCCCACTCCAGGGCACAGGCCTTAAGTAGTTCTAGGCCGTACGTAGTTCCCACGTGGGCACAGTGCGGATTGGGAACTTCAGACACACCATTGAATTTCTTCGCAGACGTGTGTAGGTTTCCTCGCGATGTTTTCCATCACCGTAAGCATGGTAAATTTCAAATGTGATTTCGCACATAAGTTTCATAAAACTCAGAGGTGAGAGGCCGGGTTGAACCCACGACCCTCTGCTTGAGAGGCCTCAGGGAAAACCACTAGGCTACCATGGCTAATACATTTATGCCCCATTAAAATCGGAATAACAATTAGCATAGCAAATGGTTTTGTGCAAAGATAAGCTAAAGGAAACTCCAGTGATAGATGCTTCGTATTAGCTATACATGACGTTAATTAATTAATTGTTAATCTTATAAACAATTAAAAGTAATTATGATTGACGTCATTCGGACGTAGGACTTACGAAGTACTTTATTTTGTAACAGTTATTCTGTAACTAAACCAATCATGTTTGTACAGGTAATAATTAATTGTTTTTTTCACTTGTTTGACTAGATTAATTACGCTATGTATTTATTTAATCCAAATGTTGTAGGGTCAACGTCATAAATAAGTGATTACTTTTGTACTTTGTCACTTTAACGTCATGTTCGAAAAGCCATACGAAATTATGTAACGACTGAAAGCGACAAAGTACAAAAGTGATCACTTATTTATGGCGTTGACTGTACTTTAATATTAAGAGGCGTTTAATACTGAGAGATGTCACCCTCGCTCTGGGTCGCTTCTGGTACAAAGGTTGCCCATCGCGGTTCAACGCGGCAATGCAGCTAGTGTATTGGGCACTTTTGCGCCGGGTACGATCCGGGACGGTTTGTTTGACTGTCAGCTTTTTTACCCGACTGCGAAGAAGGGAGGGTTATTTGACGATACAACGTCTAATGGCCGGCGCCCACTGACGGCATGGCACGGCGTAGCATTTTATTACTATCAAGTTATTTTGAATCTTAGTTCAATGAGTTTAGAATTCATGTTACTTTATTTTGATACCACGATGCCGCGACGTCCTGAGGGCCGATGCCACGCATAACCAATAAAGTAACATGAATTCTAAGCTCATTGAAATAAGATTTAAAATAACTTGATAGTAATAAAATGCCACGCCGTGCCATGCCGTCAGTGGGCGCCGGACCTAATAAATATAATAAATCGATGAACGCCGGCTGGATACACGAAAGCATGACTCATTGTAACGTTACGTAACGTTACATGTACCTACAGAGCAGTGAAGGCCAGTTGCAATGTTACATTGAGCGGTGAATTGGTTCATTTTACAAAATCGCTAATACATGTGATTTTTTTTAAACTAAATTCTAAGATTCACATTTAAAAATAAAAATGAGAATTTCCGGGATAGAACTATCCTATGTGTTTCCCAGCAAGGGGCTTGAAACTACCTCTATATTATTTATTTATTTCTCTCAATACCAAAATTGATCTAAATCGTTTCAGCAATATAAGCTTAAAGAGGTACAGACACACAGACAGTTACTTTCGTATTTATAATATTGGTACAATAAAGAATACAAAGTACAAATGGTACATAAATAAAACAAATAAATCTAGAGACAACTGAAACTAAGCAAAGCTTGTGCCTACTATGGGTACTAGACAACGGATAAACATATTTATATGTATACATATTAAACACCCAAGACTGGAGCACAAACATTCACATGTAAATACTTTATTGTATAAAATAAATTAATAAACACAATTAAAAAACATCAATATTCACTTGGATGCGGATGGCACGGGACCGATCTATTTGGCGAGCGTTGGGGGAGGCCTATGTTCAGCATTGGACGTCTTTCGGCTGAAATGATGATGATGATGATGATGAAGATACACTCGTATTGACGCAAACGATCTAGTATTTATGTACTACATACTTATATCTTACTAAAAAATAATATTTAAGACTTCATGCAATTTATTCAACAAGCTCACTTAAAATGAGTAAAGCTCGTACTCGCACTTCTTATTAAACATCGTCCTGGAATGCGAGAATTTGTATCATTAACACAAATACGTTTCAACAACGATTTCGACAGCAAAGTATTTACCTTTTGCTTTGATTTTTGCATCTAAATCCAAATACCTTTTTGTAATTATAGATGGCCACGATGCAAGGCAAACGAACTTTTATTGGTAGCGATTCACGCTTTAAAATCCTTTACAATCCTACACGCAAATTCGAAAATCGAACATAGCAACAGTCGGTCGCTCGCGTTTCGATAATATCGTTTTTAATCGCCATTTTGTTTTTTCATTAACCGCCTGCCTGCGCATTCTTGCGTTTTCCGTTTAAAAAACTTTCTCGTTTTTATCTGCACTTTTGCATACCGCCTGCAACTGCATTTATTCATGGCTCTGTAACCTTATTAGATGTTACAATTTAATATTCATATAATTTTTTGCATTTTTTTCTAAACGTACACTGCCGAAAATACGCGACCGAAGTTCTGCGGCTTTTACGACACACATAATTTCGGCATGATTATGTCTACAATGCTATTTCAATTAAGCACTAACATCACATTTCCCGAAATTACATCTCGTTTAGCTAAAATAATTCGGTCAACGCCCGACCGAAATTCGGTTACCTATGTGTTAGAACGCGATGTAATTTAATTATTGATACATTTCTAGTAAAAAAAAACATCATTGAATTGGTAATCACGCTGAAATTCGGTGGGATAATTCGGCTATATGAGCCTAGAACTTCATCCCCATCCCGGCCTATATAGGTACGTCCCACTGCATGGCACAGGTCTCCTCTCAGAATGAGCCTAGACCTTAAGTCTAACAAATGTTAAAGTCCAACATATACACCGTGAAATTTTAGTGGTTGTTTTCCCGAAACGAGGTGATTTAGTTTCGATTGTACAATCGATTTATAATTACTATTTTGACTAGAGTCAAAAATCCAATTGTGAAAAACGAAAGTCGAAAATGACCGCAAACCAATAGTAACGCTTCGTTGGTACCTAACCTATCGTACGATCGTACGCTACTTGTACCAACGAAGCGTTACTATTGGTTTGCGCTCATTTTCGACTTTTGTTTTTCACAATTGGATTTTTGACTCTAGTCAAAATAGTAATTATAAATCGATTGTACAATCGAAACTAAATCACCTCGTTTCGGGAAAACAACCACTAAAATTTCACGGTGTATAGGAACAAGAAATAAACTATGCATTTATAAACAATTATACTAAAATAAAAGTACCTCTTACATAAAAAAACTACTAAATATTAAAACATGTTATGAAGGTAAGTCCCCTTGGACAGCGTTAGGGATTCAGATATAGATCCCCTCTGAATGGCTAAGCTAATTCTTTGTCCGGGGAAATAACATATTATAATTACTTAATTAAAAAAAACTAAATAAAAAAGAGTATTTAAAGCAAGTGATTCAACGTGTTTAGACATAACTAAAAGCATTAGTTTAGTGATCAATCCTAGCGACACCGCATTAATGACTTCCTAAATAAATTCGATACATCAGGCGGTTTACTGCTTGCCTCGAACATGCTTAAACGCCGTTTAAAGAGCAAGAGTGCCCACAGTCCTTTTATTCTATTAGTTTACGGCTACGATAGGAGCCTCCAGATTTATAACTTTTTATAAATGCTCTTAGAATGGAATTTGTAACCAATCCTATTGTTAGCATAGGTGTACAGTCGAGGTCAAAGATATCTTTACACTTTAGCGCCTTGTCACTGTATGCCTTCTGATACTCTAATATATAAAAATCTCGTGTCACGGTGTTTGATACCGAACTCCTCCGAAACGGCTCGACCGATTTTTATGAGGTCGTAGGCTACTATTCTTCGCGGACGGAGTCGCGGGCAACAGCTAGTTTCATATAAAAGTTCAAACACGAAATGACTGCGACAAGGTAGTAAAGTGTAAAGATATCTTTGACCTCGACTGTTAATAAGATAATAATACTCTGTTTTAGTCGCTCGCTTTACGTAGTAAATGGAAAAACAAAATTACAAAGGAGCTCTGGTCTACTAATCTTAATTAATCCCTTGTTAAATATTAAGTAATAAAGTTTATTTAATTTAATTTAATTTTTATTTTATATGACGAGTTCGTGTAATGTCTTGAATGGGTTTTTTAATATGGTCTTCTCTCTATTTTACTTTATATTAGAGATGTTATGCAGTTTCGTAACCGTTTCCAAACTAATCGGATATCCGAGCAAATATCCGTCCGAAATTTCAAAATAATTTCGGATACAGCAGGACCTTTGGGCCGAATTCCGTTCGGCTGTTTTATGTCACGATGTGTTTAACCCTTTACATTTGTTAAAGTATCTCTAATGAATCCCTCATTCAGTTTTAGAATAGGACAGAATACGCGGTAGCGTGTCAAGCCAAGTTCAAGCAAAAGGAACTGGCGAAGCAGTGCCATGTAAATTTACACGAACCATTTGGAGTCACTTTTGACCCCTTCATAACTCAATATCTAAGTATTTATATCAATAAGATTAACTAGAATCCTGAACTTCATAGTTGAGTACAGTCAGCAAAAAAGTTTAACAAAAATATTTAGCTGTCAAACTCCCGATTTCCGTCGGAATCGGTCTATTATTGTACCCGCGACAGCGAAAGCAACGTCCACTTCCGCGTTACAATATTAGAATTTAGAAAAAAGTATCTTTTCAATCATCGGAAAACCGTTGAAAAATGGTTTCTTCCGGTGCCAGCCGGTTCCGGAAATAGCGGGCAGAGTCACGGGTCCGGGAGTTCCTTCACCCCGCACAACTGCCAAACCGAAGATATTTTTAAACTGACTGGTTTTCTTCGGCGGGTACTATCATCTCAAGGAAATGGGTTTTCTTGGATTTGTTCATTAGCAGAGATCGGACAAATGGGCGTCATTGCTCGCAATAATGTGGACAGGTCTTCAAAGTTAATTAAATAATTAGGTAATCATTTAATTGATTCTTACCTGAGATTACTCACATATATAACACAGAGATTTATTATTAAGTATAATTTTAGTTTGGAGCAAATCCCGTCGTAATCGGAGACACTTTGCTCGAAGTTGTTGACGACTTCTCTATCTGGGACATATAATTCAATTAGGTAGGTTCATGTTCGGGAAGCTCCGCAATATCTTGTCTCAAGTCAAAAGTCTCGCAATGTCTGAAGTCAAAAGTCTTTGACCAGTGTGTGTTGCCAGTGATAACTTATGGCACTGAGACGTAGCCGCTAACGATGGGCCTCATAAGAAAGCTCAAAGTCACTCGGAGGGCAATTGAGAGAGCTATGCTCTGAGTTTCACTGCGGGATCGCATTAGAAATGATGAAATCCGTACAAGAACTAAAGTCACCGACATAGCTCGAAGTATCGCCAGACTCAAGTGGCAGTGGGCAGGGCACATCGCTCGTAGAACTGATGGCCGATGAGGCAAAAAGGTTCTCGAGTGGCGTCCACGGACCGGAAGACGCAGTGTAAGTAGGCCTCCAACAAGATGGAGCGACGATCTGTTAAGGTTAAGGTTGCGGGATCGCGTGGAATGCGGATGGCGCGGGACCGATCTGTTTGGCGAGCCTTGGGGGAGGCCTATGTTCAGCAGTGAACGTCTTTCGGCTGAAATGATGATGAAATTGATAAAGTGTAAATATTTGTTTAGTGTAGTAGGTATTTTCCCTATTAATGTTCTCTAATAAATGTTAAATGCTACTAAAGTGAAACTTAAGCGAGCCGCTGTCCTACGTGGAATAATGATGTTATCATGATGGTGAAAATTATGCTACATACATATTACATATTCATGTTACCATTCATGCATGACCATTGATTATTCACATAAACCACAAATTTACTGAAATACCTAATAATGAATCCATTTTCCTACAATAATAAGGCAAAGAAGTGCATTAATACTTTGGCATTTTGGCATACAACATTTATTTAAAAAAATCTATTTGAAACATATAACTCAAAGTCAAAGCCAAAGTCTTTATTCAATTGGGGCTATAAGTACCGCACTTACAATAGGCTACTTTCCTAACTAGTCAGTCTTTTAGATTATCAAAAAATATTGGACACGTATTTTTTATTTTGTCAATTAAACAAAAAATTACGAAGATATGGCGCGTTGAAGTTTCGCGTGACGTCACTTGTTCCTACACTTTGTATGAGCGTTTTAGGAACAAGTGACGTCACGCCTCGTCACGCGGAAGTTCAACGCGCCATATCTTCGTCATTTTTTGTATAATCGTCAAAAGAAAAATTACGTGTCTAATATTTTTTGATAATGCAAAATACGGACTAATAAGAATTATTATTTTTTTACCTAGGAAACATCCCTATTGTCGAAGAATCACCACCGGTTCGTTCGCGCAAAATAGGCTAAACGACTGAAAAAAACTGTTTAGTCCGTCAGTTAGATTATTAAAAAATATTGTACACGTATATTTTCTTTTGTTTGACAAACAAAAAATTACGAGGATACAATGCTTACCAGTTTCGAGTGACGTCACTATTATGGTACAATTTTTACCTAGGAGCGACGTCACAAGCCCCCACTCCGGAAGTTTGATGATCTATCTATGCCTTTGTCGATTTTTTATAATTTGATAAACCAAAAAATACGTCTCCCATATTTTTCCATAATCTAACTGACGGACTAAATAGAATGACATATTTTTAACCCAGTCGTCATCCCTATTCGGAACAAAACTAAAGAGTTGACAAAGACGCAGAAAGACAGTTAAAATCATCTTAACTGAGCACAGGTCTCGTCCCAGAATGAGAGGGCTTGGGCTATAAGCTCCACTATTATCTATTGTGTTAAAAAATTTCGTTCTGTTAAATACTTTTTTTATTCTAACTATTTAATTAACACGACAACCAGACGACCAGATGGCCTAGTGGTTAGACAACCTGACTATGAAGCTTGTCTATATTTAGGAGACGACTCAAAAATTGGCTTCACGAACACACATTCTACACTTTTGATGAATTCCTTAACTTTCAGCCAGAAACTTCAACTTACTAATTATGATGACTATGGAATAATATATTAAAATAATTTTAAGAATGACATGTAATAAATATTATGAATGTATGAGTATGAGGTCCCGGGTCCGATTCCCGTGTCGGGGCAGATATTTGTATGAAAAATACGAATGTTTGTTCTCGGGTCTTGGGTGTTTAATATGTATTTAGGTATGTATCTATCTATATAAGTATGTTTATCCGTTGCCTAGTACCCATAACACAAGCTTTCCTAGCTTACTTTGGGACTAGGTCAATTGGTGTCAATTGTCCCGTGATATATTTTTTTTTAAATTACTTTAATAATGAAAAACTATCCTAAAAATAACTTAGATACTTTAGATGTATGTAATTAAATAACATCGTAGATCTGTTTGAAAAAAATATACTTGTCTTGTTGAGTTTTTGCCGGATTCTTTTCGACAGGGTTTTTCCGAACCGGTTGTAGATTCTACGACTTTCATAAGTGCTTGTTATACCCTGAAATGAATAAAGATGTTTTGACTTTGACTTCTTCGATTCTCCAGGTTGTCTAACAAAAATGTCCACTCCACGCCGCTGCAGAGTACCCAGGTAACTTAAGTTCACTGTCACACGTCACCCAAAGCATCCTGCTTCAAAAATGTTCACTACACGTCGCTCAGAGCACCCTGGCAACTTGAGTTCACTGTCACACGTCACCCAAAGCATCCTGCTTCAAAAATGTCCACTCCACGCCGCTACAGAGTACCCAGGTAACTTAAGTTCACTGTCACACGTCACCCAAAGCATCCTGTATGCTTAGTATAAGTTTTACTTCACCAAAATACTTCTCGATCGCGTTTACGTGAAAAAATCAATTACTAGGGAAACATGGACAGCGCCTCCGCGGCCACGCGTCCATGTTTCCATAGAATTGAAATTTTTACTTAAACGCGATCGAGAAGTATTGAAGTGAAGGAAAACTTATACTAAGCGTACTGCTTCAAAAATGTTCACTATACGTCGCTCAGAGCACCCTGGCAACTTGAGTTCGCTGTCACACGTCACCCAAAGAATCTCGCTTCAAAAACCGGCCCTTGCAAAAACTGCTCGCTTTGAACATTCCATCCTGCAACGCTGACGTAACCACCAAATAAGGGCATCGTAATCCTCATTAACGCTTATTCCCATTAAAAGTACTTTAATTAACCACCCTGAAAGCAGAGCGACAGTAATTGGGGACTTGATATTGTTTCAAAAAACCTGCACCGCTTTTAATGTAATGATGGACGGGGTGTTCCTGTTGGGTCCTGTGGGGGGTTTGGGCTGTGAAAAAGCTTCAGAAGGAATCTGATTTCGAAACAATCAATCCGGATTATTTCAGCAGCATGATTGTGTTCATTTCGCTCAACACTCGTGTAAGAAGATGCTGATGATTTTTGATCGGAATTTTTGATTCAAGATGAAGTCACTCCTTTGACGCCAGATCCCTTTAGACGATGACAACTGGCCATTGTAAGGAAACATTTATCAACCATAATAAAAAATAAAAACCGGCCAAGAGCGTGTCGGACTCGCCCAAGGTAGGGTTCCGTAGCCATTACGAAAAAATCAAGTTAATTTTTCTAAGGATTTCGTATGTGTACGGAATCATCCAAGTTTAGGTATGTTTTATACCTTAGGCTACTACTTACTCTTAAACTACAAATAATTTCCAAGCAATCTTAGCCACTATAATTTTCCTAGTAAATTTGATATATTTACTACCCTTCTGAATTTTTTCAAATTTTTCCACCCAACAGCTTAGATTTTAGAGGGGGGGGGACGGCCGATTTTAATGAAAATTTTCACTTTAAAGTTGAATATTTCGCAAACAGATCACTTAGTAGAGAAAACATGTTAGCAACCCCGCAATGATTTTAAAAGACCTATCCAACCATACCCCACACTATAGGGTTAGCCGAGAAAAAAAAATCACCCCCACTTTACGTCTATGGGAGGTACCCTAAAAAAATTTTTTTACTTTTTTTTATTAAATCACTTTGTCGGCGTGACTGATATATATATTGATGCCAAATTACAGCTTTCTAGTACTAACAGTCTCTGAGCTTAGCCGCGGACAGACAGACAGACGGACAGACATGGCGAAACTATAAGGGTTCCTAGTTGACTACGGAACCCTAAAAACGGCCAAGTGCGAGTCAGACTCGCGCACATAGGATTCCGTACCGTTATCTATATAAACGGCAAAAAAAACACGTTTGTTTTATGGGAGCCCCTTAAATATTTGTTTATTTTAATTTAATTATTTATTTTTAAAGTAAATAGGTATATAACCAAATATTCTGTGAATATTTCGAGCTTCTTACCTGTTGCCGTTATCAATATCGAGCGAAAACGAGCGAAAACGAACAAAAAAAACACGTTTATTGTATCGGAACCCCCCCCCCCTAAATATTTATTTTATTCTGTTTTTTTAGTATTTTTTGTTATAGCGGCAACCGAAATACATCATCTGTGAAAATTTCAACTGTCTAGCTATCACGGTTCGTGAGATACAGCCTGTTGACAGACGGACAGACGGACAGACGGACGGACGGACAGCGGAGCCTCAGTAATAGGGTCCTGTTTTTACCCTTTGGGTACGGAACCCTAAAAACACCTGAAAATACCACCAATTTTCGCTTGACATACGATAAAATTCGCATTCCGTTTAGTATTTCGCTCAACCCATTTATTGCTCGGAAGCACAGCAACAAAACCTCCGAAGAACCAGACTGGAACAGGCCTTAAAAAACTTTTTGAAAAGCGGCAGGTTGGCTCCGTTGATACCAGTTTTCGGGGCAGGGTCAATAACCAGGGCACGTATTCAGAGCTACCTGCGCGAGCCTACGCGCATTACCCACTTAGGTACTTATATGTGCGAATATGGTCGCCATCTTGTAATTTGCGGAGGGATATTTCTCTTTTTGTTTTGCCGTGATTTTTTCCCTCTCTTGATGAGATGTGAGCGAGTGAAGTTCTGGGTTGTATTACGGGGTTGGATCGTTTGTTTCTCGGTATATTTTATTTGATAGTAAGGTAGGTATGAACTTTACATTGAAATAAAATTATCATTAATGATATTTGTACATCAGTAATTAAATTGGGAGATGTTTAGACATGTTCGTGGAATTTGTTCGGCGTTTTAACAATATTTAAAAAACATAATTAAAAAAGCATCGAAAATGTTGGGGTTTGTTTTAAGAAATGCAAGAATATTCCGGCGTAGGACAACGAAAATTATATTATACTATAGCCTTGTCAGAAGTATCGTCGAGTACTGCAGTGTGGTGTGGCGTCCGCATTATGCTACGCATTCACTGCGATTGGAGCGAGTGCAGAAGCGTTTTTTAAGACATTTAACTTTTTCGGAGGGTAATGCAAGAAAAGTAACTTCTTACAAACAAAGGTTGCAGCACTATGGGTTGGAGTCGCTAGCTTTGCGTAGAAATATTGCGGACGCGGTGTTTCTGTACAAGGTTTTGCGAAACGACATAGATTGTCCACAGCTATTATCCCTTTTGTCATTCCGGGCTCCATCCCGAATGCCCCGCAAGCCTATCACACCGCTCAGCGCTCCGCTCAGGCGCACAGTCCTCGGCAGTAATTCACCCATTCCGAGATTGTGCAAGACTTTAAATAGTTGTAGCCACAATACGGATATACACTCTGATTCGATACGCAAATTTAAAATAGGTGTACGTAGGAGTCTAGTAAATATAGTTAATCTCATATAAGCTTGAGTCAGTGAAAAGGTGATGAGAACTAAACTTCTAAACTTGTAAGCTAGTCACAGTTAAATAACTATATTTATATATTTTTTTTCTCTCTATATAATTGCATGCTGTGTTTACCTGTAAGTGATTGTTACA
Organism: Archips crataeganus; assembly: GCA_947859365.1. Classification (NCBI taxonomy): domain Eukaryota; kingdom Metazoa; phylum Arthropoda; class Insecta; order Lepidoptera; family Tortricidae; genus Archips; species Archips crataeganus. The sequence continues at coordinate 17,798,892 of OX402058.1, forward strand.
CTTTGCCCGTATAAGCTAAGTGAAATGTATTTATTGCTATTACTAGTGTAAACAATTGTTGGTGATCCAAATAAATAAATAAATAAATAAAAAAATAAATATAAAGTATCTTTATAAGTTTGTTTTTTTTTGTATTTTATGTAGAACTTTTAATCCTTCCGCCCCTTTATACCTTTCCGAGCGTTTCAGCTACTTGGCTGAAGGAAGCCAGCATCGTTTGCGGTCGAGTACCAATCTCCTTTTGGCCTGTCCTTCTACTTCTTCCAAAATTTACTCAAAATCATTTACTGTGCAATCTGCTAGACTGTGGGATCGATTACCCACCTCCATTAGGCAATCTCCCTCCGTGGTGTCGTTCAGGGAAGCTTTGAAGAAGATGTGGCTCACACCATCACTTTAATATATATTGAGAACACTGCTTATTTATTGTATGTATTTTGCATATACTAGGGGCGTTCAATAAAAAGTGAGAATGAGTATGTTATAAACAACTTTTACTAAATGTCATTTTATTTTTCGACATAGTCACCTTTTTGCATAATACACTTAGTATATCTTTTTTCTAAACTTAAAATTTCATTTTTAAAAAAGGTCTCATCTTGAGTACTTAAAAAATCTTGTACTGCAGCGACTACCGCGTCGTCGTCTTCAAATTTCTGGCCTCTCAGGTATTGTTTCAATCTCGGAAATAGGTAGAAATCACTGGGAGCGAGATCTGGTGAATACGGAGGACGCTTAAGGATATCGAACCCAGCATCACGAATTGCAGCCATTGCAACGGCGGACTTGTGTGCCGGGGCATTGTCCTGGTGGAACACCACAACTTTCGAGAGTTTACCTCGCCGTTTTTCGCGGATCTCATTGCGCAATATTGCTATTTGTTTGGCGTATAATGTGCCCGTAATAGTGGCTCCATGCTCGAGATACTCAATCATTAATACCCCTTTACCATCCCAAAAAACAGAGCCCATGACCTTACCGGCAGATGGGCTCACCTTGAATTTCTTCGGAGTTGGAGATGGGCCTTTTCCATGTCATAGACTGCAGTTTCGTTTCTGGGTCGTAATGATGGAGCCATGTTTCGTCCATTGTTATAAATCGCGCCAGAAAAAGTTCCCGGTCTTGCTGCATCAGGTTCAAAGCTTCTTAACAAATCTCTAGTCTAGTTTGTTTTTGCGTGTCAGTAAGCATTCTTGGTACCCAACGCGCAGATACCTTTTTCATACCCAAGCGTTCATGTAAAATATTATGCACGCTCCCCGTTGAAATCTTTACATTTTCAGCAACAAAACGAACCGTGACACGACGATCCGCCATAACTGAGTTTTCGACTTTTTTCACAATTTCTTCAGTTACTGCTGTAGTAGGGCGTCCGGAGCGGGGGTCGTCCATTGTCGATGTTCTTCCACGTCTAAATTCGGCGCACCAACGTGCGACTGTCGAATACGGAGGAGCATTAGACCCTAAAGTGTCCCGCAAATCCAAATTGACTTGGTCCGTAGAAAAATTTTTCAAACACAAGTATTTGATAACGGCGCGCAGTTCAATTTTCTCCATTTTCGCTAACGTACTCAATAGCATTGCAAAGAAATTACCGTATTTTTTTTTAAACAAAAGACAGTTAGTTTTTTTTTTCATAGCAATCAGCTAGATAGATTAGCTTTACCGGCCAGTATTTAATTTCCTAATATTGAAAGAGTTTGCATCTCATTCTCACTTTATATTGAACGCCCCTCGTATATGTTGTATATGGTAGTATTTATTTATTAGGTTTCTTTATATTATGAGTTTATGTATTGTATTTACTAAAAGTTGTATTGTAGCCTTTGCTTTGTCCGACTGTATTATTTTGACTTACTCTTTGTCGGTCCCTTACTAAATGCTCCTTTCATCCACTCAAGGGTTGACTGGTAGAGATCCCTTAAAGGGATAAGTTCATTTCAACATTTCAGCATTTCAACGGTTGTCAATAATGTATCTCTTTTTATCCTTATTTTGTACAATAAAGAGTTTACATACATACATACATACATACATACATACATACATACTTTTACTTAATTATTTTTCTATTTACTTTTCATCCCGGGAAAGTGCCTGCAAAGTTTCTGTAAGTTTCAGACGAAGTAGCGGTTAACAGCTAGTGTTTTATACGTATCTAGAGCTGGCATGTCATACTAAATATAGATGATAGTCCATAATCTGGTACCTAGTAAATGTCCTACCTTTTATACCCTGTACACAGAAACACACAAACAAATAAATCTGACCTCTCTATTAAGTATATTTATTAGTGTTGATAGGTATAGTAAGTAAATGCGACGAGTGTCCTTCGACAAATAACTATTATAATTATGATTGTTGGAATCTAGCACCATCTAAGTTGCGACAGCGTATGTTGCTTTAGTAACCTATCATACTAATTCTTGACAGCTTAGTGGTCTCGTCCCACATAAAATACTACTACTGGTCACCGACCAACTTTGATGCGTACAGCGACAGCGCAACAATTTATATTACCTACCAAAAAGTGATGAATTTTTAAGACCACCCCAGTAATTTACTTAAAAACAAGATTTATTAGCAATAACAAACGTTTTTAGACCGCGTGTGATTTGCATAAGAATGCAACAAAACGAAAAACATTTGGGACTGTCACCTGAATCCTGTTTTAAGCTACACTCTAATTTAAACTTTAGCTCGCTGTTTCTTTAAGTTATTCTTGCTTAGCAAGTATTTGGCTACGTTATAAGTAGTGTATGTATAGTACAGGAGGTTCAAAGAACCACTCCTACGCCTAATCTAGAGTTTTTTTGGCGTATTAATGATGAATCGAGTGCTATGATGGGCGAAACCGTTCAATTGGCCTTTGTTGGCATTTCTAATGGTGTATACTAGTATTTGCTCCTGTTTTACTTATCAGTAAGACAGATTAAAGATACAGGTTTCTCTGTGGGATCACTTTAGAAATAATGAAATCTGCGCAAGAAATAATCGCTAGACTCAATTGGCAGTGAGCAGGGCACATCGCTTGTCGAACTGATGGCCGATGGAGACAAAAGGTTCTCGAATGACGTTCACGGACCGGAAGACGCAGACCTCCCAACAAGAAGGAAAGATTGGTGCGCGAGTCTGACTCACACTTGGCCAATTTTTTTTCAGTACATGAGAATGTTTTTTTTTACCCAACACTTTTAATAAACAGTATGAACAGGAAATTTCAAACGAAATATCGAGAGCAATAAAACAAACATTCAAACTTTAGAAGCTACTTAATAGTTTGTGAGAAATCGGCTTGATATTAGGTACTACATAGTCTTGGACTAACTCAAGACGGACCAACACACGATATCGTTACTTGTAAGATTAGAGATGATAAATAATAAGTAGATCGGGCGGTATAAAAAGAGAGCAAAAAACGTCGAGCTTCTTACAGCTCTTTATGAGATGGTAACCGTCTGCATATTTATTTATTCTTTGTATTATTTTGAGTGTGGATGTAAAATATATGAAAGTTCGTAATAGCCTTTACGCGCGGCTCCTTTCAAGGGGAGAAACAAAATGATATAAAAACTTAATAAGTTCAAGCGCTCTTTGTCTATTGGCGTCTATTGCCTTGGTCTTCGTTAGATGAAGATTTTTTAATTGTATGCACTAGAGCAGCTTTATCAAACAAAAATGCGGCCCGATTCAATTTTAGGCAGCAAGGACATCAATCTGGCAAAAAAGTTAATGTTTGTAATCTTTTGTAATGACCTTTTTACTAATGGAAATTTAATAAAAATACTTCTCCTATAATAGTACTTTATTCGCTAAGATTTCAATACTAACCACATAAGGGTGATAATTAACAAGATGGAGCGACGACCTGGTTAAGGTGGCGGGAACGCGTTAGCGTTGGTTGGGTGGCGCAGGGCCGAGCCGATCTGTTTGGCGAGCCTTGGGGGAGGCAACGTCTTTCGGTTGAAACGATGATGATGATGAAGCGTGATAATTTTATTTAGCCTACGTTCAGCGTAAATAATGAACTACTAGTTGATGCCCGCGGCTTCGTCCCCACTGAAGTAGATTAAAACGTGTTTTCCCGTGAGAATGAGATATTTTCCCGTGGTAAAATGTAGGCTATGTCACTCACTCTCCAGCCCTTCAACTATGTCCATACAAAAAATCACGGCAATCCGTCGCTCAGTTTCGTCGTGAAAGAAGGACAAACAAACAAACACACTTCCACATCTACACTAATATTATAAAGAAAAAGATTTGTATTTTTGAATTTTTGTATGTAACGAATAAACTTAAAAACTACTGGACCGATTTCAAAAATTCTTTTGCCGTTAGAAAGCTACATTATCACTGAGTGACATAGGCTACTTTTTACCGCGGGAAAATACCTTTTCCTACGGGAAAATTAATTTATCGCGGGCGAAGCTGCGGACGGAAGACTAGTTTATAATATTAGTATCGATATGGATATGAACATGAGAAGTGAAAATACATTTAGTAAAGTGTGTCCAGCGTGGTTTTATCTGCTGGATAGGTCCCGGTAACCCACGTATAGTATAAATCTTCCCAGGTGAATTTTTCGCTTCGAGCCATTACATTAAATTAGAACCTTAATACTATGACGATACCGTTTGTTTTGAAAGATAAGGGCTCGAAGCGAAAAATTCACCTGGGAAGATTTATACTATAATGTAGTCATATTACTCGCAAATTCAAAGCCAACGTCTTCGTCACCTGTAAAAATAGATCGCATAAAAACGGCGAAAAGTCGTTTACCCTAGTAAAAAAGTGATTAGATGCAAAATCGGCAGTAGACAAAGAATGTTAGCACCCACGCCCGGTGTCGCCGGGAACAGTTCGGTGCGCGCGCGCCGCACTACTCTAAGGGAACACGTACATTGGAGAAGATATCAATATTCCCAATTTCGCTATCAGTACTCTCTGCCACATGTATTGAAGAAATGATTCCAGCCACACCGAGCGCAAGATTTTTACAAAACTAGATGCAGTTTGCTAGCGGTACAATTTTTTTTTAAATTTCATGTTATTTTTAGCTTATTTATTCAACATAATTATGTGACAGGATACTGATAGCGGTTGAAACACTCGTAGAACTACCCTTATGTCGTGTAAATAATGCAGTATTAAACATCTGCGAAAAAAGCCGTGGTGGCCTAGCGGTTTGACCTATAGCCTCTCAAGCAAAGGGTCGTGGGTTTAAATCCCGGCTCGCACCTCTGAGTTTTTCGGAATTTATTCGCGAAATTACATTTGAAATTTACCATGAGCTTTATGGTGAAGGACAACATCGGGAGGAAACCTGGATACACCTGCGAAGAAATTAATAGTGCGTGTGAAGTTCCCAATCCGCACTGGGCCCGCGTGGGAATTACGGCCCAAACTCTTTCAGTCTGAGAGGAGGCATGTGCCCTGCAGTCGGACATAGGCTGGGATGAATGATAAATTTTCATGTCAAATATTAAATTTCATTTTTTTAAATAAAAATAAGTAAAAAGTAATATTTTTGTTTTATTTTTATGTCATCAAATCTTACATCCGCATCGGCATCCGTGGATGCGAGCCTTGTAATATCCGCATACGCAGATTTCCAAAATTCTGTATCCGCAACATCCGTCACAATGAACGGCAGTGCGCGGCGCGGCTAAACTCCCGCGCAGCCGGACTGGAAAGTGATTTATTCCGAGCACCCACAACGCCTCGTAGGCGATCGCCTCTCACCACCATTGTTAGCGTACCTGGCGAATAGACACGGTTTCCTATGTGTAAACATTTAAGAGAATTCAATAGGTTTAACCAAGCTTACTAAGGCAAAGCTTGGACACACGAATGGTTAGCTGACTTAGGGTATTGTTTTAAGTTTAGAGAACCCTGAACCCAGGGGACCCTAACTCAGGGGAGTTAACGATGACGGAAGATTCTTGTTTAAAGTCTAAAGTCTAAACTATCCGCTGATTCAGCGCTGTGATTCACGACAACTCGACCCCTTCGCTCGAAGGTATTATCGTCAGGTGTGTCGACTAGGGAATGCAATCCCGATCTCGCGGGATCCCGATCTCGCGAGATCTCGTGTAATTTTTCGGGATCAATCCCGAAGCATAATATGACGAGATCCCGTTCGAGATTGCCGGGATTGGGCGGCAGCAACGCTACACACATCTACTCGGGGCGCGAGCGGTGCGCGATAAACGAGCTTAGATAAATTAGAGTCAGTCATAAAAAAAGAAATGAATTTATTTGAGTGTGGAGGAACAAGGGGGAGATTTTTGCAGTTTGAATATAATTGTTTAGTCACGCTGTTGCCAACCAGTGTTGAGTCGGAGAGGGCACTCTCAGCAGCTGGGTACATTGCAACGGACATTAGATGCCGTTTAGCAGTTAGCACTCTTAATACACTTCGATTTTTAAGAAGCTACTTTCAAAATCACCCGTAACTACTTTCTAATCTCCTTGAGTTACTACTTTTTGTTTTGATTATGCTAATTTCCAAAAAAAACTTCAATTATTTCGTTAGTAATATTGAAGAATAAAGGTTTTTGTTTTCTTTCAAATAATATTTTATTTTAAATAACCTCACTATCACAAACTAGCAGTTTTCATCGTTTTCAGTCATCCTAACTTTACATTTTTTTTAAACTAGACGAGATCCCGAAAATTCCGGGATCTCGCAGGATTGATATTTCTAATCCCGCGGGATCTCGAATTTGCGATCTCGAGTCGGGATTGCATTCCCTAGTGTCGACGTACTTGACACTAAATTCGTATATAGTAGCTACAAGTACTGTAGGTAGGTATTGATAAAAGTGATTCCTCTGCGTTAACCTGAAGAATTTTTAACCTTATTTTACTAGCCCTAATTATGTAAACCCTAAAATTACAAGGCCGATTTTTTTATTGTTCCATTTATTAGTAGCAGTAGTAGGATTCTGGTGCTCCACCGGCCGTCTCTCGTCTCGTGAACACCGCTGCAATGCAGTCGAAACGTCGAGGTAATTTCAGCAATTTATAGATCGTCATTAAATTCTGAAAACATTAGTTTAAATTGATCGTCGTTTTGAAGAATTCATCGATCGTTCGATCGAATACGATTTAATATACTTTTGGTTCCAATGATTGGAATTACGAAAACACCGCCACAAAGGAGGGTGGGCTAATTGGCCTATATGACCAATAAGGGCAAGTGATTATGTCACTGTGGATAGCTTATTATAAGTTCTGAAAGTTTTCCTCGTCCCAAATCTTTGTGTGCAAAAAGTTATCGCTGCGTAAATGTAGTTTGAGTTTTTCTTTTTTTGTCGAAGCTTTGATTGAATACAAGGGACATATCAATAAAATGGTAAATGCTGATTGCATTGTCTGACAACAGCTCAGATACCCAACAATTCACCTGGCCATTTGAGTTGAAACTATTATGAAGGCTTTTCGATACTATGTTCCTGTATCGCTTTACAGATTGTGCAGGTTTTGTAACTGTCAATGATTTTGTGTCATAAGTAATTTTGTTTTTTATGCGTTTTCATATGTATTTTATTACACAGCGATTCGAGATTTCCCGCCATACAAAAAGTTGTAAAATATGAAAAGAACTTTCCAATGATATATAGTTTTGTCGTTATTGGTCCCTAGGCCAGATTCCATCCAAATCTTCCTATCCTTCTTTTATTTCCCGATTTAATTTACTAATGAAGGAAAAACTAAACTCCAACGGTTTGTTCTAAAGCAATATTGAGCTATCATACATCATACACGTTGTACATCATACACATTGTTTACAACACGCATCCATCTAACACTCGATCCGTTTTGAAACAACTCGATTAGCCGATCGCTGCATTAACGAGACAAAGATCAACGACGTCTGGAAGTGTATATATGTAACTAAAAACTAAAGAATACGCCAATGACGAGTAGAAACTAAATCAGAACGCCATTGCCATTTTCTCCGTAATTTTACATTTTTGCCCACTTGGCTTCGTTCGGATTAAAAATATAATTTTATAGTGTGGCCCGAAAGCCTTTAGACCACGTCTATCTATCTATTGATTGCAGACCAAGTCAAGACGTAATCTTGAAACCCGAAGTACTTCAACGTACTTGAACCGACCAACAGTACCCCCTGTAGGATATACCCTCCACCCAGCGGACTAGGATAAACTACGTAACTTCGAGTTAAATGCTAACCCGAACTAGTGTCTAAATGTATGGACCTGTCATCGATAACCCAAGGTTAAATCTTTTAATTCGGATATCAAATACTGGCGAAGCTTTGGGGCTTTACATGGTGCGAGCGCATTGTCAACATTACAACTTCCAGAAGGAAGGGCTACGGATTAGCCCGAAACATGTCGGGTTCGGGTCGAAAAAAAGCCGTGTTGGCCTAGTGGTTTAATCAGTCTCTCAAACAGAGGATCGTGAGTTCAAATCCCGGCTCGCACCTCTGAGTTTCCCGGAATTTATGTGCAAAATTATATTTGAAATTTACCATGAGGTTTTTTGTTTAAAACATCGTGAGGAAACCTGTATACCTACACCTGCGAAGAAATTCAATGGTGTGTGTGAAGTTCCCGATCCGCAACTACGGCCCATGCCCTCTCATTTCTTAGAGGAGGCCTATGCCCTGCAGTGGGACGTATATAGGCTGGGAAGATGATACAAAGTATGTAAAATTCTATTCAAGCCATTGAGTGTGTAGGAGGCCGTCGGGTGACGTCACTTCCAGCACAGCCTCGCCTCAGCCTTAGGCCGTGGTCGCTTTCACCCGCCGCACGCGGCCGACAGCGGCCCGCCGCCCGCGGCGTCTGAATGGTGTGTTCGGGAATGCTCGGGAGTGGTCGTTTTCGCCCGCCGCGTTCGGGACGTCGCACGCGGCGGGCGAAAACGACCACTCCCGAGCATTCCCGAACACACCATTCAGACGCCGCGGGCGGCGGGCCGCTGTCGGCCGCGTGCGGCGGGTGAAAGCGACCACGGCCTTAGCTCCGCGGCGGCTGACTCACGCGCAGCCTGATGGTGAATCAGGCTTCCCGTGAATTCTGATCGATCTGTTCATTCATATCTGGCCTTTCCTTGTAGAGTAATTTATGTCCGAAATTCTTGTTACGGTTTTGTTGTGACTAGTCGCCAAATGACCGGTATTTAGAATAAAACATTAGCCCTTGGTATTTGATATTAATTATAACTAAATATTGGACCCGTAACTGAGAAACTAGTGGTGATAGACAGACAACCACTCAGGCAGCCAAACAGATAGGCTACTACCGACCAACAGCCAACCGATAGTGTCTTTCAGGAGCGAAGAATGCTAACAACCCGATTTCCCCCGGGTTGACTAAACTTTCGAAGTAACTAAACGCCATTACTACACTGCTTTTTAAGAATAGGATAGATGGGTATGTTTTTAGGTTTTTTTGCTCCGGCTTTAGAGATAGATAATCTACGATAACATGGCCCGCCCCTCCACAATTCAAGAAGTCTTCAATGTATTGTAAAAGTATTTATAAAGCACACCGAAACTTTCAACGCATGTGTGAGTGTTGAGACAGCCGTCAAACAAAAGCAGATACTACTAAATTAAAATTATTTCGTAAATATGTGACTAAACACATTGAAATAGTAATGTGGAGGGGCGGGCCATGTTATCGTAGTTTATCTCTACTGGCATAATTCTTCATGCCCCGCCACTAGTGTATTTATCAACCTCTACATTGACAGAATCATCGATAGTATCGATGAAGCTTTATTTTTAAAAATCGATGTGAATCAGTTTCTATCTAAATCAAATCTAATCTATTGAATGAGCTTTCCGGTGAAGTAAAACATTCTGAGAAACCTGCGAAGAAATTCAATGGTGTGTGTGAAGTTCCCAATCCGCACTGGGCCCGCGTGGGAACTACGGCCCAAGCCCTCTCATTCTGAGAGGAGGCCTGTGCCCTGCAGTGGGAGGTACATATGCTGGGATGATGATGATGATGAATTGAATCAAATATACAACGAGGTGATTAGAGTAGGATTCCGTTCCCATTCTTCGCGACTCTCGAAGTATAACATACAAATAAAAAAATTAAGGCATTACATGATTAAATTCCTCCGTCTCCGTTTTACCAACGGACATCCAGGCTCGCTTCATCTTTCCTAATACGAACTGCTAAAGAATGTAATTCGCTCCCGTCATCTGTATTTCCAGATAAACAGATACAACCTCGGGCTCTTCAAGGCTAGAGTAAATAGGCTGTTACTGAACCAGTGAGGTACACCTTTGGATTCGTCTGCACTATTCATCAGGTGATATAGTCAGTTTATGTAAAAAAGCGGTCAAGTGCGAGTCGGACTCGTACATGAAGGGTTCCGTACATCCGTACAATATTTTTAAAACAGTTCAGTAAAAAATCGCCTAAATGTTAGTACTAAAATTGTAAACATTCACAATAGCATGGGTTGCTCGCTTTGCTTAGCAACCTACCAGCTGTCGCGTTGCCTAGCAACAGCGGCCGGAGTTAAAAACTCTGAAAAAAAACTATGTTTCTTGAATAACGACCCCCTTTCATTTTTATTTTTTTATTATTTTTAGGCTCTTTTGTTATAGCGGCCACAGTAATACATAATCGGTGAAAATTTCAAGGGTCTAGCTATTACGGTTCCCTGTGACAGACGGACGGACAGACAGACAGCGGACTCCCAATAATAGGGTCCTTTTGGGTAACCCTAAAAAATAGAAGAAAGGGCTATCTTCGTAGCATTTAGTAGTAAGTATGTCGTAGGTATCACAACATATTTCCCCAAATTCAGACGGTACCACAAAATGTGCAAGCCGCTGTACATTGCCGTCAATGACCGACCACTTATCAATCCACAGCCGCTGAACCCCGCAATATAACGAACGTCACACGATATTTCTCGCACCTCGATCGCTATTTAAACATCATGTAGACGTCAGGACCAAATTTTTCATTTCAAAAATTGATCCTCAGAAGGTGTCGAAGCTATTTTTCCCGCGAGCAAGACAAATGTCCTGCGCCGGAGCAGCTAGGAAGCGGCTCCAATATATTCGACACGGTAAACGACCTTTCGGGGCGCTACCACGAGTCATCGTTAAAATTGTGAAATATTTAAGTATCTCTGCGGTTGAATGCGTCCAGAGGGCCGATCTTTAAAATTAAGTTTCTCGATAATACCATTCGAGAGTGGGGAAGTAATGTAAAACTCAACACACATCTAACATTTACAACACTAACAACATCTAACACTCACATCTAACATTTAACATTTGGTGGTGGTGGTGGAGATAGTTGGGTTTGTGTGATTTGTGTGTGTTCGTACAGTGTGGAGGTGGAGGAACTGCATGAACACGCATTTTTTACATAAACGTAGAGCTATCGTAATGTCGCGGGTGAGCAAAGTAATTGTTTCAATTTACTTAAGTAGTTAAGCGATAACATACTATTTTTACTAATAGGTATATGTAATGAACTAAAACAATTACTTTGCTCACCCGCGACCTTACAATAGTTACGTTTATGCAAGAAATGTGCGTTCATGCAGTTCCTCCACCTCCACACTGTACGAACACACACAAATCACATAAACCCAACCATCACCACCACCAAGCTACACTGACGCGTTTCGAACTCAACCAGAGCTCATCTTCAGAGTTACCACAACCGTATGCTATGCTACCAAACGTTAAACTAACGTTAAACGTTAAACGTTTAACGTTTGGTAGCATAGCATACGGTTGTGGTAACTCTGAAGATGAGCTCTGGTTGAGTTCGAAACGCGTCAGTGTAGCTTGGTGGTGGTGATGGTTGGGTTTATGTGATTTGTGTGTGTTCGTACAGTGTGGAGGTGGAGGAACTGCATGAACGCACATTTCTTGCATAAACGTAACTATTGTAAGGTCGCGGGTGAGCAAAGTAATTGTTTTAGTTCATTAATATGGACCTCCGCAAAGTAACGCCTGATTCAATAAATTAGGTATATGTAATGTAATGATAATGTTATATTACTTTATTATCGCTTAACAAAGTGACACAGTTTTTTTTGGGACAATCTGTAATACACATGGGTATTACCAACGGATGTTGTTAAATGGGCATTTCCATTTTAAAATGTGGCTACTAGGTACTTTTTTTCACAATTAGGTAGTTTTGGGATTTTCTTACTCAAAATCAGAAGCGCCATTTATTTAGAGATTAAAAAATATATCACTAATTTTCCATATATTTTTTTTGTCAGTTTTGTGACGAGCCATATTAAATGCATGAAAAAAGTCACAATAAGTGACTCGAAAAATAAGGACATTTTTTCTTTATTTTGAACTAGCTGGTTCCCGCGACTTCGTCCGCACTGCAAAGTCGTCCGTAGTAGGTCCTTTTAGTAGTTTCGGAGACTAGCGTGTACAGGGTGTTACAAAATAACGGGTAAAGCCTGATGAAACCCCATGAACAGTAAATAAAACTGTAATTTTGCGCGCTGTTATTTTTTTTATTATTTTATTTAGCCTATTTTTGTGTCCCACTGCTGGGCAAAGGCCTCTCCTCTCTTGCTCCACTCTTGCCTATCAAAGGCGAGCTCCCGCCATCCCAAAAAAAATATATACTAATTTAATTCTTTACTGGAGTACTGCCATACCCTTCAGTTATTACCGGTAATTTTGTAACACCCTGTATAGTATAAATCATCGCAGGTGAATTTTTCGCTTCGAGCAATTACATTTAATTTGAATCTTAATACTATGACGATATCGTTTGTTTTGAAAGATAAGGGCTCGAAGCGAAAAATTCACCTGGGAAGATTTATACTATACATACAGACAGACCGACGCATGATTTCTACTGTTTTATTATATGTATAGAAGAAGAAAATTTAAACGACGATAACTTTTTTCTTTGTTACCCGATTTTAATGAAGCAAAGCTTAAATGTTGCTCTAAGTTAAGCTTCATCTATCTGCGAAAACCGCAAGAATATCCGTTCCGTAGTTTCGGAGATTAGTGTGTATATACAGACAGACACAGGCATGATTTCGACTGTTTTATTATATGTATAGAAGATAATGCCCGTGATTTTGATAAGAAACCCCAAAACTTGCTTTGAAAAAAGTACGCTCTATACCTAGGTATTGAAACAACTCATACATATCGACTCTCGCGCCGTACCGTGGTTTCGAGAACAGGCGGTAGCCCGCGTTTCGTAAGCTGACGAGGCGGCATGACAGAGGAGCGGACAAGCGAAACGAAACATGTCACGTGACCACTTTAAAATAAAATTAAAAGACGCCGCTTTATTTCTGTGCGTCTCGCATAGGGATGCCACGATATATCGGAAAACCGATAAATATCGATATATCGATGCCTAAATATATCGATATTTATCGATATCGACGATATGCTGATATCGATATATCAGTATCGAAAATAACTCAATAATTCTAATAACTCAAATTAAAATACCCACAAAATCGGATAAAATGCTGTTACTGGCAACACTGAAGTCTAGAAAAAATATTCTGTTCTCGACTCTAATCTATTATTGTATGTAATCTGTGGTGAGTGTGTGTCTATGGATGTGACCAAAAAGTAAAGTTGAGCGTGACGTGACTTGTTGGTATAGAAAACTATAGTACCTAAATCAGAATATTGTACAGCGAATGGTCACCATCATAGCCCATCGTGTAGAGGGGCTATAAAACTACATTCATTTTAATAAGCCTTTAAAAAAGGAGAAAAATCGATGAAATATCAATATATCGGCGTATTAGACCGATATATCGATATATCAATATCAACTTAATTCGATATATATCGATATCGATATATCGATATTTTTAAAAACTTTGCATCCCTAGTCTCGCACGCTGAATGGGACACGTGCTAATGGTACAAGCGTAGTTAGTTCGTTTGTTTGCTTTGAAACGTAGAAGCCATTGAATCAGGACAAAATCGATATCTGAGAACCACACTATCTACCACTATCTGTCATCTCGTACATGAGTATTACTTTTACGCGCTATCGCATACGAGAAATTTATATCCACCCGAGCCGCAGGCGAGGATTTATATTTGATTCGAGGGTAAAGTTGATTTTTTTTATACAATGTTTAACCACAATAACAGAACACAGGATAGTAACTATGCCATAGTTTAATGACCGATCCACAACGAAGTTATAGGGAGGACATTTTTATTATTATTTATTTATTATGAGAGGGAGGCAAGCGAACAAGCGGGCCATCTGATGTAAAATGATCACCACCGCCCATAAATATCAACAACTCAAAGAGAGTCACCAATCTGTTGCCGGCCTTTAAAGGAAGTATACTCGTATACCCTTTTCTTGAAAGCCTCGATGTCATAATTGTCTGGAAACACTGTTGCAGGAAGCCGGTTCCGCAGTTTCCGGCCAAAAGTGCCGCGAGATGCTTCGAGAAAGGAATGGTACGGCCGTGCTCGACTTGGCGGCACTAGCCCCTCAGAGCCACTAGCATTAGAACGACAAGATTAGTAGGATCTTTATACTGGAGATAATCTCCAAATAACGCAACCAATTGACAACATTTCATATTTCTAAGACTATAATTTGATTCGTTCTCTGTATTCTATTTGGAAAGAGAATGACGCTGATAGTTTTAAATTTTCACTAGGATTATTAATTATTTTGTTACAATTTTTTAAAGATGTGCTTATTCTAAAAGAGCGTAACGATAGAATAGATCCATTACTTATGTCTAGTCTCTATTAAAAAAAAGTGATGACGTAAATTTGACGTTAAGGTTGTTATCAAATTTAAAATGATGACAGCTCTTTTTTCTAGTGAAAAGGGTAAAGGAATCATATCTATTCTGTGGCACTATTTGTAAGTACATATATGTTTTTAAATTTGTTGTATTTTTTTAAATATGGAGAAATAAATTATAATAAATATTTTTCCGTGTGAACACGGAAGGACGGTTTTTCCTGAAGGAGGCGAAACTCTTTCGATTCCTGCAGTAATTTTCAGGTGTTAAAAAATGAAAGGTTGTCAATTTTTAAAATTGACTTGACTGTCAAGTCTATCATAGTCTCCTTAACAATAATTGGTTCCGACGTAGGCATTATCGTATCAACTAACCTACTAAGTTCAGTGTTATGTAAATTCTTGTTCCTTGTTCGCTTGACATTCAAGTTGTTGTTGCAACAGAACTAGTTAGATTTACTGTAAATTATTAGGTTTATGGTTTATTCCGTTTAGTGCTGTCTATATTTTACTTTTATTTCAACAGCTTTTTTTTTATTACATAATGTAGCGTCACAAATATCCAGGAGTTCAACCAACAGTGTTCAACCAAAAAGAGTTGCAAAATTATAATAGAAATAACGAAAAATTATGAACATTAATGATTTCGCTAAAGATGAAGCCATTTTTCGTAGAAAACTGATGACTTATTTTCACGTTACACACTTAGACATATTTATTACTTGAAACTGTTTAATTAATATCACCCGATATTTCTATTTATATTTGTAAGATAACCGAGAGGTTTACTCGCGATCACGACCACTGCATTGTGTTCGATACGTCGAAGTAGTTTGGGGGCATCCATTAATTACGTGTGGCGTTCTTGGGGGTTACTAGGTCTCATCTAATCTTACTTCCGGGGAGTGGGGTCTCGGCAAATATCAAGTATTTTTTTTTGCAGAAATAGTGTGTAAAATGTACCATCACTTAGTTAAATAAACATTAATATGTATTTACCGTGGTTTTACAAACGATATTATTAAAAATATTAAGCAAGTTCTTTTTCTTTTACAATCAACTTTTTATTAGAAAATTACTAAACTGGCTGCATTCGACCTCAGAGATTAATTTATTCGTTACCATATCCATACTCCATACTAATATTTATATTATAAATGCGAAAATGTGTCTATCTGTTTGTCTGTCTGCATGTATGTCTCTCTATCTGTCCGTCTGGCTTAAACCGCTGAACCGATTTAGATGAAATTTATTATTCAGATAGTTTAAGTCCCGGGAAAGGGGATGGGCTAGTTTTTATCCCGTAAATCACCCTTTAAGGGGGTGAAAAGGGTGGTGAAACTTTGTATGATGAATCGCGAATAACGTCTCACGTGATTAAGCCCCCAGTGGTATTAATTACAAATTGGGAGGGGCGAAAGTAACACATTATGAGAAGTGCTAAGTGGAACAAACAAATACTCGTATCCATACATTAGCCGCAGGTAATATCTTCCGAGAACCTAGTCTAGACTTAAGATTAATTCCAAGGCTATAGAACAAACCCGAAATTAAAACTTCAAACCAGACAGTGAAATGTTTATTCTTAATTATAGTTGAATGAAGTTTCTATTTTTGGGCAATTATAGTACTTAGTACGAATAGTGTACAATTATACTGTAGTTGGCAAAAGATTTAAAAAACCGTGTTAGCCTTTTGGTCTGATCTATGACCTCTCAAGCAGAAGGTCGTGGGTTCGAGCCCAGGCTCACGCCTCTTGAGTTTTTCAAAATGTATGTGCGAAATTACATTTGAAATTTTACCATTAGTTTTACGGTGAAGAAAAACTGTGAGTGTGTGAAGTTCCCGATCCGCACTGGGATCGCGTGGTAAAGCCCAAGCCCTCCCATTCTGTGAGGACGCATGTGCCCTGCAGTGGGACGTATATAGGCTGGGATGATGATGATAGCTAAAGACTTGAGATCGAATCAGGAATGGGGAGATCCGTAGAAGAACAAGGGTCACCGACTTAGCAAAGCGGATTAGCTCGTTGAAATGGCAATGGGCAGGTCATATAGCACGCATAACAGATGGCCGGTGGGGCCGAAAAGTTATCGAATGGAGACCACGGACTGGCAAGCACAGCGTGGGACGTCCACAAACGAGATGGACGGACGATTTGGTGAAGGCCGCATGTTCAAGTTGGATGCAAGTCGCTTCCAACCGTAATGATTGGGTATAAATGAGGGAGGCCTATGTCCAGCAGTGGACGTCTTGCGGCTGAAATGATGATGATGATGAAATATTTGAGGCGCTGATTGACGCTAGCTCGTATACAGTGTTTTCTACAATCTGGTCGTCTTCAAATCCTAGCACCGAAACGTAAATGTAATGTTTCGTGTGTTCTGAGTTCTGCCTACCTACCCCCTTTAAGGAATCAGGCGTGATGTTATTATGTATGTGCTCGTATGTACCAAACATAAATAATATTTATTTTTAAATGAGTGATACTTTTTGAAGTTATATCAATTTGCGTTTGTTTATTTTTATTTCGATCATAACACAATCAATAAAGTCTCATATGATTTGCGAAACTGAATTGGGGATGTCTAATTTTTTGCAATGTATAGTAAATCGAAAACCATTTCGAGATAAATGCTTTTTAACTCGTTTTCTGTAGTTATTTAATTTTAATATTATGTAATGAATTTATTATATAACAAATAAGCAATGACCTTCATTTGACATTGGTGTAAATTGCGTGACGGATTCAAGTCGTACTTTATTCTGTGTGGTTAGAATTCTTCACAATTTACGCGTGGATTTTGATTTGGATACTACGGAGTTTGATTTGGACCCGCTGTCTGACATCTAGCACTTTGACAGTGCCAATAAAGTGACACAGTGTATAGTGTACCACTACGCAAAAACTAATTAAAGGGTTTGCCTTATCGTACGCATTTAGATAGATTTAGAAATTTGGCATTGTGGGGGCCTTCAATTATAATCTGACGTCATCAACTAAAATAGTTTCAATAATTAATTTTGAAAAAAGTAGAGAACTATATGACAAAATATTGAAATTAGTTTCTTATAATTGACTTTTCTATACAAAAAAAATATAAAAACCACTGGTAATTTTTTTTAGACATTCCCAATTAACGAGACAATAATTTATTTATTTTCGCTACTATTAATGAATCCATAGATTTCAGATTCATCAAAATGTCAAGTCAGCTGATTATCTTTTCTCGACATACTATTAATCCTACTAATATGTATTGTAAAGGTTAATGTCAGTGTGTCCGGATTTAGATGAAATTTGAATATGAACATGGCAGAAACTCTGGGACAACATATGGGGGTCATACATACACAGCGTAAAAAACAAAAAAAAAGTTAAAAAAATATATACATACATACAGTTGAACATAGAACCTCGTCCTTTTTTTGAAGTCGGTTAAAAAGTAGTCTCTCATGTGGACATAAAATTAGTGACTCCGAGTCAGCAAACTTAAGATTTATTTAAAAGGGCCGAAAGTTGGTTGGCCGATGTAGACTTGACTAAAAAATATTGGCTATCGACCCTTAACTTTTGCTGTGTCCGTCCACAGGCAGGAGATACGCGAAAAAACTGTGTATGACCCATAGGCTAACTTTTTTATGCCGATATTCCCACGTGATCAGAATGTATAAATGCCATCATCATCATCTCAACCAAAAGACGTTCAATGCTGAACATAGGCCTGCCGCCTGCCCCAAGGTTCGTCAAACAGACCGGTGATGCGCCATCCGCATCCAACGTCATCCCGCAACCATAACCAGGTCGTCGCTCCATATTTGTTTGGAGGTTTACCTACACTGCGTCTTCCGGCCCGTAGAGGCCGATCGAGGGCCCTTAAATCCCACGGGATAGGGAATAAATTAGATTTATATTTTCGCTTCACAGTTACCCTATCTATCTCTGCAACTATAATTATTAGAGATTTCACATTTGTCATGCAAGTAGGTGATTATAACAATAAAAAACTGATTTCATGATTTTCGTAAAATCTCACAGTAAGTATACAATACAATACAATAACTCTTTATTGTACACCACAAAGAAAACAATACAGAAAAACAAGTACATGGAAAAATATACAAGGTAAGCAAGGCGGCCTTATCGCATCGAAGCTATCTCTTCCAGGCAACCATTTTACAAAGGAAAAAAAACAAGGAATTGATTTTAGGATAAGGACAAAACGGGATGAATGTTTTGTAATCAATTCAACGGGACCGCATCTCAGTAACCATTCCTTTAGTTAGGATCGTTGAGGAGTAATAAGTAATAAAGAGGGATTTTTGGAGTTTGGAATAAAGATCGGGAGTGACAATCAATTTTATTTGTGCGCGGACGAAGTCGCGGGAAAAGCCTAGTGTTAATATAAAAGGACACAAGCTTGTACATTTCGCAATCGTGAAAGTCAGTGCGACTACTTCTGCGACGCATTAAATGCCAAAGTTTGGCCACATCGATTATTGGCCAATTAACTGGTCTCGACAAAGACGGCTAGTTTTTGCCGAACTTTTCATTTTGACCTCTGCTTGTAGATATTGTTTTTTGGGTACCGTATACCAAAAACAACGAACCCTTATAGAGACCAAAAAGTTGGACATCGTTAAATGGTAGTGAACCATGCAAAACGAATGACTGGAAAAAGTTTCGTTGCGACAAGAAAATTCTACAACCAAACATAATAATAATTAGACGACCAAATGGCCTAGTGGCTAGAGAACCTAACTACGAAGCTTGAGGTCCCGGATTCGATTCCCGCGTCGGGGCAGATATTTGTATGAAAACAAATGTTTTTTTCTCGAATCTTGGGTGTTTAAATTATGTATTTAAGTATGTATCTATCTAATATAAGTATGTTTATCCGTTGCCTAGTACCCATAACACAAGCTTTGCCTACTTTGAGACTAGGTCAATTGGTGTGAATTGTCTTGTGATATTTATTTATTAATAAATGAATGAACTAAAACAATTACTTTGCTCACCCGCGACCTTGTAAAGTAATTGTTTTAGTTCATTAATATGGACCTCCGCAAAGTAACGCCTGATTCAATAAATTAATAAATGAATGGTTACCTAGCTGATACCCGCGACTCCATCCGTGAAGAATTGGTTTATAACTATCCCGCGGAATCTGCAATTTTCCTGTGTGCCAAATTGAACCAGAAGCAATCATACCGTTTTAGTGTGAAAGAGTACCTAACATACATGCATATACATCAACCCTAGACCTTCGCGTTTATAATATAAATAAGTTACTCAAGTCTGCAACGCATTGGAGCTATGAAAAAACTAGGTTCCTATATTTATGCAATCAAATGATACAAGATACATAGTAAACAATACAGAAAACAATTACGTAGGAAAAACAAGATAGCTATGAAGTATAAACTAAACTAGCTTTTTGCTTTAAACATGAAACTACCGTGAGACTCACTCATAGTGAAAATAAACGGACCACTCACGTCTTAAAACGAGTTTAACTCGTTTTAAGACGTGAGTGATCCGTTTATTTTCACTAGCTTTTTGCTTGCAAAATTTGTGCGGAACCTTCGGTGACCGAGTCCATCACACACTAGGCCCGTTTTTTATGACAAATTGGTGGACCGACGTTGGAGAGTTAAGTGTGAGGTGTTTAAACATGCAATTGTTGAAATATGCACTCGTATAAATTGCATGCGTATTTTGTTAAATGAAATTAAAAAAGCCTGTTCATAATTAATATCAACCAGGGGCTAAATTCAGGAATGGCCCAACACGGTTTGCGAGCGGTAACTCGATCATTTGCGAGAGGATACGGATGAACTGCTATTCAGGAACGCCAAAAATCACTGGTTTGCGAGAGGTTTGGGCTGAGCTTGTGATGAGCCTTATTTTCCTAAGCTTAGGGCTTGGGCCGTTCCTGAATTTAGCCCCAGGACTTAATTGCAATCGCAGTAAGTATCTACATTGCTAAATACTCTCATATGCCGGGGATAGTACTACTTACGTCAGTTGATTGGATCTGAATGATTTTCATAAAGAAGCCGAAGTATAATGTATGCTGACTCCTCTCTTTTAAACTCACCACAATAATAATGACAGTTTATTAAACATTTAAAGTTAGTGCGGGAGAGTTTAACGTCCTTCGTAGATCGTTCCGATACCCGGCACTCCCGCGCACTAATTTGATAAATCTTCATTAAAATTGTTCATTAATTAAAAACTTAACGTAATTTCGAAAGTGGACGGTATCGTTCTAAGAAACGCTAACAGACAGAGATATTAACGATGTAATACAGATTAAAAGAAAGTGAAGTTTTTACAGTAATGTTTTTAAAATGAAGTAATTAAATGGTACATTACGTTATTGATTTCATAACACTTACTTATTTTTAAATATGTAAGGTCTCGCTTGTTTTTGGTATTATCAGTGCAATGCTTCTAGAAGTTACATCAGACATATATTGTGTAGGTATTTCGAAGTAATCTAATATATAAGTAAAAATCTCGTGTCACGGTGTTTGTTATCGAACTCCTCTGAAACGGCTTGACCGATTTATATGAAACTTTTTTGTCTACACTCAGTAGGTCTGAAAATAGGTGGTAGACTACTTTCAATTCTTCGCGGACAGAGTCGCGGGCAACAGCTAGTATAATATACATAGGCGTTGAAACGAAATCTGGCCCCAATACAACAAGATACAAGCTACAATTCTACACATTTATCACTTTTTCTATGAAAAACTTAAGTGTTAGTGCACCAATTTTTGTGGTGCAGAGGCAGAGTGCACTAGTTTTGTGGTAAAAGGGGTACAGTGCTGCAATTATTGTGCTAACAGAGGTAGAATCCAGCAACTTTTGTGGTTAAAGGGGCGAAGTGCAGCATTTTTTTGTGGTACAAGGAGCAGATTGCTCCAATTTTTGTATTACAGCGGGCGGAGTGCAGCAATTTTAGTAGTACAATCAGCTGCAGAGAAAAGGTACCCCTCCTGTGTGGTTACCGCCATTACAGGGGCATACCTTTTCCCAGCAGCTGACTGTACAAAGGGCAGAGTGCAGCAATTATTGTGGCACAGCGGGCAGAATACAGCAAAATGATCTTATAAGGGTTCCGTTTAGTCATTCTGATTTACGAAACCCTAAAAAGTCCGAAACTCAGTGATCCATGAAGTGATCTACGAAATACAGTTGAAACTTTTTTTTTTACAATTTTTGCTTGCGTTTGGCCACAATCACGCCTGATGAAAAGCGAAGATGAGGCCTACGATGGAGCTCGCTTGCCTAGTAAATGCTCATTCACCCTAGACTTTAAGGGGAATATTTAAGCAGGAAGAAGGCAGCTGAGTTGAGATGAACTTATCTCAAATGCTGAACTTGTTTTTACTGTACGGGGCCAAAGCCCGGCGGAAGACCAGTGCTGGTTTTTAACTAGCGACACGCTGAGCCGGGACCCTTTTGTAGCAGCATCAATATGTACCTACCTACATAGGTAGGTACATATTGATGCTGCTACAAAAGGGTCCCGGCTACAAACAAACAGTACAAACATAGCCATCTATGTTTGTACTCTTACTTTTAGCCTGTGTACGTGTTATGTTTGTTATAAATAAACTAGCTGTTGCCCGCGACTCCGTCTGCGAAGAATAGGAATAGGACTATAAAAATAGCCTACGACCTCCTAAACCTACCGAATACGGAGAAAAAAGTTTCAATAAAATCGGTCGAGCCGTTTCACACCGTGTCACGAGATTTTATATATTAGAAGATTAAAAAATAATTAAATTAAATATTAGGGGACAATCTTACACAAATCGACCTAGTCCAAAACTAAGCAAAGTTTGTACTATGGGTACTAGACGACGATAAACATACTTATATAGATAAATAAATACTTTAAATACATAGAAAACATCCATAACTAAGGAACAAATAAATATTCGTGCTCATCACACAAATAAATGCCCTTTCCGGGATTCGAACCCAGAACCTCTTGCTTCGTAGGCAGCGTCACTACCAACTAGGCTAAGGCG
The DNA here is from genome assembly GCA_947859365.1 of Archips crataeganus. Classification (NCBI taxonomy): domain Eukaryota; kingdom Metazoa; phylum Arthropoda; class Insecta; order Lepidoptera; family Tortricidae; genus Archips; species Archips crataeganus. The sequence goes on from OX402058.1 coordinate 17,821,688, forward strand.
GTCGTTATGTTTTTCTTTCTTTCAAAATAGATATTAATTTATTGCAAAAACCAGACTTATCCTTCTAGTGTAATTTCACCGCTACCTATATAGCCTCGCACCTGTCTTCAGCCGCTCGTTATCGCCACAAAAGGGAAGACATCTCTAAGACAAATACTATACAAATTGGTCCAATAATTACCCTATTTTCTTCGACATGTGTTTCCATTTTTATTATTCTGGTACATATCGTTTGAAGTAGACATAATAATGACGAACAGGGTCCGGACTTTATGCACGGTAAGACGAAAGCGAACCATGGAGTCGATATTGAGACTCAAATTTTGTTCATATTTATTATTTTCACAAAAACACTTCGATTCTAATGAAAACGAGAGCAAAGAAAAGTAAGGTCTAGGCTGGGAATGGAACACGTGCAGACCAAGTTTACATGGCTCCTATTTCACTGGTTCAAGAACAGATTGTTCACTCTAGCCTTGACTTGATGAGCTGTAGGTTGTGTTTGGAAATACAGACGATAGGAGCGAATTCCATTGTCTCGTAGTTCGCAAAGAAGGATGAAGCGAACAGCTGCGGGCCAATGGAATGCTCACAACAAAGCTTATAGGTACGGTCAACCACTTTATTTGTTGAGCAACTTGCTACTCTACGCATTTTAGCCGTGTAATCTAAGTTACATTATGCTGAGTGGGGCCCAATTTATACTATTCGATATTTTTTTTTATTTGTAAATTTCCTGTCAAATGTATTTTTTTTTCTGTGTTTGTATCGAATATGTGTAAATAAATAAACATCTCTCTCTCTCACTCTCTCTCTCTCTCTCTCTCTCTCTCTCTCTCTCTCTCTCTCTAAGTCAGGATCTACGAGTAAGTATAGACGGCTAAACCCGATTTGCATTACACGGCTAAAATATGAAACCTCTATTGTCTGCCTGTATTTTTATTGTTATTATTTTTTTTCTGTACTTTTTTGGTGACCAGTAAAGAATATTTGTATTGTATTGTATTGTGGCATGTTGCTCTACGATTAAAGTTGTTGACCGTACATTGGCTTCCATACTAAATAAATAAATAAATATCACGGGACAATTCACACCAATTGACCTAGTCCCAAAATAAGCTAAGCAAAGCTTGTGTTATGGGTACTAGACAACGGATAAACATACTTACATAGATAGATAGATATAGGTATACTTAAATACATATTAAACACCCAAGACCCGAGAACAAACATTCGTATTTTTGATACAAATATCTGCCCCGACACGGGAATCGAACCCGGGACCTCAAGCTTCGTAGTCAGGTTCTCTAACCACTAGGCCATCTGGTCGTCTAAATATACCTCTAAATCTGCATTCTTTTTAGGGTCTCTATGGTTTCACATAATTTATCAAATTATAATGTATCATTCTTCATAAAAGTAACGTTTTTCATAAACTGATTTATTTCTGAGTCAGTTTTTTTTCGGAATTGTAATAAAACAAACCAACTGCATTCTATAAGATGGTATTTAAAAAATCCTGTAAAAAATAATGTTTCAGAAATAAAACAGTTTATGACTAACGTTGATTATTAAGAATTGATTATGACTTATTAAATTATGAGAAATCAAGGTGCGCCTTCTTTTTTTGATTATTAATCTCACTCACTAACATTCGTCAAAACTAAACAGACTGAAGTACCCTTAGAGGTATAGCATATTATAATTTCATACAGGTTTATTGTACCGCTGTAGGTATACAGTATATCCTAATACTCAACGAAAACCTGCTACCGGGCAAGGCAAGTTATGGGCATTTTCAAAAAAAAGTGTACCTTTTCTTAAAAAATATTCCTTCCGATTGCTTTATTTTTATTTTTTTGTGTCATTTTTGTGACGAGCCATATAAACTGTATGAAAAAATGCTAACAAACTGACACAAAAATTTGGAACATTTGTTTTATCATCAAAATCAATAGCGCTCTTGATTCTGAGTAAGATTAAGTAGGTACCCCAAAATTTCCTCATTTGAAAAAAAAGTAAAATCTCCAACTTGTAAGTTAAAACTTGGCCTCTCGCTAAGTAGATTATCGTTGAGTTTTGGGACTGAATTTTGCAGGCGATATTTTTTCGTATAAACAAAGTTGATCAGCTGTGCTCCACTTCGCTGCGGCCTTCTTTCGGTTCAGTTTGCTTTAGAAGAAATTTATTTTAGCACTATATCCACGTGACTAATATACCCCTGCAAAATGAAGTTTTCTAGTGTTAATTCAATTACTTATTGCAACCATAGTGTTTGTACAGTAGGCTTATTGTCTAACGCGGTGACGCTTGCTTTCGCATTCACTATTTCTTTCCGTCAAAAGGTACAAGACGGTGACAGAAAGAGATGGTGAAAGCGAAGGCAAGCTTTCGCGCTTAGACAATACGGACTCTGGTGTATATAATTGTGTTTGTGTTTGTACCAGTGTCTAAGCGGACAGACATGACGAAATTATAAGGACTCACTGTAGGAAAACGGAACCCTAAAATTAGGCAAACTCGTCCCATTAACTGTTGAAAATACTAACTGCCAACACAAATTAATCATTAGTCTTCTGTACAAGTTTTTTAACCATACAAAAAAGCGATGTTGTCAGTACTTCGTTTTTTTTAGCATTAGTAATAGGGTCAACAATCTTGATGAGCCTTTTTATTGAAAAAAAAAATCACTTTTTAAAAAATTGTAACTATTACTGCTATTACTTTTGAAACCATAACTATAAATTGAAAATTTTAAAAACCCCCAACGCAATTATGTCACTCGTATGTTTGAACGTTAAGTCAATGCCCATTATGCGTCTGAGATCCCTTACGCAGCTAACAAAAGAGCTGATAACTTTGAAACGGCTGAACCGATTTTGATGAAACGTCACGAAAACCATCGCCAAGAAACCTGTTTTCTATTAAAAAAAACCGCATCCAAATCGGTTCACCCGTTTAAGAGCTATGATGCCACAGACAGACAGACAGACAGACAGACAGACAGTTAGACAGACACACACACATAGCGGTCAAACTTATAACACCCCTCTTTTTGTGTCGGGGGTTAAAAACAGCGTAATTGACCATAATTTCCTTGCGAATTGTTACATATTAGCTGCGATTTATTTTTCAAAAGTTTTTTTCAATATCAAGACCCGCCAAGATAGCTTACCTTCTTTCTAATGCTAAAAAAACGAAGTTTCTGACATACTGCATTAAATAACGATAAACCTAACCTAACCTTTGATTTGATGCGATAGGACGTATCTTGATGGAGTGTACAATCATAACTATCGAGTAATTGATTCACTCATTGTTATAAATAGGTGTCTATACATTGTAATTAGGAATCATAACATTTGCATACTACAATTTACCCGAAGCTTCGTCCGTGTTACCTTCACGAGAATAACTGATACTATAAATAAGCTGAACTAATTGTGCACCACTAATTTTCCCCGTATCCCAGTAGTTCTATTCTCTAGTTCCATTATGGGACTACTGGGATTTTATTCTCCCAGTAGTTCCATGGAACTGGTATCCAGTTTATGCAAGATAAAATTAGTCTCATTAGTTCCAGTACAATTAAATCGCAATGGGATTGACCGCAATATATTAACGGGTGATTATTAGCATTATTAACAAAAACGTTGCTTATCTAACAACCCTTGTTCTTACTATATTTTAATTACGTTTCAACTGTATTTATTCATAATAATGAAACTAATGGGATTAGATGAAAAAGTATTCTACTTCCATTGAACTTTGGTAGAAAAAAATCCCAGTAGTCCCATAATGGAACTAGAAAATGGAACTACTGGGATATATAGGGCTAATTCTGGCCTAAAAATACTACGGTAACATTTTTAAAAAGCACTTCGTTCTCTTAGACAAAGCCATCTATTGATTGCAGACGAAACTAATACGTCATCTTGAAACCCCAGATATAGTCAAAATTTTATAAGCTGGGGGTTTAGAACTGCAAAACTCAGCTGGTAAAGATAACATTGTTTTCGTTTGTTCTATTACGGACGCACTACAACGCTGACGATCCACCTGAGTACTATACCGCTTACAATGATGAAAGGCCTTTCTTAATGAGTTAAGCTTTTGCAATTTCAACCTTGTAACTTAGAGAAGACGGTAGCTATTTGTTTGCATTATTTGTTACTTGTTCTTGATTTGTTATTAGCGGTAGGCTTCAACAAACGAGAACAATGTTATCTTTACCAGATGAGTTATGCAGTCCTAAACCCCCAGCTTATAAAATTTTAACTATACCTACAAAATTTTCCCGCGGGGACGAATCAGGATATTAAGTACTCTATGTTTCAATCGAGATTTTTGTCTATCTGTATGCCAAGATTCATCCAAATCCGTTCTGCCGTTATTGCGGGATTGAGATTTATAATATTACTAGTTGATGCCCGCGGCTTAGCCCTGCTGAAATAGATTATAACGTGTTTTCCGTGGGAATGAGATATTTTCCCGTGGTAAACATTAGCCTTTGTCACTCTCCAGCCCTTCAACTATGTCCATAAAAAAAATCACGGCAATCCGTCGCTCAGTTTCGACGTGAAAGAAATACAAACAAGCACACTTTCACATTTATAATATTAATAGTATAGAAGTATGATACTAACCCAGAACAAAGTAATCCAGTCCAGCACAGCACAACATGTTCGGTACTTGGAGCGTCGAGCCCGAAGACTCATTGGTGATAGCCCGTCGTTCGGGAGCAGGCTACGGAGCCTCAAACACTGTCGTAGACTCGTAGAGTTCAGGGCCGGATTTAGGGGAGGGTATCCGGAGCCACCGCCCCGGGGCCTCCACAATAGATAGCCCCCTAAAATAGAGACTACGAAAATTGTTTAATGAAATCTCGACTGTAAAAATTGACATTTTATTTGGAAAATAATCCGGCCCTGAACGCCTATTTGACTTACTTTTATCGGATAAATTTTGGTGAGCGTGCGCAGGAATTACATGATTTAATTCCTCCAACTCCGTATTACCAACAAACAACCGTGAACTGCGCACTGCGTGCCACGGCTCTTGCAGCTCGCTTACTCGCTTTGGCTTCCCGTCTGAATCCACCTTGAGAAAGAACCACGGTTTCGTTCGAAACATGTCAGGCATACTTCGACTACTAGTACGTTAGTAAACCGTGCGTAGGCCTATAGTAAACCGTGCGTAGGCCTATAGGAGGCCTCCCAAAAGTTTCGCCAAACAGACCGGTCCTACGCTATCCACATCCAACCCGTTCTCGCAACCTTTACCAGGTCGTCGCTCCATCTTGTTGGAGTCTTCCGGTCCGTGGACGCCGTTTGAGACCTTTTAGCCCGGCAACCATCAGTTCTACGAGCGATGTTCCCTGCCTACTGTTACAGGAGTCGCGATTCTACGAGATGTCGGTGATTTCAGTTCTTGCACGGAGTGATATTGTCATCTAATTTTATTAATGCAGGCCATCATCATTTACTATCTTGTCGGTGGAGTAATCGCCAATCTTATCTTCTTTGAGCCAGTATTTTTTTTGAGTTCCTCATACGAGGCGGTATCTTTTATTTGGCTTAAAGATTAACATTACATTAAATATTGCTGCGTTCTAATGTATTTGGGTCAATCAACTTTTTTTGTAAATTTCTATTTACTCCTTTACAAGTAACTCTGTAATCTCTGGTTAGTGAAACCATGATTTTGCAGTAATTAGATAAACTGTTTATCATAGTGCGTATGTGAAAACCAAAAAAAATAAGTATTTCTATGAAAAAATCCGGTCACCCAGGGGAAATACCACTATTTTCATACAAATTTCGGGGACAACATTGTCCCCTGGGTCACCCACGAAATAGAAGCTAAACAAAATAAAATAAATATGGCAATTATACCATTATTGACTACAAAAATCTAGGGTTTTGAAAAGTATACTTTAAATAAGGAAAAACAATCAGTTTTTTAATTATTTCGGTTTTCATAGAAAGTAGCAGAAAATCGTTTACAAAAAAAATTTGATTGACCCATTTTCAAGCAAACCTCTTAACCCAGGCTTTGCCAATGAAGTGTACACCATTTCAAGACAATTTTAGCCTGTCGTGCAAGCTCGCATTACACTCCCACGCATCGCATTACCCAGACATATAAATTCAAAATAATCACCACGATCTATATTCCAAAACGGCGTAGACGCGCCGGAGACGTTCGGACGACCTTCGCTACGACCCGCAAATGCAAAATGCAACTACGCGGCGCACCAACTGTTTAAATTGAGCTAATGTATACCTACCCCAATTAAAATAAATTAAATATTATTATGAAGCCAATACAGTCTAATGTCGCGCGTCTCGAAACGGGGCACATATCGAAAATAGGTTACTTAGCCGGTTCGCAGAGGTCGTCTTGTCCTGATGACATTGGGTTAATTGAAAAATGACTTTGTGCCCGACCTCCAGCGAGCTATTCAACTGTGACACGCATGCGAACTTTGGTGGGAACCGCGACTGCCGAGAGGTACCTCCGAGGAGGCAGGCAAACCAACACATCATGCCGAAACGTTTATTTAAAATGATCTATAATCGTATTGTATAAAACTTTCTGCATTATTGATTCTATAAATTGAATTAACAGATTGCATAATCAAATTTTTCTTCATAAAAAATATAAAATGCAACCCCGGGTATTGCCATGCAAATACTAAAACTCGTATTTAACCAACAATAGATTTTAACCTAAAATCATGTTTTATGACGCATCGGCGTTCGACAGTAATATTGATAATAATAATGAATTCGATTGTGATTCACATATTGTTGAAGTAAACATTTCATAATCAAATAAAATAACTTAAAACAATCAAAAATAAAATAACATGTCAGTTCAGCATCTTGTCTCAAAAACAAGAGATATAAAACACATTGAAAATTAAATTATTAAAAATATATCGTCATGCACACTCGCAAGTTGGTATTGTAAAAATAAAGGTGATGCGTTAGAATGTTTAGTAAATGTTAGTCAATGTAATTCAAAACTATTGGACGACACTAATTCTTAAATTCATTTCAATATTATATGTATAACAATAAATAAACTATATAAAATATAATGTGTGAACGTTAGGATCACGGAGGAAAACTGAAAAACGTTAAGAAAGATCACGAAATACTATGTAGTCATGGAACTTACGAACTAGGAGCATTTTTCTGACTCCCTCCGGGACCTTATAGCTATCGATAACAATTTGTCTTAGTAATAAAAACGAGTGAAACAATCTGTATTACAAATCAGTAGTTGTGAAAAGGAAAAAAGATAAATGCAGTATTACACTATCACATGGAAACAGAGGTAATGGAAATATTAATAAGTAAATTCAGTGATCAATGTTTACTGCATTTACTATTGTTCCTGGTCTTGAATGTAACAATGAAGTAACTAACCATAATCATTGTAACAAAATTTGTTTTGTATGGACCGATGGACTGAGATTAATAAATGAAGATGACATTAGATTCCGCATCGGATAGGCCAGGTCGCATCTGAAACAAAGACAAATAAAAATTAGTTTCAATTTACTATTAAAACACAAGAAAAAACCATTAATAACAATGACGTCTCGATAGAATTCGCGGAGGGTATAAACAATGCGGACGATGAAAAAGAAGTGATTGTAACTGATGTCATCGTCATCGACTATGTAAAAACGGGTCTAGACTAAGAGTCACGCTAAGAGACACAGTAACCCCTTGATTGTAAAGATGGAACAAGGATCGTGCGAAACGACGCTGAACTCGAACAACGCATTACACTGTGACGAATCAGGCAATAAAGGCGAGGGAGGGCCAGCAAGATTAATACGTACAGAGTGACTTAGCATTTTGAGCTAAAATTTCGGATCAATAGTTGGGACAATGAAATCGCTGGGATTCAACCGCCGGCTGAAAGGTTTTTTTAGCGATTCTCTGCTTAAATTAGAACCCTTCCATTGACGTACGCAAACAATCTAAAGTTTTGAATGCTATCTCAAATGGAAGGAGAAAGCGTCTGCTTCCAGAACGCTCCCTTTTGGAAAACCGGCGCGTGAATTAAGATATTAAATACTTGGAAACAAAATGAATTTTATATTTTAATGCTGAATGCTTCAAAGGCTGCTTTGAGGCAAGTTATTTGCGCAACGTTAGAAAAACATAAACATCGGATAGCGCTTGAATCGCTCGAAGGAAGGCAAAAAGAACAAGAAGAAGTAAAGAGTCCTGTCAAAATTCACCGAACAAGAGGAAATCGACATTCCACTACCACTTTAATTTTATATATTTTTGTTTACCTTTGCCGACTTCCACGAATAGTAGCGTTACGCTTTGCTACAGCGTGCTCTTTCTCACAGGCTAAACAGAAAAAAAAGCGCAATGGACAAGCAAAACAAAGACACTCATGTCATCACGAACCCTTTAAAGTTTTAGACTACCTACAGTTTAAGCGCGTCCATTTTTTTTTGTATTTCAATTACCATGTCAATTAATTTGGTAGGAGCGAGTCCAACGGCCGATTATGATGCCGATCGCGTTTGAATGGGGCGTGCGGTCATTGACAGATTGTAAATAGTTTCCGAGGCACGCAGTACCGACTTGGAGGCTTTATATTTCTTCTGTATTCGAAGAAGCAAGTTTTTGTTGGTAAATAAATTTCTAATAATAGTATTTTTTGACTGTCCCTTTTTTGGCTCTGCTTTCATCATCATCTTATCTACGTATACGTAAAATTCAACTCAATGAAGCAAGATTTGAAAACCATTTACATTATATAAGAACATTGCAAGCTAAGGTAAAGGTTGTAATTAAACGAAGTTTTCATGTGAAATGCAGATAGCATGAAGTATATAGTCTGATGTTTATTGTCTTCCCATTATTTCCCACTAGCGACCCGCCCCGGCTTCGCACGGACTGTCAAACGCGCTAAAGTAACATTAGTAGGGATTATTATAATCATTACGTTTCTGAATTTTTTCAATTTCCTGTGTGATTATTTCCGTAATAATCTTCTACAAAGTATTAGAAAAGTTAAAAAAAAAAGAATTAAATCGGTAAAGTCATCTCAAGTTATGCCATGACCAAGGAAAATATAAATCCATTTTATATACTTAATATAGATAGATTTTGAAGCTAATATTGCAGCTTCAAACGTGTATTACATAAGTAGAATTAGATAGTTCAATGGATACAACATAAATAAGTCCAAGATAAAAACAAAATATGCCATAACATTAGCGGAAACAGATAAAAACAGTGTATAATATAAACTTAAGGAAAAATACAGAAACTTGTAACGTATGTCTGCGTCGCCGTCGTCCTTGGTTGACAAATCGGTCGCGAATCTAGAAATTAATTCGGCGTACCTCGCGGCGCGCGGCATAGCAACAGCGGTTATCGGAACAGAGCGAGCTTTATCAATCAGTTTCGCCGTGGCCTCGATTTGGCCCACGCCTCGCGGTAATCTCCGCGATTGCCCGATTCTTAATCCTATATTGCCACCAAAATAGTCTGACCCGCGCACCCTACCAACTACACTACACAAGTGGCCAGATCTAAGTGGTCCGCCTGTCCATTGTAGTGAGACACGTGACGTTGGAATGTTTATTCGTCGCATTAGATCTTCGTTTCTGGTAGAAAAATAAAAATATTGCCAAGAATCTACGATAACTGCTTCCGCCTAATTGTAGTTTTTATGTGTCTGCCCTCGATTCTTAAGGTTATTAGGGCTTTTTATTATGCTGATGGCATAAAAGCTGGTCCTGTGACACCTCTTGTGTAATAACACGAGATTAGATAGACAAAAAAAAGTAAACCATTTATAAAATCTATGAAGAAGTAAAGTGATGCGCATTTTAATGAAATTAAGAATATAGGTCTGATGTCAGGTACCTACATGTTGATATCTAATAGCTTACCCGGGACTTACCAAGACTCTACTTGTAACTACGGCCTGTTTGCGATGTGGTCAAAACGTCGAGGTAATGTTAACAATGTTAGAAATAATGATAATTAAGTCCCACGTATAGTCGGGGTAAGAAAAGGTTCGTCACTTTTCGACCTTAACTCGTTGACATAGAGTCGAAAAGTGGAACCTTTTCTTACCCCGACTATACATCATGTTGACCCAATGCGGTTGCCGGAGGATATCGTTGATTTTGTTAAATTACTTAAATTTGAACAATTTACACAAAATAACAATGAAATATAATCGTCACAAACGATTTATGTTTATAACGAAATTAGATGAACATACTCGTACTTATACATAACGCTTAAAATTGTAGGCAAAACTCGAAAACTAAAGTAAACATCATTTGAAAGAGGCTTCATTGTCAAGTAAGTAGAACGGCTTAATAAAAAGAAACAAATGGACAAAATTCGATAAGCGTATTTGTAGGTAACAAATAAATAGACAGATACAAATGATAATGGCCTAACCTCATTTATCGCTTTTAATTTAACATAGTTTTTCGTTCGAATTCCAATTTGCGAGAATTCGTTTTGGCAACTTGGTTGCTATGTTAAATTTAAACTGTATAATCCCTGAGAGCCAAATCTGATCCGTGAAAAATTAAGAAATCTCTTTTAAAAGGTTTATAATCGTCAGTTAAACGTTTTTATGGAACTAAATGATTCTATTAACGTATCAAACAAAACGATATCTTTCCCATGTATTTAGCACTAAATTTTTACGACCTAGTTTTAATAGTCATTGATTTTTCTGTATACATTTTTGTGTAATACATGATCATATAAAAACTACAGATACCTATACATTATTGTTTTATATGCACTTATAAATGTCATAGGATCAGTCGCCAAATACAAAGAGCATAAAAAAATGAAAATAAATCATGCATATGCATTTACTGCACAACGTTACTAAACAACATTATACACGTGTTAACTATGTCAGTCATTACCGGAACCCCATCCTAGAACTTCTAGCTTCACAATCAGAGCCCCTCACCACGGGCCATCCATCAATTACGTCACATCAATTTTGATTATTTTCAGCCCAACAGTTATTACCATGAAAATAGCAATTATTTTGTTTGAGTGTCATAAATCTCTAGCTCCCCTCTTACCCAATAAGTGACGTAATGTTTGGGTAGCTCTTAAGGTAAGTTAAGTGGTAAGCAGGATCTCCGTTCTTCTAACAAACTTAAGTTAATGATTATAAAAGCCCATGCAACACGCGTTTGCGTTCTGATAGTACTCGTCCACGTATTGAGGAAACTAAAACATTCGAGTTAGCGTAGCCGCGTGACTCGATTTATTTAAGTAAAAATATAACGTCTTCATAAATTTAATCGCGATTGTGAAACTTTAGGCTGGTAACAGGGGCCTTGTTCAACAGTTGTTGAACAGCGACAGCGACGGGGCAGCTGAACAAATAACATTACTGAAACTTTTGTGAACCTTTGTGTCGAATTGATGCCAATTGCGTCACTGAGGAGGCATGGTGTGGTGAATTTGAATTGAAACTTATGCTGGCGCCACGCCCGAAAAGTGGTATGAAAGATGGAGAAAAAAAAGTCCACTTAAAAGTAAAACATTTTTCTCAAAACCGCCTGTATGAAAGTTTTTTATGTTAGAGAGGCCAGACAAACGAACTAGTGGGTCGGTCACCTGATGTTAAATGAACACCACTAGACACTCGCAGCGTTTTACGCGTAAGTTGTCATTGTTAACTAAATAATAATGTCTGACAATCTTCAATAGTGAAGTGACACTACGAAAAGAAACTAATTATAAACATTAAGTTTGGAATTTCGATATCCCTCAATATTTAAGTACTTATGTTAACCTAGTCTCTAGTAATTCTAGTACCGTACTCAAATGTATATCTCAAATAATATCAATGACGAATTAAGTGCGCGAAAATAACTATGATATCAGTGTATGAATCAATTGATAAGTTTTCAGGAAATGCTGCGTTTTCAGCTCATTAATTAAACTACCGTGTTAATAATTCTGTAGCCAAAACACATAAGAATCAGAAAAGTAAATGCTGGAGCCGGGAATAGAACCTCGGTTTTCGCGAATCCGTAAAAATAAATACATAAATCAGAAAGTACAAAACGTGAAGTTAATTAATTTAAAAAAAAACTTGTAATTTTTCTTAATCCGTTATTCACTCATAGTCTGTACAAAAAAATCTCAATTCACATTGGAATATGCGTGTCATATATTTTACAAGATGTCACACTGACCCAACCATCTGCTGAAAGCATCGTCCCAGCATATATACGAGTACGATCCGTCCCACTGTAAAGCACAGGCCTCCTCTCAGAATGTCTCCTCTTAGGCCGTAGTTCCCACGCGAGCCCAGTGCACAGGAATAGGTTCGTGCAGGATGCGTCCTTCACCGTCAAGCTCATGCTAGATTTCAAAAAATGTTATCGAAAAACTCAAGGGGTGTGAATCTGGGCCCCTCTCCTTGAGCGGACATTAGGCTAACTTGGCTTTTTGCTGAAATGTTCCCGACAAATTGTAAGAAAACTTGTATAAATTCTTTTTACGTCAAAACTCACACTTACATTTAACATCTTTTCTTGTGTTATCACTCATGAGCTTTTATCGGCCCGCAGTTGCCCTCACTCTTGGTTCCCTTCTGGTACAATATGAGCAGTTTTGCATTCTACTAACCAAGCCAGGTACACCGGCTCACAATACAGGTCAAAAATGGATAGTACTAACTTAGCACTAGCTCAAATAGATAAATTTGAAGTTGCTGAGTCCCAGGAATGTCAAATAGAGAAATTTGCTGAACATGTAAAGGTGTGTCATTCGGACCTAACAATTATATCGCAAAATATTCGAAGCATATACAAAAACATTGATGATCTAATCTTAAATCTAACATGCCTCAGTTTTTGTCCCGACGTTATAGTTCTGACTGAATGCAGATTAAACCTCGATAAACTGTTTAGATAATTATTCGGTTTACTATACAAAAAATCTACTTAATCAAAATGATGGAGTAGTTGTTTATGTGAAGGACACTCACGAGGCTAAAGTTAAAGAAATAAATCTTAACCAAGCATCATGTCTCGAATTAACGATATCGAATATAAAGATACTAGGGATATATCGTTCTCCGTCGAACGTCTGCGCCGACGATTTTATATCATCGCTAAACAATCACCTAGAGAAACTGAACACAAGTAAAAATATCATAATTACTGGCGATTTAAATATTAACATTGCGCATAAATTAAGTGAACCATCACATGAGCGATCTAACAGACTAAACTATTTAAACATGTTGGCCCTGCATGGACTATTGCCTGGTCACTCATTACCTACCAGAGACAAGACCTGCCTTGACCACTTCATTTTAAAGCTGGACAGGAATAAAACTAAAGCATCCATACTTGTTCTAAATACAACTATAACTGATCATTCTATGATATTTATAAAACTCTCGAAAATAATTACCAATATTAAATGTTCTAAAACAAAGACAAATGTAAATTTTGAAGAAGCGCTAGATACACTAAAAAGCTATGATTTAAATAAAATGTGTGAATGTGATGATCCTAATTTACTTACTGAACAATTAACTAGTATACTGCAGACTTGTTTGTTACAGAATACTGTAACTAAATTGGTTCCAAGAAAGAATAGAATTATTAAGCCATGGATAACTACAGGAATTTTGCGCTGCATTAAAAATAGAAATAATATGCAAAAACAGCTTAGACGAGAACCTGAAAACATAACACTGAAAATTACATATAGAAGATATAGAAACTACTGTAACAATTTAATAAAAAAGGTTAAACAAAACTATGACAAAAAACAATTGCAAGAATCAAGCAAAAACCCTAAAACTCTATGGAAAACTATTAACAATATCACTTGCCGTAAATCTGTAAAAATAAAAAACTTTGAACTATTAGATAAGGAATCTACTCCCCTAGACTCGACTAATTCTGTAAATGATTTTTTCTCTAATATTGGCAAAACGCTGGCTGACAGTATTAAATCGGGAACCACATCACCGCCATCTGTTGATGAACCGGTGTCGCAAGCTAATTCTTTTGTGTTCCTTGGAACTACCAATGATGAAGTATTTGATGCTTTAATGAGTTTGAAGTCTGATAGTGCCCCTGGTCATGATAATATTCCAACTAAGTTCTTAAAGATTGCCAGTTCGGAGGTTGTTCCCGTCATCACGTGCCTTGTGAATCTCTGCTTTGATAGAGGTGTATTTCCTGATGCTCTAAAAAAAGCAATCATAACCCCGGTTCACAAGAGTGGAAGTAGAGATGACGTAAACAACTACAGACCAATCTCTGTTCTTTCTGCAATATCCAAAATTATTGAAAAACTTTTAAATACTCGGCTGATAAGCTATCGCAATAAATACAACATCCTCTCGATGACTCAATTTGGTTTTAGGCGCGGAGTTTCGACTGAAGACGCAGTTACAGCTCTAACCTCGCATATTATTGATCATTTAGACAGAAATAAAAAATGCATGACTGTCTTCATCGACCTCAAAAAAGCTTTTGACACGGTCTCTATTCCCATTCTTGTGAACCGCCTGGAAAATATAGGAATTAGAGGTAAACCATTATTCCTTTTAGAAGATTATCTTCGCAATAGGAAACAAAAAGTTAAAATAGGGACGTACGTTAGTCAGGAGGCTGAAATAACATATGGGGTTCCTCAGGGTAGTATTCTTGGGCCCACCCTCTTCCTGATCTACATTAACACACTTTGTAGTATGAGAGTCAGTGGAGGGTACATGGTATCCTATGCCGATGATACTGCGGTTGTTTTTACTGGAACAACATGGGATGAGGTAAAGTTGGCCGCGGAGGTCGGCTTTTCCAGGGTTGCTGCTTGGCTGCAGACTAATCTCCTTACTCTCAATACAGGCAAAACTAAGTACATTTGTTTCTCTAAATATGTGAGCACTCAGCCTGTATCGGGCTTCAACATCAAAATACACGGTTGTGGTGATGTAATGAGCTCTACTTGTTTGTGTCCTGCCATAGCCAAGGTGGAGTACGTAAAGTATCTTGGTGTTATGCTGGACCAGATATTGTCGTGGCATCCTCATGCTGATTTGATGGTCGGCAGGGTGAGAAAATTAATATGGGTTTTTAAAACTCTAAGGCATGTGGCCTCCACCGGGCTCTTGAATCAGATTTATGTCTCTCTAGTGCAGTCAATATTAACTTATTGCATACCAGTATGGGGAGGCCTTTCGAAAGGGAAATCTTTGGAACTTGAGAGAGCCCAGAGATCTCTTCTTAAGGTAATGTACCACAAACCTTACCGTTTTCCCACCCAAGATCTGTATTCTCTATGTGGTTTGCTTTCGGTTAGGGGGTTGTATGTTCTGTGTACTATTTTTAAACGACACAAGTCGATGCCACACTTTGCCTTTGCTTCGACGGGCCGTAGGCTGCGGAGTGTGGTTCCGCACGTTCGCACAAGGTCAGCATTTGCTAGAAGACAGCTGGCTGCTCAATCATCAAGACTATATAACTTTCTTAATAAAGAGATTAGTATTTGCTCTGTGACCTACTATGAATTGAAAAATAAAGTTAGTAATTGGTTAAAAACCAAAAACTACTATGAAATTGAAAACTTATTCCAAAACGTTCAAAACACTGACATTGACCGGGGCCACTTTCTGAACAATAGTTATTTTATTTATATACACTAACACACACACACACACACACACACACACACACACACACACACACACACACACACACACACACACACACACACACACACACACACACACACACACACACACACACACGCGCGCGCACATAAATTCGATTGCATGTTAGTCTAACTTATATTTTTGATGCTCGATTATATTTTAAATTTTTATTTTTCTTTTCTGTTTGAGCTTGCTATAATATAGTAATTGTAATGTTATTAATTAATTAATTGGTACAAATTGTAATAACTCTAACTGTAATAACGGAAGAAAGGTGCCTCTTAATACAGGTATTTCATACTTAAAAAGAGGTGCCAACCACTATCAACATTCTGTACTTTTGATACCATTAAATGATTTTGATTTTGATTTTTTGATTTTTGATATATAGTAGCTGATTAACTACCCCTTGTTTACTAACTATCATTACATCGTCTAGTTTAGTTTACTATCGACAGCACTATTATGTATGGTAAGATAATATTTATTGTAGTTATCTCAAGGTAATTTCGAAGTAACGCCACCGTATGGCCCCCGTTATCGAACAACGATAAGTAAATCCGTATCGACACAAGGACGAGATCTTATCGATAGCGCTCGATCGCCTTTCGGCGTATGTGGAACATATAATTATCCGATAATGAATGAAAGTGTAAATTCTAAAGAAAGTCGATAAGTATCGGTAAAAAGTTAAACAGGTGAACGCATTCGCTGCCCGTTGTCAGATTTGAGATTTCTTCAGGTGTCACATGCGCGTTTAAATAAATGCCGAACTATGTACAGCGGTACTAGGTGAAAGCCACGAAAACGGATAAATGCGTTCCCGACTGCGTATTGTTTAAAGAAATGTTCTAAACTAAATAACACCTAGAGACAAAAATATACAAATCTATAAAAAGAGTAATATGACTGATTGACTGACTTACTGACAGAAACCATAGCTTTCTTTAAACTACCATAGGTACAGACTTATATTTGACAGACATTCCTTCAGTACCATAAAAGTGCACTAAGGGCTTTGGGCGGAGTTCAAAATGTTGAACACCTTAACGCTCGCTGGTAATTGAAATTAGTATGTAAGTTTCCATTGTGACACAAAAATTAACCATCAAATCGTAGAGTCATTTTCGTGTGACAACGGAACTTTTGCCAGACAGTTGTTTTGCATGATGCCTATTTTTTGGTCTCCACGCATTTTTTTGAATTTTCCACGGGATACGGAGCCTTTTTTTTAATTTTCCACGGAACAAAGCCTCGGGCATCAGCTAGTATTCAATAGTCAGTTACGATCAAAGTAACAGATGAGTCATTTTTGTGCACGGAATTATTTCTTATTGATTTTAAAAATTTCTTATTATACGTAAATTGGACACATTCAACAAAAACTTAGAAAAATTTGCTAACAATTGCTATTGTCTAAAAACATCTCTTTAAATAAAACATAAATTATAAACTTGTTTGAGCAATCGTGATGTTTAGTTTAATGACGCACCACAACTAAGGAGGAGACATGTTAGGAACACAATTATAAAAGCATAATATGCATCTGGAATGTTTAGACAGTAATTACTTACTTTTGTCTTAATATTTTAGTTAACATCTCAAAGAACTATTATATTCTAATTAATTTGGCGGATTAAATTTACGAAACCATGCAACTTTATAGGCTCAAACAAACTTTATGCCAGCTCGAAAAGTTTTTTGAAGTGAAACTTCTAATACGACTTCCAACAAGCGTTGCGTTAAATACGCACCACGCGAGCAAGTTGACGTTTACGAGACGTTCGCATTGTATATACTAACGGATGTTAAAAACTTCGTCAGTGCGATCCAGAACAATTGCGTGGTTTAGTATGAAAACTTGTAAAAATCAAAACTATTTTAATGGTAGCTTAAACGTATTTAGTAAAAAAAAGTATTGAATATCTTTGAGAATTACGAAAAATCAAGAAAAATTATTGAAAATAACGTGCGCACGAGGAGCAACGCCATCTAGCGACGAGTTATGTAACTTGTTTCGCTAGCGCTGTAGTTGGTTGCTTGCTAGCCGCTTATTTGCTTTGGGTTATTGCAATAAGGTTCATATTGATGTATAAGTAGCAATAAGGTTCATATTGATGTATAAGTAGGCCTTTTTCATTTCCACATTACGAAGTTTCACTTCTCCATTATTACAAGTTTTTATTTATGATGAGATAATGAATCCGTAATCAGTCATTTATTTGCTCAAACATGTTTTGTCATAAAGACATACCAATCTAAATGGTTCTGCCATTTCCGAAAGTACCGTAACCGATTTTAAAAATTCTTTCACCAATAGACAGCTACACTAAATATCCTGGATTAACATAGACTACTATTTTTCCGGGTAAATACAAAATTCCCGTGGGATAGAAATAAGTGAATTTACCATTAATTCAATACAGATTTAACTATTTTAATTGAAATTAATTTGAGGAGAAAGAGGTCAAGATCCAACCAGTAACCACTCCACCAGCCAGCAAAGCCAGGCCAGGCGTAGTGTAAATGTAAGCGTAGTAAGTAAGACAGTACATAAAATAAAAATGTCTATGCCTTAACAGCTCAAGCACGTTCCCAGCTTCCACTAACCACGGGAACACCATATTTTGTCTAATCATTATCATCAACAAAAGCTGATTAATGGAGTAGGTAATCTTAGCGAAGGTAGATTAAACAATCTATCACTACGCGCGATTGGCGACACGAATTATTACTCTAATTCGTTATCTGAATACCTGATTAGTCTAAAATTCTTATTATAGCGACATAATTCTTAGAATTTAATGATAATTTCGCTAATCGCCCGACAACTGTCGCCAGTTGATATTAGTGTAACATTGTCAATGTGCGCGTGCCAGCTAAATGATTAAGTATTAGATTGTCTTAATGAAGTATCGATACGTGAAACATTTTCATCCTGAGAGGAGGCCTGTGCCCTGCAGTAAGATATTTAGACTCGGATGATGATGAAAACATTTTCATCGGTGTACTTTCGTTTGGCAAATTAAGTTTCCCAAACTGATTCATTTGGCAAATGTTTCACTTCCCAAATGTTTATTTTTTCTGAAACTGTAAACTATTCAGGATATATTTCAGGACTATTTCGTAGGTTAGGTTAGGTTAGGTTAGGTTAGGTTAGGGTTGTTTTATAACAATCCTGAAAAGTTTACAGTTTCAGAAAAAATAAACATTTGGGAAATTAAACATTTGCCAAGTGAATCAGTTTGGGAAACGTAATTCGCGAAACAATAGTAAACCATTTTCATCACAATGCCTTTTCGATACGGGCCTTAGGTGTGATATAAAATAAATCATCAATCATCATCATCATCATCATAATCATCATCATTTCAGCCGAAGGACGTCCACTGCCTCCCTCCCCTCCCTCATTTGCCCAATCATTACGGTTAGAAGCGACTTGCATCCATCCACTCTGAACCTGCGGCTTTCACCAAATCGTCCGTCCATCTCGTTGGTGGACGTCCCACGCTGCGCTTGCCAGTCCGTGGTCTCCATTCCAGCACTTTTGGCCCCCAACGGCCATCTATTCTGAGTGCTATATGGCGTGGCCATTGCCATTTCATTTTGTCGACCAGATGGCCTAGTAGATAGAGAACCTGACTACGAAGCTTGAGGACCCGGGTTCGATTCCCGCGTCGGGGCAGATATTTGTATGAATAATACGAATATTTGTTCTCGGGTCTTGGGTGTTTAATATGTATTTAAGTATGTATCTATCTATATAAGTATGTTTATCCGTTGCCTTGTACCCATATCACAAGCTATGCTTAGCTTACTTTAGGACTGGGTCAATTGGTATGAATTGTCCCGTGATATTTATTTATTTATTTTTCACGACACTGCTCGAAAATGTGGCCATAGATAACCTAAATCCAGTACTCAAAACTGCCTATATATGTACATTTAACAGCTGACTCATTTATGTCGCGCAAACACGATAAAATGTTACACTAATCGAAAACAGGACGTATCAGTATTATGTATTTCATTATACGATACGACTTTTTGAAAGATAATTTCTGAATTTCATTCCTGGCGTGGTGAAACGACATTATTGGTCCAATCAACAGTAATCGTTTGCTGCATGTGATGGATGGATGGATGGATGGATGGACGGGCGGACGGACGGACGGACTGGATGGACGGATGGACGGATGGACGGATGGACGGGATGGACGGGATGGACGGAATGGACGGGATGGGCGGGATGGACGGGATGGACGGATGGACAGATGGACAGGATGGACGGATGGACGGGATGGACGGATGGACGGATGAACGGACGGACGGACTGGATAGACGGGATGGACGGGATGGACGGGTTGGACGGGATGGACTGGTAGGACGGTATGGACGGGATGGACGGGATGGACGGACGGATGGACGGATGGACGGATGGACGGGATGGACAGGATGGACGGGATGGACGGGATGGACGGGATGGACGGGACGGATGGACGGATGGACGGATGGACGGGATGGAAGGGATGGACGGGATGGATGGATGGACGGATGGATGGATGAATGGATGATTATGATGATGATGATGATAATGATTTCCTCGCATTAGTCGTGAAAAGCACAATGTTTAGTCTCGGCCAAAAGTGCAATAGATGGACTCGTACACTCGTCCATCTATTGCTTACTTTCCAGCCTCTACAACAATGTACTATATTTCAACGAGCTAATCCGCTTGGCTAAATATATATGGTATACTATAAATGATCGGGTGTAATGTGAGACACAAATATGGATGCGAAAATAAATTTTAATAAATTATTAATTACCATTGCTGCAAGCGGTGAATTTGGTGACGCTGCTTCCGGTGTACCTGTAAATACAATAAACCACTGTATTTTACACAATCTATAGCTACAAAGGAGGAACTTGATTGACTGTTTTCCAGACAAAACTCGAGGAGGCAGCCTTAACCTTAACTTTTGGCAAAAATAGACCTTGAGTATTATAGATATGCAATAAAAAAAGTTCTCGAGTGGAGACCACGGACTGGCAAGCGCAGCGTGGGACGTCCACCAACGAGATGGACGGACGATTTGGTGAAGGCCGCAGGTTCAGGGTGGATGCATAAGTCACTTCCAACCGCAATGATGATGATGACTAAAAAAGGGTTTATCAAAATTTTCGCGCCCACTTTTTTGCCATAATACTTATGTACCAATTATCAACACTGTGAAATCGTTTTTGACGTGACGACGTCTAATAAATCGATGAACGCCGGCTGCCGGGTGCAAACACGAAAAAGGAAGACGCAATGTAACGTTACGTAACGTTACATGTAATTACAGAGCGGCGAAAAGTCTAATAAGCAATATTCATTTAACATAATCTACTATATTGTTTAAAGTCTCTAAGAATAACGTCCAATGACTTTTCTTAGAGTCTATTAAGGCGAAGCACTTTGTCACGTTAAACTATCGTCCGTAAACAGACTTTACATTACAGACAACCGGTTTTTTTTTTACAAGTTTTCTTACGAGTAGAAGAAACAAAATACTGCCAAAAGCCAAAGGCGCTTAATTTAGAACAAGCAGATAGTACCCATTTATTGCAAATGCAAGTGTTTAACTTGGGATGGGAAAATGATGCATCGCTGCAGTAGCACGTTTTAGAGAGCCACTATAGTGAATCATTTTAGCGAGAGCAACGAGTAATCGCAACTAAAGATTAGAAAGTTGACGTTTAGTAATTAAAATACTTGTACTAGCTCGTATCACAATAAAAAGTTTATGTCATACTCATAACATAAGCAGCGGGCAGGACGTTATTTTTTTTTTAATTTTACCAATCTATCTTCTTCTAATATATAAAAATCTCGTGTCACGGTGTTTGTTATCGAACTTTTCCGAAAGGGCTTGACCGATTTTTATGAAACTTTTTTCTGTATATTTGGTAGGTCTGAGAATAGGTCCTAGGCTATTTTTTATCTTCGCAGACGGAGTCGCGGGCAACAGCTAGTATTTTATATAATAATTAGTATAACTCTATGCACCTTTATAAAAATTCAATAAAACTAAAAAGTCATATATAAAACCATTTATTTTCAAATAATAAAATCCATAGAGTGACTACAGTTATGCCTACGAACTATGTTAGTAGACGAAACAATGCAGTATTATTTATTACTTGTGTCATTGGACTACATGTTCTGAAAGTACCTACAATAACACTTCTGGATTGTCAGTCTGGAAAGGAAAGTCATTCACGTTTAAACTGCTTAGCTTTCGAATAAAAACAGCCAAAGATTCTTCAGAGTGTAAAGAAGACTTCAATTCAATACCAGTGCTTCCATAATTTCCCAACAAAACGCAGTGTTCAATAAAAACCAGCCATAAAAAAACAATCGTCAAAAAGAGCCTAGAGCTTAATAATCGCCGTTCAAACGCCGCCGTAAAAAAAAGGAAGGAAAAACTACTCAGCCAAACTGCAGTGCAGCGCAAACCACGGAGCGGGAACAAACTCCCATTCATAACATATAAAACTACACCGCACCCACACACGCGCACCAACTGCAGAAACACAATCATTCATATAGCACTCGCGCGCACACACACAAATCATACTACGATAGTACTCCTATCGTACTATAAACGGCGCTACATTTTCCAACTCAACTTTGCAGCCTACGTTGGAAATGTATTTTATCCAACCAAGCTATTCTCAACCGTCAACCAAGGCAATAAGCTTCGAAATCGTCCGTTTACACTCTATAGCAGGAACTCGATAAAGTTGCGCCGTTATTACAAGCGACGTACGTTTCAGATTTGTTTGTAAGCGCACAGAGATATAGGACTGTAGTGATCTAGGTTAGTCTAGCACTTCCGAGACGTCTGCGGATCCAGCCATAGTGTATAGATAGACGTCGCGATTAACGCAGCCGCTGCAGTTAATGCAGGCAGGAGACAGTCGTATCGATTCAGAGTTATATTGTTTGAGTTAGAGTACAGTTACTGCGGTGCGGGCCAGATTGAGCTGGGCACGTATTTTGACGAACGCACGTTCATAGCACCGCAAACTAAAACCAAGATGGTTGCCCAGGGGTATAGTTGCCCTGACTATAATTACTCTAGCTTTACGAATGAATCGTATTTTATTTCAATTATTTATCGAGAGCCAGCCAGCCAGCCAGCCAGCCAGCTACCACTAAGTTGACCGAGTCGCATGTCTCTGTGTGATTGCATGGGAAGTAAAAATGCGATCGAAGTTTTTAGGGGATAGCTGACCCGTTTCGGGGAAGGGCATCTATCCTATACGGCATTGATATGGATCAGGCAACTATCCTATACGTGGGATAGATGTCACAAAATGACGATGAGGTCTGCTAAAATCGCTAATACTCTGAAAATATTCAAGAAAATGTTTTTTAATTTTTATAAATTGGTCGATGAAACACGAAGTACCGGCCCGGTGTGAAATAAAACATTTTTTTTTACTATTAGATATGGAGTGATTTCAAACATTTTTTTTATATAAATAAAATAAATAAATATTAGGGGACAATATGTACAATATTTTATATTGACGATCTTGCATTGTTATCAGATCTTGACTTCTACGGGTCTTCATTAAAGTTCCGAATGTTTAAGAAATAATCCGTAAGCCGTGATCATGACCTGTCATATGATATAGTTTTTGTTTTTTTTTTACCTTTTTTTTTTCAGAAATTAAACCCAAAAATCCTGAAGATTGAAAGAAAGAAAAAAATACATTTATTTACAACCACACAAGACATATATGTACCAATATTAACAGACAACATCGATACCTTAGTTCACAATCATACTAATTAATTGCAATGAACTGCACATACAAATTAGCACTGTATGTCCTAGTGTACAAAAATACTACTTAATTGGGGATGTCTATTTTTTTGCAATGTATAGTAAATCGAAAACCATTTCGAGATAAATGCTTTTTAACTCGTTTTCTGTAGTTATTTAATTTTAATATTATGTAATGAATTTATTATATAACAAATAAGCAATGACCTTCATTTGACATTGGTGTAAATTGCGTGACCGGTTCAAGTCCTACTTTATTCTGTGTGGTTAGAATTTACGCGTGGATTATACTACGGAGTTTGATTTGGACCCGCTGTCTGACATCTAGCACTTTGACAGTGCCAGTAAAGTGACAGAGTGTATAGTGTACCACTACGCAGAAAATAATTAAAAGGGTTGCCTTATCGAACGCATTCAGAAAGATTTAGAAATTTGGCATTGTGGGAGCCCTCAATTACAATCTGACGTCATCAACCAAAATAGTCTCAATAATTAATTTTGAAAAAAGTAGAGAACTAAATGACAAAATATTGAAATTAGTTTCTTATAATTGACTTTTCTATACAAAAAAAATATAAAAACCACTGGTAATTTTTTTTAGACATCCCCAATTGTGCAGTTCATTGTAATTAGTATGAGTGTGAACTAAGGTATCGCGACATGAAGGATAGAGTGTGTCATTGCGGATGCTAATCGGACATTGGCTAAGCATAATGCTCAGGCGATTCTAGCACTTCAGCGCTGATTTTCACCGCAGGTTTGCACGGTTTCATTTATTTATAAGTAACAAAATAACCAACAGTACCTACTCCTAAGTTTACGAGAAACACAAGTTAAAGGGTGTCAAATTCGCTTGCAATTTAACTTAAGTACAAATCTGAAGTCAATATTGTAAATCAAATCAAATAAATAACTTTATTTGCTAGAATACAGATATTAAGGTGTTACAAGATATAAAGTGGTACAGTGTATTCAGCCTGCCTGCATGCAAGCAATAAATTGTGGTAAAAAAAAAAGATTCGGGATCGCTGTTGGATCGCGTTATATGCGTCATATACGCATAAATAAGTACACAATATAGATAGGCTGTACTGTAAGTGTAAATACAACTTCACGTGGATTGTTCGTTGAGAGGTTTTGATAAGGATAAGGCTGGAGAATTACGGAAATGTGTTGTAGAGCGATAATGTGTGATAGACGTAATCAGAGCAACGTGCTATTGTTGCGTCTAGTTTGAATAAACAATATCATAAAACTCGGAAGGACAAATTTATCATTTTAGTCATAATAGTTCTTATTAAATACATATCAAATATTATCTATTCATGAGGGCAAAGCGCTTGCCGTCTCTACCTCTATAAAGTACAAATTAAAAAAGTTATATTATGGTGCTGGCTGAATATCAGCGCTTGGGTGCCATAAAAGCTCCAGACAGCGGAGGCGTGGCGGTGCGGTGGTGGTGACGGTTGTAATATTCTTACTTGTATCAACGAGTTCGCGGTACGGTACCGTACAACCGTTCATACAAATTAGAATATTACAACCGTCACCGCCGCCGCACCGCCACGCCTCCGCTGTCTGTGCGTTTGGAGCTAAACGCATGCTGAGCCAGTGTCCGATTTACAACCGTAATGACCTTTTATCTTTTCCTTTGTTCTCTATTTGTAATAACACTAATGTGTCTTGTGTTTTCTTTCTTTTTTTCTTTAAATACAATTTATTGAATCAGGCGTTACTTTGCGGAGGTCCATATTAATGAACTAAAACAATTACTTTGCTCACCCGCGACCTTACAATAGTTACGTTTATGCAAGAAATGTGCGTTCATGCAGTTCCTCCACCTCCACACTGTACGAACACACACAAATCACATAAACCCAACCATCACCACCACCAAGCTACACTGACGCGTTTCGAACTCAACCAGAGCTCATCTTCAGAGTTACCACAACAACAACAAACAATAACAAACACGTATTGGTTTGAATAACAAGCACGTAAAGATAAGGTTCAAAAAAGAATTGGAGGAAAATTGTTCGTTGAACTTTTTGGATTTAACGATTTCAAAATTAAAAGGTAAACATCAATTTAAAATATACCGTAAGCCCACGTACACAGATGCTGTTATACCAGCATCTTCTAATCATCCGTGGCAGCATAAACTGGCTGCTTTCCATTGTTATGTTAATAGATTGTTGACTGTGCCTCTTTCTAAGGAACATTATGATTTAGAGTTGAGTACTATTTATCAGATAGCGATCTCAAATGGTTATACAAAATCAATGGTAGATAGTTTAGTTCAAAAGAAGCAGGCACGGTTAGTAAATAGCATGCTTTACGCTGCGTTACCTTCTCAGTCTACTAACAAATATAGATCTAGCATCTCTTACGTCGGGGGTTTGTCTGATAAGATTTATGGCATTTTAAAATCAAACAATATTAATGTTGCCTTTAAGACTAACAACTCTTTGTACTCTAGGCTATGTAACCACAAAGAACAGGTAGATAAGGGAACTAGATCGGGGGTATACAAGCTTACTTGTAATGACTGCAATGGGATATACGTAGGACAGACAGGCCGAAGTTTTAATACTAGATTTAAAGAGCATGTTTCGGCATATAGGAATGAGCATCCAGATAGATCGAATTTTGCAAAACATTTGTTGGAATCAAATCATTCATTGTTAGATTCAGATTCTTATGAAGTGTTACATTATTGCGGCAAGGGGTTGCGTCTGGATGCTCTGGAATGCATGGAAATAATTAGGTACAACACTATGGGGTCTATTATTAATGAACAGGTAAATTTAGTATCTTCTCCTTTACTGCGGCTTGGGTCGAATTTGAACAGTTAGTATTAATTAAATATGCCTTATAAATAAATAAACAAAAAAATTCAAGGTAGTTTTAAATATGTCAATAAAAGTTAATTTTTGTGGGGTAGTTTGAGAATAAGAAAAATAAAGTGGGTACTTGAGAAGTTACAGTGACAAGTTAAAACATTTGTTTTGGTTTGTTAGTTTAACGTTTGGTAGCATAGCATACGGTTGTGGTAACTCTGAAGATGAGCTCTGGTTGAGTTCGAAACGCGTCAGTGTAGCTTGGTGGTGGTGATGGTTGGGTTTATGTGATTTGTGTGTGTTCGTACAGTGTGGAGGTGGAGGAACTGCATGAACGCACATTTCTTGCATAAACGTAACTATTGTAAGGTCGCGGGTGAGCAAAGTAATTGTTTTAGTTCTTTAAATACATACTTTAGATGTATGCAACTTAATGACAATATAGGATCTATTAAAAAAAAAAATACCTTAATGAGTTTCTAGCCGCATTCTGCTCAGCAGGGTTTTTCGGAACCGGTGCGGTGGTAGACTCTTCGATTTTCATAAGAGTTTTTTATAGCCAAAATTAAATAAAGATATTTTAACTTTGACTTTTAATATCTCTTGGAGCGCTTTATACCCGAGATGTCCCGTGAATAGAAAGAAGGCTGGTAATACTTCGCTCAGCGCTGCCATCCTTCTGGGCATCATCCTGATCGGCGGCAATTCGGGGCAGATTTTTTATCTCTAGTTTTAGTTGTTTTCTTAATTTTTGGCTGTTTCTAAATATCATCATCATCATCATGCTCGTCATGTTTCAAACCCATCCGTGGTTCTTTCTCAAGGTTGGTTCGAACGGTAAGCCAACCGTGAACTGCGCGCAAACGCTCTAGCAGCTCAGCTGCTTTTGGTTTTAGGATAATTAGTAGTAGGACCATTATTGTTTTCTCTTGCATTTTTGTATTTTTACAGTAATAAATTCATGTCGTTAATATTGTTTTGTAGTAATTTGTCATTAGCGACATGCGTATGTTTATGTTTAATGCGTGCTGTGTTTGCCTTTAATTAGGTGAATACTCTTCCAATTGTTATAAATCACCTTCAGAACGAGACTGACCCAATAGGAATTATTCTCGCTTTAAAATTGAACTTAATGCTAAAAAAGAACAACAGGTTTAGTTTTGAAATGAGAATAATTCCTATCGGGTCAGTCTCGCTCTGAAGGTGATGTTTGTAGTGCAAGTTTCATAATATTTAACCTGTTGAAAAAACAAATTAAATAAATAAATAATGTACCTACCTACCTACCTACCTTAACAGAGAAGTCTCCCCTTTTCCCATGCTAAAAGCGCCAACCGGAAAGCGGGGACGATAACTGCAAGAAACAATGCGCGGCCTGGATCCCGGCGGGTGGCGCAAGCGCCGCCGATAGCGTATCTTGACGACGTAAATATAAACATTGCCACAGCGCTATACGTGTGTAATTTACATTTGTGTGGAGGCAATGTTGCTTTCACTGTTGAGATAATGATGGATTGGGGACGGGAAATAACATATATTGATAATGGAAGAACTATGATTGCAGGTACAGTCCAAAAGCAGCTTGCCCTTTCTGCCACCTTTTAGTAACACTTTTTATTGAGATACTGAAAATAAAAAAAAAATGAATTTATACTATCACTAGCTGTTGCCCACGACCCCGAATAGGGGTATTAAAAATAGCCTACGACCTATTCTCAGACCTACCAAACACAGACAAAAAATTTGGTAAAAATCGGTCAAGCCGTTTCGGAGGTGTTTGATATCAAACACCATGACACGAGATTTTTATTTTTACCCTAATAATGTATTACAAACGTCTGTTTCATTAACAAGTGCGTGAAAATACGGTCCGGCCGGAGTAATCGTAGAAGTATTTAGTATTTATATAGTAGTTTCTGCACTAGATCCGAGAGAAATTGGATGACGGAAATCGGATCTCATGTGTAAACAGATAGTTCTACGATAGTCCGGAATCCGGATCGAATTTTCACGGATTTAATTCGGATGCAGTGCGAAACCGCTCTAAGAGTGTCCGAAAATAAATAAAATGGCAATGGCGAAAACCTTTACTTCTGATTGCCACAGGAGACCTATAGACACCTTGTCCAACAATTATTATTATTCACAATCTCGCTCTACCGCCGGCATCTCTAACATAACATTCTTACAATATTTAACAGACAGAAACGTCCATACTTTACACAATACAAGTACTGTTTACTATTCTATTATACGTAACATAGGTACCTACTTTAAAAGTTCAAAATAAGTCAGAAATAAAGCACGCAGTTTTAAAGAACGTGAAAATCTAAGAAAAATGGTTAGTAATTATATTCGAAAAGTTGAATTAATAAGACTATTAAATAACTGTTTGAAGACAAACAAATATGATTTTTTTACTCTTCTGGAAACTTTTCTTTGCTAGTTAAAATTATAATCGTATCGACGGTCGAAATTGGGGATGTCTATTTTTTTGCAATGTATAGTAAATCGAAAACCATTTCGAGATAAATGCTTTTTAACTCGTTTTCTATAGTTATTTAATTTTAATATTATGTAACGAATTTATTATATAAAAAATAAGCAATGACCTTCATTTGACATTGGTGTAAATTGCGTGACCGGTTCAAGTCGTACTTTATTCTGTGTGGTTAGAATTCTTCACAATTTACGCGTGGATTATACTACGGAGTTTGATTTGGACCCGCTGTCTGACATTTAGCACTTTGACAGTGCCAATAAAGTGACACAGTGTATAGTGTACCACTACGCAGAAAATAATTAAAGGGGGTGCCTTATCGAACGCATTCAGAAAGATTTAGAAATTTGGCATTGTGGGAGCCCTCAATTATAATCTGACGTCATCAACTAAAATAGTTTCAATAATTAATTTTGAAAAAAGTAGAGAACTAAATGACAAAATATTGAAATTAGTTTCTTATAATTGGTTTTTCTATACAAAAAAAATATAAAAAGTACTGGTAATTTTTTTTAGACATCCCCAATTAAATCATTGAATACAAACCGCTTCATACCGCGACAGAATTATTCGCAGATGACATATTACTGAATGAAATAAAGAATGAAAGAGACGCTCATAACTTACCGATCATCCGTCGATGTCGTAAGAAACCGTACACCGAAACCTAGCACAATGTGTAACCTTCGATATTGTATAAGACTACGTTGTAGGCGTGAATGGAGGAATCCGATCATGCTTGCCGTGTGACCAGAGAAAGCGGCATTGAGTGACAGCGACTGCTAAGGGGTAACATAACTATGGTAATACCGTGGAATATATCTATGTGAATTGTAGAATTATACTGAAGCATCTATACTGATGAAGCAGATGTACTGGATGTAAGCCTGGATGGTAACTGCAGACTTTGTTCAGCAAAATCCAAATCAATCATTGAAGATCTGTCTACGTATTTTTATTGTATAAAACTGATGTTCAAGGTGGTTGAAATGGACAAGCGGCTTTTAATCTTTAGTTTCCCATTGCTGGATATGGCTTTCTCACAAAGACAAGATTCAAATAAGGCTTTGACTTTCAGACGAGTCCAGTGCAGATTTTGAAGAAAACATTATGAAATAGCACATTAAACTTGTGGCGCCATAATCTCTAATATAGTAAAAATCTGTATAAAAATCTCGTGGCATGGTGTTTGCTATCGAACTCCTCCTCGATTTTTGTTTTTTTTTGTCTACAGGGTGTTACAAAATTACCCGTAATAACTGAAGGGTATGGAAGTAGGTACTCCAGTAAAGAATTTAATTAGTATATATATTTTTTTGGGATGGTGGGAGCTCGCCTTTGATAGGCAGGAGTGGTGCAAGAGAGGAGAGGCCTTTGCCCAGCAGTGGGACAAAAAAAAATTCTACAAAAAAAGAACAGCGTGCAAAATTACACTTTTATTAACTGTTTCATGGGGTTTCAGGCTTTAGGGGTTACCTATTTTGTAACATCCTGTTTATTTGGGAGATCTGAGAATAGGTTGTAGGCTAATTTTTACACCCATATTCTTCGCAGGGTTGAATCGGGAGCAACAGCTAGTAAATATGTATAATTCTATTCGGTGGCTTTTAACGACACCATGTCGGCTTCGTCCCCACACATTTTCGGTTCAAAGTTGACCTCAGCACTATCCACGATAGTCGTTAGACAGTAAATAGTAAACAAAAGCACGAGAGTTCATTGACCGCGTTTACTTTTTGTTTCAAGTTCCCGGTATTTTCGGCACCACGATTGCGAGTGAACTCTGTAGGTCGGGGTCAGTCGTTTTTTTACATAACAATGGAAGCGCCCTTGACCTTACTAAAGCTTGGTAAGCAGCGATGCGAGAGACTATGGGTTGAACCTGAATATCTCAATGAAGATTTTTAGGGTTCCGTACCCAAAGGGGAAAAACGGGACCCTATTACTGAGGCTCTGCTGTCTGTCCGTCTGTCCGTCTGTCACCAGGCTGTATCTCATGAACCGTGATAGCTAGACAGTTGAAATTTTCACAGATCATATTAGCTAGCTATTTTAGTTGCGAACGGATGAGGCCAGAGTACCTAAACGCCTCCTGGAAGGTCGGCCGGAAGGCCGCAGAAGTAGAGGCAGGCCCAAGCTCAGATGGTTGGACGGCGTCGAACAGGACACCAAGAACCTAGGGGTGATAAGTTGGAGAAGGGAGGCCGCAAATAGATCGGACTGGAGAGATTTGCTGAACCAGGCTAAGGCCCACCCGCGGCTGTAACGCCTTATATGATGATGATCATGATGTATTTTAGTTGCCGCTATAACAACAAATACTAAAAACCAGAATAAAATAAATATTTAAGGGGGCTCCCATACAACAAACGTGATTTTTTTGCTCGTTTTTGCTCGATATTGATAACGGCAACAGGTAGACGCTTGAAATATTCACAAAATATTTAGTTATATGTTCACTTTAAAAATAAAAAAATAAAAAAAATAAGAAAAAAATCATTTATTGCCACAACATAATTAGGTACAGGAATATCAAAACAGGAACAAAGACAAATGGAAATAACTAGCTACGTTCCGGCAATGGGTCCCAATCTCAGCAAGTGCTAGGACACACGGCAGCATGCGCCAGCGCTGATTTTCAGATTGACCCCTTTAGCGGAGGCTAGTTGTAACATACAATAATATAAAGTAGTATAATAAAATTTTAAAAAAATTAAATTAAATAAATAAATAAAGAAGGAAATTAATTATTACAATTAAACTAAAAACAGGCATGGCCTGGTTATATGGCTGGTTAATAAATAATTAAATTAAAATAAAACTAATATTTAAAGGGGGCTACCATACAAAAAACGTGCTTGACCGGGTCTTTTTAATAGCCTAAAATAATCGCCATAGGTTGTGGCTGCCTAGTGGTTTGACTACTTATCATCATCATCCCAGCCTATATACGTCCCACTGCAGGGCACAGGCCTCCTCTCAGAATGAGAGGGCTTGGGCCGTACGTAGTTCCCACGCGGGCCCAGTGCGGATTGGGAACTTCACACTCACCACTGAATTTCTTCGCAGGTGTATGCAGGTTTCCTCACGATTCCTTTACCGTAAAGCTCATGGTAAATTTTAAATGTAATTTCGCACATAAATTTCGAAAAAGTCAGAGGTCCGAGCCGGGATTTGAACCCACGATCCTCTGCTTGAGAGGACTTTTGTCAAACCGCTAGGCCGCAACGGCTTTTTTACCAACCATAATTTATAATTCATAATCATTTAAATATGCGTCAAAAAGCCGCTTTAAGCTGTATGAAGTTTTCTAAATCTAATATATAAAAATCTCGTGTCACGTTGTTCATTATCGAACTCCTCCGAAACGGCTTGATCGATTATTACGGAACTTTTTTATGTATATTCGGTAGGTCTGAGAATAGGTCGCAGGCTATTTTTTTATTCTTCGCAGACGGAGTCGCGGGCAACAGCTAGGAAATAAAAAACGCTGATTTGCTTTTGGTTGAAATTTCCCCGCGCACCGCTACGCTTCCTCGCACATCTCTGATGGATTTGGCTCTAAGTGTAAAGAAAGTAAACGTGTATTCGTCGCAGACAATTATTATTTTTATTTTCATTGCCGACGCCGCGATGGCATAGCGTTAATTTTACGTTACGACGTTATTACAAAGGTAAATCATAACGCGTAATTATCAAGTGTACAATTATGATTGTCATAGACGATAAAGCAGTGAGGGATTCACCGCAGTCGCTTACATTCATAAACACATGCCCGTAGTTTGTACGTTTCATCATCATCATCATCATCATCATTAGCCTATGTTCGTTCACTGCTGGACATAGGCCTCTCCCATGGCACGCCACTGAGCACGATCCTCGGCCACTCCCATCCAGCTCTTCCAGCCGCCTTGCGAAGATCATCGCTCCACAGAGTCTGAGGACGTCCTACGCTACGTTTGCCAATCCGTGGTCTCCACTCAAGAACTCGTCTACCTTAACGGTTATCGGTTCTTCGGGTCATATGGCCGGCCCATTGCCACTTCGGCGTGCTAATGCGGTGGGCTTGTACGTTTGTGTGCGAGTAACTTGTACGCGATGAGGTAGGACGAGCCCCTGAATGTGATGGTCTAGACCAGGGTTTTTCAACCGGTGTGCCGCGGCACACCAGTGTGCCGCGTACATTTTCAAGTGTGCCGCGATGCTTAATTGCAGTCCAACTTAAAGGGTATCAATACAACCCCTACGTCCGTTACATATAAATCAAAGCCTCTAATATACCGAATTCTTTACTGGTGTGCCGTGAAAGTTTACTGAAACTAAAAGTGTGCCGTTGACAACAAAAGGTAGAAAAACCCTGGTCTAGACGTATATGTTATGGACAGGAAGGACCGCTCAAAATCGGGACGAATAGAGAAAATGGCGGAACCTTGCCTAGCAGTGGGACACTTCTCCAGGCTAATTAATAGAACTAACTTTGCACACCTTGCAGCTGATAGCCTAGTGATTTGACCTAACTAAGGCCTCTAAGGCGGGTTCGAACCCGGGCTCGGGCCCTTGAGTTTATCCGAATTCACATGCGAAATTACATTTCGACGGTTCTCTGACTCAAATTTTACTAAAGTGTAATTTAAGGTGGTTATTCCAACTTATTTAAAGTCTTTAGTCTCTAAAGAGGTTTACGGTGGTCTAGTTAGATAGTAGTTTTTATGAAAGATTTGCAAGTTTGTCTATTGCCTACGAGTATTTATTTCTCCGCCATTTTTTATCTACGTACAGTCAAGTGTAAAAATATGGGTGCACACAACTTGCTCATAAATATGTCCCATAGCATGTCGTCGAATTAAGGTATAGGTATATAACGATGGGAGGAAATCGATTCTTATTTTTGCACTTGATCGTACACTACAGTCCATAGCTAAGACTTTTAATACAAATTAAAACGGTACCGTTTTAATAATTTAGACATCAGAGATAAAAACTTGTCCACTTTTAATTAGTAAGGATATAATATACGGTTTGTCATCTGGATACCAATTTTTATTATTCCAAATTCCAACACCCTCGTAAAATCATAAAACGAAAGTGGGTGCAATTGCTCCACTAAACATTAAAGTGCTCTAAGTGATACATAAAGAGTCCGTTAACCGCCGCGTAAAAATAAAAGGTTTAATTAAACAATTAACAAGTAACCGTGTAACTATCACAAATTTATTTGTT
The DNA here is from genome assembly GCA_947859365.1 of Archips crataeganus. Lineage (NCBI taxonomy): Eukaryota > Metazoa > Arthropoda > Insecta > Lepidoptera > Tortricidae > Archips > Archips crataeganus. The sequence goes on from OX402058.1 coordinate 17,855,812, forward strand.
TTACTGTCGCTGCAATCAAAATTCAACCCAAATTAACTTCGCTTAAGGTTTATTTATGTTCATTTCATTATAATAGAAATTATAAAAGGTTTAATGTAGTTTTACAACTAGAATAAAAGTATCATAAAATTAATTGCGTGTAACGAAAGCTTAAACAATTGCCTAAGCTGTTATCTGTTATATATAATATGATTAATATGATATAAAATCACTAAAAAATATACGGAGCAAAACTAAAAACACGACTATAGCATGAAGTATAACCAACGCAGAATCACTTGTACCTACTAATACTTATTGTGTGACAAAATTAAGGTTAGCAACTCAAATGTGTATTTCGAAAATTAGACTTCTTAATTTTTCTTCTTCTTTTTAGGGTTCCGTACCCAAAGGGTAAAAACAGGACCCTATTACTGAGGCTCCGCTGTCCGTCCGTCCGTCTGTCCGTCTGGCCGTCTGTCAACAGGCTGTATCTCGCGAACCGTTACAGCTAGACAGTTGAAATTTTCACAGATGATGTATTTTGGTTGCCGCTATAACAACGAATACTAAAAACCAGAATAAAATAAATATTTAAGGGGGCTCCCATACAACAAACGTGATTTTTTTGCTCGTTTTTGCTCGATATTGATAACGCCAACAGGTAGACGCTTGAAATATACACAGTATATTTAGTTATATGTATATTCACTTTAAAAATAAATAATTAAATTAAAGAAAACAAATATTTGAGGGGGGCTCCCATACAAAAAACGTCATTTTATTTGCCGTTTTTATAGATAATGGTACGGAACCCTTCGTGCGCGAGTCCGACTCGCACTTGGCCGGTTTTTATTAATAGGTTTTATTCTATACCATCAAGTCGGGTAAATTTAGCCCTGAACAGTAACTTTGACCGTTGTGATTAACACAGTTTGTTAGGAATTTGTTTATCGGTATCACACGGAAACTATGCAATTTCCAGGTTTAAACAATCATATTTAATATTCCAGGACTCAAACTACCAAACCAATACCAAATACCAGGTTACCAAACCATCACCATTAGTACCAAATTTTGGTTCAGCGGTTTAAGCGTAAAGGGTAACAGGAAGACTCTTCCGCTTTTATCCATATACATACTAATATTATAAATGCGAAAGTGTGTCGATCTGTCTTTCTGTTGCTTAAAACACTAAACCGATTTAGACGAAATTTGGTATGGAAGTAGTTTGAGACCCTGGGAAGGACATAGGATAGTTTTTTTTTACTGGAAAATTGCGTAGTTACGATATTAATAATAATAAATTAATAATAAATTGAATGGCGATAAACGAATTCGTTGCAGACGGAGTCACGGGCAACAGCTAGTAATAGGTACATATTAGTAAGGATTGTTTATGGTTTAAGATAAGTGCCCAAGTTTTAAGTTTCCTTTAGACCCTTCTTGTTATATGGGTGGATCAAAGTAGGTACCCCCACTTTTTTTTAAATAGCATATTGGATGTCCCACTGCTGGGCAAACGCCTCCCCTTTTTCTTTCCACCCTCTCTGTCCCTCGCAAAATCACGCCAAAATGAGTCAAAGTCATCCCGTCTTCTCGTTTTGGCCTGCCCCTTCTCCGCTGCCCGTTGCTTGCAACCCAATCGGTGCCGATTTTTGGCCAAACTTTATGGTAGTAAATAAGAAACAAGGTTCTATTCCTGTGGACATAAATTTAACGCAATTAACGACTTGGAGTCATCAAACTTACGGTATCTTTAGACTAATCTTAAAGTGGTGACAAAAATTACAAAAAATGATGGAACCCTTATTTTTAGTTAAGTCTAAAAAACACCCTTCTATTTTTAAAACTAAAAAGATAATCCAACGGATGCCTGCCCTTTACGATGCCGGATCGTAGAAAGAAGGTCAACTTAAACAATTGCCTAGATTTTAACAGACGTAGGTACACGCGTCGTAATAAAATATGCATTATACAATGTCATTGACAAATAGACAATGAACAACAATACCTTGGGCATGTCGCAATCAACCTGTTAACATGATGACAGGAAGATTGTCAAAGAAACTGATATCAAAATACACACATCAAATAACATACAAATGCAAAAATGCGCATTTTTTTATGCATCGAATTTTCCGCGAGGCGCCGCCGTAAGCACATTACCGCGGTATCCGGTGTTGGGTAACATTGTAGCATAACAATTAAAGCTGCAGGATGTTGTAAAACAAATCGAGTAAAAATATAAAACAATTATGGTTAAGGTTGGCCACAGGTCGAGGGGATCCACTGTTCCCTTTTGACTATGCTGATTCTAGTTCGCAAAGAATTAATAGGTGCAAATGTTTCATTTTCTGTTGGGTCAAAAATATTACTGATAGATTGCTATTTCAGTTTAGATCTACCAATATATTTCTGGGCTAGCATCATACAATAAAGCCTTTTAAGTAGGGTTGTGGAGGCTTTTGTAGTGGAGGTAGAGGTGAAAGCGGAAATGGAAATATAAGTCAATGATTTATAAAAGTAACAGATGAAAAAGCCGTAGTAGCCGATTAGTTTGACCTATGGCCAGAGAATGGGATAGGAGCGTGGGTTCAAGTCCTGGTTCGCGCCTACATTACATTTGAAATTCACCTTGAGCTTTACGGTGGCGGAAAACATCTTGAGAGAACCGTGAAGATCTCAATCCCCACTGGGCCCGCGTGTGAACTAACTATGGCCCAAGCCCTATCATTTTGAGAGGAGGCCTGTGCCCTGCAATGGGACGTATATAGCCTGGGATGATGATGATGATAGATAACCTTTTGCAACTTATAATGATGGGCAAGGTTCCCAGTAAACGGTGAGTTGGTCGGAATTAAAAAAACTAAAAAACACGCTTTAAAAAATAAAAAATAAATTTTAATAAATTTCAATTCACTATTCTTATAGTGCAGTAAAAAATCTTAATAAGCAATTATTATATTGTTATATCCAGATCAAAATTTGTAAACAATTCTAAATATTGATAAAATAAATAATAATAGTTTAAAATATTTTATTGTAAAAAAAGCGTGGGGTGCATGGTGTCAATTGTCAAGGATTATCATTTTGATAACATCTTAAAAAGCACCCCACGCTTTTTTTACAATAAAATATTTTAAACTATTATTATTTATATTATCAATATTTAGAATTGTTTACAAATTTTGATCTGGATATAACAATATAGTATTTGCTTATTAAGATTTTTTACTGCACTATAAGAATAGTGAATTGAAATTTATTAAAATTTATTTTTTATTTTTTATAGCGTGTTTTTTAGTTTTTTTAAACTATTATTTATTTTATATTTTTTAGTTGCATTTTTTTCTTTCTAACTTTACCCCCTCACCTACAACCCCCAAACCCCCTAAACCCAACCCCCCAACATCCCCCACCCCATTTCCCCAAACCCCCCCGAAAACCCACACCCTTACCCCCAATCCCCTAAACCCCCCTTACCCCCCTCCTCATTTTACAAACCCCCGAACCACCTAAACCCAACCCCCCTAACACCGAACCCCCCAAACCCCCGGAACCCCCCCCCCCTCCCCCACCCCCTGCCACCCCAACCCCTCCCCCCCACCCCGCCACCTACCGCCCCCCTTCCAGTTCCATCATCAAACCCTTGTTACCATCTAGGCCTCTTACCCCCTCCCCATTTCCCACAACCCCCCAAAATCACTTACCCCCGAACCCCCCAACACCCCCACCCTATTCCCCGTAAACCCCCCCCCCATCTCCTAACCCCAACCGCCACACCCTAACCCCCAACCCTCTAAACCCCCGACCCCCTTACCCCATACCCCATTCCCCCCCCACCCCGCCACCTACCCCCCTTCCAGCTCCATCATCAGACCCTTGTTACCATCTAGGACCAAAGTACTCGTCAAAACGAATCAAACGAGCCCAAACTCGATGGGGTTGTTTCGTTTTATTGTGGAGTGCCTTTGGCCATCTTCCAGCTCCATCATCAGACCCTGGTTACCATCTAGGATCAAAGTGCTCGTCAAGACGAATCAAACGAGCCCAAACTCGACGGGGTTGTGTAGTTTTATAGTGGAGTGCCTTTGGCCATCTTCCAGCTCCATTATCAGACCCTGGTTACCATCTGAGATCAAAGTGCTCGTCAAGACGAATCAAACGAGCCCAAACTCGACGGGATTGTGTTGTTTTATTACATAGTTCCTATGGCCACCATCCAGCTCCATCATCAGATCAGCTCCATGTTACAATAATATTGCATTGTCATCCAATTTACACATATGTGCAAAATTTCAGCTCAATCGGAAACCGGGAAGTGGGTCAAAATCGCGCCCTAAGGAGTCGGTTACAAACATACAAACATACAAACATACATACAAAAACATACAGGTGAAGCTAATATAAAGCGTGTACAAAGAAGTCGTGGTTCAGCAACATCCGAGAATGGACTGGGATAGCGAGCGCGTCCGAGTTGTTGCGTCTCGCTAAGGACAGACAACAGTTCCAAAAATTGGTAGCTGATCTTCACTAGTTGGAGAGGCACTTGAAGAAGAAGAATTATGTTTCACAAACAACAGCTTTGCAGCTTTATGGTGGCAAAACGATTTCATAGAGGTACAAATAAACCTCTGTTTACAACTCCGCAAAAATTTTTCGGATGTGGATGAGGAGACGGAGGAATAATTTCTTGCGGAAGTTCCGCATTTGCGGAGGGGGAGGCGAAGTTCCCTTAAAACCTCTTTAAGAGAGCTCCACCTTCAACTCCAGCTCAACCTTTGAAGTTTTAATTTTAGCCCTAGAGAGCTAGCCAATTCTTTATTCCTCCATAATATCACAGCGGCGGGCTAAAGCTAGTCTTTACTACTGAAAATATGTGTGCACCCTATTCCCTATTCATATAGCTACAGCACTATCTGCGCTGGCGCCGCAGAGCCGTCAATTTCGCCGGCAACCGGCACTTACGCGTTTAACGCGCGTCACGCGCCGTCGACCCTTGAAATCGACGGTGCGGCCAGCTGGTATCAATGCAGACGGATTTTACAAGGCACAGATTGCAATACAAATGTAGCAATGACATGTGTACAGTTACGCGTGTGCGTTATAATCGCTGTCACATCGAGAGATTTTAAATATTGACGTCGACAAACTACAGGTTCATCTGATGGTTACAAACGATCACGAACACGCATTTTTTACATAAACATAGCTATCGTATGGTCGCGGAAGAGCAAAGTAAAAAATTAGTCAGTTCATTAAAAAATATTGGCTGCCTTAACTTCTGTCATGTCCACAGGAGATACGCAAACATAAAAATGTGTATGACTCTAATGGAAACTACTCTTGCCCCGATTTTTTTTAGAGACTGAGGGTCATTTAGAAACTTGTCCCAGTAAAGTATGCGTGATACAATTATTAACAATGGGTGGACAAATTTGAGATGTCCAATTCCGTCGTTAAACATGGGTTCACGCTTGACCTCAATGTCGCATTGGTGAGTAGGTAACTCTTAGAGGCCATGGCTGTTACGTAATACGCGGTATAAAAACCAAAGATATACATTATCATAAAAATATTCCGGGTGTTCTTCTAGTGGTTGGACAAGTCTGAATTAACAACGCCAGTAAAGATTTTAACTGGACGTGTTGCACTTTGAACAACGACCAAAATATACCGGGAAATTTGTCAACCTCAATAGGGATGTTGGCACCATTAAAAAATAATTCGAAGACACGACTCCAGTAAAAAAACGCTTTATTTTAGCCCTGAAACCCAGATTAATTTTCGATTAACTGCAAAATTAGATTTTTTGTTGCTTTAAAACAAATAAATAGTTAGTTAATTGAGTATGCGAACAAGTGACGTCATATGGTGTTATTGCCATTCATACTCTATGGGAGAAGTGTGTTTTGACAGCTCATAAAAAGTACGTCAGTTGATTGGTGGTGTCAACATCCCTATTAAAAATTCCTAAATTTTTGCATTCAATTTTACGATATTCCCGTCACGAATTATTTTAATTTTAATAATAATGTAACTATAATACATTAAAAAAACAGAGAAGAAACGAAATGGCTTAATTCGCAATGAAAAATAGTACCTAACTGTCTCTAAAACACGTTGGGAGATTACACTGTGGAAGTTAAGGTCGGGTTGGTGTAATGTAAGGGTTCAGCACGCGTCTCGTATTGAAGAAGATTCGGGTTCGATCCTGGGTTCCAGGATTTCTTTTTTTTAATGTAATTTTTTTTTGACGACCATATGGCCTAGTGGTTAGTGAACCTGACTACGAAGCTTAAGGTCCCGGGTTTGATTCCCGTGTCGGGGCAGATATTTGTATGAAAAATACGAATGTTTGTTCTCGGGTCTTGGGTGTTTAATATGTATTTAAGTATGTATCTATCTATATAAGTATGTTTATCCGTTGCCTAGTACCCATAACACAAGCTTTACTTAGCTTACTTTGGGACTAGGTACAATTGGTGTGAATTGTCCCTTGATATTTATTTATTTATTTATTTAATTAAAAATATTGCAAGGGTCTTTGTTTGTCACTGGCTTAAATATCCCGGATTATTTGTATGATACCAGTCAGCCGCATGTCAATTACTTATTACAAGACATTTCGATAGAATTGTCTGCAGCAAGCATCATTAGCATTGGACAATGAAAGAGAAACACAAAACGAGGCTGTTTCTTGCTTAAATTCGGTTTCTATTTTACTTGTTTAGGACAGGCGTAGTATAATCTGCATTCAGAAACTTTGAACGAAACACTAGGTCTTGCTTGTGGATTTAATTTACTTTGCTTCTCTCTTTTTCTTGGTAGCGGAGAAACAAGGAAAAAGCGTATATCAGTAGCTGTTCTTGAATGGAGACCACGGACTGGGAAACGCAGCGTGGGACGTCGACCAACGAGGTGGACAGACGATTTGGTAAAAACCGCTGGTCCAAGGTGGATGCAAGCCGCTTCCAACCGTAGTAATTGGGTATTAATGACGGAGACCTAATGTCCAGCAGTGGACGTCCTACGGCTGAAATGATGTGTTGACAAACACCGTTCGGTTGACATAAGAGGTCCAGAGGCTATCTAATTGATTGTTTAATATTTTATTGGTTTCGAAGGTGACGTGAATTTATTAAATAAATAAATAAAAATAAATCATGGGACAATTTACACCAATTGACCTAGTCCCACAGTAAGCTTAGCAAAGCTTGTGTTATGGGTACTAAGCAGCGGATAAACATACTTATATAGATAGATACATACTTAAATACATATTAAACACCCAAGACCCGAGAACAAACATTCGTATTTTTCATACAAATATCTGCCCCGACACGGGAATCGAACCCGGGACCTCAAGCTTCGTAGTCAGGTTCTCTAACCACTAGGCCATCTGGTCGTCGATTTATTAGAAATCAAAATAATCATCTGTCCCCGCAAATGAACGACACGGCAGATCATCTGCCAAGAGAAATATTCCTCTATTGTGGCTTATCCCCACGAACACATTGACAAACGAACCAGTGGGGTGGGTTTATGACCAGTTTCTGAAAAACTAATTAAGGCAAAAGAAAGTCGATTAAGTTTTTAACACGCACGATTTTTCTGAACATGCACATATCTTTAATAAAATATTGAAAAAACTATTTGATTAAGTACTTATAAAATTACAAATTAATTCAGAAAGTTAATCAATATGGCCTAAGAATGTACTTGGAAAATACCCCAACAATGATTTGCATTTTGTCACTGTATGATTGTGAACATCATTAATTTATAATTAATATAGTGAGGACCTAACATATCCAACAGTTTACAATCTCGCGAGATAGATTATAAGGATAGATTGTAAGCATGGTAGCCCTAGTGGTTTGACTTATGGCCTCTCATACAGAATCGTGGGTTCAAGTCTGTCTACCACCTCTGAATTTTTCGGGTTGCATGTGCAAAATCACATTTGAAATTGCGCACACGCATTACGATGAAGGCAAGTATCGCTCGCGAGGAAACCTAGACACACTTGCCAAACAATTAAATAGTGTGTGTGTGAAGTTCCCGATCCTCGCTGGGTCCGTGTGGAAACTACATCCCAAGCTCTCTCATTCCGAGAGGAGGCTTGTGCCCAGTAGAGGGACGTGTATAGGCCGAAATGATACCAACGCCCACAGTTAATGGGATAAGAAAACACCTAAAACATTACCACAAGTGCAGGCGTGAATAACTAAATCAAAAAATTCGCACATATATATTTAAAACTGCGTGTTGTTTTCCTGAATGGCATTTACCTCGTAGGATATAACTAAAACCCCAATGCGCCATTCAGATAAAAACTTTTTCATTCACAACAGCACCACATGCGCCCGCGCTGAGCCTTTCATCATCTGACTGTCAACCAGCTGTTAAAAAATATCAATAAATATTGTTTTTGCCGACTGCAGACGCTCGTTTTATTATTAACCGTTATTTATGTGTTTACGTTTTAAATTGAATCCTGAGTTAATTAGATGCATTTTAATTTTGCTCAAGCCGTTTCGCGATTTCAAATTTGAGCTTCAGATATGAACATTGTGTCAATTTTAACTAAGTACATTTATACTTTTCTAACTGTTGCCCGCAATTTTGTCTGCACCAAGTGCGATTTTTATGACATTCCTAGTATAAAAATATTCTTTGTAAATCAGGAATAACACCTAAATATTAGTGGAAGAATTCTTAGAATCGAAAACAAAGTTTAGCTTATATATTTGTGTAGAAGTATTGATTCTCCCGAAAATCAAGTATATCAGACACGATTCTTATTAAAAAGAAATAATAAATTGTTATTAATATTCCACGAAATTTGATCAAAATCGTTTTTGTCGTTAACAACTATCAATAGAATACAAAATACATTTAAATAGAAGAATCAAATAACAATAGCGCATTAAATTTGCCCGATCGACCAAAAACTGCATCGTTACACATATTTTCCAACAAGTGTAACAAGTGATCGCCTTGGAACATATAAATGGTTGCTAACCGGAAAAATTCATCGACTATTTCAATACACATTACATTCATTGCTCGTTGTAGATAAGCGGGGTGATACGTCATGTAGTAGGACATCGATGTATAACGGATGGCTCGGTTATGTCTCGTGCGGTGCAAGGTGCGGGTCAATAACGGTCTAAGTGAAAAAAAGTCACGACTCCTGGGCGATCGGAGAAAAAATGGCCGTCAAGAGCGAACTGCCGGTTGGAAAAATGTGCTCTGTTGAATATAAATAAATCTGTTGAGCTTTGGCTCAAAACATCAGATCCGTGATATTTTGAATATACTGATCCGGTGGGCACAATTGATGGTCAAGACATTGAACGCGTAGAAGAGGCTAGGAATTTGTTTATTGTATTTGACAGCAAGCTACACTTTGAGAGCCAAATTATAAATTTGGTCAAATCATGCTTCTATCGTCTAAAATTCTTATACCAGATTCGAAACCTCCTCTGTGAAAAAATGCGTATACTATGTGAGTCATTGATTCTTTCTATTGCATCACAGTGAACGATGAATCTCTGCTATTTTATTATATTTTTAAACATAAAGATAGTAGGTACATAAACATTAATTTTTTTGACCCATATATGTAGCGAGCTTGCAAATATTTCAAACGAACAGATAAAAACAACAAGTGGCTGTTGCACAATAGTTACAAAATGATTAAACGATATTTCTAAACAAGTAATAATTGACGCATCAGCCAAATTACGCGTCGCAGTGACATAATGCAAAATTCCTTACTTAGTATATTAATAGGTACTTTAGAAATGTTGACAAACGAGTATCACTACTAAAGTCATGAATGATCAAAGTATGTTATTTTGTTTTATACAACACACCTGACCACAATCACGCCTGATGGAAAGCGAAGATGAGGCCTACGATGGAGCACGCTTGCCTAGTAAATGCTCATTCACCCTAGACTTGAAAGCGGCCAAATTGTAGTGTTCAGGGAACACAGTCGCAGGCAGGGAATTCCACTCCTTAGCTGTGCGGTTGATGAAAGAAGAGCGAAAACGCTAATGTTTTAGTTCACCAGTAAATAACAATGTAAACTCTCGTAAGACCATGGAACACATGAAAACGTTTTCATAAAAAATAGATTTCATTTAGCTACTTCTACTAACAAAAATATAATTAATAGTTTCTATATTAATGAAGTAATAAAACCAGACGATTCTTATAATTTTTATACAAAAAAATAGCACAGAAATATCAATGCAAGTAAAATAAAATATAACACATGAATATTTATCTGCACTGTAGTTCTTGAATTTAAATTTCCTCGGAATCGAAGTGAAAAGCAGTGAGTATAAGACTTATTCATAAAACCAATTTTGCTCTCGACTTAACTCGTCTCTGGCTCGGGTGAACATAAACGGTTCGAGTAAAATGGTGCGTTTTATGCACTTGTAGTTTAAAATTTGCAACTTAAAACAAAATTAGTAGCATAATTTTACGTTAGTAGGAATGACATCTAAGTATGTATTATTATTAAAATTTTGATATACTCTTGCAGTTATTAACTGAATAAAAATACACAATAATACACATGTAATGACATGTATGGAATTCAGTGTGGATGATGCTCGACAATGCTTATATCTGACTGTTCCATTCAATCCCATGTGTCAAAAGTCACAATCCAAAAGTAATAATCTGTTGACAGTGTGATAATAAAAAGATGTATTTCATAAAACTCATCAGTAATGTTAGTGTGTTCTCCCTAGAGCATCGGGACCATTCGGGACACCCACCTTGTACCCTAGGGACCCCGGACCGTATTAAAAGGTGATAATGACATTTAACTCACTCACGGCCCAAAAGCAGCCTGGTCATGTTCAAATTTATTATGTTTCTTATTTATTACTAGCTGTTGCTCGGAACTTTAACTGCATCCAACGGGAATTTTGCACTTTCACGGGATAAATAGTAACTTTTGTTACACGCGTGGGATAGTATTACAATACAATACAATAGAAATATTCTTTATTGAGCACCAAAAAAAGTACAGAAAAAATGATAATAACAACATGACAACATGAGTGAATCAACTTTTTCGCGTTGTTTACTCAGTCCCCAGTTGACCAAGTGATATAAGTATTCATTATTGTTTCATAGGAAACTGCTTAAGCTGCGTACGGATTGCGCGTACATTTGTACGCGTAGTCGATTACGCGTGTCATGGAACGCCATGTCCGTACTTGCGGTTCCCCTAGAGTGTACGCGTAACTGCAAGTACGGACATGGCGTTCCAGGACACGCGTAATCGAATACGCGCACAAATGTACGCGCAATCCGTACGCAACTTTGGATTTTTTTTTTATTGATAGAGGGAGGCAAACGAGCAAGTGGGTCACCTGTTGGTAAGCGATCACCACCACCCATGAGAACCAGAAACCCCAGAAGGGTCACTAGTCCGTTGCCGGCCTTTAAGGGAACAATACACTCTTAGATTGTCCAAGAGACAAAATTTGTGTAACCATAGCAACGGGTGGCAAGAAAAAGTTGATTCTCCCATACTTCGTTTTCGCTTCGCGATGAACGCCAGCTGCACGCACGAAACAGGATGACGCAATGTAACTTACATGTACGTACAGAGCAGTGAACGCCAGTATACAAGAGAGCAGCGAACGCCAGGATGTACGTACAATCTTAGTACTAGCGCTCGGGTAATTTTTTTTTGTTCAGATCCTAGTGTTGCATTGCAGTGTAATGTTGAATAGCCTTCCGCAAACATAAGTTGCATAAAAAAACACCCGTGCCAAATTTAATTACCTACTGCTACTTAAAATGGATCTCCGGAATAACATATCGGGGTCCTGAGGGATAAAAAGCAGCCTATTGTTATTTCAGACATCCATTTTGGCGTGAAAGAGCAACAAACACGCATACGCACGCGTATATGTACATACACCCGCACACACGCTCACAAACACAAACTTTCGTATGGTCAATAGGGTGCAGCATTTATGTATGGGAAAAAAAAGTTGTGTAATCATGCAAAAACCAAAAAAAAAAAACGCTCCACCCTAATGGTCAATAACATACATTTAATTATTAAAGTACTAGCTGTTACCCGCGATTCCATCTGCAAAGAATTCGATTATCGTCATCCCGCGGGAACTATGCATTTTTCTGGGACAAAAACTATCCCATGCCCTTCCCAGGGTCTCAAACTATCCCCACACCAAATTTTTCATCTAGCGGGTTAAGCGTGAACAGAAGAGGTAACAGACAACACACTTTCGCATTTATAATATTAGTATGGATGGATATTAATAGGATGAACAATAAAAACAATTAGATCAAAGAAAAGCACACACAGTGGTGACTGTGCCTTGGAGTGGGTCAGCTTTTGCGCGGAGGCAGTATGATGTTCTTTCTGCAATCTACACTAATATTATAAAGAGGAAAGATTTGTATTTTTGTACTTTTGTATTTTTGTATGTAATGAATAAACTCAAAAACTACTGGACCGATTTCAAAAATTCTTTTGCCGTTAGAAAGCTACATTATCACTGAGTAACATAGGCTATATTTATTACTAGAAAAAATTAGAGATCCTCGGTAAATCTTACTAAAACCAACCCGAGGTGTAAAAAAATTAGCCATAAAATGTCTATCATCGCATGCGCTGCGGAAAGTATTAATGATAGAACAAAAAAATGTTCTACAATATTATAGAACGTATCAATATCTACAAAAAACTTCGCGAGACCATATGACCAATTATTGTAGTTATGTATAGTAAAGTAAACAGGATTTTGAATATTTATACTATGAACTACCATGACTGTAAAAAAAGCGATACTAAATTGGATAAGTGAACTTGATTATGTAGCAACTGAAAATGTACTGTATACATAAGGTTTAACGTTGAATTTTAATGAGATATGAACGTACTCGCATGCACACACGCACGCTCACGCACGTTCTCACACACATACATACACACACATACACGTTACATACACATACACGTTACATACACATACACACACATACACACACGCACGCACACACAAATAACACAATGTCATTACACACATTATACCCATTAAGTACTATGTAGTTCAAATATTATTTATTTTATTAGCAGTACGGCTGCTCACTGTTGGCGTATGTTGCTCACTGTTGGGATTAAGAATATCGGGGGAGTCGGTTGGATGCGACGTGGTTTAATTGGTAGAACACCCGTTGGGGTGCATACCCGGGAGACGTGGGTTCGAATCCCGCCGGCGCACCCGAAAAACTTTTTCGCTTTTAAATAATCTTACTATTTAGTTATTAAGAACTTTTACTTTTTATGTTATTCTTGCATTCTAACGCATGACTGTTCTATATATAAGCTGGAAGAGCGAGGCTTCCTGACACAGGTACACTATACCTAATAGGAAGTCTCGACCATTTTGTATTTACCACCTAAGTTGGAATGAAATAAATAATTTATTATTATCTTTATTTATATATTTTTTTTATTATTATTATTCTCTTTATTTATATTTTTTCTCTTAGGTTAGATTTTTACAATAATTATACAAAAAGTAAAATATAAAACTATACATACAAAACGTAAAATCATTATAAAAACCTAACCTAGGGTGCCACCGGCAGCGAGGCGGGGCCTAAGCTATCAGTGGTTAGGGCGACAGAGAGAGGAACCTCCTGACTATCCGCGCAGTGTCCAGGAGTACCGCCTTCTGTATCTGACCCTTGATCCAGCCATCTAGCGAGAGTCTCTTGAGGTGTTGGTCGAGACTCTTCGCTATCAGACCGTTCGCAGAAACGACTATCGGGACAATGATCGTCGAATCAACACCCCACATGGCGGTTATCTCGTGAGCTAGGTCAAGGTACTTGCTGGCTTTGTCCTTCTCAGCTTTCACGAGGTTCTCGTCATGGGGGATGGTGATGTCGATGAGCATTGTCTGGCGTTTCAATCGATCTGTCAGCACGATATCAGGCCTATTGGCTAAAATAGTCCTATCCGTGATAACAGACCGATCCCAATAGAGCATGGCACGACCATTTTCGAGAACTGGCGCAGGTATATACTTATAGTAAGGCACTTCAAAGTCCACAAGACCGTATAGCAGAGCAAGTTGCTGGTGAATAATTCTGGCTACAAGGTTATGTCTGTGCAAGTACTCACCGTTAGCAAAATGACCACAACCGGAAATAATATGCCTGAGTGACTCCCCGGGACGGCGGCATGCCCGACAAATGTCGACCGTACCGTCCTTCAGGATATACCTCCGGTAGTTGTTCGTCATGATAACTTCATCCGCAATTGCACAGACAAAACCTTCGGTTTCCCCGAAGAGATCCCCGAAACGTAGCCAGTTCACCGACGCAAGCAGATCTACATCTGGCCCTGTGAGTGCCTTGTAGAACCGCCCGTGTAGCTCCTTGCTCTTCCATACCGCCTTGCGGTCCTCGATGCTCATTACTTTAAGTCGGCGCCAGTTCTCGTTTGCCAAGGAAAGCGGGGTGAAGTTTTTGTCTACTGCTACTACGTCGCGATGCACCCCACACTCGTTGTTTAGGAAATAATCCCTGAGATTATACACCTCGCGGTTGTGGAGGTCTTTGGCATTTAAAAAGCCACGACCTCCATACTTCCGCGAGATGTACAGTCTCATAACAGACGAGCGCGGGTGAAGCAAACGGTGCGCAGTGAGCAGTACACGAACTCTTCGATCCAAGGTATCCAGCTCAGTCTGAGTCCACCTTAGTATGCCAAAGGAGTAAGTAAGCAAGGGCATTACCCAGGCGTTGAAGGCGCGCATCTTGTTGCCGCCCGACAAAAGACTATTAAGTACTTTTGTCAGACGACAGAAGAAGCGCTCCTTCACCGTCTGCTTTACGACCTCACTCTCAATACCCAATGACTGTGACATACCAAGATACTTATAGGTTTCTGCTTCGGAAATAGATCTGAGGGACATTGTATAAGAAAGCTGCAAATTTGTTGAATTTACAACTTTCCCCCGCTGTACATGCATAACCGCACACTTATCGACACCAAATTCCATGTTGATGGCGCTACTGAAAACTTCTGTTGTTTTCAGTAGCTCCAACAGGTCATGTTTATTTGGTGCAAATAGCTTAAGGTCATCCATATAGAGCAGATGAGAAATGACCTCACCCCCTCTTCGAAGCCGGCAGCCTAGCCCTGAATCCTTCAGCAGGGTGCTGAGCGGATTCAGCGCTAGGCAGAACCACATAGGACTCAGGCTGTCACCATGGAAGATCCCTCGCTCAATCTTGATAGAGTCCTGTGGGCCAGAGGGGCCGTCTCCTTCCCCCGGTTGACGAAGGACTGTGGTCCACTGTCCCATGCAAGCGCCTAAGAAAGATCTCAGGACTGCATCAATTTTATACAGTTCTAAGACCCTCACCAGCCATGAATGGGGCACCGAATCATAGGCCTTCTTGTAGTCAATCCAGGCGACCGAGAGAGCCCCTTTGTTCCGCCGGACTCGTTGACAAATGGTCATGTCTATGAGGAGGAGCTCTTTAGTACCACGAGACCCAACCCTACATCCATTTTGAGCAGGGGCCAAAACGTTGTTAGCAACAATGTGCGTGTTAATTTTTGCTCTCAAAATGGATGTTAGGAGCTTGTACAGCGTAGGCAAGCACGTGATGGGTCTGTAATTTTTCGCTTCTGTGGTACTACCGGACTTATAGAGCAGGGAGGTAATACCAGTTGTAAAGAAAGATGGTAGGGATCCGAGCTCAAGGGCTTGCTGGAACTGTGCTGCCAAACGCTGGTGTGAGCATCGAAACCATTTCAGCCAGAAGTTGTGCAATCCATCCGGCCCAGGACTTTTACAGTTCGGAGCCGACCGGATGGCACAACTAACGTCATCGGGGCTAATGGTAACAGGCCCCATAGGTTCGATGGACTCGCACTCACGTTCGACAACACCTATCCATTCGCCCTCGGTGTGCTCAACAGGTACCGACCAGATATTACGCCAAAAGTCAATCATGGCAGTAGCATCCGGCCGCCGTCCGTCGGGCACACGAAGATCGTCTCCCTCCCACTTTCGGTATACCTTCCTTTGGTCGCTCTGGAAAAGGCGATTCTGCTGGTATCGGTCCACACGCTTTCTGTAGCGGCGAATACGGCTTGCCCATGCATAGACTTTCTGCTTTAAGTTCCGTTATTATTATTATTATTATTTATTAATTATTTATTCATCATCATCATCAGCCTATGCTCGTCCACTGCTGGAGACAGGCCTCTCTCCCACGGCTGGCACGCCACTGAGCACGATCCTATATACTATTATTTACTAAAGTATACTTAGATATTGTTGCAGTAGGGTCAGTATGGCAGATCCCGCGGGCCCCTGATTCATGGTTCAGCAAAAAGCGGCGTCTTCTCGGAAGAGCACTTGGTCGTGATTGAATATTTCGTTTTGGTCCTCTCGTGTTTTGGACTAGTCTATACGCTAAGGCAGAGGCGCTGCTTACGCTGTCATGCTATTTAAAAGCTTTGCGTACAGAAACATACAGCACAATGGTTTAATGAATAACACATTATTATGTGTTATTCATTAATTAAGAAGAGATCGTCTTTGCTATCCATACTTAATATTATAAATGCTAAAGAGTGTCTGCCTGTCTGTCTATCTGTCTGTCTTTCTGTCTGTCTGTTACCTCTTCACGCTTGAACCGCTGAACCGATTTAGATCCGCGCGATCTCGCCAACTGTTACATAAACCAGTTATGGTTTTTAACAGTGGCTAATAATGTTAAAAATGTAGAAATCTATTATATGAGTAAATAAATTTAAAAAAAAAGATGAAATTTAGTATACACCGTGAAATTTTAGTGGTTGTTTTCCCGACACGAGGTGATTTAGTATCGATTGTACAATCGATTTATAATTACTATTTTGACTAGAGTCAAAAATCCAATTGTGAAAAACGAATGTCGAAAATGACCGCAAACCAATAGTAACGCTTCGTTGGTACCTAACCTATCGTACGATCGTACGCTACTTGTACCAACGAAGCGTTACTATTGGTTTGCGGTCATTTTCGACTTTCGTTTTTCACAATTGGATTTTTGACTCTAGTCAAAATAGTAATTATAAATCGATTGTACAATCGATACTAAATCACCTCGTTTCGGGAAAACAACCAATAAAATTTCACGGTGTAGATATAGTTTGAGACACTGGAAAGGATATAGGATAGTTTTTATCTCGGAAAATTGCATAGTTCCCGCGGGATAGCGATAAACGAATTCTTTGCAGACGGAATCGCGGGAAACAGTCAGTTCTCCATATTCCTTATTAGACAGACAGACACACACACACACACATAGCGGTCAACTTATAACACCCAGGATACCTTTTTAACACCCTCTTTTTGTGTCGGGGGTTAAAAAGGTATCCTGTCACCCGGAAAATAACGGTTACGTTAGTTACAGTAGGTACTCCGAGGATAAGCCCTGGTTGAGTTCGAAACGCGTCAGTGTAGTTTGGTGGTGGTGATAGTTGGGTTTGTGTTATTTGTGTGTGTTCGTACAGTGTGGACTGTGGAGGTGGAGGAACTGCATGAACGGATTGGGGTCATTGAACTTATTAGAGATAAAATGGTACAACACAATCCAATGATGAGGTCGTAGATTTTATATACTTTAAGAATCGTATGCAATTTTATTAATATCAAAACACTTACCCTAAAACGCTTACAGCATCGAATAATTAAACAATGCCTATGAAATACGCAGTTTATAATGACACTCAAAATAGCTGACGGTTTTTAATCGCCAAAAACAAGTTACATGATCCGATTAAAATTGCATTTTTTCAAACACCTGACATATACTAAAAGTATGTACATATACACCGTGAAATTTTAGTGGTTGTTTTCCCGAAACGAGGTGATTTAGTTTCGATTGTACAATCGATTTATAATTACTATTTTGACTAGAGTCAAAAATCCAATTCTGAAAAACGAAAGTCGAAAATGACCGCAAACCAATAGTAACGCTTCGTTGGTACAAGTAGCGTACGATCGTGCGATAGGTTAGGTACCAACGAAGCGTTACTATTGGTTTGCGGTCATTTTTGACTTTCGTTTTTCACAATTGGATTTTTGACTCTAGTCAAAATAGTAATTATAAATCGATTGTACAATCGATACTAAATCACCTCGTTTCGGGAAAACAACCACTAAAATTTTACGGTGTATAAGCGTTTTGTTATGTTACATGAACGGAAAAAAATATTAATCGATCATTTGATGTAACATATTACCTATGCCATTTGTACTAGTGTCAAAAATATACGAAAATCGATGTCATCACAATATTCATATCGAATGCAGGTAGAACGATAATTGAGATGGCATTGACAAATTTTCCTGTTAAGTTAAATTAAATACCAATTACACTTAATTAAGAAATAAACATCCATAACTATTGCACGTAAACAATATTTACCTCGACGGCAGTGGCCGTAGTCAAAAATCACGAAAGTTTAAAACAGTACAAACATACATCCGTCTATTGCCGTTCATTACACCAATAATAATACCAATTTAAAAAAAGCCGTGATGGCCTAGGGTTTGACTTATGCCCTCTCAAGCAGAGGTTCATGGGTTCGACCCCGGTCTCGCACATCTGAGTTTACGTGAGAAATTACATTTGAGATTTACCATGAGCTTTACGGTGAAGAAAAACACCGTGAGGATACCTGCGAAGAAATTCAATGATGTGTGTAAAGTTCCCAATCCGAACTGGGCCCGCGCAGAAAAGGAGCCCTCCATAAATTACGTCACAAATTTAGGAAGGGGGGGGGGGGGTCAAGCGATCTGTGACAAGAAAGAACAAAATAATTGCAATTTTCACAGTAATAAGTGTGACAAGGGGTGGAGGAGTCCAAATTGATCAAATTGGTGTGACGTAATTTATGGATGGCCCCAAATACAGCCCAAGCCCTCTTTTTCTGAGAGGATATCTGTGCCCTGCAGTGGAACGTATAAGCTGGGATGATGATAATGATATCATTGTATCTCTGACTTCGACAGCAGTACCACTACCATGAGTTTACAGTGACGGTACTCGATAGCGACTGCGTAAATGATTTGTATGGAGTCTCCAAATCCATATTATGGTAGTGGTACAGGTCTTTTCCAATGAACCCGCAATATTTCAGGTGTTCGGTAACTTGACTGAACATGTTTTACAGGGTTTGCGATTGAGGTTGACCAATGTTTTTGTACAACGATGTTCAATGTGTATTTAAAAAAAAACATATAATCGAATTGATAACCACCTTTTTTGAAGTCGGTTAAAAATAGACATTCTACCATGATTACCATGATTACTTCCTTGGCGTAATTTGTTGCGGTTTAATGGTTCTGATACGATTAAACTCATCAAGTGTTGCCATACATACTTCCGGTTTGTATACCTATCTAGGTTTTGTTGCGAACTACATTTTCCGCTGGCGTTCGTGTCATTTATTTATTTATTTATTTACTTATTTATTTATTTTTAAAATTGCATACATGTAGTACAATATTCAGCTGGTAGGATAAATTAAATTAAGATCGTACATGCTACCCATGTAGGGCGTTGCAATGACTTAAAATCTAAAATGTGGGTAAGCATAATATTATCGTTGCATGCAGATCATTAAATTCTTGAATAAATTACATTGCATAGAATAATAAAATTTGTCATCACAATGTGTTGTTTGTTTTTTTTTGTGTTTAGTTTTTAAATGGGTCCCACTGAAAAACAGCGTTGCGGCTTGCCGCAACATTATGCTGAGTGGAGCCCAATTTATACTATTCGATGATTTTTATTTGTATCTTTTCCTGTCAACTGTATTTCCTGTGTATCGAATATGTGTAAATAAACATCTCTCTCGCTCTCTCTCTCTCTCTCTCTCTCATTACCCTCCCAGTGTTGCTTAGTTAGTTAGACATCGATAAACTAGTAAAAAGGCATATAAAAAGAGACGGACAGTCTTATAAACATAGACATTCCTGCACGGCCATTAATCCAGAATATTTAATCACTCGTAAAAAAACTGATAAAACAGTGTAAGCGCGAACAAAACTCATTCGTATGTAACCAATTATCGATAGTTAACAAAACGATGTCGAAAGATTTTTATGACATTTTTATCTTGTACGAAGTCGTTAAATAACTGGGCAGATACGAGTAATGTACTCGCCATATCTGTTCGCTGTACATAAGTTTTATGGTTGTTGTAAACCTGACTTCGTTTTCTGCTCTAAATAGTCTCTGGCTTTGATGGAGTGCAGTTTTGCCATTTATAATCTTTCACCAATTTAATGTATTGACTAGAGTGAACAATTTAAAAAGCATTAGTTTACAGGGTGAATGAATGAATGAATGAATGATGGGTGGTGGGTGGGTGGATGAATTATTAATCTTCCACAAAACATTTTTTTTTTTTATCTGTATATGTATAACCCTGAAAATTTGTTTTCGCAGTCTTTCTGCAGGATGCTGTCTCTATAAAAGCATGATGATATAACTTACGTTATTACATTTACTGTTAGGGTGAGGGCACACGAGTGTAATTTTGTGAGTCGTGAGCGGCAGAATGTCGGTTCGCGCCATACAATATGCGGGCCATCACGTGACACAATGTATGGCGCAACCGAAATTCTGCTTCTCACAACTCACAAAATTACGCTCGTGTGGCCTCGCCCTTATATCATAAATATGTATTGTACTTCATGGAAGAGTTTCTAATAGATGTTTTTAAAGAAGCTTTTTAAATTTACTTTTGTCAGGTTCTAGGTGCCCAACACGTGAAGTGATTCTGCAGCTGTAGTAAGAAACAGACTGAAAGTAAATTATTTAAACTAAAAATATAAGCAATCTTTGAATTAAAAATACCGTGAGTGAGTACGTATTAGCAGTCAAGGTATGCCTGAAATGTTTCAAACTAATCTGTGGCGACGTCGAGAAACCGAGCTGCAAGAGTGCTGGCTGGCGCGCAGTGCTCGAATGGCTTTCCGTCCAAAGCAACCCTGAGAAAGAACCACGGTTTGGTTCGAAACATGTCAAATATTTTAGTAATATGAACAATGTCTAATGGAAACAGTTTTAATATAAAGCGAGTAAATTTCGATTAAGTCCATCAAAGCTCAGCCCAAACCCTTGGACCTAGAAACGGGAAATTTTGTATAGAAGTGCTTCCTCGGAGACGGAGATGTGAGCGTATGCTAGTGCAGGGGTTTCTTAACTGTACCCAGGCTAAAGTAAACAGTACAGACACACGCAAGTCCTGTTAGGTATTTTCTTTTTAACGGCAGAAACGCAGCAGAGTTAGAGAAATCCAAACCCTGTTCTTTTTTACATAAAACTGACCCGTGATTGACCACTGTCTCACCAGTACGCTTAGTATAAGTTTTCCTTCACTTCAATACTTCTCGATCGCGTTTACGTAAAAAATTCAATTCTATGGAAACATAGACGCGCGCGTGCGGAGGCGCTGTCCATGTTTCCCTAGTAATTGAATTTTTTACGTAAACGCGATCGAGAAGTATTGAAGTGAAGGAAAACTTCTACTAATCGTACTGACGAAAAGTGGAGATGAGGCCAAAGGTGTACCTCACTGGTTCAGTAACAGCTGAATGTAATCAAATAAATGTTGCGTGCTTGATTTCTTTTAAAATTCAATTCACATTAAAACAACCTATCAAAAGTATCAACCCAGTTGGTAACCGTACACTAGCTGAAATCAAATACACTTACGTAAATTAATGTAGGTAATCGAGACCGAAGTAGGTTTTTACAATAACAATACAATTTGTAATATAAATAAGTGCTACAAAACGCCACTAAAGGATATCCGGTGTGAATCGGTCCCACGCCCGCATTAGCTTTTTTTTTAAGCTACTGTGACAATAGTTTAACACTTGTAAACCTTAAACTTAAAAAAAGCATAAAAAACTTAAAAAGGATCAAGCGGAAATAGATATTATCGGGTTATACTGATCAAATCATAGATCACTTAAGCGACGGACAAAAAACGTATCAAATTATCTTGTTACTTCCGTTCTTTAAAGTAATACCAGTTATAATGCCCATCATCTATTCAGGAATCGGGTAAAAGTATACATTATAAATCCTCTCGTTGAATTATTCAACGTAATTTATAATTTATTGAAAGACTAGCTTTTGCCCGCGACTTCGTACGCGAAGACAATAACGTTAGTTGTTTGGATGAAATTTGGCACACAGGTAGTTTAATAGGATAATGCCAGGAAAATGCGAAGTTCCTGCGGAATAGGAATAAGTGAATTATAATTCAGGGTCGTGGGTTTGTGCCCGGGCTTGCACCTCTTAGTTTTTCCTAATTCGTGTGCTAAATTACGTTTGAAGTTTACCATGAGCTTCACAGTGAAGGAAAACATCGCGAGGAAAGCTGCAGCTGAAGAATTTCAATGGTGTGTGTGAAGTTCCCAAATCGCACTGGGCCCGCGTGGGAACTACAGCCCAAGTCCCCAAGCCTGTGCCTGATTGAAACAGGCTTATTTTATCCTAAGAAAGTGCAAAGTAAACTTCCCACGGGGTAGAAATAACTGTTCTGACCTATTTTGAAAATCAGAGCCAGTGTAAGTAGCTTTTTATTGGTGATTTTTTTTAGTCAGGCCCTAAGTTTAACTCACTTATTTCTATCCCGTGGGCATTTTGCATTGTCCCGTAGAAAAGGAGCCTATGTCAATCAGGGATACCGTAGCTTACTATTAGTGAAAGAAATTTTTAAATCAACCCCTAATTTGGTTTGACTTACTTTTATCCCGCGGGATTTTTTCATTTTCCCAAAGAAGAGTAGTCTATACCGATCAGGAATAGTGTAGATTTCTATTGGTGAAAGAATTTTTAAAATCAGCCCTGAAGTTGAATTCAGTTTTTTCTATCCCGTGGGAATTTTACATTTTCCCGATGAAAAAGTAGCCTGTGCCAATCGGGAATAGTCATATCATTATCAAATGAAAGAATTTTTAAAATTATTGTCGAAATTGAATTTACTTATTTCTATCCCGCGGGAACTTTTTATATTTCCGTAAAAAAGTACCCTATGTCAATCAGAGATACTGTAACTTACTATTCGTGCAAGAAAATTTTAAAATCAACCCCGAAGTTGAATTCACTTATTTCTATCCCGCGGGAATTTTAAATTTTCTCAAAATAGAGTAGACTATACAAATCAAGGATAGTGTTGCTTTCTAATTGGTGAATTTTTAAAATCAGCTCCGAAGTTGATTTTAGTTTTTTCTATCCCGTGGGGATTTTGTATTTTCCCGAAAAAAAGTAGTCTTTGTCAATCAGGGATACTCATATCACAAAATATGTAAGAATTTTAAAAATCAGCCTCGAAATTTAATTTATATATTTCTATCCCGTGGGAATTTCGCATTTTCCCGGATAAAAAGTAACCTGGGCCAATCAAGGATCGTGTAGCTTTCTAATTCTGAAAGAATTTTTAAAATCGGCTCAATAGTTTCAGAGATTCCGCTACAAACAAATAAACAAAGAAAGTTTAGATATTTCCCTATCCCGAGGGAATTTCGAAAAATCCTTCCTTAGTGCACCTCTACAATACTCAAGGTACATGTATGCCAAATTTCAAGTCTCTAGCACCAGTAGTTTAGGTTATGCGTTGTCTGTCAGTCAGTCAGTCAGTCATTCAGTCAGTCATTCAGTCACGGTACTGTTTTATAGGTATAGATCGCTCGATCAGCTGGTGCTTTTTAGGCAATTATCCGTTTATTCAAAAAACGCTTTAGTTGTGAAGTATGTAAACAAAAATGAAGAAGCCGTTAAATATAACTGTGTACAAGCTAGGATAGCATTAAGTTTGAAATGAAAGCATAAATAGCAATTTGGCTTAAGTCCCCCAAAAGAAATACTCCTTAAAACTATGTTTTGCAAAAGTCAAATTTTTCATCTGTGTCCTTGACGCCCCCAACTTAGTGACAATGCAGTTTTCCGAGAAAGAGATTCGTCTCAAATTCACAAAGTCGTTTAAAACGGGAGATGAAAAAAAGGTCTTTCAAATAGCCCTTAGCCGAAGCTCGATTAGTAATGATTTTGTCTAATGCTGGACGCGGACAAAGAGATTGCACAAACGTTTAGAAATTTCACCGAAAACCGGACGTTTCCGGATATCATTTGTTCACGTTCATCTAACGTCGATTGTATAAACATTAATGCCGACGATGACCACAAAAGGACTTCCGTTGCCTAACAAAATACTGGGATAAACGCGGTTGTGACCACATGTTGTGGTAGGACCGCATTGTTGTTATTGTCGGGGATTAGGTGTGAAATCTTGTTTCCATTCCATTTAGGGCGTCACAATTCGAAAATTATAGCTTCTTCTGAAGAGACCTTATGATAATATAGTGATGTTTTCACAGTTTCGAAATTTATTACCACAAAATTTGATTAGAAAATCTGTATACGTTTCAAGAAACGATACGAAACTCGGTCAAGGTTAGGAACTCAAACTAAATAAGGAATAATTATATCCTCTCTTACAAAAGAAACAAATTCTTCGGCATAGCATCAAGGCGTCATGAAAGCGGACACATCTAAAATGCATCAAACTGGTTCCGATAACAACTGTGTCTGGCTCACGCTGCAGCGGCCCTTTCCAACTTTCACACGGCCAGCACATGTACGCCTTACTCAACGGATGTCGTCGCAATTACGAACCGCCGCGATTATTATTGCACGGTATTGTACGGCCAAATTACAGCATCTCGGCTTCCCATCCGGTCTGTCGTGTCGTCCATGCGCTCAAATACCGACCTAGTAGCTACGGCGATAACTTTTAAAGTGTCATGGTAATAAATCGCAAGTAACACGGCCATTTGAGATAGCGCGCGAGCTCTTCAGGATGTAGAGAAAACGAGGTAGGTCGAATTCGACTGGCTAATAAGGGATGGACAGATCGCAGGTATGGCATCGTACAATTAAACGTAGGACAATAGTGTCGCATCTCACGGACACCTGCGGCGGCGGCGCAAAGGCTAAGGTATGATTTATGAAATCGAATGTAATTTTTACCATTGCAATGTGCACCGGAGAGAATCTCTCTTTTCGCCGCACAATAGCGTGTTCGAACTAGTTTCTGGATGCAATGAATCCAGCCGACTGTGAGGACGCGAGATTTTGTTTTCGTCCCTCGGCTGCGGAGCTAAGAATGCAGCATTGTTCGCGGTGAATGCCGTAAATTTTGCAAAATTATCTTTTGAAGTTTGACGACGGGTTTTTGAAAAAAAAAAAAGTTTGCGCAAAAATTTTCTTTGACAATGACGGCAGATGCATTAAGCTAGGTACAATGGGTGGTAATTATCTGATACAGATAGCGGCCGCTACTTTACCGGGTATCTTTCAAGATAATCTATTAGGACTCAAAGAAACGTGGCAAATACTGGCCGCTGTATATCCAAGCATGGGTTAGAGAACTTGAGTACGAAGCTTGAAGTCCCGGGTTCGATCCCCGATTGGAGCAGATATTTTTATGACAAATACGATACATTGTGCTCGAGTATTGAATGTTTAGTATATAATTAAGCATGTATATAATTATGCAATTTTGATTACTTTATGACTAGCTCAATAAGTATCAATCGTCTTACGATATTTTTTATTTTTACAGGCACTTGTCGCTAAACAATGACAGTTGATACATAGTTTGTACATGTATCCGGTATGGTTGTCTGGAAGAGATTGCTTTTGAGCGATAAGACCGCCTATTGTCTGCCTGTTTTTCTTTTTATTATTATGAATATTTTTTTCTGTATTTTTTTGGTGATCAATAAAGAATATTTGTATTGTATTGTATTGTATTGTTGATAAAAGTTCGTGTTTTTGAGATCGAATTGTTATGTATATTGGGGCGAAGTATTCAAATCTACAGTGTTAGTTTGATATAGAGTAATTTTATGCAGCTCGAACTTTTTGAGAGGCGGTTAAATTGTAAACGACCGCAGTCAAAGATTAGGTTGTTGCGGATGAAATTATTAAGAAAGCCATACCCACGAAAATCTTTGAATGAAATTGCAGACGTGATGATGAGAACCACTTAACTTTTTACCACCCATTGCGAAAACCAATCTCCGGCAAAAGGTCAACGGCTAAAAGTTGTATTTGGCTGTTTTCACGTTGAAAATGTTGAAAATGTAGTTACTGAAGCACTGCCGTTCAAAGCAACCGACACGGATCTTGACAACAACATATACATTGCTTTACACTTTCGTGATTTTCATTCATTGCAACTATAACTCTAGGAAC
Organism: Archips crataeganus; assembly: GCA_947859365.1. Taxonomy (NCBI): domain Eukaryota; kingdom Metazoa; phylum Arthropoda; class Insecta; order Lepidoptera; family Tortricidae; genus Archips; species Archips crataeganus. Next base: position 17,882,161 of record OX402058.1, read on the forward strand.
TTAATCACGCAAAATCTATCTATCTATCCATATAAATAAAAATATATCGCCAAATGTGTTGCTAAGCGCAAAACTCAAGAACCACTGTACCACAGAATAGGTTTCTAAATATAAGAAACAAAAACTTCAGCGAGGACGAAGCCGCGGGCATTAGCTAGTATTTAATACAAATTAACGCTTCCGAACAAAATTCACAAAAAGCAAAATGTAAACAATGGCAAAATGTACAATACGCAAATGAAATGAAACTCGCGGAACGTACGAAAAGCAAAAAGTATCTACATTAACAAAATGTACAAATCGGAAAACGAATAGGTAAAGAAATAGTTTATTTACATTATTATTATTTGCATTGTTCTTTTGTTAATTTCATAGTGTTGTACCTGTTGGCGAACCAACAAAATAAGTAAATATTTTTTGTCCGATTTGTACATTTTGCTTTTTGTACGTTCAGCGTGTTTCACATTATGCGTTGTTTACATTTTGCGTATTGTAAATTTTGCCATTGGTTACATTTTGCGTATTGTGATATTTTGCGTGTTGTGCGTTTTGCTCCGAAGCGGTCAGAAATACGTCCGTCTATTAGATTTACTGTCATTAAGTACAAATGGAAAATCGTCCGCTTGAATTGACCATTTTAATCATTAATTGATTTGGTAGTAATTTCTTTCAGCCTATATCAATTTTGTCAATTTTACTAGGGGCATAATATTGTCGAAATGACTTAATTAAAATTGTATTTTTTTCTTATTTGACGTATATTTTCGAGTGGACAATTTACCATTTGTACTAAATGACAGTAAATCGTCTATTATTATGTAATCTTTAAATATTGTTGCCGTCCTGGTGAACGGAACACCCGAGGCTTCATAACACCCGTAACCCCAGCGCGTTGGCAAATGTCGTCCGCTAACCCCGTGAGTCAGCGAGACGCACAGTTTAACGCTAAACAGTAGTTTAACAGAAAAAACCGCTCGAATAGCCATGCGTGTGACACGTGCCGTTTTGAGTCGTAGGTAAGGCCTTTGGGGCGGTATTAAGTTACTTTTCAGCCCGTTGAAATTTGAGAGTCTTCAGAAATGGATTTAAAAAAATTCTAAGTGCGTTCAAACTGTTCGTTATGCGCCTATTTTTTTACTTCGACTTTATTTATACTTTGACGACATTATAGGAATACAAGACATTTAAAAAAAATGATTTTAAGTTGACGACTCTCTTGAGACCTTTCGTGAGGACTGAGGAAACCAGCTACACATCTGCGAAGAAAAAGAAGAATGTGTGTGAAGTTCCCAATCCAAACTGGGCCGACTGGGAAAACTGAGCTGGGCGAGGGATCCCGATCCTTTGCTTGCACTCATTGGCCCACACGCTTAGGGGGAGGTCAAGGTTTCCCGACTTCCCCCTCTCTGGCGCGGCCAGCGGATGCTGTGGTGTCTTTCTACGCTCCCATCAACTCCCATGGCATCCGCAAATGGCAAGAGACGGAAAACCAGTGGGTTTTTAGTGGGTAGGCCTCCCCCCCCTCATCCCACTAGGGAAGAAGGTTGCGGGGCAGAAGAGTCCCACATAACTTCCGCGCCGTCCCCACGGGCGGTTGTATGCGTAACGCATTTTCCCACCGGAAAAAAAAATGGTCACAAAACTAAATACATAAGGCTTTTTAGCCTTGCGCTTTCAGCTCGCGTGACTTATCTGTTCCTCTCAACATTCCGCGTCACGACACAGCACGTCAGACAGATGTGTGGTCCTAGATCTAGTTGTACTACTGCCTACAGCATCCTGTGGACAAGTCGCCGGTGACCCGATTCGCACGGCGGCTTAGCGACCGGCTACATGACGCGGTATTCGTTAACACAATTATTCAAATTGGTTTAACTCTGTCTGGGCTTGCGCTGACTTCCTTATGTAATTCGGAAGAAGGTTAGGTGAAAGAAACGTTCAATAATGGACACTAGAAATTGTAACTGAGAGTCGATGTCCACCTTTGAAAAATGAAGATCTTTTAAATATAGATTTGAAACCAGTTCAAAAACGTTTGGACTTCTTTCATACGGCGAGAGTATCTACGTAATTTTTTTTGGAAAGGCTGTATGCTCGTTTTGCTCTAAAAATAAACTAGCTTAGAGTTTGAAACGCGTTAGCATTTCGTGCGGTGCTTGTTGGTCAAAGTCAAAAACCTTTATTCAATTTAGGCACCTATGAATCACGAAGAATCCACCACCGAACCGAAAACACCTGTGTTGAGAAGAATCCCACAAGAACTTCAACAAGGTATACTACTTTTTGCTCTCTGTGATGTAGGTATGTGTTGATTAGTGGTTAGAAAACATGTCTGAAGCTTGAGGTACCGGGTTCAATCTCCTGTCGGAGCAGATATTTGGAATGTTTGTTCTCGAGTCTCGGGCGTTGAACATGTATTATATATCTATATAAGTCATAAGTATGTTTACCTAGTACCCATAACATAAACCGTGCTCAGTTTGGGACTTGGTCAATTGGTGTCAATTGTCTCATGATATTTATTGGATATGGAAGTGGAAAAAGGCGATTTAGCATTTAAGTAGCAAACAAAAAGTCGAGTTTGCTTCTATCATGGTCATCAGAAACTGAGCTATGTAAGCCCGATGCAGCGACGTCCGGTCTGAGCAGATGCCGCGTTGGCCTTGCGTCTGCGCCTGCGAGCACGCAGACCGGCATTCCTATCCCTGCTTATTCATATATAGCAGCGCCCAGTTGTACTTAGGTAAAAAAACTTACTTGCACTATGGAAAACATGAGGAATTATGTAAGTATTTCATACTAAATACAAACTGAAATATGGATGCACAGAAAAAAACCCACAAAAAAGACCAGCGCTGGAAATCGAACCCAGATCCTCAGCATTCCGTGCCGCGTGCCATTCCCCTACACCACCACTGGTCAGGAGTTTAGACACGAATTTTTCCCATACATCCATATCTCAATCCGTTAGATAATCACTTAATTATATAGCAGTGATACAGCGCCATCTATGTTATACCCTCATCCAGAGACTTCAACGCTCCTTCGGAACTATCCGCTCATGTAAGGTAGGTTTTTACGAAATAGGGTGATTAGGGTGGCGAGCAAGTGAGTCATCTAATGCTAAGTGAGAGTGCAGATGTCAGCAAAGGCTAAGATAAAATACCTCAAGTGCCAGTAATTTCACCGGCTGTCTACTGTCCCTCCACGCCGGAACATAGCAGTGCTTGCACTCCTACTTGGCTGCATAATAAGTGATCAAACGAACTTACCTGTGATGTTCGATCATTATTATACGAAGTGCTTCGTTCGAAGATATATGTTTACCATGCAGCTTCTTGACGTCACTCGGCAACTGAACGCAATTTTAGAGCCCAATCCTAAAAAAAAAACTAAACGCACCATGTATTGTTTCTGGCAACTCATGTCATGTGTCATTCTGTTTAGAGTTAAAATTAACCGTATATCAACTTAACTATGGGTTGGGTGGGTAGGGAACATATATCTTCGAACGAAGCACTTCGTATAATAATGATCGAACATCACAGGTAAGTTCGTTTGATCACTTATTATACTGCATGCTTCGTTCTCGATATATGTTTACCATGCAGATGTTCAGAGAAGTATAGTTAAGTTGAGATTGTCACATTAACAATAAATGTTTGAATTTATTTTAGAAATTGTTTATTAAAATAAGAACAAAATTAAACACTGTTACTTCTTAACCTGAGATCTTATTTATAACATCACAGTTTGAACTTAATTAGTCTTGGGACTTCCCCAAAATATATGCAATAACATGTAGAAACTATCTATGATCTACATCCATCCATTAATATTTATTATATTATTTTATAATTAATGCAACATCCATAGAGTATCCTTCAATGAATACTATACTTAATAATTTTATTTAAAACATTAGTTTATGCTACTGGTAAGTTCTGTACCTAGGACGGCGCAAGCAAATTCACCAGGTGTGTCAATAATTGGTCTATTATAAAATTTTGCAAAAGTTGATGAATTCTGGGTCCAACCTGCAGTCTTCCTAATCACATCCAATGAAATACCTTTAAATTGGGCCGTGGAAGTAGCGGCGTGGCGTGTGCTATGTCCAGAAAATATAGTTGTATCTATACCACAAGTAAATAAAACCCCTTTTATCCAACGACCAATAGTAGAGGCAGAAATCGGTTTATGTGGTTTGCCTATTGATATTAACAAAAGGTTGTGATTTCCCCTTAAATTTTGAGTAAAGTTTATATAATCACATAAAGTTTTAGCAGGGCAAATTTCTGGCTTTTCAAAATAGGGTAAATAGAGATTAGGTTGGCTGCGGCCTGGACCAGATGTTTTGATTATATCAGTTATAATTATGCTTACTCCGTTATTAGACATTTGTATATTACTCAATTTTATAAGTGATAATGTCTGAGCCCGCTGTGCGGTGCTTAATGCAAGTAACATTACTAGCTTTTTCGTAATCTGATCTAAATTTAAGGACATATTTGGGGTCCAATCTTGTAATATGGCAAGTACTTTATTTGGATCCCATGTTGATTGATATTTTGCCAAAGGAGGTTTAGTTTTATAGAATCCTTTAAATAGCCGCTTAATGCGATCATCACTCCCAATTTTAGAGCCTATAATTAAGGAAAGAGCTGACTTGTGGGAATTTAAAGAACCATAGGAAGCTCCAGAATTAAACTGTTTTGTTAGAAAAAACATTATCATAGGTACAGATGGTTTATATATATCTATATTATGTTCTTGGCAAAACACCCACCAAATTTTATAAGAAGTATTGTACTGTTTTAAAGTGGAATCAGAAAGAGATGCAAACATTACTTCTATTGATGCTGGAGGGATGGCTCGTTTCAGCCAGGCCTGCCTGATAATATCCCGGCAATTAGTGTAAGCTGGCTGTGTAGGGGGTGGCTGGCCCTGAAAGGAGAATGTAGTAAGTATTTTTTGGGCTCAAAGAATATTAACTCTGATATGAGCAATGTACGCATCAACGGATACCAGGCCTGTGAAGGCCAGTATGGCATTACTAGAATACCAATCGCCTTATCATTTCTAATTTTTTGTATACATTTTAAGATCAAGCTAAAGGGAGGAAATGCATAAAAGAAATGACTAGTCCAAGAGATTGTAAAAGCATCTATGTTGCTTGCATCTGGATCTGGTTTCCATGATATGTAAGTAGGGCATTTAGCATTAGCCCGGGATGCAAATAAGTCAATATCAGGAGTTCCAAACTTGTTTACAATTTTTTGATATGCTGCGGTATTCAATTCCCATTCAGTATCTGGATTTATCTTGCGAGATTCTTTATCTGCTTCTTTGTTTTCAGAGGATTTTATATAAGATGCATATAGCCATATTCCTCTTTCTTCACACCACTGCCATATTGATCTGGCTAGATTATTTAAATGTGGGAATTGAATGCCGCCCATTCTATTAATATATGCTATGGCTGTTTTATTATCAACACGTAACAAGATGTGTAACTGTTGTTTATTTTTAACAAAATATTTTAATGCCAAGAATATAGCAAGTAGTTCTAGGAAGTTTATATGATAAGATTTCTCATCCTCCTTCCAAAATCCATTTGCCTTTATTTTGTTACAGACAGCACCCCACCCAGTCCGTGAAGCATCAGTAAATATCTCCAGATCAAATTTATGATATGCTATACTTCTATATGTAGTACTGATATTATTAAGCCACCAGGCCAAATCCAATTTAGTATCGGGGTGTAATGTCATAATTGTATCATAATTACCCATGTTTTTAGTTAAGTACATAAACTTGTGGTGCTCTAGGAGCTTAGTATAAAGCCAGCCATATGTAGTAGCAGGGCATGCTGCAATTAATGTGCCAATTAATTTAGCAAAGTCGCGAATAAGGCATTTATTGAGTTTTAAATAATACTGTACTGATTTTTGAATGTTAAATTTTTTATCTATAGGCAACTGTAGTGTCATATTTCTGGTATCAAAGATGAATCCTAAAAATTGGCAGCATTGTGTGGGTTGAATGATACTTTTATCAAAATTTATCACAAAACCAAGACACTCTAATAGAGAAATTGTTTTCTGTACATTGTCTAAACAATCTTGATAATTAGACCCTATACACAATATGTCATCCAGATATTGGACAGATTTGCATCCTTTTTCCCGTAGATGTGTTACCACTACTTTCATAAGTTTTGTAAAAACATAAGGCGCTGAACTTAAACCATATGGAAGAGCAGTAAATTCATATAGTTTATCATAGTGAAATCGCAAATATTTCCTATGTTGTGGTTTGATGTTCACAAGTAAATAGGATTCCTTTATGTCAATCTTTGCCATATAATCACCAGGAGAAAGAAGGTTCATTGCAGTTCTATAGTCTTCCATTTTGAAATGGGAATCTTTAACAAATTTATTGAATAATTTTAAATTTAAAATGAACCTTTTACCGCCATTTGGTTTGGGTACAAGAAATATTTTTGATATAAACTGGCCAGTACAGGGTGTGCAAGGAGAAACTGCACCTATTGTGAGTAGGTTTTGGATGGCTGTCTGCATGTCGTCATACTGTCCATCAGAGCTATTGTGAGGTGGGCAGCAGGACCCAACCACAGAGTTTTGATAAGGCTCTGTTACTAATGGGATTGAATATCCCTTTATATATTCAAGTGTGGTTTTATCTTGACATATTTTTGTCCAACAGTTAAAGAAATGCGCCAATCTACCAGCATGACTCACCTCTACGGACGAGGAGCAGGTTGTTTGGGTGGAGGGACTCGGGGTTTCCTCGCAGTTGGTTGATACTGCTGGCCTTGGTATTTGCGTGGGTATGTTGAAGACTGTGTTCTCTTGTGTCCGCCCTTGGACATTGTCTTCTGATGGTTGAATCGAGGGGGACCATTGGGGTTTCCCTGACGGTTAGGGACAGGAACCACTTTTTTAATTGTTTTTCCACTTCTTTGGACACTTTGTAGAGCCTTAATTTTTTCAGTTAAATTTGTACCATATAAATATTCATCTCTTTCAACATCCTTGATAACATCAAGAAATTTTTTGTCCAGTACGGGAAAAACCAGATTTTTTCTGGATTTTGTTTGGGCATGGTGCAAGTCTGTTAGAACCCTGCCTGTCTCACTAAGCACCGATATAAGGTTCAGTCTGTCTACCTGGTCATTGTTTATCAAAGACGACAATGCGGTGCTCAAGATGGTCAACCCAATGCCTAGTTGGTTTTGCTCTTGTTCAATTTTCCTGTCTCTGTTTACTATATTGTCACTAATCGACGCCATGATTTCGGGATTTAATTTTGGTGCTTTCAGTAAGCTACAGTTTTCTGGCATTAATTTGTCTAGAAGTTTGTCTTTAGTTTCTTTTGGGAGACCGTTTTTTAGTATGGTCGACCAAATTCTAGCCAAGTCATTATTGATGGGTGGACCAAACGATGGTTTTTCTGGCATCAAGTCCCCTAGGGCCAGGAGCACGTCAGGACTCGTTGTAGGTTCCTCTGCAATTGACTCCACTGTGTCCACCGCACCTGGTGGTATTTGTGGTGAGAGAACATTTTCCGCTTCACCTGCTTCATGCATATTGTGAGCATAACCAATATAGTTTTCGTCGTCAGTTTGATCTGAAAATGACAAGTTCATCTTGTCAATTGATGTACAAAAAAGTACCAAAACTGCTTAAACTACACCACACGGATGATGTTTAAGAGCAAGAAGACAACGTCCGTATATCTCGTATACGCCCCGTGTCAAGTAATCGCGTCAGTGTATCACGTACACCACCCGCGTCCATGTATTTGAGGTTATGAAAATTTTTCAAGAGAATCCATGCGGTTTCGCTGAACCCAATACCCCGTAATCGCATCGAACATAGATTGATTCTGTAAATTTTGTATTAATGGAAAACAGGTATAATTAAATATTTTTACCTTGTAAAGATGTGTCCTCAGCTTCCGAGGAGGTAGCGGCCTGCTCCAGCCGCTTACGTTTTAAACTTTTTTCGATGTGTTTTAGTTTTTTAATATAATAATCCACGTCGTGTTTCTTTTTCGGCATTTTTGGAGTTAGTTGTAGCAAAATAACACAAATATTTAGTAAGAAATACGATGAGAATACGTTACCGTTGCCGCGCAAACGAAAAGAATGACACATGACATGAGTTGCCAGAAACAATACATGGTGCGTTTAGTTTTTTTTTTAGGATTGGGCTCTAAAATTGCGTTCAGTTGCCGAGTGACGTCAAGAAGCTGCATGGTAAACATATATCGAGAACGAAGCATGCAGTATAATAAGCAAGTTAGACCCTGTACAAGGCCTTTCAACCCGTTGGTATAGTATTTTGTATTATGTAATTGCGGGTGTATGATCGGAGGAGAACTTTGTAACTATACCTACAACAAACCAAACTGTTGCATAGAAAAATATGCTTAACTGTTTGACAACAGGGTTAAAATTAACTCGTACCAATGTTATTTGACCATAAATAGTTGAGCTAAAACCTTGTTATTAGTTTGACCTGCCATTATACTCTGATAAACGAAGTGATAAACCATTCGCTTACGACTAAAACTAAATGTAAACAGCTTGTCAACATCATCATAGCAATTTCGTGTGATTCCTTGACGTCAACTACTTGTCTACAAGCAAAAGTCGACTTTAGGATGGCGAATCTTTTCATTCCGCGGCTGTCCTCAGACGCCAACTTTCAAAACTTTATATTTTGATGCTTCCACCGGCGTCGTGTAAGTATTTTTTCTGTGACATTAAAATATAAATAATTGGTCAAGCTCGACGGCAATTTAGCGAAATGTCACGGCGTATCGACCGTTTATTATAACAGTACAGATCCGATATTAAATTCTACCATAATGAAGTCGTTAGCTGCGGTAATTTCCTTTTTAGGGTTCCGTAGAGGACTTATAGGAACATGGAACCGTTGTAGTTTCAACATATCCGTCTATTTGTTTGTCCGTCCGCATCTTAAATACTTTAGGGACTGTTAATACTAGAAAGCTTTAATTTTGCATGGGTCTATACATATATTTACCTATATATAGACGAAACAATAAAAAAAGACGAAATTTTTTTTTGTAAAGTACCTACCTACCGATAACTTGCCTAACGTAAAGAGTATGATTTTTCTCATCTGAACCCATACCTAGTGTGGGGTATCGTTAGAGAGGTCTTTTAAAAAAATTGGTTTGCTTTCCGACCATTTTTCAATTTAGGGATCCGTTTGCAACAAAATATTTAGCTCCCCCTTTCCTTTACAAATAAAAAAAAACCATAATAGTATACGAACGAATTCAAAAGGAAAACTACACAGCTTAACTAGTAGGCATTACAACTTAACGAGTAATAGTGGATCAAAAGCTTAAAATTGAATACCTGTCACACGTTGTACGGAACCCTGCGCGTGGCCCGACACATTGGCCAATTTTTTATAATTTTAACATCACCTGTCTTTATCATTTACCATTGGCACGAGAGAGATGATAAAGGAAGTATGCAGTAATTGTGAATAAACGAGGTTCAGTAGGAGTAAACCGCAGAACGCTCGCATTAATTGGATGCCGCGGTTTTTCGCGGTATCGTCGCCGAAACACGCTGACGGTCAGTATTTAAAAAAAGTAAATTCGCGTGCTGTCGACCGCAAAATGTTAACGAAATAATGCATTGTATTACACAAGCACCTAAAAAAAATACTGACTGCTATTTTAAAACTATCGTCATCGTTGCCATCAGCCGAAAAACGTCCACTGCTGGACGCGCAAGCCACGCAGAATAGACGTGGGACGGGCCCCAGTCGCGGCGCTCCTCGAATAAGTTTTCATACTAAATGTATAGAAGCGTCGCGATCCAAAGCACCAGAAAAAAACGGGGCGGACTGCGACGCGTCCCCGTCCCACGTCTCTTCTGCGTGGCTTGCGCCCTAGAATGCCAGAATGACTGCTCCTGCGCTGCTTGCTACTTGGATATCTACGATCTTCACCAGATCATCAGTCCTCCTTGTACTTCGCCTACCCACCCTGGCTGTGTCTTCCGGTATGTAGTCTGCCAATCAATAACAAATCCTACTAATATAATAAATGAGAACACACACGTACAGTGGTACAGTGTGGAGGTGGAGGAACTGCATGAAGACACATTTCTTGCATAAACGTATTTATCGTAAGGTCGCGGGTGAGCAAAGTAATTGTTTCAGTTCATTAATATGGACCTCCGCAAAGTATCGCCTGATTCAATAAATTATAAATGAGAAAGTTTGTGTAAATGATAGGATGTTTGGATTTTGTTAGTCATCACGCAATAACTATTGAATGAATTTGGATAGAACTTGGTGTACAGATAGACAAAAGTCTGAATTGAGAGATAGGTCCAAGAAATATTGAAGTAGGCATTTCGGCTTTCAAGATCACGTGTTAACTTCGTCTGCAATCAAAAGATGACGTTGCCCGAGCGAACTTTGTGCTTTGAAAATGTTACTGAACAAAGGTTCAGGCTAAACTCCAAGATTTTAAATGTTTCTCATAACATAAAGGTATTTCGAACGCGGGAGAAGCAAGTTACGATTATAAAATAGACGACGGAAATTCATCACATTTTAAAAATCGGATAGGACTCTTTGTCAAAATGATTATTACGGTTGCAAATGCCCCGAAGCAAATTTTATACGGTGAATCAATTTTTAAAATATATTTTCTTTCTAGTTTTCCCATTTCTTCTCTCTTTCGTGTATCCGGACGATTCCATTAATATATTAGACATTAAGCCGGGAGCGGCTAGCGGGCACAGCCGGGAAGCGCATAGACTAAGTTAATGCCCCTCTAATTGCCTAAGTGCTGGAACCGTGCTAAGGAAGACTTCACAGGACAGGAAACGTTTCCTCTAACTATAGAATTCTAGAGCAAACCGGTTTGTCAGTATACAATTTTGTTCGCATAGATTTTAAGTTCTCAAATACAGTCATAATAGCATTGTCGCTAGTGGCCAACTTTTTTAATTACAAAAATACCATTTACAAGTGGTAAAAAAAAACAAATTGCTGTCAAAATAATGAGCTACTACTTTATTCGTATTTCAAATCTTCATAATTTTCACAGGTGCGATTTCATTATTTGTATAGATTTCATAGATCAGCCCCCAGGAGAATTAAAACTATGTTCAACTGATAGTTTCAGAGTCTAGTTCAACATTTTACAAATTACAATTTTGAAGTTTATCTGTATTATTAAAATACGATCTAGATTTCCCTGCAGATGCGGGGTCAAGAGGAAACATTAGGAGCAATGAGTCAGGCGAGAACGTGATAAGAAGAACCCGTTCCGTTCGTCGTCTGAGTATAAATTAGATGCGTTTCCACCGGATATACAAGTTGATGTAATTTATACTTAAGGTTTCGACAGACAGCGGGCGTCGACGGGACACCGACGGGACGGTACAATCTGTATTGTACTACTTTAAATAGACGCCGTCAAAGGGCGTTGTTTGACGGCGTCTGTTTAAAGTAGTACATTACAGACTGTACGTCCCGTCGACGCCCGCTGTGTGTCGAATCCTTAAGTATTAAAAACCGGCCAAGAGCGTGTCGGACACGCCCAAGGTAGGGTTCCGTAGCCATTATGAAAAAATCAAGTAATATTTTTCTAAGGATTTCGTATGTGTACGTACGGAATCATTCAAGTTTAGGTATGTTTTATACCTTAGGCTACTATTTACTCTTAAACTACAAATAATTTCCAAGCAATCTTGGCCGCTATAATTTTCCTAGTAAATTTGATATATTTACTACCATTCTGAATTTTTTCAAAATTTTCCACCCAACAGTTTAGATTTTAGAGGGGGGGGGACGGCCGATTTTAATGAAAATTTTCACTTTAAAGTTGAATATTTCGCAAACAGATCACTGAATAGAAAAATCATGTTAACAACCCCACAATGGTTTTAAAAGACCTATCCAACGATACCCCACACTATAGGGTTAGCCGAGAAAAAAAAATCACCCCCACTTTACATCTATGGGAGGACCCTAAAAAATTTTTTTTTACTTTTTTTTCTTCAATCACTTTGTCGGCGTGACTGATATATATATTCATGCCAAATTACAGCTTTCTAGTACTAACAGTCTCTGAGCTTAGCCGCGGACAGACAGACAGACGGACAGACATGGCGAAACTATAAGGGTTCCTAGTTGACTACGGAACCCTAAAAACAGATAACGTTAACGAGAGATCGAGTTATTTATTAGTGGGATCAGAAATGAAAAGATCTGGAGGACCAATGCAGCAGTGCATTTAAGTGACTTCAAATTATAATACGTGAAAGATAGTACAATACACAAATATTCTTTATTGATCACCAAAACAGTACAGAAAAATACAATAACAATAAAAATTCACGCAGACAATAGGCTAAATTAAATTAGTGAGTTTTTGGGAAACGAAAGTAATCAAATGGCGAAGAAGTTATAAGCAAGTCCTTTTTGGCACAAAAACTAACGTGAGCTCAAGACAATAATACATATTCCCTTTAAAGCTCTAAACGCCCAGACAGCGCAGGCGTAGCGGTGCGGTGGCGGCGACGGTTGTAATATTCTAACTTGTATGAACGGTTGTGCGGTGCCGTACCGCGAACTCGATCATATACAAGTTAAAATATTACAACCGTCATCGCCACCGCACCGCAACGCCTCCGCTGTCTGTGCGTTTGGAGCTTAAAGCAAGACACCGGATTATTCACGTACCTATTAACAATTTCGGATCTGATCTATCTAAGGGCCTCCATACACGGAATGCTTAGAGCAGCCAGCTTCAAGCGGTCGCTGTTGGGTGATCTGCAGTTTCAATACAAAATTCAGACCTTTTCTAGTTAAAGTCGACTCCAACCGCAACACGACTGCTCTCGTGCCGTTGGGTCTTGACTGCTCTAAGCCCTCTATAGACCATCTAAGATTACCGCCGAAGGCTCGTAGATAGACCTAACATTAACAGTCGATTCGACGTAGGTACAATAAGTGAGTAATCCAGTAGCTTATAAATTAAAAATAATAGTGAAGACAGCGCTAGTAGAACGGGGACAAGGGTGGGGTAAGATTTTCTCTAGAAGTGGACATCTTGGACTATAACTTTAAAAAGAAAAACATGACGATGGTGTCCTCCTTGGTGTATCCGTTTAAAGTGATTTCAAATATATCAACGAATGATTTGAGGCACGATGAAGAGGGTATTTTTAGAAAAACCGTGTACAGTGTACCTACTGATATAATAAATAATTGTATTGTATCGTATAGTATGATGGATTAATTATCGTAGCAACTTAGTCCAAGAGTTGCGCATCAGAACTTGTCAGTGAAATCTGACAACAAAAAAGGTTTGTTTAATGATGCGGTGACATAAGTTTGATATTGTAAGTGGGTCAATCAACTTTTTTTTGTAAACGATTTTCTGCACTTTCTATGAAAACCGAAATAATTAAAAAACTGATTGTTTTTCCTTATTAAAAGTATACTTTTCAAAACCCTAGATTTTTGTAAACAATAATGGTATAATTGCCATATTTATTTTATTTTATTTAGCTTCTATTTCGTGGGTGACCCAGGGGACAATGTTGTCCCCGAAATTTGTATGAAAGTAGTGGTATTTCCCCTGGGTGACCGGATTTTTTCATAGAAATACTTATTTTTTTTGGTTTTCACATACGCACTATGATAAACAGTTTATCTAATTATTGCAAAATCATGGTTTCACTAACCAGAGATTACAGAGTTACTTGTAAAGGAGTAAATAGAAATTTACAAAAAAAAGTTGATTGACCCAAGTACCAACCGGTGAAAATTATATCTGACATAATATAACGCAATCATCGCGTCGCATAAATCAGGAACTTCCTGTAAGAGACAAAAACTTGATGACTTTTTAATTTATTTGGGATCTGTCGACGGGACGGCCTAATGACGAAAAACGAGAAAAAAGCCAAATAACGGTATTTCAGGCATGGAACGGGAATAAAAAGTCAACACGGAGCAAAAAATAACTCAAAAACTTATCTATACTGAAAGGGTTTCGAAATTCGAACGGTCTGCGATTTAAAAATTATTTAGAGTAAGCAAAATTTTTAAATGCAGAGGTAACTAGTAACTAGTGGAGATATCTAGTTCCACACATTCTTAATGAATGGCCTGATAACGTTTGCGAGAACCTAGCAATTAACCCACTAAAAAGTAAACAAATAATAAAATTAATGTTGTTAGACAAATAAGTAGGTAGTTTAGAACAGTAAGTGTTGTTTGTGAGACTATAGAATAACACCTTAATATAAGTATGTTACTATCTAGCCATATGATGTTGATGATGCACTGGAAGCGTGTTACAATCAGCGACAGATAAATCATTCGCGATTTTCGCTCGCTGTTTATAATTAATATGTATACTTAATTTTCTTTTTTCTTGAATAAATTAAAAAAAAAAAAACTAAATTCACATTCAAGGCAGTCGAAGGCGTTTTTGTTACTTATTTTTGTCATGATGAGCGAAACACTATAACGTCTCTGGTTGCAATTTTTAAATGAGTAGTTAATGATGTGCCATTCGTGATAATTTGAAAAAAAAAAACATGTAACATATTGGTAGGTTAAATCATTAATTAGGTCAAACTAATAAGTCAAAATCTAGCAAGAAATTTTTCTGAATGTTTGCCTTCTAGAAAGACATATATATTGCATCTGAGTCTTACCAGAGTATAAACCACAGTTGTCCGAAACGAACATTGCGTAGCCATTCAATGTCGGTCCATTGACAAAATAGTAGATAGTTATCCAGAGGCATTATCGCTTGTTATCGGGGGTCGCCCTTCGCGGAAGCGGCGGGTTATCTCTTGTCGAATGTCGACAGGGCCCTGATAAGGGTATGGAATTAGAATTTAGACGGAGCGCCGCGTGTAGAGGCGTATCGGATTTGTGGAGGTTAGAATGCTGTGATTAAAAATGTGAACCGACATTTTGGTGAGTGGTTAGGTGCGCGCGGATTTCAATAAACAATACTTTACGTTCAGTATACTTGTAAGAGCTCAGCTTAACAAAGTCACTGGTTGCGATGCGATGGTTCTCAGACATTTATCAATGCTTTTTATTGTAAAGTTCCATTTTGTTGTTTTGTCATTTATGGACATTCTTGATGATATCATATAATGCATGAAAGTGTTTCTTTATAAAGTGTAGTAAGTTTAACGTAAAAGTTTGTTCGATTTTTTATTGAAGGCATCTTATAGCTGAGGACCAATCAATGCATCCATCCAAAGCCATTAACTAGAGATAATAGAATCAATATTAAAGAGTGAAAATACCCACAACGCTCCACTGTGAACTTGGTAATAATTTCAATTACAACTGTGAGCGGTATATATACCTCCTTATTGAAGAAATTTTAAAGAAACCAAGAATTTGAGTATCGCCCAAACCCATCAATGGGTCAACAACTTTTATAAACAAAACTGTTACGGAATGCACCGAAAAGGTGCTCGTTTTTGGAGCGCAATAATTGGCAAATTATACGTACGTACGTTTAAATTCTTGGAAGAGATTGCGAGAAGTAATAAAGACGGTGGAATTAAGATTCGGCGCACGCAGACGATCGGGTCGGGACCACTGATGGCGGCTGAAGGTCAGAGCAGCTCCGGGCTTAATTATCTTATGAACAGTGCCACGAAATTGCTTATTAATTACTACTAATGAATTACGAGACAGATTTTACGTGATAGAGTTACATTCAATGAAGGCAAGGTAGACTAAACAAACATGCGTCGGCTACTACCTTGACTCATTCCAGATGAGTCAATTACAAACACGAATAAAACCTGGAAAAAAAAATAAGGAAGACGTATGTACTCGCAGGACTTATTCTATAGTCACAAAAATGAAGCTAGTAACTTTTGATAGTTCTGGTCCGGAACAAAACAAACAAACCAGTATGACTAGAAAAACGGTAACCATAAACAACTGCACCGCATACGCACATGACCATAAAATTTCACGTCGGAATAAAAACCGAAATAACCGATCCATGTAATGCTATGATGCTAATTAAAGAAGATTAACCATACAAGTCCTTCGACCCGGATATTGCAAAGGTCCGACACATAGGTAGACAACCGTGAAAAAACACTTACCGTTTGAAAAGCACGCGCGCGGCATTCGGCTTTATCTGTAAGCAAAAATAAACATCGTTAAGATTAAAGCCAATGACAATTAGCGTTGGAAATGTTTATAAAAATACTCCTTTATACGTATTTGATTAGTGTATTGAAGGCTTGATTCAATAACCGCAGTGAAAGCAAATAAACATTCACGGTTAACGATGTTAAAACTTTGAATGACGGTCATGGGGCGTACGGTAGGCAACAAAGCCCTAAGCACTGTAACATCATAATGAAGAGACTACGCAGTTCCGAATGATTGACAAGTTAAATGCTATAGGCGCACAGAAATAAAACTAAATTGTTATCGAGCCTAGAACAGTGTCGTTAAACTAAGATGACGCAAAACTAGCAAAAACACAGAAGCGATCAATGCTCCGAAATTATAACCAATCCATTCAAGTAATAACATACAATGTAGAGACAATTACATTTAGTTAGTAACCCGAACGATGTAATCTTTAGTTAGCAAAAACGACAATTGACTAGATGGTCACTGATGAAGATATAAGACCGACATAAAGCATAATAGGTACCTATAGTAAATAAAATAGAATGTACATTTTGATGTAATCAGATTGGATTAAAACATGTGTTAGTGTTAAGTGATTCTAGTAATAGTACGTTAATATCAAAGATGTGACTTTTTTATTTATATCAATATCGTTTAGTATTTCAACAATCCCACTAAGATACCAGCTGACTTGATACACTCTAACAGACAAATTATCTACATAATTATTTATGCTACTTGGTTTTTATCAATAAGTGTTATAGATGTTAACTCTTGACTCACACAAAACTTTGTTTGACGCAAATTAATGAATTTTTAAACGGTGAATCACCGCGCATGCGTTAAATAAGATATAGGTATAGACTGGCTGGACTGTGTTCAAGGAAAACTAATCATGCGAGATGGCAGGATACAATGACACATGATATTCTAAGGATCGAAATAATCCAAAACAACTTTTTTTTACTTCTGAATAATATCAAATTTAACAAGAGCGTTTGAGAATGTACCAAACTAAACGTCCTCTACGTTTACTATTTCTTATTTCAATTATTAAAAATAAGTTTTTTTTTGCATATCAGATAATAATAAGGCCGGCAACGCACTTGTGACTCTTTTGGTGTCGCAGGTGTCCATGGGCGACGGTAATCGTTTACCATCAGGCGATCCGTCTGCTCGTTTGCCTCCTATATCATAAAAAAAAAAAAAAAAAAAATTGAGTGAAAAATATGTATTTTAAAACGTATTTGGCAAATTTTCGTTTTTAAGCCTCACTTTTCAGACGCAAAAAAACGTTCGTAAAATTCGCGAATGCTGCTCCTAGACTACATCTTGTTACTAACAAAAAAACTATTTAGACGCAATTCAATCCGATTCACATGGACCGCCACTTGTTAATTTCACGAAATACCGCAAGTCAACGACCTCGCGTCAGCAAGTCGTCAGATCAAATAGATTTGAACCTGTGACCCGCGCATCCGGACCCAGGGGTTAAAGCTTCTTGAAAAGCTTTTAAAAGCACTTGATGAATTTGCGGTTGTTTTTTATACAGGAAAACAGGAAAGATCTGACGAGGACGTGTAAGTACATCTTTAACGTCGTATTGATTTGAATGATTTGAAAGCCTTACCAAAGTGTTACCTAGTACTTAACAAAATAGTAAGTATAATTCGAAGTAATAATACCAAAAAGAAAGTTGCTTCGACAAAATCGTACTTTATTTTGGATTTACAATTTAAAAGTACTGAGTAAAAGACGCAGTGTATGTATCCCTCGAACAAAATGGAGCGACGACCTGATTAAGGTTGCGGGAACGCGTTGGATGCGGATGGCGCATGACCGATCTGTTTGGCAAACCTTGGGGGAGGCTGTTTAGCAGTGGACGTGTTTCGGCTAAAATGATGATGATGATGATTTAAAATCTACCTTAACTTAATTTACATATAAGATTTTTCTTCTGGGAGAGATCATGGGTTTTGGACGGGTTGGCCTGGTGCAATATGATGTACTTACATAATAGGGATGTTGACACCACCAATCACCTGGCGTACTCTTTATGAGCTGTCAAAAGAACATAATTCTTCCATAGAGTTTGAATGGCAATAGCAACTAATGACGTCACTTCTTCTCCAACGCAATTAACTATTTTCATTTGTTTAAAAGCAACAAAAAATCTAATTTTGCAGTTAATATAAAATTAATCTGGTTTTCAGGGCTTAAATAAAGCATTTTTTTACTGGAATCGTGTCTTCGAATTATTTTTTAAAGGCGTCAGTATCCTTATTGACGGCGCCGTGGCCCTACTATATAATAATACTCATACTCATACTCATTTATTAATTGCAACCATGGTATTTACAAGATGTTCTTAATTCTAGCCAGTACAAACATGGACCCTACTAGGGCGTAGCAACATTCATATATTTATAAGTAGTTATCTATTGTTATTATACTAATAGCTAGTTCAAGAGTCAAATAATACGATCTAAAAAAAAACTTAAAACGTCAACTGCAAAAACGTAGTAGCTTAAAGTCTAGCAAAACTCCAATCCAACGATTTTCTATGAATTTGATGCCTTTCATTGAGCAAAAGCTTTACCTCAAAGAACTTCAAACATGCCTACCGGCTACTAGCTAGAAGCCTTTTCATCTCGTCGCGGGATTTGAAAAGTTTTTTTTAACAGTACAGTCAGAATGGTTAGGTTATCTTTTGAACTATGTACCCTGACTCAACGTCCGACGGACGCCAGAATTCTTGGAAAGGATATACCTACTACAATCGGTCGGTTGTGCCGGTTTGTTCTATGCTGTAACAAGCCCATTTCATTATAATCTTATTCATTACTCATTCATTACTTTTATGTAAGACGCCACTCTCTCACACGTTTCGTTTGGGATTGGGATATCTATTATTAGATAGCTAATAGTCGGGTGCACATCACACGTTACATTCGTTTATCCCACTGCTAGGCACAGGGCTCCTCTCAGTTTAAGAGTGATGGGTGATGGGCTATAGTTTTCACGCGGGCTTAGCGCGGATTGGGAACTTTACACACACCATTGAATTACTTCGTCTTCCGTTTTCCTGCACGGAAAAGATCATGGTAAATTTCAAGTGTAATTTTGTACATAAATTCTGAAAAACTATGCGGTGCGACCCTGGATTCGAACCCACGACCATTTTATTAGACGGACCTGTTTATTGCCTACGGATTTCACGACAAATATTATCAACACTATGTAAATTAAAGCACAATGCGATTATGATACTAATTCAGATCTAGTTTGTGGAAGTAGTCTACTTCTATTAAAATGTTACAGAATTTTAGTCAGAAAGTATGATTAAACATAATATTAAATTGTCTCAATTAGCACAATGACATCGGAGAGTTTTGTCTCAAGCACATTGGGTCAAAGTATGATAGCAATATCAATGATAAAAGCTGCCAACGTCACCGCTCTATCGGCCAATCACAATCAACCTCGAAAGTGAATTTTTATGCACCAAAATCTCATTTTGTTTGTCGCCTACGGCAAGACGAAACCGGTAGGTTTTAACATCTTAACAAATCTATCGTATGTTATAGTTGACTCCAAGCGTTTCGCATTACATCACCACTAATTCTAGGAGAGTAAACTATGATTATACCTAACATTTTTTTAAAGGAGGAAAAAGTATACAATATGAGGAGGAAAAACTTAAGTAAAGGACCTTTTTAAACATGAAACTACCGTGAGACTCACTCATAGTGAAAATAAACGGATCACTCACGTCTTAAAACGAGTTTAACACGACATGTTTCGGGCTAATCCGTAGCCCTTCCTCTCGGAGTCGCACGTCACGGCGGCTGCCAAACGTGCACACGGCAACGACATGTTTCGGGCTACGGATTAGCCCGAAACATGTCGAGTTAAACTCGTTTTAAGACGTGAGTGATCCGTTTATTTTCACTATGAGTAAAGGACCTGTTGTACAGTCAACCAATTTGATTCCTAGGCCACTACAGAACCATGTCATAATGAATTAAGTAACTTGTTTATCTTCTACGACAGTGATTGTTGCGTGAAGTATGCCATGATGACATCTCGATCTTTGCGAACATTATGTCGACGATAGTGAATAGGAAAGGAGTTTGCTTATAATTTACAACTTGAATTGTCACTGTCCGTCTATCAAGACTTCTTTTTCTTCTCATGTCATGGAGTGAAAACGTTTATAAACTCTTTACGTTTATTGCATGTTGTGTTCGGAAAGTTGACAATGCTTTGACACGCACTGACGTTGTAATTGTCTAGTAGTCATTACGACAAGGTTCTATAGTGGCCTAGGATAGTGATGTGCCGAGTCGCAGTTTTGGAGGATCGAGTCGACTGTTGTAATTTTATGTGGTATTCGAATCCTGTACGCTTAGTATAAGTTTTCCTTCACTTCAATCCTTCTCGATCGCGTTTACGTAAAAAAATCAATTACTAGGGAAACATGGACAGCGTCTCCGCGCGCGCGCGTCCATGTTTCCATAGAATTGAAATTTTTACGTAAACGCGATCGAGAAGTATTGAAGTGAAGGAAAACTTATACTAAGCGTATTAACTCGAATACTAGACTCGAGTCAGTTGTACTCGCATAATAGAATCGAGTCAGCGAGTACGAAACCGATTCTCTCTGACTCGAGTACTGAATCGAGTCTGGCGTACTCGAATCAAAATATTTTTGTACTCGAGTAGGCGAGTCCGAAGCAGGAATCGAGTCTGACTCGAGTCAAGCCGTACTCGGCACATCGCTAGCCTAGGAATCAAATTGGTTGACTGTACATATGTCGAAGTGCACGAATTGATATGGCGCTTAAGTCATCTTTCTAATTTGGATCGTCAACTTGTTAATACGGACACGTTACTGCTACGAGCTACGTACAACAGGTAATTTACTTATTTTTTTCACCTCTACTACGATTCGTTACCATGGAAACCGACGACGACGTGTACGGTTTGATTAGCTCATCTTCTAATTGAACGCTTACGATACTATAAACACTTCATCGTCGTGTTACAGGACGATTTGTCATCAATTAAACGGTTTGTGTTGCCCTCGTTCTAAATTCGCGACGATTACGTGATAATTGTTCATATTTTCTCTTATTAACACCATTTCTCTCGTTTGAAGTCGCTGTTTAAAAAGAAAGCGTTTTTTCCAATTAATCACCTACCATCTTTCTTTACCTCTATCTTTTGGTTAATTAGTATGACATAGGTGTACAGCAACGAAAACAGCAATATCTCAGCCTATATTATGTACGTCCCACTGTTGGACACTGGCCTCCTCTCAGAATGCGAAGGCCTGGGCTGCAGTTCCCACGCGAACCCAGTACGGATTATGAATTTTACACTCACTCACTCACTTTTTTGAACTTCTTCGGAGGTGTATGCAGGTTACCTAATGTTTTCCTGCACCGTAAAGCTCATAGTAAATTTCAAATGTAATTTCGCACATAAATTCCTAAACACTCAAGAGGCGCGAGCCTGGGTTTGAACCCCGACCCTCTAAAGCTCCAAACGCACAGACATCAGAGGCATGGCGGTGCGGTAGAGGTGACGGTTGTAATATTCTAACTTGTATGAACGAGTTCTCGGTACGGTACCGCACAACCGTTCATACAAGTTAGAATATTCCAACCGTCACCGCCGCCACACCACCACGCCACCGCTGTCTGTGTTCTTGGAACTTAAGGGCCTACCGAGCTTTTCGCGCTAATCGATTTTGGGTGGGGGATTTCGGGCGTGGGGGAGGCACGATGGCTCAAGATAGGCTGGTTGGACTGCGCGTGTTTTTGGGCATTTTCATCTTATTACTAAAACAAATACATATTTTAAAAATGTAGCAACACTACGTCCTTGGAAACATCTTGTTTTATTAACACTAGACGAAGTTTAGACGACAGGATAGCCTAGTTGTTAGAGAACCTGACTACGAAGCTTGAGGTCCCGGGTTCGATTCCCGGTCGGGGCAGACATTTGTGTGAATAATACGAATGTTTGTGCTCGAGTCTTGGGTGTTAAATATGTATTTAAGTATGTATCTATCTATATAAGTATGTTTATCCGTTGTCTAGTACCCATAGTACAAGCTTTGCTTAGTTTGGGACTAGGTCAATTGGTGTGAATTGTCCCGTGATATTTTTTTTTTAATTTTTTTTTATTTAACATTCAAAAAGTCATGACCTGCCGTGCAGTATTAGCGTCGTACTATGAATTTATTTTATTTTTTAGAGACAACTTTGGATGTTTTTTCTATCTAGCGAACAATAAGTAATCGTGTTTCGATAAACACTTGTCACTAGAGTGAATCCTCAAATATCACACATGAATTTCAAGACTACAGCTTTACTTGTAATGATACTGCACGAGATTAAATGAATGCAATAAATGCGCCAAAAACACGGTAGGCCCTTGAGAGGTCATAGATCAACGGTCAAACCACGGCTTTTTGTAAAATTATAGGACATTTATTAGGAATTTCTTTTCCTTTAGCTGCAGACCGGAACTCAAAGGATTCAGTCCAATGTTACACAAACCAAACGGCTTGATTTTATTGGACTGAAGAGAGCTTCAGAGCGTGTAGCGAAGTGGTTCCAAACGAAAGAGACTCGGTAATCTGTATATCTGTCGGCTCAGTTGTATGTTACGTTACTCAAAAGAAATTCTATTTCGTCAGTGTTAATGACTTACATAGACTAGGTACTCTCCGGAGGAAACTGTATAGCAATATTCGGGTTTCTATCTGACTTCCTCTTATATGATTAATTTATCAATAATAATTTACAGCGTGATATAGTAAGAAGTAATGAACTATTTGACACGAAATCAAGTGATGCACTTATAATAAGCTGTCAAAACGCCATTCACCCATTGATTTTGCACGGCAATGTGAACTGTGACTAACGTTTTTTTGTTGCAACCCCTTTTTTTTATTTTACTGTTAATTGTAAATTAATCAGGTTATTTTATTGGAGGCGCGTCTTGGAAATATTTTTTAATGGTAGGTAACAAACTACCCTATATAACGTGTAAAGCCTATTTCAGAATGTATTTATTCAAGGGCAATAAAAAACTTAACTCAAAACTATACTTACCACCAGAGGCCTTATTGTCTAACTCACTCGAAATCACAATAATTTTCACCACTGCTTTCTGTCACACGATTCAACATAAGGACAGAAAGAGATGGAAAATGCGATCTTGAGTGCCCGAATGTTAGACAATACGGCTTCTGGTCAACATAATTTTGGGCAGTTTTTCCGCCGAGTCATTGCATGTACTTGGAAGGTATTACTCATTCAACGTACTAGTATGTAATGACGACGTTGCTAGACGATGTCTTAATAAAGACCTTGGTCTGTCGTGAAATATCAGTAGCGAACTCTAGGGCGCCATGATGTACGCAGATGTAATAGTGTAATATCCGGCCAGGGCGGTCCATCTGCCGGCTCGATCCCACGAGATGACAATAAATAAACGAGATCATTAATCAAGCGCGATAGGGCAGTCGCGGAAATAGACTCCTGCGCTGCGCCGCATATGCAAAGTTTGACACTTCTTGAAAAATTAAAAAGACCAGTGTAGTGTTTTCTTTTTCTTCTTGCCTGTTGCCATCTGCTGGGGTGCGGGCTTGAGTAATTTTCTTCCACTGATTAGTCCTAGGCGGTTTGGGTCAGCTCTTTTCACTCCCCAACACCGCCATCTCTTGCTCTACGAATCACCGCCAAGTTAGTTTAGGTCACCTTGTTTCCACTTGCCGGGCATCTTCCAGGTCAGGGCCAATTGGGATTAAGTGGGTATTGGGTTTCCTGAAACTGTGACCTATCCAATGCCATTTCGGTGCTTGAATCTCTTTCTGTATGGGTGTTTGCTCGGTGATTTTCCACACATGAGCATTTATGATCCAGTTACACCAAAAGATGAAATCATGCGTACTAGAGCTATAAAACAAAACGCGTAGGACTCGAGACGTCCTTGCGGCTGTTTTGGAGCTCAGTCACCGCGTGAATCAGCGCACACGCATCTTCATACCGATTGCTGTGGATCTCAAGTAGTCTTATATACAATTGACGAGTGTTCAAATAGCTTTTAGGAAAACTGTTTCGTCAATTTAACAACGAAAGATTTAATAATTTGTAATTGACTAATATAGTACTCGTAAGATCCCAACGCTGGCGATGCTACTCCTAAGCGTACAAGGCGTCCACAAATCGAAATTTTATCTTTATGGTACCATTTTTTTGAAACATTGTGGATCGATTCTCGCTACATAATTATTTCACGTCACCTCTAGTTTTAGCTTTAGCGCACGTGTCTTAACCCGTCATCTCGTCTCAATGAAACATTTCCCTCAGATTAAAATATAGTTGTATGATAATAGATCAGTCAAGAAAAATGTTGGCACATCTTCAGAGATAGGGTAACGAACTGCAGCCCTTGAACTTGCGCAGTTGACTCGCCTGACGTTCGACACACGTGACGGAAGCACTTCCTTGGGTCTATTGTTTTATGAGGGGCATACTTGATTAGTTACGCAACTATTATGGAACATTCGAGACGTCACACACGCGTATGGGAGGCATAGCAATCGGTGAATATTCTGATCGACTCCGTAGATAAAGTTGAAAGACGTTCACTACAGTTGCTTATGTATTGTGCGATGTGCCAAATTTTTGGTCTAATTGTATAGTCGGGGTAAGAAAAGGTTCGTCACTTTTCGACTCTATGTTAACGAGTTAAGGTCGAAAAGTGACGAACCTTTTCTTACCCCGACTATACACCACTATAAAAGAAAATAAAGACGCTTGGTAGAGACTTTGATGGTAAGGGACACCATAGTAAAGATGTACCCAAGTATAGCGGAGCTACTTCCGAAAACAGGAACTCCTCCACGTCCAGTTAGTTTAACATATCCATAATGTCTACCAGTAATCCAGTGGCAAGAAACGTTTTTCCTCCACCAGAAAAAGGCGTGTTCACCTCCATAAATCTGAAGGGACACACATTTGATTATCCAGCCATAACGAGTACACAGGGTTGCGGAAATCTTCGCTGCCACATAAATACGGAACAGCTACAAGTGTAGGACAAATGGCATCCGAGCGCCGACGGGACGGGCGGGATGGGCCGGCGATAGTAGATATATTATGGGCAGTTTGGACTTGCCACTTTGTATTTACTTTTCGTCCTTTTGAAGTGAGGGAGGACAGTTCAAAAGGCGGCCCGTGCACAAATTTAATAATCTGGGACTTTTTTTGGCTGTTAACAAATTATTCCTGTTTCAGGAAGTTTTACGGGCTGCATGAACTCCGCAAGTTTTACAAACATCGGACTCTTCAACTTTACCATTTACTTAATTGGCTTATTTCAAATCCTTTTGTAGATTCTCAGAGTGCGTCATCCAGTAGCAATGGCATAGCATTAAATATTACTGAGCCCACTCTGTGTAGTGCGCAGGCCTAGGCCGGGATGATGCGTGGCCGTCCTTGAACCCTGGTAATGTGTTGGCACTAGACTTGACGGCGGTCGCTAGCCGCTTTTCATCTGGATTTCTCTTGCGACGGATTAGTGATCCTTAGGGAGATTTAGATGAAAATTTAGAACCCGTCTGGGTGACCTTTATCCTAATATGGTTAGCACGATTGGAGTTAAACTTTGCTCGTTGAGGCCACTGTCTTTTGTTTAAGCATACGCACACGTACGCAAGTACATATTGTACAGAAAGGAATTGATCAAGACAAGACAAGGCACAGGCGTTTACCGTCAAATTGCAACGAACGATGGTTGCGGCACGTCGTGCTAATTGCATAATAAAATAATCATGTTATGAGAAATTATATCACGCTTTTTTTTTTTTCGATAATTTATCATTATTATTTGGAAAGTTTTCCCAGCTTTTCAAATAACACCAAGAATACGACTATTTTCGCATATTAAAACCAGCCACTAGATTTCACCTAGCTGTAATCTTTCTGTCCCAGTGCATTTCCCTGATATTTACTTTTTAATTTGGGAGAAACAATCGCACTACATTTAAATGCAGGCTAGCACCTAATTCAAACAAAAGACAGACAATAGACGTTGATTCTTTTGATTCCGACGATAATATATTAGGCAGAAGAACACCACCCCACTGTACTTTAAATGATGATTGACATGAATCAAACATTCTTCATTTTAATTTGGCATTTAGAACCCTCTAGTTACTCACAGCCGTCTTTTACGTCGGCGTTGTGGTGAACTATTATTTTTGGCAGCGACCGTAGGGGTGAATAAATGTATAACATGTTTAGAACAGCACTTTATTACCGTCATGAAATATGCTTGCATCAATCAGTTTGGATTCCGGGATTGATGAGAACTGTACGTATCTCTGAAATATTTTAAAATAATCACGTGAATTTGAGAAACTAGTTTCAATAAAAGGTTTTTTGACCCATTTAATTTTTAATACATCCTTTTTGTTGGCAGTATTATCTGATTAAATTACATTGTCATCAGAGCTATATGCATAATTCAAACTTACTTAAACAATCAGAGTATCGGAGGTGTGTAAAAACCAAGTTAAAGTATTTGTTTACATTGTTACTTAGTTAGTTACAATTGAAGCTAATGTTTCAAAGAGACAAAGACTTAAGAGGGTACGATGCGCACTATTTCTCCATACAAACGTAATCCCCTGTTTCCTCCCTGGATAATGGCTTTAGAGCCAAATTTTTTTTACTGTGTAATTTGTATCTACTACAGCTTTGCCCCTATGTTTCGTTTTTTTCCATATTTCAATTAACATAAGAAATATGAGCTGTCAAAAACTGAAAAAATTGCCCAATTTCAACGTCATTTTCAGACACTCATCAGAAAAGAATCCCTCCTATAAACAAAAAAAGGAAAACATAGGGGCATAGCTAAATCTGTCCTCTAATTAATTGTGAAAAAAATAAATTTATTGGTCCAGGTTTCGAGAAGAAAACAGGGGATTACGAAATGCTGTTTTGATCAATTTTTCGCGCCTATCAACGGTCTGAGGTGCAGTTGTCCCGCTCTCGCTGTACTGACATGGAGGGGTTCGGGCGAGACAGCGACATTTCATTAAAATACCTATTTCTCAAAATTCGCTCAGCCATCGTACCCTCTTACTGCAGGTGATACGAAATGAGACGCTAATTAGGATTAGAAAGGTACTTAAGGGTAGGAGGGGTTAAGGTATCTGTCTAAAAAAAGCTAGTAAAGAGCATCGTTGTATCATTCCCAGAATCTAGCAGCTGAACCTGTATCCCTCAACCATACGCCACGCCGCTTAGATCGACCAGACTGCTACTGCTAAATTTGACAATATCAGTATTTTGCCAAATCTATTAACAAAACGTAATTTTATTGTTAATCTGAATGACAATGTCAGTCTAAGAAATTATTGATAGGTACCTCATTTCAAGTGGCCATATCGCTAAATGAAAGAGGTTGATAAGTGTTAATTGTTGTTATGTCTCTACTTCGACATTGGCAAAATACGCCTTGCTAAAATAGCAAGGGTGAAAGCCAAGATAAAAAAAAAAAAAAAAAAAAGTGTTAATTGTTTACGAAAAGACTATTTGAAATCATCATCATGTGTGATTCAACGTCATCGGCACTAAAAGTTCGAGCCCTAGCTATAAGCTACAGCAAAAGACCAAGCGGCAGCTTGAAGTCCTCAAAATATATTTATTGAATTTAGGCTTCTATTCAAGCACTCATGATCATGACTGTCGAAGAATCTAAAACCCTGTTGAGAAGAATCCGGCAAGAAACTCAACAATGTATTTTTTCAAACAGATCTACAATGTTATTAAATTACATACAACTTAATACCTTTATTACGTCACAGGCTCACAGGTTACCTAATATACATTTGCCTACTTTCAATTGAAAAGGGGGTTTACACATGTAACACTCTCCACCCAAATCGCGCCTTTTGACATTGGAGCGGTATAGAACTCTCGATTCAGATGACGTTTGTGCCGACCCGCCTTGAACTCGCGCGATCGATCAAGGCGAATGTACACATAATTCACTGCCAAGGCCGCAGTGAAAATAACTTTTTAAGATCTATATCCATTGGAATATATTTACGTTCTGTGAGTGCGAATGCGTGGCTTGTCCTTGAATGTGGAAAGGTCTTTGGAGATTTAAGTCTAATCCAAAAAATATAAGTTCTAGAAATGTTCGAACGAATATTTGATTCTGAAATAATGTCTATTTAATTACGAGCCGGTATTATTTTTTAAGGTAGGGCCGAGAGTAAGCCATTAATTTCTGTGAAATGACTGAATCTTTTCTTTCAGGTTCATGTTGACTGGAAGGAATTTATTTGACGCAAGTAGTTGATTAATCACGATTTCACCGAAGTTGGGATGATTAATTATGAACTCGCATTTTACATTTCCACCGGATAACCTATTCATAACAAACTCTTTCAAAATAACATTTTCGCTATCAAAGAAAAACAAGTTGATTATTTTGGACTTTAATCATATTTTTATTCTTTTCTAATCTGCACCGTTTGTTATGTTTGTGTAAGTAATAACAATAACTATTTTTTGCAACACAATAATCACGATTATAGTCGGTTATCAAGCGGGCAGTTTGATGGCTAACTAAAGGCCCATTTACATTATACAACTTTCTTGCACTTTCCATACAATAAAATTGAGGCAATAAAACATTGCTCAGTCTAAACCTTAGAAACCTTAGGTTTAGACTGAGCTATGTTTTATTGCCTCAATTTTATTGTATGGAAAGTGCAAGAAAGTTGTATAATGTAAATGGGCCTTAATATTAGTGATGTGCAATGTCAACAAAAAACTATGTTTTAAATTGACTTTTCAGATAAAATTAACGTCGAGACTTGAATAGTTTATATGGGCATTTTCAAACAAAAATATCTTTTACTTTTAGTGTTATTATTCAAAATCACGAACACAATTCATTTTTATAAAGAAAAAAGTGTTCTTATTTTTCGAGTCACTATTGTGATGATTTTTTCATACAATTTATGTGTCGTCACAAAACTGACATAAAAAAAATTGTATGGAAAATTAAGGACATTTTTTTAACCATTAAAAATTAGTAGCGTTCTAGATACTAAGTAAAAACTTTTCCTCATTCAAAGAAAAAGTGATGGGTACACTTTTTATTGAAAACGCCACACTGCCCACTATAACGGAATATAACCGAGCTTTTGCATTATCTACTGTTTTTTGTTTGACGTGAGCAAATATGGACTTTCCAGGTCATCATCATAGGTCATATCGTCCAAGGCGTGGGCAACGTCCCATTCCCATCTCTCTCAACCCTCATTTTCTCAACTTTTCTTACACAGAAACAAATGGCGTTTGTAATTAATTGTGGTTACGAGAGTTAGACAATCTGGACTCGGATCCTATCCTTCAAACAAAGTAAAGTGCAAATCAATGGCACTAATTCGACATGATATTTGCAGAAAGCTATTAACATACAATCACGTAAACGTTCCATTCAACGTCTTGGTATTCCGATGTGACTCATTCGGGTACTGCCTAGTTTTTTTGGAATGTCCTGTTTCGATTTAGATCTTTCAAAAACCTGGCTGTTTGTAATGTATTAACGTCGATTATATTGTTATGAATAACATCACTATCAGTTCTATAACGATTCAATAATAGCCACAGATATGATATTATCTTATCGATGGGAGTTTTCTGGATGCACTTGAATTTTTGACAGACTTTTTCATAAGCATCAAATGCGTACGGGTTCTTTCTGATCCTAAGGCGCAATCCACACAGAAGAGACGTGGGACGGGGTGCGTCACAGTCCGCGGCGATTGTTCGCAGACCGCATCTCCGCCCCGTCCCTTCTGTCTGCTTTGCATCGCGACGCTTCTATACATTTAGGGGGTGTTTCACCACCTTATTGTCAAACTGCTGGTTACGTAACCAATGAATAAACTAAGTACTGGACAAATCTGTCAGCTAGTGTTTTTTCAGTTTCACCACTCCGGTCCTGTGCAAACTAAGTACCACTTAACTAATCGTGGGTTTAACAAAAAGTCGGAATGGCAACGTCGCATTTCACGACCACGCGTTCCTGTTCGCACACTTTCGTTCAAAAAGTCACTCATTATTAAAGCAAAAGAAATGGTTAACTATATAATTTTTGAATACATCTATTTTTTTTTGCATAAACAAATATGTAACACTATAATTGATCCAAAAACGGTATTTATTTACGATACTTTGTTAACAATAACAAAGAAAAATAAAATCACGTAAAACGAATCGAAAAGTGGCGCCAAACCATTTGACAGATAAACTTTTTTTTAATGGCGACATTCAACTTCAGGTAGAACAAACGATTGAGCCACTGAAAAAAAGTTTGTTATTAAAAAATATTACGAAATTTTGGATTTATTTTTAAATACTAAAAGTGTACCTAAATTTTTTCATTCAAATCTTGATATTTAAATTATTTTATGCAATTTAGCATTTTTTTTTTTTAATATAAGAGGTGGCAAACGACATGACCTCTTTCTTTAAAAAATAAAAAATACTTTGATTCATTTTTCTGAAACCGGCTGAAGGGCTCTCCAACCATGGCCACAAAAAAATAAACTAACTTTATGTGACGGATAAAAATGCTAAATGCCTCCTGATCTGATGGTCAAATTAAGAAACAGTTTGTCCGTCACTTAGCGCTAATCGAGACTGGTGAAACAGAAATTTTAATTCCATCTGTCAAATAAGGTTATGATTAAGCTAATCCGAACTTTAAGAAAAGTGGTGAAACAACCCCTTAGTATGAGAACTGATTCAAGAGGCGCTGCGACTGCGACGCGCCCCCGTCCCACGTCTCCTCTGTGTGGCTTGCGCCTAAAGAAATTTTACTGGATGTACAAGATGAAGACAATGCAGACTATAGTATCACTCCGCATCATCATGGTAAAAGTGTGACTGTTTGCAATGTCTATACCTAACACATGGGAGTAAGTGATCATGGTGGCCCATGAATATAAGACATCAAAAAGATGACAAACGGGCTAAGACAAAAAACCTGTGCCAGTAATTTCTCAGACTGCCGTACCCTCCACAACGGAACACAACAGTGTAAGCATCAAGACTTAAGAAGAAGAAGATTGCTTATTGGCAAGATTAAGTAACAGATACGATGTTACAGTCGCAGTTTTTCAGACGCAAATACTTTTTGTTTTAATTTACGTAAGTCATAAGTGCTGTACTTTGAAGCAGTCGCGGTGACTAAAAACTGCAAGGATCTATCACTTTAATCAGAGTGATCATCTCAGCTACCGTCCCACTGCGGATTGGGAACTTCACACACAGCATTCAATTTCTTCGCACGTGTGTGCAGCTTTCCTCAAGATATTTTCATTCACCGTAAAGCTCGTGGTACATAACAAATATAATTGCGCACATAAATTTCGAAAAAGTTAGAAGTGCGAGGCCGGGCTCGAATCCACAACCTTCTGCTTGAGAGGCAATAGGTCAAACCAGTAGGCTACCACGGCTTTTTAGCAACAAAATAGTGATTACCAAGTTAGGTTATAGTGACCTTGGCAGCGACACCTCAGCCGACCTTGACCGCCGCCACTTTCCGCCCACGTCCACGCCATAAAACTCTCTAAGGAGATACGATATACGAAGGCGGATATCAACTTCCCTTACAATATAAAAGGCGTGGTGACGGGACACTGTATGTCAAGATATATATGGAAGAATATAGGTATGTGAAGAGAGCGCATGTGAGACCCTTTTGTGGATGTATGAGATGTATGGGTTTCGACGGAAGTCGATATTGCCCAGCTAGCAATCAGGAGCTAGATTTGATTGTATATCAGTGACATAAGAAGTCATAAATCCATGATAGAAACGTGTCTATCATTGGAAAAAGGCCCCAGTTTTACAGCTATTTTACGATATATCTTGTGTATTTTGGTACCGCTTATCACTACTTTGATGTAAATCCGCGATACTTCATTGTTGTACGAATCTGTTTGGTGTTATATCAATGATGTTTGGATCACTATATCTCAAAATGATGACATATTAACAACCGCGATGCTGATAGTAAGCTATTTGTTGTTATATTGTTGGTAGATATTCTGTTATATATCACATACCGTCAGTTGTCGACTAAGTAATAATACTCAGGCGTGTCGTTTTTTGTGAAGTGTAAACGGGTGTTAAAGAAAATATTTCATCATAATTGGTAAGTATAATAAATAATGTTTATGTTTTTATCTCGTAGTATTTAGTTCCTGTGTATATATAACGGTTAATTTAACTTGCGCTTTCAATTTTATTGATGAACTGATAGTACATTATTAGTGTTTTTTTCAAGCCCCTATTGAATTTTGAATATTTAATTAAATAAAACATTTAAATTGGCATAATATACCTAAAATATGTTCTGGTTGCCAATATATCACTGCATTACAGTTTCGTTCCGCCATTAAAAAACTTTAGGGTTCCTCAAGAAAACAGAAGTAAGAATCTCTGACGATCATTATCATAGTTACACGGTACCTAAATAGGTATTGAAACATATTTAATATATTTTCAGCTGATATGCGTGAAACAAAATGGTGGTGTTTTTGGACGTTGATTTGTTTTTAAGCAGAAATGATTTCAAAAAACTCAACAGATTAGAATGACCATGGACAGTAACTCATTTCATTCGATCTGAGAAGTGTTTTGGTTGTGGACGTTTAACTGATTGTAGCTTGCCCTCCCACTTCGTTATTCGGAAGAATAATATTAAAAACTTCTTGATATAAATCAACTGTGGTGTCAAGGGTGTCGATACATTTTAGTGTACGACCTTTACCCAGAGGACGAATGTTACTACTGTTGATAACTAATAGAAAAAAAAATCTTCATTTAACAATCAATCAACAAACAAGTTATATTTACCACTACCTTAACACGTTCCCTGTGGACCCGGGAACCCCGAAATCGAGTTCACACGTGCAACATCATTTTTTTTATTTTTTGTGTAGCCTATACGTGCACGTAAGTATGAAACATCTAGTTCACACGTGCAATGCTTTGGCAATGCTTTAAGTTTACAAGGAGTCGTGCGTCACATGTGCTACACTCACGTATCGTTAGTACCTCGTAGTGAAACACATATGACGCATGCACAGGGGACGTGTTAAATCATTCATCATTTTTTTAAAGAAGTGTTTGGAATATTACATTCGATGGCCCATTTCCTGATATCTTCATTAAAATTGCTATCTTTATCTTCGAATTCATCACTTGTGACTTCACTATCCGATGTCTCTTCATTTTCTAAGTTGTCATCAAAATTAGAGTCATCTATGCTGCTGGAACAAGGTTTTGCTGTGTTTTTTTCTATTTGTACGGAACCAGCATCCGAATTCTCGACACTAGCTTGATTACAAGTATTATCAAGACGTTCCTGGTTACCCAACATAGATCGCGACTGTTGAAGCTTGTATTTAGCCTTTTTTTTATAAGCGCCACTTCTCTTAAATCTTTTCCAAGACGCGAAATCCATTTTTTCACCAAAGACCGATTTAGTGTTTAGTACGATAATGGTCGCGTTGTTGTGATATCTACGATGTAGATGATCTCTTTTAGAGCAAAAACTTTCTATAATAGAGTTCATAACAACTGTTATGCGTTTCTTTAGCTCTATATAAGAGAATATAACGTTTGTATGTAGCTGGTGGTATATAAGCACTTTCAAAAGTATATTTACAACTACTACTGTTGCTACTACTGTTTGTTCTCGGGTCTTGGGTGTTTAATATGTATTTAAGTATATATCTATCTATATAAGTATGTTTATCCGTTGCCTAGTACCCATAACACAAGCTTTCCTAGCTTACTTTGGGACTAGGTCAATTGGTGTGAATTGTCCCATGATATATTTTTTTTTTTTTTAACTACTTAGTGTTACTGTAGATCCCAATAGACTTTTTTGTTGCTGGCGTTAGGAGACGTTATTATACGATAAATTAGACGTATATCAGCTGTGGTATGTTCTTATATATCACGGGTTAGCTCCATTCGTCTTAGATATATCACCAGCGATATTGCAGTGACTTAGAAACCATAATAGAGTAACATAGCTGTATAAAAGTACCATTTGTATCTGATATACCACAAATTTGCCCTAAATCGCTGTTGCGAACAAAGTTGTACGGCTGTGTTATATGTGCTATATAAAGCAGTCGTGTAAACGTTTATGACATCATTTAATATCAAAATTAGCCTGTACAAGATTATATAGCTAGATGATGATACAAGTCACCAATATAGAGCAAGCAGTCACCGCGTTGCTTTTTTATGACTATTTTAACACTGTTTAGCGTTAATAAATTGTCGTTTATCACTACTTTGTTAGCTGGGTGTTTCGTCTCGGTGACCTGTTATCGGCTAATCGTTAAGTTCTTGTTATGGGTTGTGATAGACGATAGGTAAAATACCTATCGATAGCAGCAGCTTGTTTATTAGTAAAGTGCAAATTAAAATTATTTAGTTTTGATGTTTATGAAACATACATACATGTTTATGTTTTATGATGTTTAAGAAACAAATTAAATTAAAATGACAACAAATACAGTCGTCAACTAACTTGTCTGAACTTTCGTGAACAATATTGCAGCGCGGGATTGATTCCTTTTTCGTCGTAGGTATTTCTGATTGGACATATTCTTATTTCGGCACATTCCTGTTTGGACGTATTCCGTTTTCGGCATATTCTTGTTTTGACACATTTTAGTAAATAAATTATACTATGAAATACTTGTGACTTTGTTTGCGTAATATAAAAATGTCCTTTTTTATTTTTTTACGATGTAAAAGTAATATATATCCAGCGCGGCCTAGTGACCACTAATATTCAATTAAGAGCATTGACGACGGTAAAAATATTAAATATCACGGGAAAATTTACTAGTGCAAAAGTAAGCAATGCTTGTTACGGGCAACGGATAAACATTACTAAACTAAATAGATTGATGGATACTTAAATATATAATAAACACCCAAGACTCGATAACAAAACTTGCGTTTTTTTATACATAATATCTGCCTGGACCCCGGACTAAGCATCGAACCCGAAACTCATATTAGCAGCAGTTAAATTCGATCAAAACAAAACGAAAAAAAATCGAGTTTTAATTATGCAGATATGCACCGATTGGTTTAATATGTGGATAAACATATCTTCAATTAGCTATAACTAATGATAATGATAATTCTAACCGTATTACTAACATTTATTTATCCATTTACAGCACATCATTTGGACTTTCCATCCAGTCACACATCGGTGAAAAACATCGCGAAAATGCACATTTGCTGTTATTCCCAAATAAATCTAATCAATAGTGAAGTGATATACAATTTTAGCACTGTATTTGTAAATGTATTAGGTATATCATAAAATATTTTGGTAGGGTACTATTGCATATTTTTTTCTCCTCAATATATGAATTCCTGACTGACTATGTGTATGTTCAGCACAAATTGTAAGAAGTAGAACGATGAAATTATGCATCCTCGTTCTAGCCTAATCTAGTTCCATTTACTATGATTCATCATCTCATCTCGGCGTATTACGTACTACAGGGCACAGGCCTCCTCTCAGAATTAGAAGACTTGGGTCGTAGGTTCCACGCGGGTTCAGCGCGGATTGGGAAGGAGTAATGTTTTACACAACCTTCATGTGTTTTACGTACTTATAGTAAAGAGTTCTACATACACAAAATTGTTTTTTTTATAGTTGTGCGCAAGTTTATTTATTTATTTATGTATTTATCTATAAGTTAGGTACAATTACATATTGTAAACGGTAGCACAATTTAAACCTTAAAGAATACCATGGGTTTGTACCTAAAAACACAATAATAATTGTACACAGCATTTATGCACACCAGAATTCAGTCACTCGACCCTATTTCCTCATGTTGATTCCTTCACCGTAAAGCTCATGGGAATTTCAATTGTTATTTCGCAGATAAATTCCGAAAAACTCCGGAGCGAACCCGAGCTCGAATCCACAACCCTCTGCTTGAGAGGACATTGGTCAGACCACTATACTACCATGTTTTTTTAATATAAACACTTTTTTTAAACTGAGATACGGTTTTACTACATTTCGCGGTAATAAATAAACTTGTAGACCCGGATGCTCGTACAATTAGTATGGTTAGTATTAGAGCGTTCTGTCTACAGTTATCTTCCTAGGTCAGCCGTGATTTTGCACTTATTCCGTTACCAGGGTTGGCACTGGAAACCGATTATCTTTAAGTCCCAATGAACAATCGTCATTGTCGAAATATGCAAACAACTATTTTTGGATGGGTCGTGGAAAGTTCTAGAAACGCTTCAACCGCTATCAGTTTCCCGTCGCATACCTACACTCGGCGTCAGAAATATCGCACCTTTTAGACATTTTTTTTTAACCGACTTCAAGTTGCAAACGCACTGACAGCGGTAGCGGGGCGGCGCGGCGCGGTGCGTCGCCGGTTTTGCGGAAAGCGAAAACGGTCCGGTGAACGTCACACTGAAAAAAACCAGCCACGTGTGAGTCGGAACCGCGCACCATAAACGGACGCGCGCAATAAATGTTGACGATGTCAGGTCAGCATTTGAAATGAAAAGGCCAGCGCAGACCAGAATCTGATGCGATCACGTCGCGCACAAACACCAGTTGTAATAAATGAAACTGTAAGAAAGATGGCGCACTAAATAGATGCGTGCACATGGTGTGCCATCTTTCTTACAGTTTCATTCGTTACAACTGGTGCGTGACACGCAAATGCATCTGGTCTGCGCCGGCCACAAATAAACTAAAAAAAAACGCCTTCTACGCAAAGATTCTTTGTCAACCCTAATCGTAATAGTATTTTCTTTTCGTCGGCGATATCTCTAAAATGGATCGCGGGTCGACATCCCACGGTCGCCGATACACGTGCCGACAAAAAAGCGCTAAAACATACACAAAAACATGCTAAAAACTAAAACACATAATATGTATATACAAATAATTGAACCACGGTGGTTACAATTAAAAAGAAGGATTGGGTGTCAACAGCATCACATTTTGCATAGTCGTTCGGCCACTCGATAAGTAGAAGCAAGTGGTAACTAAAATCGGTTATTTATTACCTTTTTTTTATCGGTAATAGAAGTTAATGTTCGAATTCATTGGTCTTTTAATAAGGCGAGTTTGTATGCCTGATCACGTTTGATGGAATTCCTATTCGGCAATTTTATGAATGTTTTATTGACATGTAATATTGATATTTATGTTTTAACTAGCTGCTTAGCTTCGGCCCCAGTTTTATTTTTTCATTCATAAGAAACTTCTTCTGACAATATCAAACGCAACAATAAAAGAATTAACTAAAACAATTACTTTGCTCACCCGCGACCTTACAATAGTTACGTTTATGCAAGAAATGTGCGTTCATGCAGTTCCTCCACCTCCACACTGTACGAACACACACAAATCACATAAACCCAACCATCACCACCACCAAGCTACACTGACGCGTTTCGAACTCAACCAGAGCTCATCTTCAGAGTTACCACAACCGTATGCTATGCTACCAAATGTTAAACTAACAAACCAAAACAAATGTTTTAACTTGTCACTGTAACTTCTCAAGTACCCACTTTATTTTTCTTATTCTCAAACTACCCCACAAAAATTAACTTTTATTGACATATTATAAAACTACCTTGAATTTTTTGTTTATTTATTTATAAGGCATATTTAATTAATACTAACTGTTCAAATTCGACCCAAGCCGCAGTAAAGGAGAAGATACTAAATTTACCTGTTCATTAATAATAGACCCCATAGTGTTGTACCTAATTATTTCCATGCATTCCAGAGCATCCAGACGCAACCCCTTGCCGCAATAATGTAACACTTCATAAGAATCTGAATCTAACAATGAATGATTTGATTCCAACAAATGTTTTGCAAAATTCGATCTATCTGGATGCTCATTCCTATATGCCGAAACATGCTCTTTAAATCTAGTATTAAAACTTCGGCCTGTCTGTCCTACGTATATCCCATTGCAGTCATTACAAGTAAGCTTGTATACCCCCGATCTAGTTCCCTTATCTACCTGTTCTTTGTGGTTACATAGCCTAGAGTACAAAGAGTTGTTAGTCTTAAAGGCAACATTAATATTGTTTGATTTTAAAATGCCATAAATCTTATCAGACAACCCCCCAACGTAAGAGATGCTAGATCTATATTTGTTAGTAGACTGAGAAGGTAACGCAGCGTAAAGCATGCTATTTACTAACCGTGCCTGCTTCTTTTGAACTAAACTATCTACCATTGATTTTGTATAACCATTTGAGATCGCTATCTGATAAATAGTACTCAACTCTAAATCAAAATGTTCCTTAGAAAGAGGCACAGTCAACAATCTATTAACATAACAATGGAAAGCAGCCAGTTTATGCTGCCACGGATGATTAGAAGATGCTGGTATAACAGCATCTGTGTACGTGGGCTTACGGTATATTTTAAATTGATGTTTACCATTTAATTTTGAAATCGTTAAATCCAAAAAGTTCAACGAACAATTTTCCTCCAATTCTTTTTTGAACCTTATCTTTACGTGCTTGTTATTCAAACCATTAATAAACACGTCAAGCT
The DNA here is from genome assembly GCA_947859365.1 of Archips crataeganus. Classification (NCBI taxonomy): domain Eukaryota; kingdom Metazoa; phylum Arthropoda; class Insecta; order Lepidoptera; family Tortricidae; genus Archips; species Archips crataeganus. Next base: position 17,921,112 of record OX402058.1, read on the forward strand.
GTCTCATACTCCCTCTCCAGCATAGGATCAAATCATCGACATACCTAAAATAGTACACAATATTACTATTACCCACAATATACTGATTCTCAAAATGATCCATAAATATATCTGCCATTAAAGGACTCAGAGGTGAACCCATAGCTAAACCATCACTCTGTAAGTAATAAAGACCATTGAACCGGAAATAATTTTGTTTCATGCATAAAGTTACCAAATCTATTAATTCACAAACTTCACCCGGATGCAACCGCTTCCTTTCTAAGTGGTCTTTTAGAATTTCTAGTGTCTCACTATATGGTACGTTAGTAAATAAACTGTCTACATCCAAAGAAAGCAACGTTGCATTCGGCGGTATGCTGATGTCCTTAATTTTACTAACCAAATCTAAACCATTTTTTAAACTATAAGAAGGTTTAAAGGAAGCCTTCACACGAATAATACTATTTAATTTCTTCGCCAATTTATATGCTGGAGCACTCACGTATGAGACAACTGGACGAACAGGCACATCATCTTTATGAATTTTAGGTAATCCATATAGAATTGGCGCCTGCGGATTCATGGGAATTACAAAATTCTTTTGTTGTTCGGTTTCAAAGGCAAACAAAGAACCCTTTATTAGTCTCTTTAGATCTTTGTGAAATGTAATTGTAGGGTCCTTACGTAAAACTGTAAAACCGTCCCCTTGAACGATATCTAAAACTTTCCGATTATATTGATACCTATCCAATAAAACAATACAATTTCCTTTGTCTGCCTTTGTCACCACTAAATCATTATCATACACTTTCTCCTGAATAGATCTCAAAGAATTTAATTCGGTTATATTGACAATACACTCTGTGGAATTGGTATTTTTAAGTGTATTTGCCACTAACACTTTTGTTTCAAAATCACCACAGTTACTTGTAATAGCAACCTCAGAATCTACCGCCAAACCTTCCACTATTTTTTGACTAAATTTAGTGGGTAGATTATATTTTAAACCTTTTTCCAATAACTGATTCTCATTATCCAAAAATTCCACATTAGTAAGATTTTTAACGCGAGGGTAGAAATTATGACCGTTAGTAGAACCTCGATAATTATTGTTCAAAGAAGAAAAAGATTCTGTTCGTCGTCCTGTAAGCCAACGTAACTTTTTACACTGAGTCAAATACATAAATAAAAATAAAAATACATAAAATACATAGATAAATAGTGTGGAGGTGGAGGAACTGCATGAACGCACATTTCTTGCATAAACGTAACTATTGTAAGGTCGCGGGTGAGCAAAGTAATTGTTTTAGTTCATTAATATGGACCTCCGCAAAGTAACGCCTGATTCAATAAATTATTTAAAATCGGCATGCGTAGCCGTACAGGCACGTTTATATCATAAATTAACTAAACAGCATCGTTTAGCTGTTCAAAACATTTGGTTCAATCAACAATGTAAACATTTAAATGTTGTACCTAATTATATTAAATTCCGTTGTTATAGTACTAGTATAGCTGCTAAAATTGCAATGGAAAGGGCGAGGAAAATATGGTTAAGTGAAGAGTCGCGTAGTTGGTTCCGTGTTAGAGATAATTTAAAATTACATCTCAAAGTATTGCAGTCTGAACTTACTTTTAAGTTACATAAAATTGAATTCGATCGTTTGGATGAAAAAGCCCGGTTTTTTGCTTCAGTAGACGCTCATAAAAAGTATTTGACTCAGTGTAAAAAGTTACGTTGGCTTACAGGACGACGAACAGAATCTTTTTCTTCTTTGAACAATAATTATCGAGGTTCTACTAACGGTCATAATTTCTACCCTCGCGTTAAAAATCTTACTAATGTGGAATTTTTGGATAATGAGAATCAGTTATTGGAAAAAGGTTTAAAATATAATCTACCCACTAAATTTAGTCAAAAAATAGTGGAAGGTTTGGCGGTAGATTCTGAGGTTGCTATTACAAGTAACTGTGGTGATTTTGAAACAAAAGTGTTAGTGGCAAATACACTTAAAAATACCAATTCCACAGAGTGTATTGTCAATATAACCGAATTAAATTCTTTGAGATCTATTCAGGAGAAAGTGTATGATAATGATTTAGTGGTGACAAAGGCAGACAAAGGAAATTGTATTGTTTTATTGGATAGGTATCAATATAATCGGAAAGTTTTAGATATCGTTCAAGGGGACGGTTTTACAGTTTTACGTAAGGACCCTACAATTACATTTCACAAAGATCTAAAGAGACTAATAAAGGGTTCTTTGTTTGCCTTTGAAACCGAACAACAAAAGAATTTTGTAATTCCCATGAATCCGCAGGCGCCAATTCTATATGGATTACCTAAAATTCATAAAGATGATGTGCCTGTTCGTCCAGTTGTCTCATACGTGAGTGCTCCAGCATATAAATTGGCGAAGAAATTAAATAGTATTATTCGTGTGAAGGCTTCCTTTAAACCTTCTTATAGTTTAAAAAATGGTTTAGATTTGGTTAGTAAAATTAAGGACATCAGCATACCGCCGAATGCAACGTTGCTTTCTTTGGATGTAGACAGTTTATTTACTAACGTACCATATAGTGAGACACTAGAAATTCTAAAAGACCACTTAGAAAGGAAGCGGTTGCATCCGGGTGAAGTTTGTGAATTAATAGATTTGGTAACTTTATGCATGAAACAAAATTATTTCCGGTTCAATGGTCTTTATTACTTACAGAGTGATGGTTTAGCTATGGGTTCACCTCTGAGTCCTTTAATGGCAGATATATTTATGGATCATTTTGAGAATCAGTATATTGTGGGTAATAGTAATATTGTGTACTATTTTAGGTATGTCGATGATTTGATCCTATGCTGGAGAGGGAGTATGAGACAGCTTGACGTGTTTATTAATGGTTTGAATAACAAGCACGTAAAGATAAGGTTCAAAAAAGAATTGGAGGAAAATTGTTCGTTGAACTTTTTGGATTTAACGATTTCAAAATTAAATGGTAAACATCAATTTAAAATATACCGTAAGCCCACGTACACAGATGCTGTTATACCAGCATCTTCTAATCATCCGTGGCAGCATAAACTGGCTGCTTTCCATTGTTATGTTAATAGATTGTTGACTGTGCCTCTTTCTAAGGAACATTTTGATTTAGAGTTGAGTACTATTTATCAGATAGCGATCTCAAATGGTTATACAAAATCAATGGTAGATAGTTTAGTTCAAAAGAAGCAGGCACGGTTAGTAAATAGCATGCTTTACGCTGCGTTACCTTCTCAGTCTACTAACAAATATAGATCTAGCATCTCTTACGTTGGGGGGTTGTCTGATAAGATTTATGGCATTTTAAAATCAAACAATATTAATGTTGCCTTTAAGACTAACAACTCTTTGTACTCTAGGCTATGTAACCACAAAGAACAGGTAGATAAGGGAACTAGATCGGGGGTATACAAGCTTACTTGTAATGACTGCAATGGGATATACGTAGGACAGACAGGCCGAAGTTTTAATACTAGATTTAAAGAGCATGTTTCGGCATATAGGAATGAGCATCCAGATAGATCGAATTTTGCAAAACATTTGTTGGAATCAAATCATTCATTGTTAGATTCAGATTCTTATGAAGTGTTACATTATTGCGGCAAGGGGTTGCGTCTGGATGCTCTGGAATGCATGGAAATAATTAGGTACAACACTATGGGGTCTATTATTAATGAACAGGTAAATTTAGTATCTTCTCCTTTACTGCGGCTTGGGTCGAATTTGAACAGTTAGTATTAATTAAATATGCCTTATAAATAAATAAACAAAAAATTCAAGGTAGTTTTATAATATGTCAATAAAAGTTAATTTTTGTGGGGTAGTTTGAGAATAAGAAAAATAAAGTGGGTACTTGAGAAGTTACAGTGACAAGTTAAAACATTTGTTTTGGTTTGTTAGTTTAACATTTGGTAGCATAGCATACGGTTGTGGTAACTCTGAAGATGAGCTCTGGTTGAGTTCGAAACGCGTCAGTGTAGCTTGGTGGTGGTGATGGTTGGGTTTATGTGATTTGTGTGTGTTCGTACAGTGTGGAGGTGGAGGAACTGCATGAACGCACATTTCTTGCATAAACGTAACTATTGTAAGGTCGCGGGTGAGCAAAGTAATTGTTTTAGTTCATTAATATGGACCTCCGCAAAGTAACGCCTGATTCAATAAATTAATAAAAGAATTATCCAATTTGGTGCAGTCAATCGGAAGTTATGCGCGTACAAACATTTCGGTGATTCATTTTTATTTATATAGATAGATTTATTTTTATAACAGTTGTTAAACACGAGTAAATCAGAATAGGATTTAGTTAAGAACTATTGGGTAGCTAACAGACTCGCTGCTGCAGTTGATAATGATGGGGTAAGTGGAGGCAAAGAGACGCGCTGGGCGAAGAAAGAAATCGTGGTGCGGAACATCTGGGAGTGGACAGGCATCACCTCCGTCGAAGAGTTGTTCCAGGAGGCTACCAATAGACGGCCAACCTTCGCAATTCAAGAAGCGCTAGAAGGGTAATTAATGCTCTAAATTTATCGATAAACGGACATTCGTTTTTTTATTTTAAATGCCCAACAGCCTACTTCAAAATCATCAACCATATGTTTTACGAAACGATCATCAAATCGTAATCCCATGAAAATGGCGACTAGATAAACGATATTCTCCAATTATCCGCCACCAACGTTCGAAGTACCCTTTCGAGGATCGCACTCGTAATTTTAAACTATTTCATAAGAACCCTAGGGCGTATATATAGGCCGTTAAATATTATTACTTTACCGTAAAATTGGGGTTTGCGGACCCTGTGGAAAACTGCTTAGTAACAACTTTTGAGCCTTTATTGTTCGTTTATAATGGTAACTACTTAGTTTATGACTGTGATAGTGCTAATGAAAATTATACCAAACGATACTTTAGTATAAGTTCTGTCTCTCTCCGATAACAGAGTAGGTATGCCCACTGAGATTTCAAGTGTCCTACTAATATTATAAACTAGCTGTATTTTGTATGAACTGAAACTATTCTTACTTTGCTCACCCGCGACCTTACGATCGTTACATTTATGTAAGAAATGTGTATTCATGAAGTTCCTCCACCTCCACACTGTACGAACACACACAAATCACACAAACCCAACCAACACCACCACCAAACTACACTGACGCGTTTCGAACTCAACCAGAGCTCATCTTCAGAGTAGGTACCACAACCATACCCTATGCTACCAAATGCTAGACTACACAAACTATTTGTGTGCCAAATTTCATCAGAATCCGTCAAACCGTTTTACCGTGAATGCGTACCAAACATCCACACATCCATCCATACAAATTTTCGCGTTTATAATATTAGTAAGATTAATGGGAAACGAACTTTTCTCTGTGTGTGTGTGTGTGTGTGTGTGTTGTTACTCTTTCACGCTAAAACTGAACGAATCTGTATTAAATTAGGTAAGTCTGCATTTAACTTATTTGTGGCATAACACATAGGCTTGCAAAATCCTAAAATCTCAACCTAACCTACCTAAGACATTAAATTTTCCACGAGTGTCCTTCGTACAACGTAAATTAATACCTGCCACGATGTAATTTTGTAAAATCCCGCAATTCTCATTACACGTACCAAACCATAGTCCACACTAGCAAAAGCCTCAGGTAAAAGCTAGTAATAAATAAATACAGTACGATATACTAGGGGCGTTCAATAAAAAGTGAGAATGAGTATGTTATAAACAACTTTTACTAAATGTAATTTTATTTTTCGACATAGTCACCTTTTAGCATAATACACTTATTAAATCTTTTTTCTAAAGTTAAAATTTCATTTTTAAAAAAGGTCTCATCTTGAGTACTTAAAAAATCTTGTACTGCAGCGACTACCGCGTCGTCGTCTTCAAATTTCTGGCCTCTCGGGTATTGTTTCAATCTCGGAAATAGGTAGAAATCACTGGGAGCGAGATCTGGTGAATACACAGGATGCTTAAGGATATTGAACCCAGCATCACGAATTGCAGCCATTGCAACGATGGACTTGTGTGCCGGGGCATTGTCCTGGTGGAACAGCACAACTTTCGAGAGTTTACCTCGCCGTTTTTCGCGGATCTCATTGCGAAATGTTGCTATTTGTTTGGCGTATAAAGTGCCCGTAATAGTGGCTCTATGTTTGAGATACTCAATCATTAATACCCCTTTACCATCCCAAAAAACAGAGCCCATGACCTTACCGGCAGATGGGCCCACCTTGAATTTCTTCGGAGTTGGAGATGATGGCCTTTTCCATGTCATAGACTGCAGTTTCGTTTCAGGGTCGTAATGATGGAGCCATGTTTCGTCCATTGTTATAAATCGCGCCAAAAAAAGTTCCCGGTCTTGCTGCATCAGGTCCAAAGCTTCTTGACAAATCTCTAGTCTAGTTTGTTTTTGCGTGTCAGTAAGCATTCTTAGTACCCAACGCGCAGATACCTTTTTCATACCCAAGCGTTCATGTAAAATATTATACACGCTCCCCGTTGAAATCTTTACATTTTCAGCAATAAAACGAACCGTGACACGACGATCCGCCAAAACTGAGTTTTCAACTTTTTTCACAATTTCTTCAGTTATTGCTGTAGTTACGTCCGGAGCGGGGGTCGTCCATGGTCGATGTTCTTCCATGTCTAAATTCGGCGGACCAACGTGCGACTGTCGAATACGGAGGAGCATTAGACCCTAAAGTGTCCCGCAAATCTAAATTGACTTGGTCCGTAGAAAAATTTTTCAAACACAAGTATTTGATAACGGCGCGCAGTTAAATTTTCTCCATTTTCGCTAACGTACTCAATAGCATTGCAAAGTAATTACCGTATTTTTTTTTAAACAAAAGACAGTTACTTTTTTTTTGATAGCAATCAGCTAGATAGATTAGCTTTACCGGCCAGTATTTAATTTCCTAATATTGAATGAGTTTGCATCTCATTCTCACTTTATATTGAACGCCCCTCGTATGCAAAACCTTTCTAGCAAACATAACATTTTAAAACGCATGTCCAGATTTATCATTTTTTTTTATAAAATAGCCAATGTCATAATCATAATCGTAAACATTGATATTGTATCAATAATCGTGTTTATCTCAACGGAAAATGCCGCGAGCAAATTATTTTTTGAATTATTTTTTTCGATTTTAACAAAAATCATTATACCTACCAGGTACAGGTAGTTTCTGTTAATATACCGAGCAACGTGTCAAATTTAACGGATATAAAAAAACACGGAGTATATTGTACTCTCAGATAAACAGCATCAAACTTTCGTCTTTAAAACGACGACACCACTTACTGTTGCAGCTGACAAACCCGCCAAAAATGCGACTCCATATCGTGTCCGACACACCGTAATACCTATCACCTCGCAATCTCTGTCTGGCGGCCTGTCTATCAATTCCCCACAGCATCACTATACCAAGCGTTACAAAAACAGGTTAACATCAAACGGAGCACCTATCGCTTCCCAATTGGTACTATTATCGTGCAATGGCTAATCTCTGGGCCGCAAAGAGCCGGTAGCGGTGTGCGATGGGAAAAAATCGCCTCGTGCGCTCTAATCTAGCGTATTGGAAGTGCCGTGTAATGGAGTGAAGGACCTGACCGGTATGCGAGTGTCGTTTATTTCATTTTTAATCGGCACGTTATCGGCTCGAGTTGTGTTGTGGAAACTCGGGGCTTTCTATTGGCGGTTTTAATAAGGTTGTTGGCTAATAAGGCGGCTGTTGGCGCTTTGTCGGTTATTGTGGACGACGTTTAAAGTCAATTAGGCGTGTGCTTAGAACCTGTACATGTAGAGGAAGGACATTAATTTTGGATTTGAACGTGTGAAGTAACATGAGGCTTTAGCGGTCATTATTTTTGTTTGGACTGATTCTTTCATAATAGCTTTGACACACACATTGACTTGCATAAAAAAGTTCTAGGCACTTTTTACTCGAATAAGTTGCCAATTACCATGAAAGTTGTTTCGTTGTCTTGTACAGAAATACGATATTATCTGAGTTTTCGATTTACCACTTACTTAACATACATTAATTAAGTAATCATTGGGTAACTAGCATAATTGAAACCGAAAAGTTCAACACATAAATTAACAGTCGGATAACAAAACTTTTATTTAATTTTTTTATATGTATATCAGCTCGTATAAATTGTCTTGAAAATTTAATTGTTGTTTGTTTTTCTCCGCTTCACTCCGTTTTATATAAAAGCGGACCCTAATCGTAATACCACCCACGCTTTGAAATGAACTATTAAACAGTTGTATTAGCTACGACGTGGCCGCATTCTAGAAAAGAGTCTGTTCTCTTTCTAAAAGAGCTGGCGACGCATCAGTGAGTGACTCCCCCACCCTTTATAGTTTCGCCATGTCTGTCCGTCCGCCTGTCTGTTCGTCCGTCCGCGGCTGATTTTGTTTGTGATATGTACACGTGATGTATAAATTTTAACTGTCAATCCATTACGGTTCTTGAGATACAGCCCTGTGTTGGACAGACGGACGGGTGGACAGTGTAGCGACATTAATAGCATTCCGTTTGTCACCCTTCGGGTACGGATCCCTAAAAAAATGAAGATATTGTACATTCTACTTGTAAGACGTATGGACTCGTTCTGCAAAGAACTATTTTCATGGTACATTCCAGTATATTCCTCATCGTATCATTCCATGTCCCTTCGCGTTTACTTAGCAGAGCGTAGCACTGTACTAGTCTTATTTACGACCTGGATCTCCAGTTAGCCTAGTACAAAAACAGCATCGTATCACGTGATATAATCGTAAAAATCCGTCTTACAGCGAAGTATGCGCGCGTTAAACTAATAGAGGCAGCAAAAAGGGTGAAAAAGGTAAAAAGCATAGCACTCGAGCAGCGGGCGATTATACTTGGATCCGCGCGCGCGCATGCGATGCATATGGCTAGGCGCACGGCGCAGTAAGACCACTTTGTGAATTCACAAATACATGACAATCTAAATTAAAATTTTAAACAATCTAAATTAAAATTCAATATCGTTTATTTGTTCAACACAGGTAGGTACATGAAGTCTTGTGAATGTTTTTATTTACTAGCTTATGCTCGCGGCTTCGCCCCCGCTGATTTTTTTTTCATACAAACCTTGTCCTTACACATACGAACCCAATAAAAAAGAATTATCCAATTTTTGTGCAGTTGATCGGAAGTTACACGCATAGATACATTTCAGTGATTAATTTTTATTTATATAGATTCTAGGAGCCTAGTTTAGCCTTTATTATATAATCAACTTAATAGAGAAATCTCTCTCTAAATAGGACCGAGCTAATAAAAATAGCTCACGAACATGAATATCGGATAGAACATAGCACTTACCATCTGATACGCTGTAACGGCTAACTTTGTCGAATCATTTACTAGCTGTTGCCCACGACTTCGTCTGCGAAGAATTCCTTTAGCGTTGTCGGCTATGCAATTTCCCGGGATAAAAATTATCCTATGTCCTTTCCGGGGTCTCAAACTATCTCCACACCAAATTTCAGTAGTTTAAACGAGAAGAGATAACAGACAGTCACACACATTTTCGCATTTATAATACGTTTCTGGTACTATGCGTCGGAAGGTTACTCGCCCCGGCATGGCACGGGTGCAATTATGCATGTATTATACATATAAACCTTCCTCTTGAATCACTCTATCTATAAAAAAAACCGCATCAAAATCCGTTGCGTAGTTTTAAAGATCTAAGCATACATAAGGACAGACAGGACCAGTGGTTGTACTAGACAATTGTAGACACTTAATTGCGTCATAATAATAAATTTGAGTCATTCAACAAAGGAACCGGTTAGTGCATACATAAATTGCACCTACAACGCACTGAATACGGAGAACAATTCACATTACCATCGGAACGGCTAAACGTTACCAGTTTAGTTTGGTCTGTTGTTATTAATTGAGTCACGCTTACAAATGGCATCGTTAACAATGTTCTGCATCAGAGAATACCGAATTTATAGGCGACTCCATCAATACAATGCAATGACAAATGCTTGAAAATTGTACAGCTGTTAATTTAGTTACTTAAGACACTACAGCCAAGTTACCGGAGTCGCGAATAGAGCATAATAGTAATAGAATGCAGTACAGTCAAGGTATTCCGTCTAGTACTTTAGCAGTTGCTAAAATATTTTGCTGAGTGCTTTAGTAGTCGCAGTTGCAGACGAAGTTAACACAATGCATGTACAGCATGCAGTTAGTTAGTTGGAAGCCAAGGAACTTCAACGTTTTTGGACAGCGCCCTCTATTCTTGTTTATGATAATGACTAACAAATATCAAAACATACCAATATCTTCATAAACTTTCTCATTTATAATATTAGTAGGATATAACTGTGTTTAGTTATTTATAACTATACCTCGTTGTCAAACGGGCAGTTTGGTGGCTACTTAACATTAGTGACGTGTAATACAAACTATCCAAGTCTCGACGTTGTAACTATTTATGTATGGGAACTCCAAAATGTATCTGAAATTTCAATTAAAAAAAGTTTTTTATTGACATTATACATCACTAATGTTAAATATCCACCAACCTCCTGCTTAATACCGAGGTATATTTATAACAAGAGTTAACTTTACTACGTATAGTATTACTTGAGCTCTCGAAAGACAAGATTTATAAAACTAAAAATCTCCGCGCATCATGCACTTTCACTACCTCTGTCGTTAAGGCACTCAGCCCTGAAGGACGTCTAAATAGACCGAAACAAATCGTACTGTTTCAAACAAATAATCATTTTTTACTTTGACTACTGAAAGCACCCATTTATTAGGATCAGATTTGATTTAGATGATTCGGGTTCCACCAAAAAGCAGCATGCATCAGATATGATTTAATAATAGAAAAAATATTTTTATAACTATGCGTAAGTAAGAAAGATAGCAGCCTATTTCTTCTTGTATAAATTTTAATGCCGCGGTATACCTGCGCCGTGCGCGCGCGCCGGTAAACCCGCTGCCGCAAAAACGCGTCTGCGCGGTAATGAAGAGCTGGAAGGGCACGTATTAATTACTCGACGCGTGCCGGCCATCGGGAAATAAAGTGCACTGTAGTTTTACAACCGCTGGCATTTTCACAGGGCAATAAATTATAGGAACTTCTTTTATTTTTTATTTTATTTACTTAAAGGTGGGTGGCGCTCGGTGGCAAGATTTGACAAAGTAATTTGTAATTAATTCAATCGTATCTGAGATAAACCTTTGGCCTCATGTGCGTTTTTCATCAGGTGAGATAGTATTCAAAAACGGGCCAAATTTTTTTTTTAAATTGTTCAGAAAAATTAAGAATAAAAAAATTGCCGTGTATGCAAATTGCTCTGACTAGTGTTTATAGTGATACGCATCACTGAATGATGTGTCACTGGGTTCGATTCACAGCCCCAGCTATACTTTACAGATTCGATAGTATGATACATTTGTGTAAAACATTAAGGTTAAGGATTATAAATATTCGGCAAAAGCAAAGCATTGGTTTTCCACCATAAGAAGAATAAAGAAAATATCACCAAATAGTAAAGAGATCTAGCTTTTAGGACGGCATTAAATTTAAGTACCTAATAATTTAAAACAAGCAAATCTTGTATACTATTTAATTATTTCTGTTATATACAGTATAAATCTTCCCGGTGAATTTTTCGCTACGAGCCCTTGTCTTTCAAAACAAACGGAACGTCATAGGTTCAAATTTAGTGTAATGGCTCGAAGCGAAAAATTCACCTAGGAAGATTTATACTACACCTCGGAAACCGCGCTTACGATTTCTATGAAATTTGGTATGTTAGGATTTTCGGAGGGTAACAATCGATCTAGTTTGGTCTTATCTATGGAAAAACGCCAATGCGAATCTGGTGGCTTTTTCAAGAGTCGAACTTCCAAATTGGTGTCTTGAGTTCGAAAGAGTTTTTAAGTTTGGTAAAAAATAAAACTGTTCAAAAAATAACTCTGAGCGAAACTCGGTCGCCCAGTTACTATTAATTAAAAAGGAAAGAAGGAGATGGTTTACTGAATGAAGACAACATTTTATTTTATTTCCATAAATTGGTTTCATCTCAGCAGCAAGAGTTGAATCGCAATTGCATTGCAATGCTAATAAAAATGTTACCTTGTGAAGTCTCAGGTAATTTAAATTTTATATCTACATTAAATTGTGATACAATCGCTTCGTATAAAACTTTACTACAAGCACTTAAATTATCACTTTCATGTCATTGCGTATTCACAGCTTATCCTCGCGGCAGTATATCGAAGTCATACAACTGTCGACAGATCCTTATCGTCCAAGACAAAATCTTATCTACCATCGGTAACCAAATGAGTTGGACGGGTAAAGGCACATCGTATAGAATCGCCTGTTCACACGTCCAAACAACTTTGGTATTGTTACATACGCCTCTAGAAATAAGGTAGAAGGTAAAGTAGCCCACCGTATCCATATCAACATTTAGATATACGACGATACCTCTATTAAGCATGAGTTAGCATGACTTAGGGTTTCCGAATAGGCGAGGCTGGCCGTTGACCTGATGCGAAGCAGGAAAGCATTACGTCTAATTTGAAGTAAGTCGTTTTTTAACGCGCCAAATCAGCATTGGGCTGTCTTTAAAGTTTTTATTGCGTAGTCAGAAATATGTTATAGAGTTGCTATGCTGATTAGAAGCGATGTACAAAGTCCGCGTTGGGGATAAGTACAATTTAAATTATTCGCTCAGATTTCTCCGTATCTTCTTTACTGATACATATTTGTAATCCAGTCAACTGCGTCAAGTCTTCACGTCGCCAAATCCACAGAGTCTAAAGACGAAAGTCTTCAATCAGTGCGTCCTACCCGTCATGAAATGCGGTGCCGAAACATGGACACTCACTGTAGGGCTGGTCCACAAATTTAAAGTTGCTCAACGTGCTATGGAAAGGGCTATGCTCGGAGTTTCTCTAAAAGATCGAATTCGTAACGAAGCGATCCGACAGAGAACCAAAGTTATCGACATAGCCCACCGCATTAGCACACTGAAGTGGCAATGGACAGGCCATATAACCCGAAGAACCGATAACCGTGGGGGTAGACGAGTTCTTGAGTGGATACCACGGATCGGCAAACGTAGCGTGGGACGTCCTCAGACTCGGTGGAGCGATAGTCTTCGCAAGGCGGCTGGCAAGAGCTGGATGCTCTGGCTGAGGATCGTGCTCAGTGGCGTGCCATGGGAGAGGTCTATGTCCAGCAGTGGACGAACATAAGCTGATGATGATGATGATGATGATGATGATGAGGCCTGTCAACGCCTTGCCTTCCAGCGAGAAATACAAACCTCTTGGTAAACTATTTATGTTCTTCCACCGTATCCTTTCAAAATCTCGCCGCTTCATCGTTGCCATTAACAGGCATTAACCGACAAGAAGTCACCGATATAGCTCGAAGAATCACCAGTCTCAAATGGCAGTGAGCAGGGCGTATCACTCGTAGAAGTGATGGCCGATGGGGCCAAAAGGTTTTCGAGTGGCGTCCACAGACCGGAAGACGAAACAAGATGGAGCGATAACGTGGTTAAGGTCGCGTTGGATCCGGATGGCGCAGGTTCGGACTGTTTGGCGAACCTTGGGCACAGAATAAGTAATAGTACTAACGTACAGAAGGATCACTCTCGAACAAAGGTCAACTTTAGGTATGAAAACTTTACTACTCCTGCTGCGTGCACGCGAAATTAAAATTTATCGTGTGATACGAGCGTTCATATTTCGTTGGGCACCGCTGATCCGAAACCAAGGGCACAGGGTTCCCACTCGCTCATATTTGGTAGGTATATATAAATCAAGAAAGATAACAGTGTGTATTAATTCAGTAAACTACCTTTAGTATGTAAGTAAGTTATTTATAATATCGTTTAGAAGTCATTGTTTGTTGCAAAAATCACAGAAAAAGAAGATGCTTAATTACGCGCGACGCGGCTAGCGTGCGAACTGAAGGCCGCGCGACAACCTACTGCCATACTCCTCCCGGGAGGAGCGCCGGCCGAACATACCTAAACTGCGGAGTGAAACCCCCCTGCCTTGGGGGAGGCCTATGTTCAGCAGAGGACGTCTCTCAGCTGAAATGATGATGATGACACTTAGCCTACTGGGTTAAGTAACGTTCAGGAACGCAAGGACAAAGATAGGTTGGACGTTGCGCAACAGGAAGCCTACAATGCCGGTACGGGCCGGAATTAGACGGACCGGCTCCGACAGATTTAGAATCGTCAGGAGACAAAAAGTATGTAGAAACGGGCGCGCTTAAACGACTAATCAGGATGTCTGTGACACCGTACGGCGATTGATAACAATACCGGGAACGACTCGAAATAAATAAAATTTAAAAAGAATAATGGATGAAAAAGGTAAGTAGTACATAATGTTAATTTGATACAATTGTAATTTTCAGTGAAACTATTAATTAAACGAACTTTTATGATCTTTTATGATGACAGATTGGCAAAGATCTAGATCGAGACATAGGATGCTTATTATCCCGACAATTTGGCTGCGTTATGTGTGATTGATAATATTTTAACTTTAGACTCTTTAGAGTCCATAGAAGGTCCTGTTCAAGAATTTTTAAGTACATTATTTATCGTGTTAACATCGTCTGCAATCAATAGATGGCGTTTTGCTTTGAAAATGTTACCGTAACCTTTTTTTCAGGCGAAACTTTAAAATTGTAAAGGTTTCTCCTGAGAGGATATGTAACGCAGGGAAAGCCGCGGGTTAGGACTTGTACACTATATTTCGTAAGTAAATAGTGATCATCATCATCATCAGCCTATGTTCGTCCACTGCTGGACATAGGCCTCTCCCATGGCACGCCACTGAGCACGATCCTCGGCCACTCTCATCCAGCTGTTGCCAGCCGCCTTGCGAAGATCATCGGTCCACCGAGTCTGAGGACGTCCCACGCTACGTTAAATAGTGATCACCCAGTCGATTAACATTCCGATGACTATCACTACTAAATGATTTTACATTGCTTTTATTATACCAACATTGTTAACTCGACAAGTCGTTACACGTTGCGGCGCCTCTATTTCTGCTTTTAATTACTAATATTTTTATGACAGTAGCTGTTCCTATTAATAGTACTGTATACTAAAGCGCATGCATTAACTCGTTCGCCCGTTTGTTTACTCGCATAATTCTATTGTTTATTTAAACATTAGCTGCAACAGTTACAATAAGTATGCGGTAATTAACAATTTCTCGTGCAATAATGTATTATGCAGTATGAGCTTCGCGGAATGCCAGGTGTAGTTAAAACATGTAACTAAGGAGCCGTAGCTCAAAAAAGTTACTGGCCGGCTGTTTGTATTTATAACACATTGTTTTAGTAATAGCTCTAGTGGTTTGAGCTGCCCTGTTGACTTACACCATTTTTAGAGACTCAAACTTTCACGATGCACCAGGTCATATAATATTCTCGTTATTATTAGTGTCATTTGCATGGACGTTATTCCTTGCTATATCTCGCGAACTGTTACTCAAATGCGACAGAGGCATGAGTCCAAAAATGACTAATGATTTTCAAAAGTCGATGTGTTTTAACATTTTTAAGGACAGTTCCTACATCATATAAACGATAAGGCCGCTTTTAAGCTATACAGATGATATACCCTTAGGGTGCATTTGTACATTTGCTTCCAATGACATAGTTCTGTTATTGACATGAGAATGCTATCGAAGGGAAGATTCGTGCATTTATAACTTATAGTTTAGCACATTGTATCAGCATTTCGGGTTCTTGCACTGGAGTCATACGGTTCCTTATCAAGCGTTTTATCAGTCTGGAAATTAATAAAAAGTAACTCGCATTTTAGTATCTATGATTCTCAAGCTGACAATCGATTAAAATCACCATACAGTTAAAACTACATAATGAGCGAGAAGCTGCATTACAATCCTTCGGTGTGACGGTAGGAATCATTAAATAGCCAGATATTTCTGGCTGCGAGACTCCGAATCCGTAACAGACACCGCCACAAAGTGCCCGAGCGGCCACTTGGCTTATATGGCGAGGAAAGTTTAACTTATAAATAATCTACCAGCTTCACATCAAGCGTATACCTTGAATTAACCTTAGAATTCCCACAAGAGTATGACAAATTTTGCAATTGAACGGTGTCTTGGTTGGTTGGTGGTAATGGTAGCTTTAGAAGCACCTATAATTGAATACGATTTGTTTTTAAGTAGTGGCAGAATTTATAATATCAACTAGGCGACACTCGCGGTCTCGCCACCGTTGCGATGTGTCCTATACCAAAATAATTTCGCACAATCAGTCCTTACTCCTTATCTAGGTTAGAACTATGCAGTTTTTTTAGCTTTTTGGATACATTGCAAAGTGTGCGTTGATAAATAAGTCAGCCAGGCCTTTTCTTCTTAAATGTAATCTGTGTCCCCGTTCATTACGTCCCAGTCCACTATCCTCCAATCTATCTAGTGCTTATTGGGGACGACCTAATATCGTCGTTACAATTGCTACGTAGATATAGTTACATGGACTTTCAAGAAAAGGGTTTATTATACTTCCTTAAAAGGTCGGCAACAGATCAGTGACTCTCCTTGACTTGTTAATATGCATGGGCAGCGGAGATCTTTTCCCATCAGATGTTGTTGTTTGCTCGTTTGCCTCACTCTTCGCTGTTTTAGACTACTTTTTCAGAATGTATGTATATAAAATTTTCGCTTTTGAGGCGACTGAACCTTGTTGTTTTTTTAACATTACCACAATATATCACGTGCTCTTTATTGGCAGATCTTGAAACTCCAGTCTACTCGATTTCACCACTCGAACCCAACGTCCGCACATGAATCGAACCACAGTTTTTACGCATTTATTGGCGTTAATTGTCCGAAATAGCGAGAAAGTACACTGCCGTGTCTAAAACGCAAAACACGAAGCTCCCGGGGACTCCTCGGACATCCGTGACACATTGTTAGTGGAAGTGTCAACTGACGATTACACAATTAGTGTTACGCACGATTGGCGGGTTGTTTAGAGTAACACGCATTTTCACGGTTGTCTTCGCGTGAAGTGATAAACAAACTGTGCTCGGTATTGCGCCGTGGGAGATAGAATTGGGTTAGTGTTTTTTTATTAGCTTGTGGTCATGCCACTGTTGGGTTAAGGCTGGGTTTGGATGGGATTGGTTTGAAGGGCTTAACGACATCAAAAGAAATCGTACTAATCTAATTTAATAAAAAGCCAACCGTGTTTACATGTTTAACTGTATATAAAAGTCTCGAGCGTACTCATAAACGTTCACATTCCAATTCATATTAAGTCCAACTTTACCGATTTTGTCGAAAATATCATTTCGACTTAATAATTAAATATGACTTCCACAACACTTATCGAGCAGAATAAATGTTACAGCTTCAAAATAAAATAATCGTAACATTTGTACTTAATGGGGTTCGAACGATTGGGCCGTATGCCGCGTACGACATAAAAAAAAGTTTTGTAATGGAATTTCGCAAATGATTTCCGAAATACCCAGAAATGTGACACGGGGGCTCTAACCCACAACCCTCTGCTTGAGAGGACGCTTGTCAAATCACTGGTTACCACGGCGAAAGCGCATTGCATTTTCAGACTTTTACTCCAGCATCTACCTTGATTCTGGAGACCCTGCACTAAGCAAGAAGTGGGTTATACTCACATGGAGCTCTAAGTTTCCTGCGGGATATAGCGCTATCCTATCGTATTCTCTATACTTTCGCCTGTCTGTTATTTATTATAGGTATAACTAATACGGGAATGCATTACAATACCGAAGTACGAAAGACCGAATGTATTAATACATCGAATGGGTCAAAAGACCGACACGATTTTTTTTTGAAACCGTAATCTTCTCAGAATTTATTAAAACGGCATCATACAGAACCCATTACGTTAGGTTAGGTTTGTTTTATAACAATCTTAAAAAATTAACGGTTTCAGAAAAAAATCGTGAAAAGAAAAAAGAAAATAAAGTCATTGTATTGTATTGTATCGTGTCGGTCTTTCGTACCCCCTAATACTGACGATGATGTCATCCATGCGCCGATTTCGGTTACGGCAACTGCTTCTGCTTCCAACTAGAAGAGTTCTGAAGACATGTTACAATGTGTAATGCAACAAATTTTGCCTTTGAAAACACGAACACGGACACATCGCGCACGCGTCAAACTGCCATAGAAAAAGTTGTAATGGCGTTAGTGATTGGTCTTCTTTTAGTTAGTTCACGCTTTATATCCAGTTTCACTCTTCTGTTCACTTTAATCATAGACGTAAGGACTTATGCGCTTTACTAATCCGCTCCATTCAGGCTGGTTTTCCATAAGGTCTGTCAAAAAGTCTCTCAAATCAATTAGCTCCTTTGACGACATGTAACTCCGGATGCAATGTTAAATTGGTGACCCTACGCAAATAAGATACGCATGACTCACCGAGTATTAGCGTACAAGGAGCCACTGTCAATAAGTCTGCCGTTCTAATCAAGGGGACGATTTAATTCCTCAAATTAGTTTGATTATGCAGCGAGTCACCTTGAACTCGGCAAGCATGCAGACAGTGAACGACCGACATTTACATTTTCATAATTAAGCTTGTGGTAGATGAATAATCCATTCAACTGTTTCTTATCAACGGCGGGGCAGGATTGAGTCGTCATGCTATGCCACATTCTAGTTGCAACATTAGGTCTTGGATAATTTATTGAATCAGGCGTTACTTTGCGGAGGTCCATATTAATGAACTAAAACAATTACTTTGCTCACCCGCGACCTTACAATAGTTACGTTTATGCAAGAAATGTGCGTTCATGCAGTTCCTCCACCTCCACACTGTACGAACACACACAAATCACATAAACCCAACCATCACCACCACCAAGCTACACTGACGCGTTTCGAACTCAACCAGAGCTCATCTTCAGAGTTACCACAACCGTATGCTATGCTACCAAACGTTAAACTAACAAACCAAAACAAATGTTTTAACTTGTCACTGTAACTTCTCAAGTACCCACTTTATTTTTCTTATTCTCAAACTACCCCACAAAAATTAACTTTTATTGACATATTTAAAACTACCTTGAATTTTTTTGTTTATTTATTTATAAGGCATATTTAATTAATACTAACTGTTCAAATTCGACCCAAGCCGCAGTAAAGGAGAAGATACTAAATTTACCTGTTCATTAATAATAGACCCCATAGTGTTGTACCTAATTATTTCCATGCATTCCAGAGCATCCAGACGCAACCCCTTGCCGCAATAATGTAACACTTCATAAGAATCTGAATCTAACAATGAATGATTTGATTCCAACAAATGTTTTGCAAAATTCGATCTATCTGGATGCTCATTCCTATATGCCGAAACATGCTCTTTAAATCTAGTATTAAAACTTCGGCCTGTCTGTGGCTGTGTCTGTGTCTGTGTGTCTGTGTGTGGTGGTGTCTGTCGGCGGTGTGTTACCTTCTCAGTCTACTAACAAATATAGATCTAGCATCTCTTACGTCGGGGGTTTGTCTGATAAGATTTATGGCATTTTAAAATCAAACAATATTAATGTTGCCTTTAAGACTAACAACTCTTTGTACTCTAGGCTATGTAACCACAAAGAACAGGTAGATAAGGGAACTAGATCGGGGGTATACAAGCTTACTTGTAATGACTGCAATGGGATATACGTAGGACAGACAGTTACCTTCTCAGTCTACTAACAAATATAGATCTAGCATCTCTTACGTCGGGGGTTTGTCTGATAAGATTTATGGCATTTTAAAATCAAACAATATTAATGTTGCCTTTAAGACTAACAACTCTTTGTACTCTAGGCTATGTAACCACAAAGAACAGGTAGATAAGGGAACTAGATCGGGGGTATACAAGCTTACTTGTAATGACTGCAATGGGATATACGTAGGACAGACAGGCCGAAGTTTTAATACTAGATTTAAAGAGCATGTTTCGGCATATAGGAATGAGCATCCAGATAGATCGAATTTTGCAAAACATTTGTTGGAATCAAATCATTCATTGTTAGATTCAGATTCTTATGAAGTGTTACATTATTGCGGCAAGGGGTTGCGTCTGGATGCTCTGGAATGCATGGAAATAATTAGGTACAACACTATGGGGTCTATTATTAATGAACAGGTAAATTTAGTATCTTCTCCTTTACTGCGGCTTGGGTCGAATTTGAACAGTTAGTATTAATTAAATATGCCTTATAAATAAATAAACAAAAAAATTCAAGGTAGTTTTAAATATGTCAATAAAAGTTAATTTTTGTGGGGTAGTTTGAGAATAAGAAAAATAAAGTGGGTACTTGAGAAGTTACAGTGACAAGTTAAAACATTTGTTTTGGTTTGTTAGTTTAACGTTTGGTAGCATAGCATACGGTTGTGGTAACTCTGAAGATGAGCTCTGGTTGAGTTCGAAACGCGTCAGTGTAGCTTGGTGGTGGTGATGGTTGGGTTTATGTGATTTGTGTGTGTTCGTACAGTGTGGAGGTGGAGGAACTGCATGAACGCACATTTCTTGCATAAACGTAACTATTGTAAGGTCGCGGGTGAGCAAAGTAATTGTTTTAGTTCATTAGGTCTTGGCTTGTGATATTAATTTTATGAACACGTTAAATGAAATGGCAGAAATGGTACTTCGTTAGACTTAAATATCGTGGACGTGGGGCAATGAGGGTCTTCTGACAGTTGGAATATCTCTTAGATGGCGTTAGTATCGGAAGGGCTGTTTGACGTTACAATCTTGCTTGCGATTGTCTCATTTGGTTATAAACTGATCACTAACATGGCATGACATTAATGTCACAATCGTCAAACGGACCTCACGAGTCACGATACTACTTAGCGCCAACTAGCCCGTCATAGAATCCTACATTGACACCAATTGGTCAAGTTCTAAACTAATCAAAGCTTGTATGTATGTAGTTACTAGCCAACGGATAAGCATATCTATCTATATATATAAAAGAAGAAACTGACTGACTGACTGACTGACTGACTGACTGACTGACATATCAACGCACAGCCCAAACCACTGGGCCTAGAGATTCAAAATTTGGCATGTGGGTTCCTTATAAGGTCTAGGGGTGCACTAAGAAAGGATTTTTCAAAATTCACACCCTAAGGGGGTGAAACGGGGGTCCAAAGTTTGTATGGGGAAACAAGATTAGTTCGACTATTTTATTCGAAACTTCACAGAAGTACTCCTAATGATAAATGAGTAAACACGTGTTTCAGGTTTTTTGAGAATTCAACCCCTAAAAGGGGGGAAAGGGGTAACAAAGTCTGAAAATCAACATGGGTGTTGTTTCTATGGTTTATCGGGTCGCTGGCTATGAAAACAACAATGGTTTTAAAATCCGACGTGGCAGACGTAAAATACCATCTCCCTAGATGGGGTGCGATACGGTTGAAACTGAATGACTGTTGATATATCAACGCACAGCCCAAACCACTGGACCTAGAGACTTGAAATTTTGCACATAGATACCTTATACAATGTAGGCATCCACTAAGGAAGGAGTTTTGGGAATTCCCTCGGGAACGGGAAAAAACGGGATTTATATATTCGATTCAGAGTGACCCTATCTCAGTAACTATAATAACTAGACTCTTCAAATTTGATACACAAGTAGGTATTACATTAGTTAAAACATTAATTTCAGGATTTTTCAAAATTCCCACGGGATAAGGAAAAAACGGGATTTACATATTCAGTTCAACGGGATCCTATGAACTATAATTACTAGGCTCTTCAAATTTGGCATAGAAGTAGGTAATTATAATAGTAAAAAACAGTTTTAAGGATTTTCGGAAATTCCCACGGGATAAGGAAAAAACGGAATTTTTCGTTTTACTGGCTTTCTACGGAAAGCTGAAATTCGGCATGTAGGTTGCTTGGGGAGTGTAGAGCTGGATTGAAAGAGGACTTTCCAAAATTCCCACGGGAACGGGAAAAAACAGGATTTTTCGTTTTACTGGTCGTAGAAAGCTGAAATTCGGCATGTAGGTTGTTTGGGGAGTTTAGAGGAGCATTGAGAGAGGACTTTCCAAAATTCCCACGGGAACGGGAAAAACGGGATTTTTCGTTTTACTGGTCATAGAAAGCTGAAATTTGGCAAGTGAGTTCCTTGAGGAGTGTAGGGGAGCATTAAGAAAACATTTCCCGAAATTCTTACGGGAACGGGAAAAAACGGGATTTTGCGTTTTACTGGTTGTAGAAAGCTAAAATTTCAAAATTCATAAGTTTATACTGTAAGTAGGCCGCAAAGGGCTCTTTAACCGACTTCTAAAAAAGGAGGAGGTTATGCATTCCACTTTTTTTTATGTAGGTATGTTCACCGATTTCTCGGTCAATTGTGGACCTTCTTGCTTGCTTGCCTGTATGCTTGCTTGCTCGATATCTTGGTTCTTTGTAATACTCATAGTACACGCAAGCGAAGCCGCGGGCAAAAGCTAGTGATAAATAAATACATATTAAATATCCAAGACTGTTGGTAATCGAACCCGGGATCCTTTTTAGGTTCTTTAGCCTGTCCACTCGACAACCACTAAATTATATATTTTATAATTTCTGAAACTCCTAATTGAATCGCTTTGCTGAAAATTTAACCTGAAACGCTTTAAATATTTTGTTAAAAACCTCACAAGGCAATTCCAAGAACTAATTACTTTTTTCATCGTTCAAAAAGAACGATACTAACCCTCAGGGCAGCCGATTAACGTACTGTTCCATTGAAGCAAAATATTTTAGACTAAAAACAAAATTCTAAAGAAGAACACAAAATAATAGACTATATATTAAAACTTCAATACACTTACTCGCACACAAACGTGAAGCCAGGCACAAGCACAAAAACACACATGAACATCGTTGCATAAAAATCCCACTTCTTCCAGTGACAAAAAAGGACCGAGCAAGTCGTAACAAGTTTGTGAAGTGAAACATCTGCTAGGGACTAAATTGAGCTCGCGTGATACAGGTGTCGGTAATCCTTGACCCTTAATAGTTTATAATTTAATCCAGTAATAACCCAGTTTCCGGAAATCATTAAACAGGCACCCTGGCGGCTCCATTAAGCATATTGTCAAAGTAATTAACTTCATCAATTCGACAAAATTTCTTCTCTCAACTTGTTATTATTTCGCCATTAATTTTCGATCACCGTCTGCGTCTATAAAATCGAGACGAGCGTGATTTTTAGACGACTCATGCATGTACCGCTGAGCTTTTAGAGGTGTTAAAAGTGTACCGTTGGGGTCAAACGATATCAAATCAATTACTAAGTCAGTAAATAGTCGTAGACTTGTTACATCTCGTATTAACGAATTACTCAATCATAACTTAAATTCAGCTTTAAATCAAGTTAGTTTGTAAACTAGCTTTTACCCGTGTCTGACTGTTGAATGCAAATTCCCACAGGCATTCCCAAAAATGACGCAGTCGTTTTCATTTACTCCGTTGTATGAAGAACACTGATCCGAAGTTTCGTGTCTGTAAAATTGATAGTTGAATATTCGGGATACATGCGCACATCTCGATCCCGTGGGAAAATCGGAATGGAAACATCCAGCTATCTGCATACCAGTTTTATAGTAAACAAACACCCACTCACACACGCATGCACGCACATATGCACAAACTTTCGCTTTTCAATATCAGTAGGATACAAACATATGTGTTCAGTTCATAATGCTAACGACAAATTACAATACCATACAATACAATACAATGACTCTTTATTGTACACCAGGAATAGTAAGCAATACAGAAAACAGGTACACAGAGAGTAAGTTACAAGGTAAGCAATAGGCGGCCTTATCGCTTAAGAGCGATCTCTTACAGGCAACCCTTTACCAGAAAGAAGGAAGGACTAGTTTACAGCAGGTGGTGCATCAACAGTGGATCAGAAAATTAAAACGCAACAAAAAATAGTACATCTACTCATACATATATCGTACATATAATAAGTACACGTCTAAAACAAATATAAGCATTGGGATAAACAGCCACATATAAATAAATAAACTATAACAAAATAATATAATTACCTATAAAAGCAAGAGATATTTACATGGTTAATCAAAAACAAATCGTAAAAGCAAAACAAACCAATAGAAGATCCAAAAATCTCATCACAACGCTAAATGCAGCGCCAAATTCTCAAGAAAAAACCAACAACAAAGCGAAAAACGTTCTGGAGGCGCCAAAAAGCCGCCGTCTTTCCTGGAATAGCAGCCAATGAGGATGAATGAAAAAAGGCCCAAGTCGCCGACAAACGGTTTCACAACCCGATGCACCGATATTGTTCGAGGCTTAACAATTTGACGATAACAGGAACGTTTTTTTTGTTGGGCCTTAATGTTTTTCAACGTTTCGGCGAACCAAATATCGCGGCCGGAACACTTGATGGACGTTATCTAATTTTATATCCTATTACCATTAATTAGTCTGAAACCAGGGATTAGGCTTTAGCTAAGTATTCAAGTTGAAGGTTTAGTCTGATCCTGATGACTAAATTGTTGATGATGGACATGATTGCAGTTATCATGTGTGTGTCTATACACATGTGAACGCGCGCACACGCGTGCGTGTGGAGTACCTACTGGGTGTCTTAAATTAGAGTATGCAAAATTAAACTATACTGAGTGATCATTGATCGATAATGGGTCAGTATGTAGAAATTAGAAACTATGAGAGATAGTGAAATCTGTTCTTAGGAACCATGGCTTCGATTTTATATTTAACAAAAATGGCATTCAAACATTTTTTTTTAACTCCCATACCGGTAATTTAACGTGGTCAAAATTTATTTTATAGTTTATTTGTTGTTAGTTTTGAAGCTGGGAACCACTGACCCATTTGGATTGATCATAATAACATTATCCTACTGACTCAATTAAGTGTCAAAATCTGTGTCAGTTTTAATTTAAAAAATTACTGAGCGTTTGAAATTTTACGGCATCAAAGTTTCCTCTCCAGTGGCAAGTGCAATTATAATTTAAAATATAAGGGCGGTCAAACAATTAAAACGAACAATTATAAAGTTCCCTGGTGTACTCGAAAAAACAAACGGCGTCATTCTTTCCCGCCACGACATCTAACGCTTTGTCATCCCAATCATTGTTCCCCAAGGTAAATAATAAAAATGTATTCATCAGAAACAACAAAAAGGAATCCTCTTACCGGGAAGACGCGTTCATTTCTCCAACTACCCGCAAATGGAGGAGAACAAAGATGGAACGGGACGCATTGTGAGGGCGTCTTTTGTCAACCACGGGCCTGGTTCATGAATCGAAATCTATGGGTGGTACGGTATGGTATGTTGCCAGCCTTAGTTTAACTATCCCCAACATTTTCGAGAAAAGGCAACATCACTATTGTTTAGCTATTGACCGTTGTAAAACAAATATTATCCGAGGCGTCATTTATGACACTTCGTTTTTAATGGAGGCAGATGTAAACGGAACAATAAGGAAAGGTGCTACGGGCAGGGCGCGTCGAGGTCCTCTTTGTTTCAACATCTGTATCTATCCGTAATTGCCATCACCTGCCGTTTCCTTGTTAAAATCATTTTATCGTTGTCGCAGCCTTCGTGTTCACTTTCGTTGTCGTCCAATTTGTGTTCGGCTTGGTATTTTTGATTGGGGGTCGGGTTTCACTTGTCCCTCAATTAGAGACAGTTAATGCTGGGCATTAACCTTAAATTCGTTCGGTCAAAATAATCTGAGATCTCTTCGTTTAAATAAAGAATACGGCGCGCAATCGAACGACGTCTTCGGATAATCGACAAAAACAACCAGATCCTGCGAAATGTTTTCAAACTTCACAGGATAAAAACATGGGGCTGCAGGACAGATTCATGCGTAGGTAATCGCGACTGACATCCAGAGGAGATGTGATCGTTAAAGTGTCACCACACGTCCACAGTTACGACCACCTTGCTGCAGTTCTGACAGGTGCAGGACCCAAAATCGTTGCGACTTTGATCGTTCCACTGACGACTGTTTAATTGGTTACTGAAATCTTTTATGGGCTTACACAAAGAAATTGTTGGCTTAACAATCGGCGTTGCGTTTTATTACGTGACTGATAGCATCTCCGAAAGGCAAATAGATTTTTATTTTCGATTTAATTGCAGTATCGCTTTTGTGCGTGCGGCTCGTGTTGTGCCGATGAATTAGGGTGCTTACTGCTTTGCCTTTGATTTGACTTCAGTTATTGAGTTTCCATAGTCGCTCTTATATTTTTTTAGTTGTGGATACCATACGCTTAGATTCGATTTTAACATTATCTCTTCTTCATAAAGATGCGCTCCAGTGAGCAGCTTTGATGTAAAAGAAGACCTTTTCACCACTCATTAACTTAGCATAATGATGAGAGCTTAAGTCCTCGGGAAGTGATCGGATCGTCATTGTTATTCTCCTTACCGCTACACTACTTACTATACATATATACCAGCAATTTAGGTTAGTTTTGATATTGATTATAATGAACCGTTACAAGAAATTTACAGTGTACTGGAAGAACATTTCGAGCCGAAAAACATTTAGCTTTAATGTCATACATTAACTGATCTTATACATCTTTCTGTCGCAACAGCTATTTGTTAGTGCATTTCGAATTTAAATAAACCGATCATTACTCCGCCTAATGAGTCGCATCCGTCAGTTAAATGAACTAATGATGTTATCACTAAAAAGATAGATTTGTAACACATTACCGCTCATGCATACCGGACAGGTGACGTGTGTCAATCTGTAAATTAGACTGCCCTTTTACAGTCAGCAAAAGGTCTTAAGAGTAATGGGATTCCGGGAACGTAAGCTGTTCTGGTTCCAAATGCACTGTAATGGGCATTTGAACATTGTGTTATTCGCTTCCCGATGTCTTTTTAATGTTCCTCTATTGATTATCTTTTCTTTCGCCGTTTTTTTACTGTTTTTGTCGAAGTTTTCGACTGTTGATGTAGAGCTGTGTTTTAAATAAGAGTTGTTGTCGCAGCAGGTGCATTTAACCTTTTTGTTATAAGTTTTTATTTACCTTGCAATGTTTGTTTGATGGTTGGTTTCAAATCTTCGTAGCATTTAACCCATCACCAATCAGATCAACTTGAAATCTTGTATACATAATGTAGATTGGTAATATATTTCCTTTGCAATCAATGTTATAATTGAACTCTATAAATAAGATAACTTGCCCTATCGATATTACTCACTTAAGCACCCTTGAATCAAGACAAGTCTAGTAATATAAGTACTTAGGACAAAGTCGTTAAAAAGACAAACGTTCAAACTTAAAAGAAATCAATTAGTCGCGGAACAGCGCCGCCCGCCACCCAGAAACTAGATAATCAATTTAAAACAACAATTACTATTAATTCCGCCATAATTGAAGGTAAAAAAATGTCAGACGGATCGCGTGTTTATTTAATCCAAATAATTATACGGTAACCTTGTATTAAAGAGGCGGTTTACACGTGCCCTTAAGGTAAATGACCTATCGACATACCAACTTACGGAGTGCGTTCCTCAAAAACTTTATCGTAATGACCTAAGGTTTTTATTAAAACAAGAAACAAGTAAACTGAGATTATGTTAACGAAAAACATTTCTGTACCAAAATGTTCGCGTATTTATTCCATGAAAGCTAAGGTTGGTATTCGCTGGTTATTTTTTTAAATGAGGGCGCGTAATGACAAAAAGGTAAGTAGTAATTTGATGTAATTCGATGCTCGTTTTTTGAGGAACACTTTTTAATTATTAGTGTCGTAATACTTGTTATTTTGTTACTTACTGTGTTATATCCAATTGCTTTCGTCGGCACGGGTAGAGAACCTATTATTAGAGTACGAACACGAGCAAAGGGGAAACTTAATTGGCTAATACTATCGGTACTACATTATTATAGTTTGTATCAATTTAAAGAAATTAAAACAGGTGGAGATGAGGATCCAACTTCTCCGTTTAACAAAGTAAACCAATTAAAATCTTTTTAGGCAGGAATAGGCCGTCTTTTGTACATATCTTTCATAATAACTATTCTTGCAGTTCAAAAGAAAATCTACTAGAAAAACTACCAACTTGAAAATAGATACGGTTCAGTACACCTGATCCATTTTTAGGGTTCCACACCCAAAGGGTAAAAACGGGACCCTATTACTGAGGCTCCGCTGTCGGTCCGGCCGTCTGTCCGTCTGTCCGTCTGACACCAGGCTGTATCTCGGGAACCGTCATAGCTAGTGAGTTGAAATTTTCACAGATGATGTATTTCGATTGCCGCTATAACAACAAATACTAAAAACCGGCCAAGAGCGTGTCGGACACGCACAAGGTAGGGTTCCGTAGCCATTACAAAAAAATCAAGTAATATTTTTCTAAGGATTTCGTATGTGTACGGAATCATCCAAGTTTAGGTATGTTTTATACCTTAGGCTACTATTTACTCTTAAACTACAAATAATTTCCAAGCAATCTTAGCCGCTATAATTTTCCTAGTAAATTTGATATATTTACTACCATTCTGAATTTTTTCAAATTTTTCCACCTAACAGTTTAGATTTTAGAGGGGGGGGGGACGCTCGATTTTAATGAAAATTTTCACTTTAAAGTTGAATATTTCGCAAACAGATCACTGAATAGAAAAATCATGTTAGCAACCCCGCAATGGTTTTAAAAGACCTATTCAACGATACTCCACACTATAGGATTAGTCGAGAAAAAAAAATCACCCACCCTTTACGTCTATGGGAGGTAACCTAAAAAAATTTTTTTTTTATTTTTTATTTTACCACTTTGTTGGCGTGACTGATATGTATATTCATGCCAAATTACAGCTTTCTAATACTAACGATCTCTGAGCTTAGCGGCGGACAGACAGACAGACGGACAGACATGGCGAAACTATAAGGGTTCCTAGTTGACTACGGAACCCTAAAAATTGAATAAAATAAATATTTAAGGGGGCTCACATAAAACAAACGTGATTTTTTTGCTCGTTTTTGCTCGATATTGATAACGGCAACAGGTAGAAGCTTGAAATATTCACAGAATATTTAATTATATATTTACTTTAAAAATAAATCATTGAATTAAAATAAAAAATATTTAAGGGGGCTCCCATACAACAAACGTGATTTTTATAGATAACTAGCTGCTGCCCGCGACTCCGTCCGCGAAGAATGGGGGGGGGGAATAAAAAATAGCCTAAGACCTATTCTCAGACCTACCGAGTGTAGAGAAAAAAGTTTCATAAAAATCGGCCTAGCCGTTTCGGAGGAGTTCGGTAACAAACACCGTGACACGAGATTTTTATATATTAGATTGTACGGAACCCTTCGTGCGCGAGTCCGACTCGCACTTGGCCGGTTTTTATGAATGGTTTCGTCTTTTTTTCTGTATATTGTTGTAAATTGTAAATAATAAAATAGTAATTGTAAATTGTATTCATCATTGTCAAAATAGAAATATGGAAATATCTGCTATTCAAACCCCCCAACCGCTATTTAATATGCCAAAAAAAAAGCTCATTTTTCACGATCCCAACTCAAGGGAACTGCGTTTGCTTGCATTGCATTAGCATATTATTGCAAGTACAGTAAAATTACATAAAGTTTACCACTGACAGATGGTTTGTCTTCATTTCATATTCAACTTTAACTACCTACATATAAAGCCAATTTTAGAATACTGTTACCCACGTTTGCAGATTTTGTAATAACTACTTTATTTGTATGGCGTTAAAGTTGGAAATTAAATGAAGGCAAGCAATCTGTCAGTGGTAAACTAAAAGTAAACATATTGTACGTCAAGTATCTAGACTCATTACGGGTGTAAATGAAAAATGTCCCCTTATTTTAGTGGATCGATTTAAAGTAAACGGCGATGAGAACGGGTAGGACTATTTGCCAAGCTACACATAGATACTCAAAGATTAGATTTCGCTATTTGTGACTGTTAAATTTACTCTTTGTCAGTCCCTAACTAAATGCGAGTATGTCGTGGTAGCCTAGTGGTTTGACCTATGGCCTCTCAAGCAGAGGGTCGTGGGTTCAAGCCCAGACCCGCACCTCCGAGTTTTACGGAATTTACGTGCGAAATTAAATTTAAAATTTACCATGAGCTTTACAGTGAGGGAAAGCATCATGCACCACCTGAGCAAAAATTTAAAGGTGTGTTTGTGAAGTTCCCAATCCGCATCGGGCTTGCGTGGGAACTACGGACCAAGCCCTCTTATTTTGAGAGGCCTGTACCTGCCTGAGGCATGTGCCTGGTGTGAAGACGTATATTGGCTGGGATGATGATTATGATGATCTGAATTCTCCTCTCATGCACTCTAAAGGTTGACTGGTAGAAATCTCATAAAGGGAAAAGTTCGGCTTTGTACGTTCACTCAACGGTAGTCAATAGTGTTTTCTTTTCTTTTTGTGCAATAAAGAATTTACATACAAAAAACTTTTTAACAAAAAATTAAAAGAAAATAATACCTTTTTTGTTTGACCTTAATCTAGGTACCAGTTTGAAGTCGGTGCCTTAGCACGAGCCAGGAGGAGCGATAAAAGCCAATCAGGTAGACGATTATAGGTCCACTCCTCCTGGCTAAGTGCTGAGGCACCGACTTCAAACTGGTACCTAGATTAAGGTCAAACAAAAAAGGTATTATTTTCTGCTTTTCAGTTTTTTCAGCGGTTTAATTTTTTGCTAAAAAGTTTTTATTTTATACTTTTTTCCATCCTTGGGGTAATTTTTTTCCAAATTAATAATACGAACTTCAAGGTATACCCTATCTATCCAATAAAAAAGAATTATGAAAATCAGACTACTCTGTAAAAAGTTAGTCAATCATCCCCTGTTTTCCTACCCTTAGGGTAGGAATATTATTTCCAAATTTAAATGGGACCACCCTTGGGGTATACGCTTTCCAATAAAAAAGAATCATCAAAATCCGACTACCCTGTAATAAGTTATGCGTGGTCATATAGTACAATCAGTAACTGAACAATCAATCATCCCCTGTTTTTCTACCCTTAGGGTACGAATATTGTTTCCAAATTTAAATGAGACCACCCTCGGGGTATACGCTTTCTAATAAAAAAAGAATCATCAAAATCGGACTACTCTGTAAAAAGTTATGCGTGATCATACATAAAAAAAAATATATACACGTCGAATTGGGAATGTCTAAAAAAATTATCAGTGGTTTTTATATTTTTTTTGTATAGAAAAGTCGATTATAAGAAACTAATTTCAATATTTTGTCATTTAGTTCTCTACTTTTTTCAAAATTAATTATTGAAACTATTTTAGTTGATGACGTCAGATTATAATTGAGGGCTCCCACAATGCCAAATTTCTAAATCTATCTAAATGCGTACGATAAGGCAACCCCTTTAATTATTTTTTGCGTAGTGGTACACTCTACAGTGTGTCACTTTACTGGCACTGACAAAGTGCTAGATGTCAGACAGCGGGTCCAAATCAAACTCCGTAGTATAATCTACGCGTAAATTGTGAAGAATTCTAACCACACAGAATAAAGTACGACTTGAACCGGTCACGCAATTTACACCAATGTCAAATGAAGGTCATTGCTTATTTGTTATATAATAAATTCATTACATAATATTAAAATTAAATAACTACAGAAAACGATTTAAAAAGCATTTATCTCGAAATGGTTTTCGATTTTCTATACATTGCAAAAAAATAGACATCCCCAATTGAGAACCTCCTCCTTTTGTTTTCGTCGGTTGAAAATACTTTCCAGTGTAGTCGAAGGTGACGCTCTAAGAACATGTCGGTAGAGATTTATCGAAAACAAATAAAGACACTAAACTAGGAAACGTTCAACTCATGGTCCCGCGTCATATAAAAAGGGTACATTTACAATGCAAATTTGTATAGATGATAATGAGCCTTCGGTTAAAAGTCACATTTTGACAAAATTATTCATTCACAGGCAAGGATAACAAGTAAACTTAATATTTAATTATTTGAACACACAGAACGCGTATAATCAGCGTCGTGATTTTGTTCAGTAACGTTGAATCACATGGGTCCAGTAGTAATCAATTAATCAATCAAATGCATTTCCGATTCATATCCATACTGGGTTACACATACGATTCAACGTTAAACAAAATTGCGGCGCTGATATACTGGGTTAATTACGGTGATTTTCTAAAAATAGTATTAGAATCATTAAAAGTACCTAATATACGTGTGAGACTGTTAGTAAAACAAAAAACATAGGATATAACTATAAATTAAAAAATTTAAAAACCCCCGATGCATTTTGGTCACATATACTTTAAAAATAAAGTAAATGCCCATTCTGCGTCTAAGATCCCTTCCACAACTAACAAAAAGCTGATAACTTTCAAACGGCTGAACCAATTTTAATGAAACATGTCTAAGAACCATCGCCAAGAAACCTGCTTTTAAATAAAAAAAACCGCATCCGAATCGGTTCACCCGTTTAAGAGCTATGATGCCACAGACAGACAGACACACAAACACACCCACATAGCGGTTAAACTTATAACACCCCTCTTTTTATGTCAGGGGTTCAAAAATCATCGTTTATTTTGGCAAATAACGACCGCTTGTAACACCCCCCCTCTCCTTTTTTAATCTTTCTACCCTAACTAAACATCCTACCTTTACCTACGTATTTAAAACTTATGTATACGCTTATGTATACCTACCCTTGTATGAAACCTATCTACTTATAGTACTTATGTATGCCTATATATATGGGTCCTCAAAATACCTAGCGCCTAACTTAAGCTGATTTACCTTGTATTGTAACACCCCCCCTCTCCTTTTTTAATCTTTCTACCCTAACTAAACATCCTACCTTTACCTACGTATTTAAAACTTATGTATACGCTTATGTATACCTACCCTTGTA
This sequence comes from Archips crataeganus, assembly GCA_947859365.1. Taxonomy (NCBI): domain Eukaryota; kingdom Metazoa; phylum Arthropoda; class Insecta; order Lepidoptera; family Tortricidae; genus Archips; species Archips crataeganus. The sequence continues at coordinate 17,954,127 of OX402058.1, forward strand.
TGAAACCTATCTACTTATAGTACTTATGTATGCCTATATATATGGGTCCTCAAAATACCTAGCGCCTAACTTAAGCTGATTTACCTTGTTTACGTCACAAAATTGGCCAAGAGATCGTTAGCGGTCTAAGATAAGGAACCCACGTTGTGTCCGTCAAATAACCCTTTGGAACTTTTAGTATGATATGGGAAAAGAGTTCATTGTCATCTAATTTTAAGTTTATAATATAATTTCCTATAGTCATATAATTTAAGTTTATAATAAAGATATGTTAGTGATGAATAACTGAGGATGACGGTTGCCTATAGTTATATAATTAAAGTTTATAATGAAGATATGTTAATGATGAATAAATGGAGATGATAAATTGCCTACAGTTTCATAAGAGTCGTCTGTCCATAGTCTATGATATATTTGTATGGAAAAGGTATTATATTATGTGGCAGAGTTCTGAGACTCCTCCACCGCCCCAAAAGGTAGCCCCGCGACTCCAGACTTGGGTAGGGCTCCCCCCACTGGCTTTGAAGAAGCATATACCTTTTCCTTGTCTAGGTAATAAATGCATTACATTAAGTAAATGAGAGGACAATTCAAAGGGAAATCAGTTACAGCCTATGGCCGTTCTTGGATCCAACCTGTGATCACATTGCTTCTGCAATAGCTAGCTGAACTTTGGTAGTAAGCGTAATCTCGATGGTTTATCATAATGACTATTGAGTAGCTACCAGATCCTATGGTACCAGTAAGCCACTAACTTGCATCTGCCTCAGTTATAGTCAGAATGACGGTTTGTAAATGTAAATGTTTGGTAACTAAACATCCTACCTTTACCTACGTATTTAAAACTTATGTATACGCTTATGTATACCTACCCTTGTATGAAACCTATCTACTTATAGTACTTATGTATGCAGACTTGGGTAGGGCTCCCCCCACTGGCTTTGAAGAAGCATATACCTTTTCCTTGTCTAGGTAATAAATGCATTACATTAAGTAAATGAGAGGACAATTCAAAGGGAAATCAGTTACAGCCTATGGCCGTTCTTGGATCCAACCTGTGATCACATTGCTTCTGCAATAGCTAGCTGAACTTTGGTAGTAAGCGTAATCTCGATGGTTTATCATAATGACTATTGAGTAGCTACCAGATCCTATGGTACCAGTAAGCCACTAACTTGCATCTGCCTCAGTTATAGTCAGAATGACGGTTTGTAAATGTAAATGTTTGGTAAGACTTTTACCATTTTAGATGTAGTAAGTATAACTAGCCATCACAGGACCAGGCAATCCAAGGTTATTTCACCAGGGACGACCGCCGGCTTCAAAGGAGATTCTACTTTTCAGCAAATAAATATTCATAGTGAGTTTGTTGAGTTTTATTTTGACTCACTCAATAGCAGCTACCAGCGTTTGTAATGTAGGACATATGGATGAAAGCAAACCCTGAAATCTTCCATCCGTCGGTAAGTACAAGAAAGTCTAAGTCAAAAGTCAGTCAATAAGATCTCAGCTTCGATAATTGGGTCAACAAATGTAACCCTTTCCCACAACATAAAATAGCTTAATGAAGAACTTGTAATAGTTAATGGTAATGATATTAAATAAGTCAGATAGCATAACAATGCCCTCCAACATCAAATAGTATAATGCAGAACGATGATATTAGTTAATGGCGACTATACCTACTCCCTATAATCCTTTCCTAGCAGCTAAACTATCCATCTATTCTACACGAAATTAGCAAGCTAGGAATCCGGATTCCACATTTACAATTACCGCGGGGTCCCTCTCCAACTGATAAGAGAGGGCCTATCCTTGGTTAGTTAGGGTAGAAAGATTAAAAAAGGGGACGGGGGGGTGTTACACGCTTTTGGCTAGTTGGTAGTGACCCTGCCTACGAAGCAAGAGGTCCTGGGTTCAAATCCCGGTAAGGGCATTTATTTGTGTGATGAGCACGAATATTTGTTCCTGAGTTATGGATGTTTTCTATGTATTTAAGTATTTATTTATCTATATAAGTATGTTTATCGTCGTCTAGTACCCATAGTACAAGCTTTGCTTGGTTTGGGACTAGGTCGATTTGTGTAAGATTGTCCCCCTAATATTTATTTATTTATTTATTTAAATTACGTATGGATAACGTTAGCATAATTGATAGATAAAACTTATATTTGGTACTGCGATGCCAAATCAAGATTACAGAAATACCAAAAAATCAGTCGAAACTTAAAAGTAAACATTTTATATTGTTTGTGTGCGCTGCGCTGCAGTATTGCAAAAGGGCCATGGCCCACCTGGTCAACATTGATCATGGAAACAAAACACTGACATTCTGCCTCAGCCCGACAACCGAAAAAGAACCGAGACAGAGAAACAAACAATTCCACGCTCAGTGAACCCAGTATCGTAAACAAATAAGCTTTATAATATAACCCCAATCAAAAATACACGGGCTGGGGGTGGATGCGTAACTATGAAAATTTCGTAAAATTCATTACATTCTGACCTTCCGAGACAACGGACCCTCCCCAATGGGTTTTCACGCCCATTGTGTTAAAACATAATGATTTTAAACAAAACAAATTAAGAAGCTAACTTCATTGACTAACTTCTAATGTTTTCGTGATAAACAATGTATAGCCGATATATCAGTGGGAGTTATTGTATGTGTAGGTGGGAGTTTTCAGAAAAAAATGTACCCGTTTTGCCTTAATTATCCTTAATTTTCCATACAAAATTTATTAGTCAGTTTTGTGACGGTCCATACAACATATATGGTTAACTCCGTCACAAAACTGACAATTAAAAGAGGGACACTTTTTTATTGCTTAAATCGATAGTGCTTGTGATTCTGAGTAGAAATAACCCAAAATTTGTTAGGTTTTTAAAAAAGTACAGGGTACACTTTTTTCTGAAAATGCCCAGGTACGTATATCCAAGTCCTGTTATCCGGGAACAAAAATATAAACGCGAAAGTAACTGTCTGTCTGTAACCTCTTTCCGTTTTAACTGCTGAACCGATTTAGCTGGAATTTGGTTTAGAGATAAATTGAGACCCTGGGAAGGACATAGGATAGATTTCATCTCAAAAAATTGCATAGGTTCCGCGATAAACGAACCTTTACCAGATCTTCGGTCCATCTTGTGCTGGTTTACATTACAAGGTATAAAAGGTATCTACAAGCTAACTTACCTCTAGTACTAGACTAGCCTTCCGTGCGCAGCTTCGCCCGCGATAAATTAATTTTCTCGTACGAAAAGGTATTTTCCCGCGGTGAAAAGTAGCCTATGTCACTCAGTGATAATGTAGCTTTCTGACGGCAAAATATTTTTTGAAATCGATCCAGTAGTTTTTAAGTTTATTTCGTTACACACAAAAATACAAATCTTTCCTCTTTATAAATATTAGTGTAGAAGTCGAATTTAATCCACTCGCAATGGTGGGATTGACTTGTAGTTTGGTATAAATTACACAAGTACAGTCAGCAAAAATGCTTGCACCAAATACCAAATATGATCATTTTAACCAGAACAATACAATACAATACAATACAAATATTCTTTATTGATCACCAAAAACAGTACAGTGACATTACAAAAATAAAAATTCAGGTAGACAATAGGCGGTCTTATCGCTAAAAAGCGATCTCTTCCAGACAACCAATTACTCAGAAATTAATAAATATCAACAGACGAATGTAGGTGGCAGAAATAACAGACAAGAGAAACGCAGTATTACTTAATAGACAACAAACAATAAAAACAATACAAATATAATATAAATTATATAAATAAACAAATACATTCAATATAATACTTATACACTACATATACTTAATACAAAATATCAATGGAAAAAAATGACAAAAGGCCGCATGTGAGAAAAGGATTTAAAAAGGAAATTAAAGAAACAATATACTTAAACAAAAAAGAAAAAGAATAAAGAAGGGTCAAAGAGCGAGGATTACGTTAGTGACAAATAGTGAGCCTTTAGAAGGTTTTTAAAAATGGGAAGGGATTTTGCTTCCCTTAACGACAAAGGAAGAGAATTCCAAAGACGAATGGCGGTCATAGTAAAGGAGTTATGATAGAATTTGGAGGAAGAAGGAGGAACAGTAAGAAGAAAATTTTGTGCAGAGCGAATAGAGGACATAAACATAAAACGCTCTTGAAGATATTGAGGAGTTGCAGGATTGAAGAGTATGCTGTACAGAAGAGAAAGAATGTGAGTATTACGGCGAAAACGGATGGGGAGCCACTTGAGATGGGCGCGATAGTAGGAAACGTGGTCATACTTCCGCAAACCAAATATGAACCGAATACAGACATTTTGGATACGCTCAAGCTTATACCAAACATAACTTAGAACATGAACATGAACATGTTTGTACCAAAAATATTTAAGAATAACGCATACCTCAGAGGTACAACGGGAGGCCTTAAAAATTGCCGATTGCCCATTCATTTATTCAAACATTATCGTGTCTGCCATTTGCATATTTTAATGCGGCAGTTTGTTTTTTTTTCGTGGCGCCTTCGGGACGCTAGTGAATAAATAGGGGCATTAACAGGGAATGAGGTTGCTCTAATAATAGGTATATATTTTTTATTTATGGCAGTGTTTTTGATGGATTTCAGGGTATGATTAGGTGCTTAATTGATTGCAAACCTGGTTTTAAGAGTGCCTGTGTCAATTTATAAGTATAATCAAGGTGAACTTTCGAAACAAGCGTCAGTTTCGCGACGCTGGAAAGGAGTCTAGGAGTTCTATTACAAATACGAATACTACAAAGATCGTACGCGGCGTCACGATCGCAGCGTTATAGACGCCACTGCTACTTGCTTTGAAAGTCAACCTTAACATAGAAGTTTGGCGTATATACGAGTAGTTACACCAGGTCACCACACACACGTAACAATTTCGTTTTGTTGACTGTACCGGCATACCGGTAGTTTGTTCGTACAGTGTGGAGGTGGAGGAACTGCATGAACGCACATTTCTTGCATAAACGTAACTATTGTAAGGTCGCGGGTGAGCAAAGTAATTGTTTTAGTTCAGTGGCATTGTCATTGAAGAGTTGCGGAGACGATCCTAGCCGGACTACCAGAATTCCACTACCATATTATTGTATCGTCACCGAACTTACATAGGTATGCTAAATTTCAGCTCAATTGGATACCAGTAAGTGGTCGAAAATGGTTTGCAAATTTTGCAACCCCACATTACATACGAACGCTGGAAGTGAAATAGACGAAATGTTTATTCACAGTATTTTCGTAGTATTGGGGATGTCTTGAAGGAGGGTCAGGTCAAGAGTACCCGAAACCGGCGAGCATGTATGAAAAGGCTAATGAGTGTTGCTGAAGCGAAAGATATATGTCAGGATCGTAGCAGGTGGAAACAAATCTGCTGGGAAGGTGGCGCGATTGTATTGTATGTATGTATGTTTATTCACAGTAGGTAAATAAATAAATAAATAAATAAATAAATAAATAAATATCACGGGACAATTCACACCAATTGACCTAGTCCCAAAGTAAGCTTAGCAAAGCTTCTGTTATGGGTACTAAGCAACGGATAAACATACTTATATAGATAAATAAATACTTAAATACATAGAAAACATCCATAACTCAGGAACAAATATTCGTGCTCATCACACAAATAAATGCCCTTACCGGGATTTGAACCCAGGACCTCTTGCTTCGTAGGTAGGGTCACTACCAACTAGGCTAAAGCGGTCGTAAGTTCATCAAAAACCTATACCGCTGTAAAATATCTCTAGGTTACTCTGCCATCCTACTTTTTATACTTTTATCGGGGAACTAAGCTTTAAATCTATACCGGTGGTCTGCTCCAGTCTATCGCAAATAGTAGATCCACATGAACCACCACGAAGCGTCAAAATCCAATACAGTTGTTTATTGCCAAGGAAAATAAACAAATTGACTATTCCGACTACAATGGACACGCGGCTTTACGATGTTTTTATTACGTTGTATAAATACCTAAGTATTACGGTTTTACGCACGTCAGACGTAGGCAGGGTCTTCGTAGATATTACTGGTTGTATTATTCAAATGCATTAAGGAAACGTTAATTTTCGTTTGAAATTTAAATTTCCCACGTTACGGCCGTTGACTCGGCTATAGCTGTCCCGATGTTATGATAGGCTTTTTTTTTGTGAATGCTCATGCGCAAGTATCAGTGTTCTTGATGTTTTTTCTTTCGTAAAACTGACCCGTGATTGATCACTATCTCATCTGATGAAAAGTGGAGATAAGGCCAAAGGTGACTCACTGGTTCAGTAACAGCCCATTCGCTCTAGCCCTGAAGAGCCCTAGGTTGTATTTTTTAAAAGAAGGAGGTGAGAAAGACATGAGTGAATAACTAGGCTAGAGAAGAAGGCAGTTGAACAGACTCTGTACTGCTCACCCAGCAGCACGCGAAAGTTAGACAAGATGGCTAATACGTAATTTAAATAATGATAGTAAAAATGCAAGAAGGCACCTAACGTTCATTCATTCATTCATTCGCGCAGATGCGGCGCTATTGCCACTATCATCTCAAGTCGGTATCGTAACATGTGGCTGCCGCAAACCCATTTAACTAGGGATTTTGAGTCATCAAAAAAAGACTTCGCAGCAATTCAACTTTACAACCAAGTGATAGGTAGGTACTTAATTTAAACTTACCAAAGAACAAGTAATCACTCACATAGTGATACATAGAATATGACGTTTTAAAACAGCTGACAATGCATTAATAAAACTTGATAAAGTACACTGACGAGCAAAAATAAAGGGTCGGTTACAAAAATGACCATAACTACAAAACCCGCTGTGATAGCTTCTTCGGGTGAAATGAGTTTAGTAAAGAGTTTTATTCTCAATTAAACTTTTTCTTGTTAAGAATAAAACTCTTTGCTAAACTCATTTTACTCGAAAAAGCTATCACAGCCGGTTTTGTAGTTATCGACATTTCTGTAACCGACCCTTTATTTTTGCTCGTCAGTGTATTTCTTCTAATTTTAATCGATCCCATGTGTCGTACATATCTACATATATGGAAGAAATGAGCCACACCGAGCGGAGCGGAATATTTTCATGAAACCATGCAGTATGTTTGTGGTACAATTTCAATTTAATAAAATTTCATTCCTACATTAGCTTATTTAAATGATAGCGGATGAAACACTAGAACTACCCTAAAGCGCTAACAAATGCCCACAAACAAACATTTCCATAAACGACACGATATTCGAGTAAATCGCTTGAAAACCACACAATTTGCCCTCGATTTTCGTTAATTCAAACTCCGAGTCCCAGCTGGCAAGCGAAACTCCTCCTTCCTCCAGAATTAACACTTATTGATCATTTAACGGCATAAATCAACCAACGCACTACGGTTTAAATAAAAATTGGAACCGAAACCATCTGTCGCAGCAACAATAGCTCATTCCTGGCCTGATTTATCACCGTGATAGTGGACCGATTGATCGTATCGCACTGTGGCGAAAAATTACCAGATGAGAAGAGGGAGAGAGCTGTGAAGGGATGCGAGGGTTCCGTAGGGCACGGTAAGGTAGGAGTCATCACTGTCACACTAGATAGTGTGTATACACTTTAGAGAAACGTTCTAACGGAGCTTCAAGAGTTAGGTTTACAGAGAACATAATACGTATGTATTGTTATCTGTAAACCTAACTCTCGAAGTGGTATCACTTACGTAACAGATTCGGCATCGATGTTAGTAGTAGTCACAGAGTTTTGAGGGACAACTGTCAAAGAAAATGGAAGCACTACGTGCAACGACAGTGTTGGGGAAGTAAAGTAGCATCATGAAGTGACAGCACTGCCTGGATTGATGTGTCATTATTCCAGAGCCAGTGAAAATCACCTGCACCACACCACCACCACCACCACCGCTGCATCACAAATGGGCCGGCTCGTCCGGGGCAGTACCACCCTCTCACAGAACACCGGCGTGAAGCAGCAGTACTCCTGCTGTGTTTCGTACGGTCAGTGAGAGCGCCGGGGGCCCAATACCTCTCCCCCTCCCCTATTCCCTCTCCTTTTCCCAGGGCCGACAACGCACTGGCATCGTGTAAAGCGCTGCGGGTGTCTATGGACAGGGGGATCATTTAACATCAGGTGACCCACTAGTTCGTTTGTCTGGCCTCTTTAACATAAAAAAAAACATCCATAAGATTGCCGAGTCTTTTAGCCTGCATGCCTTTTATCCACTATCTAATGAACATGTTACAGCATTAAGTAAGTCAAAAATTCGACTGGCAGCAGTTAGGTGTTAGTACCCCATTTTAGAGACTGGAAATTTATGGAGTGCACTACTTGATAAAAATTGTAGATAATAAGAAAAGTATAAAAGTGTAATGTAATGTGTACAAATTCATCTGAAATGCTTTTATACCGAGACTCCATCTCTGAGCTAGACAACAGTTAAGTGTGTTGAAGTTTTCTGTTGCTTCCCATGAGGTTAGGTGTACTCAAGCCTCGTTAAAATTAGATTAAAAAAAAATGTAATGTGACAATGCAATGTGGCACACCGAACAACGGCCACCCGATAGTGTCTTTCTCAACCTCGACATTGGCAGAATCATCTAATAGTATTGATGAAGCTATATTTTCAACCGACGAAAACAAAAGGAGGAGGTTCTCAATTCGACGTGTATATATATTTTTTTAATGTATGATCACGCATAACTTTTTACAGAGTAGTCCGATTTTGATGATTCTTTTTTTATTGGAAAGCGTATACCCCGAGGGTGGTCCCATTTAAATTTAAAAACAATATTCCTACCCTAAGGGTAGAAAAACAGGGGATGATTGATTGTTCAGTTACTGATTGTACTATATGACCACGCATAACTTATTACAGAGTAGTCGGATTTATATGATTCTTTTTTGTTGGAAAGCGTATACCCCAAGGGTGGTCCCATTTAAATTTGGAAATAATACTCGTACCCTAAGGGTAGGAAAACAGGGGATGATTGACTAACTTTTTACAGAGTAGTCTGATTTTCATAATTCTTTTATATTGGATAGATAGGGTATACCTTGAAGTTGGTATTATAAATTTGGAAAAAAAATTACCCCAAGGATGGAAAAAAAGTAAAATAAAAACTTTTTAACAAAAAATTAAATCGCCGAAAAAACTGAAAAGCAAAAAATAATACCTTTTTTGTTTGACCTTAATCTAGGTACCAGTTTGAAGTCGGTGCCTCAGCACGAGCCAGGAGGAGTGATAGAAGCCAATCAGGTAGACGATTATAGGTCCACTCCTCTGGTACCTAGATTAAGGTCAAACAAAAAAGGTATTATTTTTTGCTTTTCAGTTTTTTCGGCGGTTTAATTTTTTGTTAAAAAGTATTTTAAAAATTGAATTGAATTTGATTCCAACTAATGTGATTGGTTAATTCTACTCGTCACCGCTCTGCTTCTAAGGCCATTTATCCACGAGGCTACGCAACACGTGTCGGCGACGCCTATACGAAGAAGAAATTTTTTTATGTGACATTCTTTTATAGCCTAAAGTTTGACACGAGTTAAAACAACGAGCACTTAACTTTAAAAGTTAAAGTTACATAATGTAAAGATCAATATGGAACTTACCCTGGGTACCGCGGGACCCTAAAAGCCCTGCCCGATGATAATTACGATATGTACGCGTTCACACGGGTGATTTATCGGGAGCTAAGTGAGATAAAAACTTTAAATTTTTGAGCCCACTGCGGGAATGTAGTCCTTTAAAGCTTGCGAAAATGTTTATTTTATATGAATACATTTCACATCTTGGCTGATTATATATCATAACCGCAAAAACATTAAACTTAAAGTTTAAAAAGTTGGATTATATCATACCAAAACTAAGTTCCGTTGTTATACCGAATGTACCATTTTTAACTATCGGCATTAAACGTCTAATTTTTTGAGCTCTACTCAAATCATCCCAAGGGAACGCATTACTGGGATATTAAGCATCCATCCAGATTTTAGTTTATCCTGTGCGCCAAGTTTCATCCATCCGTTCAGTCGTTATTGTGTGATTGAATATGAAACATGCTAACATTCAAACATCTTCACGAACACATCAGCATAACATCTACCAAGAGAAATATTTCTCTATTGTAGCTTAAACATCTCATTTATGATATTAGCAGGATTTTGAAGCATTGAAGGTTCCATTGTACGAAAAAAAAATTAAAAATATCTGACACACTTTCATCCACTTGGTTTTTCAATTAGAACTGCCCACGTGACATGCTTTATTACCTTGCGATAGGCGGCGACATGGCAACGAAAGTGAATGTACTCACGTTATCAACTGCTATCGTTTGACGACCCGATCTGAAACAAAACGGGATTGATTACAATCTGTCTGCTAAATACGTCTGCCGAATTGACGAGATTTCATTTCTTTTAACACCTGAAAATTACTACAGGAATTAAAAGAATTTTACCTCCTAAACACGGAAAAATATTTATTATAATTTATTTCATCATATTTAAAAAAATATCTGAATTTATGAATTCTACCACAGAATAGATGTTTTCTTTGCCCTTTTCACCAGAAAAAAGAACTGTAATCATTTTAAATTTGATAACAACCTCAATGTCAGATTTACGTCATCACTTTTTTTTAATAGAGACTAGACAAAAGTAATGGATCTATTGTGTGGTAGTTTTGGAGTTATGCCCTTTTAGAATAAGCACATCTTTAAAAAATTGTTATAAATTAATAAATAATCCTAGTGAAAATTAAAAACTATCAGCGTCTTTCTCTTCCCAAACAGAATACAGAGAACGAATCAAATTATAGCCTTAAAAATATGAAATCTTGTCAACTGAGGTAGGTATAGTACGGCTAGTAACCATACGGTGAAGTTCCCAATCCGCACTGGGCCAGCTGGCTTATTGTCTAACGTTTCTGACGCTTGCCTTCGCAATCACTATTTCTTTCTGTCAAACGATATAAAGTGATGACAGAAAGAGATGGTGAAAGCGAAGGCAAGCGTCAAAACCGTTAGACAATACGGCCTCTGGCCTTATATTACGAAATTCGATTTTTGATCTTCGTATCGCGCCATTCCATTCATGCTAATAGTATTAAACAGACGAGTGCAAGGGACGACACCATACGGATTTCGAATTTCGCAGTAGCCTCTCTGCGTGGAACCTGCGGCCCAAACAAATCCTGGCCTGAGGCCTGTGCCGTGTAATGGGCAGCATTAAAGGCCGGCGTAGACCAAACGCGCGTACATGTCACGCACCAGTTGTAGTGAATGAAATTATCACGCAATAAATATTTATTTATTTACCTCGACGTTTCGGCCACATTGCAGCAACCGTGCAATGAAATGTGTTAGTTAACTCGTGACCACGGCTGCTGCAATGTGGCCGAAACGTCGAGGTAAATAAATAAATATTTATTGCGTGATAAGTCCCGTTTAGTTTAGTACCTAATTATGAGTGAAAATCATGAAAGTGACAGTTTAAAATTAAGTTCAAATCCCTTAGAAATAAGGAATTCTGACATGCCTGAGTATAAATATAAATTGCGTAATTTTTGTTTAGATAAGTGTTATTATAAAAATTAATAATTATTTGAATTCAATAAATGAATAACTTTGCATATAATCTTACTAAAGCAATAATGAAACGATGTATTTCTAAGTTTGACATAGTTTATAAGTAATATTTGCATGCTTGTTCAAGTAAAATGTACGCACTCAAAAACGCTTCTTCAACTGTATTCACCACTACATTTTTTCTAATAAATTTATTCTATTCTATTCTATTCGAATTCAGTGAGTTGACCCAGCAATTGCATTTTGCTCACTTTTTCATAACCTGCCTGTTTGAGGTGTTGTGATGAAAAATAATTTTGGCCCAAGTATTACTTCTAACTTTCCATTGTTAATTAATTTTGAATCAAATTTCTGACAGTAACTTAACTGCCATGTTATATTCGTTAGCTTAGCTGTACGCCCTATCCTAACAACAACAACGCACTATTTTGGATTGACCCGTCTCGTTTTGAAGGTGATATAATATTTACTGATATACTTCAAAAATTATGAAAAAGACAACGTTTAACCAAGTCAAAGATAAAGACGATGGTGTCCCACAAAACTAAAATTAGGAAAGTAGTACAATACAGTACAGTACAATAAGTTATCACAGAAGCGAAACTAGCCGAATGACCTCGCATGATAATGCCATCCATCGCCATAGCAACCCAAAAACCGCGACCTAATTAATACCTAAACGCGTTTAATTCGAGAACGTCGCATTCGGTAACCGACCGATAACGTATCGCAAAGACGTTCACACACGACAAGCGTGACGGATGGATGGGGAGTTTCCTCTCGGCGCCGCAAAACCAGATTAACCTGACACCTATACGATTTAATTTAAAGGTAAAATTAGCTGTGGAGCGTGAACTTGTAGGTCAAGTTTAGATGGCTGGTTTATAATGACGAAATCAAAGCGGGGACACGAGTGTTAGGCAAACAGTGTGTGTAAGCTTTAAGTACTCACGGGTTACGGGGCATAGTTTTCCGTCATGTGTGACAGCCTTTACGTCCCTATTTAGAGTTGTTAATGGTCGTAACGAGCTTAATTAAAGATAAATAATTGGGTAAGTTCATTTTTTGGGGGCCCGATTAGATTCAGCCGCTTTTACACTTGTGTAATATGTTTGTTTACGTAACAATTTTTTTAGTTTACAATGATAGTCGGCTACTAGTAAGGGATTTTGCTTTATATGTATTATAAGAGTTAAAATTAAACTGCTTTAGTATTATTATTTGGGTAATATCACAAGCAACCATCTAAATTTGATAACCTTATATTTATTTACTTTTTCATATAATATACATACAAATGCGGCCAACTTTATATCACAAGAATTTGGTTACGACTCAAAAAAAATAAAAATTATCCTTTTCCAATCGATCTTATCCTCATTGATTGATTATGATTAGGATAAAAAAAGGCTTAGACACATATTACCAGCCGCAGGGAAATTCCGTGCAGTTTTCTTTATCAATTTGACTAAATCACATAAATGGTAGTAGAGTTGTAGGTAAACAGTTTTTTACGCAGTGCAAAGAGCTGCGCTTAATCTCAAACAGAGACCATGATCTTTTCACGTTTTTGCTCCACTGTATCGGCAAATTCGTGATTTCTTTGTCCATCCATAACATAAGCAATGAATAAAAAATGCGAACCTCTGAAGTAATTAAAGCTAAATTGCGAAATCAAACTATTGGGAAAACTTTAATAAAACTTCTGGTCAAAAAATCCTTTTCAATACATGCTTTTCTGGTGGTATTGTCAAATTTTAAGTAATCATCTATACATATAATAAATCTGTAACAAGTCGGTGTCTGTAAATTGAAGATATTTGAGAAAAACTGTCACTAGGGCTATTTATTAGCACAATAGAACCCAAAACAATGATTTTTAGAATTATTGTCTGTTTGTCTGTTTGTCTGTTTGTCTGTGCGTTTGTGCGCGCTATTCTCAGAAACGGCTTAACCTAGAAGGATGCGGTTTTCACTGATATGTTGGTATTTTCTTGGATTAACATTTAGTGTTTGTTTCATTTGAATCGGTTCACAAATAAGAAAGATACGTCTATTTTAAGAATTTATCGAACAGGTTTTTTTGTTTGAACGCGCTAATCTCAGGAAGTACTGCTCCGATTAGAAAAATTCTTTCAGTGTTAGATAGCGCATTTATCGAGGAAGGCTATAGGCTATATATTATCACGCTAACACCAATAGGAGCGGAGCGGAGCGGAAGAATGTTTCAAAATCGGGGGTTTTTGAAGTAAAACTTCTATAGGCACGCTTGACTTGGGAGTACGGTGCACGGTGTTGAATGTGAACGCGGGTGTGCGGGGGGTGCGGGGGCGGGTATTTTTTTTATATCAAGGAACTAAGGAGAGCCATAATTGATGAAAAAGCAAATTGGATAAAAAAAAATAAGCTGCCCAAATTACTAATTCCACGCGGACGGAGTCGCGGGCAAAAGCTATTTTAAATAAACTTCCGACATTTGATTAACTGTTAACCAAATATTTATTAAAAAGTAAAAATTTCAACTGATATTACGATTTGATTATGTTATGCAACCGACATATATACCTAGACTACATGGTTAATTACAACTTCGTAGTTATGTGCATACCCGTAAGTAAAAAGCTATGTAGCTAAGTAGGTAAACAGGAGGTAAATATCCTAAAAGTACTTATACATCAAACACGTCCTAAAACTTTGTAAAACTAAGACCGCTGTAAAACAAATAAAACTGTATGTAAGTTAATTTTAACATAAAATAATGTTTGTAGTAATAACCCACCCACCAGTTTTAAAATTCCTGGAAAGTCCCGAATTACAATTAGCTAAAGTAACGTACTTCCGAGAAACCATCCTGGGTTACGGCGAAATAAACAATAAGCTATACAGTCCATATGTCACAATTCACAAATGTCCTACATAATATATTTTTATCTAATAGAACTCAATAAGTGGCGAGTTCAAATATACGAAATCTGTTCAATAGGTTTCAACGAAGACAGGAGTACCAGAATGTTAACTTGTGCTGTCACGGACATACAAATATGTAATGTGTACAAAAACAATTTTATTCCCACCATGTGTGCGTTAGTAAAATCTGAATATATCCAAATCCAAAATTCCCAAATAATTTCTAAATGTGATTGAATATTGTAGGCAAGTATTTTTTTTGTCTTTTCCATTTTTGATATTCGGGTACGATGTGGTAAATATATGTACAAGACAAAACAAACAAGACACGGGGGTACTTTTTATCCCGGAAAAATATTCCCGCGAGATAAAAATAACCGCAACCTAAGCGTACCTATACGAATTCACGAGCAACAACCAGCTCAAGAATAAAAACAAATTGAGGACATTCTCATTAGAAAGCATCAAAAATAATTGAAAATAGGGATTTCCCGGTTCGCGCTTGACCGGGAGCGGGTGGTTCTATAAACAACAATTTGGCGCCGCCTGCATTGCGGAAGATTTGCGCCGGGAATTTTGCCCGATTGCGGCATTCGAAAATGCTTGTGTGCATTAGGGCTGGCGACAGTTCGCTTTTTCACGTTTTTTTTTAACAAATATGGACAAAAAGTGTGCAGCCAGTATGTATTTTAAATGTCATGTAACATGGGTTCTGGCCTGAAAAAAAATATTTTTTTTAAGCCGAGTTGTGTGACTTGTTTGTGGTGTCGTAACGAAATAGTCACTTTTTTTTCATCGGCTTCTGTAATATTATGCATTATTGATTGTGGCTTCTATTAATCGAAACTAAAGAACACACATATTAAGAAAAAAATAAGCATAATTATCTGACATTTGGAATGTTTATGAACTAAAAATAACTGCATCATACAGTAAAGCGGGGTTAATAAAATAGCCTAACTAGATTAATAAGTTTGTCCTAGTGTTTTAAGTTTTAATGTTTGTTTGGCAAATAAATTATTTTTATGGTAAATGATTATGAATAGGATACACACTTTTTACTATAAAAAACGCTTAATGAATCGTAATTAAAAGTACTTAACCTTGCAGAAAACAAACCACACGCTCCCATTACATTTTGTAATTTATTTCTCAACTTTTATAAAGTTCACTGAGAACTGAAAGCACAAATACAAATAAGCAACTAGGCGTAGACACCCAAAGTGTCAGACAAGGTCGAACGGAGCGCGTTAAAAAAAAGGTCGGTAGTACCATTTACACGTTTACATTAACATAAATTTGAATCTGCCATCTCTCGGTGAACTCCGAAAACGCAAGGTGACCCCCATTAAGGAGTCGGCAGCGCGCAGGCGTGGGACAGAATGTTAGGAATGCGAGATCTGCGCAAATATCAGTTACGGGAATTATTTTTGTGTGCACTTGGAGATAGTTAATGTCGTGAACGTTTGTTGGGAAAATAACAAAAAGAGAATACGACAGTATTCAAATTAGCTAAGGCCACAGAATTTATGAGTTTAATCCCGATTAATTATTACAATTTGATCCCCAAGCTGGACTCTTTTAATGTTTTCACTATCTCCGACCGACATATAATGGTATTATACACATGTAGTACGTCCCACTGCTGAGCAATGGGCATTCTCCTCTCAGAAAAACAGGGCTTGGGCTGTATGGGCCAACTTTGGATTAATAACTGGACATTCACCATTGAATACCTTCGCAGGTGCGAGGAAGTTTCTTTAACGTAAAGCTGGTGGTAAATTACAAATATAATTTTGCACACGAATTTAGAAAATAGAAAAACTCTGAAGGGCGAGCACGGGTTTTAACCCACCATTCTCCGCTTGAGAGACCATCAGGTCAAACCACTTGACGGCCAGGCTTTTAATGCGTACTTTTTGTCTAATAACTAAATTGACGATACCTACTCCATGGCATTCTTAATCCTTCTTCACATCTTCCGGTGCTGCCCCTTTCATTCCTACCCCGGACCTGCTGAGGACTTGGACGATCTGACTCCTGACGTAGCTGCCTGGCTTAGCAACCTCAAAGCTGTTCTCTGATTGCCCTCATATTTATAATGCCATACGATTAATAATAATAATTAATCCTTCTTTAACAGTCCAGTAACAGTGAACAGTCAAAACAAAATATGCAACTAAATACGAATACTACAGTTTATATAAACACAAAGTGTCAAGGGTAGGGCGACCCTAACGCCCTCGAACCGAAATTGACGGCTCAAAATTGCCTAATTCAGCAAAATGCGAAGTTTAAACAAAATACGGCACGTCGCGTGCGTGCGCCGAAGTTCAGAACATCAGACATGCAACACGAATATTGTAATACGAGGCGTAGCAAGGTTCAGCGAACCCTTCAAACTGAACTTCTAAGAAAGCTAGATAAAAAAGAATATTTGGCAAGGTGCGCCATTCGCAATTAGCACGAGAAAACTGAACGTACTAATTTTTTTTGAGAGTGGGTGAAAATTCGACGCCAATTCTCATGTCACGATGTATTAAGTTAGTGAAACGTCACTTTTGATCTGTTGAAGTGTCGAGAATCATCGCGTGGCTTCGGCGTCATGTTTCCCTCAGACTTGACGCTAGACGTCATGGCGTAATGATCTCATGACGTCAGCCGAGGTTAATGTACTGGTAATTCAATCTTATCTAGGAGTAAATGGACTTTTCTGTCGGCATCATTGAGTACACCAAACTGCGATCATTCAATTTATCAGCCTGTCCTTTGAAGACTGGAACTCGACTTTTAGGGAGAAGGTACAAAAGTATACTCATATAAATACGTATCATTCTTGATTGTAATTTTGGGAAATCACTATCAATTAGTAATTTTAGTGACTGCTATAAATAATACAGATTCAATTAAAAATGTACACCATCATCTCGGTTTATATACGTTCTTATGTAGGGCACAGGTCTCTCAGAACGAGAGGGTTTGGTCCGTGCGGATTGGTAACTTCACACACACACACCATTGAATATCATTGCAAGTGTGTGCATGTAGCTCACGATGTTACCCACTTTATTTTTCTTATTCTCAAACTACCCCACAAAAATTAACTTTTATTGACATATTATAAAACTACCTTGAATTTTTTTGCTCTTTTTTTGTACTCTAGGCTATGTAACCACAAAGAACAGGTAGATAAGGGAACTAGATCGGGGGTATACAAGCTTACTTGTAATGACTGCAATGGGATATACGTAGGACAGACAGGCCGAAGTTTTAATACTAGATTTAAAGAGCATGTTTCGGCATATAGGAATGAGCATCCAGATAGATCGAATTTTGCAAAACATTTGTTGGAATCAAATCATTCATTGTTAGATTCAGATTCTTATGAAGTGTTACATTATTGCGGCAAGGGGTTGCGTCTGGATGCTCTGGAATGCATGGAAATAATTAGGTACAACACTATGGGGTCTATTATTAATGAACAGGTAAATTTAGTATCTTCTCCTTTACTGCGGCTTGGGTCGAATTTGAACAGTTAGTATTAATTAAATATGCCTTATAAATAAATAAACAAAAAAATTCAAGGTAGTTTTATAATATGTCAATAAAAGTTAATTTTTGTGGGGTAGTTTGAGAATAAGAAAAATAAAGTGGGTACTTGAGAAGTTACAGTGACAAGTTAAAACATTTGTTTTGGTTTGTTAGTTTAACATTTGGTAGCATAGCATACGGTTGTGGTAACTCTGAAGATGAGCTCTGGTTGAGTTCGAAACGCGTCAGTGTAGCTTGGTGGTGGTGATGGTTGGGTTTATGTGATTTGTGTGTGTTCGTACAGTGTGGAGGTGGAGGAACTGCATGAACGCACATTTCTTGCATAAACGTAACTATTGTAAGGTCGCGGGTGAGCAAAGTAATTGTTTTAGTTCATTAATATGGACCTCCGCAAAGTAACGCCTGATTCAATAAAATGTAGGATGTTCATACTTTGCTGAAGCTTAACCATGAACTCAATGTATAAAATAGCTCAAATTAAACAAGCCTAATTAAATAAAGCAAATTAGTAAACGCATTGGATAGTGATCCAACATTAACTGAGCTGAAAACACTAATTTTGTATCACGTCTAATATTTCAACTTGTATTTTATACACAGAAATAATAATAAAGAGGATAGAAATGCCTTAGTCCCTATTTTGTTCCGGAACTCGTGTCGCTGCTTCATCCCCTCTACTTACTGTGTTAATGCACACATGCAAAAGACCGGAACCGTACTACGCAATCACGCACACAATTACTAATATTTTTGCTTACAAACAATTATGAACCTTACACCTTAGAGATAGCGTTGAATAACACTCAACGTAAGTCATACCCACATTTACACAACGGCGCTCTTTATTGGCCGCGTCGGCATTATGTCTGTATTAGTCGTAACCTGTTTTTTTGTCCGTACCACGAACTTTTGTGCAAGACGGAAGGGTTATCAAAAATTACTTTACATTGCTGCGTATAATTCAAAACGATCTGCGTTTTTATGGGCATGAGTAGCAATGGTATATGAAGTTTCGTGTTAATAACGTGTTGACCAATATTTCATAATGAAATATTTTCTCAAGTTATATTTTGATATAAACCGCATTATTACATTAAATTAATACATACCAATGAAATGTAATCCCCTTATTAGTGTAATTACACAGTGTGGACGAGTTTCCGCAATTGCTAATGCTGCAATACACCATTTTAAAGCACTTGTTGTCATACCCACGTTTCAAATAGCACTGAGCCACAAGTCGCGCGCTTGTGACCTACGAGTCACAAGCGCGGCGCCAAGGTCACGCGTCTAAGGCACTTCTATCCTCTTTATTATTATTTCTGTGATTTTATACAAGACGGAATTATTTTGGCACTTAATTGTGTTAGTTTAAGTGACAGTCTTTATTTTACAACAAACGTCGGCGTATAACGCGTAGCAATCTTAAACCGCGGGTAGATTTAAATCAACCTTGTAGACGTTCACGGTCCCGCTCAAAAACATCACCGGCGAACATTAAATCAGCCAGGTCAACTACATTCAGCGACATGGAAATTACGATCGAAAACAGGAGACTGCATTTCCATCGGCACGGCCATCAACAGTTTTAGGAATTGTAAATGGTGCATTGTTTGAACTTGACACAGGACGGAGGCGAATAATCGTTTGTAAAATGATGCAATGACGCAGTTACATGTCAAAATTAGATTGAATTGAACGGATGGAAATAAATTAACGCGCTGTTTGGGACTGTTTGTTTATAAGCGGAAATAATTTGAGCGTCATCGGTTACTGTGACTCGAAAACTAGTTTAAACTGGTGCGTTAAATAGATGTGCCGAAATAAGTTAACTTGTGTCACTTTTTATCTAATCAGTGAGATGCTGGCGTTGATAAATAGTACCATCAAGGACTTAAATTGTTAAGCATACATGGAACGTTGTGATAGTGCTTTTAGTTAATATGACAGCGTTCAACAGTAGCCAATCAATTTATGTCCGCGACCGTACCTAAGAAAAAACTAAGAAATCAATAGACATATCGCCGTCAAATACGCCCCAGATATCCAATTTACCCTTACACTAAATACGTTCTAGACAAACAATAGCAACGGTCTGAAAGTCTTCAACCTCATAAACGCCCTACTATTTTCTTGATGATAATGCAATGTGTTATTAAGGGGCGAAACAAAAACGCGGAGCATTTTTTCTAAAACTTTTTCGTCGAATCTAGAAACGTAATTCGCCAGCTATAAAACAAAACCCTCCCCGAATATGTGTCTGTTTACCCCTGCGAAGGGCGCCCGAGTCACATTGTCTAGTCCTTCACCTCTAGACCTTAACCAACCGAATATTATCTTTTGAAACAAAGAATTAGTCCTGTGCGGAGTCCCTTAATACGTTACAACGCCGAAAATCTGATTACGCGGCTAGTTTACCTACTTTGTGCTTTTATTATTTAACTTAGCTTCGTTGAAGAAATTTAGTTGAAAGCTATTACTTACTATACCTTTCGTAGTTTACTTAAGTTCGTTTCCTAAATTGTGTCTATTTTACTACATAATAATTGAGAGTAAGATGTTCTTTGTGTACAGGTTTCCTTTCATCATGTGAGAGCCGTAGGCCTTCTTACATGGACCCAGAGCAAGTTAGGGACTTCAAACACGACGTTAATTGCTCCGCTGTAAACTTGTGCATAGCGTGATCTTCCTTACAAAATTTAATCACTAAGTTCATGTACGTGATGTTCGTTTAGCCACAGCAGTTGTTCTATCTATTCGCATTTGATTATATTTCGTTCAAAATTTTACATCACACATCTCGCGGCCTATATACCAGCCTATTACCGGATCTGCCCAATGTCCTTCGTTGACGTTGTCGTTATCTGACGTGTTGTATCGTGACACACACTGCATCAGAGAAATATGAACCCAACCATATTAAATATATGAAACCGATACTGTTCTGATGTGTCAGGACAGAAAACGTCAGATTAATATGAATGCAGCTTAACGAAAGTTTTTGAAACTGACTTCTATTCAACGCTCAATTGTAAAAATACTCCAAACCTATACGACAGTGATTATCTGTCACACATGTTGTGTGACTTTGGCAGATTTATGCCACTCTTAGCTCCTAAACACACAAATAAAATACTACGCGTGAATAAATGTTCAGTCAATCTTCGACATAATGTGACGCTCATCGCCTGTTTGACATCCAAATAAGATGTCGATCGAAATGCGCAAAATAAGAATACAGAACAACCATTTTTTGCAGCGTGAAAATTCGCCGACAGAATACGCAATAAAATTGGTAGGGGAAAGAATCATGCGAGGCAAATTAAGCTATTGTCAAAATGTTATATGAAATAAATTTCGGTTGAGTGAGATAAATATGAGTTTAGGGTGTGCTACTGTGCTCCCTCGGTAACTTAATCCTTCTGTACGCCCGGCGCGACTGAGGTTGTTAACTTGTTAAGTACATTCTATCCACTCTACGCATACCGCAACATTTGCCAGCAATTTGCAGCCAAGAGTTATGAAAGCTGATGAAATTTGCAAAGTGTTTAAGCATTTTGCATTGTTCGTGTACATAGCCACGTTCATCTTTAAGAAAAAACATCTGCTTCATAAAAATGTTTCTACCTTTGATCACTAGTTTTTTTTGTAAATTGACAAGTAAAATAATATTTTTCACGTTATACTATCCCTTAGAATATTATGTAAAAAAAACAGAAACTGCGTAAGCGTCTGTTATTGAAGTCAATGTTAATACTCTCAAAGAGAATAATATAATGTTTTAACAATTTAATAAACGACATCATAATATCCATATTATCAACGTTTCGGCCGTGTAGCAATTTGCAACGCCGAGATCACAAGTAGACGGAAGCACAGGATATTACTGTGCTTTTTTCGCTTACATTCTAGACACACTTTTCACAATATGCGGAGATTATAACGCTGGTGAGGTTTTATACTCTAAGTACTGTCCACATAACTTCATAATTAATAGTTTAAAAAATAACTAAAAAACATGCTTTAATGCTAAACCGTATGATAAACCCGGCTGGCTGCTCCATCATCAGACCCTGGTACCATTCTTAGAAGTACACTCTAAGACTGTTCTGTCTTAGAGTTCCAGTATCTAGCTTCCGGCTCCATTGTCAGAACAGTTCGATTTTACCATAGTATTGTCATCAGAACTTCATATAATTGCAAAGTTTTGTGTCAATACCACAATATGAAATTGGTAAATATCGAGTAACTATGTATCTATCTATTTTATGAAAGCATTGACTTTCATAACATAGTTACATAGTTACAAGTGAAGCCTACAAATGTGTTAAAAAGGTGAACGTATTTCGAAATAAACGAATCCTTTTCATTTAACCTTCACAAATTTCACAACGTAAAATGTTTATCTGACAATTTTCTTTTAGAACCTTTATTTAAGACCGTCAACCGCAGTCCCAAGGGGTAACTGTCAAGATAAAAAGAAAGAAACTAAAATTTATTTAATTTCATGACAAAAATCATGTAAGTTGTATTTTGTGAGAATCACGGTTTCAAGTCGCTCTATCGGTCGTTGTCGTAACGATATCGTCGGCGATAAGAACATTGATGGGAGGTCACGACTTCTATGGAGTTGAGATTCCACTTTAAACATAAAAACACGGTTTTTTCCGTAGCTGGTGCGATAAACATAAAAAGAAAAGAGCTACAACGCTGAAAATTGTTCAGGAGGCAACTCTAGCCTACATTAGAATAGTCCTGGTCCTGGCTGGTCGCCGATGTTCCAGCAAATTCTATTAAATAAACACGATTTTTTTAATCGGGATATAGCAAATACTTTTTTAAAGTGGGACGAATCTCATTAAATGCCACCAAAGGGGTAAAAAGAAAAATAAAAGGGAAGTAAGAATGAGGAAAAGAAGAAGAAAATCAAAAATTTAAAAATAAATGAGAATCGGACTCGCTCTCGAAGGGTTCCGTTGCACCGTAAAATTGCTACTAGTAAAATCACTACCACAAATTATTACTTTTGTTCTATGGATTATTTCAGCAATTCAGAAAATATGCTGTGGCGGACGGACGAATGGAGAGCGAAATCATAGTAACATAGTCCTATTGACACCCTTTGGATGTGGAACCTTAAAAACGATATTGCGTCAAATGTAGTCGGATCCGAGAAAGCTGTTGTGAATCGTCCCATCATAAAAAAATGCGATAAGTACATGTGGTAACGATTTTTTGCTCATATCGGTCGATCTTTCTGTTGCATTCTAATTATTTACTTTGTACAGGGTTCTTTTATAACGCAACCTGACTAACGCTATTTCGTAGAAGGCCTTGTTGACACTGGCTGGTGGAACATATCCGGTTTTTTTTAATCTCCTTCCTAAGTCCCATTTGAATATGGAACAGGGAACAGTTTTGGCACGACTCAACTCCCGTGGGTCACGTAAATATTAAGTTCTGATTTAAAAAAAACTCCGTGATGCGAAAGTGAATGAAAAACAAATTGCCGTATGAAATATTGTTTTAATAAATCAAAGTCGTGCGTACGTAACGTAGAGGGGGAATATTTTTGCTTTATTCATTTATTCAATACGAACCTCGCATTAACGTGTTCGCATTTGTCAGTAGGCCGCTTTAAATGATGTTTGCGGTGGGTAAACTTCGTACTGGTAATGGTGTCTGAAATTTAATAATCTCATTATGAAGATGAATTTAATTTTGTATTCACAAATGATATCATTGTGGTTTCCATATACCACCAAATAACATTTAATTTAGGTATCGTTGGTGAAGTGAGAATGTCTGTGGATGCGAAAAACAGTTGTATAGTTAAGTAGGATTTCAAAAAATAAATTGTATGTTTCATTTAAGACTACCTTAGTTAAAAATTTCCTAACCAGTGAATTAGACAATTTTGAGGGATCACGTTATTTAGACTCAATTTCATTCACCCGCGACCCTTTAGCGTAACGGAGTCGTAAATACAATGTTATAAACTTTTTTAGAAGCACATTTAAAGATACGAGGGGCGTTCAATATAAAGTGAGAATGAGATGCAAACTCTTTTAATATTACGGAATTAAATACCGGCCGGTAAAGCTAATCTATCTAGCTGATTGCTATGAAAAAAAAACTAACTGTCTTTTGTTTAAAAAAATATACGGTAATTTCTTTGCAATGCTATTGAGTACGTTAGCAAAAATGGAGAAAATTTAACTGCGCGCCGTTATCAAATACTTGTATTTGAAAAATTTTTCTACGGACCAAGTCAATTAGGATTTGCGGGACACTTTAGGGTCTAATGCTCCTCCGTATTCGACAGTCGCACGTTGGTGCGCCGAATTTAGACGTGGAAGAACATCGACAATGGACGACCCCCGCTCCGGACGCCCTACTACAGCAGTAACTGAAGAAATTGTGAAAAAAGTCGATAACTCAGTTTTGGCGGATCGTCGTGTCACAGTTCGTTTTATTGCTGAAAATGTAAAGATTTCAACGGGGAGCGTGCATAATATTTTACATGAACGCTTGGGTATGAAAAAGGTATCTGCGCGTTGGGTACCAAGAATGCTTACTGACACGCAAAAACAAACTAGACTAGAGATTTGTCAAGAAGCTTTGAACCTGATGCAGCTAGACCGGGAACTTTTTTTGGCGCGATTTATAACAATGGACGAAACATGGCTCCATCATTACGACCCTGAAACGAAACTGCAGTCTATGACATGGAAAAGGCCATCATCTCCAACTCCGAAGAAATTCAAGGTGAGCCCATCTGCCGGTAAGGTCATGGGCTCTGTTTTTTGGGATGGTAAAGGGGTATTAATGATTGAGTATCTCGAGCATGGAGCCACTATTACGGGCACTTTATACGCCAAACAAATAGCAACATTGCGCAATGAGATCCGCGAAAAACGGCGAGGTAAACTCTCGAAAGTTGTGCTGTTCCACCAGGACAATGCCCCGGCACACAAGTCCGCCGTTGCAATAGCTGCAATTCGTGATGCTGGGTTAGATATCCTTAAGCATCCTCCGTATTCACCAGATCTCGCTCCCAGTGATTTCTACCTATTTCCGAGATTGAAACAATACCTGAGAGGCCAGAAATTTGAAGACGACGACGCGGTAGTCGCTGCAGTACAAGATTTTTTAAGTACTCAAGATGGGACCTTTTTTATAAATGGAATTTTAAGTTTAGAAAAAAGATATACTAAGTGTATTATGCTAAAAGGTGACTATGTCGAAAAATAAAATGACATTTAGTAAAAGTTGTTTATAACATACTCATTCTCACTTTTTATTGAACGCCCCTAGTATCTTCAAACGAAACTTCTTTAGTAACATTAGAAGTTTGAAAAAAGTTTTGAGCCTTTATTTATACACGTTTAAAGAAGACTTCGATTAAGTATATAAATCTGCTATTCATTACTCTGATTTCAAAAGACACCGATAATGAGTAGCAGTAACTTAATTTTAGCTGTTCACCGCCTATAAAGTGCAAACATGAAGGGAAATAGACTGAAATTTCGTTTGAAGTATGTAGCAGTAAACAATGCATCCTACTTATGTATTGTATAGCAAGATATTTAGAGGGCAGCCCGTGATTTAGTTGAATCTGTGGTTTGAATAGAATAAAAATCGTGCGTTTTTCCTTGAAAGTATCCCATCCCAGCCCACCCGCGACTAAGTAATTGTTTCAGTTCATTGATATGGACTTCCGCAAAGTAACGCCTGATTCGATAAATTATTTGAAAGTATTAATTAATTACTATAGGGTTACGTAACAAATTACATATGATTTAATAATAATAATGGACAAAATACATAACGGTCATTTGACATAAAGCATTTGTCTCAGCAATTAATAACTTGACAGAATGTTATAAAATAAATGTAACCAAACCTAACCCAATCTGAAGATTAGACGATCAAAAAAGTTCGCCTAATAAATACTTTCACCGAAATTTACATTATATTATATCAAATGAACATCATTACGTATTTCGTCCATTGTTCTTTTCAAACTTTATGTATTTTAACATGCTCCCTTACTAAAGGGATAATTATAACATTGGCGACCAGGATTCGATTAGAATACGATACGATATATTATCCAAACCAAAGATAAACACAACAACTACAACACGGGCTACACTTCTGCCCTCTCTTTCTATACAACACTATGTACTTCCAAACCATACGTCCTAAGGCTAATGATATTCTTCCATATAAACTTTTGAACTCGTGCGCACAAAAGCTTTAAAATTCATGTATTCTTAAGCTAACCAGCTATTGATAAGCAAAATATGTATCCGAAACACGTTTTAGATTGAAAATTAAAGCGTTAACGAACCCGACGGTGGCGTGAGGGCGTGCCCACACGCACGGGTTTGTGAGAAAAAAGAGTGTGGGGTCAGCCACTATTGATAAAACTCCACAGTTGTCTACTGTCTTAAGCTACGTACGGATTGCGCGTACATTTGTACGCGTAGTCGATTACGCGTATCCTGGAACGCCATGCCCGTACTTGCAGTTCCCCTAGAGTGAAAGCGTAGCTGCAAGTACGGACATGGCGTTCCAGGACACGCGTAATCGACTACGCGTACAAATGTACGCGCAATCCGTACGCAGCTGTACATGGCTTTACAAACACAGTCATACCTATAAATTTAGACAAGTCTATTTGTAATATTCAACGTCTGTATTTACCTACTTCCAAAAAGATAGATCCTAGACTAGAATGAATAGGCTGTTACTGAATCAGTGAGATACACCTTTGGCCTCATCTGCACTTTTTATCAGGTGGGATAAGTAAGGGTCTAACACGGCTCATTTATGTAAAAAAAAATTTGAAGCGCGACATGGTAGACCATGGTGTGACCTGTGGTCTTCAAGCAGACTTCGAGACAAGCAGTTTAATGGTGCATGTGAAGTTCCTAATCTGCACTGGTCCCGCGTGGGAACTAAAACCCAAGTTCACTCATACTGAGAGTAGGCACAGGCCTAGGAGTGAGAGATGTGATAAAAGTCTAGAATTGAGTATTGATTGTGTGTAACCTACATATTGCTACCATAATCTCCACTCCTTTTCTTCAAATTGAAACATCAGAGGTCAACACAATTGTGTACGTTAGTTTATAACTGTAGCTTTCTGTCCAAATCCTCGACGTCCAAAACGAGTAACATTAGTGCCGGGCGCGTGCGCAGCATGCGGGTAGCATTTACCAGCATTTATTAAAATCATTGTATAATGTCTCTATAATAAACTGCCCATTCAGAGGGGCTAATGGTCCCGTATAGGGCCTGACTTTTGTTTAGGGTATGCAATTAATGCATATTATAATTGTGGACCCGCATTCATAATCGATTTAGGGATCAATACTTTGATTTTCAATAATTCGGGTCGTTGGTCAGTCAGTTCGTTAGTTTTATGCACTTTGGGTGGTCATTTTACAGGATTAATTAAAAATATAGGATGTCTTAAAATTAGTCTGGAATATTTTAGCACTTGTTTGGGTTGGTTTCACTGAACGTCCCTGTAAAGATTTTTTAATCAGATTCATTATAATGATTCTGATTTTAAAATACCAAAATTTCAATTCAAATACCAGGCCTAATGGTACACGCGAGCGAAGCCGCGGGTAAATCCTAGTTTTGCGATGAGAAATAAACAATAAGTTTCCACTTTTGCGCTTTATTAGGGAAGCTTTAATGTTTAGGCTGATTGGTCGTTTCGGGAAATGTCAATGACGTTATTCGCTTTTATCGAAGCCACAACGCGACCAATCAGGAGCGAGATTGTTGCAGGCAGTAAGTACTAGTTTCACACTTAATTAAGGCAACCGCAACGGGATAAATGTTGTTATTTGATACAGTTCAAATGTTAATGTATAGCCTTTTAGATGCTAATTTGAAATTTCATGTTGATTTGGTTCCACCATCAACTGATCAAACATAACATTGGGCAGAACAATACGGCTCGTCTGTAACACATTCCGTTCCATTTCGTAAATTAACATCGATAACATCTTTACTGCGTTCTTATCACTCAGGCCATTCGGCCGTCATTAAAATAATTTGGCCTGCAGTGAGTCAGCCGGCGACAAAAATTGCAAGGCAGCTGGCCGCGTGACGTGCAGTCTGGCCTGGTGAATTATTTGACATGTTTTTTTGCAAATATGTTGTTTGCAAGTCCCGCATGACATGATGTGGAGCGACAAAGTGTGATTGATGGTTTTTGATAAAAACACAGGCTTATTCGGGCTTATAGCCGTGGTGGCCGAGTGGTTTGACCTATCGCCTCTCAAGCAGAGGGGCGTGGGTCCCCGGCTCGCACCTCTGAGATTTTCGGAATTTTACATTTGAAATTTACCATGAGCTTTACGGTGAAAGAAACCTTCGTACACCTGGGAAGTAATTCAATGGTAAGAATGATGTTACCAATGCGCACTGGGCTTGCATGGAAACTACGGCCTAAGCCTTTTCATTCTGAGAGGAGGCATGTGCCCTGCAGTGGAGACGTAGGGTGGGATGTAATGATAATGATGAGGATGATTCAAGATAGATTCAGAGCGCAGCAAACGGCCCATTGATAACATAATATCAATACCAGAGAAGGAAAAAACATGGTCGGAAATTCGACAGGGCTGCGAGTATTTAATTCACCCTATCCGTGTGCTAATTAGTAGTTTATCGAGACAGGATGTCTAACGTATACCGGGAACGGGAACAAAACGCTAAACAGTTAATTATTGGCGGCTATTATTCAACTTAATTAAGGCTGAAGTCACTTGACCAAATAAGTATTCCCGGACGATTTGACGCTAAAACGTACGTCGTTTTTCTGATTTTGACAATGTGAAATGTTAAAAAATTTGAATAATAATAGATCCGGATGTGATTCTTTTCGTTAAGGTACAGTCGCGAAATAAAAAGGTTCGTCATATTAACGTCGACGCTTATATACAAGTTGCAGACGTCAAGGAATCACACGAAATTCCAATCATGATATTGACAAAAGCTGTTTGCATTTACTTTTAATCATCGTAAGCTAATAGAATTTATCACTTCGTTTACATTTATATAAGAATAGCTTTTGCCCGCGACTCCGTCCGCGTGGAATTAGTAATTTGGGCAGCTTATTTTTTTTTCCAATTTGCTTTTTCATCAATTTTGGCTCTCCTTAGTTCAAATCAAGCGTGCCTATCGAAGTTTTACTTCAAAAACCCCCGATTTTGAAACATTCTTCCGCTCCGCTCCGCTCCTATTGGTGTTAGCGTGATGATATATAGCCTATAGCCTTCCTCGATAAATGTGCTATCTAACACTCAAATAATTTTTCAAATCGGAGCAGTAGTTCCTGAGATTAGCGCGTTCAAACAAAAAACCTGTTCGATAAATTCTTAAAATAGACGTATCTTTCTTATTTGTGAACCGATTCAAATGAAACAAGCACTAAATGTTAATCCAAGAAAATACCAATATATCAGTGAAAACCGCATCCTTCTAGGTTAAGCCGTTTCTGAGATTAGCGCGCATAAACGCACAGACAAACAGACAAACAGACAATAATTCTAAAAATCATTGTTTTGGGTTCTATTGTGCTAATAAATAGCCCTAGTGACAGTTTTTCTCAAATATCTTCAATGTACAGACACCGACTTGTTACAGATTTATTATATGTATAGATATAATGGCAGGTTAAATTAATACCTACAAAGGTTTTAGCTCATCTATTCACAGTTAAGGAACATCAGTTCGCCTAAATTTTAAATCTGTTGTCAAACGGTTCGGCATAATTTTCTACGCATCAGTATGGTGTGTTATACGGTTTAGAAAGCCAAATCAGCAATGACTGTCTGCTTTCCAACGTGGAGGATGGAACAAACAGAGAAAATTCTGGCTGGTGCACATAGGCAACAATATTAGCAAATCAATGTCTTACTTTTGCTCGTTTTGTTATTAAAACTTGTTGAGGAATTTCATGTGCACTATTGTGCACGTATTGTTATTTGAACAGATAAGAAACAAAATGCCGTTAGCCTATTATAGAACATAGCAAACAAGATTAGTCTTCGGTTTGGTGACGGTCGTGGGGTGTTTTTTGTCATTCCCGAACATCATTTGTCACCATTCCTCCCGCTGGGGGAACTTGGATTGAGAATTATTCAGAGCGATCCGAATTGTGAGAGGCTAGCGTTAACAAACACATATTAAACGTCAATTATTTCGTTTTCATAAACGTTTAAAAAACGCGAACCTTATCACTACTGCGAAAGGACTCAACCAACGCATCATTCCGAGCGTTCGAAAAAAATTCGCGGCCAAGCCAGATATTTTGACTAAGGTGTAAAGTTAGTGAAGTTAGGGCATGTAGAGTTCGAAAGCTTGGCTCAATATGAGATCTGATAACTTTTTGACAGTGCAAGGAATATGGTCTCGTTTGGCAACATTTTACCATGAACATATTTACATTTGGTGGGATACATCTTTCTAAATTATAGTACTCAGCAGTGTATTTAATGTAAGTCTTTATGTAGCATAATTTCTGCGATATTGCTTCTTATTAGTTCCGTGGGTCACATTGAATTGTCTATAGCACGCAAGTCTACAAAGCCACACCAAAACCCGCCGGCGCTTATGACTTCCATGCTAAGAAAGCAGAGTAACCGCCTGCCAACCGCCGATAAGTAGTGGATTTAGCTCGCATTATGCCTTTTGGAGCATTTCGCGCGGTGATTAATGTAACATGCGATCAACTGAACATTGTGAGACCGCGACTTAGATCACCAATTAGATGCAGTTTTTTAAGTTTTATGATTAATTGACGTATCTGTAGTGGTTCCGTCGCTGTTTGCGGAGCCCTTTTGCGTAGAATTGCATTGTAAGACACTATGAGCGTCATTACTATTTAAAGTAAGTATTAAGAGATTTAATGTCGTTTTACTATACTGTGTATATCCTTTTGTCACCTTTAACTCAGCTAGCTATAAACTGTATGCGGACTGGAGGAGGGAGGGGGCGATTGCTCCCACCTCTTGACTTACGACCAATTCTTACTTACGATAAACTCAAATTCATATCACTTTTCACTTGCTTATCACTTTTCTGAAAGAAAGCAAAATAATCGAATATTGCAAATCCTCGATACTAGCATGGACGGACTAGACAGAGTTACGGAAAAAAGATGTCGTTTTTTGAGTCACTGAATCCTTTTAATGCGTGTTAATAACTGTCATCAGTATAATAACTTAAACTAAGTACAGAATAATCGTACAAAATGAAATATATAACAAACCGCAGCCCTTGGTCATTACCGTATCTATTTTCCTGCCCCATTATTTACACATTTTTACAAATAACAAGGATTTCCTCAACGGCGGCGCTTGCATTATTAGTATGCTAGTTTTCCTTAATCTCTGTAGGTTTTCTAACGTATTTACCGAGCGTTACGATACGACCATGTCCAATCATGGCAAAACTTACCGAGTTGATAGCAGTTTTATTTAAAGTATCAAATAAACTCAAGTAGTAATGGTATTTCGCTTTCCTTGTATGCGCGACATTATTATTCTAAACAACACCTACGAACCATCGGTTCTGAAGTATCTTCATATCTTAAATAACCTGTCTGCGCCCGCCCAATAAGTTTTCCGTGAACCATCTTTATTTTTACGGGATAAAAAAGGCATTTTTAATATACAAACTACCAGTAGACGTATGGTTGACATATCTTCTTCTAATATATAAAAATCTCGTGTCACGGTGTTGTTACCAAACTCCTCCGAAACGGCTTGGCCGATTTTTACGAAACTTTTTTCTCTACACTCGGTAGGTCTGAGAATAGGTCGTAGGCTATTTTTTATATCCCCCCCCCCCCCTTCTTCGCGGACGGAGTCGCGGGCAACAGCTAGTATGTTATATAAACAACTAGTACTTTTCTAAGTGATACCTTCTTGATAGAATATATTTTTTGACCGAAACTACGCAGCGTTCAAAAACACACATTGCCGGATGTAGGTAGGTGCCAAGGCTGCCTAACTGAAGTGGGACTGGGCTGGCCACGCCAGCCGCATAGATCCAAATAGGTGGGTTAAAATAGCCACGGACTGGATACCACAAGATGGATGGCGGCGACAAAGTAGGCGGAGCTGAAGGAGGCGTTAATATATAACATAGTTTTCTTTTTCAATCTCCGAACATAAGCAGAGAAAAAATTTTAACGTTTTGTCACTAACAAGTAACCATTCATGTAATTTTCAAGTGATCTAAAAGAATGTATACCCGCCGTACCTACAGTAAATATTCAAAACGACCGCAGCGCGTAACAAAATCAAGAACGATGCCATAAAAGTAGGAGTGAATACCTAATGCCGTTTGAGGGGAAACATCATTTATTCATGGCGATTCCAGAAAAGGTCACCGTGTTACATGGTAACATTATTTTTTAGTCTCTTTAACTGAACGAACGATTAAATTGTAATCTTTTACAGTTAGAGTTAGACCAAGATAAGTCTGCAACGATTTTGATAGTACACGCTGTGCGTGTTATTTAAGTACACGTCGTAATTTCAAAGAAGTTTGACGTTTAATATAACACTTGCACTGCGCGTGCGATCAAAATCGTTGCGGATTTATCTTGGTCTGACTCTGTGCAAATAAGCAGCGCATCAACAGGATTACGAGTTCTCGTTTGACGAATAAAATAAATAACTAAGTATAATAATGTTTAAATTTATGTGTAGGTACGGTGGGTGCGAAGATATAAGTACTTTTTTATACTAATTTCACAGACAAGTGGTTACATTCGTTAGAGCACCGAATGTACCTAATAAATAAAACAAACACAGTACACTCAAACCAACAGAAATAGTAAACATCAGTTATTTTACAAATCATATAATTTTAATAGCCATGAAGATAATATAGTAGGTATGCAACAGTTTCCTGTAAATAAACGTACGGTGTTAAATCACTAGTCCACACATTTCATGAATGATTTGTACTTGGACTACAATGCTTGTTATTACTATTCCGTGAGGTTACGCGTGCGCCGTTAGAAAATGAGCTGTATGATTATTAGGGTACGGGTCAAGATTGAAGGCGGAGCGGGTGGCCAGAAACGGTTGTGTGTCAGGGACTGTATGCACGACCTAAATGTTTATAGGATTTCAATTTAGCAGCTACTGGCGTGTTTAGTAGGTAGTATTTTTTCATGTAGAGATTTTCTTGATGGTTAGTGAACGTTCCCTCAATGTGTTTCACGGTATTTAGGGTTCTGTATGACATTTGATATGACAAGAGTTAGACCAAGCCTAGTACCCATAACACAAGCTTTACCTAGCTTACTTTGGGACTAGGTCAATTGGTGTGAATTGTCCCGTGATATTTATTTATTTATTTTAGAAGGAAATATCGAGGAGAAGAGGTACAGGTCTGTCGTATCAGGGGGTCAAGGAGATGGCTCATAGGAGGGATGAGCAGAACTCTTAAGTTTAAATTATGATGACCGCAAGGGCGACAAGCGGGACACTACTAACGTCGCTACACTGTTCATCCAGCCGCATGTCCGTCTGTCAGTTTGTCTGTCCATCTATCAAGAACCGTAATAGATAGACTACTAAAATTTGTACATAATAAGAGTGCTCGGGCCGTTGATTAGATTAATTCGCAGGTGTGTATACGTTTCCTCGCAAAGTTTTCCTTCACGGTAAAGCTCCCACGGCCACTATTAAACTCATCAATAAAATCATCACAGGAGCAAATCTATAGCATTGAAAGCAGTCACGCTGCCTCCCATACCCTATACCAGGAGCTAAATATAGTGAAATTGCGCGTAAATCACACAAAGCTGTCGTTTGCTGGTCCTGATCCACGTCAAGATAACTGAAACACGATGTTATATATTTCGCGGTGTTCTTTGAGCTACAACCCGCCAAAACACATACAGTCCGACAGCGTTAGAAACGCCCCTTTAATATACCCTATTATCTGCACCGTGAATTTCATTTTGCTTTGTATTGGAGAATAATTTTATAATTGTAGTTGCATTCGTCTCGTGGTTGGTGTCTCATGGACCCAAGGGTACCCTTTAATGTTATGGTGTCGCGTCACAAAATAACAACCCGTGTTGAACTGTACTTCAGACAATTGTTACTCGGATATCAAGAGCCGTACGTCAAATTCACGGTTTAGAGCCCGTTGTTTGATCAATAGTTAAACAAACTAATAGTTAAAATATACGCCAAACATAACAATAGTTAACGCATTCCATAGGCAATTTGAATATTAGTATCTTTAACTACTGATCAAACAACAAGCACTTATTTCATGAGCGCTTTGAGGAGATTTTATTTACTATAACGTTTCAAAATTGTACGAATAATTTTATGTGGTAAGCGATTTATTATGATCTTAATAATATTATATTCTTATGATTAACAAGAAAACACAATCTGTTGAACAGGATAGAACTCCCAACGATCCTGGATTATGTCACGATTCATATTTCCATGTTAAAATTATAAATGTGAAAGCAACTCTAGACAGAGTTACCTATTCACGAGTAAACCGCTAAATCGATTTAGATCCAATTTTATCACATTATCATTATCATGCATGGCGGACAACTCCTCCGGTACAAAGATGTCCAAAAGCGACACATGAAGAGATGCAACGTAGAGCCCTCTCAATGGGAGCGTTTGGCAGCACAGCGTCCAGAATGGCGCAGGGTGGTGAACATCCAAGTACGGGACTTCGAGGATCAATGTAAAGTAGACCTAGACAACAAACGCGACCAGCTCAAGGCCCTCCCACCTGCTGCCATCCCATACAACTACATATACGGTGTACTTGCGTGCCCGCAATGTGCACGGAGTTTCGCCGCAAAGATAGGCTACATTAGCCATCTTCGGGCGCATGAGCGCCAGAACACCAATTAAGTAGGAGTCGAAGTGGTCGCCATGGCCGAAACCGGTCGGAATCAATCATCATCATCATCATCATTATCATCATTTCCGCCTGAAGACGTCCACAGCTGAACACAGACCAGTCCTGCGGCATCCGCATCCAACGCGTTCCTGCAACCTTAACCAGGTTGTTACTTTACTCCATCTTGTTGGAGTCTACCTTCTAGTATCTACACTACGTCTTCCGGTGAGAATCACATTATATAAAAAAAAAAAAGAGAGAAGAGTACATAGAAAGAACATGTCTAACCTAAGCCACTTTTCAAGTTGTCGCGGTTTGAAAATTAGTCATTCATCAGTAGTCATTACGAACAATTATTATGGTAACGATTACTATTTTCAGAGGCCGTATTGTCTAACGCTATCGATGCTTGCCTTCGCTTTCACCATCTCTTTCTGTCATCATATTACCGTTTGACAGAAAGCAATAGTGATTGCGAAGGCAAGCGTCAGAAGCGTTAGGCAATAAGCCTGCTGGTATCCATATTTAATCCAAAGGGTTGAGCTCGCAAATTTAGTACAACAATTATAGTACCTAATTTGAGAGTTCTACCAAATCTAATTTTTCAAAAAAGGTGACTAGCTAGACATGTTTTTTCTGTTTACCCTTTAATTAAAATGAATCAAAATTTGTGTAATAAAATCATGAGCGCCACTAAAGATACCAAACTGGTCAGTTTTAACTATCCAAGTTACTCAGCTGGGGGAGAAATAATTGCAAACAAACTTTAGGAGCACTCTAACTTGGTCCGAGAGTCTAGACCGGATACTTGTTAGACATTAAGTGTTTAGGGGGAGGGTGACCACACGCAAATGCGGTATGTGTCAAGCTAAATGGTGTCAGCCAAAAAAAAAATATAAAACTTAATCATAGAACTTAGAATTCTAATCTTTTTTTTTTAATAAACGTTGACTTACGGACGGCTGCAGTGTGATTTAGAAAAAAATTATGATAAAATCTAATAACATGAAACTACCGCGAGACTCACTCATAGTGAAAAATTACGGATCTCTCAAGTCTTTAATCGAATTTGACTTGACATGTTTCGGGCTAATCCGTTGCCCTTCGTCTCGGAGCACACGCCACGGCGGCTGCTGCCAAACGCGCACACAACAACAACAAAGTATAATTATAATTGCGCTCTAGGACCTTAAGATACAGGGCTTATTTGGGGTCCGACAGACATCACTTTTTTATATATACTTGTGGGTTTTTAAGCAGATAAATTTTGTATTGGATACGTCAATATTGCTAAATACTGCGTTAGTAACTTGTGGAGGATCTAGCTAGACGTAGACGTAGGTGATCAGTTAATTAAACTATTTCGATTCTGCATCTACTCTTGCGTACCCTACAATTTATGAGCAAATAAGTTTTATGTAGTCTGTCGATTTTAGAGTTATGTCCGGTTTGATGACGTGTTATAAAATCAGCAAAACGAAACGTGCCGTGCTTAAGCTGTGGGGGATAATAAACACCAAGGCGTGCCACGATTCTGACGGATTCGTTGGGATATTTTTACTATCTGTTACGTGGAAATGACGGTACAAAATGTCCTAAGCCCACCATCGAAGTGATGTATCTAATCCATAAAAAAATAATATTCTGAGTGATGATGACGGATTGAGGCCAGAGTGACCCAACTATAAGCGCACAAAAATGCTATCCATAATGACTGTGTAAACAAGCCTCTTTCAAATCTAGTTGGAAGTAACATAATCTAAAGCGCCAATATTCTCGTGTAGATAAATAAATAAATAAAATAAATATCATGGGACAATTCACACCAATTGACCTAGTCCCAAAGTAAGCTTAGCAAAGCTTGTGTTATGGGTACTAAGCAACGGATAAACATACTTATATAGATAGATACATACTTAAATACATATTAAACACCCAAGACCCGAGAACAAACATTCGTATTTTTCATACAAATATCTGCCCCAACACGGGAATCGAACCCGGAACCTCAAGCTTCGTAGTCAGGTTCTCTAACCACTAGGCCATCTGGTCGTCTGGTAGATAATAGTATGTAAGTATATAACTAGCTAATGTTCGCGGCTTTATCCTTGTGTAAAGATATAAAATAGACTAGTTAATTTTGTCGTGGGAATGGAATTCATCTGCCGCATCTGCATCTCCTGACAGGTGAGATACAGATCAAAATCAAAGAGTGCAAAAAAACGTATTTTTTTCTATGACACTCAAAGTACATCTCTGTCATATTTCATGCTCAGCTGCAGTGGTTTAAGTGCGCGTTTGTCGGTCACTCAGTCCGTCACAATATTCATTGATATACATAGATAAAGATTAAATACAGTTTTATATACCGTTATTGCTAATGATACTATATAAGGTGGCGCATGTATAAAAAATGCCAAATGAATATGTCCTAATTAAAAAAATACTCAAAATTTTGAGATTATAAATATTATAATGTTTGTTTTTTATCACATAAATAATTAAAAACCGATTGGATCTGTACAACTTGGGGATCTTCACAAAACGAGCCTACTCTTTTCTCAAAGGGCCGGCAAAACATCCGTAACTCAACTCGTGTTGTGCGAGTAGGCGGCGGTGATTGCTTTCCATCAGGTGACTCACCTGCTCGTTTCCGTGTATCATATATAAAAAAAAATGTTTTATTGGTTACCGCGTCGAAGGGTTCTGCGTAGCCGCGGAAGTATACAGTACCCGTCCGAATCAGAACACGCGCCCGCGCACCGACGAAAGAAGTATAGGGAAGGTCAGCGATAACCCAAACAAAATCGCCGACCACGACCTTTGCCAATAATAGTTCAACTATTTTTGTGACGCGGATAGATTACGGCACGTTAGTAAACGAGTTGCGAGTCGGCTGTTAAAAGTTACTTTGTTTTGATAACAAACTGGTATCTTACTGTGGAAATTATTTAGATTTACCTTGAAGTTTCAGTCTAAACTAAAGAAGCATTTCGAAACTTTTACGGTATCTTTTTTTAGTGTCGCGTGATGATATTCAAGATATACTGAACTTAATTAGCAATGATAAACCTAACGCAACTATAGCCACAAGCGCTTTGTACATTAAGGAAATTAATACAATGAATTAAAACTAATTGGAACGGTCAAACAATCGCGTTTTGTTAACTACATACTACATACGTTCATGATGATTGCCCATACATTTTTTATTGCAGTTCCATTGGGTAAAACTTCACGCAAACTACATGCTAGCTGCGAATGAAATGCATGAGCAATCAGAAATTGCATTTAAGTTTTAGTCAATACAATCTGTCTGTAATGACACAAACATATAAATATGTAAACGTCTCTATAAAATACAACGCAATACACAATCAAATCTGAAGTCCGATATGAAACCCACAATCGAGCCAAGAGCCCTTGTCATTAGCAAAAGAGCAGATACCTGCAGATAAACGGTCGACAAATTGCCTTGCCTTATCTACAATACCCTTTAATAGGGTTGTCTTAAAAATCAATAACTACGGAACCGGTGCTCTTTAGGGCTTATAAATACGAAGACTCGAACGTCTAGGATGGAGTATCTTAGATCTGGGTATCTTAGATAGGGTATAGAATCAATGTCAGTAATGATTCCGACGCAATGTTGTATTATACTTAGTGACGCATGAAGATTCGACAGAATGTTTGGGTTCCATTGCCAATTTGAAAATTGACCTTTCTCCCTTCTAAAATGTTCAATACAATTTATTCTACGGCAAAGAATTCAAGGGAGATGAAATAAATATGCCATTTCTTGAAGCAATCTCACGGTCAATCGATTACAACAGTAGAATGGTGTATAGTTACAATGTAACCAGTAGGTAATAAATAGATTTATATGTAATATGAAACCATAAAGTGTTACACAGTGTTATCAATAAAATATAAAAGTTAATATTTAATAGAAAAAAAACTTTCTCTTGAAATAAATAAATTATTATAATTCATATCGTTAGTTGTCCAACTTCGAGAAAGATCAATCGGGGAGGATCCGGCTCAGGTGGACAGCTGTAACCTACGCGATGTCCTTTCGTCCAAATATCCTGTAGTCTCTCAAAACCAGACCAGTGTTGCCATTTACTTATGGCTCTGCAAAAGGAGGCTCAAAGTCACTCAAAGAGCAATGGAGAGAGCTATACTCGGATTTTCTCTGTGAGGTCAAATCAGGAATCAGGAGATCCGCGAAATAACCAAAGCAAGTGATTAGCCCGAAGAAATGCCAAACTTGAGTGGCAATAGTCACAGTCAGGGCACATGACTCGACGAACTGATAGCCATTGGGGCCAATGAGTTCTTGAACAGCGGCCACGTACTTCCAGGTATTACAGGTTTATGCTCATATTGATTTGTTATTAGATGGTTGTCAATTATTAACAAAATTAAAATTGCGCAAATCTACAAGCACGAATGCTGCTCCAGCTTACTAGAATCTGAGGCTCATTCTATTGTATCCTTTAACTCCATGAGGAGTGTAGGGTCTCCATTAAAGCTGTCCATCGTCTCCAATATGTGCGACGTCAATAGTTTCCCGTTAACTCTTGTCTCCCCCCCCCCCCCACTATCTGTTCTCTTTAGTTTATATTTAATTCTCAATCACTAACGGATGCTAAATATTGATTATTACTTTCTTTTCCATTCCATTTGCACTGGTAAGCCCATAATTGAAAATAATGTGACCATTTATCACGCAAACACGCAATGTTAGGGAATTCATAAAGATTACTAATATTACCACAATGTGGGTAGTTATGGAAGAGTCTCTTGTTCTTTGGTCAATAAAGCCATTATGATGGCTTTGCGACCTCCATTACCGATAGCTTGGAAGGGAGAGGCGCTATTGTCACCATGTCAAAGTTTTCTTTAGGACACGTCCAAAAAATACCAATATAAAATTAAACGCAAACGTATCACTTTCGTAATCCATTTCCTGCAAACTGCTGGATTCATCGAAGTAGGTATATATATTTTTTAAAACGGTTGCTGGGTCATACGATGTTTTCTATTAGTCTTAACGCAATTGTTTATAGACTCTTACGCGAATAGAATGCCCTTAGTTTTTCCTACTACCCGTCAATATTTTTTTTAAAACCTAGTTTTAAATTCTCTCTACATTTTCGGTACTATTTTTTAAGGTTTCAGTTTCAAGTTAGTTTGCTGAACATAGTATTCGAAGTTCGTATTTATACGCGTTCTTTACTTTGCTTTTGTGTATATGCATAGTCCAGTTAAATTTATAATTTATAACTTTGCATACGAAATAGTCACTACAGGTATTTTAATGTTAGTCTTCTGCCTTTAATTATAATAAAATAAATACTTCCACGGTGGTCTCGTTTAAATATCGTCGAGATCTCAAAATGTTAATCAGTAATCAGAAATCATAATATATTCGCTCCCATGGAAGAAGCCAGTTCGCTATCCCGTAATAATTTCGATATATACCTTCTTAGTCCTCTATGATACTCAAATGTCTGCCAAATATCAAGTCGCTCCAGAGGTTTAGCCTGTGCGTTACTCTTTGTCCAGCCGAAAACCCTCCAGAAAACTGAAATGATGACAAGGAATAGGAGTTATTGAGCAAAATTATCACGGGATAGGAAAGCTGCGAACGTTAAGTTATCGATTTTGAATGAACAAATATATTGTTCAAGTTTTTCAACACATTTGTATCAGACACATTACGCTCTCCTACTTTAGCACTACTTTCTTAATAACTGGCTAACCCTAAAACCATTCGTCAATAAGCATAAAAAGCTAGAACGACTAAGAAAACTATAAACAAACTTTGCTTTCAAAACACTGAAAAGTAGTCACCCCAAAAGAGGGACGATAACACGTCCAATTTGCAGATCTAATATCTGTGGTAGAGGGAGAAGGGTGACGTGGGAGTGAGGGGATGATGGACCCATATGCTTTATGCTCTATGCTTGCATTCTGCGGCATAATATACTTTATTATTAGTTTATTCCGACAAGAGTGGCTTTATGACGGACTGCTTTATTACTTGTCGACTGGGAATTTTGTTTTTTTTTCTATATGCGCTTTTGGGTACCGCTGGATTTTGAGCACAAATGGTGACTTTATCTTTATTTATGGTGCGTTTGCTCTCGTGGAAGAATAAAACATTGGGTTACTGTCTTTCCGTTGAGCGTTTCGGAAAATATCAGCTTCTTGCGATATAAGTTTAGGCTGTGCATTGTCTGTCAGTCAGTCACGTTGCTGTTTTACAGGTATAGATTTTTTGTACACCGTAATCCTTGTCTAATGACACGAAAATGAACAATACAATTGTAAGGGTATTTATTTGCCTTTGCCTTCACTGTAGCTCATGGTAAACTTAAAGTGTAATTCCGAAGAACTCAAGAGGTGCTAGCCCGGGAACGCCATAACCCCTCTACTTGAGAGGCCACTGGTCAAACCAATAAGCTACCACGACTTCTTTCTTTGTCGTTTACCTAACGTGAACGTTAATTCCACACTACTGCTACTACATAATCAGTAATCAGAACGCATTAAATAGTTACCGTGCCTTGACATATTTGTACTACAGTGGAAATTACGCGTAAAAAGGGTTTTAAGGTTTTCAAAGCTAAATTGAAGCGTGGGGACCTCCATGTCGAAATAATAATACGTTTTCAGTCACTAGACAGCTGTTGGGCCCTTCTAAAATGACAATTTGGCCAAGGTCGGCTGATTCACCTGTCTTGCGCAATCTTTTACCAGCGACTCTTGACCATAATATTAGCTGCCTACGTAGCTTAGTAACCAGATGGGTTCTTAGGCTTAGCACGCACTGTAATTAAACGCATGAGTCTAACCGCACGTCTAAAACAGCAAAAATATTGACACATAGATTCTTCTATACGAGCGCACGCATTAGCGACGTTTTTCTGTGACTCATTGTGAAATTTTTCACCGAAAAGTTTGTGGTAAATTTCAAATGCAATTTCGCACATAAATTTCGAAAAACTCAGAGGTACGACCATCTGCTTGGGAGGCCATATGACAAACCATTAGAGTACAACGGCTTCCCTTCACTAGACAACCATGCTACTCGCTAGAAATCCATGGTGGTACTTTAATAAAATAAAACAAAACGCCAGTCGCAGTGCATGAATGTATACGATTTCGCGTTTTCAGCTATGCATGTATTAAGTACGGTGCGATTATGTGCATCGTGGCCGATTGCAGCCGCGCGCGATTGATCGCGTGCGACTGACGCGCGCGGATAAAGCGACAATAGAATAGTCACTATCTATAGTTAGTGTATGAAAATGTATGGCGCCATTTCCGAAGTCTGCCGCACGCGTCCAGTCGCGACGCACGGAATTCCACCTTCAAACCGTTTGCGTTTAATCGCAGTGCGCGCTAAACCTTAGGTGTTATTAGGCATTCGAACCATTGAATAAGACATTAAGTTGTGCAGACTGGGATTGCGCTTTACCTAAAACCGCATGGAGTGGAATCAAAATCGTCAAGCGAATAAATTAAAGTGCAAATATGGTTTAGAATAAGTCAGATAGGAATTAGTGGTATTTTAGCCATTATATCAAGCGGCAGTTGATTGATTGATGACCGGATAGCATAGTAGTTGAAATCCTTGCCGAAGCTTGAGAGGTTCTCGGTTCGAACTTAGGTCGGGTCAAATATATTGGGCGTTAAATAATATGTATTAATACTCTATGTATGTATACTCTGTCTATTTAACAGAGTTAGTCGTAGAAAACAGAGAATGCACGTAATTGGTCAGCGATAAGGACGATGCACCGGCACAAGATAGGTTTACATGATGCCTGTCTAAATTTAGTCAACATCTGTCTCTCGTACGGTGCAGACACTTTCAAGTGCTTATCTTTGGTTACTAATTTTTGTTACAATAGGCAATTACAATGCAAATACTCTTTACTGTGTCAAAGGTTTACGTCAATAAGTTTGAAGCTTCCGGTTCCCTGTCTCGTTTAGCTTTTGTTACTTGAGAAAAATCAATGTTACACGGTACGAGAGACAGATGAAAAAATTCCAACAAACGGCATGTAAGCCGAGCCCGCTATCGACGTGCGATTGTTGACGCTCACTGTCAGTTTCTTGTCCCTTTCATTTTCATACAAAAGTGCAACAGAATAACTAATAGTACTAGCGTCCAGAAGGATCACTCTCGAACAAAAGTCAACTTTAGGTATAAAAATTTGCCTACTCTTACGACCGTTAACTGCTTGCACGCGAAATTGAAACTTATCGTGTGATACGAGCATTCATATTCCGTTGGGCACCGCTGATCCGAAACCAAGAGCAGAGGGTTCCGACTCGCTGATATTAAGGTAGGTATAGGTATATAAATCAAGAAAGGTAACAGTGTGTATTAATTTATTAACCTACCTTTAGTAAGTAAGTAATTATAAGATCGTTTAGAAGTCTTGTTTGTTGCAAAAATCTCATAAAAAAATAGCTTAAATACGCGCGACGCAGTTAGCGTGCCAACCGATAGCCGAGCGACAAACCTAGTGCCATACGCCTGCCCGGGAGGCACCTACCTAACCTTTTAGAGTTTATACCTAAACTGCTGAGTGGAAACCCCCCTGCCATCGGTTCAATAGCGCAAGAATCGAACTGCACCCAGTCAAGCTCCCACAGTATCAAATTGCATCTAGCGCACGGTTTCCCGTCGTGCCTACGCCACTCCTACGCAACTGACCTGGTCTAGAAAGGCGTATGTGAGATGAAAAATAATGTTACGCTTAACTTCAGTGCCCACTATACCAAATTTTAACGCCTA
The DNA here is from genome assembly GCA_947859365.1 of Archips crataeganus. Taxonomy (NCBI): domain Eukaryota; kingdom Metazoa; phylum Arthropoda; class Insecta; order Lepidoptera; family Tortricidae; genus Archips; species Archips crataeganus. The sequence continues at coordinate 17,997,945 of OX402058.1, forward strand.
CCACTTGTCGTAGATCGGGATGTCTTAATTATATGATCGATTGTTTCAAGATAATTGATTTTAAGCGACGAGTGACGAATTCAATTGAATGATGTAGCTGTTTTTATAGTTTTATTTGTTAAGTTAACATGACATCAGAGAATTAAATTCTTAGGAATTCGTATAAGTAGTTTTTCATGTTTAAATAAGCCAATCTACACTAATTTTGACGCTAATTTTGGGCTATCGGTTTTTGTCTCCTGAATCTTATTTTGCGATGAATGATGACAATATGTGTATGCATAACACACAGAGAATTAAATCCCGTGTTGCCTGTGCTTGCGTCACAAACTGGAGCGTTCCACTTGGGACTGCGAGGTTTTCGCTTTCTTTAAAGAAGTCACTTGCTGGTGTTTGATCGGTAGGACAAAGGCAGTAGGACCACGTGGACCGAGGGTGGTTTTTACACTACGAACGCCCAGAAACTTATCCAATGACTCTGCCTTTAGCAAGTAGTAAGTAAGTAGTAAAACCGTATTCTAAGGTAATAAAAATACACAACTTATATCGTTTAAGGATCAAGAGCACTGGGGGGTCAAGAGGAGCGCGCCGGGCGCCGCACGCGCATGCCGGTCACTATGCCACGCGCCCAGTCACACGGTCCGACGTTAGGTTGTGGCTCCACTATGTCGTGCTTAGCTAGATTAAAGGTTCTCAACCTTATTTTTCCGACTGTTGAGATTGTTTCCCTAAAAAACTTTTATTTTAGTAACGCCTCCTAATTTTCTGAGCGTTTCAGTGCCACTTCCTCATGAAAGCCTTCAACGTCTGCAAGGGGTTAACTTCTTCTTCAATCAATACATTTGGTTACCGAGGGACCGTTGTGCTTAAAATATATTACCGTTACCATTTTTTATGCCAAAGCCGCGATTAGAACTTGTATAAGGCCCATACTACACGGGCGGTTTCCCGCGCGGGAAACCGCTCGACGGAGCTGCGCAGTGTAGTTTGCACCATACAACTTCCATATAAAATTGTGTCTAGTGGCGGTTCAGAAGCGGTTTCCCGCGGCGGGAGAACCGCCCGTGTAGTATGGGCCTAAAACAATGAATAGACAACTGCTAACATTACGTCATCGTCAACCATTGTCAAACAGCTAGTCCTATCGGAAACCACGTAATTCGCAATTCACACAAAACGATATCCTATCGACTGTAAATCCGTAATTGCGGTACAAAATTGCACAATTTTATTACAGCAACTCATTAAGATGATTTAGCATGTTGGCAAGTATCAATGTACCTATTGTACAATGTTGACACACCGCCTTGCATACGCCACGTCGCGGTGATACAGAGTCATATACAGAGGAAAACACGGTTAAAAGGCAAATTGATTTAAGCGCCATCCTGGGCGATATTGAAGTTATAACCCTAATTGGAATGAGCATAATGTATATAATTCAATGTCAACCAGGATGGCGCTTGAATCAATTCGCCTTTTAACCGTTAGTTATCTGATGGGTGACTAGGTCTTAAAATAAACGTACGGCAGTGTTTGTACTTCGGTCGGCGCCGGCGCTTAGGTATTGTGCGACACACGGTATAGGATTTGAATGGGTAGCATGCTCTATGAACAATTAACCATTGTTTTTTTTTGTTATGAATTGAAACTACATGTAGTAAGTAGATTTGATAGACGATTATTTACATTTTTTTATTTAACTTGCAATGCTTTTTTGAATGAACTCGCTCGTAGACTGATGGCCAATGGGGCCGAAAATTTCTCGAGTGGCGACCCCGGACCGGAATACGCAGTGTGGGTAAGTCTCCAACAAGGTAGATCGACGACCTGGTTAAGGATGCGGGAACGCGCTGGTTGCGGATGACGCAGGTCTGATCTGTTTGGGGAGCCTTGTTCAACAGTGGATGTCTGTCGGCTGTAATTAAGATGAGGAATGATGATGTACGTATACATGTATGTATTTAATTAACTCTTTACCCTACTATTTTATTTATTTATTTTATTTTATTTGGAAAACCAACAGCTTAAAATTACTATTACAGATTAATTACGAAATATCCTACGTACTAATATTACAAATTAGAATTTTGTGACGATGTTTGGGTGTTTGTTAGTCAATGAAGCAATAACAGATTCAGAACGGATTTAGATGAAGAATATTTTAAAATTTAAACCAAATAGCCTGGTCGTGCCCGGGCTCGCACCTCTGTGTTTTTCGAAATTTATGTTCAAAATTCGAAAGTAACGAACAAAAAAAACAAAATATAACGGAATTGCGCTCCCCTTGTAATGTCATATTATGTCGTGGATTTCAGCAAAAGCGATCGGTCTTTTGCCCGTCTCCACTCCGCTTCAGGGGACTACTGGTAATATCATAAATGCGAAAGTGTCTGTCTGTCTGTTACCTCTTCACGCTCAAACCGGTCAACCGATATAGATTAAATTTGGTATGGAGATAGTTTTAGATCCTGGAAAGGGCATAGGGTAGTTTTTATCGCGGAACATTGCATGGTTCCCGCGGGATAGTAATAAACAAATTCTTCGCAGACGATGGATGACGTGGGTAAAAGCTGGTCTACAATATTTATAATACATTTCATTTATTTTGCAGATACTTGTACAAATATTTCTACGTATATGTATACCTCAACTATATGCATTAGTATGAAAGGAGGACGCCATTCCGCGGAATTTCACCGTCTCGAATATCAAAGGTAACATAATGAAACCGAACAACCTAGATACGTTTACGCTTATAATTAGATTTCCATGATGAAAGGTTTAATGTCTTGTCTTTTAGTAATGTTCTGGGAAAAAAGACGCCAAGCTCAAATGGGATTGGGCCGGGCATGAGTACCAGATGCATCCTCAAAGGTGGGCGCACTCAATCACGTGGTGGGCGCCGCATGACGGTTAGACGACCTGGACGAAGAAATTAAATGATTGGCCAGATTTCGTTCAGGACAGGGAGCTACGGAGGACCAGAGGGGAGGCCTTTGCCCAGCAGTGGGACACAATTATAAGCTAGTAAAAAAAAATGTTTTGTTACAGAACTTTCTTACTTTATGATATCAAGAGTGTGAATAGTAAGTTAGTAAGAAGTAGTTTATTCAAAGACTAGCTTTTGCCCGCGACTCCGTCCGCGTGGAATTAGTAATTTGGGCAGCTTATTTTTTTTATCCAATTTGCTTTTTCATCAATTATGGCTCTCCTTAGTTCCTCGATGATAAAAAAATTACCCCCCCCCCTCCGCAATCCACCCCGCACCCTCCAACCCGCTTACTCCCGCACTCCCCCCGCACAGCAACCCCGAACCCCCCCCCTCCCGCACCCCACCGCACCCGCTGCACGCCCTCCCACACAGCACCCCCACACACCCGTGTTCGTCCCATCCCAAGTCAAGCGTGCCCTATAGAAGTTTAACTTCAATTTTTTTTGTCAATATCTTGAAAACGGTGCATCCTACGGCAAAATCAATGAAATTTTAATCCCCCCTCTCTCCCCCACCCCCACCCCCTCAACCCCCCCCCACCCCCGTGGTGTTTTTGTCAAATATCTTGAAAACGGTGCAAATCAATGAAATTTTAATCCCCCTCCGAAGCCCCTGCACCCCCTCCCCCGCACCCTCACCCTCCTCAACCCCCCCCGCCCACCCCCCTGGTGTTAACACTGAAAGAATTTTTCAAATCGGAGTAGTAGTTCCTGAGATTAGCGCCTATATAGAAGTTTTACTTCAAAACCCCCGATTTTGAAACATTCTTCCGCTCCGCTCCGCTCCTATTGGAGTTGGCGTGATGATATATAGCCTATAGCCTTCCTCGATAAATGGGCTATCTAACACTGAAAGAATTTTTCAAATCGGAGCAGTAGTTCCTGAGATTAGCGTCTATAGAAGTTTTACTTGAAAAACCCCCGATTTTGAAACATTCTTCCGCTCCGCTCGGCTCCTATTGGAGTTAGCGTGATGATATATAGCCTATAGCCTTCCTCGATAAATGGGCTATCTAACATTGAAAGAATTTTTCAAATCGGAGCAGTAGTTCCTGAGATTAGCGCGTTCAAACAAACAAACAAACAAACAAACAAACAAACAAACTCTTCAGCTTTATATATTAGTATAGATTCCTAAGTTAACATAAGCAGCACACGGTTTTCTACACTAATATTATAAAGAGGAAAGATTTGTACCTATGTTTGTATGTTTGTAATGAATAGGCTCAAAAAGTACTGGGCCGATTAAAAAAATTCTTTCACCAATAGAATGCTACATTCTTCCAATTTGACATAGGCTACATTTCATTTTGAAAAAAATTAGGGATCCTTGGTAAAATTTGAACAATGTAACCGAAGGTGTAGAAAAATGAGTCTTAAAATGTCTTTCGTCGAATGCGCTGCCGAAACTATTAGCGATAGAACAAAATAATGTACAACAATATTGAAGAACATCATAATGTCTACAAAAAACTCCGCGGTAGCATATGTCCAACTATTGTAGTTATGTCACTACAACAACTTTTTTCATTTTAAACATTAATGAAAATGCTAACCAAATTCAAACCATGCTATTTATGTGTTTATATTAATCCTTATCCAAATAAATTATTTTATGGTAAAGACCATTTAACTACCTATAAAATAGTTTTTAAATTATTTAAATTGGACTTTCCATTCAAAAGATATTACGAATTAAAAAATTCAAACAGTAAACAAAACCGCCATAGCGCCGTGGCCGTTGTTTGCGATGCAGTCTGAAAAGCGCGCCGGGCATCGCGGCGGGCGGGGTGGAGGGGGCACTGAAATACAGGAGTGGGGCGTGCACGTCTGTAATAATTAATAAATAATAAATAATAATTTTTTAATAAACAAAAATATTTGTGAAAAAAAGTGTTTCACATCCAAATTTCCAAAAATAAATAATTGTCTACCCCGTGCGAAGCCGGGACGGGCTGCTAGTACGTTATAAAGCGGTTTAAAATACTAAGGTTCTATTTCGATTTCGGCTAGTTTTGGTAAAATCTGCCGAAACCACCGCGCCAAAATTAGGGCTTTCAAAATCGGTTTTTATTGTATGGAGAAAACCGAAAAACGCGGTTTTCCCCCTACTAAAACCGGTTTTACATGCTCTAGCGAAAATAGGTAATCTGTGCTTTAAATCAACATCTTTATTTTCCTTCACCATAGCTCATGATAATTTTCAAATGTGGCACATAATTTCCTAAAAAAACTCAGTGATGCGAGCCCGGGTTCGAACGCACGACCCGTGCTTAAGAGGCCAAAGGTAAACCACTAGGCTACCACGTGTTTATTAATACAAGCTTTTATTTAACTTGCAACGTTTGTATTTTCATTTCATTTGCAAACCTTTTTTCGACCACTTCCATACCATCCGCTTGAGCTTAAATTTGGCATGCTTGTGTAAGTCCGGTGACACTACATTTTTTTTTGAAAAAGAAGGAGGAAAACGAGCAGCGGGTCATCTGATGAGAAATGATCACCACCGCCCATAAATATTAACAACTCAAAGAGAGTCACTAATCTGTTGCCGGCCTTTACAGGGCAGGGGTATACAGGGTTATTTGTAATTCACTAGCATCCTTTTAACCCTAAACTCCTACCACTTAAACAAATGTTTTTTGTTTTACGGCTTTTGTCATAACTTAATATTTTTGGTGTAATAACGTTTTGAAAATTAGAGATTACCTCTTATTTTTACGATACTCTGTGTGTGTATGGGAAAAAAGTGCTTCATTTTAAAAAGTCGTAAAACAAAAATCATTTGTTTGAGTGATAGGAATTCAGTGTTAAGAGGATGTCAGTGAATTACAAATAACCCTGTAATATAAACCCTTTTCTTGAATTTGGTAAGGAAATTCTGTTGATCTGGCCAAAGTCGTCTCAGCAAGATGGAACTCTTCAATAGGTAATGGCATCGTCTCGAAACATGGTCGGACATGTGGTTTCGATGAAATTCCAAATACAGTCGAAGAAACTAAATCACGTACCAAGGTGAACCCTTTTCATTACAAATGTCATGTTGACATTCCATACAACTGCCAAAGAAATTATCGTGAAATTGGTTGTGAAAAGTTCCACCCTGCCTGGTACGCGATTCAGTTTCCTTGGCTGTACATTCAACAATACAGGGGGGCTACTCCGAAATTCGAAAATCGAAGTTCGTATCGCATCGTCTTGCTCGCTCTTGTATTAAATACTATTAGCGTGAGAGGAATGGCACGATACGAAGTTCGAATTTTGCACTTCGTAGTATAAGGCCTGTTACCTAAAGAAGCTTGTATTAAAAATGAAATTTTTAATAAAAACTTATCATTGTTATGAAATCTAAACGAATCTAGCTCTCAGCTATTAACGCGTTTGTTGTGAGCCAATATAACTATATTCATGCCATAATGGATGATTTCTTTAACGAAAAACATTTTTTTTTCTGAGATTAATACAACAATCATTGAACCGCTCAGCGCAACAAAAACAAGTATTTAAAAGAAAATGATTGATATTATTCATTAAACACGATAATGATTATATCTGTGATGTGAACACATATTTTACAATAATATGAATACGACACGATCGTGAGAATGAGGTCTGCGACAATAACTATTGTTCTTTATCGTAAACATTACATTAATATAAACATGGAACATACATCAATCTGTATTCGCAGCTCAATTTACATTCAATTGCAATAGCTAAAAAGTGAATTCCACGAAGGACGTTGATCTCTCAAACGATCACCACATTCTCCTTTTTAAAAATTTTACTAACTTCATTTGTAATGAACTAAAACAACTGCTCACCCGCGACCTTAAGGTCGCGGGTGAGCAAAGTAATTGTTTTAGTTCATTAATATGGACCTCCGCAAAGTAACGCCTGATTCAATAAATTCATTTGTAATGTAACTAAACTAACAATGATTAAATTCTAGAATCCCAATTTGACCAAATAATAATCGTATTAAATTTGCATTTAGCATTCTGATGTAGCCGAAGACGATGCAAAAGTACCTTCAGAAAAAAACGTACATTAAATATAATATTTTAAATAAAATCTTTCTCGTCTTAAATTAAATATTCTTGGTTGTTAGGGGTAGTGCCTTTACATATCCATGATTTTTTTTTTACATCTTTTCACGGTCTGCATATATCCGTTGCTAAAGTTTCTATAATGTCCATCATGCGTTTATACGAACTTGATCATTTAAAATCTTTTAATATCAACGTCGGAATCTGAGGTACAAAATACACGGAAACTTTCCATGTAGCGTCACCTGTGTAATTTCAAATATAATTCCAAGGTCAATGGGAATGAATATCACCCATTTTTTCACATATCTTATAGTTTCACACTTCCGCATATAATCAATTCGGACATAGCACATCACCCCGACACACTTAATGCGATCCATGTCATCGTAAATACCATACCCACACGTTTGCCTACAGTTAGGGCTGCCATCATCAAAATTAACTTTTTCATCATCGTCCCTTCGTCCCAGCCTATATACGTCCCACTGCAGTTCACAAGTCTTCTCTTGGAATGAAGGGGCTTAGGCCGTAGTTCCCACGCAGGCCCAGTGCGGATTGGAAACTTCACACACACCATTGAATTTCTTCGCAGCATGAGAGCAGGTTACCCTCACTGCAAAGCTTACGGTAAATTACAAATGTAATTTCGCACATAAAATCCGAAAAACTCAGAGGAGCGAGCCCGATCCCGAACCCACAACGCTCTACTTGAGAGGCCATAGCACAGGTCAAATAAAAAAATAAAAAAATAAAATATTAGTGGACAATCTTACACAAATCGACCTAGTCCCAAACTAAGCAAAGCTTGTACTATGGGTACTAGACGACGATAAACATACTTATATAGATAAATAAATACTTAAATACATAGAAAACATCCATAACTCAGGAACTTCTTCTTTCTTATTCCTTTTTTATGAAAGATATATTTGAGAGGGAAGGGACGGATGCGCACTCAGACTTAGGTTATATGTAAGTTAAAACAAAAAAACTGCATGCATGGGAAATCACGATTTATATAATAAATTTACTATCTACTCGTATTGTATACTTAGACTAATTACGCGTGAGCAACTCAGTCTTTCGCTAACCGAGGCCACGCAAAATCCTTCAAATTAGGATTAAGGACTCGTTTTGCATGTTTTATAAAATGTTCTTTGCTTGAAATAAACAGCTTAAATTTTTTTTTTTTTTAACAAATATTCGTGCTCATCACACAAATAAATGCCCTTACCGGGATTCGAACCCAGGACCTCTTGCTTCGTAGGCAGGGTCACTACCAACTAGGCTAAGGCGGTCGTTAAATCACTAAATCTGCACACACCTGCGAAGAAATTCAACAGTACGTAAGTAGTTTCCAATCTGTACTGGGCCCGCGTGGGAAGCTAACCCAAAAACTCGCAATCTGCCTGTTCTCTGCAGTAGGACGTATATATATATATATATATATATATATATATATATATATATATATATATATATATACTAGCGACCCGCCCCGGCTTCGCACGGGTGTAACTTTGAAAAATAGGTGTGAAAAATAAAGAAAGTCTATAATTTAAGGTGGTAAGTTTATATATTTACCTCTTTTTCCCAAAACTACACCCACACGAAGTCGGGGCGCGTAGCTAGTTTTATGAATAAAATTTCGACCCGTACATTTAATTTAAACGATCGTATTCTGTTAATCACGCCAACTGTCAAACGACTGGCAGTTATGTCAAACGCCATAAGGTTACATTAGAAAAGTTATTATGGACGGTAATTTTTCTTATATTTTCTAATTTTCCACGCAATTTTCTTAATTTTTTCTTTCATAAGAACCTTCTCCTGACAATGACGAACACAACAAAAAAAGAATTAGTGAAATCGGTCCAGCCGTTCATGCGTGATGCCGTGACCAAGGGAAATAGGGATTCATTTTTATATATATAGATAGGCTTGGATGATGATGATGATGATGATCTAAAGATGGCAGCCCTACACACAGGATGGAAACCACTCGTCTGGACCTTGAACGCCGAATTGGCACGACACGGCGGCATTGAGACGGCAATTTGTGAATCAATTTTATAGCACCGCGAAAAAGTGATATAAACGACCACGGCAACGTAATGATAGGAAAAAAAGTCCATTTATACGCGCATTTAACGACCGCTTTAGCCTAGTCTAGTTGGTAGTGACCCTGCCTACGAAGCAAGAGGTCCTGGGTTCAAATCCCGGTAAGGGCATTTATTTGTGATGAGCACGAATATTTGTTCCTGAGTTATGGATGTTTTCTATGTATTTAAGTATTTATTTATCTATATAAGTATAGATAGATGGTGTAGGGGTAAGCACGCAGCACGGAACGCTGAGGACCTGGGTTCGATTCCCAGCATTGGTCTTTTTTCTGGGGTTTTTTCTGTGCATCTATATTTCAGTTTGTATTTAGTTTGAACTATATAAGTATGTTTATCGTCGTCTAGGTACCCATAGTACAAGCTTTGCTTATTTTGGGACTAGGTCGATTTGTGTAAGATTGTCCTCTAATATTTATTTATTTATTTATATGACGAATTGTGGTGATTTTGTTGAGGGCTTATACAGAGTGATGTTCCCATTGTTTTATTTCATGTCACATTTTTTGCGCGACGGTGGTCATGTAGATTAGTCATTTTCGAAATTAAATGTTAACATGTACTTAAACAGTACATAACTAGACCTGACGAGGGTATAAAAAGACAAAGATTATAAGTAAATTAACTCATATCAAACAAATAGTAAGGTAGCCCAAGACGGGATTTGGGGAGTCACTCAAGTGCGGCAAATTAATATATGAAGGGATACCTTATACATACCCTCTAGAGTATCTCTAGCGAATATGGGCACTTCATGTGGGGGGTTTTGCCCAGGGTGAGTATTTCAAAGAATCTATTTTATTACTAAGTATTTTGACGGGGTGGCCCAGGCAAACACCTCCACATGAAGTGCTCATATTCGCTGGAGATACTCTAGAGGGTTTATGGTATCACTCCATATATTAATCTCCTTTCCTCGAGTGACTCCCCAAATCCCCTCTTGGGCTCCCCTACTAAAAAGGTGTCCACTGCTGGAAAAAGTCTTCCCCCAAAGAGTTCCACAACGATCGATCTTGGGCTGCCCGGATCCAAGTGGATCCTGTTACCTTTATCAGATCGTCGGTCCATCTTGTTGGGGGCCTTCCCACGCCATGTCTTCTGGTTCGCAGCCGTACCCTGTAGAACCTCAGTGGCCTCCAACAAGATAGAGCGACGGCCTGGTAAAGGTTCCGGGAACGCATTGGATGCGGATGGCGCAGGACCAGTCTGTTTGCCGAGCCTTAGGGGGAGGCCTATGTTTAGCAATGGCCGTCGTTTCTCAACCACGATTTTACAACCGACCGATGAAACACTTGACATTAAAACGAAACGACACTAGGAATCTTAAAATAACTATTAATTAACTGGCGCCGAGACGATACTTAGTCCCTACTGAGTACATTCTGAAGGTTTCGACATAATTTCGTTTACAAAGTTTACATTGTCAGTTAACGCGTAGTTTTATGTGGTTTGTGTAAGGTCATGCCACGTAAAATCGGCTAAGGAAGACTTCACCTGTGTACCTACAGAAATACTTACAATCAGTAATGTCTGTGGCATCATCATTATCATCATCTCGACCTATATGCGTCCCACTGCAGGGCACAGGTCTGCTGCAGAGGTGCACTGGGCCCGCATGAAAAAACTCTTTCATTCTGAGAGGAGGCCTGTGCCCTGCAGTGGGATGTATATAGGCTGAGAGGATGATGACACTACACTAGGTAATCAAAGCACATGCACATGTCCCTAATTTTAATAAGAACACCCGGTATGCGTTCGTTCCCTAAAAACAAAATCGCATCGCAATACTGAAACCCAAGCCACCTTTTTAGCGCCAGTTGAAATGCTTTCCATCTAAAATCCGTTCACAAATACCCAAAATGCAATGAGAAACTGCGAAGTGCAACATATACTCTTATATTTATTTGGTCAGTCGTTACCACGGTTCATTTTTGCAGACCGCTTCCTCAGTATGTGTCAGAGTTCAGCGCTGATTTAATTATGTACCTACACTAGATACTGCGATATGTAAGGTCTACACAAAAGTTACGTTAGTAATATAAAATTTGTGCGGAAAATAAGCCAGCCAATCTTTCTCAGTTCGAGGTACCTTAGACCCTCTTCTGTTTTTCTGAAGACAGAATATTGCGAAGATAATTCCTTGTCAATATATTTCGCTTCACACAAGACTGGTCTACAAGTTGCAACTTAAATAATACTATATAAAGTTATTATTATTATTTATTATTTATTTTAAAAAATGGCTTCTGTCCTATTTCAGGACAATTTCGCCAGTGTCAAAGTAAGCTCTCTTTGGGAGCGCCGTTGTACGGTGATTGTAGTTTTTGCAACTTGATAGTAAAATTCCAGAAACCACGTGGAGACAACTTGCGCATTAAAAAATGTCAGACACTAGAGCAATATAGAATTTTGTGATCACTGTTAATTCAGGTTAATCGCCGCATAAAACACTATCAAAATTATACTTCAACTAGCCAAAGAAACAAGAAATACCAAAATTATATACTGTCTACATCCGCTATGTTCGAATGCTACAAACCGAATCATACATAAAGTTCCACTATGGTTTAATGATCCCTGCGACAGTAGGTATATAAACTGTCAAAGTCAATATTTACTACAACAAGCACTTTTGAACGTCGAAGAATCTACCAGCGGTTCGGAAAAACCCTGTTGAGAAGAATCCGGTCAGAAACTCAACAAGGCATTTATTTTTCAAACAGATCTACAATTTTACTAAATAACATAGGTACATCTAAAGTATTTTAGACGACCAGATGGCCTAGTAGGTAGAGAACCTGAATACGAAGCTTGAGGTCCCGGGTTCGATTCCCGCGTCGGGGCAGATATTTGTATGAATAATACAAATATTTGTTCTCGGGTCTTGGGTGTTTAATATGTATTTAAGTATGTACCTATCTATATAAGTATGTTTATCCGTTGCCTTGTACCCATAACACAAGCTATTAGCTTACTTTGGGACTAGGTCAATTGGTGTGAACTGTCCCGTGATATTTATTTATTTATTTATTTAACAAAAAAACATTAAGGTTTTGACATCACGTGAAGTAAGAGCTGTCTTTACAAGTGTCAAAGATATCATCGTAAAATGTCTTCCATACTGCGATACTTACTCGTCTAAAATTTAAATGCTCCAAATTCTAACCTATCTATCGTTGCGATACTGGCTCATATCAATAACCGATTCTAACCTTATTTTTGTAATCAATCCTAGTTTAAAATGTGTATGAAAAACGCAAAGCAAAACAACTCTGCAAACAGTATAATTGCGTCTAAGCGATAAGGACAATGGTGCGGTAACTTTGCCATCTCTATGAAACCTTAAAAAAACTGGTTTCTTTCTAATCAATCTGGTTCCTGCTAACCGTACTTCACCCGGGAGAGTCGGTGAGTCACTGGACTATTCCCGACCGATCCCGACCGTTGCCGAGCGCTCCCGAGCCGCGAGCGACATCCTGGCCCAATTACCACATACAACTAGTTAAGGCGCGGCTACACCGGTTGCCGCCGGATTATCCGATCGGCTGAGTGAATGAATGAGTAAGCGTGAATGGAATTTAAGTTGCGAACGAAATGTGTGGGAATTTAGGTGAGGTTAAAAACAATAGATGGAAATCGCTGACAAAAATCGAGTTAATGGCGTGGTCATTGCACGGTTATGATTTCGCAACAGTGTAACGATCTAACGATAAACAATGCTGAATGTATTTTAACAGCCGTATAAGCTGATAGTTGCGGTTTTAAACATGATCTTTGGTCTTTCAGGGACAAGTTCGCAGCCGATTATACGCAGCAGGCAACGCATCGCCGCGACGCTAGGAACTGGTTTCTGGTGGTTTCTGGTTTTTGTTGCCCGCGACTCCATCCGCGAGGAATGGGGGGGGGGGGGTAAAAAATAGCCTACGCCCTATTCTCAGACCTACTGAGTGTAGAGAAAAAAGTTTCATAAAAATCGGCCAAGCCGTTTCGGAGGAGTTCGGTAACAAACACCGTGACACGAGATTTTTATATATTAGAAGATAATTATGATGTCATATGTCTATGAAACACCTTCCGTAACCAACGACATGTCGCCTGCTACTGCGTGTAGTCGGTTACGAACTTGTACCTTCATTTAGATCATAAGAAACTCGTACGAAGGTTAGATTTGCAATTTTAAAAAAAACCTCATCAACGCGCAGCCCAAAACTTGCTACATGTTTATAATGTAAATAGTAAGGGATAGGGAAGGACTTGTTGAAATTTCCACGGAATACGGGATTTACATGTTCACTAACTGATATCGATGATGTTGGATGTTTGGATTTTGCCGTTGCTGGATTTATGTTTTATTCAACGAAAGAAATTAAGAAGTTATACCACAAATTGGAATTCTACGCAGACGATGTCGCGAGAAAAGCTAGTTATGTATAAGCAACATTGGTCCGAATGAGGAGCACGTCATTAGGTGACAATGATATTGACCATTACCCAGCAAAACTGTTTTAGCGGTCCCACACATAAAATCAGCTACCTCTTAACATCGCAGCACGTGGGACGCAGCGGAGTAATTTCTTGCTTTTTTTCATTTAAAAACTAAACCCAAGGAATGCGGAATTGAGCGTAACTCTACAAAATCGCGTCAGAGCTACGGGAGCTGATTTAGAACAGCCTAGGCTTGGGTTTGCGGCACTATATCACTCCACAATGTGTTGTAGGCGTCATTTATAAATAGTGGATCGCGTGGCCTGTAACTACGTAGGTCCTGTATCGGAATGAACTGAACAAAAATTCTTTCGCAACGATTTGCGGGAACTGATGGGAAATTGCCAGCTGGGGGAGTCACGTGAACTTACGTGCAAACTCCGTTTGGATGGCAACGTGTGTTTCTACAGAGGGACTTTATCGCAGCAAATATCGATACCGTTAATCTCAAATGGCGTAAAGGACAACAATGCGAAAATGAGTCTTAAATGCCATCGTATACAGCTTCTTTTTCCCTATCGAATGGCATTTAAGACTTATTTTCGCATTTTTGTCCTTTACGCCATTTGAGATTTCCGGTATCGATATATTGAGCGGCAATTCCTGCTTTTCTATAAGTATGAGGGAAAACCACAAAGTTTACAAGTTATACAATGCAAAGCTACTTAAAGAGCAAATTCAAGCAGCGTCTTCGGCACCAGTGTCGAAAGGACTCTTTTTTTAATATTTAATTAAAATTTAAAACAGACTATATTTTTTGCTGGTATAACCTGTATACATATAAAGTTTGTGATTAGGTCTCATTAACGATGGGCCTCATAAGAAAGCTCAATGTCACTCAGAGGGCGATGGAGAGGGCTATGCTTGGAGTTTGTCTGCGGGATCGCATTATTTATTTATTTATTTATTATGGTTTGCCAACAGGTAAAATACTATAAAACTTGCACTACAACATGTTAATAAAAAATGGAAGAGTATTCACCCAATTACAGGCAAACACAGCATGCATTAAACATAAACATACGCATGTCGCCAAAGACAAATTACTACAAAACAACACTTACGACATGAGCTATTAACCATAAAAATATGAAGAAACAATATAATATATAAAAAATTTAAGTGAGAACAAAAGTATGAAAATTAGAAATGATAAAATACTTAAGACACGGACATAGCTTAAAGAATCGCTAGACTTAAGTGGCAGTGGGCAGGGCACATCGCTCGGCTAATGGGGCCGAAAGGTTCTCGAGTGGCGTCCGCGGACCGGAAGACGCAGTGTGGGTAGGCTCCAACAAGATGGATCGACGACCTGGTTAAGGTGGCGGGAACGCATCGGATGCGGATGGCGCAGGGCCGATCTGTTTGGCGAGTCTTGGGGGAGGCCTATGTTCAGCAGTGGACGTGGATGATGAAGAGGTAACATTATGCATTTTTTATAAGACAAGAAGAATTGGGGCCGTATTGTTTAACTGAAGCTACTGTTACACATGCTCGTTACTAGCACGAAAGCGTGCTACTAACGAGCAAATGCTACCTACTAGCATGTGTGTATAGGACATGCTACTATTAAGCATGCTTTTTAGTGTCATGCTGGCTAATAGCAGGCCCTGCTATCTTCGAACGTGCTAGTTGATGCGGGGGTAGAAGGGGTAAAGGTAATAGCAAAAGTGCTTAATGAAAAAATGCATGCAAATGAATATACGAGTAAATAGTACTTAATCGAATACAGAATAAAGTCTCATTCTTTTTTCATGAAAATTTTATAAATAGGATAAACTCGAGCCTAAAGCCGTCAAAAGGCCAACGTTAAAGTACTTAGTTAATGTACTTAACTAAGTTGTCAACATTCGAAGCAAATTTCGTTAAAATTTTAGTGTGTTGCCATTTCGCGAAGTAACGCCCGGCATAATTTAATACTAGATGTAAAATGATAATAAAACTGACAAGTAATGAAGGTCGTTAACTGCTCTCGAGAGGTTCAATTGGGTACTTCTGGGGCGATGTCCCAACCACCCCAGCTTTGGCACAACATTGTTGCTCAAATACTTTAAATAAACATAAGCCAGCAGTAAACTTGTCAATTTGGTTTAATTTTCTAATTGATATTGCCGTAGCTCACAATAAATATTTAATATCATTAAAGTATTAAGTTATCATTATACTCGACGTCACAGGAGACCGAAGAGCTGGCAGGTACCACGGACAAAGTATTAGCGGAATAAATAAACGGAACAGAAGAAAAACTTCCGAACAGGGCTCGAAATTCTTACCTATTATCATAGGGTTGTCACTCGGTAAAAAAAAAAAAAAAATCAAAATATTTTATACAAACAAGTACTTAAGTATCTAATATCTGTATATCTACATACACTACAACAGGTAGGCATCTTTAAAAACAACCGAACACCCGAACTATGTAGCTAAACGCTAAACGGTCGCGTTGTCGCTGGCGGCACACCTGGGCCCTGTACTGTACCACAAAAGTTACAAGTGCTACAATTCGACAAAATTGTCAAGTTTCTCATAGTAAAATGTTACAATTTTGTCGATTTGTAGCACTTGTAACTTTTGTGGTACAGGGGGCAGAACTTTGTCTACTCACTGAGCTAGTTCAAACCGGTTTGTCTCCAAGCGGGCGCCGGTGCACGCCCCCGCCCGTCCTGTCTGTGACAGGTCACGCACACATATGTTGTGCGTGTTGTAGTGTTATGCGTGCGCGGCGTTGTTTGAAGCGTTTATTCTGTTCCGTTTATTTATTCCTGTGGTATTAGCTTAGCTATTTAAAGGGGGAACGCTGCCAGCAGTATCTTAAGAACCTTGCCTAAGGGGACCGCTTTTTGCAATATGTTATCGTTTTTTTTCTTTTTCTAACGTATCTACTTTTAGATTAGGATAGTTGTATGGACGAGTTGCCAATAATGCCAAAAAAAATAAAGAGAACAATAACGAATGTGACTAAAGATAAAGTGCGAAAATACTAAAAACTATAGCGAAAAACAAAAACATAGCCTTCCTAAACCGTGACGAAAAACTAATATGAGTTATTAGCAATGAGACAAGTCAAAGAATTGTACTTAGGAAAATAGGTACAGATAGCGAAGAAGACAACTAAAGAATGAGTGACGAATACAGAATGAGACGCAAAATAAGAATTGAACGAAAAACGAATGAGAACTCTGATACCAATTTACCGAAATAAAAAGATTCCCAAGGTGTTAAACTATCATCTTACCAAATTTCATAATGATCAGTTAAATGCTTTAAGCTTGAAAGCGTACATAACAAACAAACGGGCAAAATGCCATTCGCATTTATAATATTAATTATGATTTTAAACCAAACATCAACACCTACTTATGAATAACGTTACCTCTTCTAGTTAAAGCCAGTTTATCCGAAATCAATCAACATTTGGTTCTACTTTTTTCATTCAATCTTCTTTTTGATCGAGTAAAAATATAGGTTGTATTTTAACAAGCGTTTTTAATGTAACTGTTCATAACAAGACGTTGAATTTCTCTCAATCAAAAAGAAATCCAAAAACATATTAATCATGAACCGTGCCATTGATTTTTGTTTAGATAATAACGATAAAAGAGTGAATGTTCTCCTTGAATATGCCTGCGTCCGAAAAAGCTTGTGTTAATCTGCGAGAAAACTGAGAATAAATGAGAATAAAACATCTATTCAGTGCACGATTTGCGGCATTTCTTCGAAAACTCATTACCCCGCCCCACTTGGTTTACGAGTGAACATTAGATCGGAACAGAAAATAAACTAAACAAAAACTAGTTTATAACACGGTTAGTCAAGTGCGTAGGTACTAAAACATCAAGACATAGAGACAACATTTGACAAATATTAGGTAAGATACCTTAATTCTGGCATTAAATAGCATTTACATATTTGTCGCTAAGGTATCTCGTTCAAAATTAGATATTTGTCATGAATGGGTCAAGTTAAAGGTGGTTATAACGTTTCAAATCTGCGAGACAACTTCAAAGGAGTAATGATGACATAAAACAACCTAAATTGGTCTAATCTAGATATAAGAAAATTCGGTTCTAAAACTGCTTAATTTAATTGGCGTTGAACCTTTTTAGATATGATGGAACAGAAAATATTTAATCCAAATTCAACTCAAGTTCTAAATAAAATGTAAAGTAAGTGGGATCGTTCTAAATTCACATAGAACGCTCCGAATCGTTCGCAGAAAAGCCATTCAAGCATTTAGAATAGCACTTAAAAAGATACCACTTCAATGAAGGCGATCACATAGCGATTTATTAAAATTTACGAGCAGAACACCCCGCGGTAACTACCCTCGACCCGTACAATAACATAACTATTATGACAATAACTTGCAAAAACTGAGAAGAACGAGCCGCGAACAATATAGGAAAGGACCGTCTTGAACGTTAACTTGCATCTGAATAAGGAATAAGTGCCGCCTAGTTACTCTATTATTGGAGGCACCCAATTTATTTTCAAGTTTATCGCTCGGTTTGCCGTAATAAATTTTGGAGTGCACAGAGGAAGCATTTGATTCTTCCCTTGCATTTTATTTCGCGTAATAATTTCAGAGCTTGTTTTCATTTCGTTTATTTCACAGTCGGTATTCGGAATTGACAGGCATGTATGGCTTTTGATGAGGCATGAGATGAGTGGAGAAAAGGTTCTATTGAAGTATGTATGTATTTCGTTATGGGTGTGCATAACGCATCTCTTGCACGGAGCAATAATCCTTTGTCTAACATGCCTAATTCAAACCCTTTATTGTACAAAAAAAAAGAAATAATCAGAATTAACAAACTTGAGATAGATGCACAAAGGAGATCATATATTATCACACTCACTGTTTACCACTGTGTTGTTTATCACTGTTTCAAAAAAAAAAAAAAAAATCTGTTTATTGCAATTAATGTTGTAACAATTTTCTCATACTTAGTTACAATCTTTAAATATTTAAGATTATTATAACTAAGGAAATAAACGAAATAAAATAAAACTATTACTATAGTTTAAGCCAAGGAAAAAGTCAATGTCATGTCGTATCAGGAGCTGAAAACGCTGGCAGAGAACCGAAAAGAGTGGCGATTACTCCACCGACAAGAGCTAAGCTCTTAAATTAATGATGATGATGACTATAGTTTAGTTTAGGACTAAGTAGATTCGTCTGGTCCAACTGATTCCGTAATTTGTAAAGGTTCAAAGGCAGTTCAATCATATTAGATGAGAAGATCAACGAATATGTCCACAAATTGAAGTCATTAATCTTGCTACCTACTTAGAGGTGGTTGGTTTTAGATCACGGATATGTCCATTTTGGTAACGGACAAGATTGGGCGGTTGAAACACACACCAAAATAAAAATAAAATACTTACTTAATGCAGCGGACAGAGAGCAGTGGAAATGTTGGGGGGAGGCCTTTGCTCAGCAGTGGGACAGAATAGGCTAGTAATAATAATAATAACTTACTTAATGTAATGTTACGTTTATATTATAGTCAAATCAGGAGTACTTCATTGAAAGGTAATGGATAATGCACGCATGATTTTTTTGTACAGTCTGAACGAACACGATTGAAAAAATATGTGAAAACATATTTGCAATCTTATCAAAAGCATCATGTTAACATACCTATTAATATCGGCCGGTGCAAGCACAGCGAACCGGCGCGTGTATAAAAAAGCAAAATGCATTTAATCTGAATCTGTAATTGCACTAAAAAACTTCACAAAGTAATTATGTGTAAATATAGCAATTAAATGTTATCATAAATTAGCCGTCTAATATGTGATAACACGGACCGATTCGCTGAAACAATGCAATCCGATTTCCGAAACAGTAGCCAGCTAAGTGGCAAAAACTTGCAAATTAAATACAAAAAAATAAACAAATTAATTTTGGTATGTTTCAGAGATGGTAGATGGTTACGCTGTTTTGATGCGAGGAGTTATTGTGGTTTAAACGTCCACGCAACATCGTGGTACGGACGTAAATATTTGCACAACTAGCTTATGCCCGACGCTTTGCCTTCGTAGTAAATTAAATTTCGAAATATCCCTTAGTCCACTTCTAGATCCTTAAGGAATACTTCTGTCAAATTTTTAAGTCTCAAGCTACACAGATGAATTAGTCGCAAAGCCATCCGAATTTGCAAGAACTGTGCAAGTACAACATTTCGAGTTCGTAATTTTTTAGCAGTTTGGATTTACCAACAAAGAAAATAAAGTAAACTTTCAGTTTTAAATTCTAAATCTGCCCTTCGGTCAAACCCATTTCCGAGATTGGTCAGCTGTTTTTTTGATTACAGCTTTGTGTAATTAGGTGTTTGTGTTTTAATTGACCTGTCTTATTGCTCACTGGCTGGGAAAAGGCCTTCCCACGTCCCACCATCCCATCCATTTCTATCCCAAGAGTCGGAAGGGCCCGGCTGAAAACCAGCGCCGAGCCCTCGCGGCGTGCCGCGCGGGTTCGGCTCTTGCTGAGCCGGTTCCTTTTGCCACAATATGCTTCGTAGTCATGTATTGTTTTTATTTTCCTTTCACACTGTACTGCTTGTATTGCTTTTTTGGGTCGTTTTGAAGGGAATGCGCATGATCGAGAGCTTTAATTATTAGGGCATAAATTAGTTGATTCCTTTGTGTGGCCAAAGCTACCTATATAGTTGTATGGCTAGCTTTCGCTACACAGGGAACGCGAACTCGATCGTGGTTTCGTTTTGTTGGGCCCTTACGTTATGTGCAGTTTCTTTGAGGGTGACCCAATTAATTAATTAATTAAGTAAGGATATTTGAGCTTTGTTTATCTGTGCTCTCTTTGTACTATTTTGTGGCAGTAAATGATTTTGTATTTGTATTTGTATGTGATAGATAAATATGTATCTAGATCACCTCTCCATTTCTAACTAACGAATTGTCTGTAACTAGATAATAAAATTGCATAATATTTAAATGCACTCAATGTAGCGCCGTGTAATCGAGGCGTTGTAACGAACAAACAAGACATTGTGGTCAATAACATGCATGCAGAATGCGGTTGTTAACTTAGAGGGATCGCGAAGGTGCAAATATGCATGTACGACGCGCCTCGCTGCGCCCGCGCCGCCGTTAAGCCTGGATACTGCTACGACTACATTTTTAAATGCAAGAATAACCAATATGGCAGTCGAGTTGTGCTAAATGTTCGAAGTATGTACGTTATGTTTTTTGTGAAAAATGAAGTGTGATAAAAATAATGAGATCGACGATTAAATATGATCCAGATTAGTTGAACACATGGGCAAAGTTATTACAGAATGGTCAATCACGGTCAAGTAATGAGCGTCGATTTTAGCAGCGTAAATGTTGAAGACGCCGACTATTGAAATAACTCAGATCCACCAATTGTTCATAAATTTATTGTTCTCGATAGTTATGATTTCGTTAGACATTAAAACATATGCCATCATCATTATTGAAGTATCAAGGACTGCCTAAAACAGGAAAACATGGAAAAGCATAGTACAACGTACAACGAGTCAACGCCTCACTGGCTAAGGAGCGGGATGATGATCCCTTCAGACTAGAGACAACTTTCAACAATGAAGATACCAACTAAGAAGAAAAAACATGAAAATGTTTTATCGGGACTTTTCCAAAAGTCCTCTTTAAAAATGCAGTCAGATTATTCGACAGAAAATAAGCCAATGCTAAACCATCTATTCGGAAGTTCAATTTTATGGCAGTCAATATTAGATTCTAAATAAGTTATGTATCTTATTATACTAGTAGCTTACTAGGCAAGACTTTTCGTTCTAATAATATACGTTTCACCTGTCAAGAAGTGTGTGTAGTAGTGGTAGAGCCATGTTGTAGCTAGCCGCTGCATCACGAATGGGCCGGCTCGTCCGGGGCAGTACCAGCCTCTCACAGAACACCGGCGTGAAGCAGCAGTACTCCTGCTGCGTTTCGTACGGTCAGTGAGAGCGCCGGGGGCCCAATACCTCTCCCCCTCCCCTATTCCCTCTCCTTTTCCCAGGGCCGACAACGCACTGGCATCGTGTAAAGTGCTGCGGGTGTCTATGGACAGTGGTAATCATTTAACATCAGGTGACCCACTAGTTCGTTTGTCTGGCCTTTCTAACATAAAAAAAAAAGAAACTTAAATACGCCAGAAACAACTTAGGGGCCATTCATTTATTACGTTAGACGATTTTTGCCAGTTTTTGACCCCCTCACCCCCCCTATGTAAGAAAAAATAAGAATCGGCTGACCCCCTCCCCCCCTGTTTAATATTTATTACGTAAGAATCTAAAGGAAAAAATGAATACCGTTTGGATTGCTTTAATTTTTATTTTTCAAAGAAACAATTTTTAGGAACGTCTCTTTTATTGTAGTTACTATTTTTTTTTACTTTTTGATAATAATCAACTTTGCTTTTATTTTCGAATTTTTCTTGCTATGGAAATCGTTTACCTATACACATATTATCCAAACGCGCGCTTTTTCAAAGTACCTATAATCTTAACTTTGCGCTTTTTTGTGATCTTACGTAAGAATTATCAAGACCCCCTCCCACCCCCTTGTAAGAAAAAATAAGACATGGTCGACCCCCCTCCCCCCCTAAATCGTCTTACGTAATAAATGAATGGACCCTTATTAACCTACCTTACGAACTTCGTAAAACAGTGAAAGAAAACTTTACTACAACACTACTACTACTATTCCGAAATCAATATCCATTTTAACTTGCGTCAATTAAATATACGGTCGGTAAATATAAATAAATACACAAGGGGATGTTTACGACCGCCTGTTTATGTTGCATCATTACGGGGCCATCAAAACGGCGGATTGATCGCATGGCGTGCGCGACGCAGGAAGCTGCAAGATGGATGGAGGGACACGCGAACTGACATGCATGGTACTTTGTACTTTGTATGAGGAATTTAGGACAATTTGGAGGAAGTCGGCGGTGGGTTGAAACAATTGGGGACGATGGTTGTATTAATTTCGTTTTAATTTTAGGTTGTTCGTCGTCAGACGAACGGCAACAAACGAATACGAAATTAGTGATGATAATGATTCATCTCTGGCCTATTATACCTACGTCACATGGCCGGGACATAGATTGAAGGCTCGGTCTGTAATTAACACAAAACAATGATAATTTAGCATAGTTCCTTAGTTATCATCATTATAATCATCATCCCAGCCTATATACCAGGGTTTTTCAACCGGTGTGCCGCGTACATTTTCAAGTGTGCCGCGATGCTTAATTGTAGTCCAACCTAAAGGGTATCAATACAACCCCTACGTCCGTTACATATAAATCAAAGCCTCTAATATACCGAATTCTTTACTGGTGTGCCGTGAAAGTTTACTGAAACTAAAAGTGTGCCGTTGACAACAAAAGGTTGTAAAACCCTGCTATATACGTCCACAACGGGCACAGCACAAACCTCTCAGAATGAGAGGATTTGAGCCGAAGTTAAAACGCGGACCTAGTGCGGATTGGGAACTTCACACACATCATCAATTTCGCCGCAGGTGATTTCTTTCACCGTAAAAAACTCATAGCGAAAAACTCATGGTAAATTTCAAACATAAATTCTGAAAAACTCAAAAATTGCGTTCCCGGGGTCGAACCGAACGAAGTGCTTCCTCAAACGTTGTTTAAAATGTGTGATGTGTCACTGACGAAACGAAAGATAGTAGCAGAAAAGAAGAATTAGCGAAAGTACAAGAAAAAAAAAATCACGAATATTGTCAAGTATATCTACTAAACAACCAAAAGATTACAGTAGGTTTAACACCAAAGAGGATAACTTTACATGTAAATTAATTCCCAGACCTTCATTTAAAACTAAGACGGAGAGGAGTCTTTTAAAATCATGTTAAATGACACGATTTGATAGCCTTAAACACTCGAGTGTCCAAATAGCTAAAACGCGTGTCGAGTACCAAGCTTTGAATATAGACAAATATACAGAGGTGCTCGAATTTGTCAATTTTCTTCCGCCCTCCGGTACTTAATATGCATAAGACGGTGCAGGTAAAACCAGGTAAGTACCCGTATTGCAGTGTTTTTACTCAAACCTGAGGTTATGAATGGTGTATGCCTGATGAATGGTGTGAGGGTACGGTGCTTCTATAAGAAATGAAATGAAACAAAAACAAAATATTATACCTTGAACGTTAAGAGGTTGGTAACAAACAGCCGGCTTTTCTGTTCAAGAAACATAATTTAATACGATTAAAACTTATGCGGCATTTCCTACAAAGAGAGATTAGAAATACTTCTATTTGTTTTTAATTTGTCATGATAACACACCGCTATATCAGACCGGTTAGAATGTAAATAAACCCAAATGCTATCGCCTTCCCATCAGGGCCCAATTGCATAACAAATTACAACTAATATTACAAGCGGAACTCTCGCTTCAGTTATATTAACTAGAAAGGGAGTTCCGCTTGTAATATAAGTTGTACTTTGTTATGCAATTGGGCCAAGGTTCTCCACGTTTACGTACTGAATTGATCTTCTGGGCCGAGTGTAATCCGCATTTTTTATCGAGTCACAAACACTCGTCAGTTATGATGGCTGCGTTTAGTATTCCCACCGCTTGCCCTTGGCCCGGCGAAATGAAAGAAAAACAGGCGTGAATTCGATAAGGTTGCATAATCGGGGCCACGTGAGCCAGGATCCTTTGTGATCCTTTTAGCGCCGGATCGCTTGCGGTATGCGTTCAGTAAACATTTGCGCAAACACTCAGTGGCCGACCGCCCGGCCAGCTCACGATTCCTCGATACTGTTTGACAGGACATGGCCGAAAAATGGTACCGAATCGGGTTGATTTCGGAGGCACGTGGGAGAGTGGGATAAAGTCGGTGAAGTACGTCAATGACGGCGAACTAGCCTGTAAACTGTCAACAGACTTTAGTTAGTCTATAGAAGCTCTGACTGATTCTTCGACGCCCAATCCAAACCCTTATACTTTTAAAGAAACTTAGATAAGTACAGGACTTTACGAGACTCGGTTCGCTTCATCTTACCTACCTCTAATACCAACTGGTGAGGAATAGAATTCGCTCCCATCATCTGTATTTACACATAGTATAGATACAACATAGGGCTCTTCAAGGCTGTTACTGAACTAGTGAGGTTCACATTTGGCCTCATCTGCACTTTTCATTAGGCGAAATAGGGGTCAATCACGGGTCAATTTTATGTAAAAAAACAATGTCGTTTAAATTATAGTTCGAACCCACGACCCTCTGCTTAAAAGACTTTAGGTCAAGCTATTAGACTACTACAGTTTTTTGGGGCGTTAATCCAATATAATACAGCCTACCTGAGATTCAGCTGATTAAAACGTGAACTCGCAATAAAACAATTTACGATTACTTCAGTGAGCAATAAAGACTCTCCTCTAGACTAGGGAAGGTTAAAATACCCAAAAAAATATAGGTACAAGCAAACACAATAAAACAAGCACGTAATGAAATTCTCCCCTACCCATAGACTACTTTTCATGGTCTAGACTAGAATAATTGAAAACAATAACAAAAAAGATTTACAGCGCCCTCTAGTCTTCTTGAGAGGGAAGCACGTAAGGTGAAAAGTACGAAGCGACCATGTATCTCCATATTCTAGGGGATTAATGCCATAAAACCAAGGGGAGAATGAAACATGGGCAAAAATGGCGGACGACCCAGACCAATTAAAAACTGGCCAAGTGCGAGTCGGACTCGTTTTGCCATTGGGATGGAATTTTTAATTCGTGCAAAAAAAATATATTTCTACCTCCGCCGTAAAGAAAATGCGAGTTTTTACAATAATTAAATAAATAAATTCCGAAAAAGTCAGAGGTGCGAGCCCGGACTCAAACCCACGACCCTCTGCTTGAGAGGCCATAGGTCAAACCACTAGGCCACCACGGCTTACTTAAAACTTAATTGATATATAGTATTAACAAAACAATCCAAAGTTTTTTTGTCAATGTCATTAAAAAGAGGTTTTTTTTTAATAGCTAAAACACCTAATGCTATTTATTGCAGAGACAGATAAAAACCCTGTCGTAATACTAGCTTTTTTTGTAATTTGGTGTATAGTCTCGCGCCCAACTTTTTTATTGGCGTTTTTACATTTAAAAAAAGTTGTTAACTGGACATTGCTTTTTAATGTAACTGACCATCAAAAATCCACTTCGCCTTCAAATATGTAAACTGAGAAATAAATTAGAGTGTTACTAAGAAAACCAGTTTGGAATACGATTTGGCTTTTATTCGATCATAACGCTCAAATTCAACTTGAACACGTTTGAAACGTTGGTCTGCCTCAGTTTTTTTTTAATAAATACGCTACTAATGAGATCATATCGATTAGCAGCAGGATGTCATTGAACTTTTAGCCGCGCATTTATCTTAAAACATAAAAATAAAACATCACATAGATGCAGAAGAGTCGCAGTCAGGCAGATGTACCAGCAGCTGCTAGACTAGCTCACGATTCACGTTCGCCCACACCGCTAGTCCAACCAAAAGGCAAAATAAATATATAATTGACACAGAAATAACAATTTTTAGAACGTAATTATATTTCATATTAGACAAAGATAGAAAACCTTGAAACAAAGAAGGAAGTGAAGTGAAGGAGTGTTGAAATCTCTCGATGAGGGTATAACATAGATGACGCTGTATCACGCAAGTGATGATTTAACAGATTGAGACATGGATGTATAGGAAAAATTCGTGTCTAGACTCCTGACCAGTGGTGGTGTAGGGGAATGGCACACGGCACGGAATGCTGAGGACCTAGGTTCGATTCCCATCGCTGATCTTTTTTCTGTTTTTTTTTTTGTGTGCATCCATATTTCAGTTTGTAGGTATTTAGTATGAAATATATTTAACCTTGAAACATTCTAATATTATTTGTGAAAGTTTTTTATAGCATAAAAGACAAATTTGATTCCTGCGCCCTTTACCAGATCGTCTGTCCATCTTGTTGTGGGGCTTCACACGCCACGTCTTCCGATTCGCAGTCGCCACTCTACTTATTGCCCCATCGGGTGATATGACGAGGCAAATGAGCATGCGGGTTACCTGATAGTAAGGTTGTAAGACCGCCATCCATGGACACTACACTCGTGATCCCGTGGGAGCCGCTGATGCGCCACCAACATTACCTATAGAGATAGATAGACTCCGTTCTTGAAGGTCCCCATGTCGAAACCATTCCGGAACGCCGTCTAGGGAAGTTGCTTGTAGCCGTCGTGTGTGGCATTACAAGTCAGCAGATTGGGATGGGATGCGGTCCTTCTTTGCGTCCTACCCTTGGAGGCATGTTTGCTTCAAGCTGGATGATCCCAACGTCGCTGCTGACTCTGTTACTGACGTGGTGCTGCAAGGAATGGAACTCTTTGTTCCTTCCTCAGCGGTCCCCGTTGGTGGCAGATCCCAACCTTGGTTTGGTCGATCTTGTAAAATGGCTTCTCGCCGAAAGCAGGAGTGTTACCAAGCTTGGGTAAATGCAGCGAAGGTTCGGGATGTAAAGACCAGTGTTTTAAAAAAGGAGTTTAACTTTGCCTCCAGGTCCCTTAAAAGAGACATTGCCAGAGCTAAATCGTTGCACATTGGTAGAATTGGCGAGAGACTAGAGCGCCTCCCTTCGGGAACTCGTGCGTTCTGGTCTCTTGCCAAAGCTATCCAGGGGAATTTCTGCACGCCTTCTTTTCCGCCTTTACACGCGGGTAACGATTCTTTGGCCCACGACGCAAAGGAAAAAGCCGATCTTCTAGGTAAATTCTTTGCGTCCAACTCGACTTTGGATGACGGGGGACGCATGCCACCGACCATACCGCGTTGTGAGAGCTGTATGCCGGATATCCGGTTCCACCAAAGCTCAGTGCGTAAAGCACTTCTCTCCCTCGATATCCATAAGTCCAATGGGCCTGATGGAATCCCTCCGGTAGTGTTGAAGATGTGCGCTCCTGAGTTGGCTCCGGTTTTAACGCGTCTTTTTCGGCTCTCCTACTCTTCTGGCGTAGTCCCGTTCTCATGGAAGTCTGCTCTGGTCCACCCGATCCCTAAAAAAGGTGACCGCTCTAATCCATCTACCTATAGGCCAATAGCCATAACTCCCCTGTTCTCTAAGATAATGGAGTCCGTTATCAACCGCCAGCTCCTTCGATACCTTGAGGACCGACAATTGCTCAGTGACCGTCAATATGGTTTCCGTAGCGGCCGCTCGGCCGGCGATCTACTGGTTTACCTGACACATCGTTGGGCACAGGCGATTGAGACAAAGGGTGAAGCATTGGCTGTTAGTTTAGATGTGGCGAAGGCCTTCGATCGGGTTTGGCACAAAGCGCTCCTCTCAAAACTTCCGTCCTTTGGGCTTCCTGAGAAATTATGCGGATGGATCAGCAGCTTCCTAACGGACAGAAGCATAAAGGTTGTAGTTGACGGTGCATGCTCTGATTCCATGTCTGTGAATGCTGGTGTCCCTCAAGGCTGTGTGCTATCGCCTACGCTCTTCCTTCTGCATGTCAATGATATGCTGCCATCCGGCGGCATTCACTGTTATGCGGATGATAGTACGGTTGATTCCTCTTACACCGGCCGCGCCGGTATTTCTCGGGAAAACGTTATAGAGTGCCGAAATAAACTTGTGTCTGAAATTGAGACTTCCCTAAAAGAAGTTTCAGAATGGGGTCGACTTAATTTAGTCCGTTTTAACCCCACTAAGACACAGGTTTGCGCGTTTACCGCAAAAAAGTCTGCGTTTGTCGCGTCACCTCTTTTCGAAGGCACTCCCCTTGCTACCACAGCCAGTATCGGAATCCTTGGTATTGACATCTCGAGTGAAGTCCAGTTCCGCGACCACTTGGAGAGTAAGGCTAAATTAGCCTCGAAGAAGCTCGGCGTGCTCAACAGATCGAGACGGTATTTCACTCCAGCCCACCGCCTTCAGCTTTATAAGGCGCAGGTTCGCCCACATATGGAATACTGCTCTCATCTGTGGGCGGGGGCTCCCCGGTACCAGCTTCTCCCTCTGGATCGCATACAACGGAGAGCGACTCGAATAGTCGGCTGCCAACGAACTTCTGATGGGCTTGATTCCTTGGCGCTGCGTAGAGATGTAGCTTCACTGTGCATCTTCTATCGCATGTACAACGGAGAGTGCTCCGAGGAGTTATTCGGGTTGATCCCTGCCGCATCCTTCCGCCACCGCCCTACGCGACAACACTTCCATCCTCACCATCTGGATGGTTGGTTGTCTTCTACTGTGCGTTTTTCCAGAAATTTCCTGCCTCGCACAGCAAAGCTCTGGAATGAGGTTCCTGCTGCGGTATTCCCGGACCGATATGACCTTCAAGCTTTCAAAAAAAGAGCGTACTCCTACCTAAAAGGCCGGCAACGCACTTGTGACTCTTTTGGTGTCGCAGGTGTCCATGGGCGACGGTAATCGTTTACCATCAGGCGATCCGTCTGCTCGTTTGCCCCCTATATCATAAAAAAAAAAAAAAAAAAAAAAAAAAAAAAAAAGTTAATTCTACACCTTAGTATTGTAGGGCAAAAACTTACGAGTAAATCGTACTGTATCACTGTATCCGTCCTTATTGCTTATCTGTCAAAAAGAGAGCCTTTATGCAAAACATTGACGTTCCATGTCCACGGATTTGGACTGGGCGTTGATGAATCAATTCACTAGGTATTCACTCAGAAAATCTATTTTGGACGAGTGCATATGTTAAGGATTAAAGCTCCAAACGCACAGACAGCGGAGGCGTGGCGGTGCGGTGGCGGTGACGGTTGTAATAGTCTACTTGTATGAATGGTTGTGCGGTATAAGTATTGGTAAGGTCAAAGATATTTGCAAGTTAACTCGATTTGAAGCTTTTACGAGTATTACAGATTACAGCGAACTATAAAAGAAATAGTTTCGCCGAATCACACTTGCTCTCAATTATGATCCGTAAAAGGCATACATGAGACATTAAATCGCGACAAATTCCCATAAAATTTGAGCAACTACAGGAAAAAGCATGGCGTCGTCCACGGGTGCCGAAAAGGGGTAGCATCTTTCGTCGCGACACATTCAAATGGTCCTTGTTTATTGGTCCATAATTCAGCTCAGCCGTCTTTATGGACTATAACGCCCATTCCGCTCAGATTAAAACTACCCTCACTAGACGCGTATTAGGTAAATGGCATGCGTGACTGGAATAAGGCTGCAGGGACTAGACGCTTTAAGTTAAATTAGGGGTGAAGGTTATGGGGTCGAAATGGCCGTTTTAGAATGTCATTGTCATCGTCTATGCGAATTTTCGGGAGGCGTAATGGTACGGGTGGCCTGGAATAAAACTTGGGAACTAGTAAGCTGTTTCCTCCCTTTAAAATATAGAATTTGTTTACCAGATACAGCGCGTCAGTCTCCAGTCCACGTACTGCGACAAGTGTGTTCAGAAATGAAACTAAGAACCCAACTTCGGTATTCTTGTGATCTTGGTCGTTACAAGTTACAACACGTCCGAAATGTTGAAGATTATAGACGTATTACGCCGTATTCGGAACTGAGAATGCATATATTTGCTGAAGAATTGCTACTCAAATGACGACATTATCCTCTTTGCGAGAACTAATATTGGCTTCAATAAAAGACAAATGCGTACACGGTTTCGGTTATTTTATTTTCTAAGATTCCACCAGAGGATTTCTCTGTGCACACAATGAACTAATGGACACAAGGCTCCACACACACAAGGCACAAGGATCTAAAAACCTAGTTGTAGTAGCTACATACCGGAATTCTACAGTAATTAAGTATGTACTTAATAACTACAAATTGAAAAAATGAGATATCCCCAAAATCTCAAGATGGGAGAAAGAAAAAATACAAAAAAGGCAGGAAAAAAGATACAGATCAAAATCATCGAATATTTATAGAAATTGGGCCCCACTCAGCATAATGTTGCGGCTGATGCGGCGTCAGCTTCGGTGGTGTGGGCATGTCTCGCGGATGTCTGAGGCAAGAGTCGCAAAGCGCATCTTCTTTTCTGAACTCCAGACTGGCAAACGGAAACAAGGCGGCCAGTTTCTGCGATACAAGGACGTTCAGAAAAGACACATGAAAGGATGTAATATTGATCTCTCTCGCTGGGAGTATCAGGCCAGTTGCCGCCCCGAATGGAGACGCTTTGTAAAAGACAAGGTGACTGACTACGAGATACAGAGGCGGTCCAATCTGGACACGAAACGTGACGCCCTGAAGGCCAAACCACCTGCAGCCATCTTTTATCACTATGTTGAAGGTGTCCTCACATGCTGCCACTGTTCGCGCACGTTCTCTAATAAAATTGGGTACTGTAGCCATTTAAGGCCACATGAAAGGGCGAACAACCGCAGCCCTCATCCACTAGTTTAGCAGTCGCTGTAGCCGAAGTCCGCCAGGAGCTATATATAATGTTGCGGCAAACGCTGTTTTACAGTAGGAACCATTTAAAAACTAAACACAAAAACATACACAATGTAACGACACGAACGCCAATGGAAAGTGTAGTACAGCTACATTGTTTAGAAAACCCCCTTTTTTGTGGGGGGGGGGGCTAATTAAAAAGGCGTTATAATCCCCAGGGCAGTCTAAGTCTTTAGTCATTAATTCTACAATCAAGTACGACGTACGGTAACATAAAATACACTTGAGAGTTTTTGAGTGTACATCGTAAATTTAAATTTCATTGCTCGACACTTTAAAACCCCCTACAAATTTAAAGGACAAGGCACGAATTGGTAATAAACGAAATATCGCTGATTCAGTCGAGAGTACATGTAGTCATTCCATAATTATATTCGTTATTTCATTCAAAAATTTTGAATGTCCAGCCAGAATCAAGTTAAAATGTAAAAAGCTAAAAATTTTATGTGTCATAAAATTTTCATATAAATACAGATATATGAAATATCGTAAAAACATTTGATGTTTAAATAAGCAGTTAACGTAAAATATTCGCCACCGCCTTGACATACAAACCTATTCAAAAGACACATTTAAATATACACCTCTTTTTTCCCTACCTACTGAAGCATTAGCACCGACAGTGTAAAATCATACTAATATTATAAACGCTAAAGTAACTCTGTCTGTCTGTTACCTCTTCACGCTTAAACCGCTGACCCGGTTCAGATGAAATTTGATATGGAGATAGTTTCGAGACTGGGAATAGATAGATTTTATACCAAAAAATTGCATAGTTCCCGCGGGATAGCGAAAAACGAACTCGTCGCAGCCTGATTCGCGGGCAACAGCTAGTGTAACATAATCTTATTTCAATAGACCGTTGATTTAAACACAAATTTCCATACTTAAAATCGTTGACCAAACCATTCACCAGCCAGTAAGACAAAAACAAAAAAGTAATACCATGTAGAAAAAAGATGTCCACTAGTGACGTCCTTTATATTGGTTCAAACAAATTCTTATAATCGGACGCCGTGGGTTAGTAATTCTTATAATCGGACGCCGTGGGTTAGTAATTCTTATAATCGGACGCCGTGGGGTTAGTACATATAGAAGACCCAATCCAATTGGGCATGTAGGAAGCCGTTTAGGAGTAAATCTCGCGAAGGCTCAAATGGACTCCATTGAGAGGTCCCATATGCAGAAACGCGTTATCGTTCGTACGTGATAGGAGTACGGGCGTTATTTTAAAACAACAACCCTTTTTGATGGTGGGTCTTATAGTAGGACGCGTAAATATGTGTTACATTGGTCATATGCGTAAATCAATTTTATTGGAGTGCCTGATGCCATTTGTTCACGGTTTCGGAAGTTTTTTTAAGTATATCTACCATCGAGTACGGTAATACATGGTTATTAAGTCTGTTTCACTACCTACTCTCTATTAAGTTCCTGTTCTTTTATGTAACAGATATCAGTAATGCTGTCTTTATTCAAATCCAATAAAATAAACAGAGACGGCATAACAGATATCTGTCACATAAGATAACAGGAACTTAACGGAGAATGGTGAAGAGGGGTGAGAATGACAATAAGGAATTAACTTTACAATATAAGCTGAGGCAAAATTGAGATTAGACACGTCTCGAACTGGCGGTGGTCTTCTTGAATACGAAATTAATTGTTAATGGACTTTTGCAAAAATATAGATAATCCTAATAAAATAAAAATAAAAACACAAAACCAGTCAGTCATATTTCAAGCTTACAACAACCACAAAGCAAGATGTTTACAATTATTACACCTCAAAAAGACATTCGAAAACGAACCTAAATAAACCATCAAAATACAGTTAATCAGGATTACTGTTTCTTTCTAGCTAAAAAAAATGTTCCTAACCTGGTTTATCCCTCATTGTGCGCTAACAAAAACATCCCACCATTCCTGTTCCCACACTAAATCCCCAGAAATATCGCAAATAGGAAATCGCAATATGCCTAAGAAAAGTGGATTTTTAAAATTTCTCGACAATGCAGCTGCTCCAGTGTAGAAAGGCGTAAATTTTCATATTCCTTACCAACATACGCCCTTTTAAAATGACACACCAGTCCCTGAATACAATCCGAGTTACAATGGTTGCGATCACAATCAGTTCGCTTGGGGAAAAAAAGATTGCAAAGTGCACTTTGCTTGGGATTTTTGTGGGTTCCGTTGATGTGCCAAGAGTGCGTTGGATGTATGTCAGTAGCTACCTATTTTCCATATCATTATACATATAGCGAGAGAAAAAACAAATAAGATAAGTAAATATCAGACGGTAGTCTCTAAGGATATTGTAAATTATGTATAACTATAGCGACGAATTAATCTTTTCCCGGACTCATCTTAGGGGATAAATTATTCAGTTGTACCGCAACTACAACAACAAACGACTAAGACGGTTGAAAACAAATACACAGGCGCCATATTGTCTAACGCACTCGCAATCTTATCGTTTTCATCATTCTTTTATTTTAAACTGTATACTATGAGAGTTGAAAAAGATTGTGTGAATGTGATTGATCACGAGCGCCCGCGCGTTTGACAATACAGGTTACTTAGAAGAGACTTATCTGTTGGCATCAACTGCCCCTATCTTCCACCTAAAAAAGCAAATCCTCGATTCCGCCTTTCTCTACGAAGACTGCCCTACGGAACCCAAGAAACTAGGAATACGGCTGAGATGGGCAATTGAAAAGGGACCGTCTCGAGCCATCTGCCGCAGCCGGCGCCGCGGCAACCAAACGACGCCGTTTCGCGGGACTGTTCCACTATGACATCAAATTATACGTTTTATTGCGCAATTGGTGGGACAAAAATTTCAGAGTGCATAGGGTCAACGGTTATTGCTGTATTTTGGAGTGCCGTTTAATTTAATTTCGTTTAACTATAGTCTAGGCGGGTTATGGTTACGCGTGGGGACGAATAATGATCACCAACGGTTGCTCGTGTCAGATTTAAGCTCCAAACGCACAGACATCGGAGGCGTGGCGGTGCGGTGGCGGTGACGGTTGTAATGTTCTAACTTGTATGAACGGTTGTGCGGTACCGTACCGCGAACTGTCGTCCTGTGCGTATGGAGCTTTAGGGTGGCAAACGAGCAAGTTATTCACCACTACCAGAAGCTATATTGACTAACACAATTAATCACAAACTAGTGTTGAGTAGGACATACAAGAGGCAATACATTCGTCCAGTACATGACGTCAAAATGTAAGAGGGGCTCAGCATTTTAAAGTTTATTACTTAAAATTATAATGTCGCAGCAGCACTCACTCTCCGCACGACCGACAATAACATCAAATGTCATACTTGCACTTTTAACTCCAAACGTATTGCCGAGCTTCAGGCCTCATTTGAAGTAGGACATTGCACTGGTTGAGTGCAAAAAAAACAAGATACTCTTGCAAACATTTTTCATCGATTTAGAATAGGTAAAAGTAATTCTAAATCGATGACACTTTTTCAAATCGTGTCCTGCCCAAAAATATCACAAACGCTTTCTCTATTTTATTAATTTCTGTCAAATGATACAGAATAGACACAGGATCACAAGCTCTCGCATGTCAGACAAGACTGCCTCTGGATCGCAGATGCATTAGCAGTCCAGAAGAGTGCCTCGTATGCAGAGTTGGGCAAAAATTATCTATTTACGAAAAATCGGGAAGATAACTAAATCATCTTTTATTTGAAGTAACTAAATAATCCGTCATTTGTTATTTTGAATTTATCTAGATCAGTTTCATTTTTATCTAGATAAATTAGTTGGGATTTTAAATAAAAGATTAATGTCAGTAGTACAGTCATGTAGAACTAGAAACGGTGTCAGTGTGACGGTTTGACCCGACGTGACATTCTGTATACATTTATCATTATAAGCTTACTTCAATAACAAACGACGTCGGTTATCTTCATCTAGATAATTTATCTAAATAAAAAAGCGGTCAACGCACTATTTGTGATTGAATTTATCTTCGAATAAATTTATTTGAAATAATTATCTAGATATGAAATTATCTAAATAACGCCCAACTCTGCTCGTATGCCAGTAAATTCACCGGTTCTTACTACATGCACTGAAACACATCAGCACAAGCGGTGGCGGGTAGATTGGCGTGCATAAACATCGTTGAAACTTAACCAGGAAGGACCTTAAACAAAGTCCTACCACTCAATCTTGTGGGTTCATGTAAATAAAGAGCGCTTTCCAGTCTCAACTAACTGATTATATTATGTGCATAACTTATTTTCTACTAGCAGTTCTTTTCCCACAGGAACTATGCAATTTTCCGGGATAAAAATCATCCAGTGTCCTTCTCAAGGTCCCAACTATCTCCATGCCAAATTTCACCTAAATCGGTTGAGTACTTTAAGCGTGAAAGCGTACCCATTCGCATTTAAAATTATAATTATTTTGCCCCAAAGTCAAGCTAGCAATCATGGCTCATGGCCACCCTACATCATACACAAATACATCATATAGAAACTACATATTTATATAACAAAAGGCAGAGACGTAATTTTTGAGAACAGCACGTGTTTGAGTTGTATAGGGCAATTTGGTGGCAAAAAACAAATCTCGTAGTCTACGGATATGGGGATGAATCTAAGTTATCTACGATCAATACGTCGTCTTATTTTTGTGAAGTATCTATTGTCTGGATTGGTTGAGATGTCTGCTGTGTATATACCTATAGACGTGCGATGTTTGAAAAAGTGGCTATAGTACTTACATAACGGCTTAAGTTAATTTATTGAAGCACCGATTTTTTAAATCATACATGACAACACCATTCGAGAATAGGGATGTTGACGCCATTAAAAAATAATTTGAAGACACGACTCCAGTAAAAAAAAACGCTTAATTTTAGCCCTGAAAACCAGATAAATTTTCGTTTAACTGCAAAATTAGATTTTTTGTTGCTTTAAAACCAATAAATAGTTAGTTGATTGAGTTGGGGAACAAGTGACGTCATAAGTTGCTATTGTCATTCAAAAAAGTACGTCAGTTGATTGGTGGTGTCAACATCCCTATTAAAGAAACCGTTTGTTTGGTGGGTTTGACTCTGAAGCGTTTCAACCGTCGTATCCCACGTGTAACGAAAATCGAATATAATTAATTATCTAAGGCAAGAAAAGATTGTCCTTAAATAAACGCTCCTCTCATCCACACAAACGTTAACTGGTAAAGATTCCTCAAAGGGATGAGTTCGCAAACTTTACAACGTTACTTACAAACGTTACAAACAACGTTACTTTTAAACGTTACTTACTTACAAACATAAATTGTTTTGAATCAAGACCTTATATTGAATGGGTCGAATTCAATACGGATGAACCTTCTGACTTTTTGGAATTTGTCTTCGAAATAAGATTTTAAATTTACCATAAGCTTTGCGGTACGAGATAACATTATGAGGAAACCTGCATACACCTGAGAAGAAATTTAATGGTGTGTGTCAAGTTTCCAATCCACACTGGGCCCGCGTGGGAACTACGACCGCAGCCCCCTATTCTGAGAGGAGGCCTATGCCCTGCAGTGGCACGAATATAGGTTGGGATGATGATGATTATGATGAATTCAATATGTTGTAATTGAGGGGTAATTACCATCGCATAGGTTTCGTATGTAAAATTAAATTAATTCATACTAATAACTAATTATTATAAATAAATAAATAATAAATATTAGGGGACAATCTTACACAAATCGACCTAGTCCCAAACTAAGCAAAGCTTGTACTATGGGTACTAGACGACGATAAACATACTTATATAGATAAATAAATACTTAAATACATAGAAAACATCCATAACTCAGGAACAAATATTCGTGCTCATCACACAAATAAATGCCCTGACCGGGATTCGAACCCAGGACCTCTTGCTTCGTAGGCAGGGTCACTACCAACTAGGCTAAAGCGGTCGTTATCATCATTACATCATCTATACAAAATTTAAACAAAATATGCCTCTTTACTACCTACTCCGAACGACATCGAAATCGCATACAATACTCTAGAATTTCACTTTACAAAATAAACTTCAAAACTGCACTGCAGGTCCACTTAGCAACAACAAACCCATTCAAATTTACACCCAAACAACTTCCCTTTAAAGTACTAACTCCAACACACCTGAGCCCTCCATAGTATCGAGTATTGGAGTAAGCCGATATCATCGATTCTACAAGGTCGTAAGTACTAAAAGCTTTGTTTAGATGTACGTCGTTTTGGAGCTAGGGTATTCGGTGGTAGGTATTCGGATAACCGGATCCGTTTCCCAAACAGTTGGACCGGTCGGATTGGATTCAGATCTGGTCAGAATTCGCAAACTCGCGAACGCTAAAGCGGCGACTATGAACTTTGCTTTTATTGGGACAACATTTTAGTCACATTGGAAATCGTTAGCTAATTATAGTAGGTAGAAAGACTACGTCTATACGTGTAGTGCTTTTTTAGTAGGTTTGATGATACGTTGAGTACTATCAGATTTGTTTGAAAATAGTGACAGGTTCAAAAGCGTGGATTACACGATGTTTATTAATATAAATTTAAAATTACCTAAACGGTTTTAAGTATTAAAGAATTCGCCCTTATTTATTTACAGAGATGGTGCACAGAAATACATTGTTTCTAGACAGAAGAAGCTACAAAATAAATAATGTTTGCAGATTTTTAAAATTACCATTAATAATCCAAACTCACTGGTACTTTTTTTTTAATTAATTTGCTTTGCTCGTAATGTAAAGATGTGGTCTAAAATGGTCCACGCTAGCCTACTATAATATGAACGAACATTCGCCTTTGATATGAAGATTACCAGGTTCAGATAACACACGTAGGCATCTAACGACTGCCTAAAAGCAAAGACGAATAGAAGTGCCAGTTAAAATTCGAATGCTTCATAATTTTGGTAATATCGTGATGAATTATCGTATGCAGCGCCTGAGCGGCTTTCCGTGTTTGTATGTAATATTTTTTTACAACTTTGCAACCCTCCTTTTAATACAGAAAACTCAGGCAACCCTCCCCTGTTTGTAAATTAGTGTAGTAACAGCTTGTTTTTTTAGGCTATATAAGAAAATACTCACATGCACCCACAAAGGTGGGCGCACACAGTCACTTGGTGGGTGCCGGAGAACGGCCAGCGACGACGAGGCAGACCAAGGAGATGGCGGGATGATTTGGACGTGTACGTAAAGGACTGGCCTGACAGTACGTTAGACCGGAAGTTGTATGTACAGGGTTATTTTTAATTCACTGACATCCTCTTAACCCTGAATTCCTATCACTCAAACAAATGTTTTTTGTTTTACGACTTTTTAAAATGAAGCACTTTTTTTCCCATACAAATACACAGAGTATCGTAAAAATAAGAGGTAATCTCTAATTTTCAAAACGTTATTACACCAAAAATATTAAGTTATGACAAAAGCCGTAAAACAAAAAAACATTTGTTTAAGTGGTAGGAGTTTAGGGTTAAAAGGATGCTAGTGAATTACAAATAACCCTGTATAATAAAAAAAGAAAATACTTATATGGTCTTTCTCATCGATTTCGATGACGGCGACCCCATCAATTATGGATTACGCCTATTACGGGCTCTTATGTGGCTGACCAGCCCGAACTTAGTCTTAAAGACTGTATTGCAGGTATTACAAAAGACGTTGGCCAGACGCATTATACATATAAGCGTAAGAGGGCTTCGGTCTCTCTTTACGTTGTTTTTTTTTGTCGAAGAAAATTCTACACTGAAAATTAAATAAAAATAGCATGTCCCAAAAAAACTGCTAGCGTGGTAAATCTACACATTTAATAAAGCAACCAGTCTGCGGTGCCGACACTATAGAAAATTATACTTATGGTTTTATTACCAAGCTAAATTTTAACATATGTTGTTGACACACAACATTGACCCACAAAGTCACCGCGAACCAATAGCACTAAACGAGATTCAATTTGCACTAAACAAGGATAAAGATTGGGTTTTTTATCTCTCTCGACATAAATTATGTCAAATCAATGGCTGACAAAGATAGCACTGACACGGGTACATAAAAATGTTGAGTTGAGTGAGGAAACATAGACGTTTGGAAAAATTATCTTTAGCTTATCATCTCCAGCTAATTCAGGTCCCATTATCGGGCACAGGCCTTCTCTCGGAATGAGAGCTTCAGCTGTAGTTCCCACGCAATCCCAGTGGGAGAACTTCACACGCAACATTGAATTGCTTTACAAATGTGTGCAGTGTTCCTTCGCTGAAAGGCTCAATTCGCTCTAAATTCCGAAAGACGCAGGTGCGAGTCCACGTAGCCAAGCCCATAGGTCAAACTAATAGACGCGTCTACCTATGGTTAACCTTTGTCTATGGTTTTTTGATTGGCTTCCCAGCAGCATTTGCACTGTTGCGTGCCAAAATCAAGGGTACCTAACTGCAGACAGGACTTGTCGGAAGTCAAGGGGAGATGCTGGTAGAGCCTTTTAGGTTCTTAATCCTTCTCGTATATTAGTGCATGCGCAAAAAGAGCACTTAGGTACTACTGACTCTCAGTTCTGATATTGTTTCTTCGTTCATTGTGTCAATTTCTCATCAT
The DNA here is from genome assembly GCA_947859365.1 of Archips crataeganus. Lineage (NCBI taxonomy): Eukaryota > Metazoa > Arthropoda > Insecta > Lepidoptera > Tortricidae > Archips > Archips crataeganus. The sequence goes on from OX402058.1 coordinate 18,037,680, forward strand.
GTACAGTAAGCAGCAGAAGTGGATGAACGGTTGCGGTGCTCACAATGATTTACACACGACTCTACGGCCAAGATAATAAGGGGATGTGTAGATCATTTTGAGCACCACAACCGCTCATCCAGCTCTGTTGCTGAGTGTACAGTCACCGGCCGTTATGAACTAAATCCTGACACATTGCACATCTATAAACGTTCTGAATATTGACATTGTGAATAATAGGAAAATAATCTTACACTTACTTATTACGTGTGGTAAAATATTAAGTATAGTATTTTGTTGATATGGTTCACATTGTCAAAAATCAAAAACTTCGTAGTTATGGAGTTTGTCACAATTTACTTTCTAACAGGCGTTGACCTGCTTTTTTTATCCATTCAGGTAAACCTATAGAACACTGTCACATCCAATACAACTCAATAGCAGTAAATCCGTAATCAGTAAATACGAACAGCACCCAATCCAATGAAATCGTCCGATAAAAATGTCGATTGCGACTTTTTCTTTAAAAAAAAACACGTTCATTCACATTCCCGAGCGTCGTAATTTGAGGCGGGCCGCGAGCGGGTTCTCACACGCTCGCGCTCGGTTTTCGGCGCGAAGTCGTCCTGTCAGGATCGGCGACATGCGCCCGGGCCACACGGGGCGGTTAAGCAAAACTATGAAGAAAATAAAAAACGGCACTATATTTAGGCGATTTCAATTGCGAATGAAATGACAGGTTATGTATAGTATAATTTCAATTTGTCAGTTACGTCGATTTGGTCAGTTCACTTCAAGACGCGACGCGATGTGACGCGACGCATTTTAGTGAGAGAATAATGTTAACGAGTGCTCATTTACTCGGTGTGATATGACTCATATTATCGAAGAAAAAAACTAAATTTGTCAATAAATTGCAATTTGCAAACTGACAACGTAATTTATTTATTTATTTATTTATTTATTACACAATTACGGACTTACAGCAAGAACCAAAGCGCCCATGATGCTACAATACAATAAAATTAACTACAGAACAATAACTATTATTGACAAAGAAAACAATCATATAATAAAAATAATCAATTATACAAGGTTATTTGTAATTCACTAGCATCCTTTTAACCCTAAACTCCTACCACTTAAACAAATGTTTTTTGTTTTACGGCTTTTGTCATAACTTAACATTTTTGGTGTAATAACGTTTTGAAAATTCGTGATTACCTCTTATTTTTACGATACTCTGTGTATTTATATGGGGAAAAAAAGTGCTTCATTTTAAAAAGTCGTAAAACAAAAAACATTTGTTTGAGTGATAGGAATTCAGGGTTAAGAGGATGTCAGTGAATTACAAACAACCCTGTATACATAAAAAAAAATTACTACAATTTCTAATCAATAAAAATAATAACAGTACTAAATAAATTACAGGACGATTGAAACCAATTGACCTAGTCATCAACCACATCGCCACCAGATCGTTAAACTAATAAAACTAAAACATATAAAAATAAAAAAGTAAAACAACTACCTAGCCCGTTAAATATGACATAATATTAGAAAGTAGCGTCTGCCATTTGTCTGCGAACACGTCAGTATCCTGGACCTCAGACACGAGTGCATTCAACAGCGCTACTGCCCTAGCCGTCGGACAGTTCCCGGCTCGATGGGTTAATAAACAACACCACGAATTTTCACAAGTCTTAGATGTAGGTATGTATTTCAAACATTTTAAAGAAGACGTCCTAGAGAGATATGAAAGGTAGCATGCAGTTCGATAGCACAAAAGGCGTTACATGCGTAGGATAAAAGTGGCTCTAACCAGCTTTAGGTTCTATTCTATACGTATACAAGCTTATACAAGCAGATTGACACCTGTGGCCTGCCAAGCTCGTTTGGGTATAAAAATATTGACGTTCACCCATTTTTACTTTTAATGAAGTTGATAATCAATGCTGCGCCGCTGCACCATTGCTGCAACATATTTATGGCATACGAAAACCAAGTTGAGTATGGCTGCTCTATATTTAGTCTCTCAGATAGTGATCGGTCACACATTGCATAGCAAAGCTTTGTTTCTTCTTACGTCACAAAATTTGTAAACAAGATTTCACGGAAAATATCGCTGTATTCATAGAGCAAGTAAAAAAACACCCATCTAATCCGATCAATGTTTATTTATTACACAGGTATTATATTTAATTCAAATCACCTATACGCAAACTCTTAACATTTTTGCTCAATAATTAGAATTATTACTTAATTGATTATATTTATTTTTTCATGACAGTTAAAAAATAGAGCTTGTCATGGTTAGAAAAGTACGCGCGTGATAACACAAGAACCAATACAAATATTATTAAAAAAAGAAAGAAAGAAAAACATTTATTCGTGACATTTTTATAAAATCAAAGAAAATTAAACAGAGACAAATTTTGTCACGGAATGGTCCAAACTCAGCATAATGTCAACCTTGCAGCTGACGCTGGTCTTCCGTTGGTTTTTTCCTCCTCGGGTACTTTAATCCGTGAATTATAATTTCACCATCTTTTTAGTCGTAGACTAATCAATAGACTTTAAGAATCCCTGATATGTAAAAATTACATAAAATAATATTAACGAAAACATAAAACCACAAACAAAGATATATACAACGTCAGCGTGATCGAGAAAAACATAAAAAACGTTAAATCTAAGTGATTTTCAGAAAATCATTACACAGTAATTACTGTCCTTATCAGTCAGTAACACGCGCGAGGTCCACTCGTATTAAATAAAATGGGTTATTTTAACGTTCATAATAAATTAAATTCGTCGAATAAAAAGTTTTAATGACACGTTTTATTTGCAGTTGCTTCAACGAGCCGTAAAGCTGCGTCACACAGGGACAGCGGTACGCCACATTAAAAAACACCCTACATGACAGCACTAGCCGATTGCGGTTTGAGTTTGTTTATCCGAACTATACCTATCATATCATAGACCACTGTTGCGGGGCGTGAAAATTTTTGCAAGTAAAGCCGGAGCGAAAAAACCTAAAGAACCCATGTATCCTCTTCTTCAAAGTACTGGATTGTATTGGAAGAGAAGCGTTTGGTAACTTCGAAAGTTTAGGCAACCCGGGGGAATTGGGTTGTTAGTATAGTATAAATCTTCCCAGGTGAATTTTTCGCTTCGAGCCATTACATTAAATTTGAACCTTAATACTATGACGATACCGTTTGTTTTGAAAGATAAGGGCTCGAAGCGAAAAATTCACCTGGGAAGATTTATACTATACCCTTCGCCACTGATAATACATATTGTCTAAAGTGCGCCATTTTGGGGTCACGCTCACATTCACCATTGCTTTCTGGAACAGGTGAGGGTAGAGAGAATGGTGAATGCGATTGTCAACGTCGGCGCGTTTGACATAATAAAACTTTAGATCAGTACAATCAGAACATGTTAAAATAAAACTAACTTAGGTAAGACGTACTCTGATGCAAAGACAAAGAGAGAAGAGTCTTTCCCCGTTTGCGTTTAAATTGATACTGTGATGCAGGAACTCTAACTTTCCAGAAAATAAAAGTGAAATGTTTAGTATTCTTTAATTATATACATATACTAGCTTTTGCCCGCGACTTCATCCGCGTAGAATTCCAATTTGTGGTAAAGCTTCTTCATCTCTTTCATTGTATTTAAAACAAAAATCCGGCAACGGCAACATCCATCATTATTACCATTTCATCATTTCATCATCATCAGTATCAGTTAGTGAATATTATAAAACCCGTTTATTCTCTATCCCGTGGGAATTTCAACAAATTCGTCCTTATTTTATGCAAATTTTCGCTTATTTTTATCCCGCGGGAATTTTGCGTTTTCCCCGAGAAAAAGTAGCCTATGTCCTTAAAGGTGTAGCTTTCTACCGGTAAAAGAAGTTTTAAAATCAGCCCCGTAGTTAAATTCACTTATTTTTTTCCCATGGGAATTTTGCTTTTTCACGGAAAAAAGTAGTCTATGTAAATAATGAACTAAAACAATTACTTTGCTCACCCGCGACCTACCTAAGGTCGCGGGTGAGCAAAGTAATTGTTTTAGTTCATTAATATGGACCTCCGCAAAGTAACGCCTGATTCAATAAATTATGTAAATAATGGTTGGTGTAGCTTCCTATTGGTGAAAGAAACTTCCAAATCAGCCCTCATGTGATTCACTTCTTTCTATCCCACGGGAATATTTGCATTTTACCGAATAAATAGTAGGTAGCCTAGCCTATACCAATAAAGGATAGTGTAGCTTTCTATAGGTAATTTTTTTTAAACTCAACCCCGAAGTTAAATTTACTATTTTCTATACCGCGAGAATTTTGCATTTATCCGGAAAATAGCATCCCATGTTAATCAAGGACAGTGTATCTTTTCTATTGGTGAAAGACATTTTAAAATGAGCTCCGAAGTTTAATTTTTATTTCTATCCCTTGGGAATTTTGCATTTTTCCGGAAAAAAGTAGCCTATGTCAATAAAGGATGGTGTAACTTTTTACTGGTAAAAGATTTTTTTTTAAATCGGCTCGGAAGTTTCAGAGATTATCTATCCCACACGTTTACGTTTATACTGAATTTGAAAAGTTTAGTACTTAATTGTAGTTACGGAGATAGGATCCAGTTGATTTGAGTACATAAATCCTGATTTATCCTTATCCCGTGGATATTTTCAAAATTATTGAAATTAGCTTTATACCTATTCTAATAGCCTACTTGCATGCCCAATTTGAACAGTTTAGTAATCTTCGTTATGGGGATAGGGTCACTCTTGATTGATGAAATATATACATCCTGTATATTCCTTATCCCGTGGGAATTCCGGAAAATTCTTTCTTATCGGATGCCTACTGTAATGTATAATTACCTCAAACGTCGAAACACTTTATATTTTCACTTCATATTTTGTGGTTATGTTAATATTTACAATTTGAGCTTGTCATCTAATGACTAGTAAAAGTGACGTTTGAGCTACTGAAAAAAACATTTTAAAATCCATTCTCACAATGTCTCTAAAACAACTGTCAGTTACGTTGGTCATTCTGTCAGTAGGATGACATTCATTACATCGTTGACAGATGAACACTTCCAAACCATCCAAAGCTGCAATCTATGGTAAGGTGTTGCCAGGCAAATAACCTAAACTCCTATCTAGCGAGAAAAGTCGGGTCGTGATATTTGTATGTTATTAAGAATCCGCTACAAATTTAAAGTCTTATTGTTTCCATCATCGTCCTTGTCAATTTATTTATCGTTTCAGGCTTCTAACATGCTTTGTTACGTCAAAATTTCTCAGATTATTCTTATTTTAAGAACATCAACTGTCATGGCCAGGGATGTCCTATTTTCCCACTATCCCGGCATCTGTTAACTGGCAAGTTTAATGGTCGCATTGCTTTGGGAAGCAGTTTCGGTGTATTTAAACTACCACACTAGAAACAGAGGCCATTTTAATCTCAATTTTCGAGAGAATCACATTCTAACTAGTATTCGTGTGTTATTCTGACCTCCCTTGTAAGTATTTCGGCAATTGGTTACGTGGCGAGAGATTTCCTTGTTATTTGTCTACAATTTAACAGTTGCGTTTTGTATTTTCAGCATCCGTGGATAGGACACATAATACCCGAATTATATATTGATTTAATTACTTTGAAGACTCTTTGGCTGAAATCCTTCTGCTAGCTAGTCAGCGGCTACCTCGGTAAGCATCTTTCTTGCCACGTTAATCTTCAAATTGTGGTTTTGGTGTCGATCGTGTGGTTAATTTCTTACAATATTGCAGCGTCCGTGGACATATTTGAAGCCGTAGCCAGCGTTCTTAGCGGCTCCGAACAGCCACAATCCAGCGCTGCGAGTTGACATTCGTCTTTCCAAGCTCCGCAGGACGTTTTTCCTCTAACAAATAAGAATTGATGCTTCCCCCTTTTTTTTCTGTGTTGAGGGTAGGGTGTGATTGCCACCTGGGCAATAAATCCTATTATTTATTTCCTTGCCCAGCTACTGGGACTGCGTAATGCTCATAAAACTTAGCACACACACCCTTAGGAGTAGAACTACGAAAAATCCTTTCTTATCGGATGCCTACGTCATACAAAGAACACACCCTCCAAGTTTCAGGTCTCTACGATCAGCGGTTTAGGCTGTGCGTTGATCCGTCAGTCAGGACAAAGGATTTTATATGTATAGATAAAATAAAAAATAAAATAAATATCATAAATATCATGGGACAATTACTAAGCAACAGATAAACATACTTATATAGATAGATACATACTTAAATACATATTAAACACCCAAGACCCGAGAACAAACATTCGTATTTTTCATACAAATATCTGCCCCGACACGGGAATCGAACCCGGAACCTCAAGCTTCGTAGTCAGGTTCTCTAACCACTAGGCCATCTGGTCGTCTAAATATATGTGTTTATTGATTGGGAGAGTCGAGAGATAAGTCCAAACAAAGGATACTGATAATTAGTATTAATTCCCAAAAGGACGTGTACACAGTCCTACGGGATCGTCGTAACTAACCTATATAGCTCTCGCTGTATAGGTTAGCTATGCAACTGTACAGCTCGCTAAAAATCCTTATTTTCAAAAAAAGTCTATAAAAGCTATCGAAATCACCAAGCTAATAATAAAATTTTAATTTAAAACCAGCTAGTGTGGTCGCTCGCTAACAAGTACGTACCTAACGTTTCGGTTCACGCCGCGCGGGCGCAAAGTTCTTAAGCTTTTAAAAAAACGCATAAACCGAGCGTGCAGTCTGTTTTTAATGAACCGATGTTAATTAAAAAAAAAATTACGCTGAAATAAACGTGATTATGTAGACACAAAAAACACATTAATATGGCTAAGACCACCCTCGACTATGCAAATTGGGTAAACAAAAACAATAGCCGTATTCATTTTTATTTTGAATATTTTTTATGCCGACTTGTATAACTTATGGTTTAGGTGGGTTACATGCATGCCTGCACACATGCACGTTTCGTTATGAATGCGATCAAACAAAAAACGATTAAATATGTATGATACAAAACAAAACATAAAACTTATACACATTCGAATCCAATTCGTTACTTTATTTTCGACTTCTCGCACTAGCACCTTTATTTACTAATTGAGTACTTATCTTTTTGTCTTAAAGTAGGTAGAATAAAAACTTACAATACTGAGCACGTAAAAGCTGAGAGTAGCAACACATTGACAAGTAGACGAGATAATTGCGGTCGGAAACGTTTGTAAACGAACAATGTTGTGTTAACTTGTGCTCTTCCGGCTTACTCACCCAACGTAATCGAGGTGTCGAAGACTGATTGTTGATATCGTATGTAATGTATCATATTACTAGTGATGGATATAACAACTTATATAAATGTAGCATTTTGGTATAATGCTAGATTTGATATGATTCGATTTACTCAAAAAATAAACTTTCTAAGATTGTGTTAAGCTCCAAACGTACAGACAGCGGAGGCGTGTCGGTGCGCTGGCTGTGATGACGGTTGTAATATTCTAACTTGTATGAACGAGTTCGCAGTACGGTACCGCACAAGCGTTCATACAAGTTAAAATATTACAACTGTCACCGCCACCGCACCGCCACGCCTCCGCTGTCTCTGTGTCATTTGGAGCTTTATAAATTTATTAAATAAATCAAACCGAACCTAGCGCAATGCATATTAAATTAAATTCTTAAGTAAATCCGATTATATCAAATGCGCATTATACCAAATGTTAGTTATATCAAACGTTGTTATATCTATCGAGCAACACCCATCATGAAGACTTGCAGACACAACAATCGTAAAGACGGGAAGCGTTAAAAAACGGAAATAAATGTATCCAACACAACAGGATTAAACGACAAGGGGGCGTTATGTCCAATCCATAAAAACGCGACTGCTTCCCGTCTGCTCTAGCCCGATTCGCGTGCTTACTATAACCATTAATATTTATAGGTAGCGCATAAATATTTAAGTTAACACGAAACCTGGAGCTTCTGTATGCGGATCACAAGATAATAATAGGACGACAAGCATAAGTTTTGAATTGGACGATGGTTCCGTCGATTGAGAGAGACTACTTGAGCGTTGAACGAGGCAACGTACCTACGTCGTAGGTTGTACATACAGCGAACTAATCGTTGTCATCAACTATTTTTGTGTCTGTTTTTTATGGCCCACCTTGATTCTACTCTATATTGATTCATTTGATTATACGCTATTATTGTAAATAAATCTTTCTTTCTTTACTCTGTGACGCCCTAAGCCGGGACCTTTTTATAACAGCATTTATGTTTATGTTTATTTATGTTAGAGAGGCCAGACAAACGAACTAGTGGGTCACCTGATGTTAAATGAACACCACTGTCCATAGACACTCGCATCGCCTCACGCGATACCAGTGCGTTGTCGGCCCTTTTGCATTTTTTAGCCTGTGTATGTGTCATTGTTGTTAAAAATAAATATTTTAACGTTTTCTTCCGAAACAATAAGACACTAGAGTACTTGAGCCCGAATAAGTTACATTACGTTACGTTATGTAAAAGACAAAATATCTTTATTCAATCCAGGCTATTAACAAGCACTTGCACTCCCAGATCAAGAGTCAACTAACTCAAAATAATCCACCATTTTAATTTAAACCCTCCTGAAAGTAAATGAAGTCTAAATTAGAACGGGGTATTATTTTGAGTTAGTTGACTCTTCATCTAGGAGTGCGACTTATGATTGTCAAAGAATGTGCGTGCCACCGGTTCGGAAAAACCCTGTTGCGAAAAATCCGAGAAGAAACCGAACAATACTTCTAAAGTAGAATCTTGTAAGACGATTTTTTCTCAGTATTTTAAATTTTTACGAAATATTTAGTACCAGCAGAGCATTACAATAAAAAATTGTGATTCTTCTATTGACAAATACGAAAAAATTTTGCTTACAGGCTGCTGCTGTACGACTCGGAAATTTAAAATAGTGAGAAAACAGGTTATGCAAGATGGTTTTCCTGCCACGGGAATGCTAAAAGATAAAAGCACTAGGCGTTATGCCAACACGCAAAGTTAATGCTCTGAAACAAGTACACATTGCTATGACTATGAGCATCGAGCATATGCCGTCTTAATTGAACGGTCATCGGACTTGTATTATGTTTTTTGTATGAGAGGTTGAACGCGTAGAAGTTATTGGTAAAAGGTTATGGTTATTTACTCGTTCGTTAGTAATAAACTTGCCTTATAAAAGCGCTTTCTGTACCACTACCATGAGTTTACACTAGTTTACAGTGACCGTACTCGCTAGCGACGGCGTAAATGATTTGTATGGAGAATCGTACTTCCGTAAGTGACCGCTAGAGGCGCTGTACAATTCTCCATACAAATAATTTACGCCGTCGCTAGCGAGTACGGTCACGTAAACTAGTGTAAACTCATGGTAGAGGTACTGCTCGCGTTTACGTGTGATTGCAAACTATTGACCGGATAATGCTTTTGTGTGAAAGGGGAACAACTTCTAGTGAAAATGTAAATATTTAAAGAATGGAAGTTTAACACTGCAGCTGTCAATGCGCGAACGTCTGTCTATTTATTGCGACTAAGTGCAATAATGCCAAACGTTTTCACTAAGGTATAGTACACCTACACAAGCCGTGGTCCTCTCAAGCAGAGGATCGTGGGTTCGAGCCCGGGCTCCGAGTTTTTAGCAGACTTCAAAAAAAGGAGGAGTATTTTTTTCAATTTACTTTTTTTTTGAAATTCACGTGCACAATTACATTTTAAATTTACCATGAACTTTAAGATGAATGTAAACATCGTGAGGAAACCTGCGCAAACCTACGACGAAATTCGATGATGTATGTATGTATGTATGTATGTAAATTCTTTATTGTACATAAGACATAAAAACAATAGAAAAAAAAACAAACGACAAAATGAAAATGTACAAAGGCGAACTTGTCCCTAAAAGGGGTCTTTTCAAGCTAACCTGCTTTTGATAGGAAAACTTAAAAAACTATACTACTTTTTTGTGTATGTGAATTACCCAATCAGCACTGGGTCCGCGTGGGAACTACGCCCCAAACCCTAACATTCTGAAAGGTTTGCGCCTGCAAATAACGAAGATAGTACACCTATACACAGTAAAACCCTAAAGTTTCCAAACCCGTTACAGCAAGACGTATTTTTGCCAGTGTCTGACAAAAATTTATTTCAAAGTGACAGACAAAGGCAAAAGAACAAGACAAGACAAGTGGATAAGAAACCTGAAATGCCGGAAGTCATAGTAAATAGTTTTCTTTGCGGTATATATGTTACATTCGTGCTACGTGCGCATGCCATCTGAGATATTTATTTAGATATTGCGGCCTGCATTGTAACCATCGCAAGCTTATTATGCAAAAAAGAAAGATATGGCAATCCCTAGTTAGAAATGACGACATCAATAAAATATACCCACAAGAATAAAATCACAGCAGAAAAATACGAATGTTCGCTCTCGCGTCTTGGGTGTTTAATATGTATTGAAGTATCTATCTATATTTAAGCTCCAAACGCACAGACAGCGGAGGCGTGGCGGTGCGGTGGCGGTGATGGTTGTAATATTCTAACTTATATGAACGGTTGTGCGGTAGCGTACCGCGAACTCGTTCATACAATTTAGAATATTACAACCGTCAACGCCACCGCACCGCCACGCATCCGCTGTCTGTGCGTTTGGATCTTTATCCCGTTGCTAGTACCCATAGCACACAACGCTCTGCTTACTTTGGGACTATGACAATTCCTGTCCTGTCCCGTGATATCCATTTATTTAATAAAGTTTTTGCAAGAAACTATTTTAAATACATAACCAAAATGTTTTGCAGAGTAGGGAGGCGTGGGAACGATTTTTTAAATAGTATTGCATTGTCCTTTATGGATTGTAAAATCTTAATTGTGACTAAAATGAACTTATTAGACCTACAAGTTATACATTACTGATAAAGTATTGCCGTCAAAGAAATATTAGGAAACGTACCCATTACGTACGTACGCGACCCATTTTTTTTGCAATTTTTTACCCCCCTCCCTCCCCTCGGTGACCGCCCGTAGTATTTTCCAAGACCCCCCTCCCCCTCCCCCTTTAGTTTTCACGTAGTAATTTATAAATATGATTTTAAATCATTTTTTAACAGAAAGTTAAAAAATAATAATTTTGCTCATATTTGTCTTTTGTTAATATAGATTTGCGAGATTTGCCTATACTAAAGACTAGTTTGTTGACTACGTGATGAAAACCTAAACCCCCTCCCCCCCCCCGTCCGTGACCAGGCGTGGTATTTTTGGTGACCCCCCCTAAACGGGTCACGTAGTATGGGTACGATCCGTTATTGTCACGGTGTCGACTACGGGGTATACAAAAGAAAAAAATTAGCTTGAATAATTCTTTAACACCGATTTGATTATTGACTAATCTTCATCTCCGCACGTAGGTAGGTAGATTCTCAGTGTAACTCTACCTTACTCGGGATTAATCGTCTAAGATACCGCTTGGAATTAACGAGATTCTTCAGTTAAAAAACAAGCCGTTGCCTTTGAAATGTTTATAGGAAAATGATAAAATGCAAGCATGCTATAGTAGCCGCATCGTTGCTTACCATAAGAATACTAGAACTTTCCGAAGTTCCGACCGCAACAGTTCTGGTCTGGCGTTACTATAGGTAACGCAACGACAGTTGAGGTCACGCACACAACATGTCATGTAATGACAGCGGGATTTTGACATTTATTCGCACCGATAGCAAGTTCAACAGCCTCAACATCACTGTTGACTTAACTTGATTGACTCAAGATTGACTAAAAATTTTTTCAAGCTATTTCGTTAAGAATTATTTAGAAAAATACCATCTAGTTCAAACAAACCAGAAAATAAAATATTTTGATCTATTTTATTTAAATCAGATATGATTTTTTGTTGCAAATATTTCTTAATAATAATATGCCCTCTCTCTATTTTACTATTTTTGTGTGAAAATCTTAATGCGGTTCACAGAATACATCTACTTACCAAGTTTCAACAGCATAGTTCTTATAGTTTCGGAAAAAAGTGGCTGTGACAGACAGACAGACAGACATAACGAATCCATAAGGGTTCCGTTTTTTGCCATTTGGCTACGGAACCCTAATAAAAATGTAACAAAAATTAGTAACTCGAATTGACCGTGCAGTTGAGTGGTAAAATGTTCGCTAAACTTTTTTAAGCGCATTACAGCTCAATTAATGCAAATCGTATGTTAATCACAGTCTAGACTACATTGTACGGTGGATTAATTAGTAATTAATTCTTAGATATGTTTTTATTTACCTGGCTAATATTTATCGCTTCTACCACCGGGGAACTTCAGCTTTCAGTGATAAAAACTTCAAAAACAAATGCAGTATGTAATATGTATGCGGTAAGAAATTAAGGGGTTTACTACAGGCTCCACATTAGTGCAAAACTGATTTCGATCATGAACATCTTTCTCCTCGATTATTATGTATGTATGTATGAAATATATTTATTCATAAAAAGTTACACTTTCATTTAAACCATGCCCCGCAAAACTGCTTACACAGTTTGACTGCAGGTAGCTCGCTTTATATAAACATAGCTTATAAATTATTAAATTAGATTATACTTATAATATAATTAAATTACGTAAATGTTTACAACGTATTTAACAAGTGTTTTTTTAATAAACTCTTAAATTTAGCAAGAGAAGGCTCACGTCTTATGTCCTCGGGTAAACTATTGAGTAAATACGGAACTCGTTTCTTTAACGTTCTATCTCCATAGTAATTTTGTACCCTGGGTATTTCAAATTTACCTTTGGACATTAACCTTGTGCCAGTTTTATGTTGCACCAAATTAGTGAAACGATCCTGTTTACTATGATTACGGTAACAGAACATCAAATCTACAAGTTCCTTTCTTCGATCACAGGGTAAACGAGACCAAATATGTACATATAACAAATTTTCCTTGATACGTAATGATTTTTTTCCATTACAAAAATAATTGCCAGTTTTATAGAATAATATTGAGGAAGGTTCGTTTGCACAAACAATGTTTGGCGGGAAAATTATTGAAAAGATAAATCTTCCTTTTCATAAATGATACATGTGCTCCCACGTATAATAATAGTAAGTTGATTAGTATAACAGATAATATTAACAAAAAGAATCCTTCCTTCTTCGCAGTCGGGTAAAAACTACAACATGACGTCCTTATTTCTGAAAGAAAAGCATTCAGTACTGTTTTTACTAAGTATTTATACTGTAGAAGCATTGGTGCGAAATATTCTCAGCTCTAAATGTTACTATCTGTAATTTATTAATGAGCGGTTGGTTTATAAATCGTTACTAAAATATTGCAATGCAACGGGTATTTATATAGTTGATACCTATTATTATGCTTTGTTACATCGTAGGTATTCTTATGATATTCTTGTTTAATATTTATAAGGTAACGTACAAATTTATGATTATATCTTCATTGTTAATCCATTCATAAATAATAGATGCCTAAAACACAAAAATAAATCACAAATCACTGCCAAATAACTAGCAAACGTTGCCATTTTCAACAATTAACAAGGGTACTTTTCCGTGCCAATTTTATTATTCAGAGCGTTCTAAATTCAATTTATTTTTTTTAAACGTCATAGTTGTTTTAGGCCAGCATTGAATGACCGTAAATTCGTCAATACGCGCCACTCAGCGCCCGCAGCGATTCGATAATCCTAAGTCAATCCATTCATTCAATCGCTGACAAGCGCGGGAAAGTAAATTGACGTTTCGTGATTGACAGTTGTGTCATGCCGACTTTTACACATCGATCAATTGGTTTACCCTCGTTGCTTTTAGACTATTTTTTATGTAAAATTTGGAGTAAATGTATTAGTATACATGTACTTATAGGTGTCGATCTTTACCGATAAAGTAACCGAATTTTTTTTATGAATAAAATATGCTGACAAATGTAACGCTGCTGAATTGCTTAGACATCTGTTTCGTTTAATTAAAAACTAACTAATTGGAAATAAGATATCTCAACAACCTTAGTTTTTTTTTTCTTTTTTTTTGTATTTTAGTAGTAGTATTTGAAAACATTTATTTCAGAAATTAATAAAAAATACAATAAAATCAGATCCCTACAGCCTAAGTACCTGCTAAAAGTAAGAAAGATATACATTTATTTTATTACAAGGAAGAGGAACTTAGATTAGTTCCAAATAATTTCACGGTCTTTTGTTTATTTTTACTAGAAGAATAAAAAAAAATACTAGCTCTTTATCCCGTGGGAATTTCGATCGATACCTTTTTAATCCAATTTTATGATCCTCAACGAATATATCTGTCAAATTTCAAGCTCTAGCTGCAGTGTTTTGACTGTCAGTCAGTCAAATTACTATTTAATAGGTATTGTAGATAAATGTTAAAATGCAAGTATTCCATGGAAAGTTTTTATACACCGTGTCATCTTTGATATCCGTTATCTTCGACAAATGGATTAGTACCTAGATAGAAACTACGTGGTAATTAATTTTTATGCCTAATCTAAGAGAAATATTTCATTCATTCAGTTTTTTCATTGTAAAAGGTCCTTTAGGATTACAAAAAGTTTGTGTCAAATTGAACGTGTTATACCATCTACAACACAGCTTAGCTTACTGTCTGTCGTACACAATGTACCGCGCATAATTAATTAAAGTTAATTCACGATTATGTTTCTAACAATAATAGTTACGACACTAGTGTCTCAAATAAATTAACTTCACTTGATCCGTTGAATGTTCCCTTAAATTTAAAGGAAATCAAAAATAAGACGGCGTAGTACAATCCTTACGTTACTTATAAACGCGGAAGTAATTCTGTCTGTCTGTTACCACTTCACTTTTTAACCGCTGAACAGATTAGATTAAATGTAATATGAAAATAGTATGAGATCCTAGGATGGACGGAAAAATTGCATAGTTCCCACGGAACAGCGAGTCGCAGGCAACAGCTAGTTCTATATATTTTGACCGTACTTTTTACAGCTGTATAACATCTTTATCATGTGTAATAAAATTTTAATAAAACATTATTGTTCAAATACTGTTACATCTTGTGGTGAAGTTCAGTATAAATATTTTTTTATATATATAATAGGGGGCAAACGAGCAGACGGGTCACCTGATGGAGAGCGATCAACGTCGCCCTTGGACACCCGCAACACGAGGGGAATCACAGGTACGTTGCCGACCCTTTTAAGAATTGGTAGGCTCGTTTTTTAAAGATCCCTAAGTTGTAACGCTCCGGGAATGTGGCCGCAGTATGCTGATTCCAGATCTTCGTCGTATTAAAAGTTTTAATAGACAAGCTCATTATTGGGCCACCAAAGGTTGTAACTCATGTAGCGGGTACAAAATATATTTATAGCCTTTAAAACGTAAGTTATTACGCAGTTAGTGAATTAATGCGGTTTTAAATAGATTCCTTTTATATACGTTTAAAAACGCTTTAAAATTCGAGCTGACAGATTTATTATCTGCGTTAGAAACTATAAACCAAACACGTAGAAGTTTTATTATAACGGTTTCTTTGTGCTACTGATACCACGTAGTTTTTAAGTCAAACTCGCTTTGTGTTTCAAAGATTGAAATTATTATGATATCAATAAAAACTATACTTTTTTAATTCTATCAAAACGGGCACATAATTATTTAAAAAATATTCGAAAGGCTTTCAGAATCGGTAGAGTGCTGTCTTTAGAGAAAATAAAGGACACCACGAGAAAACTAAATAATAGCAGACCTGGTAAACGTCGTTTTGCCATATAAATAATAGCAGACCTGGTAAACGTTGTTTTGCCATATAAATAATAGCAGACCTGGTAAACGTTGTTTTGCCATATAAATAATAGCAGACCTGGTAAACGTTGTTTTGCCATATAAATAATAGCAGACCTGGTAAACGTTGTTTTGCCATATAAATTATCAAATAAGTCGAACTTGATTGGGGTAGGGGGTGAATAGTACATTACTGCAGCGGCCGCGAAATAGGGGATTGCCGGCCGAGTAGTAATAGATGGCCGAGTGTTAACGAGGCCATCTAGAGATACGAGGCCGGCAATCCCTGTTCGTGGCCAAGGCTTGTATAGTGCTTTTCTCAAATAAATCCAAGGAAATGATACGAATGTTTAACTTATATATTCATATTTAATTCAAATTGTTTTTTTTTTGATTCCCGCCAAAATATTTATTTTCCAGCAATTTATTTGTAAGCTGTTCCAGTTAATGTTTTTGACGCAAAATCTTGAGATGATTTATATTTATTCAAAAATTACGACCTTATTAATAATAAATTGTTAACAATAAACGCCAATCCTTATTTATTTTATTTAATACCTGATTAAATCTAGCCAAGTAAGATATTAAAAAGTAAATTCACAAACTAAATTTTTCTTAATTGGCAGTATGTCATTGATAGTCAATAAAAGAAAATAGGACCCACTAAAACAAAAGACAATCTCTTTGCTGGCCTTGGCCAGCAATGTTTGTATGAAATTCCATTATTGTCGTCTAATTTGAAATTGGAACGAATCTTCCTCAACTGCTATACAATGACATACTTCGTGTTCTATTGTCACGACTATAAGGACCACATTTCCTTGGATGTTTGAGAAAAATACTTTACGACGTACTTTTCATACCTAACAAATGTGCAAAAAAAAAATCAAAAATATCAGTCGAGCCGTTTCGGTTGAGTGCGACCACAAACACGAGATTTTTATATATTAGAAGATCAAGAACATTGATCGATGAATCACATACATAAAGCAGGTACCTAAGTTGTGCCAACACTTTTTTTTAAATTTGTAAACATAAAATTTCCCTATAACTTCTGGTATTTGGTAGAAATGCCAACATCGTTAAAGACCATTCTGACCATTATTCCGTGTAATACTTAATCAAACAACTAACGACCTCCAATTTGAAAAAAATAACACCGTTGGGTTTTAAATTTCAATTAGAATGCAGGTGCAACGAAAGTCAAGTAATTATTGGTGAGTTCCCACAGTGCGCATAGGCCTTTCTCCGAGGTATGCAAGGAATTCGGTGCCGCGCGCATGCGCCGTCCAAATCTACATACGTTTACATAACGTGGTACCGAGAAACACACGTGAACAAATTTGACAGATTCTATCTGTTGTGCCAAGGAACTGGAGCTGGGGCGAAATTTCAAGTCAACATTTTGCATTCAAACCGGAAACGGCAATATCTACAAATTACCTAGTATGAGCAACCTGTGGGAGGGCAAGCACGGACGCTACTCCCGGCTGATTCTACCGTAAACATTTTCAAACGTGCATTGTTATTCAAAAGTGATTATAGTAAATGAGCTTTTAAAAAAATCCTCGCGAGGTTCATAAAGCACAATTAAGCACGGGAGCGACGAACGCTTCAAGCTGCGCTACCAAGCGACGACGTATAAAAACCTATTAAAAAACAAAATAAAATGTGGCACGCGACGGCGGCCGGCGGCAGAACAGCGACCGTTTGCTTCCTTGCATCGGCTTGCACCAGTTTTTTTTGAAAGCCCCCTTTCTGAGACGTTTTTGTGCAAATCTTGCATCCATTGTGTGACGAAACGAAACCCAAGCCCAACAAAGCTAGATTTATAATTCGAGCGCACCTGGCGGTAAGGCGCTGTCCGCTCGCGTTCGAACCGTCGCAACCGCCACACGGAGACGGCCATAAATCAGAGCTGCCCCCTATAAATACGGGCCTAATTGCTTAATACGGAACCGGGGCCGCCCGCGGCAATAACCCCGCGGAACAATGCCGTCTTGCGCGCAACGGCATAAAGGGAAGACATTGAGTAACGAGACGCCAAATATTGGGGATGTGCTCTATTTTTTTCGCTGCGAGCAAACGCAGGTGATGTTACTGTTATAGAAAACGTAAAATTCAATTATTCGTCTATTGACAATGAGAATTTGGAGCGTTTCTAATCCCTGTTGCCGGGGAAGCTGCGCCGGCAGAACGCATCGTAAAGTTCACTCTAACACAATACACGCCGACGTCGTGTTCGATTCTAATACACTGAAGCTGAATTTACAAAAGCGAAGCGGTGCCACTTAACTGTCAGATTTTACGACTTGCAAAGATCATTATAAACATTGGCAAGTACTACGACGCGATTAAACGGTCGTTAAATTGTAATGAGGTATCAATTGCTTCCATTTGGCGTGGCGTAGGATGATGTTGGACACATTGGACAGTCCTATTTGGTGTGCATTGTAATCGTTTACGATCAATAAATCAATTAATACTTAGATTACGACAAACACTATTAAATGAGATTATGACTTTTACGCCTTTTCATTGCGATTGATTTCGGCATATAGTAGTATTTCTTCGGTTAAGTTCAAAACTGGGTGATTGCATTTAGAAAAACCCGACGTAGGCATTTAGCTGCAGTCGATTTGAATAAAATCTATATCATAAGTGTATTTACCTAAAGCATGAATCGTAAAACAAAGGAATTGAAATCAATACGTAATTATGCGAACGCGTCCCTATTAAAATATAGATTGGCTTCTTTATTCTACTTCCTCCAAACCAACGTCCATTTCTGTGCGGCATCCGGTGCTGTTAGCCCTAAAATGCTTTGTTTGTAAATATAAAGCATTACAATATGTTAAACTGTACGTGAGTCAGCCGCTGTTCGGGGCTGAGCGAGGATTCTACTTGGCCATTTGACCAGCCGGGTTCAAAGTTATACTGCGTCTTAAGAAATGAACAGTTCGGACTAATCATCGCAAAACAATTACAACTCGGAAATGGAAAGGGATGTAATATAGCAGTTTTATTTTTCAATTAATATGTTCACAAGCGTAATTCATCGTAAGACAGCTCAGAATAGTTACGCTTCACGACCGTTTTTAATTTCACCAAGTTTTGACAAAAGTTTCTGCGATATCTAAATAACGCTAAGGTTGACTTTTATAACTGAGTTAAGTCATTAAAGTCACTGTCATCATATTATTGCAAGGGAAAATCGACCTTGTTGTATCATGAAGTGCAAATGAACTTCAACCGTAGGATGGTAGATCATATATTTGGCCGACTGTGCTGTGTACAATTTTTTATTTTAAGGTTTCTGTCATAAAAAATATTGACTATATCTCTTAGTTACCTGTAAACAACTGACATGGACACCTGATTATCTTATCTAGGTAACTAAAAGTAAGATTATAATCAAAACAGATAAAAAAAAAGCTTTAATCATATCACTAAGGAACTGGACAATTCGATGTCCATACCAGTTGGCCATAAGTAAGTGTCTACGAGATTGTAAGATTTTATTGAAATGGAGTTTAGATACCAATAACATTTTGTCTTTGCTGTGCCGTAGGTAATCCAGTGAGCAAATATGGGTACTCGGTATCGCCGGTGTTAAATTTGACATTACATACCGTCTCGTGCACGCTAACATCTCAATTACAGTGGGCAATTTAGCAGCGTCTCTAGCGGCGCGCATCGATAACTATTTTGTCATAGCATTTAAAACTTTAACGCGAACACGTGAGATTGTAAGTCAAAAACTTGAACTAAAGTCTCCATAAACGACAATAACATTCTAAGTAGAATAAACACTCAATTCCTATTCCCAACGAACTCTTGTAAGACAATATTAAGAGGGTTTATACCTGCTGAGCTGGCAACGTTGCATTTTTGTTAGTTTTTCTCTATTATTCCATAAAAATTGAATGGAAATTAAAAATGTTTTTTTTTTTTTTTTTTTAATAATTACTTATTATATTTTTAAACACATACAAATATTAAGAAAAAATAACAATAATAAATTAATACTATAACTATAAATAAAATAAAATAAAACTAACTTAAACTAAAACTAAATAAAATTAACAAAAGGTTCCCCCCGCGGCATGGACCCAAAGACACTGGCAGCATTACCTCGCTGTATAGCAATGCTGATACGTTGTGCGAGGTAGCTGCCAGCTCTTTGGTCTCCTGTAGTGTCACAAAGCCGTTTACAAATATCTTTGTAAAGACTTTTTGCGCTGGAGCCCCACGGACCAAAGGTCTCAACCCCGAATGGAACAAAGTTGTATTCAGAGCCAAGACCTTTGTATTTATTTTTCTTAAGCTTTTCTGCCGCTTCTGCTGCTGCACCAGCTTGATTTGCTGTTCCGCGGATGTGGGACGGAGCCAGTGTGTCTACACAAGTAGCGTCCCACACTAGCACACGACCCAATTTCCACGGAATCAATGACATTCCGTCTGGTCTCTTGCCATCATCTCTGGCGATGCCCGATGGCTCCAGTAACGCAGGCACATTGACGGTGGCAAGAGAGCGACGGATAATGTCATTGAGAGCAGAGTGTCTAGAGAAGCGGCCCGCGCTCTTCTGGCACGAAAGGCCGTGGTGTCCCAGCGCGTCGACCTCAAAGCCGCAGGGGCATTTATGCGGTGCGCAAACTGCTACTCCAAGTCGCAGGCAGATGGAAATTCTGAGAGTGTCGGGCTCTAGAAAAGTACCAGTGTTGGCTGATGGAAAGGCGTGCAACCAGCAGCCGGCTTCCTTCGTACCTGAAGCCAATAGTCTGGCACGATGAGAGCCCGTGCTGCGGCTCAGAAGGAATTCATAAGTCAAATTTGACTGAATGTCGTCCCAGGACCTTTGAAATTTTAAATTTTCTGGGAAATCCTTTCCCGGACAGGCAATAGACCAATCATTTTTAGCCTCCGTTAAACCCGCAGTCTCATAGTTTAAAGGGCAAGCCCTCAGGATTTTACCTATGAGATCTGCCGAGCTATGGGCGGAGGACAAAAAAGCTGGTGCGGAAATAGAAGAAATTTTGCGAATCCCTATCCCACCAAAGCGAATGGGAAGGGATGCTTGAGTCCAGGATTCTTCGCTTAGCTGAATGTTCAGAATTGATTCCAGGTTCGCTTTGATTAAGTCATCCATTTGTGACAGTGAAATTTTGAATTTAGTGAATGGACAGCAGCGAAGTACATAAGTAAATTTTGGAACGAAAAGACAGAATTTTAAAATTGTCAATGCGAAATGAGGACTAATTTCAAGCAAACGACTTTCATACCTTTTGAATTTAGAAATAGAATCTAAAATGTAATTCGGAAAGGATTCTTCGAAAATAGGAGACCCAAGGAGGCTGAGAGAAAATCTGTCTACTATCTTAATGTCTGGCGTCAGTGCATCAAATTTTGTTTTTAAATCTAGTAAATTTAAGTCAGGATTTTGCACATAAAGTTCACACTTGCTAAAATTTAACTCAAGGCCAATTGCTTGGAATTTGGATCTGATTGTTGAAAGGTCAGACAGTAAGGTATCCAGATCACCTCCTAAGGTTCCGTCGTCTAGATACCAGACATTGAATTTGGATTTTAAATTTTGAATAACAGGGTTAATAGCCAAACTGAAGATTGCCGGCCCGAGAGGATCGCCTTGCTGACAGCCCACTTCTGAAGATAAAACATTGTCACGGTATACAAGACTAGTGGGATCTGCATAACAATGGAGAAGGTAATTGTATAACTCAGGGACATTGTTTTTGACTTCTGTCAGCAAGGTGTCTCTATTTATAGAGTTGAAAGCATTTTTGACATCAATTTTGACCAGTGCATCACATGGTTCGTTGGAGAGATATGTACGCAAGGCGTGGACGGCTGCCTCGCATCCTCCTTTTATGCCGAAACCGAGTTGTATAGGTTCGAAAAGTGACTGTAATTTAAAGGTAATATATCTAACTGCAATTTTGGAGGCGAGACGTCTAAGTGTGGAACCAACGGCAATCGGTCTCACCCCTCCGTCCTTTTTGGTAAGGGCAATGAGGTTTGCGCCATATAAAATTGGAACAATGTTTGGGTTGATATTACCCGAGTACATATGGTTGATTAGTTTTACAATTGAATCAACTAGACGCTCGCCTGCATCGCCCACTAAATGACTGGTTAAGTCCTTCAAATGTTGGGGTGAGAGTCCGTCCAGGCCTGCAGCAGAACCAGTTTTGAATGATAAAATTGCATCGTATACGTCTCTTTTTTTTATTTGTAGGCAGGCCTGGTTTGCCATGGGAGGGTCGAAAAAGTAGGGAATGGAAGGACCTGGAGGATGTTTCGTCTGTAGAGCCGAGAGGGTGTCAGGGGTATCCGGTGATAGCACGTCGCTTGAGAAAAGGAGACGAGCGGCGCCTTTCAGATCGCCGTCGCTGATTTTCGATTCCACGGTTTTACTGCGGTTAAAAGACGAAGCGGTGTGTTTTGGTACTATGGATGGAAGAGTACAGTTATTACAACAGTTGTTTTTTATTTTTTGGGTGAGTGAAATGTTGGAACCATCTTCCTGTGCGTGAAGCGACATGTAAGAAAAAAGCAAAAGATCATGCCAGTCTTTGATAGTATTGCTATCCACACATCTATTAATTAAATGGGCCAGATGTGAAGCAGCGATAGTCCGGGCCCCCCGGGGTATTCTTTTAACTATAGGGACTTTTTTTTTAAGTTCACTTAGTTGAAGATAGAACGGAGTAGCAGATTGATCGGTAAGCGGAGTAATTGGGATGTTATTAAGAGGTATGGCATCTTGGCTAAGACTATGGCCGTGGACTTTAGTTGTATGAATATTTCGACCTCTTATGGTTTTGAAAGTTTTGCGGCATACCTGACAGTGGAAATTGGTCGACGTGCTATTACACGGCTGAGTAGCAGTTTGCATTTACAAAAGAAATACACAAAATAAAATAAACTTAAGTCTAAAACAGTAAAATTAAATAGGTATGAAAATCTAAAACTAAAACAAGGCACCAAAAAGTACGGGCAAACAAAATACACAGGCACCAGGGACACAAGCACAACCTAGTTTTTTCTATTCCGTGAGCACAACACACTGGGCAGTTAAGTTTCCTTATATGAGTACCTAATATAAATTATAAAATGGAAGAATAAAGTTCGGAAATAAACATTTTGTTGAAATATTTTGATAGTTTGACATTTGTCAAAACCGTGTCGGGCGCTGCGCCGCTGCGGGCAGGCCCGCGCGGCGGGCTCCGGGTTCCCAAAACGTCCGCAGAGGGTTGTCTATGCGATATCTTTGCATAAAACATAAAATCAGAAAATAAAAAGGGGTGAAAATAAATAAATTCAGGAAAGACTGAAAATTGCGAATTGTTTCACGGTTGCTAGGTGATATTAAACGGGACTTATCTCATTATTAGTATGTTTTGTATACAAATTGTTCTAATATATAAGTTAATGTGTCTACTGCAATAATAATTCGTGATAGACTTTTATTTTCTTTAAAAATGAACAAATTATTACCTAACGGTTTTTAAAGAAAATAAAAGTATTATCACGAATTATTATTGCAGTAGACACATTAACTTATATATTAGAACAATTTGTATACAAAACATTTTTAATTTTTATTCAATTTTTATGGAATAATCGAGAAAAACTAACTAAAATGCAACGTTGCCAGCTCAGCAGGTATAAACCCTCTTAAGCTTTCTAAAATCCAATAAGACAGACAAGTAAAAACTAAGCAGCCTTAGATAACCCCACTTAGTGCGTCCCAACCTGAACCGTTGACCGTTTAGCATAAGTTCAAAATGTTTGACAAAAAATTACAACGCTACGTGATTCAAATGTATGACGGTAGGCTATGTACAGTCAGTAGCAGAAGTGAATGAGCAGTAAATGATCTACACACGACTCTATTGTTAAGGTAATATAAAGGAGAATAAGGCTGTGTATGTAAACAAATGTCATTTTGAGCTCCACCGCCTCTCATCCAGTTTTGCTGCTGACAGTACGTCTTCTGTAGACTTAAGAAATCACGGGCTCGACACGATTCTAATAATTATTCTGTTAAAATAACTTACAAAGTATTCTTTTTTTGCTGACAGTTGGTACTTTTAAAAAAATACTACTACTCACTTAATCACGCGATATGATTGTTAAAATTATCTCGACCAAAGCAAATGTACTTGGTACCCTAGACTTCAGTCTAGTCGTGACCAAGGTCGCTGCAATGTGCCCGAAACTTCGAGGTTACAAAGTTATATTGTATTTTTTTTTGACTGAAGGTTCTGTCTACTTGTTTTATCATCCTTCACCGAGCGTGCCTTTATCCAACAGTAATATATATCTTAATAATTGCAAGAGGCAATCGCGCACTGAGGGTTCCCTTTCCCCACGAATTTAAAAGCAAGTAAATTTTGTATTTCATACATAGTATTCCTTATGGCACTGAGACGTGGCCGCTAACGATGGGCCTCATAAGAAAGCTCAAAGTTACTCAGATGGCGATGCAATGGAGGGAGATGGCTATGCTCGGAGTATTTCTGCGGTAAATGATGAAATCCGCGCAAGAACTAAAGTCACCGACATAGCTTAAAGAATCGCTAGACTCAAGTAGCAGTGGGCAAAAAGGTTCTCGAGTGGCGTCCACGGACCGGAAGACGCGGTGTGGGTAGGCCTCCAACAAGATGGGGCGACGACCTAGTTAAGGTTGCGGGATCGCGTTGGATGCGGATGGCACGGGACCGATCAATTTGGCGGGCCATGGGGGAGGCCTATGTTCAGCAGTAAACGTCTTTCGGTTGAAATGATAATGATGATGATTTCTATGAAAAATAGAGTTAAATTTTGCCAATACGCTATTTTCGGATTTTTTAAACCTAGGTTAGCAATTAATTGGAGTTATATCGTATGAGAATGGAATGTGCAAGTCCGTGTAAAGGTTCCATTCTTAGTAAACAAAAAAAATGCAGTTCTATGTAACTCAAGTACGTTCAACAGTTAAATCTAGTTCAGTGGGAACTAGATGTCATCATAATTATATTATATTGTTGATAATGGACAGTTATCGTAAAGTGGCAGGTTCAAGATTTTGCTATTCTATAAATAAATATCTCGAACAAACCATTGTCATTGAGTATTTTTTTGTTCTCCTGATTTATTTTTTAATTGTATGAGATATTCGCGATTTTGACTATTTTATTTTCCCTATCCTCATTCTTAACTAAACTAATATTATACTTAATCTATCTGTTGCCCGCGACTCCGTCTGCGAAGAATAGGGGTATAAAAATAGCTTACGACCTATTCTCAGACCTACCGAAAAAAAGTTTCAAAAAATCGGTCAAGCCGTTTCGGAGGAGTTCGATAAGTTTGATAACAAACACTGTGACACGAGATTTTTATATATTAGAAGATTAGATTAGAAGAAGATAAAAGAGAAAAGGTTTGATTCCCTTTTTCTCGTTTATAATATTAACTAGCTGATGCCCGCGGCCCCCGTTGTGTGGCGCCATCTGTCGAAAATTGGTCGTACCAACTGAGAAACCTTCTTTGGCTCATGCAAAACAACTTTGCTAAAGATCATCACATTGTCATGATGGCAAGGCTCGCCAAACAGATCAATGGAGGACAGATGGATGGTCGGTCGGTTGGAGCTATAATTATTTCATAATTCTATGTCAACAGGAAGTAACAAGCAACCTTAGGTTTTGATTTCCACGGTTTTTGTATGAAATTAATCGCTATTTAGAAAGATCTGTCATGGATCTTGACTTGACTCTGACGGACAGACGGACGGAAAGTGTATCGACATAAATAGGGTACAGACAGAACCCTAAAAAAGACGAGTTCCTTTAAAATAAATACTAAAGCACTAACATGTGAACGATGTTTTAGAGTTTTAGCCTGGTTTGAAAAAAGATCCGGGACTGATGTAGGTAGCGTTTAGTGGTCTCTTGTGGTTTGAGCGGCATTTTTTGCTGATTTGGCAAAAAGGTGGCAACACTTTATAACTACGTGTCGTTGTAGCACTTGAAACAAAAGTCCTCAAACACTTTCCCTTTCCTAAATAAATACCAATCAGCATAAAAACTTTGTCAAAAGAACCATTAGGTACATCGTTAACTAACCGTCGAAGAATAGCGCGACGCGCGGAACATCGCTTTCGGAATACAGAATTGCCTATCCCATAATCTATGCCCTAGCATGGTGTTATTCTTCAATTTCGCTAAAGCATTCTGTTGGAGTTGGTCGCAAACGCGGCGGTCTCCGCCGTCGTGCTAGGCTGTCAGAACGTATTTGAATTCCGGGGAAACTCGAGGTTCAAGGTTGGTGGGAGGAATGCCCAGTACTCGCTGTTGCTAGGCGGGAAATTTATAGGTACCTACGCAAGTAACGCGACGATCGCGAAGCGTCGTCGATAAAATTTGAATGTCAATATTATAGTCACGCACGCATCCTTCTTAGAACTAAATAAAATTACGAGTTTTAACGGACCTTCAGTCGTTTGATATAGGTAAGGTTCCAATTTATTTAAGTAATCAATCATTAATCTTAATTTTACTTGGAGGATGAAACCAAACACGTTTAAACCTGAAAAATTATTAAATTCTAATACTTCTAAAGAATAGGCTATCAAAGATAGAAAAAATAAATCATAAGAAGTTTGGCGATATAAGATTGTAATTTGTCAATGTAACACGTAACGCCATCTCTCTAAAGTAGCTGTAACTAAATTTTGTCCACTACTCAACAAAAGATGTCGCTATGCGTGACTTCTAGCGAAACTGACAGGACACTTACCAGCGCCACCTAGTAGTGGATAGCAGAACCAAGCAACCCACTTGCTCAGCAACGACGACAACGCCATCTAGCGACGAACACTGCATCCAATGCGCACATTTTTAAAACACATTTTATTTTTTCAAACAACTGTCCACATCCACAATATACTTTTTCATTTTGCATATTCCTTTCATGTTACATTGGTGATGTTGGTACACTGTTGCACTGAATATTTGACACAAGATTTCACTGCACATGCGGTGTTGCATCATTTGTGCATATATCTGAAACAAAATAATATGATTTTTTTAGATTAGTACTTTGGAGATTTTTTTCAGTAAAAAGAATCTTCATAATTTATTTACTTGGGGCAGCAACTTTCTATGATCTTTGTAACTATAGGTAGATCTGAGAATACACTTTTAAAAAAAAATGTTAGCACATGTGCACTTTGTTTGTGATGTCTATCCTTGTACAAATTTTAAGATAATTAAACTACTGGCCACTTCTTCATGTTACTAATTGTTTCATTATCAATATATTACATATTAAAATTTAGGAGATAGCTATGTTTGGTTTGGTCCTCCTTGGAGAGAACTAACTGCCACATGTCAGTCAATATTCTACTACCCATATACCCAATGACCTTGAAAAATACATGTAAAACTATGCCCTGTAAAGTTGTATTATAAGTAAATATTTTAGTTTTTTAATTTCTTGCCTTACTCTGTTATTTCAATATTTGAAAAACCAATTTGAATTAAAATTTTCAGTATTTGAAATACTACTGTAAATATGAACAAATACGGAACCCTAAAAAAGGACTATTTTTCTATAACTTTTAAGCTAATTAAATACTAATGTTGCATCTCATTTCATTTTCAACTTTTTACAACCTAAAATTTGCCATTTTATTTGTGAGCACTTTACAATCATTTTACTTGCTAATCAAGTATTTACGACAGTACTAAAATACCTTTCTTTATGAGTCTGTAAGTTAAAAATATTAATTATTATTATTTGAGGTTCCTACTAGAACATTCACAGTATGGCCTGCATAGTGCATGTGCTTATTTGATAACCTATTTACCAATAATGGTTTTACTTAAGTCAGTTGAATGATCTCAGAAAAGTGCAATGAATCAACCTAGTAACGTAATAAAATGACCTTTCATAAGTGCCCTTTAAACTTGACAAATTACATTATTTATTTAAAAAATTGCATTTATCTTTAATTTTTAAATATACATACCACAGACACTTCATCCATTATAGCTCTAATCCATGAGTGAGAATCCATCGTGAAAACACTTCGTAATTAATAACCAAAATAAAAAAAATACCTCAACCTATCACACGGTTTAACGAAGTTTTTACACCGGAAAATATTAAATTGTACCTGATAAACAAAAGAGACACAACTACACATAAGATTATTAATTTAAAACCACTTTTCAGATCGACCTGTGTCTGAAAATCTCGACTATTTGCCTGAAAAGTGGTAGCACGTGCACTCAGAATGCACATGCACTAAGTCAATTCTAGTTCCGGAAAACAGAATCACGTCGCACTGTTATTTACGAGATAGCGAGAACACGGTTACTACTATCGATAATGTATAATTTTACATGTGAAAAATATAACCAATTCGAATTACAGCGGCTGAAAAAACTACACAAAGAAAACATATGATCGATCGAACAAAATTGAGTGAGGTGCACTGCACATGTATGCTCTATGGTACCTACTGTCATCTGTCAAATGTCACTGCTACTCACCACAGGTAATAAAAAGTGTTACTTTATACACCCAAACCCCAAACATTTAAGATCACACCAAACCGAAGCGGGCTCTGACGTAGCGTGCCCAGCGCGCTGTATAACACTGAATCATATACGCCAAGGCCCATACTACACGGGCGGTTCTCCCGTCGCGGGAAACCGCTTCTGAACCGCCACTACACACAATTTTATATGTAAGTTGTATGGTGCAAACTACACTGCGCAGCTCCGTCGAGCGGTTTCCCGCGGCGGAAAACCGCCTGTGTAGTATGGGCCCAAAGAGTATTGTAATATTATATGAACAAGAGTGGCAACTCTATGGTCAAATATGCATGTATGGAAGGTGCTGCTGCCCTACGCCCTGGTGAAGAACTAATGTGACGTATCTATAGATGTATACCTATCTATATGTATATGTTGGTAGTAATGTACAGCTATAATTACGCGTAATTTTAATTGATAGGCTAATTGGCACTATTCGTATTTTAGCCGTCTAATTCAAATCAGCATATACGAAGTATAAGCGGCTAAACCCGATTTGCACTATACGGCTAAAATACGAATATTGGCAAGTGGCCTATCAATTAAAGTCCTTGACCGTACAATTTGGTACGCCATGGCCATGGCCGATGAATGACAACTGACAAGTTTGACAAGTCAACCAAGGTGGCCACTAATTTAGTTCTTCACCAAACAACCAGAGATCGCTGTAGTCGCATGAAAAGTGTGATATATGTAAGTGTGCCCCCCCTGTATGGGCCTTAGCGTATATGATTCAGTGTTATTTAGAGCCCACGCACGCCCCGCGCTCCGTTTTGAGGTGGCCTTTAAAATTACCTTAAGGAGATTAAACATGCGCAATTTATTTTTTCAACATTATAAAAAATGTCACTGTCATCTCCATCTGATAAATTTTAAATTCGGAGCACGTAGTGGTTATATTCTCTTTGTTCGGAGCGTCCGGTCTATTGGAAGTGGGTAAAAATCTACTTTGAATATTTGCTTATTGAAGATGACTTACCGTGGATGTTGAACAGTCGGTAACTTGTTTTATTTATTAACTGCTAAGTTTTAAAAATGTGTTGTCATGTTGCTTTCACGAGAGCCTGAAAAAAATTACAAAAATATTATATCTGATAATTAGTTCAATGCTTGTAAATGTAAAAAACTTGTCATTCTTATTTTTTCACTAAGTCAAACCGATATTTTTTTTTAAAAAGTATGTATGTTTGTACTAACAAACGTTGAGACATATGTATGTACAAAGGTAAACTTATCTCTTTGATGGATCTCTACCAGTCAACCTTTGAGTGAATGAGAGCAGCATTTAGTTAGGGAGCGACAAAAAGTAAGTTTAAAATATTTTGACGTAAAATAATTAAATATGACAACAATTTCAATTTCCTGTAAAATTTAAATTCTATTTTCATCCGCTTTCTGTTATTTTACGTCGTACTATATAGTTCATTACTTTTCTTACCGGCTCGTCTTCTACCCATAAGCTTTCGAACTCCTTCTCGAATTTGCTAACGATGTTTGGTTGCGATGTCACGATGACACTGTCATGGTTGGATATCATGGCATGGGTGGACCAGTTCAGGGACCCTGACATCACAAACCCTTTTGCTGCCTTGACTTTAAACTTCTTGTCATTGAAGCCTTTAAACGATCCATGCACATTAAGATTTTCCGCATGAGTTTTTATAATGATCTTCCTTTTGATGGCTCTTGGCCCGTCAACAATACAAAATTTGTGGTGCATTAGATTTGGATTTTTGTTGGTCTGCACTTGAATGAAACCTGAAATACAAATTGCCATCACAAATTACATTAATTACGTGATTACAGGCAGTAATAGCGTTATAATTCGCTAATCAGGACCCGCGTACTGACTGGCGAGCAGCCTCGGCGAGGCAGCCTCGGGTTCGGGTAGTAAATAGAAGTACATTTGCCGCGCGCGGAAAGGCCGAGCCAGTTTTGCTCAAGATCGCTATAGAAACCTGAATGTTTTTGAATAAAACTGTTATATATAATGTTATATTAATTTAACGCTGACACGCGACGAACAAGCGAGGCAAACACAACCGTCTTGAGTGAGCGAGGCAAACGTACCGAAGCGCCTTTGAGCATGGACAAAAACCGAAAACGCTCAGCTCGGGCCGAGGCACCCTCGCCCGAGGCCGAACATGTGTTTGCCTCGGGCGAGGCACGTCGTGACTGCCCGAGCATTTGCTTCGCGAGGCTGCCTCGCCGAGGCTGCTCGTTCAGTCAGTACGCGGCTATTGCTTAAAACAAACTTACTGTATTCCTTTAGTTTTTTTATTTGTGAAGACGACTTGTTCGCCATGTCACTATCGACAAGTATCCGCACAAGCACGTGCTTCTGTCCTAGCCGAATGATAGCCTCAGCAATCTGGCTGCTTGTGATTAAATACATACAGACGTCCAGTGTTTCTCGTGAAGACTTTATATACTTGATGAGCTTATAACAATTCTGTTCTCTACTCTCGCACGTACCAATGTCATTGTTTGGCGCTGCTTTCATAGCGTGGCGGACCATATCATCCGAAAATAAGATGACATCGTTTATTTCACGATTCTTGGTCGCAACATCCTCATGGACATCTTCTTGAGCACATTTTTTAGAGTTGAAGAAGTACTTGTACACTTTTCTCGCTACTTGAGATGCTACTAGCGCTGTTGCTGTGGATGCCAAAATAATCTTAGCGCTTTTCCAGTCCATTGTGCTTGAGTTGTTTCATTCACGTTTTAATTAAATGCCACAAATAAAAAAGATGTTGGTTAAAGTAATCAGTAGTCCACCATGTTGTTCACGCATTGAGGTACCATTTAAAGGGACTTGTTACATGGAGTTTTTTTGACTACCCTCTTTTTTTACGAATATTTCGAGGGTATGTAAAGCTAGAGAGGCTGTTGCTTGTATATAAATTATGGAGAATAAAGGTTAGGGGTTTAAAATAAGCTTTTTAAGTAACAAATAACGGAAAAGCTTATTTTTATATCGTATAATTTGATTGAAACTTTTATGTGTATTCAGCATAGCCAACTTAATAAATTACACCAACGATACCATAGACAAATAATATGAATACAATAGTTGAAATTTTGACCATTTTGACGTTTAGTCAAATTTGCGGTTGCAAGTTGCAAGACCTGTAAATTTGCATTTGTTGCATTGCGCATTGTGCGTAAAAAAGTAAAAACAAAAACAATAGCGAAATTTAGTGATTTACTATAAAACAAATCCTGATCATCTAATTGATTATGATATTCCTGTAGTTATAGTATTGATGAAATTCATGTTCAGTGAGTGTAATTGATTCTAAAATTAGATGGGGTCGTTTAATGGCTAAACAATGCCGAAGGTACCATATAAGTCGGAACCGTCTACACGGGATGATGAGGACTACGAAATAGTGTCATTCGAAGACTTTTGCGACAAATCTCCAGGTTCGAAGACCGATTTACTAACATTAAACGACAACATCAACTATCGCTTGTGCTATGAAGGGGAAAAACCTACTAAATTCGTAGAAGACGACGGCGCAACGTCAAGCAGAGACGTAGAACAGTCGGAGACATCTTTAAATGGCTCTAAGAATGTTACCTTCAAGCGGCGGCTATCGAATTTCGCTCCATTCGGAAAGTTCAGCGCAAAGACCTCTCGGACTTCGCCGTTCAGCGGAGTTATTCCAAAGCCGAGGACTGAAGGAGAATCCACTAGAGAGCATCGGTAAGAGTAAATTACTGCCACCTCTTGCACAGTTTCAGTGAGGACAGTATAAGATGTAGCCAGCCCCGGATCTGCAATCTAGAAACTTGATGTATCACCTTGACAATGAGCCAACCGGGCTTCCGTATGCTTTTAAATTTTTCTTTGAAGCTTTTCAATCATAGACTACCAGATGGCCTAGTGGTTAGAGAACCTGACTACGAAGCTTGAGGTCCCGGGTTCGATTCCCGTGTCGGGGCAGATATTTGTATGAAAAATACTAATGTTTGTTCACGGGTCTTGGGTGTTTAATATGTATTTAAGTATGTATCTATCTACACCGTGAAATATTAGTGGTTGTTTTCCCGAAACGAGGTGATTTAGTATCGATTGTACAATCGATTTATAATTACTATTTTGACTAGAGTCAAAAATCCAATTGTGAAAAACGAAAGTCGAAAATGACCGCAAACCAATAGTAACGCTTCGTTGGTACAAGTAGCGTACGATCATACGATAGGTTAGGTACCAACGAAGCGTTACTATTGGTTTGCGGTCATTTTCAACTTTCTTTTTTCACAATTGGATTTTTGACTCTATTCAAAATAGTAATTATAAATCGATTGTACAATCGAAACCAAATCACCTCGTTTCGGGAAAACAACCACTAAAATTTCACGGTGTATAAGTATGTTTATCCGTTGCCTAGTACCCATAACACAAGCTTTCCTAGCTTACTTTGGGACTAGGTCAATTGGTGTGAATTGTCCCGTGATATTTATTTATTTATTATTTATTTATATATGTTATATTATTATTTTAGCTCCCCCTGAAACTACTGCCCGGGACTGGTGCCCTGATTGGCCCAACTCTAGATATCTGGCTGGACTTTATAAGCTTACATTACGGTTTCATAAGTACAGTTGGGGTAAAAAAAGGTTTGTCAGTCCTGTCAA
This sequence comes from Archips crataeganus, assembly GCA_947859365.1. Classification (NCBI taxonomy): domain Eukaryota; kingdom Metazoa; phylum Arthropoda; class Insecta; order Lepidoptera; family Tortricidae; genus Archips; species Archips crataeganus. The sequence continues at coordinate 18,070,794 of OX402058.1, forward strand.
TATTTTATTTCAAACTAAACTGATTGGGCCATTATTTTATTTTAGGGCCAGTATTTTTTGTAATGTGCTCTTCAAATATTTTTTTTACAAAAACGGTAGTGCTCGGTTTTATTATTACACATTTAAATAGGTACATAATTAAGCTTACATTTAAAATTTTCACTACGTATAAAAAGTAATCATTATTATCTATAAAGTAGGTAACGCAGTGGACATGCATGTCCCCGCAATTTGTATGGAAATTGGTGTATTCTCCGCTGAGTTACCAATTTTTTCCACAGAATTTCTTTAAATTTAAAGTTTTTATGCTTTAACCCTTTACCGACGGGTGTCAACTATAGTTGACAGTATGTTTAGTATAAAATAGACTTTCTGTCACTGTCATTAGGTAGAGAATTCATATTTATTCAGATTGTGCCCGTAGGTAAAGGGTTAAAAGATTAAATTTAGTTATTTTAGTTTTTATATAAGTTATTTACACTTGAAAAAATCACCAGGTATGCCTTATATTTCACAAAAAAATTAATGGCCCTAAAATAAAATAATGGCCCGATTATCGCATTGACATTTCCCATTTTTCAAAAGATACTAAGAGTATGATAAAGGAATCAATTTAATAACTGACGAAGGTTTTTGTACTATGACTGTACATAATAATTAATATTTTTAAAAGAGTTTTTGAGCTATTGCATAGCTTTTATCGCGGGCTTTGAGCGCGGCGACCGAATCAAGAAATTCCGTAACGAAAAACCTGACACGCCCCACTCCACCCGGCACAGCGGTGGTTATTGTTAAAAAGTATCTATTAACAAATATTAACTAATTATAATAAGTTAATGTAGTGTTAATGAAAGTAAGTTGTTAGTATATAATCTTAAAATTTAAAAGATTGTTCTAATAATATTAATAATTAATTTTGTATTTCTTATGAAAGTAATAAATAGTTTAAATTTAAAATTTAATTTCATTTAATTTATTTAGCTGTTTGTGAGAAAGTATATAGGTGTATGTATAGGTATCTATCATCTACGTACAAGAGTGAATAGCTGTATGCTTAAAATTTATGTATAAAGTGTTTTAAATATGAATAAACAAGAATAGAGAATACTTGAATTAATATCAAAGAAAAAAAATACTGCATAAATAAAATAAATAAATAATTATAATTGCATAAGTTGATAAAAAATGCTATGCAATAGCTTTATTTTGTATGTCTTGAAGATACCAATTTTTAATGTCTTTGTACTGCTTTTGGTGATCAACAAAGAATATTTGTATTGTATTGTATGTCTTTGTTTGGGTTTTGACTTTACCACAGCTATATGTAATATTTTTTCAATTAAAAAACCTGTCAAGAATGTTTACATAATTTCGCTGCTTATGTAAAATAATGCTCTAATCCAAAATACTATGGTGTGCAACTTAAAACTTTAATTATTTCAAATAAAGCATATAATTACACAGTTCTGTTAAAGGGTTGCCTGGAAGAGATCGCTCTTAAGCGCCTATTGCTTACCTTGTAACTTTCTCTCTGTGTACCTGTTTTCTGTATTGCTTACTATTTCTGGTGTACAATAAAGAGTCATTGTATTGTATTGTATTGTACACAGCGTATCGTTTCGAACTAGGCCGTTCTTTTAGATAAGCAGCGTTTTATTGAATCATTTGGTACTTTGCGGAGGTCCATATTAATAAACTCAAACAATTACTTTGCTCACCCGCAACATTAAGACCTTTTGAGGTTTTAAGGTTGCGGTTGAGTATAGTTATTGTAACAGTTCATTAAGATTGTTTACCCTTTTTCTAATGCTAAAAAATAACAAAGTATAGGTTGACAATTACAGGTAAGTTGTAATTGCTCTAAGCACCATTATATGAAGATTATTCTCCTTTTTGATATAACAGGTATTGCCAAGTTGAACAATGTTACACTTTTTTGGTTTTGGCATGTACAGTCAAGTGTAAAAATATGGGTGCACACAACTTGCTCATAAATATGTCCCATAGCTCTTATGTCGTCGAATTAAGGTCTAGGTATATAATGATGGGAGGATTAAATCAATACTTATTTTTGCACTTGACCATACATTAGCTAGATCTACGGTTCCCAAACTTTCTTTTAAAACATTTTTATTTAGCATAGTTAGGGGCTGTTTCACCACCCATTGATTAATTTTAACTGACGGATAAATGTGATGCCGTCTCCATCTATTTGAACAAAACAAACAGAGACGGCATCACATTTATGCATCAAATATTTTTTATCAATGGATGGTGAAACAGGGGTTAAATCCGTGGGTAGACGTAAAGTAAATAAATTTAAAAGACAAAGTTCGATAGCAGCGCACATACTTGGGGTTAGCCTCCTTTATTACTCAGACATTTTGAGTTGTTTATTCAAAGACACAGGTTTTCTGGGTATATTATCTATCTATCTTCTATCTATCTTCTACGATCTTTCATCATCGATAGACTATAGTGACTATTGGTAGTGATGATTTTGTACTATCAATTGTACAAAACTATCGATTCTAACGATTGTATTGATTGTTTTCTGTCAGTCATTATTGCCTAATTTTGCAATACTATCTATAATATTTAGACGACCAGATGGCCTAGTGGTTAGAGAACCTGACTATTCGATTCCCGTGTCGGGGCAGATGTTTGTATGAAAAATACGAATATTTGTTCTCGGGTCTTGGGTGTTTAATATGTATTTAAGTATGTATCTATCTACATAAGTATGTTTATCCGTTGCCTTGTACCCATATCACAAGCTATGCTTAGCTTACTTTGGGACTAGGTCAATTGGTGTGAATTGTCCCGTGATATTTATTTATTTATTTTTTATTTACTTTAAATGATGATGATGATGAGCAGAAGCGTGCCGTGTCAGACATCGACAGACACCGTCGTCAAGACCAAAAGTCGTCTGCACGGTTGCGATGCCCATTCACACTGACCGGAAGATAGCGTACAGACATGAACCGCGCATACTGGCCGGGCACTCACTATCGATACTATCAATGATACTATCGATAGTCAACACTAGTTGGGGCCAGTTCGAGCGCGATTGCCATCTGCTTGAGACGCCCGTCTGTTTTTTTTGAGTGCAATAATGGAGCAACAAAAAAAAAGTTATTATAACCGTCCAGGTTGTTTAAATTCAACCGCAAACGGTGAATGGTTGTATTTTAAACTACTAGTGGTTTCAGAGAGGTAAGTAGGTATCTGCTTGTATTTCGATGGTTCATTTTAACGTAACATAGAATAGTTAGGTAGGTAGTTAAGCACCCCGCCCCGACTCCCAAAGTAGTAATAGTTCCTATTTTGAATCAGTATAAACGAAGTACCTAACTACATTTTTGTAGGGTAAATTCACGCCACTAATACTAATATTACGTAAGTTGAAAATATGTTTTTTTGTTGGTATCAGATATTGTGTTGTTTTTAGTGTCATTAGATAGGTTTAGGTCTAAAACCTATAGGGCAATGGAAATTGCGTAACTAGGATAATCCGTTTAGAAGTTATTAGGGATTTTCGATAGTGAAAATTGACAAACGCTAAATTTTGTGGGTAGGTATGTTTTTGTTTCGTAAACTGCTTGTATTGTACCGAATAGTGGTAGATTTTGAATTGTAGGATGTGTTTTTTGCTATTACAGGCTATAGGTACTGCGGGTTTGGAGTAGCCCCCTCTCCACTTTAATATTAATTCGTCTGGCCGGTTACATATACGTAGTACATATTGAAGTTTACGGTATTTTTTTAACAATGACATTAAAATAAAAATATTTTACTTATTATGATTTTATATTTCCATTCTTCCCGTTTAATTATCAACAATTTTTTTTTAAATTGAGACAGACACACACACACAAACACTTACTTTATGCATGTATAAACATAAATAAATTTATAGATTATAAATGTATAGGTAGCTATAATTACGTAAGTATATAATACCCATAAGTTAGTTCGTTCGTTGTCGCTTCTAGTCACCCTAACTCGGTGAGTTACCTGCACTTTACAAAGATAAAGCTAGTGACAAATAAGCGACCATTAAGACCCTATTTTTGAAGCACTAAGTCATAGTACAATGTTTAACGAGTTTGTCACTGGCAAACCGAAATCACCGCATTAATCATCTTGTTTGCGTTGAAGTGTATCGGCAGATACTTGTTACTTGTGTTAAATTACCCTCTTTGTTTTTGTTGTTTCTTTTGCTCATTCCATAAAATGTATTAAATAGCTTTAAGTTCTCATGTAAGTGAATTGTAAAATTCTTAATGGGAATAAAGAATCTTAAACCTTAAATCAAACAACTAGATACGAGTGCCACTACCACGATAGTTTTATGTGCATATGCCATAATTGAAAACCCTAGAGCGACTGTCGAGCGGTGGGTAACGCCGCGGATTTTGACCAAATGTGACATAGAAGGTGCCTGAGATGTCATTTTTTCCTTTTTTATTTTTTGACGGTGGAAGCATTCTACATACACTTTCACTCCGCTGAACGATATACCTAGTTAAGATGTTTAGTTTTAGTTTCTTAACTAAGGGATCCCATATACATCCCTCCCTGTATTTTTTTTTACATAATCTCTCTTTAATTTCATATTCTTTTCTGATAAGATTCTTGCGGTGCATTCTTCTTGGTAATGATGGTCCTTCCTAAAGCGCCGGTAGTTTTAAGAAAAGTGTAAAAGAGCCCTTTGCGGCCCTCCAGCAGAATAAACGTTTTGATTTTTAACATTTTAATGGTGAAAGTAGTTTCTAAATCGGTCTAGTAGTTTTTCAGTTTATTCGTTACACACATGCAAAAATACGAATGTTTCCTCTTTGTAATATCAGTGTAGATGCAGACAAAGAGTTTTACATTTATCAATGTTGAATTTGTGCCTGTTCCAGGTACCAGAGGTTCTCGGGTCACAGCGGGATGTGGCAACGGGCCTGGGCGGCGCTGCCGAGCTACGGATCAGGGCTGTTACTGTTGGTAGCCGCATGCGCACTCTGCGCCGGCGCCTGGTGGGCCGTGGGGGGCGCTGTAGGCGGCGAGTGGGGGGAAGAACACTACAGGTACAGCTTCTATATCTATCTACAGCCATTGTCCGTCCACTGCTGGACGTAGGTGTTCATATTGATAGATAGATAGATAGATAGATAAAGACGTTTATTTGGTACTGCAAGCGCACACAATCAAAATTAACAAAAATACAGATATCAGTATAAACTTAAAAGTAAAACATTTAATATTGTCTGTATGCGCTGCAGTAGTGCAAAAGGGCCGTGGCTCAGCGGTCAACATTGCTCATAGGAGCAAAACACTGATATTCTGCCACAGCCCAGAGGATCGAGAACAAAATATTACTTACTAATTAAAATAAATACAACAAAAGATTAAACAACAAAACAAAACAGTGCTAAGCATCATTACTACCTACAATAATTATTTATTTAGGCACAAGTAACAAAAACACAAAACAAGCCATTCCACCCGAGACGTCTCTATAGCTACCCGAGCCGGTACGGCGAGGGTAGACAGAGACGTCGAGGGAAAAATGGGTCCAAGTGCTCAACACTCTGCTCTTCACTTCGATTGCAAGGAAATTAAACAGCAACCTTGAAAACCATTTTATATCGCCATACAGTTCCTTGGCCCTACCCTACGTTTTAAAATCACACTCGAAATCAAGTACCGGACAACCGCTTTGCTTCTGTAAGAGAATTAATTTATACTGTGCTTTGAAGGATTTTTTTGATGTTAAACGCCTTATCGGTGGGGGTATATTGTTCCAGCACTTGGTTGCAAGATAACGAAAACTACCGGTAAAAGCTACAGTTCTGTGTGGGTGACATTCCAACAGACAATGTCGGGTGGATCTAGTTCCATATCTCCTATGAAAAGGGGAAACATCTGTCTTAGTGAAAAGATAATTAGGTTTCCCAAAATTCATGACCTCAAACAGAAGTCTCGCAAGATGTAAGTGTCTTCGCGAGGACATGTTCAGCATAGACGCTTTGTTTAGATATGGCGTTATATGACTTCTTGGTGATACATCAAAACAGAACCGACAGCAAGCATTTTGGACCCGCTGAACTAGACGACGAGTTCTCGACTGCTACCTCGGTCCGTATACCAAATCCCCATAATTTAACCTAGAAAGAATCAATGACTCACATAGTGTAACACGCATTTTTTCACAAATAATTTAATTTTTTTTTTTCACATATTGCGACAAAACTCGCGATCCTGGGCCTCCCTCATCCATCCGCTGCCAGCTGTCCTAAGGACATCAGTCCAACGTCTCCAGGGCGACCGCTTACGCTTTCCTAATCCTAGTCTCACTTTAGACGACCAGATGGCCTAGTGGTTAGAGAACCTGACTATGAAGCTTGAGGTCCCGGGTTCGATTCCCGTGTCGGGGCAGATATTTGTATGAAAAATACGAATGTTTGTTCTCGGGTCTTGGGTGTTTAATATGTACTTAAGTATGTATCTATCTATATAAATATGTTTATCCGTTGCCTAGTACCCATAACACAAGCTTTGCCTAGCTTACTTTGGGACTAGGTCAATTGGTGTGAATTGTCCCGTGATATTTATATTTATTTATTATTTATTTATTTATTTATTAGTCTCTACTCTAGGACACGGCTGCTCCAACGATTGTCGGTTCTCCGGCAAACTTTAGCGTGCTAACCTTCGGGCTATATCAACGACTATTGGTCTTTTAATAAAAATGTTGCCAAAGTGTATGATGAACTAAGTAATTTTAAATAATAATTTACAGGAAACTTTGGGAGCGGGCGCATCCGGACAATGTGAAGAAACCACTCGCTCCTATCGCATATGAAAAGGTAAATATTTTGACAGTGTTATTAAGGTCTGGTTTCGATTAAAAAAATAATCGATGCAACATCAAACATACGTAGCTAAATCAAAATACCTACCAGTGGCTTGGAGTGAAATTGCCGTCAGACAACCTGGCGAGTTAAGGCAGCATGAATTCATGAATCATGGATGCAGTACCTTGTAGAGCATGCAAGCTTTACCATACCTGTCGGCTGTCATCATTGGCAATCTGGTGGGAATTGAGTTCTTACACCGCCATGCGGCTATGCCACTGCTTTATACATACATACATAGCAATAGCATCGTCAATAGGGATGTTGACACCATTAAAAAATAATTCGAAGACACGACTCCAGTAAAAAAACGCTTCATTTTAGCTCTGAAACCCAGATTAATTTTCCATTAACTGCAAAATTAGATTTTTTGTTGCTTTAAAACAAATAAATAGTTAGTTAATTGAGTATGCGAACAAGTGACGTCATATGTTGCTATTGCCATTCAAACTATGTGAGAAATGTGTTTTGACAGCTCATAAAAAGTACGTCAGTTGATTGGTGGTGTCAACATCCCTATTCAGCCGTAGGACTTCCACTGCTGGACATAAGCCTCCTCGTTGATATCCAATCATTACGGTCGGAACAGGCTTGCACCCTTCGTGAAACTGCGGTCTTTACAAGATCATCCGTCCATCTCTTTGGTGGAAGTCCCACGCTGCGCTTGCAAGACCGTGGTCTCCATTCGAGAACTGTTCGGCCCCAACGCCCATCCGTTCTGCGTGCTATATGGCCGGACCATTGCCATTTCTACGAGCTAATCCATTTGGCTATGTCGGTGAAACCCATACCCAACACCATCTACACATGGCGAAATTTTAAACCCGATACAAAATAATATATATATTATAAAAAATAAATTTGACGACCGCTTTAGCCTAGTTGGTAGTGACCCTGCCTACGAAGCAAGAGGTCCTGGGTTCGAATCCCGGTAAGGGCATTTATTTGTGTGATGAGCACGAATATTTGTTCCTGAGTTATGGATGTTTTCTATGTATTTAAGTATTTATTTATCTATATAAGTATGTTTATCGTCGTCTAGTACCCATAGTACAAGCTTTGCTTAGTTTGGGACCAAGGTCGATTTGTGTATGATTGTCCCCTAATGTTTATTTATTTATTATTTATTTTTAAATATATATGTGCTACGAATCTCCTCATTCGATCCCGTAGAGAAATCCCGTGCAAAGCCCTCTCCGTAGCTCGTTCATTAGGCCTATAGTTATAGTAAAGCACCTCGTCTCGGATCCATATGTCATCTCATCACTGGTTAAACCTTACGTCTTAAGGCATTAAGGTATTTAGTCATGGATCCTGCCTTTCTGCTCAGATATAACCAGGTAAAACAGGTAAACTCACTCGCCCATCATGTTTTCAGATCGCACCAGAATACCGCTACCACGACCACAACAACCTAAGCACAAAGAACAAACTGAACGTCACGGATCTCACCAAGAAGAAGCTGGTGATGTTCACCAAATACACTGAGAGGCCGCCGGAGGTGATGAGCGACATTTGCGGGCAAATGGAGGATAACATGAGGTTCGATTGCTTCCCCCACGATGGGGCCAATGAGAAGGATTGTGTGCACAGAGGTAGGTATTTTTAGTAGCATATGCAATGGAATTTTGGCTCTTATTTTTATTTAATTTTTAACCCCCGACGCCAAAAAGACGGGGTGCTATAAGTTTGACGTGTGTGTGAGTGTGTGTGTGCGTGCGTGCGTGCGTGCGTGCGTGCGTGCGTGCGTGCGTGCGTGCGTGCGTGCGCGTGCGCGCGTGTGTGTGTGTCTGTGGCATTGTAGCTCCCGAAAGGATGAACCGATTTTAATTTTGTTTCTCTTGTTTGAAAGGTGAATCAGTCAGGAGTGTTCTTAGTTATGTTTGATGAAAATCGGTCCAAGGTGGCCGCCACACAATGGTGGATTACATTTTTTTTCACAACTCTTCTTTTAAAATATATTTTCAAGCATATCGCGTTGGGAGTTTTTATCTTCTGGTGTCATAGCATGTCATTGGAGCGAAAACGTTTATAAACTCTTTACGTTTATACAGTCCGTCTTTACACACATATTATATTGTACAGTCGACTACAAAAAGATCGATACCGCCAAAGTTACAAAGATAGTATACACACCTTTATTGACTTAACATTAAGGTCGTGTATACATATTTTTGTAACTTTGGCCGTATCGATTTTTTTGTAGTCGACTGTACACACTAATTGCGACGTAAATAAAATAAAAGCGTGTAATAAGTATTTTGTTGCTTGCAACCACTGAATAGGCCACTATGGAGTGGCGCACGGCATCTACCTATTTTTAGCGGAAAACGTAACCGCGGAGTGAGTCGCGCCTGACTGTACATCCCTTCTGCAACCGAAACATTGGTCGTCTACAGGGTGTTGCTGGCGTTCAACGACCACCAAGGGCGCTCCGTACTGCTTCTACCCGCCGCAGTACGACACGTATCGCTTCGTGAACTCCACGGAGAACAAGCACGGGATAAACGTGTACTACGAGCAGATGCGCCCGACGGATTATCCCGGGGTGTTCCACGTGGCCAGGATGGACTTCAAGTATTTGTCTGATGATGTACTACAGATCAAGGTATGTCAATTTATACTCCATCCATCCATCCATAGCAGCCCTTAGTTCGTCCGTCTTCGGACATAGGCCTCCTCTCCATTTCTCCACGCCTGACGATCTACAGCCATATGCATCCATCCTCCACCCGCCTGTCGGCAGATGTCGTCCTTCCACCTCATTGGTGGTCTCCCTCTACTGCGAGTGTTTTCACGAGGTCTCCACTCGAGTGTTCGCCTCGCCCAACGATCGTGATTCATCCTGGCAATGTGCCCTGCCCATCTCCACTTATTCCTCTCGATCTCTTCCACCACGTCTCGAACTTTTGTGACTCGTCTGATCCACTCATTCCTTTTTCGATGCATCACAGTTATGTGATAATCCGAGATCGATTTGCATATGCTACCTAGGTCGTTGTTGCCTTGCCTAGCAACCGTTGTTTCCTACGAATACGTATACGTATGCTTGCGTTGACACTTTTATCGCATTTTTTGTCCAATTGGGGATGTCTATTTTTTTGCAATGTACAGTAAATCGAAAACCATTTCGAGATAAATGCTTTTTAACTCGTTTTCTGTAGTTATTTAATTTTAATATTATGTAATGAATTTATTACGTAACAAATAAGCGATGACCTTCATTTGACATTGGTGTAAATTGCGTGACCGGTCCAAGTCGTACGTCATCAACCAAAATAGTTTCAATAATTAATTTTGAAAAAAGTAGCGAACTAAATGACAAAATATTGAAATGAGTTTCTTAAAATTAACTTTTCTATGCAAAAAAAAAATATAAAACTACTGGTAATTTTTTTTGGACATTCCCAATTGTCTGATGTAGACTGTCCTATGATTTCCAGATTTACGACGGTCAAAACAAGCGCTTCGAGCCTCCATTCCCGGAGATACCGATGGTTCCCGGGCCTATATCCGACCTCAAATACCGCGTGGTGGTTGAGAGTGCCACCATAGGGTTCAAGGTCATAAGGAACTCCGATAATGTTACTCTGTAAGTATTTTTTTAAGATGATTCTGCCCTATCAAACGTTGAATTAATAATATCACGGCTACGCTTAAAACACTCATAACCGACGTTGAAAAAAAAAGTCAAATGCAAGTCGCACTCTTACTGTACTCGGTTCGGTACCTCCGTACAAAAAAGTTGCCTTTGCTTTGTCCGACTGTATTATTTTGACTTGCTCTTTGTCGGTCCCTTACTAAATGCTCCTTTCATCCACTCAAGGGTTGACTGGTAGAGATCCCTTAAAGGGATAAGTTCGCCTTTGTACATGCATTTCAACGGTTGTCAATAATGTATTTCTTTTTTTCCTTGTTTTTGTACAATAAAGAGTTTACATACATACATACATACATACATACAATGTTTTAAAAATAGTCGTAAAAAACACGTTTCTTGTATACGAGACGACGCCCTCTAATTTTTAACGTCATTTTATTTTTAGTATTTATTGGCGATGGTTCTTAGTCATGTTTCATGAAAATCGGTTCAGCCGTTTAAAAATTATCAGAAGAGATCTTAGACGCATAATGAGCATTTACGTACTTTATTTTCAAACATTATGTGTGACGCAATTGCGTTGGGGGTATTTAAATTTTTCGATTTATAGTTATCTCAACTTTATTCTCAGCTATTTTTCAGCAGATTTTTCATTTCACAGTATAAACACGCAAGACGTCGGCGGACTTATCTTGTCCGATAGATTCCTCCAGTTGTCGGCTATATTGCCATCTCACCAGATATACGGGCTGGGAGAGAGACAGTCGCGGTTTCTTCTGGACTCCAACTGGAAAACCTACACCATGTTCAACTATGACGCAGCTCCTACGGAGAATGTAAGTATTTTGCAAGCTTTTTTTAATTTTACTAACTTCAGTTTGTATATTATCCTTCTTAACGGAGAATGGTATTTTCGTGGCACTTTTGAACTGTCGTGGTGACTTCTCATTTATCGGCTACTAACTGTTGCCCGCGACTCCGTCTGAAAAGAATTATCCGATTTGCCGGAATAAAAACTATCCTATGTCCTTCCCAGGTTCTCAAAGTATCTTCGTACCAAACTTCATCTAAATCGGTTCAGCTGTTTAAGCGTAAAGAGGTAACAGGTAGAACAATGTTTACTCTGAATTTTATCGGAATTTATGTGCGAATTTACATTTGTAATTTACCATGAGCTTTACGGCGAAGGAAAACATCGTGAGGAAACCTGCACACAACTGAGAAGAAATTCAATGGTGTGTGTGAATTTCCCAATCCGCACTGGGCCTGCGTGGGAACTGTGGCCCAAGCCCTCTCATTCTGAGAGGAGGCCTGTGGCCTGCAGTGCGACGTATAAAACTGACCCGTGATTGACCACTATCTCACCCGATGAAAAGTGTAGATGAGGCCAAAGGATGATGATGATGATGAAGATGAACGTTTACTCGTGGTCAAAGATATGTTTACAGTAGTAATATCTTATCGCTGTCATTTAATCTTTAAGCTTTTATCTTCTGCGTCCATATAGATGACGCACATTGGCTTCAAAAAAAAAAATCCTTTATTTCAGGCCAGCTGACCCATAAAATTGTTAGTAGATACATAAACTTAAATTTACTAGACTATGTTAGTTTATACATGCATACATTATTTATTATTATTAAGTAGGTACATATTATTATTATTTAATTATTTTAACCGTCCAGTCACGATCCCCACCCAGTGTTTAGTGATAGGGCAGTCGAGACGTTCTGCAAACATCCTCAGAATGCCGTTGCTGCTGCCGCGCACTTCATCCATGAAATAATATTACGGTAACATTTTTATACCACAACTTACCAACTTTCAGGACAAATTTTAACAGTAGTAAACATAGTTTAGTTACGGAGATGGGTCTCTCCTCTCTGAATCGAACATATAAACCTCCTTTATTCCCTATCCCCTATCCCGTGTGAATTTCAACAATCCATCCTTATTCATTGTCTACACCATAAAGTCAATCTCTATCTATGCAAAATGTCAATCTTTATTTGAACAATTTTTATTTCAAATCAAAATATACAAATTAGAAAACTAGAACTAAATACATATATATAACTTAAACTAAAACAAAGCTTGGCAGAATAAAACAAAATTTTACAAAACTAAAAATTACAAATAAAAAATACCCTGGAGATCGCCCACTTGGGGCATCGTCCCCAGGACGGAGGCCGCGTTGCCCCTCTGCTCCGCCAAACTTAGGCGCTGGGCAAAGAAGGTACCAGCCCTATGGTCGCCTGAGACGCCGAAGAGCTTGACCGATACTTCTTTTACAAACTTTTTTTGTGTCGGACGACCATGGGCCCAAAGTTTCCATTGCAAGTGCCGCAAATATGTAGTTGTTCGAAAGAAATGCGTATTTGCGGCACTTAATAGTTTGGGCCTGCTCTGCGGCGGACCCAGGCTTCCGCAATCTTTATTTTACAATGTCTATATATGAGAATTCACGCGACCACGAAAGCGCAACAAAAACTTCGGTCCCAAGTTAGCATACGGGTTCTTCTTAGACATTTTTAAATGCGTATATTTCTATTGCACCACTGTAAATTCTTTTAGATTAACCTGTACGGCACGCACCCTTTCTACCTGAACCTGGAGCCCAGTGGGAACAGTCACGGGATGCTTCTACTCAACTCCTACGCTATGGGTAAATATTTGACTTACTTTTAGCACCATGAATAAATAAAAAACTAACTACTACATTCTGCATCGCACTATTGAAATTTCCCAATTCGGCTGGATAAATACAACTTACAACAGTCTTCGGTCCCCCCCAGGCATACCATCTGCTTGGAGAGAGATGATCTCTCTATTGTATACTTCATTTAATTTAGAATTGAAAACCACAACATCATTATATATATATTTTTTTAATGATTCGCCAGAGGGGCCAAAGACGCGAAGTCTTTGCTATTTTATACTTTAGGGTAGGAAGAGTGACTAGTGCTCGGGAAAAATCCCTTCGGACGAACTGGGAATGGAGGACCCAGACAGTGTCCGACTTGCACGGACTAAAAAACCCGGTCACAAGTCCCCTTCTCTATTGATTATTAATACAAAAAACGTGTGCTTTATATTTTGAGGAGGGGAGGGGTAGGGAGGGGACTTAATCTACCCACAGTGTCCTGCCTCAGCCATTTGCTGGAAGGCCGGGAGAGGAGCATGCATTCTCCCGCTGGGCACTGGGGGGTGCTTAGGTCGGTCTTTTATGTTTTTACCCGTTGGTTTATTCCTTGACCGACCCTCGCCCTCGACATCATTATATTGATTGTACAGTGGTCTGGGAGCCGCAAAATAAAATTGTTTTAATGTCACTTTATTTGCGTGTCGTCAATTGTTACTCCAGTACAAATTGTAAGGAGATTACAGTTCACGAGCCGCAATGTAATGTTGTTGTGGTTTATAATTCTAAATGAAATGGAGTATAGGTCTCCCCAAAAGTGTATTGGATGAACAATTGGGCGCTGACGAAGGGGGGGGGGGGGGGTTGAGTCGTCATACCCTGCACTCGCCTAGTGCGAAATATCCCCTTAAAATTGGTATAAAATAAGTTACAAGTATAGCAATAAACGTTTCGAAATTCATGTGGTATACTGATTCATTTGGTATAAATTCGAAAGGTATAAGAAATAATTTCTATATTTTGGCTTGTTTTACTATCACTATACTCAACATTTATATTATACAAACAATGTCAATAAATAAAAGTAATTTGCATTGGTAATTCAAATGACATGAATTAATCAAATTATTTATTTGTTTGGATAAATAGGTAGTTTAGACTTTTTAAATGTTCTTTCGGGAATGCTTTTGCTGGCACTGCTATTAATAATATAGCGTAATTTTGTGGATGTGTGTTTATTACGCTTTGACGCTACAACGGCTAGGCGGATTTGGATGAAATTTGGTGTGTAGATAACTGGATCTCGGAAATTATTTCCTTGGGAATTGCTAAAATCCCGGAATTTCAATGGAACTGCCAAAACTATTGGTTTACAGGAGCGAAGCCGCAAGTATAGGCTATTGTAATAAAAAAAAATATCTAAGTAAGGTTTCGGTCTGTAAAAATATATCGAAAGTGAACATATCCTTCCCGAGTCATCTCATTCTGAGAGGAGGTCTGTGCCCTGCAGTGGGGCTTATATATGACGATGATGAACATTTCGTTTTTACAAGCTTTTATTTAGCTCACCCTGTTTGTTTTATTCTTGGGTCAAATCTTAGAAGTCGAATTTGACCCACTTCCAGTGGCTGGATTCACCTGAAATTTGGTATACTTATGTAGGTTGGATGACAATGCAAGTACAGTCAGCTAAAAAGCTTGCTTTAAAAAACCATGGATAAGACTGATACTTAGCAATATCGTAAAATAGTTATTTGCTTAATTGGACAAGAAAACAAAAAAAAATCTATGAAATCATATCATCCAAATAAACAGGCTCCTCCAAAGTGATACATTGAAAACCGTTAGTTTTTCGGTAAATATTGGACTGATTGTTATGATACTTTGCAGTTTGGTTTTAAATATCTTGCCAAACCAGTAGTATTAGTATTTGTCCAGAGGCTAAGGTCACCCAGTATGATGATGATGATGATGATCAGACCGATTTCGGCCGTGGCGACCACTTCGACTCCTAGCTATTTATTTGGCGCTCATGCTCTCTAAGATGGCTTACATAGCCTATCTTAGCTGTGAACGTACGTCCGCATTGTCGGCACGTAAGCACACCGTCCACGTAATTATAATTAATGGCAGCAGGTGGCCGAGACTTACGCTCGTCGCGTTTAGCATCGAGGTCGGCTTTACGCTGCTCCTCAAACTCGCTAACTTGCCTTTGCACTGTCCTGCGCCATTCAATTCACCCAGTATAAAATAAACTACAATAACACACTCGTAAATGCATGCACATGCTCACACACACACACACACACACACACACACACACACACACACACACACACACACACACACACACACACACACACACACACACACACACTCACGCACACCCATACACACACACTCATACTTACGCGCGCACACACGTACACATCTCAATTTAGTTCATATCTGGTTTAGTATAATTTGTATAAATTTAAGTATTGGTACTATCAATTTCGTTAATTAATTTCTTTACAAAAATCGTTTATGATTGTACACTTAGATAATATAACTGGCACGATCGGTCGGGGTCGGGGATGTCTATGTGCTCTGCTCCTTGATAGTATGATTTAAATTAACTTCAAACAATAGATTGTAGCGACGGGGTGGCAGAGTGTGAACATGTCTCCGACTTTGATTTTGATTTTATTTCTTGTGAATAGAAGAGCGGGACCTCCTGATACAGGTATTTTATACCTACTGGGAGGACTCAAACACCATGTAATTTACTGATTTGTTTTTACCTAATAAACGATTATTATTATTATTATTATATGACGATGATGAACATTTCTTTGTATTTCCATCCAGACGTTATCCTCCAGCCGACGCCGGCGATAACGTACCGGACGACGGGCGGCGTGCTGAACTTCTTCGTGTTCGTCGGACCGACGCCGGCCGCCGTGGCCGCGCAGTACACGGCGCTGGTCGGCCGGCCGGCCATGCCGCCGTACTGGGCACTGGGGTTCCATCTCTGCAAGTAAGTCTCTCATGACGCCATAGTCTCATTTATTATGTAATCCTGCAATCGACGCGGGTCATAAAGTTTATTAAAGACTGATTAACATCTACAACTGCCGACTAGCATATTATATTTTAATCGCGGCTAGCGTTAAATTTGTGTCCGGTTTTGGCAACTGCAATGGCATTAAACTACGATTTTTAATTTCGTGCAATTCTGACATTTCTTAGTGTTACCAAGCAAAAAATATTTCCCGAAAATTTAAACGAGATAAAACAAAAACTAGGAAATACAGAGCACAAATTCCCTACTATACACATTAAAATTTGACATAATAAATAAATAAATAAAATAAATATCACGGGACAATCCACACCAATTGACCTAGTCCCAAAGTAAGCTAGGCAAAGCTTGTGTTATGGGTACTAGGCAACGGATAAACATACTTATATAGATAGATACATACGAAAGAATATCCTCGAAAAAAAATCACGTCTCTAGGATATTCCGAGGTTTCACGTGCGTTCATGGGATCCGGTATCGGAATAAAAAGTAGCCTATGAGTTATTTTCGACTTAAATACATATTATACACCCAAGACCCGAGAACAAACATTCGTATTTTTGATACAAATATCTGCCCCGACACGGGAATCGAACCCGGGACCTCAAGCTTCGTAGTCAGGTTCTCTAACCACTAGGCCATCTGGTCGTCTAAAAATCATTAATTAATACCTAGTTAGAATAATTTTTGACCTAACTATTTAGAGGTAATAAATTATTTAACCCTTTTATGAGTAAAAAATAAATTGTCTCTGGTATCATTGCGATGATTGACATATATCGCAAACTGTCGGACTTGAAATATAATTAATAGTAGGTAATTAAGTTTCAATCGTCGTTTCAATAGGTTTGAAATTTACAATTTAGGCTTCCGACTTGAATGTTCGAATGTACTCGCTCTCCTGTTTCCGTAGGTATTATTTTTGTCGTTTTCATTGATTGATATTGTTATTTCCTTGCTAAGTTTTTGTTTTTTGTAATGTGTTATGTTTTTTAAAGAGGACTAATATCATTATAAACTGTCTCACACGAACCATGAATACACGAATCTCTTAAAAACCTATGAAATAAACATAGACAAATAAATTAAAACTGATAACTTCTTATAGTAAAAGCGACGCCATGCGGCATTGGTGCAATGTTACGGTGACGTATTTAGTTTTAAACAAGTTTTTTTTCGTTTTCTCCTCCACTATATTTTATTATTAGTAATGTGCCTATTTTATTATATTTCTGAAATAATAAATAGATTTAAAATAAAAAAATGTTTGTTATCTCTGAAATCTGACAGAATTCCACGAAATTAAAAATCGTAGTTTGGTGTCCCACCTGCGCAAGTACGTGCCTCATGACGCTGTATTTTCATTTGGATGTAGTCCTTCAATCTACGCTGGCAGTAAAGGTTATTACAAACGGACTTCAATGGCGCTGCAATGGCAGTTACGTTGCAGTTGGAATGCAGTCCGTCTGTAATTTCCGTAACCTATCGCACAACGGGCGGCATGTTGAGCATTGGATTGTAGTGTTCGTGGCAGTAATCTATATAAATAGATACACGCTGTCTGAGGCACACCACAAAAGGTTGTTATTACACGAGAACAAAGGGCGAGAGTGGACGCGAGTCATTGCTGCGTGTGAGTGGACGGACAAGCCAGTGTATCCACCCCTTGATTTTCACGTGGGAAGGGATCCTACAAGGATTCCATCTACGCAAGTACTAGTGCTTCATGACGCCATATTCTCATTTCGATGTAGTCCTTCAAGCGACGCCGGCCATAAGAGTTTTTACACTTATTACAGACGGACTGCATAGAAACTGCAACTGCTGACTACCCATAGATTTCAATCGCGGCTAGCGTTCTAGTTATTTGCTTGCGGTTTTGACAACTGCAATGGCAGTCAGCAGTTGGCATTTACGTTGCAGTTTGAATGCAGTATGTCTGTAATTGCTATAATGTACTCGCCGGATTGTGCTGGATGCCGTTTGACCATCCGTACTGGGGTCCATCTATGCAAGTAAGTGCCTCATGGCGCTGTATTTTCATTTGCATGTAGTTTTTCAACCGACGTCAGCCATGAGGGTTATTACAGACGGACTGCAAAGCAACTGCTGACTGTCCTTACATTTGTAAAGTATCATATCTCATATCTATACAATTGTCCCCAGATTCGGCTATGGCAGCTTGAATGTCACTGAAGACGTGTGGCAGAAGAATAGAGACGCCGGAATACCATTTGTAAGTCCTTTTACAATCTATTCGTTAAAATTTTATTTTCACCTCACTAGCTCGGAAAGCCCTTTTTGTTTGTTTGACATCTATTGAGAAAATCGCTTTTTATCCACTTGTGAAGAAAGAGTTTTGACATTTGAAGGCAGCTTAAGTGATATTTGACAGCTAACAAAACGCAAAACGTTAAAAGTGCTGAATTTTGAACATCACAATTAATGAATTGCATCGAGTAAAAAACACTAAATACAGTCTTACAACTTCATTTTAATTCATAAATATTAGCATTCAACATTAACCTTCATTCTTGTTGTAAAACGGATAAAATGTTCTGACAGTCCAAGTAAGTCGATGTGCGAACAAAACGCATCCGAAATAATAAAAAAAAACTTAAGTCAATCAAAACTTTTCAATTAATTAAGCCGTCAACGTTAAATATTCGCATGTTTTTCTAGATATTTTGTTATTAAAAATGAGTGATTCGAGTGAAGAAGACGTATTAACACCTGTGGAATTACGGGAAACCGTGCAAAATGCGGAATTGAGCTTGCGGAATGTCGGTATTGGAGTAGTTCCATAAAGACTGGATATGCTTAGGCTATTTTGCATTATTTTTGATTTTGCCAATATTTCTATACTTCAAAATTAAAGTATTGACAAAGAGGTAAATAAATAATAATTCATAGTAGGTACAAACCCTTTTTCTTATTTTCCTCGCTGTAGTGAGGTGAAAAGTTTTGTGTTATACACGGGTGAAAAGTTATTTTACGTCTCGTGTGTCGAAACACTCGCTATCGAAAGGATTCTATTTTTGAACCACTCGCTTCGCTCGTGGTCAATCATAGAATCCTTTCGATGGCTCGTGTTTCAAATGAACACTCGCAGGTAAAATACAACTTTCCCCCCTTGTATAACAAATAACTATTTATACAATAAACTGACCTGCCATTTACCTTTAGCTCACTTGATGGAAAATGCAGATGAGGTTAATTTAAATCTAGCTATCTTTGTTCCATTTTTCTTGTACTTATTTGAGAATTTTGCTTATTACGTGTACATGTATTGTTTGTTACAGGATGTTCAGTGGAATGATTTAGATTACATGAACAATTCTAACGATTTCACTTACGACAAAGTGAACTACGCCGGCCTGCCGGAATTCGTTAAGAAAGTCCACGACGAGGGGATGCATTATATGGTGCTCATAGGTGAGTGAAATTATTATTTAATAGACACTAAATTCCCGCCGACATGATTAGCGACTCCGGTTTGCCTTTAAATATATAGCGAATAATGATTTGCCATCGGGTAAGCTCATAAACCATGACTACTGACAAAGTACAAAGTGTCGTTGAATTTGTTTGCCAACGAGGCTATAAAAAATGTGTTTTTTTTATTATGTTCTGTTTTGTGTTAGCTTTACCCAGTGTGTATTGTTATGAAGTCTAAATTTGTCGTATTTTGCGATTTATGTGCTCGCTTTTTTATTGTCAAGCAACCTTATTTTTCAGGAAAATAGTCCTTTTTGAAATCAGCCTTTGCCAAGAAGTTTTTAGTTCAATATTTTTTTATTTTATTTTAGACCCCGGAGTGAGCGCAGGCGAGAAGCCGGGCGATTACCCTCCGTTCGATCGCGGCGTGGAACTCGATATTTTCGTCAAGAACTCAACTAACCAACCTTTTATTGGGAAGGTATGATTATATACTTTTTTGTAGAGTTGTGAAGAGTGAAATTCTCTTAACGCTACCATAGACGATCTACATATTTTTTTATTTAGTAATGTCAAAGTCAAAAAAGTCAAAGTCAAATCTTTTTATTGTAGACTGTGGGTACATAATATACAGCAGTTGTTAAACTTATTAGAGACGTGCCGCCACAATCGGCCAGTTTTGGCATACAATATTTTAATAAAAAATATTTACATTATTTTAAATTGAAGCTCGCCGAGATATATTTATATTGCGAGTTATGGCAGTGCCTTAAGTACGTTAAATATATTGATTATTATCAATTAAATGTAATTATTCATAAGGTACAGTCGAGTTCACCAATATCTGTACAGTCAACCTTTCATAAATATCTATACATAGACCTTATTACGGTAACGTAAGGTCTATGTATAGATATTTATGAAAGGTTGGCTGTACAGATATTGGTGAACTCGACTGTAAGTAAGTAAATTCTGAAGTAAAACATAGCATATCAAAAGCAACGTGTGCTGGCTGGTTACAAACTCAGGTTTCTTTCAAGAACATAAATCTACCCGACTACCCGCTTTCTTACAAACAGTGCACTAGGGTAAATTTATTCGCAATCTTGTGGCATGATTGTAGCCACACGCATAACTAAAGGTATATACTTATAAATGAGCAGCATGACTGACTGACAACGCAGAGCTGTAAATTGGCAGACATTCATTGATAAAATAGAGTTGCGCTAAGAAGGGATTTTTCGAAATTCTCACGGAATAGGGTGCCAACTTTACTTTAGGTTTCCACAGGGGCAACCCTCTAGCTTATTAGTCTCAAAATCTATAGTTTTTTAATGCAGGAAGACGCAGTGTAGGTAGGCCTCCAACCAAGGTGGTGGGTATGCACTGGATGCGGATGGCGCAGGTTCGATCTGTTAGCATCGTGATGGCTAAACGGTCTAGGCCGCTGCCTGCAAAGCAGATGAACGGAGTTCGAATCTGGAAGGTTCGATCTGTTTGGCGAGCCTTGGGGGAGGCCTATGTTCAGCAGTGGACGTCTTTCGGCTGAAATGATGATGATAAATAAATAAATAAATAAATAAATATCACGGGACAACTCTCTCTCTCTCTCTCTCTCTCTCTCTCTCTCTCTCTCTCTCTCTCTCTCTCTTCTTCAGCCCATAGCCACCCAATGCTGAGTGTAGGCATCCTGCATTGCTCGGGACAACAATTCACACCAATTGACCTAGTCCCAAAGTAAGCTAGGCAAAGCTTGTGTTATGGGTACTAGGCAACGGATAAACATACTTATATAGATAGATACATACTTAAATACATATTAAACACCCAAGACCCAAGAACAAACATTCGTATTTTTCATACAAATATCTGCCCCGACACGGGAATCGAACCTGGGACCTCAAGCTTCATAGTCAGGGTCTCTAACCACTAGGCCATCTGGTCGTCTAAATTAATGATATTGAATTAATGATATTGGATGAATGCAAATTTTTGCTATTATTCCATGTATACGTAACTTTGTCAATCATCAAAACGACTATCAATCAACGTCAAATCTTAAGTAAACAATACTTTTGAATCCCAACTCTTTCGAAAAACGTTAGAAACGTCAAAACTAACGTTTATATTACAGACGTGGAACAAAGTGTCGACCGCATATCCAGACTTCACGCATCCCGGATCTACCGCCTACTGGTTGGAGATGATGACGGGTTTGCACGACTCTGTGCCTTACGACGGTGCTTGGATCGTAAGTGCCATCTTATTTCACGCTAAAATTTGGATGAAATTGGGCACCTGGATTAGCATTACGATACTTCATATTCCGGAAAATTGCGTAGTCATAAACAAATTCTTCGTAGACTAAGTCCCGGGGCAGCGGCTGTGCTCAATTTTACATGTGATTTATCAAAATGCGTACTTTTAGTTAAAAAACAGTATATTAATCTGTTCCTGATTAAGCTTGTTGTCGACAAGTTTACTCGCAGTAGGGTAGTTGATACCATTAAACAATAATTTCAAGACACAGCTCTAATAAATAAAAACGGCCAAGTGCGAGTGGGACTCGCGCACGAAGTTCCGTACCATTATCTATAAAAACGGCAAAAAAATCATGTCTGTTGTATAGGAGCTCCCTTAAATATATTTTATTCTGTTTTTTAGTATTTGTTGTTATAGCGGCAACAGAAATACATCATCTGTGAAGATTTCAACTGTCTAACTATCACGGTTCACGAGATACAGCCTGATGACAGACAGACAGACATACAGACGGACAGACAGACAGACAGACAGACAGACCCGAATACGGTCCCGTTTTACCCTTTTTGGGTACGGAACCCTAAAAACCCTTTCGTTTTAAGCCGGAAACGCGGACTAATTTTCAAAAAATTATGTAGCAGTCCAGTATTTACATAAAAATCTATGGATAATCGTGTTTTTAAGCCATAAAAATTACAACAATTAATTAGTGGTGTCAAATAATGTATTGTTTCTTACTGTACTGTACCTACTGTTTTTTAGCAAAAAAAGTTATATTTACCGAAAACACAAAAAGCTGCCATAATTTACGGACGCTTCTCTACTACCTCCGTTTTCACAGGACATGAACGAGCCGTCAAACACATTGTCGGGTCCCTTACACGGGTCCTGTGCCCCCGAAGAGCTCCCATACCGCCCCCACACCGCGGGCTCCGACGGGCTCAAGACCAAGACACTGTGTATGGACGCTCAACACTACGCCGGCGATCATCGCGCCTGCCACAACTTGTATGCGCTCAGCGAAGCCGTCGCTACACATTTGTGAGTCCCTAAAGCCCCACGACACAGGTTCTGGGCCCCAAACAGCTCCTGTTCCCGCCAAGCGCGACGTGTGACATTACACTCCAATAATTTAAGCTAGGCGTTAGCGTCGCCTCACAGTCATCAAGTTAGCACCGTCACGTGAACACGTACAGATACCGGCAAACTTCTTGACACACGGGCGGCTTTTCTTCTCTCCATCCTATACTCCTATCACTGTAGCATGGTGCAGGTGACACTTGACACACCGTTCCGTTACACTTGGACAAAATTGCTGCGGTGTATTTTTTTTAATTATAGTTTTGCTTGTTACGGCCTATATAAATAAAAAATAAAATAAATAAATATCACGGGACAATTCACACCAATTGACCTAGTCCCAAAGTAAGCTAAGTAAAGCTTGTGTTATGGGTACTAGGCAACGGATAAACATACTTATATAGATAAATACATACTTATATACATATTAAACACCCAAGACCCGAGAACAAACATTCGTATTTTTCATACAAATATCTGCCCCGACACGGGAATCGAACCCGGGACCTCAAGCTTCGTAGTCAGGTTCTGTAACCACTAGGCCATCTGGTCGTCTATTATATACCTAAAAATATGTACGGAACCCTCGACTTTTCTTTTTTTTTTGCATTATAAAGAACTCCGGTACTTAGTTTACTTTACTTGATTTCATGAAATAATCGTAAATTTATATTGTTAATTACACATACCTAATTAAAGTTATAAATTTATAGTTTTATCGATTCGAGTTTTAAAGCTTTCACTTCTCTAGTCTGTGGGTTTTTACACCTGCCACCCGCACCATGCTACAGTGAAAGGAGTATAGTGAAAAGTAAGTACATGTGTTTGTATTTTATATAGATTACTTATGTAGAAGAAAAATTTTTACACCTAACTACACCTTGTGAAGCCGTCGCTACACATTTGTGAGACCCTAACTAAAGTCTCACTACACTGGTTCTGGGCCCCAAACAGCTCCCATACCGTCCCCACACCGCGGACGGTGACAGCTGACGTCCAAAACAATGTATGGATGTTCTACACTACGCCTGTGACCCCTGGTTTAACATCTGGTAGCATGGTAAACGGTTGTGTTTCTCTGAGGGTGAGCTCTGGTTGAGTGCGAAACGTGTCAGTGTAGTTTGGTGGTGGAGATAGTTGGGTTTGTGTGATTTGTGTGTGTTCGTACAGTGTGGAGGTGGAGGAACTGCATGAACACATATTTGTTGCATAAACGTAACTATCGTAAGGTCGCGGGTGAGCAAAGTAATCGTTTCAGTTCATTGACATGGACCTCCGCAAAGTAACACCTGAGTCAATAAATCAGTTGTCCAAGTAACATCTTCATATTGTTTCATAGAAAAATGCTTAGGTTGTCCAGAAGACAAAATTTGTGTAACCATAGCAACGGGTGGCAAGAAAAAGTTGTCTCACCCAAATAATGCAACTACAGTCAGTAAAAAGAAGTGTGTATTAAAAATGGCAGTTTTAGCAAAAACTTATCATCATCATCATCATTATCAGTCTATGTTCGTCCACTGCTGGACATAGGCCTCTCCCATGGCACGCCACTGAGCACGATCCTCGGCCACTCTCATCCAGCTGTTGCCAGCCGCCTTGCGAAGATCATCGCTCCACCGACACTGAGAACGTCCTACGCTACATTTGCCGATCCGTGGTCTCCACTCAAAAACTTATATTTAATTAAATCAACTGTGATTTTTATTTATTTAAAATTACAATTTGTACCTTAACAGCTAGAGCCAGACCGGTGCAAACTTATTGACTTAACAAAGTAGGATTAACTTATAATAATTTAACAATTAACAAAGTAGACACACAACTACACATCATATAACTTATATCTGCTTACTTTATGTTATATTATGTCATTGTTACAGCGCGCTCACGGAGATCCGCGGCGTGCGTCCCTTCATCATATCGCGCGCGACGTTCGTCGGCTCGGGCCACTTCTCAGGGCACTGGAGCGGGGACGTGTTCAGCACGTGGCACGACATGGCAATGACCATACCTGGTACGGTCAAGGACTTTAATTCATGAGCCACCATGGAACCATTTCACAGTAAACGTCATAGTGACATCGCATTAATTAACAAGGAAAATCGTAATGACTTTTCCTTTGAAAAGGTTACATGGTGGCTCATGAATTAAAGTCCTTGACTGTACGTACATCATCGTCGTTGTGTCTATTCCCTATAGTTCCATTATCAGTTTCATTAATGGATTTAGTTGGAATGTTTTGTCCCGGTAGTTACATTGGATCAAAGTTTTTAATCAACTTTATACTGAAATTTGACCGATTTTTCTCATTAAATGAAATCCACAATTTTAATGTAACTAAGTACTGGGACAAAAAATCCACAAAAATACATAGTTCCAACAATAGAACTATTCACCATTTGCCATAGAGCTATCCCGCATCCAACGCGTTCCCGCAACCTTAACCAGGCCATCGCTCCATCTTGTCGGAGGCCTACCTACACTGCGTCCTCCGGTCCGTGGACGCTATTCGAGAACCTTTTGGCCCCATTAACGAGTGATAGGCCCAGCCCACTGCCAGTTGATTCTGGCGATTCTTCGAGCTACTACGGTGGTTACGTTGGTATTGTCTAACGCGCGGACACTTGCCATTGCTTTTACCATCTCTTTCTGTCATCATCTTATACTGTTTTAACGACCACTTTAGCCTAGTTGGTAGTGACCTTGCCTACAAAGCAAGAGGTCCTGGGTCAAATCCCGGTAAGGGCATTTATTTGTGTGATGAGCACGAATATTTGTTCCTGAGTCATGGATGTTTTCTATGTATTTAAGTATTTATTTATCTATATAAGTATGTTTATCGTCGTCTAGTACCCATAGTACAAGCTTTGCTTAGTTTGGGACTAGGTCGATTTGTGTAAGATTGTCCCCTAATATTTATTCATATTTATTTTTTATTTATTTTTGACAGAAGGTAATTGTTCCGTCCCACTACTGGGCACACGGACAATCGTCTGCGATGCGCAGATCATATAACCTTAAAACTTAGTTAAGCTATCACTTACGTGCAAGTGTCCGACTGTCCCTTCTTCGGGAAGGGGAAAGGATTAGCGCTAAGTTCGAGGAGGGATTTGGGGGTTCACCGTACACGCTTAGCACATCAGAATGCTCCACTTCTTCCACACGCGCCCGGAGCCCACAAACCGCTGCATCGTGTGAAGGTTTTTCGTCCAAATTGCCCGAGAATTACACCAGAGGCCCTACCACGAAGTGCATAATTCGAACTTCGTTTTGTGCCGTCCCGCTCACGCTAATATGATTTGACACGAGAGTGAGAGGGATAATACGATACGAACTTCGATTTTCGAATTTCGTAGTAGCGCCTCAGATCCCACTAGACAAAACCAAAACGTGCTTTCGCTACGAACCGCAACTTTCCAACTTCCAGTGACAGCTGTCTCACACTTTTTTATTTTTTATTTGCTCGAAAAATTCACTTTCAAAGGATGTATACATGGCTCGTAAGTTCATTTTACCGCACTAGTGCGATTTTTTTACAGTTTTTTATTTAATTCTCCATTTTTCGATTTATACGTAGAAAAATGTATAAATATACAAAACTAAGTAATGAATTTGCAAAATTGATTGTTATTATTATAAACTGTAATTTAATTACCGCAAATTTTAATGATTTCCACCTTTTATTTATTCGAAAAAATCGCAGTGGCTGAACGCGTCGAACCTTTGCCTGATAATTTTAGTTAACCTACTTAAAAACAAAACTTACGCATACGCATTACGGACGCGCCATTTTTGTAAAACTTTGTGTTGTTTTGAGTTGTTGATTATAGTAATAATCTTTTGCTACCAATAAGTATCTCGAGAAATTTGTTTTTATTTTACAATTTTGTGTTATTAATTGCCTATTTTCTCACAAATATATTGTAAAACGTCGTATGATACACGGTTGGCAAGGTTTTACAAACTCGTGACGATGAAAACCCTCGCCGTGCGGCTCGGGTTTATCACTCGTCAACTCATTTGTAAAACCATACTTACCAACCTTGTATCACAAATAACTATTATTTTACGAAGCGCGTTCCGATACATGCTTTTTGGGTCCGAACAGAAATAGTGAATGCAGTAAGTAGCAAGCGTCCGCGCGTTGGACAATACGGCTTCAGAGATTGTATCCTGTGTATTTCGATCAAGGATGATATAGACTGGACTGGCAGTCGCCATAGTACGGATCGGCCGCGGTTTTTGTAGTTCGATTATTAAATCTAGATGGCGCTGAAATATAGCCAGAGGCTTTGAAGGCAAAACAATAAGACTACAGATGTTTCATATTACTACAAGTGTATTATTATGCAATATTTTTGAAAAATAATACATTGTAGTACTTAATATGAAACATCTGTAGTCTTATTGTTTTGCCTTCAAAGCCTCTGGCTATATTTCAGCGCCATCTAGATTTAATAATCGAACTACAAAAACCGCGGCCGATCCGTACTATGGTGACTGCCAATCCAGTCTATATCATCCTTGATTTCGATACACAATCACTTTTTCCACAACTTTTACTTTACTTTTATTTTTGATATTCCACAGATATTCTAGCGTTCAGCCTCTTCGGCATCCCAATGATGGGGGCAGACATATGCGGCTTCAACGGCGACACCACAGTGGAGTTGTGCAAGCGGTGGATGCAACTCGGCGCGTTCTATCCATTCTCGCGGAACCACAACTCTATCAATACCATTGTAAGTTGGCAGAGTATTTGGAAGTACCAAAAAATATCAGCAAACTACCACGACCTACTACTACTAGACGACCAGATGGCTTAGTGGTTAGAGAACCTGACTACGAAGCTTGAGGTCCCGGGTTCGATTCCCGTGTCGGGGCAGATATTTGTATGAAAAATACGAATGTTTGTTCTCGGGTCTTGGGTGTTAAATATGATTTAAGTATGTATCTATCTATATAAGTATGTTTATCCGTTGCCTAGTACCCATAACACAAGCTTAGCCTAGCTTACTTTGGGACTAGGTCAATTGGTGTGATTGTCCGGTGATATTTATTATTTTTATTATTATTAATCTCAATGTGCTTTTTATGTACATAAAAATAAGGGTGTGTCAAAAACGATAAAATACATAATGGTCATTTGATATAAATAATAATAATTTACGGAAAACTGTGACCTAGATGAACTTTGTATTAAAACTACTGTGAGACACAGACGTACGAACGGAAAGCCAACTGTAAACTCACTCAATCGATTAGCTTTCCGTTCGAACCATGAAACACGGATTGGTTCGAAACAAGTCTACTAATACGTGAGTGACCTCTGTTTCTTATTTTAGTTATTAAATAATCTTTTTGACTGTGTAATCTGCCGTAGACTGGGTCAAGTTATATTTCTTAAGTTTATCTTTATAATATTCCTGTAAAGCTGACTATTTCTGAGGAAATATCTATATTATAAAGCTGAAGAGTTTGTTTGTTTGCTTGAACGCGCTAATCTCAGGAACTACTGGTCCGATTTGAAAAATTCTTTCAGTGTTAGATAGCCCATTTATCGAGGAAGGCTATTATAACATCACGCTACGACCAATAGGAGCGGAGCATCAATGATTAGCGCGGTCGAAGTCGCGGGCACCAGGTAGCCATGTATAATACGTATATAGTAGTACGTTTTAAACATGAAACTACCGTGAGACTCACTCATAGTGAAAATAAACGGATCACTCACGTCTCAAAACGAGTTTAACTTGACATGTTTCGGGCTAATCCGTAGCCCTTCCTCTCGGAGTCGCACGTCACGGCGGCTGCCAAACGTGCACTGCGTGCTAACGCCCTGGTCGCGCGGCTACTCGACGCAACTGACAGCGACACACAACTACCCCCGTTTTCATCATCACTTTTATTGTCATTGTCAAATGTAGGGTAGCACACAACACTAACCACATCACTTTGTAAAGGTTCGCTCACACTCACCGTTGACGCAGTACGAACATTCAACACTGTTTTCCAACTCGGGGGTACTGACCAACCACTATCCCGGTTAAAATTTGGATGACGACCAATCTCGATGGCTTCACGCACTTTCCGCGGAATGAAAAACTTTTCTCTCGCAAGTACGGAAGCCTTCAAGCCTTCAAAGCCTGCAAAGTGATGTGGTTAGTGTTGTGTGCTACCCTACATTTGACAATGACAATAAAAGTGATGATGAAAACGGTTGTGTGTCGCTGTCAGTTGCGTCGAGTAGCCGCGCGACCAGGGCGTTAGCACGCAGTGCACGTTTGGCAGCCGCCGTGACGTGCGACTCCGAGAGGAAGGGCTACGGATTAGCCCGAAACATATCGAGTTAAACTCGTTTTAAGACGTGAGTGATCCGTTTATTTTCACTATACATATAGTACGTATTTTTTTTAATTTTTTTATTTTATAATCAAAGTGTATTTTGTCTACTATTTATAGCATTTTAGACCTTAGAAAGATACTATCTTGGTGAGCGATGGCTCTGCATGGTCCATTTTGTACTTTTGACATTTGAGATGATTCCCAGTTTGGTGATATCTCTGAGCGTTGCGTTTTGCTTCAGCCCCAGGACCCAGTGAGCCTGGGCCCGGAGGTGGTGGCGGCGAGTCGCGCCGCTCTGCGCATGCGCTACCGGCTGCTCCCCTACTATTACACGCTGTTCTGGAGGGCGCACGTCCTGGGCGACACCGTCGCGCGACCGCTGTTCTTTGAGTGAGTGTTACGCTTGTGACTATAGGACCGAGTGAACCTGGGCCCGGGGGTAGTAGGTACTACTACTCGCTGTTTTGGAGGGCGCACGTTCAAGGCGATAATATTGTGCGTCCGCTGCTCTTTGAGCGAGTGTTACGCTTGTGACTATAGGACCGAGTGAACCTGGGCCCGGGGGTAGTAGGTACTACTACTCGCTGTTTTGGAGGGCGCACGTTCAAGGCGATAATATTGTGCGTCCGCTGCTCTTTGAGTGAGTGTTACGCTTGTGACTATAGGACCGAGTGAACCTGGGCCCGGGGGTAGTAGGTACTACTACTCGCTGTTTTGGAGGGCGCACGTTCAAGGCGATAATATTGTGCGTCCGCTGTACTTTGAGTGAGTGTTACACTTGTGACTATCATCATTATCATTTCTGACGAAAGACGTCCACTGTACCCGCCACCTTCACCAGGTCGTCGCACCATCTTGTTGGAGGCCTACACTGCGTCTTCCGGTCCGCGGACGCCACTCGAGAACCTTTCGGCCCCATCGGCCGTCAGTTCTACGAGCGGTGTGCCTTGCCACTGCCACTTAAGTCTAGCGATTCTTCGAGCTATGTCCGTGACTTTAGTTGTTGTGCGGATTTCGTCATTTCTAACGCGATCCCGCAGAGAAACTCCGAGCATGGCCCTCTCCATCGCTCTCTGAGTGACTTGGAGCTTTCTTATGAGGCCCATCGTTAGCGCGGCCATGTCTCAGTGCCATAAGACTTTTGACTTGAGACACTATGGTATATTGGATGAGAAGAGTATGTAGTCACATACTCTTAGTCATAGGACCAAGTTAACCTGGGCCCGAGGGTAGTAGGTCTACCCGCTGTTCTGGAGGGCGCACGTTCAAGGCGATAATGTTGTGCGACCGCTGTTGTTTGAGTGAGTGTTGTTACACTTGAGACTAAAAGAGCGGTTTAAAATTAGCTTTTTTTTTCTGTGCGTATATGGTCGGATGGCGTGGAGTATGCCGATTGGTCAATTGCATTTCCCGCGCTTCTAAAACGCGTCTTCTACGCAGGTGCATCGGTGAGCCATATCAGTTGTGTGCTACTGTACAGTATTACCACTTATATAAGTTACATCGGCAATAATCGTTTGCGCAGAATAGTGCAACCTAACACCATATGAATAAATACGGAGCAGAATGAAAGCTTCCGAACAGAGCTCGAAATTCTTACCTATTATCATACGGTTGTCGCTCGGTAAAAAGAAAAAATTCAAAATCAAAATTTTTTATTCAAACAAGTACCTATGTATCTAATATCTGTATATCTACAAACACTACAACATGTAGGCATCTTTAAAAACAACCGAACACCCGAACTATGTAGCTAAACGCTAAACGGTCGCGTCGTCGCTGGCGGCACACCTGAACTTTGTCTACTCACTGAGCTAGTTCAAACCGGTTTGCCCCCCCCGTCCTGTCTGTACAGGTCACGCACACATACAGTGGTGGTCATACAATTAAGAACGATTTGAAGTTTCCGATTTTTTTAAATCTAAATTTTGTCATATGTCTAGTTGTGTTCCTTCTTAGAAGTAACAAGTTATGTTATAAAATAGCCACATGGATAGAGCAAACGGGATTAAGAATAATAGTGTATAATTGCTAACATTTTTTTTTACAAATTTTATTTGTTCTTTATAGTTATAAATTCAAATAGTAATGAAGCTGGACAAATAATTAAGAACGATTTATTAAACTGCTCGAGAGTTGTTTTATATGAAACTTAGATTAAATAAATCATATTAATGTGAAGTTGGTATAGAAAAAAAAGCAATTTAATACATTTGAACTAAAATTAATAGTTAGTAGCATGTCCACGGCTTTTAATTACGGCTTTACACCGGCGAGGCATTGAATCTATCAATTTTTGACATTTCGCAAGAGAAATAGAGTTCCATTCTTGTAAGAAAACGTCGTACAGCTCTCTCAAATTGCCACACTGTCGATTTGAAAACTTTTTCTTGACTTCGCACCAAAGATGCTCTATTGGGTTAAGATCTGGGCTGTTGGCTGGCCAATCTAAGACAGAAACTGATTGTGATGTGAGGAATTCCTTAACGGTGCGTGCAGTATGCTTTGGATCATTGTCGTGCTGGAATGTCCAAATAACCGGAAGCACGTCTTCGGCATATGGTAACATTGTTTCTTGCAGTATATTTTTGTATTGGAATTGATCCATGTTTTCTTCTATCAGCCTAACAGGTCCAACGCCATGTCCAGAAAAGCACCCCCAAATTTTCACATTTCTCCCGCCATGCTTTAATGTCACTTTTGTGTACTTTGGGTCGAATGCTTTATTCGGAGGGCGTCGTACGTATCGTTTTCCATCAGAACATACCCTATTTATTTTTGTCTCGTCAGAAAAAATAACGTTTTTCCACTGTCTGACTGTCCAGTTTTCATACCTTCTTGCAAATGCAAGTCGGGCTTGCCTATGACATCGTTTCAACATAGGCACCTTCCTTGCTATCCTTCCGTTCAACTTATTTTCTACCAAACGCCTTCGAATAGTGCGTGCAGAGATTGCTGAAGGGTTGTTTTCGCCAAAATATTCTTTTCTCAACTCATTAGACCCTTTAAAAGGATTTTGTTTTGCCAAACGAACGATATTTCGATCATCTCGACGAGATGACTTTCTCTGTCTAGGTCCACGCGGAACGTTTGAAGTAGTTTGATACGTGGAAAAATGCTTTACGGCATGGAAAACCATTGTTTTTGAACATTGCAGATGGTCGGCTATCTTTTTATACGACCAATTCTTCTCGCGAAGTTTTATTATTACTTCTCTTGTAGATTTATCACAACTTTTATTTTTCCCCATTGTTTTTATACGAAGTAATCACTTTTAAGACTTTAACAGCACGAAATGGCGCCAAAATTATACGAATAATAATCTACAACCACAGAGCCACACAATGTTCTCTATTTAAATTTGAAAAAATAATAAACTATTCAGCGTTCTTAATTACGTGACCAGCCAGTAAGTACTAATACTAGGTTCAGATCGAATGTATAAAGTTTCTCTATTAATTTTGTAGCCAACTATGTTGCATAAATGAATGTACCGGTAGTACGGAAAAGTTTTGCAATACCGAGAGAAATAAAAAAAATACGGGCAATTAGTTATACTTGTTACTTTGAAAAAATCATCTCAATAAATAATCGTTCTTAATTATATGGCCACAACTGTATGTTGTGCGTGTAGTAGTGTAATGCGTGCGCGACGTTGTTTGAACTTTTTCTTCTGTTCCGTATTTATTCATGTGCCAACACCGACTGAAACCGAACGTTTATACCAATAAAATTAGCACATTATTTTACCTTATGGCTTCAAATACAAGAACAACACGGACTCATGCTATCTCGCTCTTAACCCTTTCGAACCCAAGTGAGTATGAAAAGTGTTACAGGACTTAAATTTGGAATCCCCAAAAT
The DNA here is from genome assembly GCA_947859365.1 of Archips crataeganus. Classification (NCBI taxonomy): domain Eukaryota; kingdom Metazoa; phylum Arthropoda; class Insecta; order Lepidoptera; family Tortricidae; genus Archips; species Archips crataeganus. The sequence goes on from OX402058.1 coordinate 18,104,000, forward strand.
GTTGTAAAGTTCAAATTTCAAAATGATGTAAAGTTCAATTTTAATTGCCATTAAACGTCACAATTGTATCAACCGGGTTCGAAAGGGTTAATATAAGTACATGTGAGGTTTTTCTAACGTGAGGCATCGAATTTACTGTATAAAATAGAACAATAAAATATCAATGGAATCTTTACCGAATTTACTCAATCTTTGTTATGCCAACATAAACAAGCTTGGTTGCTATCCACTAGAAAACCATAGATGACAGGGCAGTACGAAACAACCAATAGTGGACAGTCGCGTGACGTACGTACGCGTGGTGTGCTATGATTGGCTGAAAATTTTTCGCGCCACATCGAAATAAGTTTTCTGCGCAGGTACATCGGCGTAACTTATATACAGTGGTGGTCATACAATTAAGAACGATTTGAAGTTTCCGATTTTTTTTTATCTAAATTTTGTCATATGTCTAGTTGTGTTCCTTCTTAGAAGTAACAAGTTATGTTATAAAATAGCCACATGGATAGAGCAAACGGGATTAAGAATAATAGTGTATAATTGCTAACATTTTTTTTTACAAATTTTATTTGTTCTTTATAGTTATAAATTCAAATAGTAATGAAGCTGGACAAATAATTAAGAACGATTTATTAAACTGCTCGAGAGTTGTTTTATATGAAACTTGGATTAAATAAATCATATTAATGTGAAGTTGGTATAGAAAAAAAAGCAATTTAATACATTTGAACTAAAATTAATAGTCAGTAGCATGTCCACGGCTTTTAATTACGGCTTTACACCGGCGAGGCATTGAATCTATCAATTTTTGACATTTCGCAAGAGAAATAGAGTTCCATTCTTGTAAGAAAACGTCGTACAGCTCTCTCAAATTGCCACACTGTCGATTTGAAACCTTTTTCTTGACTTCGCACCAAAGATGCTCTATTGGGTTAAGATCTGGGCTGTTGGCTGGCCAATCTAATACAGAAACTGATTGTGATGTGAGGAATTCCTTAACGGTGCGTGCAGTATGCTTTGGATCATTGTCGTGCTGGAATGTCCAAATAACCGGAAGCACGTCTTCGGCATATGGTAACATTGTTTCTTGCAGTATATTTTTGTATCGGAATTGATCCATGTTTCCTTCTATCAGCCTAACAGGTCCAACGCCATGTCCAGAAAAGCACCCCCAAATTTTCACATTTCTCCCGCCATGCTTTAATGTCACTTTTGTGTACTTTGGGTCGAATGCTTTATTCGGAGGGCGTCGTACGTATCGTTTTCCATCAGAACATACCCTATTTATTTTTGTCTCGTCAGAAAAAAGAACGTTTTTCCACTGTCTGACTGTCCAGTTTTCATACCTTCTTGCAAATGCAAGTCGGGCTTGCCTATGACATCGTTTCAACATAGGCACCTTCCTTGCTATCCTTCCGTTCAACTTATTTTCTACCAAACGCCTTCGAATGGTGCGTGCAGAGATTGCTGAAGGGTTGTTTTCGCCAAAATATTCTTTTCTCAACTCATTAGACCCTTTAAAAGGATTTTGTTTTGCCAAACGAACGATATTTCGATCATCTCGACGAGATGACTTTCTCTGTCTAGGTCCACGCGGAACGTTTGAAGTAGTTTGATACGTGGAAAAATGCTTTACGGCATGGAAAACCATTGTTTTTGAACATTGCAGATGGTCGGCTATCTTTTTATACGACCAATTCTTCTCGCGAAATTTTATTATTACTTCTCTTGTAGATTTATCACAACTTTTATTTTTCCCCATTGTTTTTATACGAAGTAATCACTTTTAAGACTTTAACAGCACGAAATGGCGCCAAAATTATACGAATAATAATCTACAACCACAGAGCCACACAATGTTCTCTATTTAAATTTGAAAAAATAATAAACTATTCAGCGTTCTTAATTACGTGACCAGCCAGTAAGTACTAATACTAGGTTCAGATCGAATGTATAAAGTTTCTCTATTAATTTTTTAGCCAACTATGTTGCATAAATGAATGTACCGGTAGTACGGAAAAGTTTTGCAATACCGAGAGAAATAAAAAAAATACGGGCAATTAGTTATACTTGTTACTTTGAAAAAATCATCTCAATAAATAATCGTTCTTAATTATATGGCCACAACTGTAAGTGGTAATACTGTACGAAACTATGTGACTGTTTCCACTAATGCTATTATAAGCTATATATTGAGGAAGATGCGCAGCCGCTAGGTAGCTTTGCGAAGAAGATACGTCGCTTGAGCTACAGTCAGCAGCCTATGTGGATGAGCATTTGTGGTGCTCAAAATGTTCTACACACCTCCTTATTAACTTAGCAGTAGAGTTGTGTTTAGATCATTGTGAGCGCTGTAACCGTTCATCCACTTCTGCTGCTGACTGTTCCTTCTATTGATTATCTATCCTCAATGGTCGGTCCTTCCCTGTTCATTATGTTTACATTATTTCTTTAAACCCGAGTTCCTTTTCTCACGTGCGGCCTTTTGACATTTTCTCATTGATATTCTGTACTATACACCGTGAAATTTTAGTGGTTGTTTTCCCGAAACGAGGTGATTTAGTTTCGATTGTACAATCGATTTATAATTACTATTTTGACTGGAGTCAAAAATCCAATTGTGAAAAACGAATGTCAAAAATGACCGTGAACCAATAGTAACGCTTCGTTGGTACAAGTAGCGTACGATCGTACGATAGGTTAGGTACCAACGAAGCGTTACTATTGGTTTGCGGTCATTTTCGACATTCGTTTTTCACAATTGTATTTTTGACTCTAGTCAAAATAGTAATTATAGATCGATTGTACAATCGATACTAAATCACCTCGTTTCGGGATAACAACCACTAAAATTTCACGGTGTATGTAGTGTATATGTATTATATTTATGTATGTAAATATTGTATGTTTACTTGTATTGCTTTTAATATTTATTGATTAATATCTCTTCATTTCTCCTGTCTGTTGTTTCCTCCACCTACATAAACCTGTTCATATTTTTAAATGTATCCAGCATTGGATGTCTAGATGAGATCGCTTTTGAGCGATAAGACCACCTATATTGTCTGCCTGAATTTTTATTGTTATTAATTTTTTCTGTACTTTTTTGGTGATCAATAAAGAATATTTGTATTGTATCGTATTGTATTCTACCTATATGATTGTATTGTCATCTAATAAAAGCGTGTGTATTTTTTTTCATCCAGGACCCCGGAAGACCCAATAACCCACGACATCGACACCCAATTCCTCGTGGGCCCCCACGTCATGGTATCTCCTATACTGGAACAGGGGGCCGTCACTACGCGCGCTTACTTCCCGGGCACTTGGTACAACCTGGCTGATGGGACCCTGGTAGCGGAGAACGAGTGGAAGGAAGTAGATGAGAATGCTACTGTCACTGTTAAGGTAAGTGGTGAAGAGAGCAGAATAGGCAGTCCTATAAACAGCATTTGAGCCGAAAGACGTCCACTTGAATATAGTTCCCCCGAGGTTCGGCAAACAGACTGATCCTGTGCCATCCGTATTTAACGTGTCCATCAACCTTAACCAGGTCGTCGCTCTATCTTGTTGGAGGCACCTACACTGCGTCCTCTGGTCCTTGGACGCCACCCGAGAACCTTTTTGCCCCATCGGCCATCAGTTCTACGAGCGATGTGCCCTGCCCACTGCCACTTGAGTCTGGCGATTCTTCGAGCTATGTCGGTGACAGTTCTTGTGCGAATTTCCCACGGAGAAACTCCGAGCATAGCCCTCTGCATCGCTTTCTGAGGAACCTCGAGCTTTCTTATGAGGCCTATCGTTAATGGCCAACGTTTCAGTGGCGTAAGTAATCTATGGCAACATACACTGCAGATAAGCGAGGGTATACTAGGGGCGTTCAATAAAAAGTGAGAATGAGTATGTTATAAACAACTTTTACTAAATGTCATTTTATTTTTCGACATAGTCACCTTTTAGCATAATACACTTAGTATATCTTTTCTCTAAACTTAAAATTCCATTTTTAAAAAAGGTCTCATCTTGAGTACTTAAAAAATCTTGTACTGCAGCGACTACCGCGTCGTCGTCTTCAAATTTCTGGCCTCTCAGGTATTGTTTCAATCTCGAAAATAGGTAGAAATCACTGGGAGCGAGATCTGGTGAATACGGAGGATGCTTAAAGATATCGAACCCAGCATCACGAATTGCAGCCATTGCAACGGCGGACTTGTGTGCCGGGGCAATGTCCTGGTGGAACAGCACAACTTTCGAGAGTTTACCTCGCCGTTTTTCGCGGATCTCATTGCGCAATGTTGCTATTTGTTTGGCGTATAATGTGCCCGTAATAGTGGCTCCATGATCGAGATACTCAATCATTAATACCCCTTTACCATCCCAAAAAACAGAGCCCCTCGACCTTACCGGCAGATGCGCTCACCTTGAATTTCTTCGGAGTTGGAGATGATGGCCTTTTCCATGTCATAGACTGCAGTTTCGTTTCTGGGTCGTAATGATGGAGCCATGTTTCGTCCATTGTTATAAATCGCGCCAAAAAAAGTTCCCGGTCTTGCTGCATCAGGTTCAAAGCTTCTTGACAAATCTCTAGTCTAGTTTGTTTTTGCGTGTCAGTAAGCATTCTTGGTACCCAACGCGCAGATACCTTTTTCATACCCAAGCGTTCATGTAAAATATTATGCACGCTCCCCGTTGAAATCTTTACATTTTCAGCAATAAAACGAACCGTGACACGACGATCCGCCAAAACTGAGTTTACGACTTTTTTCATAATTTCTTAAGTTACTGCTGTAGTAGGGCGTCCGGAGCGGGGGTCGTCCATTGTCGATGTTCTTCCACGACTAAATTCGGCGCACCAACGTGCGACTGTCGAATACGGAGGAGCATTAGACCCTAAAGTGTCCCGCAAATCCAAATTGACTTGGTCCGTAGAAAAATTTTTCAAACACAAGTATTTGATAACGGCGCGCAGTTCAATTTTCTCCATTTTCGCTAACGTACTCAATAGCATTGCAAAGAAATTACCGTATATTTTTTTAAACAAAAGACAGTTAGTTTTTTTTTTCATAGCAATCAGCTAGATAGATTAGCTTTACCGGCCAGTATTTAATTTCGTAATATTAAAAGAGTTTGCATCTCATTCTCACTTTATATTGAACGCCCCTCGTAAATTGTATAAAAAAAAATAAGGAGGGAACGGTGCCCTGGGCTACGGGCCGCTTGCACGGTCTAGGGTTAAAAAAAAATGGTTTATCCTGGGTTAAGATGACTTACTTACTACTTACCAGCTGGGCGCAGTGACCCGAAGGTGGGTCTTAGCCTACCAACACCTTACAGTTCCATACATTTTCACACTACTTAACCCTTAAATCCATACCGGCAATATATTTGCCATCAAACAGAAATCAAAGCCATTTATGGTCCAAAATCGAAATTCTTGACAGGGTTGTCAAATGGTTCAAGGGATAATCCTTGGTTAGCAGTTTAGCTGGGGGTTAAAAGTTAACTGTGGTCCGCGCAAGCCGGGCTAAGACGGCTCTGATTGTCCCCAGGGTGGAGGTATATTAACCCTGCAGGAGCCGCCGGCGCAGGGTGCCGTGACCACCAGTAACAGCCGCAGTGGACCGCTGCAGTTATTGGTCGCGCCCGCGGAACGCCGCGCGCGAGGCGAACTCTACTGGGACCATGGCGACATGCTCAGTAAGTAACACCGCTAATATGTGGGTCTCTATCGTTTGCCCTAATTTCATATGCCATTATGGTAAATTCACAAGAGCGAACCCGGATTTGAAACTGGGCGAGGCCACGAAGCGTTTCAACCGCGTGTCCCGTGTGTTACAATACGTTTACTTTTAGTTTACCACTGACAGATGGCTTGCCTTCATTTCATTTCCAACTTTAACACATACGAATAAAGTAGCTATTACAAAATCTGCAAACGCGGGTAACAGTATTCTAAGGGGCTGTTTCACCACTTTTTTTAAAGTTCGGATTAGCTTAATCATAACCTTATTTGACAGATGAATTTAAAATTTCTGTTTCACCAGTCTTGATTAGCGCTAAGTGACGGACAAACTGTTTTTTAATTTGACCATCAGATCAGGTGGCATTTAGCATTTTTATCCGTCACATAACTTTTTAATTAGTCAGTTAATATTTTTGTGGTCATGGTTGGAGTTGCGAGCATGGCCCTTCAGCCGGTTTCAGAAAAATAAATCAAAGTATTTTTTATTTTTTAAAGAAAGAAGTCATGCTAAATTGCAAGCGAGGATTCAAATAGCATGATTTGAATAAAAAAATATAGGTACGCTTTTAGTATGTAAAAATAAATCCAAAATTTCGTAATATTTTTTAATTACAGACTTTTTTTCAGTGGCACAATCGTTTGTTCTACGTGAACTTGTACATCGCCATTACAAAAAAAAGTTAATCTATCAAATGGTTTGGCGCCACTTTTCGATTCGTTTTACGTGATTTTATTTTTCTTTGTTATTGTTAAAGTATCGTAAATAAATACCGTTTTTGGATTAATTATAATGTTACACATTTATTTATGCAAAAAAATAGATGTATTTAAAAATTACATAGTTTACGATTTCTTTTGCTTTAACAATGAGCGACTCTTTGAACGAAAGTGTGCGAACAGGAACGCGTGATCGTGAAATGTGACGTTGCCATTCCCCCTCTATGTTAAACCGACGATTAGTTAAGTGGTACTTAGTTTGCACAGGACCGGAGTGGTGAAACTGAAAAAAAACTAGCCGACAGATTTGTCCAGTACTTAGTTTATTCATTGGTTACGTAACCAGCAGTTTGACAATAAGGTGGTGAAACACCCCCTTAAATTGGCTTTATTTGTAGGTCGTTAAACTTGAATATGAAATGAAGGCAAACCATCTGTCAGTGGTAAACTTTATGTAATTTTATACTGTACCAAAATAGACTAATAGCAAAGATGATATAGACCGGATTGGCAGTCGCCGTAGTACGGATCGGCCGCGGTTTTTGTAGTTCGATTATTAAATCTAGATGGCGCTGAAATATAGCCAGAGGCTTTGAAGGCAAAACAATAAGACTACAGATGTTTCATATTAAGTACTACAAATGTATTATTTTTCAAAAATATCGCATAATAATACATTTGTAGTAATATGAAACATCTGTAGTCTTATTGTTTTGCCTTCAAAGCCTCTGGCTATATTTCAGCGCCATCTAGACTTAATAATCGAACTACAAAAACCGCGGCCGATCCGTACTATGGCGACTGCCAATCCAGTCTATATCATCCTTGCTAATAGTAAAGCCCGACCAGGAAAATAAAAACCCTCGCAATAATGCGGAAAAGTAATGGAACTAATTTCTTCAACTGGCAACAGTAACTTTGAAGACGTCATTAATGTCATCTGCCAATTGCTGTATAAGTGTGGTGCGTTTCTTGGATATTGTGGATTATATTTGTGCGTTAAAATGCCGAAAACTATTAAAAGACATTTACAAAAAGTTATATTCAATATGACGAAGTATTTGTCGGAGAGCAAGTCTGAAGGATTGGAGTCTATTCCTCTAAATAACATCACTGACCTTGTTGTCAACATGACTGGTACGTACCTGGTACAGCGTTGCTATAATTATTGCTAATTTAACGTCCCCAGAGCAGGGTTTTTATTTTCCTGGTCGGACTTTACGTCCGTCAACTAAAAAATCTCAGTGACCACCACCACGCGTGGTGTGGTGAGCGGTTGCAGAGTTGCAATTGGTTTTAGTTTATGGACATTGTCCTTAGATTTTGGTAACACATGGGATGCGGCGGTTGAAACGCTTCGCGGCCTCACCCAACTACGGTCCCTGTTTGAGAGGCCATAGGTCTAACAACTAGGCTACGACTGTTATCAATCGACCTCTTATCTTTGAATAAACAAGTGTTTTCAAGTTTTAGCCCGAGCTATACTTCATTTTTTTTAACATTACAAAGAAGTTAAGCGAACTTGAGGTGTCTTTTTATGGAAAACACTTGAAAAGTAAGTCACAGACATATGGTTATTTACATTCTTTTGGTTTCATAAGTAATATTTACTATTTTTTTAAAAGCGTTTAACGATAAAAAGACTCATCAAGATTGCTTACCCTATCTCTAATGTTAAAAGAGAACATGCAGATGAATTGAGAACCTCCTCTTTTTTTTTTAAATCTGTTGAAAAAAACGACGTATGGTAGGCTCGGTCGCCAAGGTACGTACTGTTAGTTAAAAGTCGCCTATCATTTCATTACAGACAGCTACGAAGAGAAGCAATACAGTCACATCGAGTTCCTCCTCGCCAACTCGGAACTCAAAAGCATTGTCCACTGGTGGGGCTACGGCGTACCCTCCGTCAGCAAAATATCCATCCTAGCCCAAACGCTCCCAGTCAAAACTCTCACTGTGAACGGGGCGCCCTGCCAAAAACCTCACTGCCAATTCACTTACAACCCCAAAACGAAAACACTAGACGTGTTCGATGTGAACCTAGCGTTAGACAAGCCTTTTAGCGTCAAATGGACGTACAAGCATCCGCATTTCAATAGAGTAGAGAAGAATGATACTTTGGTTTGAACGGGGGAGGACTGAGCGGTGTTCCAGTAATCTTTTTAGCGCCACTAACGGAGATATGCGTCACAAAGTATAGTCGACCAAGTAAGTGCTTATTAGTACACACTTTATATGGCGCGTCGTGCATTTTCGGCTGCGCAGACACAAACGAACTAACCGATTAAGTCAGTCTTATGTTCTATAGTTGCAAGGTGCAAATTACAGTGCACCTGTGTCCTGTTGTCAGTCTCACTCACTCGGAAGTATGGCGGCTGACTGATATGGCACACGACGCGCACTGACATGGCGGCAGCAACCCACCATTACCGGCACAGGAAAAAGACGCGCCGTGCGCGGAGTATGCCTATTGGTCAATTGCATTTCCCGCGCTTCTAAAACGCGTCTTCTGCGCAGGTACATCGGTGATCCATATCAGTTGTGTACTACTGCACCATTTTTTTATGACAGTTCCTACATCAGACAGAATAAAAATAATAAGGCTGATTGTCACATTGACTTGTTAGTGAAAATAGCCTTTGATGTTAGAACATAGAGGCTGTACTACCGACATTGAACCTTAGGGTGGTAAAGGAATTTCTTGGTCGACTATACAACCTCAAAGTGATCTTCACGCAATTATATAACCCGTAACAGATGTAGTGCAATATAATTTTCCTTCGGACTTTATCGGAAAAGTTCGTGAGTCAATCTAAAATTTTAGGCAGAACACTCTGTTACTATTTGTATGGAGCTACCACTCTGTTACCACGCATTATTACATATATTACAGAAATACTGAGCGTCTTTTTTTGATTCCGATAGTCAATAATTGTCTGTGATATATTGCTGATTGCAATCATCAATCATTTCACTTAAATAACCGCAGAAAATAGACAGTGTAACCGGAAACAACTTTTTTTAGGTTGGGACAAGTTTACCTGCGCAAAATTTTAGAATGACCCTCGTATTTATACCCCCCATCTTACAGCCGTGTAAGCCATCTTACATTTCTCACTTTGACATTGGACACTAAACAATAAATTCCATATTAATGGATATGAAAACGTCACTCATTTAATACAATCATTGATTGACAGTTCGGGTGCCATCGTATTCAGATCGAGATCCGAGTTTTCCCGATGGAAAATCATTTTGCACTACATCTGTACCCTTACAATTCCAACATGCCCCCGACTAGTAATTTACGAGGAAGAAACAACTTATACGAAGGAAGTATGACAGTGATGAATTACTGGAATTACCCAATAGGTACTATCGCCCCAGACGTCAGCTTGCCATTTTCAAAACAAATTTGCTTGCAGCCGTTGAAGTTTTTTTGTATGGATTGGTATGGACAGATGTCTAGCCACTGTACGCAAACTGGGCCTTTAAGGTGCCAAGCTGGCGTCTGGGCCGATGGTACATAAACTGGTTGGCCATATTGGTTTTGTAAGGGGATCAGGCATTCGTTCCACAAGTTTCGCACAAGGATGTTTTTTACATTGGAACTTTCATACTAATTTTAAGTACCATATTTGAAATTGTATAGATAGAATATTTAATTTAATTTTAGCCTCGGGGTTTTCGTTATGTCCTCGGACGTTGTTGGATAAAGATAGTGTTAATAGCTTTGAGAAAGATAATGTTACTAGGTTAGAAAATAAAATATCCATAAAAATATGTGAGTAGAAAAGACAATTTACAAGAACTGTAGCATTTTCTGCATTTCATGATTCTCGGAGATGAAAATGAAATAATAATGCAAGTGTGTAATTATGGGCAAGTCGTGAATTTACATATAAGTCATTTAGACTTCAATTAGTGTCATGGAGTAAAATGGAGTAAAATTAAGAATTTTAGCGTACAAATAAAAATAGTGTGTTTAAAATATAGTTTTAATGGCAAACTTGTGCCCCATAAATGTGTTTAAGTAGTATTCAATTGCAATGTGAATTAATGTTTCCAGTAAAATAATAAGATTTTTTCGGTTTTTTTTTATGGCATTGGTTGCCTTATGGCAACCAATAATTATTTATTTGTGTATCTAGTCATAAGAAAGTCTTTTTATACATGTATAAGAGGGAGAAAACGAGCGTGCGCGTCACCTGATAGGAAGCAATGATCCCTGTCCATGGACACCCGCAACTCTAAGAGTGTCACAGGTGTGTTGCCGACCCTTTGAGAGATAGATAGGCTCGTTTTTTGAAGATCCCTAAGTTGTACCAGCCCGGGAATGCTGTCCCAGGAAGCCGGTTAATTATTAAATAACGAAATGTTTCTATTATTTTGTATACACAGCGCGAGGCATTAGCTTGTTTTTTCCATTTGCCCTTAACCTTTTGACCGCCACGCATCGTTTTTGTTTGGAACAAAATTGATTCTTATGCGGATGCGGGTAGGTTTAATTTTGTATTACCGTACTGTCGTCTATAGCCGACGCTGGCGGTCAAAAGGTAAAGGTTTCGACACACAGCAGGCCGGTCGACGCCCGCGCTGTGTGTCGAACCCTTAAGAGGATACGATGCCTGATACTTTTGAAAAATAGGTATTTTAATTAAGTGTAACCCTTTTTAACATATTTGGAATTTTTTAACTTTTTACATTTGTTTTTATTGAAAAACAATGTTGAATAGTTGTGTTGCCAGACGCAAGGATTTGTGTATGGCGAACTTAGTATCACGGAATGATCAGCAGCCAGCTTCGATTTCCGGGTCCAACTTATCTTTACTGGTTTATTTCAATGTGGTCTAGGTATATTTAATTAAATTCGGTCAATTAATAGCGGATTATTTTAATTCTGTTAAAAATCTAAATTCAGCAACAAGCATGTAACTTTTTTTTAAATAGGCTTACGTTTAATAGCCTTATGTCATATCTGTATTTCACAAAAATTAAAATTTTACACAGCTGGCAACTCTGAATTTAAAAGGTAGCGAGAGAAATTGTCATCAAATTCAATTCCAATCTTATTTGAAACTCTTAGTAAACAAGTTAAGTATGAAGTATCTTTTTGTATTTATTTTTTATTTTCTTCAACTTCATTTTTTTATTACTTTTACGGTCATCCCGTGAAACCATATATTTCAAACTAAATACAATACGGATACGGAACGGCAGGATGCGTAGTTCGAAAATCGAATTTCGTAGTATAAGGCCTTACGTCGGAAATCTTTACTAAGCATTTCAAACTAAATACAAACTGAAATATAGATGCACAGAAAAAACCCCAGAAAAAAGACCAATGCTGGGAATCGAACCCAGGTCCTCAGCGTTCCGTGCTGCGTGCTTACCCCTACACCACCACTGGTCTAGAAGTTAGCGACGAATTTTTCCCATACATCGTACACTTCAGTCTGTTATAATCACATTAGGCAGTGATAAAGCGCGCATCTATGTTATGCCCTCTACCGAGAGACTTCAACACTCCTTCGGAGCTACCCGCTCACCTGGACCAAGAGATGGAAGAGAAGGAGTGTTGAAGTCTCTCGGTAGAGGGCATAACATAGATGCGCATTTTTATCACTGCCTAATGTGATTATAACAGACTGAAGTGTACGATGTATGGGAAAAATTCGTCGCTAACTTCTAGACCAGTGGTGGTGTAGGGGTAAGCACGCAGCACGGAACGCTGAGGACCTGGGTTCGATTCCCAGCATTGGTCTTTTTTCTGGGGTTTTTTCTGTGCATCTATATTTCAGTTTGTATTTAGTTTGAAATGCTTAGTAAACATTTCCGACGTAAGGCCTTATACTACGAAATTCGATTTTCGAACTACGCATCCTGCCGTTCCGTATACGCTAATAGTATTAAACAAAAGTGAAAAGGATGGCACGATACGAAGTTCGGAAATAGAATTTCGTAGCAACCCCCCATTCTGAGCCTAATGCAGCAATTACATTAAGTCGATCGCCGCATGCATCATGCGGTGACCGCAACAGTACTGCGGGGGCGACAGCTACCAGCGCCTAATTATGGCCACCGCATTAGGCGGACAGACTAATGTGAAGACGACGTTCGTTCGCCGAAGTAGTTTGAAACAATTTCTGCGACCGCATTAGGTGAACGAAGTAGTGTAATTGCCGCATAAGAAGCCTTATTTCCTCTTTCACACTTTATTATGGAACATTAGTAAGGTATAAATAAAAATTGTTAAATAAACCAGTGTCAATTTTTTGTGATATTGCGACACGTCAGTCATAATTAATTACCTACGTTTTTGGTCTCATACCCGTAAGAATGTGATATTAATATTTGTAAATTAACATATAGCGATAAGTCACCGGTTTTCATTTATGCCGAAGTGAATGTTTGTTTTAATAATGAATTGTTAATTTTAAGATTGCACTTGAATAAACATGATAACGCACCGGGTCACAATTTCATTTTTATCTCCATTTAAAACTACTTAGCAACAGTTACTTGTTTGCTGAGAATTATTTAGTATTTAAGTTCTCAAGTCTTCTTCAGAAAAATCTATGCCACCTTTGGCAAGCGCTTTAGTTTGACCCCCTCTATACTTACTTCGTTTTTTAGAAATAAGGTAAACAATCATGAGTCTTTTTATTGATAAACGCTTTAAAAAAATAGTAACTATTACTTATGAAATCAAGAGTGTAAATCGTTTAGGTTCATTTCGTCCACATTCCCACTTCGTCCACTTTCCATTTCGTCTACATTCCCATTTCGTCCGCAATCCCATTTCGTAACGAAATTGGTAGTATATCTGACCCGCACCGTGCTTAGCAAGTATTTTTCTTAACATGAACGCCTTAATCACAAAAATAATTAAAATCTTCTCTGAGAATTAAGCTGAGTGATAATGAAAACCGCATTAAAATCGGCTAGGAATGTTGACTAAGTGGTAATGTGGACGAAGTGGGAAAAGGACGAAATGGGAATGTGGACGAAATGGGATTGTGGACGAAATAGGAATGTGGACGAAATGAACCTAAACGGTGTAAATGACCTTATTTCCTTTAAAATTGTGACATATTAACTATGAATTATTTTTAAAGTGTTTTTCATTAAAAAGACACGTCAAAATAGCTTACTTTCTTTCTAATGCTAATAAAAAAACGAAGTATAGATCTGGTCGTGTAGATAAAAATAAATTAAAAATTTAAAAACCGCCCAACGCAATTATGTCGTACGAATGTTTGTCGTTTGAACATAAATGCCCATTATGCGTCTAAGATCCCTTCCGCAGCTAACAAAAGAGCTGATAACTTTGAAACGGCTGAACCGATTTTGATGAAACATATATAAGAACCATCGAAAAGAAACCTGCTTTCTAATAAAAAAAACCGCATCCAAATCGGTTCATCCGGTTAAGAGCTATGATGCCACAGACACACTAACTTATAACCCCTCTTTTTGTGTTGGGGGTTAAAAATGACTATGTAGTTCCAGCGGTATGACTAAAAACGGATTACGACCGGCGGCAATGTAACGACATTGTTGTCGTTAAAATAATATCCAAATTTAGTTGAGCAGCTCGGGTACAAGTTCCCCTAATTTGTCGCACGTCTAAAAAACTCCGCGGGTATACTCTGCGCTTGTGCGCCGGCCCTTATTTGCAGGCGAAGTCGCAGGCAACAGCTAATAATTTCTAGCTGCAATATCTAAATGGAAAGACCACTCAAAAATATCCCTCTAATGACCAACTACAACTGTTGCTAAAGTAAGTACCTAATAATGTGAATGTTTATCTAAACAAAATCAAAGCATATTGAAAGGGCACTGTTTGGCTTGCATAAGAAAATGATGTAACAGAAACATCTCTGTACAGCATTCCTAGCACTACACAATAATTTCCATGTATCATTATCATTTCAGCCGAAACATCTAGGCCTCCCCCGAGGTTCGCCAAACATATCGGCCCTGCGCCATCTGCATCCAAATATAAATGTATCATCCATCAATAAAGATCAAAATAAATGTTACTTCATGTAACAAATAAGAAAATGGTCACAGGAACACTGATGTAATGTGCTAGCCATGCAAATGACCATCTTCAAAAATCTTGAACCCTTCTTATCAGCAAATTAAACAACGAGAGGAAGATTACAGTTCAAATGCCTCATCAGAATAGATAAGCTCAGTTGCCTACTTTAAACAATCAAACACAAACATTTGATATTCCATGTATTTAGATCTATTCACATTTCAACATAAATATTAAAACAAAACTTAAAAAAATGACTAATGGTCCTTCTCAACATCTGTCTTTAGGAACTTTTCATACTGCTCTTCTGTCATAAGGGTTGATAACTCTTCAGGTTTTGTTAGTTTGAGTTTAAAGAGCCATCCTTGTTCGTAACAAGATGAATTAATCAGCCCCGGTTTGCCTTCAACCTCACTGTTTTTCTCTGTAACGGTACCTGTTACAGGTGAATAAATTTCACTGGCTGCCTTAACACTTTCCAGGGCTCCACACTCGTCACCAGCCTTCACTTCTGTACCTGGTTCAGGTAGCTGTGCAAAAACGACATCCCCGAGGGATTCTTGGGCATACTTGCTTATTCCAACGGTGCCTATTTCATTCTTAACAACAACCCATTCATGACGATCTGTGTATTTTCTAGGAGAATCTGTACTGTACTTGTGACGTAGTTCACAGAAGGATTGTCTAAGGTTGTTTTGAAGGATACAGCTCCGTGATATGTACTGTTTGGTGGCTGAGAAGATATGCCTTTGTAGAGCCATGTTTCTGGAATGTAGAAAAAAATATGTTAAGAAAGTATGAAGTAGGTTTGCCATCCTATTAAATTCAGTTTTAGGCAGAATACACAGATAAGAAGCTTTATTGATTTTTAATGAAAGTGTACCATCAATACCAGCAGTGCAGGTTTAAAATTTTATGTGTGTACAAGATACATTTTACGAGGCCCTATGATGGCATACTACACATTAAATGTTGGTATTTTAATTGGGCACAAGAAACTAGAACCTTTTTATGTGTGTGAGGCTGGGAGCCACGGGCCGCTTTGCCTACGCCTAACTATTCCGTATCAGACCCAACATGGATAGCATGAGAATACACATAAAGCATTGAAGTTATATCCATATTTCAAGGCTTCTTATAAAAATGAGTTCCAGAATAGGGTTTAGGGTCTAGGGATGATAATATGGTCTTAGGGGTGAAGCAGGGTCAAAACCCAATCCTAGGGTGGGCAGTAGACCATTCTGGGGTGGACATAGCCCACCCGCTACCTCTTTATATGCCTCTGGGAAAAAAACTTTGACTCAAGATTGCTAGATTTACTTGATGGTTGAGATTTGCAGGGTGTGGTTAAAACACAGCTTGTAATTGTCGAGCCCAAGTGAATGACAATAATGGATGACTTGATAATGAACTCTCATGCTATTGCCACAAGGGTTTGAATTATCAGGTCTTGCATAATTGTTGTTAAGGCTGCGTTTCCACCAGAGATGTGCGAGGATGCGTTGCGAGGGATGTGTCTGTCATGAACCAATAGAAACGCTTCATTCACTTAGGACCTTTTAAATGAAGTGTTTCTATTGTTTCATGACAAACACATCCCTCGCAACGCATCCTCGCACAGCTCCGGTGGATACGCAGCCTAAGGGTCGACAAATATGGGTCATATTTTAAACGCACCCGACTTAAGCTCATGAATCAATTCAATTTTTGAAAATGTAACTCTATAAATACTGTTGATGATCCTGCCAATGTCGAGGTAGAGAGACACTATTGGTTGGCCGTTGTTCGGTAGCTTCAGTGTGTGGGTGAGCCTATCATGTCAGTAGTAAATAGATGATAGTAGCAGTATGACCACATATTACTTGATCATTACAAGTTGGCACGTCATGCTCTAAAAATAACTTCTATTTATATCACTATCTTACACAAGTTTTGTTTCATCAGAAATAATCTTATCTCCTAAGGCACTAACAGTTTCATTTTGATTCATTTTTAATTAGTTTTAATAATTAAATTGATTGTATCAAAACATATTTAATTTAAACTTTTAATATATCAATTACCTTCCTATTTTGCAGAGCGGCATGAGTTCATGAATACTTCGTAAGTAATGCCCGATGTAATAAATAGTTTAATATATTAAAATATACTTATGAGATTTAAAGCAAACCCAAATAATAACAGAATTTTTTACATACCAACTACAAGAGTATTTTTGATATAGTTAAATTGATGCACTCAGGCTAACATTGTGACACTACGACACTGCCAAGCAAACTGGCATGATAAAATAAACATAAGTGGGAGATATTTAATCACCTTTTGACATTCAGATAACAGGGACCCTGTGAACTGTAAACAGTATGTGTTTACATTGGACATAATCACAACTTTAATACTCAGCCAAATGATAGAATGAAGTTTGCCGATATTATAGCTTTTTTTTTCTTTTCAAATTGTAGAACAAATATACAATTATACTTTGCTAATGATATTATTTGTGATTAGTATTCTTTAATCATGGTAATACTTTTTTGCACTAATGTTAAAAATAGCATAGCCGATAAAAATAGTATTAGATTTCCCACAAAAAGTAGGTATAATGAACAATTTATAACAATCAAGGAACTTTATTCTGGACTTGGCGGACTCGAAAATCATTACTTACCTTTCGCACGTAGTTTTCAAGACAAGAGATAAGCTGCCATATGACGTTATCACAATAAGTAAATTTAATGTATTTACAAATTATTCTAAAATACTGATTAATTTCGCGGACTTGTATCAAATTCAATTCAAAGTAACCAACCAAACGTCAACTTTGGAGGTTATTAAGTTTTTTTTTTAAGACAAGCAAGCAGACCGAACAGCAAAGAGTATTGTAATATTATATGAACAAGAGTGGCAACTCTATGGTCAAATATGCATGTATGGAAGGTGCTGCTGCCCTACGCCCTGGTGAAGAACTAATCTGACGTATCTATAGATGTATACCTATCTATATGTATATGTTGGTAGGGATGTACAGCTATAATTACGCGTAATTTTAATTGATAGGCTAATTGCCACTATTCGTATTTTAGCCGTCTAATTCAAATCAGCATATACGAAGTATAAGCGGCTAAACCCGATTTGCACTATACGGCTAAAATACGAACATTGGCAAGTGGCCTATCAATTAAAGTCCTTGACCGTACAATTTGGTACGCCACGGCCATGGCCGATGAATGACAACTGACAAGTTTGACAAGTCAACCAAGATGGCCGCTAATTTAGTTCTCCACCAAACAACCAGAGATCGCTGTAGTCGCATGAAAAGTGTGATATATGTAAGTGTGCCCCCCCTGAGTCAGCTCTGCCAAAGCTCTGCTGTCTGTCTCTGTGGTAGAGATGAGTGAGTGCTCAATTGCCACATCGAAAAAACAAACGTCACCATTGTTCGCCTAGCCATGACTGAAAGATGTCAAACGAAGTTTACAGAAAAATTTGAAAATCAAAATTATGTTATTTATGTGGGAATTCTTGTTGCTTCGCTCGCGGTGTTATATTTCTACAGGTATAAGATTTGAATTATTGAACAATGAGCCGCGTCGCCCCTTAGAAAGTTGTTTAACGCTGTTGCCATTTCCGCAGATTTCACTTCGCGACTATAGCATTTAGCTATGTGCTGGGATGTTTGGCTTGTTATTACGGGCTGAATTCGAGTATTTTAGATAGTTTAGTGAATAAAATCAAGTGCCATTTGGTGATAACAGGAGCTGAAAAGGAAGATGAGGAGGAACATGATACAGTGAGTTTGACACCATTTGTTTACGTTTTGTCTTCTGTTTATAAGGTCGTTCGCGCTAACGCCTCTTTATTAGGTACAGTCAGCAAAATAGACGTGTGTACAAGGACGAAAAAGTGGTCAAAATTTGCACCTACTCTCACTCTTAACATTAATATTTACTGCTGACAATACCATTTTTTGCAGTAAGGACTTGACAGGTTGCCCACTACTTACAGTAAAGTAGAGCTAAATTTTAAAGTAAACTTTGCCTTGGCTGATAGACTGGTTTTCAGTAAATACTCATTATTCATTAAAGATAAGTTGTTGAGTCAGTATTAGCACTAAGGGTTTAGATTTTAGATGGTACAGTCAGCATCAAATAGTTTGTGACACCCAAAGTGGCCAAAAAGTTAGCAACACGGCCTTATTCCAACTGTAATTATGATTATATTAACTGTGATTATGTAATAAAGATGTGTTGCAAACTATTTGACCACTCTGGGTGTCACAAACTATTTGACGCTGACTGTACAAGGAATATTGTGTTAATGACAGCAAGGTTAGTAAAATGTGGTAAGGTGGTAAAACATCTAATCTTTGATTATTAACAATATCAAATTTGACAGGTTTACAGTTATAATTCACTCAACTTGAGTATGTTTCTGTTAAAAAAAAAAAATCACAGTACAATTCAAACTAAGCCAAGCTTGTACTATGGGTACTAGACAACGGATAAACATACTTATATAGATAAATACATACTTAAATACATATTAAACACCCAAGACTCGAGCACAAACACCACATCACACAAATATCTGCCCCAACCGGGAATCAAACCCAGGACCTCAAGCTTCGTAGTCAGGTTCTCTAACAACTAGGTCAGGGGTCACCAAATGGCGGACCGCGGTCCGCATGCGGACCACCGACCCATTTTGTGCAGACCGCGAGAACACACCAACTTGCACTAACCAAAAAATGTATCCCCCTTATTATCTTTGTTGACATCAATTCGAAAATGGCCGAGCGAAGTAACGAGCTAACAAGCGAGAACAACTTGAAACTTACTTCAACCTTACCTTTGTCATTTCCGTAATTACATGTTTAATATTTTTTTTAAAGTTGTGTGCGGACCGCGATGGTCATTTCACTTCTTAAAACGGACCCCGAGCAAAATTAATTGGTGACCCCTGAACTAAGCTATCCGGTCGTCAAACACTAAATAGGCTACTTTTTCAGGGTTGTGCTACATGCGGGTCCAGTGACTGCCCCCGGCACGACCCGGTGGTGTCCACGGAGCCCTGGGCGGGGATCCAAATACACAAACAGTTGGATCAAGCCATTGAAGATGTGAGTCTTATAGTATAAATCTTCCCAGGTGAATTTTTCGCTTCGAGCCATTACATTAAATTTGAACCTTAATACTATGACGATACCGTTTGTTCTGAAAGATAAGGGCTCGAAGCGAAAAATTCACCTGGGAAGATTTATACTATACCATGTTTTGAGCTGATAGCTTCTAATTTTGCACCGCTCCATGTTTTAAGCATACAAAGCACTGGTTAGATTAATTTGCCAGAGTCATTATTTCTTAGTAGCAAGATTTCCATTCACTTTTATTCCCATATGCTTTTTTCTCACTATACACCGTGAAATTTTAGTGGTTGTTTTCCCGAAACGTGGTGATTTAGTTTTGATTGTACAATCGATTTATAATTACTATTTTGACTGAGTCAAAAATACAATTGTGAAAAACGAAAGTCGAAAATGACCGCAAACCAATAGTAACGCTTCGTTGGTACAAGTAGCGTACGATCGTACGATAGGTTAGGTACCAACGAAGCATTACTATTGGTTTGCGGTCATTTTCGACTTTCGTTTTTCACAATTGGATTTTTGACTCTAGTCAAAATAGTAAGTAATTATAAATCGATTGTAGAATCGATACTAAATCACCTTGTTTCGGGAAAACAACCACTAAAATTTCACGGTGTAGTTTTTTACTGAAGCTTATTTTCACATAAGCGTTTTTTCCCAATAGTGATGATGGAGCTCTGCTCATGCGGAGCTCCTTCTTCTGAGTGCTTTTTGCCTTTCGGGCCGATGCAAACTTCATCATCATCATCATCCCTGCCTATATACGTCCCACTGCAGGGCACAGGCCTCTCAGAATGAGAGGGCTTGGGAAACTTAACATAACCTAAACCTACCTATGTTTCTGTGTCCATTAAAATTGAGAAAAAACGCGATTGAGAAAATAAGTTTTGATAAAAAACCAAACCATTGTGAGAAAAAAGCATCTGGGTAAAAATGTGAAGGGAAATTTTGCTACTAGGAAATAATGGTTCTGGCAAATTTGATCTAACCAGTCATACAAAGGGAGTACTGACTCTGAATCACAGTATATCAAAGTTTGTGCATTGATAAAGAAATTACATGATATATGACATTTAATCTTAATAATTAAACTAAGTAGGGCACTAATACAAGTATGAGTTAAGCCTTATCAAACTCGGTAATCAAACGTATAAACAATTCTAGGTACTTCTTAGCTTTTTCCCGCTATTTTCTTATGTTCAAGTGGTATACAAATTCCACAAAGATAAATGTCATGACAAACTGATAAAATAAATTTATCTGAGTAATAGAATTAAGGAATAGATTACATATCAGTTGCCTCCAAAAAATGATTTATGTCATTAACAGTGATCGGAACTCTGGGAGCTAAACTTTAACAAAACTTGTAAAGCTGACACTAAGGAGAATTAACAACCAAAAAAAATAAGAAGATTAGTTAGTGTTCAATTTAACTCTATATCGAAATCTCAGATTTTCAGTAGTTTATTAATATTTTCATGTCTATAAGCACTGTTTCATGCCCGCTTGGCAAGTTTTGTTAAGGTTTAGCTGCCAGAGTTCCGATCGCTGGTCATTAATGAGTAATATTGAAAACAGCTTTTAGATTATAAGGTTTGATTTTTATTGTTATATGCATAATGGGAGGCCTACGTTCAGCAGCGGACGTCTTTTGGCTAAAATGATGATGATGATGAATGCATTTTATGTCTAACACAAGCTAATTAACGATATCTGACAGAATGGCAAAGAAAAGAAAAATTATTTAATGAATCAGGCGTTACTTTGCGGAGGTCCATATCAATGAACTGAAACAATTACTTTGCTCACCCGCGACCTTACGATAGTTACGTTTATGCAAGAAATGTGTGTTCATGCAGTCCCTCCACCTCCACACTGTACGAACACACAAATCGCACAAACCCAACCATCAATAAATTAATAAATTGTTTCAATATTGTCGAGTCCTGAGTGTATTTGATAAGGTAAAATTACCGCGTTTGAGTATCTATCTACGTTTTGTATCTTTGTTTCTTTTCAATTTCCCAAAGTGTTCTTGAGACAGTTAGGCCACCACAAACCGCAGCGCGGGGCGTGCCCGGTCTATAACACTGAATCATATATTATATACGGTGACACAGCGGCAGCGCGGCACAGCGTATATGACTGTGTTATGCAACGCGCTGGGCACGCTCCGTCGTCGGTCTGTGGAGAGCTTTAATAATTCTTACTTTACTTACGAATCGTTTTGTCGCCAAGCGCCATCTATGTGAAAATGTATATCCATCCGTACGAGTACGACACAACCTACATACTTCTATAGAGCATATAATTATATGTATACTGCTCATCCAGAACGAGAGACAGCTTTTATTAAAATCGGTCTTCTACATACATCAGACATTTTTTAAACCCCTATTTTATTCTTGTGAAGCGAGTGAAGCACCCGCTCGCTGCATATTCGTCGTGATTTAGTGTTTACTAAATATTTCGTTACATTTAATTTTAACTTTTTGTTACGTATTTTTTGGAGAAATACTTAAACGTTTTGGCACGTTACTTATAAGTTCTACTGTTTAATTGTTGGAACGTTTCCAGTTCTACAACGCGATCCTGGAGCAATTCATAACGTCCTGGTACAGCAAGATAACGCTGCAGCCGTTCTTCGTGGACGAGCTGCGCCACCAGTTGCGGTACGCTTCCGCTTGCCTACTGCGGAGAGCTGTCAAGGTAAGGTCTAACCAGATAAGGACACTGACTGAGGTTAGATTAAGTGCCTCTCCCTACCCCTCCCCTCTATAAAATTAAAAGCACAAGTTTTTCTTTTTGATAATCAATAGAGAAGGGGACTTGTGACCGGGTTTTTTAGTCCGTGCAAGTTGGACACTGTCTGGGCCCTCCATTCCCAGTTCGTCCGAAGGGATTTTTCCCGGATTCAAGTCACCCTTCCTACTCTAAAGTAAAAAACAGCAAGGACTTCGCGTCTCTGGCCCCTCTGGCGACTCATTAAAAAAAAACCAGATAAGGCGAATCACTTTGTCTTCTAGCTCCCTTTCTAGCCAGTACAAGAAGTGAGAAACATCTCCTGCCTACATACGTACCCCTTCTCCCAGAATAAAGCCCTCCACAAACCAAAACGCGGGGCGCCGACGGAGCGTGCCCAGCGCGCTCTATAACACTGAATCATATATGCTGTGCCGCGCTGCCGGTGTGTGTCACCGTGTATATGATTCAGTGTTATAGAGCGCGCTGGGCAAGTACCGTCGGCGCTCCGCTCTGGTTTGTGGTGGCCTTTAGAGGGCTTCGGCTGTTGTTTCCACGCGGGTCCAATTCTGATTGGGAACTTCACACATACAATCGCGTTGTTTTCCTTCATCGTAAAGCTCGTAAATTTCAAATGTAATTTTGCTGCTTGAGCGGGTATTGGTTTAAAATCTTTCTAAGGCCAATTTTATATTATTTTATTATAAAATATAACTAAATAAAGAAGCGAAATGTTAAAAAGTGTGAAATTTCAACTTCCACAATTTTGCAACCGGAAAGGCACGGAATGATTAAATAAAGACGATGTTGCTGAAGCTCCAAAGTGTAGCCAACTCTTGAAAGTAATACTGGACAATTATTGCTTTGATTAATAAAATGCCATTACCAGAGAACTGGTTTAATTAAATGCATAAAAGGAAAAGTTTTGCGACTAGTTATACTGACAAAATCTGGAAAGTTCTTCAACAGAACTAACTTGTTATTAAAAAAACTATAAGATCATGCATAAAATCTGACAAGTGTTAATTTTCAGGCATATCCTTGTTTTTGGTAGAACTCTTTATTTTTACGCATGGCAACCCCAATCCAGATAAACTACTCCCGCTTCATAACGGAGCGTCTCATCCCGTGCGCGTTGCGTCACTACACGCTGTGCGCGGACCTGCCCGATGCCGCGCCCCTATTGGCCAGCAAGCTCGCAGTCCACCCCGCCGCAGCCAATAGGAACGCGGAGCTGAAGTACTTGCGGAGTGTCACCAACGCCATCATGCCCTATTTATTGAAGAACGGCGAGTTGCAGAATTCGTGAGTTGCTTTCGTGATTTTTTCTCATCATTTCACAATGAGAGAGTTTAGACTTTAGGGTGCTACCACACCAATTGATCGATCGTCGATCGATGAAAAAATGAATTCTTCGACGTCGATCGACAGTTTCTACTACATACACCAAAACCTTCCGCACTAATTCATTGACGTCGAATAGTAGCATCGAACGGCTGTTAATCAATCGTGTATCGACCGGTATCCGTTGATCAGCCAAACCTAGCGCACCCTTAGTTCCCGTGAGGCCATTTATTTATCAATAAAAATTTACAGCATTACAGTAACAAACCGATGCCCTGTAAATTAAAAACTATATAAAGATTTTTATCTTTGTTTCACCATATTCTTCGGCCAGAAATCGGAGCGCAGGAACTTCTGCTGGCTCATAGCACGTTGACTGCATTTCAGCCCTTTGACGGTCGGTGACAACTTTTACTTTTGACCACTTCTGGATGGCTAGTACTCGCTAATGTGTGTAACAGTGCGAGCCCGACTATAAAACTCACAAAATACAGTCATTCGTCGCGTGTGATACCATTGAAGAATACAAGAGTAAACCAGCCATCAGTGCCGGCAGTACCGACATTCTGTGCAAAGCATTAATTTTCAGGCCTTGTACGAAATTCGATTTTCAAACCTCGTATCGTGCCATTCCATTCACGCTGGTAGTATTAACCAGAAGAGTGAGAGGGACGGCGCGATGCGAACTTGGAATTATAGTCGAGTCCAGAATTAGGCAAACCAACTTGACAGTTCATTACACACAAATGTTTCCACAGTTTCACCAGTGCTGTAATATCGATATTAAAAAAACTTATTCATATTGATTTATAATAATAATTCTATTAATAGGTACGAAATAATTATAAAAAAATCTTTTATTTGAAATATTTGGAAAAACGATGTATCGAATAATAACCTGTTGAATATCGGTAAGGACGCCGTCAGATTAGATCGGTGTTAGATATAGCCTCGGAATGAATAGGTTCGTCGTTTTTAGGCCTAAAGCTAAAGAAATAAAGTCCAAAAGTGACACTACACTAGGTTATTATCGAAATATTCCTATTCCTATTATTTTTTTTTGCTTTCTGGAAACATTGTCAGCTGTCAATCTAGTTCGCCTAATTTTGGACTCGACTATAGTAGCCCCCCTGTGCTTCCAGCGTGTTTCGCGTGCTGGTTCGGGAAATATTCGCGGGCTGGGTGCTACTGTCGTTGACGGACGTACTAGCCGACCCTTATATACTGAACGCGCTCGTTATCCTGGCTACCGGGGACGAGACCATGGCACAGTTGCCCGCTACACCTGATTATAAGGTCAGTTCATTGTGGAATCCTGTAGCTAGCTTAGTTGAAGGGTACATACACGGAAAGAACATGTTTAGTCACCTAACCAACTTTTTGAGCTATAGCGGTTTGAAAGTTCATAATCTACATCATTTCAGCCAAAAGACGTCCACTGCTGAACATATGCCTCCCCCAAGGCTCGCCAAACAGATCGGTCCTGCGCCATCCGCGCCCAACAACTTGGTTAAGGTTGCGGGAACGCGTTTGAAAGTTAGTCATCACGAAGAATTACAATGTAGACATTTCATTAAAAGTAAAAACTATGAACAACTCAAATTTGAAAATTTAAAAAAAATGACATACAGATAATCGTGATCTGTCATCGATACTGAATCACATATCAAAATTTGTGCACTGATTAAAAAAATACCCTGTATATGTATATGCACCAGCAACCTTGGTATTCGAAACATAAAAAGAAAGCATATTTTTTCATGAGCGACATTTTGGTATTACCATCAATGTTTCCTCAAAATCCTTTTTTTTTTTTTTTTTTTATGATATAGGGGGCAAACGAGCAGACGGATCGCCTGATGGTAAACGATTACCGTCGCCCATGGACACCTGCGACACCAAAAGAGTCACAAGTGCGTTGCCGGCCTTTTAGGTAGGAGTACGCTCTTTTTTTGAAAGCTTGAAGGTCATATCGGTCCGGGAATACCGCAGCAGGAACCTCATTCCAGGAACCTCAAATCGTATCTTATTTCATAACCAGGCTCTTTATCGCAGGTAGAATTCCTCTCAACGTTCGTCCGGCACACGGACTCTGTGTACTCCTCGCGCTGTCGTCTCCTGCGAGTAGACTTGGAGCTGGTGGTGGGGCAGCAAGACCAGCTGTATGCCTTCATGCAACACGTGAAGAGCACTGGCCGGCTACATCTGCTGCAGTTCTATAAGGACATCAGTGAGTGCTGTATAGATACATCGACTGTTGTGGTTAGCTGAGCGCCATCTAGTATGAGAAACGTGATCTACCCTCTGAGAAGGTAGGTTGACTCATAATATGAGATGACTTGGATTGGTGTTGGGACGGCAAGATCAGATATAAGCCTTCATGCAACACCAGTGGCGTATCTAGGGTTATTTTTCAGGGGGAGTCTGGCCCCAGAGATGCTATGGCCGTAGAGGCGACGCAAAGTCAATACCTCAATTTTAAGGTGGGCACAGCTACCCATTCTGGGGTGTGCATGGACCTCCCCCCCCCCCCACTTTATATACGCCTCTGTACAACACATCAAGGCCAGTGGTGGCAACGTCGGCTGCAGTTTTACTGGGACGTCAGTGAGTTGCAATAGATCAATTGTTGTAGCTAGCCTAGCGCCGTCTAGTATGGACGACAGAAGACTGTCAATTCTTCGTGCTGTAACTGTTAGGTGTTCATTGATCACATGTTCTTTTATTTAGAAAAAAATCATACGTAGACAGGTACTGGAAATGTTCACAAATGGCCGCAATAACAACAAATAATTAAAATAAAATTATGAATTAACGAGGGATCGCGTACAATCTGTTTTTTCGGCGATTTTTTGCTCGATCTTAACAATGGGAGTTTCACTGAGTGTGTATTCCTATGGCTACTATTACAATAAATATGAAAAAAAAGTAAGTTCACTAATTTCTTGACCACTTTTTCACTCTATCTCTCCTCGGTGATACTTCATGAGATTCTACGCTACACAAAAATGTTTTCACAAAGCGTCGAACAATGAATTTCCCACGCTAGCAAATCAATATGAAATACCGTCCCTAATTATAAATGTATGATATCTCAAGGCTACATCGAGTTCGCGTTAGGTAATCCTAATGCTATACCTTCTGCAAATATAATTGCAGCTGATTTCTACTATCATTTGAGGTTGAAAATGTTATGATTCGTAAATGTATTTAGTTTTTTTTAGTGTTCCATACCCAAAGGGTAAAAACGGGACCCTATTACTGAGGCTCCGCTGTCCGTCCGTCTGTCCGTGATAGCTGGACAGTTGAAATTTTCACAGATGATGTATTTCGGTTGCCGCTATAACAATAAATACTAAAAAGCAAATTAAAATAAACATTTAAGGGGGCTCCCATACAACAAACGTGATTTTTTGCTCGTTTTTGCTCGATATTGATAATGGCAACAGGTAGATGCTTGAAATATTCACAAAATATTTAGTTATATATTCACTTAAAAAATAAATAATTAAATAAAAATAAAACAATTATTTAAGGGGGGCTCCCATAAAACAGACATGATTTTTTTGCCGTTTTTATAGATAATGGTACGAAACCCTTCGTGCGCGAGTCCGACTCGCACTTGGCTGGTTTTTATTAATTAAAAACTGACCAGCGATTGACCTCTATCTCGCCTAATGCTAAGTAAAAAAATCCATCATCGGTAAAAACTTTGCCAAACAACAACGAAGTTTTCTTTTCAGAACTATTTCAAACCAAAATCCTAAATCCGGAGCTGAGCGAGTCAGAACAGTCGGAGCTGTATAAGGAAGGCTGCGAGATCCTCGCGCGGTACGAAACGCTGCGCGGCGCGGGCGCAGACGAGTTCAGGAAGATGCTGGAAAATGGTGCTGACATCAAACGGTAGGCGCAGTCAACGTCATAAATAAGTGATCACTTTTGTACCTTGTCGCTTTCAGTCGTTGCATAATTTCAAGCATGACGTTAAGCCTAGTGGTTAGAGAAGCTGACTACAAAGCTTGAGGTCCCGGGTTCGATTCCCGTGTCGGGGCAGATATTTGTATGAAAAATACGAATGTTTGTTCTCGGGTCTTGGGTGTTTAATATGTATTTAAGTATGTATCTATCTATATAGGTATGTTTATCCGTTGCCTGGTACCCATAACACAAGCTTGCCTAGCTTACTTTGGGACTAGGTCAATTGGTGTGAATTGTCCCATGATATTTATTTATTTATTTATTATTTATTTACCTATTTATTATTTAAATAAATAAATAAAATAAGTAAATATTAGGGGACAATCTTACACAAATCGACCTAGTCCCAAACTAAGCAAAGCTTGTACTATGGGTACTAGACGACGATAAACATACTTATATAGATAAATAAATACTTAAATACATAGAAAACATCCATAACTCAGGAACAAATATTCGTGCTCATCACACAAATAAATGCCCTAACCGGGATTCGAACCCAGGACCTCTAGCTTCGTAGGCAGGGTCACTACCAACTAGGCTAAAGCGGTCGGTAAGTCATTGTCAAGTCAGATGTCTCGTGCCGTGGTTCTTATGGCAATGACGTTAATTTCTAATTTTGACAAATTCACGCTTCTTCGTATCGACTTTCGATTAAGGATATCACGATATCCGTCAGATATGTGTTTAATCTGATTCATTAACCGTCAGATGCATTCTCCGTCGGATACGTTACCGTCAGATTTGTGTTTTGTTAGAACTTAAAATCTTATTGCTTCTCGATAAAGTTTGTCTTCGCTTATAAATGATTTGATGAAAAACAAGTCTGACTGTAAACTAATGATCTAACGGTGAACGAATCTAACCAAAATCGCTTCTGACGGATATCGTACGTTTCCTTTGGCACTTCCTGCCACGTGCGGTGAAACTGTGGAACCAGCTTCCGGCAGCAGCGTTTCCAGACAACTATGACGTCGGCGCTTTCAAGAAAAGGGTTTATGTTTACTTCCTTTAAAGGCCGGCAACAGATTAGTGACTGACTCTCTTTGAGTTGTTGATATTTATGGCGGTGGTGATCATTTTCCATCAGATGACCCGCTAGCTCCCTCTCATAAAACAAAAATATATATATCGTGATTTGATAAAACTACTTTGATAAAAGCTCATATCTTAAATCAATGTATAAACTAATGTGTACTTTAAAGTTAACTGTGTAAAGTTCACTCTGGAAGATTATCAGTGACGAGATAAGAGCTTTGTAAAGTAGTGACGATATACTGCAGACTAAACAATAATTTAAAATTATGTAAATTTTATTCAAAGTTACAGTCGTCATATGAACTTGACCGACAGCACGGAATTGTTCGTGGCATTGACATGAATAGTAATCAGTGGTAGTAATTTTCCTGTAGCTGCATTTAAAAAACATGTAGGTACCTATGCTATTTTGTGAGGACAAAATATGTCTGTTGAGGTAAATGTTGCACAAATTGTGAAATTTTTTTAACATACTGCGCAGCTGTAACGTAACAATGATAAACAAATAAAAGCGTTTTCTCAAACATTCTATGAAATATTGACGTTATGTTCCTTAAAATACGCCACGAACTGTCACGTTGCAGGTGCGGCTAGACGAGAGGTCAATAATGGAATTTCATACAACATTGCTGGCCAAGGCCAGCTAAGTGATCGTCTATTGTTTTATGTGACACAGCACCATGACGTTTAATAGGTCGACGTGGTCGACGTGGATGGATGGATGGACGGACGGACGGACGGACGGACGGACGGACGGACGGACGGAGGGATGGATGGATGTTGATGGATGTTGATGGATGTTGATGGATGTTGGTTGATGGATGTTGATGGATGTTGGTTGATGGATGTTGATGGATGTTGATGGATGTTGGTTGATGGATGTTGGTTAATGGATGTTGATGGATGTTGATGGATGTTGATGGATGTTGATGGATGTTGATGGATGTTGGTTGATGGTTGTTGATGGATGTTGATGGATGTTGGTTGATGGATGTTGATGTATGTTGTTGGATGTTGATGGATGTTGATGGTTGTTGATGGATGTTGATGGATGGATGGATGGATGGATGTTGATGGATGTTCTTGTTCATGGATGTTGACGGATGTTGATGGATGTTAATGGATGTTGATGGATGTTGATGATGTTGTTGGTGATGGTGATGGTGATGGTGATGGTGATGGTGATGGTGATGGTGATGGTGATGATGATGGCGGTGATGATGGTGGTGATGATGATGATGCATGTTTGAGAAAAACTCTATACAAGCCTTGGCCACGAACAGGGATTGCCGGCCTCGTATCTCTAGATGGCCTCGTTAACACTCGGCCATCTATAACTACTCGGCCGGCAATCCCCTATTTCGCGGCCGCTGCAGTAATGTACTATTATGTTTTATATAGACAACGTTTTATCCCATTATTTTATAAACCGTTGAACCGATTTAGATGAAATTTGGTCATAGGATTATATATATTTTAGTTCCCGCGGGGTAATAATAGACGAAATCTTCGCAGACGGAGTCGAAGGCAACATCTAGTAATAAATAGACGTAGTTTTACAAACCGGAACCAATCCACACAATGATAGTTAAGAGAAAAAAACCGATCTTGTTAGAAACGTGCTCTAGCTTTAAGATCAAATACCAATGAACCTATGTTAAACAGTATTACATAATAAGTATGTTTATCCGTTGCCTACCGGTGCGTCCTACCCGTCATGACATACGGTGCCGAAACATGGACACTCACTGTAGGGCTGGTCCACAAATTTAAAGTTGCTCAGCGTGCTATGGAAAGGGCCATGCTCGGAGTTTCTCTAAAGGATCGAATTCGTAACGAAGTGATCCGACAGAGAACCAAAGTTCTCGACATAGCCCACCGCATCAGCACGCTGAAGTGGTAATAGGCAGGCCATATAACCCGAAGAACCGATAACCGTTGGGGTAGACGAGTTCTTGAGTGGAGACCACGGATTGACAAACGTAGCGTGGGACGGCCTCAGACTCAATGGAGCGATGATCTTTGCAAGGCGGCTGGCAACAGCTGGATGAGAGTGGCCGAGGATCGTGCTCAGTGGCGTGCCATGGGAAAGGCCTATGCCCAGGGGGGTTACTACGAAATTCGAAGTTCGGTGTTCGGATCGTGCGGTCCCTCTCACTCTCGTAATAAATACCATTAGCGTGAGCGGAACGGCATGAAACGAAGTTCGAATTTCGCGCTTCGTAGTATAGGGCCTGCAGTGGACGAACATAGGCTGATGATGATGATGATCCGTTGCCTACTACCCATAACACAAGCTTTACTTAGCTTACTTTGGGACTAGGTCAATTAATTGGTGTGAATTGTCCCGTGATTTTTTTTTTCTTATTTTAAAGTAATAAAATATTCTGATTCCGATTTAACAAAGTTACATTTTAGTGTTATACAAAATGCTGTGTACTTTGTACATTTCCTACACATGTTTCTAATAAAAACGCTTTTTTTCCATAACTATCATTGTGCGGATTGGTTCCGGTTTGCAGTACTACGTCCAAATAAATTAACCAAACATATTTTATAACTAGGGATCGTATATTTGACTAGTTGATGTTACGTCTTGCAATTGTTGTATAATGGTATCAAATATCATATTTATCATTTCTTCCACACTTACAGTACCCGGCCATAAAGAATGCACATCGGTCTTTGGAAAAAGACTCTGCAAATGTCGGCTTCGTATAGCGTTGTCACACACTACTTATGTGACGTTTGTCAGTCGTTGTTCAGGTGCCGTAGGGTACGGACGCATTCCGGTGAAAATATATAATATAGAGTTATTAAAACCCCCCAACTTTAAATTGTATGATGGATTACACTGATAGACTAATAATAAATACGACTGATAGTGACAGTGATATTGACCAAATTGAGAGCACAGATAGTGAAATGGAAGGAATTGAGATTTTTTGAAAATTTAAATTTATGATGAAATAGGTGTCTTTTAATATACTCTAATTTGACTATCCTTTTTCTAGTAGTTGCAACAACCCTCTATAGATTTCAAAACTTTACATGTCATTAATTTGACGTAAACTAATTAAGTCCATGGAGTGGTCACTTAATAAATACGGCATTGATGGACGGTCGCCAGTGTTCGGAAGTCGTCGTAAACTGCGAATTGTCTCTTGCTAAAGGCCGATGTGCATTCTTTATCGCCGGGTACTGTATATAGTTATTATTACCATTAAGATGTTGCGCCAGACATGATTTTCGGTCAATGACCGCTAGTTGTTTTTTAGATTGCAGACCAGTCCAGCCCTGTATCAAGCGGCCAGGGAATCTCACGCTGCTCTCGAGAAGATAATGCTGCCGAGATTTTTACACAGCGAAGAGGTGAGCGAGCTAGTTTTTTTTAGGGTTTACAAAGGGTAAAATCGGGACCCTATTACTAAGACTCCACTGTCCGTCTGTTTGTCTGTCTGTCTACTATGATAGACAGTTGAAATTTTCACAGATGATGTATTTCTGTTGCGGCTATAATAACAATTATACTAAAAGAATAAAATAAAGTTAAAAATTAAATGGGGCCGTCATACAGGAAACGTTTTTTTCAGCGTATTTAACTCGATCTTTATAATGGCGTTAACTAGACACTTGAAATTTTCGCCGATTATGTATTACTGTGGCGGTGGTGTGTGGTACTGCAACAAATAATAAAAAAATAATTATATTAAATTTTAAGGGGGTCCTGACTAACCAATACAAAATAATCTCACACTGCGTACATTTTACTTAGAAGCAGGGTCCTGCTAACACTGGATTATTTAATTATTATTTATTTCCTATATTTTATAGTTAAAGCTGTTTACGGCGTATACTTTGACTTACCTAAAAATTTGTACAGAACCCTTGATGCGCAATTTTGACTCTCACTTGGCCGGTTTTTTTATCCGCAGTCGTCCACAGTTAACTTTAAATAAATAAATAAATAAATAAAAATAATTTATTTCAGGCCAGGCCATTTCCCATATTACATGACATTAGTGTCCGACCGAAACACGATTTTTAGCCGAAACCGAATATTCGGTTTTTTTCTGATTTCGGCCGAAACCGAAACCGAAACCGAAAATTTTGAAGACGTATCATATCAAACAAAATATTCAAAATTACTTTACAAATCGTAAGGAAAAGGTTATTGCAAGGATTTCTTATATGAGAACAGATACTTTTTTTGTTAAACAAAATAAAAAACGTTTATTTTTAATGAAAAATGACTTAGCATAGGTATTATACAGGGTTATTTTTAATTCACTGACACCCTCTTAACCCTGAATTCCTATCACTCAAACAAATGTTTTTTGTTTTACGACTTTTTAAACTGAAGCACTTTTTTTCCCATACAAATACACAGAGTATCGTAAAAATAAGAGGAAATCTCAAATTTTCAAAACGTTATCACACCAAAAATATTAAGTTATGACAAAAGCCGTAAAAGAAAAAACATTTGTTTGAGTGGTAGGAGTTTAGGGTTAAAAGGATGCTAGTGAATTACAAATAACCCTGTATTATTCAAAACAAACAACCTATTCTTATCACGTCTAAACTAAATTCACAATCCTAATATCAAACGTATTGTTCATTAATCACAGCATAAAATGCAGTAACAGATTCTAAAAAGTAAATAATAATTTAATAAATAAACAACATTCACCATATTTTGTCGCGCGCCATGATTGTGGTTCACAAACAAACGTCACAAACTGCATGCATACTAGGTACTATCGCTGGTCCCAGGCCCTATACTACGAAGCGCGAAATTCGAACTTCGTTTCATGCCGTTCCGCTCACGCTAATGGTATTTATTACGAGAGTGAGAGGGACCGCACGATCCGAACTTTGAAATTCGAATTTCGTAGTAACCCCCCAGCTGGGCCGGCCGCCGATGCATTACCAATACCTACCCGGCCGAGCGTGCCCGAATTAAGCCGAGCGCTCCCGATGCGAGAGCCGCGAAAGGCCGCGAAGTAATTTCGGCCCGGCCGAAGGTTTCGGCCGGATTCTGGCCGAAACCGAAACTTCGACCGAAATCACTTTTTTGGCCGAAATTGGCCGAAACCGAAACCGAAACCGAAACCGAAACTTCGGTTGGACACTACATGACATTTAAAATATAAAATTAAAAGATACGGTCGCGTGCTTTAATTTCGGACCCATTTCGAAAAAATATCCTTTGAATTCCTTTACAACATGACAGGACTGTCAACCTAAAGTGGGTCCCAAATTAAAGCTCGTGACTTTACAACTAACTTTGCAACAACAATTTGAGGAATAGAGATGCTGTCGTGGGTATTTTCTTCGTCATGGTGGCTTGGTAGTTTCGCCTATGCAGCTCGTTTTAAGGCCTTGTTAGCTTAAAATTCGAAATTCTTTAAAAAAAGGCAAGTTGGAATTTCCGATTAGTCACCAGGTCCACATAACGTTTTTTAATTCTGAGGGGCTCTGAACTGAGTGGATAAATGACAGCAGATCGAAGTTATTTTCGAACAGTTGATTGATTTAGGCATTGTTTCACGGAGGTCCTTTTACCGTAATAGTAGATAATGTTTAATTTGTTTCAGTTTTACAAACTTTTAATTGGATCAAGAATACCAACGGGCTATCAAAAGCAACATAAATATAAAAAGTAAGTAAAAAAATCCACGTTACATTATGAGGGTGGCAAAACGTGAACTTCAAATACTGCGACTGGTCGGTTAACGTCTTCGCTTTGACCTACCGTTTCTATGGAAGCACACCCTTACACCTAAGTTTCCTATATTTTATATTCAACAATTACCATTAGAATTCCCAAAAATTTTAAAAGAAAGAATGTAATATATTTTTTTACGTAAAACTGACCCGTTATTGACCCCTATCTCACTATAATCATAGTGTTCACTTCATGTCTTTTTCACGACACTGCTCGAAAATGTAGCCATAGATAACCTAAATCCAGTACTCAAAACTGCCTATATATGTACATTTAACAGCTGACTCATTTATGGCGCACAAACACGACAACAAAGTTACACTAATCGAAAACAGGACGTATCAGTATATGTATTTCATTATACGATACGACTTTTTGAAAGATAATTTCTGAATTTCATTCCTGGCGTGCTGAAACGACATTATTGGACCAATCAACAGTAATCGTCTGCTGCATGCGATGGATGGATGGATGAATGGATGGACGGATGGACGGACGGACGGACGGACGGACTGGATGGACGGATGGACGGGATGGACGGGATGGACGGGATGGACAGAATGGACGGATGGACGGATGGACGGGATGGACGGGATGGACGGGATGGACAGAATGGACGGATGGACAGATGGACGGGATGGTCAGGATGGACGGATGGACGGATGGACGGGATGGACGGGATGGACGGAATGGACGGATGGACGGGATGGATGGACGGATGGACGGATGGACGGAATGGACGGGATGGACGGGTTGGACGGGATAGACGGGATGGACGGAATGGACGGGATGGACGGGATGGACGGGTTGGACGGGATGGACGGGATGGACGGGTTGGACGGAATGGACGGATGGACGGGATGGATGGACGGGATGGACAGAATGGACGGATGGGCAGATGGACGGGATGGACAGGATGGACGGGATGGACGGGATGGACGGGACGGATGGACCGATGGACGGGATGGACGGGATGGACGGGATGGATGGATGGACGGGATAGACGGGATAGATGGACGGATGGACGGATGGTCGGATGGACGGGATGGACGGGATGGATGGATGGACGGGATAGATGGGATAGATGGACGGATGGTCGGATGGACGGGATGGACGGGATGGATGGATGGACGGGATAGACGGGATAGATGGACGGATGGACGGATGGTCGGATGGACGGGATGGACGGGATGGATGGATGGACGGGATAGACGGGATAGATGGACGGATGGACGGATGGTCGGATGGACGGGATGGACGGGATGGACAGGATGGACGGGATGGATGGATGGATGATTATGATGATGATGATGATAATGATTTCCTCGCATTAGTCGTGAAAACCACAATGTTTAGTCTCGGCCATAAGTGCAATAGATGGACTCGTACTTTCGAGGGCCTCCGCTACGCGTCGGCCCTCAAACAAACTCGTCCATCTATTGCTTACTTTCCAGCCTCTACAACAATGTACTATTGACTTAGCGCTAAAGGGATAAATAGTACATTGTTGTAGAGGCTGGAAAGTAAGCAATAGATGGACGAGGTTGTTTGAGGGCCGACGCGTAGCGGAGGCCCTCGAAAGTACGAGTCCATCTATTGCACTTTTGGCCGAGACTAAACATTGTGGTTTTCACGACTAATGCGAGGAAATCATTATCATCATCATCATCATAATCATCCATCCATCCATCCCGTCCATCCCGTCCATCCTGTCCATCCCGTCCATCCCGTCCATCCGACCATCCGTCCATCCGTCCATCTATCCCGTCTATCCCGTCCATCCATCCATCCCGTCCATCCCGTCCATCCGACCATCCGTCCATCCGTCCATCTATCCCGTCTATCCCGTCCATCCATCCATCCCGTCCATCCCGTCCATCCGACCATCCGTCCATCCGTCCATCTATCCCGTCTATCCCGTCCATCCATCCATCCCGTCCATCCCGTCCATCCGACCATCCGTCCATCTATCCCATCTATCCCGTCCATCCATCCATCCCGTCCATCCCGTCCATCCGACCATCCGTCCATCCGTCCATCTATCCCGTCTATCCCGTCCATCCATCCATCCCGTCCATCCCGTCCATCCCGTCCATCGGTCCATCCGTCCCGTCCATCCCGTCCATCCTGTCCATCCCGTCCATCTGCCCATCCGTCCATTCTGTCCATCCCGTCCATCCCGTCCATTCCGTCCATCCATCCCGTCCATCCGTCCATTCCGTCCAACCCGTCCATCCCGTCCATCCCGTCCAACCCGTCCATCCCGTCCATCCCGTCCATTCCGTCCATCCCGTCCAACCCGTCTATCCCGTCCAACCCGTCCATCCCGTCCATTCCGTCCATCCGTCCATCCGTCCATCCATCCCGTCCATCCGTCCATTCCGTCCATCCCGTCCATCCCGTCCATCCGTCCATCCGTCCATCCTGACCATCCCGTCCATCTGTCCATCCGTCCATTCTGTCCATCCCGTCCATCCCGTCCATCCCGTCCATCCGTCCATCCGTCCATTCTGTCCATCCCGTCCATCCCGTCCATCCCGTCCATCCGTCCATCCAGTCCGTCCGTCCGTCCGTCCGTCCATCCGTCCATCCATTCATCCATCCATCCATCGCATGCAGCAGACGATTACTGTTGATTGGTCCAATAATGTCGTTTCAGCACGCCAGGAATGAAATTCAGAAATTATCTTTCAAAAAGTCGTATCGTATAATGAAATACATATACTGATACGTCCTGTTTTCGATTAGTGTAACTTTGTTGTCGTGTTTGTGCGCCATAAATGAGTCAGCTGTTAAATGTACATATATAGGCAGTTTTGAGTACTGGATTTAGGTTATCTATGGCTACATTTTCGAGCAGTGTCGTGAAAAAGTACTTTATGCGCTATTGCCGAGATACAGCTATCTACATACCAAATTGCATCTAAATCTACCTATGAAATTCCGTCACATGAATAAATACGGAGCAGAAGAAAAGTTTCCGAACAGTGCTCGAAATTCTTACCTATTATCATAGGGTTGTCGCTCGGTAAAAACAATAATTAAAAATCAAAATATTTTATTCAAACAAGTACCTAAGTATCTAATATCTGTATATCTACAAACACTACAACAGGTAGGCATCTTTAAAAACAACCGAATACCCGAACTATGTAGCTAAACGCTAAACGGTCGCGTCGTCGCTGGCGGCACACCTGAACTTTGTCTACTCACTGAGCTAGTTCAAGCTGGTTTGTCTCCGAGCGGGCGCCGGTGCACGCCCCCCCCGTCTTGTCTGTACAGGTCACGCACACATATGTTGTGCGTGTAGTAGTGTAATGCGTGCGCGACGTTGTTTGAACTTTTTATTCTGCTCCGTATTTATTCATGTGATTCCGTCATTTTATAGGGAGTTTTGTGTATCACGGTCCTTAGAGAATAATCGTTTAGTTTTCTTCCACTGGCTATGTTCGTAGGCGTAGGCAGTTTGGGTCAGTTCATTTATAATACATATTATTCTAGAAATGTTTAGGTACTTAACTAAAAGTAAACAAACATGAACAACCAACAGTTATGGAGTCAGATCAACCAGCCAAATGCAATATTTGTAATTGACTTTCACGCGTCACATTATCGACGTACTCTTTAGTTTTGCCGCATAATAATTATGCGGCCGCAACGTTGAGGTAAATATTGTTTGCGTGATAATGATAAATAAGTCCCGTTTAGTATAATAATAGGCTACTTTCCTAACTAGTCAGTCTTTTAGATTATCAAATAATATTGGACACGTATTTTTTATTTTGTCAATTAAACAAAAAATTACGAAGATATGGCGCGTTGAAGTTTCGCGTGACGTCACTTGTTCCTACACTTTGTATGAGCGTTTTAGGAACAAGTGACGTCACGCCTCGTCACGCGGAACTTCAACGCGCCATATCTTCGTCATTTTTTGTTTAATTGTCAAAAGAAAAATTACGTGTCTAATATTTTTTGATAATTTAAAATACGGACTAATAAGAATTATTATTTTTTTACATAGGAAACATCCCTATTGTGATGTGTGTAATCGTATTCTTCAGGCCACAACAGACGCGTATAACAGCGGCGGCGCTCAAGAACGCCCTCCGCTCGCAAAACCTGGACGGACAAATACTGGACGTGTTCACTAATGCCGAAGAAACGGACGAGAGCGTCGAGAATATCAACATACTGAAGTACTTGGACAGCATCGCGGCCGAAGATGTGCAGGAACAGAATTTGAGCACGTACAAAGTTGTTCTGACTGACGTTGAGACTAGATTGGTGAGTTGCTCCATACCAAGCTTGGACCGTTTGGTCTTGTATGGAGTACTGCTGCCTTGGGGGCTATTCCGCTAAGTAACTAGCGCGTTGGGTTCAGGGCAGCGCCTGCGGGCGAGAACTATGAAACACCTCTTTGAACAGTATTTTGTACATGTTTTATGAAAGAGAGAAAGAAAGAAAAATTTTATTCGTGATATATAAAAAAGAAAATGACTGAAATAAAACATTCAATAAAAAAAGCACATATCACGAAATGGTCCCAAATCAGCAAAGTGACGATCTTGCGAAAGGCGCTGATCTTCCTTTGGGACCATCACGTCATCCATCCATTGAAAAAACAACAAACAATAAACATCAAGTGAAACCGAACACATAAATTTTAAGTAAAAATAAAATAAAAATAAAATATGTATAACAAACAAGAAACATAATTAATATCGTCCAACACAATTTTAGTAAAATAGGCATAGGCCAAACTCCTTAACCCCTAAGGGCCATGAAACAAAAAAACTTAAAAAAAATAATAATTAAAAAATTAAACGAAAGCAACAACAGTGAACAGAAAGGCTGTATGGCTTAAAAACCTTTACTTTATCAAGTGATAACAATTTAAAAAGTAAACAACAACAAACAAGTTATAATAACCTATAACCCAATATAATATGTATACGTCAGGCACCAGGACACGCGATATCCTTAGGTATTTCAATCATTCGTTCACAGCACACACAATAACTCAATTTTATATTGTTGGTTTGATTTTGATCATTTTACATCAGTAAACTTATGGTAAACTTTGGTGTGGTAACTGAAATTCAGATTCAGATGTGGTAACCGAAGTGACTCGGCTCTTACCATTAGGAGGTATAGAAGACAATCACTGGTTAAAAAAAAATCGAATCCCGCCGGCGCACCCGAAAAACTTTTTCGCTTTTAAATAATCAATTTTTTAGAAAACTGAAACCTAGAAAGAGCTCGTCAACACTACACTTACAGACTTACACTTGTATAGTTCGAGTGCGAAATGTTTTTCCATGACAGCGCCTATATGACATTGTCATAACGCTGTATTTCGCTTGGCCTGTGGAAAAACATTTCGCACTCGAACTATATACTTGTACCAAAAAAAACAATTTCGACTCTGACTTTGACTATGTTTTCTTTCAGCAAGCGCCGCCGCGACGCGGCACGGTGCGAGTGTTCGAACTGACAGTGCAACGGATAGATGGCGCGCGCGGCGAGCGACCTTGGAGCGTGGAACGTAGCGAGCATGACTTCCACCTGCTACGTGCCAAGCTCATAGAGTTCCACGGGGAGAGGCTGCTTAGCGACCTGCCTCTACCCTCCCGCAGGTAAACAACACTGTCCTTGACCCAGCGAGCGCATTGAACTGATGTTGCCACTGATAGATGGCGCGCGCGGCGAGCGACCTTGGAGCGTGGAGCGTAGCGAGCATGACTTCCACCTGCTACGTGCCAAGCTCATAGAGTTCCACGGGGAGAGGCTGCTTAGCGACCTGCCTCTACCCTCCCGCGGGTAAACAACATTAAACCTGTCCCAGCGAGCGCCTCGCCGCGGCACGATGCGAATGTTTCAACTGACGTTGCCACGGATAGATGGCGCACGCGGCGAGAGACCTTGGAGCGTGGAACGCAGCGAGCATAACTTCCATCTGCTTCGTGCAAAACTTCTAGTGTTCCACGGAGAGAAACTGCTTTGCTTAGCGACCTGCCTTTACGATCCCGCAGGTAAAAAAAAACCTAACCTTGTCCCAGCGAACGCCTCGAACCGACGTTGCCACGGATAGATGGCGCGAGCAGTCTTGGAGCGTGGAACGCAGCGAGTACGATAAACATTTGTTGCGCGCAAAGTTCATAAAGTGTCAAGGGCAGAGGCTGTTTAGCGACCTGCCGTTACCATCCTGCAGGTAGTCAACACTGGCCCTGTCACATAACTAAAACCCAATTTTTCTGGGGTTTGTAACTCTAACGTAGTTATATTTCACGTTTCTAGAGACAACAGCCCCAACGAAACCCTCCGCTACAAATACGAGGACTTTCTCCAGCGGGTTCTCCAGAAGAGCCTTCTCCAGACGAGCGAGCTTCTCCATTTATTCCTCACAGTTGACGGCGACTTCTCACACGTGGTCCAAGCGTCTACGCTCAACGCGAATAGTTCGGATTTGGGAAATATTTACCAATCAGTGACGCATAAACTGAGGAAAGAAAAGGGACAGCATTTAGAGAGTTTTTTGAAGAACTTTCTGGTGTCTTCTGATATGGAGCGGTATCAGGCGCTGTAAGTATAACTGTAAAGCATTGTAAATTAAACTTTCGGAGTGTTTAATTGCGTGTCTATACAAGGTATCTCAAAATTAGTCTGGAATATTCCGTCAGGTAGTTCGTTGGGTTAGTTCTGATCAACACCCCTGTAAAGATGTTTAATCGACTTTAAAAAACCGGCCAAGTCCGAGTCGGACTCGCGCACGTAGGGTTCCTTACCATTATCTATAAAAAATTGCTGTTTACGATTTATGACGTAAAAAAAAAACTACTTACTAGATCTCGTTCAAACCAATTTTCGATGGAAGTTTGCATGGTAATGTACATCATATATTTTTTTTAGTTTTATCATGCTCTTATTTTAGAAGTTACAGGGCGGGGGGGTACACACATTTTACCACTTTGGAAGTGTCTCTCGCGCAAACTATTCAGTTTAAAAAAATTATATTAGAAACCTCAATATCATTTTTGAAGACCTATAAATAGATAGATACCCCACACGTATGGGTTTGTAGAAAAAAATTTTTTTGAGTTTCAGTTCTAAGTACCCCCAAAATTTATTGTTTTTTTTTTTCTATTTTTGTGTGAAAATCTTAATGCGGTTCACAGAATACATCTAATTACCAAGTTTCAACAGCATAGCTCTGATAGTTTCGGAAAAAGTGGCGGACGGACAGGCAGACAGACATGACGAATCAATAAGGGTTCCGATTTTGCCATTTGGCTACGAAACCCTAAAAAAGGAGGGCTATCATTTCGGCACTGTCAACGACATTTCACGTTGACGGTTACTAGGCGACTAAGAGCGAATGAAGGCAATTGATTGGCATTTACGCCTTGTTTTGACGGCTCTATTTTTCGAGCGGCGATCGTGCATCTACGTATTATATGATCGCAGTGTATAAGTTTTTTTTTGTATATTCTAGCTCAACTAAATTAATATTATTTTAGGAAACAAGGCACCCACGTAGAAGAAGCGTTAGAAGTGATAGAAGACGAAGAAACTGAGCGAATACAAGTAAAACTGGAGAACAACAAACGTAATATTCTCGGGACCGTGTTCGAGAACAATTTCGACGTCGAGTCCACCGTCGAATTGAGTGAACACACGCACCAAAATAAGATCGTCGGGTTTACACAGTGCTTTATGTATTTATGTAAGTCATACACATGTACAAAATCCAATATACCGCAATGTCTCAAGTCAAAAGTCTTTGACCAGTGTGTGTTGCCAGTGATGACTTATGGCACTGAGACGTGGCCGCTAACGATGGGCCTCATAAGAAAGCTCAAAGTCACTCAGAGAGCGATGGAGAGGGCTATGCTCGGAGTTTCTCTGCGGGATCGCATTAGAAATGATGAAATCCACGCAAGAACTAAAATCACCGACATAGCTCGAAGTATCGCCAGACTCAAGTGGCAGTGGGCAGGGCACATCGCTCGTAGAACTGGGCCGATGGGGCAAAAAGGTTCTCGAGTGGCGTCCACGGACCGGAAGACGCAGTGTTGGTAGGCCTCCAACAAGATGGAGCGATGACCTGGTAAAGGTTGCCGGAACGAGTTGGATGCGGATGGCACGGGACCGATCTGTTTGGCGAGCCTTGGGGAAGGCCCATGTTCAGCAGTGGACGTCTTTCGGCTGAAATGATGATGATGATGAGCTCAAGAAAAGATACTCTCATTCATACAAAATGATTCCAAATCTATCGTAGAATGTTCTTACAGTAAGTTAAGTACAGGTAGATTCACAAGAGCTGGCACGAATGGATCGAATGAGCGAATGAAAGTATCTATGTGTTACCTATTTGAATACACTTCACACAAATATGAAAATGTCATGCATCAGTCATTTTCCTACAAAAATGTCAAAGTGACATTACTTTCGTTCAATCCATTTGTGCCAGCTCTTGTGAATTGACCTATAAGTTTCATAATGAATTTTTGTCAAACAGTGCGATGACAATAAGACTTTTCCTGTGAAAAGGTTACCGAGTGCCATGGATCACGATGCAGTTGGTCAATCGATTGGTTATGTCAAATAATTTATGTATGCATAACTCTTTGTTGTGCATAATAGCTATTTATGCAACTGTATCGTAATAGGGGTCCTTAAAACACGAATGTGGTTTCATAAAGGGTCACATGAGTGTTTTAAGGCCAAAATTACGTACAGTTGCATACAATATTTTATCTTCTCTCACACATTTTTCCAAAAACGAAGTAGCCTTTTTGCATTTTTCATGCCATAAAATCTTGATAGCATTTATCGTATAATTTTCTGAACTTTGCTAGTAATAAATTATGAGTCACTTCCTTCGCCGCATCTAAAATATCGGGCGGAGTCAAATTTTCTTCGCGTTCACTGATATATATAATTTGTCGTACGTAATTTCACTTTACATTGATACAAACGTTTGCCAAAGCATAAAATATAAGGAAGCGTGCTGTTTTCAGGATATTTTAAATTTCATCTATCGATTATGTTAGTTTAATTCTGAAAAAAAATACTGTTTCACAAATAAATTACTTTATATATATATTTTTAAGCAAGAACAAAATTTTCCCACGAAAATTCGTACAACAAAACGACACGTATGAATGGAATGGCGCTGAAACTCAGTACATCACCGCGCATGTGCGCGCATGCGCTAAAGCGGGCGCTGCCACAGACAAGTGAAAATTGGAATCAAAACTTGGTGATATAAACTTTTTGGATTTGCCCTGTATCGTAATGGTAAAAAAAAATTGTATTATAACATTATTTCGTTAGAAGAAAAGTGTTATAATATGTTTTTTTTTTAATATTTCGGTATTGTGTTTAAAAAGTATGTCAATATAAACTCTTTTTGTATTTTATAATTCGAATTTTACGATATGAGAGTAGATAAAACACATTAAATTAATGGTATTGCTTCGTTTCCCATTATTTAATTTGTCGTACGTAATTTCACTTTACATTGATACAAACGTTTGCCAAAGCATAAAATATAAGGAAGCGTGCTGTTTTCAGGATATTTTAAATTTCATCTATCCATTATGTTAGTTTAATTCTGAAAAAAAATACTGTTTCACAAATAAATTACTTTATGGCAAAGTAAGATTATGGAAAATGTTACAGTACGGCATACGAAATTTGGGCAAACGATATAGAAACGAAATTAGCAGGTAACATAAGAAACAAATAGACAAAGGCGAACTTATCCCTTAAAGGGATGTCTTCTAAATAACCTTTCAACTATTGACAGGACTAGGACATCAGAAACGAGATGTGAGGGGTATAGAATCAAAGTCCGCTAAATCCATTTGGTTTGGTATGGATTTAGCGGACTTTGATTAAAAATAAAATAAAAATAAAAGAACATTTAGTGCCCATAAAAAAGAAAAAAAAATACACATAATGATGTGGCAAAAGGCTCAGGCTCAGCATGTGCGGTGAGGATTACTCTTCACCGCGCTGGTTTTCAGCCTGCGCCCTTATATAGCGTGCTGGCATTGCAAAACAGGCGGGTAGGACGATAAAAATAACGTATAGTGATAGTGATATAGTCAACCAAGAAATCCCTTCACCATCACCACCCAAGGTTCAATGACAGTTGCATGACAATTGACATGTTATCAGAAACAAGAGTAGAGTTGTAATGAGAAGTAATGTTTATTTATTGTATGTTATTCCAGTAATAAAGGTGGTCCATATCCGAGGCTGGGTCGCCAGCGCTGTGGGCAGCCTGTGCGGCCTGGCGCGGCGCTCCGTCGACGCCGCCTTCGACCAGTTCCTCAACCGCAAGCTCGCGGCGTTGCTCACACAGAAGCGGCTCGCGCACCTGATCAGGCTAGGCCACGGTAAGCACCGGTTTTTTTTAAGTAGTTACGATATACCTATATAGGCTTTGCTGCCGTGAACCACAAGGTATTGCAGTTGAATTGAAATTTCGGGATTTTACTAAATT
Organism: Archips crataeganus; assembly: GCA_947859365.1. Classification (NCBI taxonomy): domain Eukaryota; kingdom Metazoa; phylum Arthropoda; class Insecta; order Lepidoptera; family Tortricidae; genus Archips; species Archips crataeganus. The sequence goes on from OX402058.1 coordinate 18,148,996, forward strand.
AGTAGTAGAAAACATTAATCGGTGTTATACCTCATTCATTATCTAGGCCCTATACGTTCCACTGTACTGTCACTCATATAAAATTTGCAAACTATGATTGAGTGTCATCCTTAGTGCATAAAACCATTGAATAGAGCGCAAAGCTTTGAATAAGAAGTCGATTAAGCAACGGATTGGAGAAGGAATATAGGTTTTTTTTTTGAGTGAAGTTCGCTTCTTACAAACTTGACTTGCCTTGCCCGCTTGATTTATTACCGCAATAAAACATTTTCAGGGTTGTTATTTGGCAAGAAACCCCCGACGCCGCGGCAGGAGGCGTCCCAACAGCGCCGGCAAGCGCACGCGCAGCTCTTGGGCTGCGTGCCGGCCGCTGCCACCCTCGCCGCCGGCTCGGGCCTGCCCGCCGCACTCGATACCTGTTTCCAGCTGGTGCAGCGGCCGCAGCTCAATAAGCAGGTAACTTCTTCATCATCATCATCATCATCATCATCATAAATACAGTCCAGGTCTCTTCAAGGCTAGTTAGTGTCTAGGCTGATGCTGAACCCGTAATATACGCCTTTAAAATTCATACTAATATTATAAATGCGAAAGTGTGCGTTCTATTATCTCTTCATGCTTAAACCGCTGAACGAATTTATAACAGCTATCAGCAATAACATGTTAACCCACTATGTTGCGTTTTGTTTTTGCTCGAAGGAAATGAAATTAAAGTGTCAATATTTAATTTTTGTTTCAGTTGGTGTACAACTTGCTTGACCTATGTATATTGGAGTTGTTTCCTGAACTGAGTGCCACACATATCAAATCACCAAATGAACCAAAGACTTGAAGCAGTATGGTGGTAGACAATGTATCCAAATTCGTATCTTTTTAAGTATTATGAAAACGTCCTATGAATTTTGTAAATCGCAAGTGCTTGCTTATTTAGTGATAACTCGTTCTCAAAATGTTTTGCAGACTTAATATCGTGTGATTGTATGAAAATGTAAATATCATAATGTATTATATTAGATAATTATATTTTTATAATATATAATAGATAATTTTATTAATATTTATTCGTAGCCTTGATCTGTGATTGAGGTTATACAGACCAGGTAAAAGATTGATTGATTAAAGGTAAAAAATGTTTCGAAACGCCATTTGGCTGAATAAAAATATTTTCATAAATTGAACAGTTTTCTTTTTGTACTTGTAACTACTCCTTGTCAATGCTAAAATTAATTCCTTAGTAATCAGAATTTATTATATTCTACTAAATTCCTTGATATAAAACCAGCCGGTGTTGATTAAATCAGGAATAGTGTAGATTCCCGCATAAAAAGTAGAAAACGGATGAAAAATAAATAGTTCCATACAAAACATTGCCATATTCCAGCATTTAACTTAAAAAATGTGCCGTTTATACGTACGTGGAAAGTGGTGCCATTATTTAATTTCTACTTTTTTTTATGTGGGAGTCTAGTAAGTATTCTATTATTGATTTTTAGGGTTCCGTACCCAAAGGGTAAAAACGGGACCCTATTACTGAGACTCCGCTGTCCGTCCGACTGTCTGTCTGTCTGTCCGTCTGTCATCAGGCTGTATCTCGTGTACCGTGATAGCTAAACAGTTGAAATTTTCACAGATGATGTATTTCAGTTGCCGCTATAACAAAAAATACTAAAAAACAATAAAATTAATATTTAATGGGGCTCCCATACAACAAACGTGAATTTTTCCTCGATATTGATAACGGCAACAGGTAGACGCTTGAAATATTCACAGAATAGTTAATATTCACTTTAAAAACAAAAATCTAAGGGGGGCTCCCATACAAAAGACATGATTTTATTGCCGTTTTTATAGATAATGCTACGAAACCCTTCGTGCGCGAGTCCGACTTGCACTTGGCCAGTTTTTTAAATCTCGTTACTAGTTCTAAGAACTACCTCATTCATACACATTAACTGACCAACAAATGTTACCTCTTTATTATATTGGTTTAAATAAACTATGCTCGGTGATTTTATTACTTGACAGTATGTGGCGACAGGTAGGAGTTTGTAAGTTTAGTCATTTTGTTTTCTATAATTTTGCAATAACGAAACGCAATGACAACAGCGTGAAGATAGCTGATACAGATTGCAACTAACTTCGGTAATGTTTTTGACAGGTGCGTTTTGGTCCGAAACGCTGAGGTTCAGCGGCAGTATTCGTCATCTCGCTCTAACCTTGCGGTTACCAACGTCTAAAAAATGAAATGGCGTACGTTGTCACAACTCGGACTGTTGCAAGAGCAAAGGCGCTACTACGAAATTCGAAAATCGAAGTTCGTATCGTATTATCCCTCTCACTCTCGTGTCAAATCATATTAGCGTGAGCGGGACGGCACAAAACGAAGTTCGAATTATGCACTTCGTGGTAGGGCCTCTTGGTTCGAAGCGACTGAAGCGACAGCAAGCAAGCAAATGTCAATTTATTTACAGTGGAAAGTAAAAGGTGATGGGTGTGTGCTCTGTGTTTAGTATGTTTAGTTAAGACTAATAAAAATATTCTATACTTCGTAGTGTAAATAGTAGTTACGATAAGTGATTAAACATTAGCTAATGTTATTAAATTTACTTATCGTAGTATTGCAAATATTTTTTATAAATCTCCGTGCAAACGAAGGTTGTTATGAATCTGAAATCAAACACTAATTAGACAATCGTTTCCTAACATTAAGTGTTATGTTTTCGTTATGTGCTGAAGTGCTTCACTAGAACTAACGAAAACAACGAACCGACGTGATAACATGTGTGTCTAATTATCAACTATCAACAATGGGTATTCCGAGAAACTTGATCCGTAAACATGGCCAGGATTTCTGAGCGCGTTCGGAATTCAAACAGTCGATATGGCGTCGCCGTGCCAAAAAGGCGGGATGCGTTTAAGCGAAGCTCTGGATAACATGCAGTTAGCTTACAACCCTATTACAAAGCAGCTGCATTTTGTGAGCCCAAAAATCGAGAAACCTACTGAGGATACCGCTGATAATATTGACAAGCTGTCCAAGAAGAGTAGTTTCAGTGATGAAGGCAACTTCTCCATTTCTACTTGTGAGAAGAGTGATACCAGTGATTCACCCAAGAGCACCTTGAATTGGGGAGGTAGTGTGAGTGGGCATAAGAGAGGCAAGGATGGAGGGTCGTTTTCGAGCACTGTGTCCAGTCTCTCAGAGTGTTCTCTTGGGTCGAGTGCTTCGAAAGAGGAAGAAGGTGATGTTGCTTCTGAACAGGATCATGCTAAACTGAAGAAGAGAGGATTATCTGGATTTTTCAGCAGGTTTGTGAGAGTAGTTTTTATTGTTATATTAGGATATTTTTAGGATGTCTGAGTCAGTATTCTGCAGTGTTTTTGGCTTTGTACATCCTTGTCTTCCCAATAATTTAATGGTTTCACTTGCATTAGCTATTAAATAAATAATATAAATAAATAAATATCACAGCACAATTCACACAGCTATTACATCAGGATTTCACAAAAAATCCAATAGGGATTCCCAAAAATTACATTGCGGTTTAGATTTCAGAACATTATCCCAATCCCATGGGAAAAGCAGGATAAAATGTGTCCTATGAATTATTCAAGATGTCCATCTATCTACTAGCCAAATTTCACCCAATTTGGTCTAGCTATTTTAGTGTTGAAGAGTAACCAACACACACATATACATGCACACTCACAAACTTTCCTGTTATTGTGTGAATCATTTTACAGGTACTAACGTCCACAAATCTTTATTGATAATGGTAACTTAATTACCCAAGATGCAGATAACATTTTTATCTGATTGTAAATACCTGCTACCGTTCATTAAGATATATATTGATGAACGGCTTGACTGATTTTAATGAAATTTTTGCTCCACATTTTGTAGGTCTGAGAATGGGTTGTAGGGCATTTTTGTACCCCTATTCTTCACCAAAGTTGCCAAACGCTTCTCATCCATTATTGCACATTCAAGAAGAGGATAACTCAAACTCAAACTCAAACTCAAACTCTTTATTGCATTTAAATGTTGTGGGTAAAGATCTTAAAAATAATGTACAGCTTCAACATTTACCCTGTAAGGGCACAGCAATAAATGGGGTTTTAGGATAGGTTTTAGGATTAATGGGGTTTTAGGTTTCTTTGCTTGGGCTTTACTTGCAAAAATTTTCACGCCACGCCACTGGGTTGTAGGCAATTTTTTATACCCTTATTCGTCGCAGACAGAGTCGAGGGCAACAGCTAGTATTTCTATATTAAAATTCAAATTTTTCAACATAAAAATTCAATCGCACCTTCAGGATGATACTGACCCAATAGGAATTATTCTCGTTTCAAAATTGAACTTAATGCTCAAAGAACAACAGGTTTACTATTAAAATGAGAATAATTCCTATTGTCCTGAAGGTCCTGAAGGTACAAAATGTACTGGGACATTTGAAAGGTTTATTATCCAGGTTAGCTCGCTCATTACTCATTGTCTCTATCCTAATTGCTTAGCAAATCATAAATTAGCGAGAAATTCAGTTGCAGCCAAGATGATTGGATTGTGTATTTGGCTAAATAACTTTTATACAATTAGCAATTAGTAGCAAATGTTAATTGATTATATGCTCACATGTATTTCATTGTTTAATTAGATAATTAGGCACATAATTTCACTTAGTAGTAAATGTCAGTGTTTAAAACCTCTATAATTAATATCAAATGCATGCAAACTTTATAGTTGTTTCAGTAAAAATCAATCAATGTCCACTATAAGTTTAATCATAATCATTTTATTCTTTTGTCCAACATAAGAAATATTAATTTGGTCATCTAATGAAATAAAACAAAAATAAGGAATGTTAACTAAATAGCAATAAATAATTAAATGCAACATTAAGTACTAAAATAAAATTAAAATAAATTAAAAATGAGGTATGCATAATGCATTCTAAGCAGAACCAAAATTATTCTCATCAATTTTGACTAGTTCACAAGACATATCAAACAATCTTTTTTGATAATCTAAATTCTTGGAGAATTTGCAGCTAATACCCTCAATACAGTTGCTTATATATAGGCCTCCTTTCTTTTCCAAATCTTTATTGAAACAAGTGTAGAGTATAGAGATGGCTCCTTTCTCCGGCGTTTTAAAGAATAACCTCATTGCCCATGGGAACAGGGTCCTGAATAAAGTCCCATTAAATAAGTCTGTGTCAACTATCCCGGGATGAACTGAGTAGCTCCTCACATAAGTCCCCGATTCTTCTAGAAGCTTGTTCACATATCTGGCAGACATTAACTGTAACAAAAAACTCACATTATTGCATGTTTCTTCCAGAAATTTGCTCATATATCTGGCAAACGGTAATGGTAACAAAATAAAAGTTAACAACAGGCAAAAAATGTAATGAAAACGAGTTAAATTTTAATCATATACCTGTGCCAGTTTAGACTGCGCGTAAGCTGCTGATGTATCGTAATATTCCTTCGAGTTAATGTCGTTGAAGAATATCTTTCCAATGTAATGCGCGCATGATGTCACATTTATAATTCTTGAGCACTCCCCAACGGCGCCACCCCTTTTCAGCGCTGGCAACAATAAATGTGTCAAATAAAAATGTCCAAGGTGATTGACAGCCAGTTGCGTTTCAAACCCGTCCTCCGTCAGTTTATAATCTCCAAACATAATTCCAGCATTGTTCACCAAAATATGAATCTCTGGGAACTTCTTCAAAACATTCTCAGCAAAGTCCTTTACTGACTTCAGGGATAGCAAGTCCAACTGTAGAGCGTGTAAGTTTTCTCCGTTTTCAAACTGTGTCGCTAGTTTTTGAGCTGCTTCAGGCCTTCTAACACCCATAACCACGGTCATATTCGCTTTTAATAATCCTCTGATAACTTCGCTGCCGATACCCCGAGCTCCGCCTGTGATAACGGCGATTTTGCGGTTCGCGTCTGGCAACACCACTTTGTTTCTTGTTATATTCACCCAGTCGTCGATTAGGCCTCCAACTCCCGCTCCTTGCATGTCGACAGTATACCGCAGCTCCCACATGATGTGTTTTATCGGTTTATGCCTGTTCATGTACCAATAAACGAGGCCAGACGTAAGAACAACAACAGAGATGATTGCGAGCGACATTTTGAGGTTATGTTTTCGTCCGTACTACGCGACGCGGCGTTTGCACTGGCGGCGATTGCTTTCACCGCGCTGGAAATCCTCAACGCTTTCTCTCTGTCCGTGTTTGTATTCTTATTATGTACCGTTACACTGGTTTTCAATGTGGTATCACGGTTTTTCTAGGTATTTTATTACGATTAATCTTTGATCTGTGTGCCCCTTCCTTACCGTTCTGTTGGAGAGTTCTCAGTAGCGTGGTTCTCTCGTTTATCACGCAAACCAAACCGCTATAGACTGGAACGTAAATTAAATAAATGATGTCATTCAAATTACAATAAGTATGCGAATAGCGGTTGACAGCTTTTTTTTTAATTCCCATAAACATTCGTACTTACTTAGTCTTCAGTAAGGCTGCGTATCCACCGGAACTGTGCGAGGTTGCGTTGCGAGGGATGTGTTTGTCATGAACCAATAGAAACACTTCATTTACCTATCCTTGCTCAGCTTAGCTCTGGTGGAAACAGCTCAGCGGAGCGAGGTTTTTGTACATGCAAAAGAAGGGAAAAATGTGTGCCAGGAATGTGTTGCTAGGCGGCGTTGCTCCGCTCCCGCCTCACCGCACCCCGCCTGCTTATTTGAAAAGAGCCCACTACACATCCTCGCTACGCATCCTCGCACAGCTCAGCTACCTCGCACATCTCTGCCTCTGGTGGAAACGCAGCCTTACCAGTGCTGAGCTGAGCAAGGATAGTTTCTATTGGTTCATGACAAACATATCCCTCGCAACGCATCCTCGCACAGCTCCGGTGGATACCTACGCAGCCTAACTCTACTCCTCACACCACACCCTTAAGATCTGTGGTGGTCTATCGATTAAATTCCCACAAAGACCAAAACAAAAGATCACAATCACCTCAAAATCGGTTCCGTCCGCTATTTGAGCGAGCCGCGCGCGACGAACTGACAATGACAACAAACTTTAAAAGCCGTGGAGTGAAGCTCTAATGAATTTTACCAACGAACGTGTATGTGTATACGTACGTGATCGTTGGAATGTGTTTCCAGACCAAATACTTGTGTTTGCTTTAATTATGTTAACATTAGCTCACGGTTCCAGGAACTGCTTTGTGTTTACTAATATGATTTGCGAATGTTTTAAGTAGACTACTCGCCCCATTCGCCCCGTAGTACCTACTACATGGCTCTCTATCGTTTGCCATAATTTCAAATGCCATAAATAATGTATCGTTTTCTTAACTAAAATAGCTATAATAGCTGTTGCCCGCGACTCCGTCTGCGAAGAATTCGTTTATCTGCTAGTCTGAGGGAACTATGCAATTTTCCCGGATAAAGACTATCCTATGTTTTTCCCAGGGTCTCAAAACGTCTTCATACTAAATTTCGCATTTATAATATCAGTACGGATTATGACGCGTTCGTTTATTGCTTTTACAATTCTAATTATGAATTCCTCGGGTCAACCGGACTGGTTTTTATTTTAGCTAATATTGTGATATTCCCGTTTAGGTAACGGTTCTGTATCAAAAATTTTGCTACATTGAGTCGATGCCCTTAGCTAGCGGAGTCTACGTCGTAATTATTAGAACCTGCTTATATATCAGCGTGCGGGTATAGCGAAGCTTTCTTAGTACTACGTACCGTAATTACGGAGATGTTTTTGTGTTGGTTCTTTGAACTGTTATCAAACGGAACTGCTGTAATTGAGCGTGACGCAAAATGCAGCGTTCAGTGCATGTCTTTGTATACGTACTGAGATTGGAATGCAAAACGTAGTCATGCGAGTGCGTCCTGCTGACCGAGCGCTTATAAATGACACTGAAGTCAGTTATGAGTTCGTGGATGGTATCATCGCAGACGCTCAAAATTAATATACTTAGGTATTATAGGTGACGATAACTTGGTAGAGTCACCATCAGACATTAGACTAGAGCACAAGGTGTTCAAATATATCTGAATACGACCGTGTTGTCGATCGCGTACAGATATTTGTATTACTTATATGATTTGAAACACGTAGTTTTTATCTGATTATATTACAAGCTTATTTGGATTATGAATCTTAATTATCTTTATGTTGATCGTTGATAGCTTTGATGCCATTATCAACAGACTTAAAGGACTGTCATGTTACGAAGACGTGAAATTAGTAATGGACGTTGGTTGATACTTTCAAAGAAAAAGTGTCTGTAAATAAATACCTACCCAAATCGCGATGCTGATACGACACATTCTTCGACATAACTAACACAGCGTAAAAATATATATTCTTTTTATTGTGAGAGGGAGGCAAATCTGTCATCTGATGGAAAATGATCACCACCGCCCATAAATATCAACAGCTCAAAGAGAGAGAGAGAGAAGGAGAGAGATTGGCGTTCAAGGAAGCACGTTAGATGTTTGAAAGATGAGTTTCACGGATTCTCCAAAAGCCGAAATCCTTCCCATCAATACAAAACTGGTAGTTAAGTTCTGAATTAATCAAACTACGAGAAATCTAGAAGTTAAACATAATAATGTCAGCAAGCTCACCACATAATTCTACGTAACTTTACATAAGTACAATGGCCCATTCCCTATACCCAGTAGGTACTTGACCGGGAGAACCTGTTTCTGAACATACCACGACCAGTCAAGCCCTTTCACCAGCGCACCTGACCTTGGCATCCGTATCATGAACTCCAGAATACATCGCCGCTTTCTTTAAAGTGCAACTAGGAAATGCGTTGGTACTAACCGCAATGGATTCTTCCTACAAAGATAGAGTCGTTTCGGAAAATACGTGAGGTTTATATTAGAATTGTATCAAACAAAAGCACGGTCTTATAGGAAAATATGAAGTCATTGTCCAAATAAACGCTCTTATAGCTACTTTCGAAATGTTTATTATGCACTTGGTTGAGCAGGTGTTGATAAAGCGACCTGTTTCTTTGTATATTTTAACCAATGCTCACGTTTGACACCACTGTCGTATACCACCTGATGCCTTTAAAGAGCATCTGCGACGCGTTTTGAAACATAAGCTAAAAAAAGTTTGCATAGATCATCACCGAGTCACCGAGGACAAAGGAATACGTTCCGCATGAATTATGATTGTCTATGGCTTACTTGATTGATCAAAATGGTTTGTTTCTGAAGTTTCAGTGTTTTCTCGGCGTATATCCACAAAATGTAATGTCATTCATAAGGATTTAATAAAGAAATGTGTTAGTGGCTTGCGGTTTATTTCATTCATGAATAAGTTTTCTATGCAATCAGAGACGTTGTGTAACCAACCACATTTTATTGTAAAGCTGACTGTGGATGGAATTCTCTAAAGCTTTTTTGAATTCTTCTCGAGGCTATTTTCTTTCTGAACTCTTGACTTGATGATTCACTGGCATTCGTTTTTTCTGGCTTAATTTACTGCTGTTTCTATTGCTAGTCTCAGTCATTGTATATGACTAATTCTCAGCACGCTGACTCGTTTGACTTCCTTTGTATTACGGAATTTAGCCATTTAAGTATGTGTTTTGCAGTTGCCACTTCTGAATACGTTCCTTAGATTACGTTAACGAAGCATGTTCCAATTGGTACTTTATTTAATACTAGCGGTTGTCCGCGACTCCATCCGCGAAGGAAGTAGCCTACGACCTATTCTCCGACCTACCGAATACAGAGAAAAAATTTCATAAATAACACTGTGACACGAGATTTTGATATAATTAGATAGATTGTATTTGGCTGAATAAGGCGAATTAGAAGGAAGGCATTGGAATATTTACTGGAATACTGGACCATTGTATCGTAAACAATGTGTTATTTAACATTCATAATAATATGTATTATGTTATTATTATGCTATTCGTGTGCGTAGCCCTGACACTAAAAAATATAATCTATATCTTAGTTTTACTTTAATGATGTACTTTTGTAGTAGAATGACCATTGGCATTGGCACTGAACCAATTCACACTTTGTTATTTGTCTAGCTTCTTTGAATAAAACAATATAGACATACTAAACTTTACCTGCAGCTTCGCTTACGCAAACAATTTTATCTGGCAGAGGTCTTCATTCACCTTGTATGACGAATACCCGTGCATAATTTCATTTCTCTACACGTAGCGGATATTTTAGGATTTTACATAGATCCCGTGAGAATATCGGGATAAAAGTACAAAAGGACGTACTAAATTTTCATGAAATCCGTCTAGACGTTTTAGCGGGAAGGGGTAACAAATACACATACGCAATTACGCACGCGCACATACATAGTCCCAATCGCATTTATAATATTAGTACAAATACAAGACTCTTTAGGTTCTTATTTGTCAGCAACCATAGTAATAATATGAGCTTATCTATCAGCTTGTCTCAAATATACTAAAATAACCAAATGATGATGACTAATCAAGGACTATCCAAAGTGTACCTCATTAATCTATAGTTAACATGTAGTTACTCTGTCACCTCATTTACACTTCATATTACTGACTCACTCAAAACTATAAAGGAACAATAAGTAGATGTATGTAGAGCTGTACTTTGGGCACTAAATATTTATAAAATCTATCGAATAGCGAGCGGCACATCGTAGTATTGTATTAATGATTCACAGATGTTCACGTTTAATTTTTAATACAAGTAGGTACAAGGGTAGCTATTTGATCATTACATCTACTTACTTTTCGCAGGCATCTGCTAAGTATATGAAACAATTGTTGTTCTGTAGCCAAAGCTTTGTTAAAAACATCGAGCTCTAAGGGAACCAAGACTAATAGAATAATACGTTGACTTTTGGGGCCTATTTTTGTTGTAAGTAGGTTAATGGTAATTGAATTTTTAACCTTTTTTCGTGCCACCTGTTTGAATTTCGGGTATGAGGCGCAGCCAATTTCACTGGCGAGGAGGGTTGTAAAGCGTACTCGTAAAATGAAATTGGCCCGATAGCCTCGAAGCAGCTAACAAATAAAGATATCCCAAGGTTAGGAAGCGAAAAGATTTGTGAAAACTTCAAGACGTGTAATTTTTTTCCATATGCCTAACCGATTAATAGAGCATACCGATAATTTTTGGTAACATTCCACAATACGTTTACCGTTACACGCAATATCTTATCTATGCGTACCTATGATAATGTTACGATTACGAAATGAACAAAAGTCGCGTGAGAAACCGAGAAATGTATCAGATCGTTAATAAACAATGCCCAAAGCCGACGTGAGATTTATAAATCTTCCAGTGAAAGTAAAGCAAATTATGGGGAGCGCGTCATGATTCGGCGCAGTTAAATAATTCGCTATACGGAAGTTATGAAACCCATTCATAACTTTTTCAACACTGGCTATGGAATGTAATGCTACACTCCTACATAGCAAAGCTCGCTTTAATAGCGCTGCAGTGAAATTACAAAGGTTGTTGAAATGTTTAATGTTCCTGCACAAAAGTTATTAATGCAGCTTATGTTTTACTGGTTGTTAAACTCCGCTTTCATTTAATTTTAATTGCGGCTGAAATACATAAAAACAAATAGTAAACCAGTCGTAATTCATAATCTCTAGCATATTGTTTTATCTAAAAACGTTCATGTCTAGAGAGTGCTCAATTTTATTTTAGTGTATTGCATGCTGTTTGATTTTTAAATAGCCTTCTTATATATCTTAATATCTGATACTCAAGATTAGCGCATTTGTGTCTATCATTCTGTAAAAAAAATTCTTACTTTTTTATTTCTTCTGCTTCATATCATCCATCCTCTTAAGAACCTTTCTTATTGTTGTTTTCAATCCCCAAAATGTAAGATAATCCACCCACAGCAACTTCAGAACGGTCGCGTCGTGACTATAATAGGTCTGAACAGCCGCCTTTGTCGTGTGCCATTAAGGACTATTCAATTGAGAAGGTCGTTCGAATATTGAATGAATTAACGGAATGTCTATTTACAAGTTCAATAGAGGCAATTTAAAACTATTGTGGTAAGTAACACTAAACTGGCCACGCGGACTGTCAAAGTGACTGAATGCTAAATGGAGTCATTGCCTTAGTTAAGCAAGGCCTGTACATGTATTAAGGTTATATTTAATTTGGCCAGCATATGGCCTCAGAGCCGTCTGAAATAAAGGCAGTATATGCATACATATTTTTCAAGACTGATGTCACTTTTCAACTAAAGACTGAATCGATATTGACTATCGTATATAGGTATACATTTTATTACGGTTTTATCAATTTCGATAATAAGTTTTTTTAACCTGTGAAATAAGATCCTCTTAAGAGATGAAGAAATTGGAATTTTAACGAGTGTTCGTTTGTTGACCCTGCGTGTTGAATCAAGTGTGCGTTGGAATCCATCCGCATTATTCTGTCGGGCGGAGTAAATTTTAATCCGAACGTGCTTGGCTTCTTAATAGGCGACTTCACTTGACATACTATTAAAAATCTCTACGCATTCTAAATAAAAGAAACATAACAAACAAAAAATGAGTGTGAGTGTGATGTGTTGGTGATTTCTCAACTGGAACAGCATGTCGAAGCGAAGGAAATGTGTTGTATCTAATGACATGACCCCTAAAAGTATTGAATCGATCCCTTTAAAGAAGGCCTGTGACATACCTATCGCCTTCACAGGCGAAAGGACAGTAGTATCTAGGTTATAAGGTTAACCTGTAATGTAATATCCGTCTAAGAATTATTTAGCGGCAAGTCTCACTTCAGGTCGATCGCGGTTGACGTTAAAATACTAGGGGCGTTCAATAAAAAGTGAGAATGAGTATGTTATAAACAACTTTTACTAAATGTCATTTTATTTTTCGACATAGTCACCTTTTAGCATAATACACTTAGTATATCTTTTTTCTAAACTTAAAATTCCATTTTTAAAAAAGGTCTCATCTTGAGTACTTAAAAAATCTTGTACTGCAGCGACTACCGCGTCGTCGTCTTCAAATTTCTGGCCTCTCAGGTATTGTTTCAATCTCGGAAATAGGTAGAAATCACTGGGAGCGAGATCTGGTGAATACGGAGGATGCTTAAGGATATCGAACCCAGCATCACGAATTGCAGCCATTCCAACGGCGGACTTGTGTGCCGGGGCATTGTCCTGGTGGAACAGCACAACTTTCGAGAGTTTACCTCGCCGTTTTTCGCGGATCTCATTGCGCAATGTTGCTATTTGTTTGGCGTATAAAGTGCCCGTAATAGTGGCTCCATGCTCGAGATACTCAATCATTAATACCCCTTTACCATCCCAAAAAACAGAGCCCATGACCTTACCGGCAGATGGGCTCACCTTGAATTTCTTCGGAGTTGGAGATGATGGCCTTTTCCATGTCATAGACTGCAGTTTCGTTTCAGGGTCGTAATGATGGAGCCATGTTTCATCCATTGTTATAAATCGCGTCAAAAAAAGTTCCCGGTCTTGCTGCATCAGGTTCAAAGCTTCTTGACAAATCTCTAGTCTAGTTTGTTTTTGCGTGTCAGTAAGCATTTTTGGTACCCAACGCGCAGATACCTTTTTCATACCCAAGCGTTCATGTAAAATATTATGCACGCTCCCCGTTGAAATCTTTACATTTTCAGCAATAAAACGAACTGTGACACGACGATCCGCCAAAACTGAGTTTTCGACTTTTTTCACAATTTCTTCAGTTACTGCTGTAGTAGGGCGTCCGGAGCGGGGGTAGTCCATTGTCGATGTTCTTCCACGTCTCAATTCGGCGCACCAACGTGCGACTGTCGAATACGGAGGAGCATTAGATCCTAAAGTGTCCCGCAAATCCAAATTGACTTGGTCCGTAGAAAAATTTTTCAAATACAAGTATTTGATAACGGCGCGCAGTTAAATTTTCTCCATTTTCGCTAACGTACTCAATAGCATTGCAAAGAAATTACCGTATATTTTTTTAAACAAAAGACAGTTAGTTTTTTTTTTCATAGCAATCAGCTAGATAGATTAGCTTTATTGGCCAGTATTTAATTTCGTAATATTAAAAGAGTTTGCATCTCATTCTCACTTTATATTGAACGCCCCTCGTAAACTACAAGCGTACGAGGAAAGTTCACGCGTCATTGGATTCTGACGTAGGTAAGATTGGAAATAAGCTTATAATTAAAATGGCGGAAATAGCATATCGTTTCCTTCCTGTGGGTAGGTACTGCGTCTAATGATACGCTATGATGTATTTAAATGGGTTTTATGTGTTAACGATAATACGAGTAAATAATAGTAGATAACGCTATTCTATTGTTTCTAGTTGGTATGTACTTGGATATCTTTAAAAATATGATAAACTAGCCTTCCGACCGCAGCTTCGCCCGCGATAAAATTAATTTTCCCGTAGGAAAAGGTATTTTCCCGCGGTTAAAAGTAGCCTGTGTCACTCTATCTAAGGTATAATGTAGCTTTCTAACGGCAGAAGAATTTTTGAAATCGGTCCGGTAGTTTCGGAGCCTATTCAATGCAAACAAACAAACAATCAAATCTTTCCTCTTTATAATATTTGATAAATAATACGATATTTTTGAAAATCCTTACATGAACATAACGAAGATTGAATAAATGAATTGTTAATTAAATAATTAATGAATTATTGCCAGTTGGGCAGAAGTGGAATTGCAGGGATCAAATTAACTTGTTGCTGTTAACATAATTATGAAGAATGGTATGCTGTGTTTATTCGAGTACATTTCATCAGTACTTGATATGCCTGGAACAAGGGCCACATTAAACAGTTATGCTACATTAAACCCATTAAACATACATGTTCCAGAGCAAGCCGTAAGTTCATGTGTTTTGTGCGATAACACGGGATGATGTCATTGGAGTGACTTAATCTTACTTTTAAACCGTGTGAACATTTCTTTAAACTACTGTCATTTAAGTATAAATTGCTTTTTTATTTTTCAAAGTCAAAATTAAATGACTTCATCGCGTGTTTTCCATTTTTAACCGACTTCAAAAAAAGGAGGAGGTTCTCAATTCGGTTGTATGTTCTTTTTTTTTTTTTTTTAACGTGTGTTACCTCAGAACTCCGTCATTTATGAACCGATTTGGAAAATTCTTTCGTTGTTTGAAAGCATATGCTTCAAGGTTGGTCCCGTTGTTACCGGAATCCAGTTCTGATGATGGGATCCATGAGGAATTGAAGGAACTCTTCAAAAGTTCAAGGGAAATGTAAAGCGATTTTAGTATTTTCAGTGACAAATCGAGCATTTGCATTCATAAAGTGTCATTTGGTAAACTAGATCTGATGAAGAAGACCGCAGATGGCCAACGGAACTCCTCAACGGGTCAAATCTTGCAAGTTGAATTTGACTCACTTCCCGGTTTCTGATTGATTTCATATTTTACATGCATGTGTAAATCAGGTGACAATGCAATATTATTGTGACATGGAGCTAATCTGATGATGGAGTTGGAAGGTGGCCATAGAAACTCTGTAATAAAACAACACAACCCCGTCGAGTTTGGGTTCATTTGAAACGTCTTGACGAGCACTTTGATCCCAGATGGTAAACAGGGTCTGATGATGGAGCTGGAAGGTGGCCAAAGTTACTCCATAAAGTAACGGCACTTACCCCATCGAGTACGGACTCATTTGACTCGTCTCAACGAGTACTTTGGTCCTAGATGGTAACCAGGGTCTGACAATGAAGTTGGATGGTGACCATAAGAACTCCGTAGTAAAACGACATAACCCCATCAAGTTTGGTCTCGTTTGATTCGTCTTGATAAGTACTTTGGTAACCAGAGGCAAAAAGTACAGTCAGTAAAGAGTGCCAGTCCAGGCCATTAGCAACAACTAAAAAGAAAAAAATAAAAATTTTTAAATAAAAAATAAAACCGCCTTCAAAAAACACCCAAAAAAAACTTGGAAATAAAAAAATTTAAATAAAAAATAAAACCTCCTTCAAAAAACCCCCAAAAAAACATAAAATAATAATTGATTGAACCGACCACAATAAGCATGAAAATATCTTTCTACTAATCTGTTTGAAGTTGGTGCCTCAGCACGAGCCAGCAGGAGTGTAGAAGCCCTATAATAGGTATGTAGGTAAGTTAGATTACTAGGTCCACTCCTGCTGGCTCGTGCTGAGGCACCAACTTCAAACAGATTAGTAGAAAGATATTTTCATGCTTATTGTGGTCGGTTCAATCAATTATTATTTTATGTTTTTTTGGGGGTTTTTTGAAGGAGGTTTTATTTTTTATTTAAATTTTTTTATTACAACTAGTATTCGATTTTTTTATTGGTATAGTTGCACTGCGCACAAATGTTAATTAATTAACGACGTACCGTAACCGGCTTTGCGTAAAAATCTAAATTAAATATTGCACAAGTTCGTTCATAAATGAAATTAAAATGTCGGCCAAAATCATGTATGTTACGCAAACGGCGGCACTGCACGGATTCTCTCCTTACACTTTCGTTTCATTACGACACGTGAGGTAAATTTTCTATTGTGCCGGACCATAAAATGGTCGTTCGAATATTCTGCGTAATCATAGCGCTTTAGTTATGTTACGTATGAATGAATTGGATGGAACTAAACGGTTAAGCACTTCAGTACCAAACAAGTAGGTTTGAGAGTTATACTCGCATCGCATCGTAAATCTCACACAGCCTCAAGAATGTCATCCTGTCGATATATCATACATACTGCGATCACATGTCTTTAAAGATTGTAGAGATAAAACAAGTTTACAATTTTCATGTCAAGTAATGATGGAAAGTTTAATCGTGTACATATTAAATTGCTTGTCGTAAACGTAAGCGATCGAAGAGGAAGTTATCAGTGTTATTAACTATCGTGAAATTGATATACATCTCACTACCAACATAAATTGGATTGATAGAAAGTCTTAATTTGATTACACAGGATTGTATGGTTCCTGTCCTGTGTATAATTTTGCTTACAAAATTATCTTCATGTATTTTATGTGGTCGGAAAACGTAGTATTATTGACAAAAGTAATGTTATACGCTATTTAATATCGACACACCGACATCTGTTTTTCAGTTACAATGTTGGATTGTACATAACGAGTATTCTGGTCTGTTCGTGCCGCATATTGAGTTATTGTTTGTGTTTTACATTTGCTAAGTAGTGCGTTTCGTGCTTTAGAATGTGTTCGAATACGGTGTAAGTAAAATAAAACTAACATTGTAGTGTCACTATAGTTACTAAGACTCGTAACTTCTGTATTGCATTGCATTGTCTCCCTGTCATAAAATTTAACGCTTGAAGCTATAACTTTAAAATGTTTCTCGGAAAGTTTACAGAACGAGGTTTAGTGTATTTTATCCTTATTTGTCAATCTAGTGATTTGTGATGGCTTCTCGACATATCTAAAGATACTTATAATGCGAATAGCTCCTAGCATTTCTCTATAAAAATAGAGGTTATTCTTTCTTTTGTCGGTTAGTGCAAATATTTATGTTTGCATTCGTCGCGACGCGTGGGCCTCCGCAAATAGGTCTTGGCCACTCGCTTCCTGAGTGTCCCGGTTTTCGGCAAGGTTATGATAATGATAGATAGCCAATTACCCTTGGGAAATTGAGTGGATACTGTAATATTCGTATGAATTTGGCGAGAAAGAAATATCCCATTAGGGTAAATATGCAAACATGATTAATGCACTTGTTATTACTTTTATGGGTTTTACCAAAATAAGTCACCTTCATTTTTCCGGCTATCAAGTTCATCAAGAATTGTTTAAGTACTTCTACCTTTAATGTCTCGCGAACCTTGACTTCTTGAAATTACGGTATGACGTCACGGCAGCAATTTATTTGATGTGTAACAGCTGGCAGTATATTAGTAGACCAATGAAGACCAATAAACTGTTTTTATTGCCATCTGAGAAATGAAATGTTTATGCAATTGGGCGATCATTCACTCTGTTTAAATACTGGTGATCAACCCTTGAGAATATTTTTATAAATGAGTATCATGAGTATAAATAGCTTAGTAGGTATTTGTTTTCTTAATGTTGTCTTATTACGTATTATTTCCAATTATTCAAACAACTGAGTGTGACGGTTTCAGATCTTTATAATTACATCTACAGTGATTCTTTGGAATCGAGAGATAATTATTCTTATGATTATTGTGATACTCATCAGTACCATCATTCTGCGTCATGATCTTCAATACTGTACAATTAATCCCGCGCTGCATCTATCTCAGAATCAATCTCAGCATGACGTTATTTTAAATTGTTTTTTTTCCATACTTTTTGTGAGCATTCTTTTTTCCATTAGATCTCAACTTGATCTAAGCTGATAAAAACTTGAGCACCTGATAAACATTGAATTTAACTGACAATTAGCAACGGGATCTGCAACATTAGTTTTGCATTTCGAGCTGTGTAATTTGAACTGAACGTTCTTGTAATGGATGCTTCAACGATTACTGTCTGTAAGTTGGTAGACATCACTCACGTTTCCTTGCATCAGACCTTGCTGGTTCTCACGGCAGTTGGCACGCCTGTGTCCTCTTAGGACCGGGACCGGAGGTTGCAAATTGTTGCCAAACTTTATGTTGACATGCTTGTTTCGATACATCTTTATTCGAACCATTATGCGTATGCAATGTACGACTCGCTATTTTATTAATCGATAATGGGAAGTAATTGAATTAAACTAAGCACACGTCAATTACTTACGACGTATTGAAATAAAAAAGTAGACGCTTAGTTAAGTCAAACTATTGTGCATGTCATTGTCATTCAATGCCAATTTCATGGATGATTTTATTGTAGGTGGTCTTTACAAGTTGATGGCATTGCGTTGCGAACATCTCGTTTAGTATATCTTTACAACTCGTAACACAGGCTGTTAAAAAGTTAATGCCATGACAATATCCATCCGTTATTTAGTTATCCAATAAGGGGGCATCCATAAATTACGCCACACCAATTTCGATCAATTTGGACCCCTCCCCCCCGTTATCACACTTATTACTATGAAATCGCCATTATTTTGTTCTAGTGTCACAGATCGCTTGACCCATACCCCCCCCCCCCCCCCCACCCCCTAAATGTATGATGTAATTTATGGATGGCCCCTAACTTGCTCGAATCGAATTTCATTTTCATTCCGTTATATCACTCTCGTTTTGATACGATGTTTATTAATCCTTACAGACGTCGTCTGAATTCCAATTAGAGTATATTTGTTCTTGGTTATTCAAAAATCTGTCCCGAGTACGAATAAACGAGAAAGAATGGCTATGTATTATTTATGATGCGCAACGGTCGTTCGCGAACCAAGCATAAAAATTCCATTGTTGCGGCAGTATTATTCATGAATATAGCCCGAAATTGGCTTTGCGAATGTCGATTGCATGAATTTCGAATAAAATAATAGTATTTGATCGCACTGATGCCAATTGAACCGTGAATAACTGAAACCGGAAGATCGAAGATTGATTCAGAAGTATTTTATCGATAAGATATGCTAATTGTGACTATTGTGACGTTCTCAGAGCAATGTCACTTTTTACTGGCGAATGTCGCTATGTAAATGAAACAACACACGTTTTCCAGTTCTGATTTACAAAATGTTGTTGTTTATAGTACTAAGATTAAACGCATAATTAAACTTGAATATAGTACAAACAAAGCATCAGAAAAACGTAACACAAACGATATGAAGCTGTTTAAGAGCCAGACTAAACGCTTCACTTGTTTTTAAAATGAACTGGCAGCAGACGGGTCGAATGTGTTTAACCTCACTGAGTTCTACAAATCTCTTCTCGACTACAAATAGGCTGCGAACAGAAATTCAAATCTCATGCCATAAGTTTAAATGTGGTTTAACATTACGAGCTGTGCTAGCTATTTGAATAATTTCATAGTACAATGAGCTGTTTTGATGTTGTTAGCAATATTATGGATTTAATTTAATCTTTATAAAGGCATGTTGATCAGAACATCACAATGACGCCGAAAGCCACCTCACCTGTGTCGACGCATTGATAAAATTTTATAAACGTACAGCATAACAGTTTTTGTTTACTGCACTGAAACGATAATTAACTGTTTTTGTCGCTCAACAAAAACGTTCAAACTTTAAATAACTTGACGCAAGTTGAAAGACCTTGTTATGAATCCGCGTTCGCGTGGGAATTTGTGGCAGGTAGTTAATTTAGACGAAACAAAATCAAAGTTATTTTGTAGCAATTATCTCTACTCTACCTAATTTGTCAAGCAAGTTTTCGAAATCACACTTGTCTCAATGTCAAGCATTCACGAAACATGCAAATACCCGAACCGTCTACAGTTAATCCGACCAATCATTCAAAATGTCTTATTGAAGTTTTTAATAAAAAAAATGTTCTAACGGTACGTAAATAAAGCAAAAAGTAGTAACTTCCCACATGCTCCTAATATCAGGTACAATCAATAATCCACAGAAGGTCACGAACACAATGGAATGTTATTAGTCGCAACAATAGATGGGCAGGCGCAGTTTGAATACGTTGACGGACTATAAGCTACGCTATTTATAAATATTCAAATAGCTTTGTAATCGGAAAGCCCAATATTGCTCGCATTCTTTGCGCAATGACAGCTCTGTAACCCGAAATCAATGCAGATTTTTATTTAAGCATGAGTCGTAGTAGAACTGTGAAAGCATATCTAGATTAGGATTAATCTATGTATTTTGTTTGAGTTATACTCATGTTGTATTATAGGCTTTATTGGGATTCGTGTGTTGAACGGTAGGAAAATCGCTAAAGTCTGGCGCAAGTTTCTTAGTAAGTATACCGAGAACCTATTCAATATCCTCATCTGTCAATCAATTTTAGACAGATCAAGCTTGTCTCGGGGCTCAGAATATGCAGCTGGCGTGACATTCCACATTACTGTGGTGCTCTTCGACCCCACATAATTGTGTAGTCGTGCGAGCGCTGCATACCACGTATTATGGGGATTTTACGCTTAGAGGTAGTTTGGATTGTGCAAGGGAACTTCTACATTGTTCCATATTACTTGGTTGTGTTTCACAAGGTATGAGCATTCTTAGACTAATTTTGAAGTGTTTTTAGCGTTTTAACTTCGTTTAGTAATTAATCCATATTATCCCTTCATCCCTTAGATGCAGCACTTATTTTATTATGGTATTTTGTACCACCTCAATGAACTTTTTCGTGATTCCTCGATCATAGTTTTAAACTAGTTGTGGTTCGTTTCATATTTAATTTATTCACCTTTTCGTAACTTAACAAACTTTTTCAGGTCGTTACGGTCTTCATACGCACTTTCCAAATTGTGACATGTTTGGTTTGCACTCCTATACTGTCAAGAGTAGAACAATAAGTTGCTCGAAACAGCTGGTTTCTAGTGTAGAAATCGGACATCTGAGTTTGTTTGCCATACTGATAATCATAGAGTTTGCAGAGACTTTACGTCACCATCTACGTAATGGGAAACCTGTTTCAATATCTATTGCAGACAACTTGCCTAGTTCAAACAAAGACAAAAATGTACAGGCGTCTCAAAATTAATTTGGAATTTTTCATCAGGTGGTTGGGTTAGTGTGACAAAAAATGTTTTTCAGGATTTTTTTATTCTGGTCTACAAAATGTTTTCATGTTTGGTCATTGTTCAAAGTTTATCGTGTCAAGAGCGTGACTACACTTTGAAAGCTAAATTTCCGATGGTAAATCTTTACAGGTATCTTTAGGTATAAAATATTTTGTCTTGCCAGGGATAGAATACCATACCTCTCATTATATTAAAGTTTCAAATCAGACGATGGCTCTAACTTAATTATATATCTCTACAATTGTATTAAGAAAATCTATTTAGTATCATAATTTATTATGCTTAAGATCATGACTGAAAAATATGGTCTTTCTCTGTTGCGTTTCCATCTAGCAACCAATCTATTATACAACACAGCACAATGACTCTTTATTGAACACTTTATTACTTAATTAATTGTCCTTAAGTCCAATTCTCCATTGTTAAAATAATCTTTTAAGAATTACCTATTGTTTGTCTGGTATCATATATCATTATCTCAGATTTAGGGTTGATCATGAATTATTGCGAGAAATGGTAGGTAGGTACTTAGTATTCTTTTTTCAATGAACAACCGAAATTAAACTAGCATGGATGTTAAGCCGGTTACTAACTAAAAAATTCATTAAATTCATTCATCGGTTAAAATAAACTTTAAAATGCCGAAGTCTAAGGGTATTTATAATATACTACAGATTATTTTTGTTTTTATTCGTATAACTGGAACTTCGATGGCGATAAGGATATTTCGTTCAACTTGTGAAACACTTCCTCAGCTTCAGTCTAGAATAGCTAAAGCACGATCAACATGAACGAGTCTATTTACAAGTGGCTTGCGCGCGCGTCGCGTACCAAGCGCAGCCCGGCACCGCGCTCTCCCCACCATGTTTTTATACCACTACGGCACAAACAATTGAATGAAACGCCGACTTTGAGGTTATGCAATGTTAAATACTTGTACGCAGTGTGTACGTTTTGTTTAGTTTTTTAGATTGCTCAAGGGTATGAAATGAACTCAGAATATCTTATGGTACTGCGTTCAGGTTCAGAATAGCTTCTAGTCGCCTCCAACTGTTATTGTCTTCCGCCGCCCCGCAAAGATGGTTGAGCTGAGCGTATTTGGAGAATCTTTACAAGGGCAAATTATTATTTCTCAGAATGCTAGACTATTAGGGGTTGTAATAATGCGAGAATTTAGTAGTAGTTTATCTGTAAGTATGTCTTTTAATATAAGTATACCTTCATGCGTGCAAAATATTTGCTTCGATTTTATGTTTACAGCTATGCATCAGAAGTACATATTTTATTATCAGTGTGTGATTATTTACACACTTAAATACTACTTGTAAACTACAAATCAACAAGTGCAATCAAGATAGTTTATACAGAGTTATTTGTAATTCACTGACATCCTCTTAACCCTGAATTCCTATCACTCAAACAAATGTTTTTTGTTTTACGACTTTTTAAAATGAAGCACTTTTTTTCCCATACAAATACACAGAGTATCGTAAAAATAAGAGGTAATCTCCAATTTTCAAAACGTTATTACACAAAAAATATTAAGTTATGACAAAAGCCGTAAAACAAAAAAAAAATGTTTAAGTGGTAGGAGTTTAGGGTTAAAAGGATGCTAGTGAATTAAAAATAACCCTGTATATTCTATTTTAAGATTGAACAATGTTAAAGGCCACAAAAAGTTAGTTTTGCTGCCACGCATTAAATGTTTTTTTTTTGCTTTTGACTAAGTGAAAGTATTTTACTAATCGTTTATGTAATTTCCGAGATTACGACTGATTTACTTATTGTTAGCTTTCTGCTTTCTTTTTTAACGGTATCCTTTTGGTCACTGGAGTCCTTTCTGAGCGATAACACATCCATTTTGCTCTTGTATTTTAATGGACTACTGAATATTATTAGGCCGTGATGTGAGTGGGATTGAAAAGTCTGTCATTTTATGTACATTCTGACTTATCTAAGTATACAGGGTTATTTGTAATTCACTGACATCCTCTTAACCCTGAATTCCTATCACTCAAACAAATGTTTTTTGTTTTACGACTTTTTAAAATGAAGCACTTTTTTCCCATACAAATACACAGAGTATCGTAAAAATAAGAGGTAATCTCCAATTTTCAAAATGTTATTACACCAAAAATATTAAGTTATGACAAAAGCCGTAAAACAAAAAAACATTTGTTTAAGTGGTAGGAGTTTAGGGTTAAAAGGATGCTAGTGAATTAAAAATAACCCTGTATGAAATGGAATACCTGTCAGTTTCATTCTTAAACTTACTTATCGCTCTGTCGCGGTCTTTTTATCATTTGTCCCGGAAAATAATCTGGTGGAAGGGTATAACATGACTTGTATGACCATGGACATTAAATATATTGCATATATTTGTCATATCTGTGTTATATTACTACTCAATTTGGTGGTTTGTTTCGACCGTTTAGAAAACAGACCTACAACACTCGACAAGCGCATGCCATATTTGACAGGGCGGGGCATGAGGGTATTAATAGGGGTATGTATTACAATACCGAAGTACGAAAGACCGAATGTATTAAAACATCGAATGGGTCAAAAGACCGACACGATTTTTTTCTGAAACCTTTAACTTTATAAGATTGTTATAAAACAAACCTAACCTAACCTAATGGGTTCTGTTAGTTCTGTATGATGCCGTTTTAATAAATTCTGAAAAGTTTACGGTTTCAGAAAAAAATCGTGTCGGTCTTTTGACCCATTCGATGTTTTAATACATTCGGTCTTTCGTACTTCGGTATTGTAATACATACCCATTAATAGTCGTCATTAGTTGTAAAATCATAATCTGTAATCCCCAGTTGCCAATCGTTTTCCTTCGCCCAGTTTTTTATATGTAACATACTACGCAAATGCACGAAGGTCATTTAAATAAATAAATAAATAAATAATAATATTTGTATGTTTGACTGTAATAGATTCTTCATGCGCCGACTTAATAGCTCTAATAGCTTATGGTCCATCGGATCTTGCATATTAAATATCAGCCAGTATATTGCGTGTTAACTTTGATACTCTATATTCAGAATAGGACCCAATACAACTTACAGTCGTAGAAGACTCAAGTTAAAATAATTTTTAGATTTGTTGATTCAAGATGTCAGCCATTAAAGTGCTGTGTTGTGTGAAGTAAGGAATAAAGTGGCTGAGATGAAAAAATGTTGGGAGATAATAATAACGAATGATCACATAACATACCATTATAGAGACCATACCTAGGCTCTTAATAAAATTATACACTTAGGGACTTGTTACACTGGATGCGTTCTGCGGTTATTTACATGTCTCACCAAGTCACCAATGACGAATGGAGTGACTGGTCCACCGCCTATATTATCATATCATAGGACTGTGCTGGGGTAGACAAAACTGGAAGATACTTTTGATAGTTTGTTAATCTGATTCGGACTGAATATTCTGTAATCCCCGTTCGTTTGTTAACTAGATAATCTTATTTAACGGATTATCAAACTCGCTCGACCCATCAGATACTTGTTTACTCTATTTAAGTTGCGTTTGCGTCTCTGAGTAGATAGATAATAGTCACATAGCTGAAACCCTAATGTTTTCATTTCCTTCGTTCCCAGTACTCTTTTAGGAATACAGTTATAATACGAATTTAAGTACGGTCCAATGACGAATTATCAGACGTTTACTCCCACGCACGTTTTGTATGGCCGCTAATGTGCGTTCGTCAGCCACATTCTGAGTATTCCGACTGACAACGCGTCTCGGTCATGATAAATAACGGGTAATGTTAAAACTATTTACCAATTTTCTTGCTTGCGTTGAAACTTTCAAGTAATATCTTAACCGTAGATTTGATTAAGACTCTAGAGTGTACTGTTCACTGTGCTTAAGAATTAGCAATGCACACACTTTTCAGTTGTATTTTTGGTGTTAATTCGAGAGTATAAATAAAAGTAGAGTGTTATTAAAGCGAAACCTAGAAAACAGTGTTCAAAAAGGTTTCACGATTTGTCACATAAAAGTGTTGAATTAAATATTTTTTCACATGTAGTTGTGATTAAAGGAGACTATTGTCGTGCCAAGTTCGCATTTCGCAAGCAGTTGGAAAGTGTGATGTAAGGAGAGTTAAGTCTGAAATAGATATGATTTGGCAACTTTATTGGCAATAATACGGATGGAAATCATTTATCTTTATAGCGTCTGACGCTTCCTGTCTACTAACCTTCCTTTCTATTTCTTTGTCACATAGAAATACACTAGCCGTCAATCATCTTTTCATGTTATGGCATGTAATGCACGCATACTTGGAGAAAGTTGTTGGCTTTTTAATCAAAACAAAATTGATACGTAACAAATGGACACACTTATATTTTCATCTGACTAATTCCAAAAATGACGCCTTCACATGCTTATATATAATTAAGCTTCGAGATTGAAAACAACACCACACTCGTACGCAAAAATAATTTTGTACAAAAACTATCAACAGACAATAGTCTCTATAAAAAACGGTTTTCCTTATCCGCGTTAGAGTGATTAATGTGTTTGGACTGTTAAGTATGTCAGTAGGCTTCCTACTCTGTACTATATGCCGCATCAGCTATTTACCATTGACAGATCTCATATCCGAGTCGTGTCGTCAATGTCATTTAAACGCTGCCAATTACGCTATTATAAGCGTTTTGTGACGCTTGTCTGAACGACACGGTCAATTACCTTCATAAATTTTATAATCGCAATGTTATTAAACTTTCTCAGCGTACAATATAGGACTCTTGATGTATTTGTTGATGTTATCGTAGAAATATGACTGTATGGCTTTTGGATTAAAAACTGAGTTGAAAGTATCGTGGACAGCTTTGTGCGATTTATCGTATAATCTATTAACAACCTTAGCATTTGAAAATGCCACTGATACCAACGAATTCTTTGGAGGGCATTGCGAACAACAAGTGGAAATAGTAAAGCGTTTAAATACGTCAGTGAGATGAATTGGATGAATTTCAAACCAAAACCAAATACATATAAACAAATTGAGACTAATAACCTAGAAGGGGTTGGAAGTTAGGAACTTGCGTTAGAATACGTTTACACCCTTACTTACTTCAAATGTTTTTCCCTGGATTTATATTTCTAATGTATCCTCTCTTTTGTTTCAGAGGCGTGTTTCCTTGGAAAAGCAGTTCATCTACCAAATCTCCAGAGAACCACTCCCCAACTGTTTCCTGGCGGCTCTTTGGCAGTAAATCCAGCGTCAATTTAGCTTCGAAGACATGCTGTGAAGTGCAGAAGACGTTGACCCCAGTATCTTCGGGAGCGAATACCCCTCATCATCATAAGAGGCAGGGGAGCTCCGCTAGTGAGAAGCAGTTTGAAGATCTTGTGGCCAGTTCTATTGCCTTAATACAACATGACAGGTCAGTCTACTTTATTAGTTATGTGTACCCTTTACCGCCATTTTCCAATGTTTTACGGATCAATAATTATCAACATGACGCCCTACTTAGTGGTTTCACCAGCCAGATATCAAAGGCTGTATTCCATTCCAACAATCTATAACGCAAATAAAGCTTAATAATATAAATCCACTCGAAGCCTGACTTACTTGGTATTTCCAACGCAAGGATCCTTTGATATTTTCCTTTTGAAAGGTCGAGGAGTCACGCTCGAATACAGATGTGTCGAATTATTTGTAATAAAATATTTCGTATTAAGAATTAGGTTGTGAAGTCAAAGGCTGATTTAATTAAAGTCTTCGAGTCAATGCTCGGGGCTATGTAATTGGACGACGATGACGGATTGATTCTTTAATAGATGGAAATCAGACCGACAAACCCTTAGTTCGTTGGCCTATTCAGCCGACCAATGGATGGGGTAGGTCAATAAACTGAGCAGCTGGCAGCTATAGCGCCGATCTTATGTAAGCCCTTTTAATCTATGTCTTTGGCAGGTCACATGGTCAGTAATGTAGGTTAGTGTAAATGACATCATGACATGTGTGCCACTTTCCAAGTGTAATGGCTTGCTCCTTTTTTCAGGCTGTTGACCTTAAGCGAGGTCACATAGTAGATAGTAACCGACATCGCCTGTCCCAATAAAGAATTTTCATATCGGTTCCGCTCTGTTACAGGCCAATTTACATTTACGTTGCCGTGGTTTTGTCTTTTCACAAATCCTTTTTCCTAGTTTAGTAACCGTTGCAATTAAAAATATAAATAAAATAAATAAATATTAGGGGACAATCTTACACAAATCGACCTAGTCCCAAACTAAGCAAAGCTTGTACTATGGGTACTAGACGACGATAAAAATACTTATATAGATAAATAAATACTTAAATACATAGAAAACATCCATAACTCAGGCAGGAACAAATATTCGTGCTCATCACACAAATAAATGCCCTTACCGGGATTCGAACCCAGGACCTCTTGCTTCGTAGGCAGGGTCACTACCAACTAGGCTAAAGCGGTCGTTAATTGTTTCATCATTGCTATTAACTGTATCGGTACGATAAATTTATAGTCTGAATTTCATAAAGTTAGCGCTGATATTTTAACAAAAACACCTACCCACAAAAACATTTCATGTTAAATGTTGCCAAGACGAGACCATGTAGCTCGCACTGTCAAAAAGTAATCAGATCTCTTGTAGAGCCAAGTTTCTAACCCTACGTGCCCAGCTCTAAATGTATAAGCCCTAATTTTACACTAATTAATCCCCTAGGCGTGCAAACCGTGGACTAAACTGGCGAGTCGGCCGTACGAACCTTTTGCAATTCGGCATATGGGCTTGAACTTAAAAATCTATTCAATCTTTTAAACTCTTTCTGTGCGGCCGACTCGCCAGTTTAGTCCACGGTTTGCACGCCTACGATATAATTAGTGTAAAATTAGGGCTTATAGATTTAGAGCTGGGCACGTAGGGTTAGAAACTTGGCTCTACAAGAGATCTGATTACTTTTTGACAGTGCGAGCTACATGGTCTCGTCTTGGCAACATTTAACATGAAATGTTTTTGTGGGATTTAATTTATTTTTGGTAGGGGATGATTTACTAAAAATCCTGAAATACATATCTTATTATTTATAACAAGGATAACAAAGACCCTATATATCAATTTTCAGACCTCTAGCATCAAAATTTGCGGAAGTCTCATACAAGCTTTCCCCCTCTAGTTTAAGGGGTTGGGGGGGTAAAAGTTTCAAGTTTTAAGATTTTTTCGTTGTTTGTTTACTATTACTAGCTTACATACCAAATTTCAGCTTTCTAGGACTTCAGGAAGTACCTTAAGAATTTTGATGATGACTGAGTGAATCAGTGACGAAATTCAAACTTTGTATGTTTCATGTTTGTACTAGTGTCATTATATCTTGAAATTTTCAACTATTTAACATCATCCAAAGCAAAGTTATATAAGTTCAAAAAAACTACGAAACGTTTCGAGAAAAGGTAGGTAGTGCCCTTGCGCTCCGCTTGGCTCGTCTTGGCGGGGGGGGGGGCACTCCCGTGTCCCCGGATAACATTGCAAAATGTTACATAGTTAACATGAGTGCGGATAAAATAAGTTATACAACGCAAAACACAATTGAAACATATCATATACCTACTTATTGGCTTCTAATCTATACGTTACATATTGTATAAGTTATACATATTTATTACCTCTTATTGTATCACAACATTGATTTCCTTGTAAAGGAAGACGAGATTACGCCTGTAGCTAACCTCCATACTCAGGCTCTATAACAGGAAAGTGTAGATCTTAATCGGCCGATCGCGGATTAAGTTCTGGGAACTAACTCAGTGCTTAGAAAAACCATATTGTAAAGTTATGTATCTGTCGTAAAAATAACTCAAATTTACTTAATTTGATCCTAACCTACTGTATTCTATAAGACGACGTTTCAATAAATTGTTACTTATTTGATCTTTAATTGGATATAAACGATCCTTTGTTGATTAAGTTGTAAATAATTTCTTAATAATCTTGAGAAGTATCAGCCGGTGTTATTTAAGTTTTGATAGTAAAGAACATGTTGTACATACATGGCTTTTCAAGTAAATTGATGGCAGTAAAATTTGCATTCAGTTTTTAAAACATACGTTAATGACACTTTTTAATGGAAAAGAACCTACAAAAGAACCGTTGCATATTAGTTATATGGGGTGCGTATTATAATGTATAAATTTAAAATACATATTGGTTGAAATACATACAGTTGAAATGCCGAAAATCATAAAATATAATGTATCAAAATATATAAAGTTATTTGACATAAGTTCTAAACGTATAAGTTTAAAATGTATAGTGGTCAAAATATATAATAGTTACAATGCATAATGGTTCCTAGTCATATTGCACAAAATGCATATGTTTACAATGTATATGTTCAAAATACATAAAATTATAAAAATATCATAGTTAAATAAAATGTAACTTTTGACTTTCGCTTGACACGTGTCTTTTACTTCCTGTAGAAGTCATCTGAGGGTCCACCAATCTGAGTCAGTTTGGTAGGTTCTGATTCCCTACGAGGCAACGGACCCTTAAATACAGTACTGGTAAACAAGGGTTACTTTAGGAAATTTTGGGGCCACTTTGATAGATTTAAAATGGTTATAAAAACGCAAATATTCACAGCTCGATTGAGCAAATGACGTAAAAAGTTAGGTGATTTAACAAGGTACTTATTTCACTGCCACAGATGGTCTTAAAAAATAAGGAAACGGGGTAAAAAACTCTTTTCTAAAGTAGCCCCACATTTCAAAGTAACCCCAGTTTACGGTACGTTTTCCATAATGGTTGAAATACATAATCAAAGGTTAATTATACACTATACCCGCAAGACCGAAAAATTATAAAAACACCCTTTCGTATACCCTAACCGGTACCTCGCTGGCAATGAGCGAGCGAAGCGAGCGAGCAAGACCTTTTAGGGCAGAAGCGACTCGGATAGGTTAGGTTCAGAAGGCTAAGGCTGGAGCGAAGCGTAGCGTAGCTCCCGCCTTAGCCTTCGGTGTTAGGTATTTTTTTGTAACAGCACAGAAAATTATTATTTCCATTAGCTATTATTGTCTTTAACATTATGAAATGTAAATAATAATAATATACCAAATTTTATCAAACAAATAAGGTTTTCTACGTGGTAATAAAAAAGTAACTAACACCAAAGGCTAATGTGGGAGCTTCGCTCCGCTGCGCTCCCGCCTTAGCCTTTGAACCTAACCATTCAGAGTCGCTTCCGCCCCGAACCGTCTTGCTCGCTCGCTTCGCTCGCTCGCCGAAAAGTATGCAATGTTTGTATCATTTCAAATTATCTAGATACTCTAATTGTTAGTAGTGAAGTAATACACTATACCCGAAAGACCGATAAAATATAAAAACACCCTTTTGTATACTCTAACCGGTACCTCGCTGGCAGCGAGCGAGCGAAGCGAGCGAGCAAGACCTTTTAGGGCAGAAGCGACTCGGATAAGTAAGGTTCAGAAGGCTAAGGCGGGAGCGAAGCGTAGCGTAGCTCCCGCCTTAGCCTTCGGTGTTAGGTTTTTTTTTTGAAACGGCACAGAAAATGATTATTTCCATTAGGTATTTGTCTTTAACATTATGAAATGTAAATGTAAATCATGTACCAAATTTTATCAAACAAATAAGGTTTTCTACGTAGTACTAAAAAAATAACTAACACCAAAGGCTAATGTGGGAGCTTCGCTCCGCTACGCTCCCGCATTAGCCTTTGAACCTAACCATTCCGAGTCGCTTCCGCCCCGAACTGGGGCTGCCTGCGCACGTGCCGCGTAGATTGTACATAAATGAAAGATTGACGAAGATTAACCGCGTCATTCTTGGAAGGGCTCGTGAACTGGGAAAAAAGCATAATTGGGCGTATGTTTGGACCAGAGATGGTCGGATTTATTCGAGACAAGCTGAGAAGTCTAAAGTGCACTATATCCGAACGGAAAAGGATTTGATTGGTGTTTTTGGCATGGTCCCTACGAATGAAGGCACTGTGTAGCGTTATTACTGTGTTTTGCTTGTTTACTTTGATTTTGAAAATTTTGTTCTACTATCTTACCTGTCAGAATTTGTTTAATGTATTAATTTATTGTTTTGTTAGCGTGTGTACCTACGATTGGAGCCATGCGATGTATTCTTTGTCAAATGTTTTATTCATACCTCGACTAGTGGACCGATTCAGACTTACTCATGAGCCTCAGCTGATTGGTAGTTGCGTCATTACTTTGGAAAATTCATCCGCCACATTTTACCTATATTGTTATATAACTCGCTGCTTCATAATTCGCTGCTTGCATTATTATCTCTTTTACACTTTTTACTATAAAACTTATTCCTATTACATATGTCTAGTGGAAAGGTAAGTAAGAAGTATTTTAAATTTGGGCTTTTTAATGCAGGATCTCTTTGTAATCCTCGAAAGCATGGCGAGTTTACTGTAGCGGCGGAACGTCATGGGGCTTGTATAATGGCTATCAATGAGACCTGGATAAAGGCTGGTGAGGGTGGCCGTGCACTGTCGCTACCCGGGTACAAACTTAAACACGTTCCTCGAAAGTTGGGCACGCGCAAGGGTGGTGGCGGAGTGGCTTTCTATATCAGGCAGGGTATCAGGGCTCAGGTCTGTGATTATCCTCCCGTTCCCGACGTTGAGCAATTATGGATTAAATAAAAAATTAATTCGTTGGTAGTTATCATCGGTACAGCCTACAGACCACCCTGGCTTAGCACCGAAGTTTTTTTAGATGCCCTGGATTCTACTCTATCTACTTTCTCTAAATATGACCATATAATTATCGGAGGTGATTTTAATATTAATCTTTTAGATGTTAATGATACAAAAACTAAACGCCTGCAACAATTTATTTTGTGTAATAACTTAAAAAATCATGTCAATAAGCCAACACATTTCACTGATCATAGTTCTACTCTTATTGATCTCATTATTACTGACGCTAAAGTTCATAGCGTTGAGATCGATCATGTAGCGGAACTTGGGGGGCATGCAATGGTTTTTGCAGAATTGCGTATAAAAAAGGTGAAACCAGTACCTAGAACGATGGTTTGCAGATCTCTTAAGAATATCGATAAAACTACTTTCACCTCTGACCTAAATCGAATTAACTGGAAGGATATACGTGATTTGAAGACAGTGGATGAAAAGGTTGCTTTATTTAATACTAGCCTTCTCAACCTTTTTGATGCGCATGCACCTGTGCGAAAGCTAATTGTAAAGGTTCACTCAAAACCATGGCTTACGAGCAATGTTCGTCACATGATGAATATTCGTAACAGATCGCACAATAAATATCGTAAAACCAAATCATCAGTGGATAAAGAGAAATACAAAATGCTGAAAAGCTTAGTTAACTCTAGTTTGTTTTACGAAAAAAAGGCATACTTTGAACACCATATCAACAATAGATTGAGCGATCCTAAAACGCTATGGAAAAATCTTAAACAGCATTTTGTAACCTTTAGGGAAAAACCGGATTTGCCACAACATTTCGATGATCCGGCAGCAATTAATTCGAATTTTCTTAACGTACCTGGTAGTAACACCGTTGAAGCTGATACTTTGAATTATTTTGCGCATCAGCTGCATAGCGCTTCCACTTTTCGATTGGCTACTGTAACTGAAAACGTGATCGCAAAACACCTGCTCAGTTTAAAATCAAACGCTAAAGGTTATGATGAGTTAAATTTTGACATGGTCTTAATGACTCCCTAGCACATTAACAATTATCACCGAGTTGATTAATTTTTCCATTCTCACCTCATCTATTCCATTGATATGGAAAATAGCTGTTGTCCGTCCGATACCCAAAATTTCAGAACCTGTTGAGATTAGAGACTTGAGACCCATCAGTATTTTGCCATATATGTCTAAAATATTGGAAAAAGTGGTCTATGATCAAGTTTCTACATATTTGGAAAAAAATAACATCTTGCCAGAGATGCAGTCGGGCTTCAGAAAGAAGCGAAGTACAACCACTGCTTTGCACGACGTTATTGACGAGGTTCTCACTGCCCAGAATATCGGTCACAGCACTATTATGGTTCTCTTGGACTTTTCTCGAGCTTTTGACTGCATCAATATTGATCTCCTTCTATCTAAATTGCACTACTATGGTTTCGATAATGCGACTATTCAGTGGTTTAGTAGTTACTTTGAGGATAGATCTCAATTGGTGAGAATTTCTGGTGCTGATGGAAATAATATTTCATCTGACTCCTCTCCCCTGACCAGGGGAGTGCCACAGGGCTCGATACTTGGACCGCTCCTGTTTATATTATATAGTGCGGACATTGTTCAGCGCATTAAGCACTGTAAATATCACCTCTACGCGGATGACCTTCAGATATATCTCTCTTTCCATCCCAATGATACGGTTCGAGCAGTAAACGGAATTAATGAGGACCTAAAGGAAATAAGCAGCTGGTCTGCTGCTAACTGTTTAGTCTTAAACCCGACTAAATCAAAATATATGTTACTTGGGTCGAAGTTGCAAATATCGAAAGTAATGTCTTTTGATCCTCAAATAACAATTGGTGATGTTCCCGTGAGCTGTGTAGACGAAGCGCGTAATTTGGGTCTTTTAATTGACAAGAATCTGCGTTTTGAGAATCATGTGGCTGGGGTTGCCCGTAGCTGTTTATATAGATTGAAAGTGTTGTATCAGGTCCGCGGATTTTTAAGCGTGGATCTGAGAATTAGACTATGTGAATCCCTTGTATTATCTAAAGTCAACTACTGTCTCACCGTTTACTGGCCCTGCCTCTTGGAGCGTTCGCGTCGTCTCATTCAGAGAATCCAAAATGCATGTGCAAGATTCTGCTTTAAAATTCCACCGCGCACCCATGTCACCCCATATTTTAATAAATTTAATATTTTAAAGCTTTCACATAATTATAATCTTTTACTTTCCTGTTTATTGTTTGACTGTATAAAATCTAAAACTCCGGGTTACATGTATGATAAACTTAAATGGTCACCTTCATGTCACAGAATCAGAGCTACGCGGGCCCTCGTGTTAAGCGTCCCTGCCAGCAAAACCTGCGCTTTTCGGGGTAGTTTCAGGTACCAGGCAACAAAGTGCTGGAATAATATACCGCCACCGATTCGTAGTTTAGAATCGAGGTCCAATTTTCGCAGCTAATATAAGGTTCACTTGCTATCCATCCAGTTGCAATCGTCCTGAGCCTGATTCTGTCCCCCTTACCTTACTTTTGCTTCTCTATCAATTGTCGCATTGACGCCTTGTTGAGTGGTCGGTGGTCGACTGTTTTAAGCGATGAATAATAATAATATTTGTTACGTATATTCTCCATATTATAAATGTGAATTTCTAATTATTTGTAATTATTTCTTTTTTGTTTTTAGTTTTTTTGTCAAGGAAATGAGCGAAAAGGCACAGACTGATTGTCTTGTACAGCAAACACCTCAGGTTTCTGACAGAATATCAGCACTGCAGGTTACTGCTGTAACCTGTAGTACATGCTGAGTCAGCGCCTATTCGTAACATCATCGCATGGCTCTTAATTTTAGTGATTATGTAAGAAAATTTATTTAATTTGTCTAAATTTAATTTTTTCTGTTTTTATAAATTTTCTGTGTCTATCTATCTATCTTTGAGCTTTGTACGTGTTTGTTGAGAATAAAGTTTGTATCTATCTATCTATCTATCTATCTAACTGTCATGCTCGCTCGCTTCGCTCGCTCGCCGAAAAAAAGCAAAGCAAAGTTTGTTTCATTTCAAATTATCTAGATACTCTAATGGTTAGTAGTGGTGTAATGGTAGGGTTACCCTTGTTTCTAAATATATGTACTTAGTGGTACTAAATCTTTATTGTTTGAAGATTTTTTGGTTAAATAAAGCATTTGGTAAAAAACAAAATGCCTTAATGTTATTTTCCGTGATGATATGAAATGAAAATTTGGCCAAATGAAAATGTGCATACTAAATATACTAAAGATTGCATTGACATCACTACATAGTATAAAACAAAGTCGCTTTCCGCTGTCTGTCTGTCCCTATGTATGCTGAGCTGCACTTTATGTCCACCTTTTTGAGTTTTAAATAACTGAATACTATCCTGTGGCATTATTAACCGACAATAAAATTACAAAGCACACTGCACCAGTAATCATACAGCAATACACTCATGTACCTACCCAGTTACAATCTCATGTCTACCCTATTTCTGTGCAGTAGGTAATAATACTCTTTGCTACCCTCTCTAAAAAATATGAGCTTTAAACACAATAGTGTTTCGCTATCGATAGTTGATCTTGAGATATCAGTCAATAACGCGATAGTTCTATCAAAAATATCGACATGCTGCAATTCTATAGTGAAAATTAGGCGATACTATTGAACTTGGTCGATACTATCGATAGTATCGCGTCAAAAGAGTCGATATTATCTATACTATCTATGATCTATCGACGCGTTTCGATAGTATCGATAGTTTTGCAACAGTATAATATAATGAAATGTTCGTTTCGATGGTGGATAGTTTCGATAGTACTATCAATAATATGACGGATTTTCAAGCCCACGATAGTATCACACGATACTATCGATCGATATACTATCGCTATCGCAACACCACTAATAGACATTAATAGGACGTAAATAGACTGGAGATGATGATGAATTGATGAACAAACAATAAATAATACAATAGGTTCCACTTTGACTTTCGGGATGCTTCGGTTTTAATTGTAAAGGTTCGTGTTTTCACATAGAATTTAAGTATACAATCCTAGAACATACTATCAAAATGCTTACATTACGATGGAAGCAATCTTATTGTACGCATCTTGATTGTATGTGTTTTGACCGTATGGATTTCGACCATTATGAATAACGTTCTTTATAGATTTTTATTGTTATTTCTTTCAAACATTATATATTCTAATTGTATATATTCTGAACTTATACATTGTGAACTTAGTCATTTTAACTGTATGTATTCCGACCATTATGAAAAACGTACGTTATGAATTCTGATTGTTATTTATTTTAACTTTTATATTTTTCGATTTTATATATTTTGAACGTATATATTGTAAACGTATATATTTTGATTTTATACATTATGATACGTACCCGTTATATGTGATTTAACCCAGGAAGCAATAAATAGTACCGTTATCAGATTGAATACACAACAGATAAGAGTCTAATAAATATGTGAACATTAAAACCCTGCACCATTGTTAAAATAGTTAAAGCATTTTCAACCAATTTCAAGCACTGCGGAGGACACGGCTAAAAGTTTACTGTTCTTTTAAACACTTTGGAATCCACCTGTCAATTTTCGCTTAACAAGTCAATCAACCTCCCTTATGCCCAGTAAGAAACTTTCCAACTTGTACGCTCCGTATTCCCGACAACTAACGTGATTCAGTAAATATCCGATCATCAATCCGCAGAGTTGCTCTCACCATTTATAAGCAGTGTGTTTATTTCATAATTACATAACCACAGACGTGTGCAGATAATTGCAACAGGAAACTCCAGTAAACATCGGCTATGTAGACCAGTATTTAATGATGCCGGTTCGTGACCGCCCCTGCTTGTGATTGCTTGATGATTTTATCTATACGAGGCATGAGTTCTTCATTTAGTTTGTACAAAACTAGTTTGAGTTGAGTATCATTTTCAGGCGTATTTTATGTTTGTTTTTTATTTAAAACTGACGTTTTTCTCGCCTTGTGGTAATTGCAGATGAGGTCGAGGATGTAGTTTACTAGTTAAACTGGTTGATAGGTTTACAGTTATTGTTATTATCGACAGCTGAGAGATTGTCCCGATTCAAATCCACTTTGTGTCGTTGATCCGTTGGTCCATTGTTGGATAAAAGTATCTTTTCTTACGACATTGTTATCCACAAGTTTCCAGATATTTCGCTAGTGAATATTGGCACACGCCTTACTAATACTAAACACACACTATTTTCCAAAAGACAACGCATCTGCATCGCTTGCAATTTGCTTAATTTCTAATCCATTAGTATACTCGTAATTCAAAATAATTGTTTAATCAAATTAGAAGAGTTCGGAGGTTTGGGGAAAACCGGTAGCAATCAATATTCGCACCCTGACTAAGCCTAGACGATTAACATGCAACAATTGCTAGACATGCGACGTGTTTAGCTTAGCGTTTAAACTGAAGTAACTCTAGAAGGGCTAATTTACAAAATATTATGATGTCGCTTTCGAGCGTCATTTTCACTTGTACAACAAATAGAAATTGGCACGGCAAGTCTAGCTAGAGATGAGGGTTTCAATTACGGGATACGCAACTGAGAAACTTTTTCGCCTTTATAAATATAGCTAACGGTTAGAACATTATTGTTTAAAAAATTACTTAACTATTAACAGTAATAATTCTACGAAGGCGTAACATACCTACGCCTACGGCTTACATATAAAGGAACTAAAATAAATAATAGTTTAAAAAAACTAAAAAACACGCTTTAATAAATAAAAAATAAATTTTAATAAATTTCAATTCACTATTCTTATAGTGCAGTTAAATCTTAATAAGCAATTATTATATTGTTATATCCAGATCAAAATTTGTAAACAATTCTAAATATTGATAAAATAAATAATAATAGTTTAAAATATTTTATTGTAAAAAAAGCGTGGGGTGCATGGTGTCAATTGTCAAGGATTATCATTTTGATAACATCTTAAAAAGCACCCCACGCTTTTTTTACAATAAAATATTTTAAACTATAATTATTTATTTTATCAATATTTAGAATTGTTTACAAATTTTGATCTGGATATAACAATATAATAATTGCTTATTAAGATTTAACTGCACTATAAGAATAGTGAATTGAAATTTATTAAAATTTATTTTTTATTTTTTAAAGCGTGTTTTTTAGTTTTTTTAAACTATTATTTATTCTCTATTTTTTAGTTGCATTTTTTCACAGTGAGAGTTTCCATGTGCTAAAAAGAGACAAAACGGTTTTTTGCTCGTCGTAAATAGAATCAGTCCATCTTATACTTGGTCTTTGGTGCGCGCGCACTGCTCTACACTACTAAACGTAAACCTCTTTCTTTCTAACTTTACCCCCCTCACCTATTACCCCCCAACCCCCTAAACCCAACCCCCCAACATCCCCCACCCCATTTCCCAAACCCCCCCAAACCCCAAACCCCAACCCCCACACCCTTACCCCAAATCACCTAAACCCCCCTTACTCCCCTCCTCATTTTACAAACCCCCAACCACCTAAACCCAACCCCCCTAACACCGGAACCCCCAACCCCCCAACCCACATACCCAACCCCCCCCCCTCCCCACCCCGCCGCCTTGCCCCCCCCCCCCTCCAGCTCCATCATCAAACCCTTGTTACCATCCAGGCCTCTTACCCCCTCCCCATTTCCCACAACCCCCCAAAATCACTTACCCCCGAACCCCCCAACATCCTCACCCTATTTCCCGTAACCCCCCCACCCCCAACCCCTAACCCCAACCGCCACACCCTTACCCCCAACCCTCTAAACCCCCGACCCCCTTACCCCATACCCCATTCCCCCCCACCCCGCCACCTACCCCCCTTCCAGCTCCATCATCAGACCCTTGTTACCATCTAGGACCAAAGTACTCGTCAAAACGAATCAAACGAGCCCAAACTCGACGGGGTTGTTTCGTTTTATTGTGGAGTGCCTTTGGCCATCTTCCAGCTCCATCATCAGACCCTGGTTACCATATGGGATCAAAGTGCTCGTCAAGACGAATCAAACGAGCCCAAACTCGATGGGGTTGTGTCGTTTTATTGTGGAGTGCCTTTGGCCATCTTCCAGCTCCATCATCAGACCCTGGTTACCATCTGGGATCAAAGTGCTCGTCAAGACGAAACAAACGAGCCCAAACTCGACGGGATTGTGTTGTTTTATTACATAGTTCTTATGGCCACCATCCAGTTCCATCATCAGATCAGCTCCATGTTACAATAATATTGCATTGTCATCCAATTTACACATATGTGCAAAATTTCAGCTCAATCGGAAACCGGGAAGTGGGTCAAAATCGCGCCCTAAGGAGTCGGTTACAAACATACAAACATACAGGTGAAGCTAATATAAAGCGTGTAAAAACAAATCTGCCGGCACGAAACGGTTTAAAATTCTATGACAGTAATTTTCAAAGGCAGAATGCAAGTTTAAAGTAACAGAAGCGGAAATGCCTGTATAATGGCTGTGTTGGCAGCCCTGCAATTTGCCGGTCGTGACCGC
The DNA here is from genome assembly GCA_947859365.1 of Archips crataeganus. Classification (NCBI taxonomy): domain Eukaryota; kingdom Metazoa; phylum Arthropoda; class Insecta; order Lepidoptera; family Tortricidae; genus Archips; species Archips crataeganus. Next base: position 18,188,953 of record OX402058.1, read on the forward strand.
TTGAGGGCGCTCTCCACGGACCGTCTGCCAAGTGCTTGGTCTACTTTAGGACCAATTTTGTTATATTGGCGATACCGTTTTACAAAGGCTGTTAGTTTTGAATGAAGTGAGCTTGTATTTGGCATAGTGGCGATGGGTATTTTTTTGTTACTTATTTTAAAAGTACTCATGCATAATTGCGAAATTAAACGAACTTACCTTAAGTGAAGTTCTATTTCAATTTTACGATCTTCACCATCATGGAATACTATGCAGCGATACGGAGTGTCGCGCCAAGATTCACAACATATAAAGTAGTTAAAAACGTGACTCGAACAGTTACTCTCTTCGGTGACAGGTGTCGCCGTCCTCTATTCACTTAAGTCTAAAGCATCACGAACAACCCTAAAAACTTGGGGAAGAAACATAAAACATAAACATAAATGGGTCAGGGTGGGTTGTTCCATGATGGTGAAGATCGTAAAATTGAAATAGAACTTCACTTAAGGTAAGTTCGTTTAATTTCGCAATTTTACTCTTTCACCATCATGGAATACTATGCAGATGTTTAAAGCTAGGGTTGAGAGTGAAACAATTAAACACAACCTCATCATAGAAAAAATAAATAAACTTATTTATTTTCATTAATCAACTTGAAGATAACTAACTAGAGTAAAGCCTTTTGAATTTAACTTTAACATTACAATAAAATATATTGCTATACATATTTATCCTTACTTTCAAATTCAATGTAAAAAACAGTTATTCACCAACAGGAACAATTATATGAGCAATAAGACAATCTAAAGTAATCATAAAAATAATATTTATCCTTACTTTCAAATTCAATGTAAAAAACAGTTATTCACCAACAGGAACAATTATATGAGCAATAAGACAATCTAAAGTAATCATAAAAACAATCCTCGTTTTCATACATGCTTAGAGAAAGTCTCAGAAGTTAAATTGCTTATACATATTATTAGTTTCCTCTAAAATGGGTGTGTTATAGAACTTTGCAAAAACACTAGAACTACAAGACCAACGGCACATTTACTTATGGCATCCACTGTCAAGCCCTTAAGGCTGCAGAGGTAGAAGCATGTCTAGTACTATGAGAGGAAAAACATACTAGTATCTATGCCTGCCTCTTACATAGTAATTTTTCTATCTGCCTATAGTTTGAGTTGAAGCTTTTTATAAGGTTTCTTGCAAGTAATAACTAGGTCAACAATGTCTTTTCTGTTACCTTTTGTTAATTTTATGTATGACAATATCATAATATGTATAGGTATAATATGTTTTATGTATGTTAATTTTATGTACAGGACAAATCTGTTTTTGGTTATATTATGATAACTTGAGGGTTGGCTATTCACAACTATACCTAATCTAATATATTTATAGGCCAGAGGCAGTTACAAATACTATTAGTTTAACTTAATTAATGACAAAGTTTGGACACTATGACCAGTAGTTAAGGCTAAAAGAGTAACTAGTTACTTAGTGATCCTTTCAAATACTTTCAATTAGGTCATTGGAGAACCAGGATGACAATAAGCTAAGTACAGTACCTGGGTCCTAAAGACTCCTTTAAGAATACTTTAAATCCTATCAGCTATGCCTACCTTTGGGCCTATAATCAGTAAAAGCTGATCTAAAGCTATTCAGCGTGCCATAGGAGGCCCCAAAGTTGAAATGGGCAGTTAAGAAGTTAATAAATTGGTATTGAAATTGGTAATAATATGGTATATTGTGAGTTGAACAAAATTTCCACCACAGCTGCAAGTCTGTATTATATTGTTTAACTGTGGCTGGTGCTGAGGATGGTAACATTACATTCAATGATGAGTGGGACACACCTCTCCGTTTTAGCACCTTGAGAGCAGCCCTGCGGCTAAGATAAGAGTCTGGTATAGTGGATGATGGTCTCTGAACTGTAAGAATAACAACCTTTTAACTTGATTGGAATATAATTAGAGTGGACTGTAGCAAATCAGTAAATAGTGGCAACCAGAGTTGAGTTCACTAGTAAGGGATAAACTTAAATGCCAGTAGCTCTGTCAATTTAAATTTTTTGTAGGACTCTTAATACCAAAAAGCGTAAAATAAATACTTTGACCATTTGACAGTGAAAGCATCAACTGCTGTAGAATCAGGATCTTTTTTCTGCTAATAAACATTGGGATTTATTTTAGTCCATGATGCAAAAAGATCAATTCCTTAATTATAGCTTGAAATACAGTGTTAGCTAGTTCCCACTCTATTGTATGTTTCCTTGACTGACTGTTAGTCGACCTCAAAACATTTTCCTTAGTGTTCATATGGGGTGCAAATAAAAATATGTTCCTTGGCCTCACAAAACTGCCATATTTTGCGGTTAATACTATTTAAGTGAGGGTACTGAGTCCCTTCCATTCTATTAGTGTATGATACGGTTGTAGTATTATCAATCCTTATTAGTATATCATAGTTAGACAAGTCAGTGGTTATACATTTTAGACCAGAATTCTAAAAAGTTAATATGTCATTTTTGCTCTTCTCTTGTCTATAACCCAGCTGACTTTTTCGTTTCACATATTGCCCCCATAAAGAGCTATTGCTGTCTAACAGGGTTATTAGATGAACTTAGGTTGTTTAGCCACCAGTTGAACTCTGGAAGTAATGTAGGTACATATTTAGGTATCTGTATAATTTCACCATAGTGATCTTGTTTTGTTTAAGTACTAAAATCTAATAATTTTGTATGCACAGACCCATATTTTACACAGGGGCAGAGTTTAGATCTAAAAGCTGTGAAAATTCCCAGATTTTACATTTTTTTTTTTTTTTTTTTTTTTTAATTTATTTCACAAACTGATGAATTTTAGTTAGATACAGGAAGGGACATCATAATATTATCAGAATCTAGCAAAATCCCTAAATATTTACGACATTTAGATGGAAGACAACCTCTCTGTATTAATAACAAATCCTTGATTTTCCAATAGTACAGATTTTTGAGAATATTTCTATAAAAAACAAATTATATCATCAAGGTAAATTGGTACAACACAGACCATAAGTTCTGTTGTCTTAAGTAGGATATTACTTGTTTTAATATTTAAGTAAAGATATAAGGTGATGTAGTCCAAATGGAAGGCAATTTGAACTTAAAAATAAAATATGCCTTCTTCTTCTTCTTCTTGTGGCCATGTAGTCCTTAGTTAATAGTTTACACACTGCATAATTCTTCCTATTTAAAATAATGTATACTTTACATATTTCTTTCATAGTTTTAGGTTTAAAATAAATTCTTCATTTTGCTTTGGAACAATAAAGTTTGGTGACGAGAACTGATCTTCTTGATATCACATTTGGAGATAGCACCTAACTTTTTTAATTTAAGAATTTCTGTTCTAAGGTTGGAAGAATCTTTACTAGACCAATGATGTAGTCTAGTTCATTTCTAAAAGGTTCAATACTGCTAAATGGAATGTCATAACCCAATGCCCAGGGTAATACGACTGTGTTATTTGTAAGCAGTTGCCAAATATGATAATAATAAGCTAAACTACCTCGCATGTACCTTCATTAATGACGGCACAATGGTCTCGACTGCTGTGGTCTAAATTTGGACGGCGGTGATGCTGCTGCTGCTGTTGCTGGTGTGGCTGGGACAGCTGAAAAGTGCTGGATCCAGGGGCCTTGCTCCTCTTGAGGTGTCTTCTGAGACAGGCCCTTCCAGTTTAAATTAGATTTTGGAGATGGTTTCTTCATAGCTTGTTTCCTTGTTGATTGAGTTTCATTTATTTTAATTGCTTTGACTCCAGTACTTTAGCACACACTTAAATTTTATCCCAGCAGGTAGTTGTCTGTTGGGGCACTTGCAATAGCCTGTTTTACAATGAGCTGAAGGTCAAGTGTTTCTAACTATATTGTCACAATAGTACATGTATCACAGGATTTATGTAGTCATTAATGCCTTATATGAAGTTGAGACTGTTGAGGTTCCCCATCATTATATCAGGTAATAGTGCACCCAATCATGAATCAGTCCCTGAGAGAGCAGCCACCAAGCTCAGAATTAAGTTTAAATGCAATGGCCATGGGGAAATTACTCAGTGTGAAACATTTCACAATTAGTGAAGTCCATTTCTCCTTGAATGTGCCAGTCTTTTTCTTCTCGGAACTTCTTGTCTGATACTCTCCTATTTGCTTAGTTTGTTGCCCTCGTCACCAAGCGCAGACAGAAAAACCTCTGGGCGGGATACAACTGCAGCTTGTGTTTCTGTAATGATCGCAACAATTCACTTATTTTATGTTTGTATCTAGTTAAATTTCCAATTTAAGTTTCAAAGGAGAAAAGTGGCTGTACTTGGCCATGGTTATAAGGACCTCAGGTCAATAATGGTCTCAGTCTGCCCTGTAACGAGTCAGCTCTAGAAATATGAGAATATATGAGATCAATACACCATGAACTATCATGGTGGTCACCTTGTTAGTTTCAAAGGAGAAAAAAGTGGCATGTAAGTACCATGGTTTTAAGGACCTCAGGTCAATAATGGTCTCAGTCTGCCCTGTAACGAGTCAGCTCTAGAAATATGAGAATATATGAGATCAATACACCATGAACTATCATGGTGACCCTCTGAATTTAGTGTGCATATAAGGGGTATATTATATACCATTGCCTTATGTATGACCGGTCATGTCTGGCCTCTAGTATGGAACCAGCTCTAAAAAATTTTGGACCGTTATGGTTATCATGTTTCAGGTTCATTCAAATTTCTAGCTCTTTTAAGTATCTTAGGTTAGCAGTGCTAAATAGATGAGATTAATGGTTGCATAAACCAATTCCATATACCAGTACTTGACTCAAGCGTGTAACCGTTTAGCCACAGCTGCTAATTTGAGAACCATGAAAAAGGGAGATAAGTATTATAATATAACAATAGAGGGATTTGGAGGCCTATTGCTAGGTACAGTAATATTTACACACCCGTCTCTTCAGTGTTGTTAGCATCGGACTCTTCATCTTCCAGGCTAGGTCTGGCTGGGGATGTACTTCTGTCATATTTTGCTTCAGCCTTGTAAGTTTGTGTTCATATCTTCTAATTTTTCTTCTTGCTTCCTCATCTTCTGGGGAGTTACTTGCCATCTTCGTCATTCAATATGAAATAACTTTCCCGAATAATCACTTAAAAATAAACTTTTCGGTTCGCCCGCGCACTTAACGACGCCACGCCAAATAAAGAAGGAAATAAAGAAGGACGACACGACATAGACAAAGTACAAACAACGCTTACCGTCTGCGTTATTCGCGGAAAAAGGCGCGAATTTTCGCGGTATTTTTGTAGTGCGAGAGTGGGACAGAAAACCAGAGAATTATGCTCATGAACACGAATTGACAAAAACGAGATTACAGCATTGTATTACAGCTAACGTATTATACGTAAATATTATATTAGATATGTAACATACCTGAATTCCAACACAATTTGAAGCATAATCGGTACGGTAACCTCTTACTGATCCGAAGGCGCCAAACAGCTCTGGCGCTGCGATTAATGTCACACGCACAAGTTGTTTGTTTCTATACTGAACGCTATGTATAATAAACATGATTAACTACTTAAACACTTCCAAAAACACATAAAATACTAAATAAAATACTAAAAATTTGGAAATACGTTGTGACGTTTAGGCACAACAACCATAAAAGTGAATAGAGGACGGCGACACCTGTCACCGAAGAGAGTAACTGTTCGAGTCACGTTTTTAACTACTTTATATGTTGTGAATCTTGGCGCGACACTCCGTATCGCTGCATAGTATTCCATGATGGTGAAAGAGTAAAATGAATAAAATATCAATCCATTCATAATTATCACATTTTGTAATATAATGATGTATGAAATCTCATTACGATACAGAAAGACAGACAGATTTCTGTATCGTAATGACCATTACGATACTGCCGTGTTCATAATAGAATCCAATGTCGTAATGCTGGTCATTATCTATGGTTTTTGAACGCATAATGGAGGATTTACTATATGGAAGTTGTTAGCTACATCCAGAGTTCAGAGTTGTAAATACTGCGTCATCATTTAGTTGCTGAAGTGATACGTAAAAGTGAAAAAATACGCTGATTAATTGATGGGATGTACAATATTTCAGCTAATTATGTTCGGTTATTGTAAATGTTTAACATAATTTTATAAGCGCGGTAGGTATTTGTAATGGTAACGCGTCTATTTTTGTTTACATGTTTACTTCAAAACATGCATTTTGATTTAATTATAAGTATAGGCACGGCCTTAAAATAAATATGACGATTTGAAACTAACAAACAATAATACATTAGTTACATTACATGTTATGCTTTAATTAACCAGTTTTACAGCTTATTTACTACCATGTACATGTACATGTACTATCTGTCATCTTGTAATAATTAGCTTTGTTATAGTTTATTTATTTACTTATATGTGGCTGTTTATCCCACTGCTTATATTTGTTTTAGACGTGTACCTATTATATGTACGATATATGTATGAGTAGATGTACTATTTTTGTTGCGTTTTAATTTTCTGATCCACAGTTGATGCACCACCTGCTGTAAACTAGTCCTTCCTTCTTTCTGTTAAAGGGTTGCATGGAAGAGATCGCTCTTAAGCGATAAGGCCGCCTATTGCTTACCTTGTAACTTACTCTTTGTGTACCGGTTTTCTGTATTGCTTACTATTCCTGGTGTACAATAAACAGTCATTGTATTGTATTGTATTGTATTTATTAAGTAAAACCAAAGAACCCCGAAAAAGTTGTTAGGAAAATGTGGTTTCAGTTAATTTTGGCGAAATTTTGATATGTTATAGATTTAAATGCCCTGATCAAAAGTCCCTTCGAGTGCTACCACGGTGCCCGACTCCGTTCCCTAGATACAATTGATTTTGTAAAGTCCATACCTACAGTACTTCTGAGACAGATAGTTTATGTTAGCTGTACTTTAATACGTATTTTACTGTCGGCGTTGTGCTGTTTTAAAACTTTTGTAATATAGACGTTATCTATTGCATGTCTAATGTCAATGTATGCACATCAATCTATAACATATCAAAATTCCACCAAAATTAACTGAAACCACATTTTCCTAACAACTTTTTTGGGGTCCTTTACACAGTATTACAGCTGTTAGCCAATTCACTGGAAAATTCAGTGAACATTTGTTGCTAATACTTCAACACGTTGTTTTAAAAAAATGCTTATTTATTAATGTTATAACATAATGTATAATACTGGTAGGCGCGACACAGCGTGACGCAGCGTGACAAATAAATCAGATTAACTGAACGGGCTTCCATCACGCCACGCTTTCTGTTTTACATTTTGGACAAGCCCAGCGAAGGACAATCGATATTATCTTTCGGCTGATAAGTAAAATTAAGAAAAGAAAAAAGCGGCTAAGTGCGAGTCGGACTCTCACACCAAAGGTTCCGCGCCACGGTACAGCTACCAGTGATAGTGGTAGAGTCCTATTCTTCCATGCGCCGTAAATACATGTTTCTTGTGTATAGATGTCATTTAATTTGTAATCGACTTCAAGAAAAGGAAGAGTTTCTCAATTCGGTTGTATATTCTGTTTAACAGACTTCAGAAAAGGAGGAGATTTGCAATTAGGTTGTATGTTCTTTTTTTAGTGTGTTACCTCAGAACTCCGTTGTATATGAACCCATTTGGAAAATACTTTCGTTGTTTGAAAGCACATGCTTCAAGGTTGGTCTCGTTGTTACTAGAATCCAGTTTTGATGATGAGATCCATGCTTCAAAGATTCAAGGAAAATGTATAGCGATTTTAGTATTTTCGGCGACAAGTCGAGCATTTGCCTCTTGACTGAAGTTGTACTACGCACACGCGCCCACGAGGTGAGGGGTTGTTTTACCCGGTCTCATTTTGATGTTCACAGATTTGTCTTTGGTCAACGTCAACATCAGGTTTATATTTCGACGACCTATTTATTTATGAAATGAAATAATTCGACCGTAGCGAATTCAAATTAACAATAAAATTTATCTCGACGTATTATTTCGAGTTCCTTTAATCCCCCCGACATTTCTCGAATAAAATTGCTAGCAAATTACAAATGAAATATGAAGAATAGAACTGCGTCCTTCACAAAACACTTAGATGAACAATTGTGAAGCATTTTGGTAATCCCGTGGTCTCAATGTCGAAACAGTGACACCGCAAAACTAGAGTGTCGTAAGTTTCATGGCGTGTACTTCAAGCCGCGCAAAGTAAGAATGCTGTAAGTGCTCTGGAATACACTGGCGGCCGGTAAATTGGTATAATATTTTATCGAAAATGGTCACCGTTGTTCTAACGACCAATTTCAGAATGCCTTGGATGACACAAATGCTGGTCTGACATCGACTAGATTCTTTGACCTTCATAAGTGATTGTTATAGCCTAAATTCAATAACTATATTTATTTTGACTTCGACTTTTGTCTCGTGAGTCGGAAAAACGCCCGTCTTACTTGTGTGTGAAGTGTGAGTGCATACCAACGGCAAATTTACGCCTACACTACATCAACACCGTAAGGTAATCTCTTTCTAGTATACGAAACAGGGCTATGCTTTTAAAATGACGGGCATTTTTCCGCCCCTTGACATCGCCAAGCTAATTATTCGCTGGATGGTCGTTAGCCTCAGAAGTTTTCGTTGCTTGTGTAGGAACACTAGCGGTCATTGACCTAACAAATGATGTAAAAGCTGCAATGGATGGATGGATTTGCTATTATGCACAGTCTAGCACCGTGCTGGAGTTAACAAGCGAGAAAGAGTAGGTACTTTCACGTTCAATTCACTGGCAAGTGAGTGGTTTGGAACAAAGCACTACACAGGGAAAAAGTTAGCTTAGCGTATACGGTTTAATTAAAATTGTGTTTGGCTGGGAATACTCGTACACATGCATGTAGCTTGGACATTTTTGTGAAAGTAGCTTGTGTCATATTTGTATGAATTTTGACGTACGTGCGCGAGTAGCTAGCTCAAAAATATGCGAGTTGCAGGGATGTGTATTTTTGGACTTAATTCATACGTAATCCATTCGTATCAAAGGATTAAGTTCAAGTACAAAGTAATTTCAGAACCTTGTAACAGTTGTCGAAATTTTCACGAAATGTGTATTACGTGGTTTACTACTTAGGGCCTAAGCACACGGCGTTTTTTTAACGCGCCGTCGACGCGCGTTTACAGCGCGTTTTTCATTCCATAGAACAGCCATATAACCCGCGTGCGTATCGCGTTTGTATCGATACAAACGCGCGTCGACGGCGCGTTAAAAAAACGCCGTGTGCTTAGGCCCTTAGATATTCAATTTTAATGCAACAGCCCCAAGCCCACATTCCTGGACAACAATGGATAATCAAATGGACCTTTCGTAGGGAAAAATGTATTGTCCATTGATGAAAGGACGTGTTTTCAATGGTTGCCCGCATATATCGCTTCGCTGTTGTATAGCCTCTTATTGAATAAAAGGACGGGTGCGCTCAAAATACGACCTGTAATTGTCGACCCGGAATGATTCATAATATTAATAATGTACGACCTGATAATTCAAACCCTTTTATAACGTGAGGGAGCTTGAGGGTTTGAATTTATCACGTTATGCATTATTGTCGTTCATTAAAGCACCAAACGCACAGACAGCGGAGGCGTGGCGGTGCGGTGGCGGTGACGGTTGTAATATTCTAACTTGTAAGAACGGTTGTGCGGTACCGTACCACGAAGTCGTTCATACAATTTAGAATATTACAACCGTCACCGCCACCGTACCGCCACGCCTCCGCTGTCTGTGCGTTTGGAGCTTTAGGGTCGACGAATACGGGGTCGGATGAAGTTACATATTAATGAAGAAATCATGAGTCTAATCTATAATGTTATGTTTTGTCAGCAACATACAAATTTTCGCAAAAACAAAACAAACTCTACGAACAAAAAGAATTTTCTATACGTGGACTGATATTGTCGCCAATTATTTTTTTCATTTACAGGGTTATTTGTAATTCACTAGCATCCTTTTAACCCTAAACTGCTACCACTTAAACAAATGTTTTTTGTTTCACGGCTTTTGTCATAACTTAATATTTTTGGTGTAATAACGTTTTGAAAATTTGAGATTACCTCTTATTTATACGATACTCTGTGTATTTGTATGGGAAAAAAGTGCTTCATTTTAAAAAGTCGTAAAACAAAAAACATTCAGGAATTCAGGGTTAGGAGGATGTCAGTGAATTAAAAATAACCCTGTATTTAATGAGTAGGTATTTTATGTTCGAATTGTGGTTAAATATGAATAGAATTTTAACTTGTTTTTAGAACAAATGACTGCGAAATTTGATTCGAAGCATTCCTTTTGGCAATAATCTTTCTGAAAGAACTGATAGGGTAGACTAAATAAAACACATCTATCTATACATATAATAAATCTGCAACAAGTCGGTGTCTGTACATTGAAGATATTTGAGAAAAACTGTCACTAGGGCTATTTATTAGCACAACTAGCTTTTGCCCGCGGCTTCGCTCGCGTGTACTATGAGTATTACAAAGAACCAAGATATCAAGCAAGCAAGCATACAGGCAAGCAAGCAAGCAGGTCCACAATTGACCGAGAAATCGGTGAACATACCTACATAAAAAAATACATAAAGTGGAATGCATAACCTCCTCCTTTTTTAGAAGTCGGTTAAAGAGCCCTTTGCGGCCTACTTACAGTATAAACTTATGAATTTTGAAATTTTAGCTTTGTACAACCAGTAAAACGCAAAATCCCGTTTTTTCCCGTTCCCGTAAGAATTTCGGGAAATGTTTTCTTAATGCTCCCCTACACTCCCCAAGGAACCCACTTGTCAAATTTCAGCATTCTATGACCAGTAAAACGAAAAATCCCGTTTTTCCCGTTCCCATGGGAATTTCAGTCAGTCAGTCAGTTTCTTCTTTTATATATATAGATAGAACCCAAAACAATGATTTTTAGAATTATTGTCTGTTTGTCTGTGCGTTTGTGCGCGATAATCTCAGAAACGGCTTAACCTAGAAGGATGCGGTTTACACTGATATGTTGGTATTTTCTTAGATTAACATTTAGTGTTTGTTTCATTTGAATCGGTTCTCAAATAAGAAAGATACGTCTATTTTAAGAATTTATCGAACAGGTTTTTTTGTTTGAACGCGCTAATCTCAGGAACTCCTCCGCTCCGATTTGAAAAATTCTTTCAGTGTTAGATAGCACATTTATCGAGGAAGGCTATAGGCTATATATATCATCACGCTAACACCAATAGGAGCGGAGCGGAGCGGAAGAATGTTTCAAAATCGGGGGTTTTTGAAGTAAAACTTCTATAGGCACGCTTGACTTGGGAGTATGGTGCACGGTGTTGAATGTGAACGCGGGTGTGCGGGGGGGTGCGGGGGCGGGTAATTTTTTTTATATCAAGGAACTAAGGACAGCCATAATTGATGAAAAAGCAAATTGGATAAAAAAAATAAGCTGCCCAAATTACTAATTCCACGCGGACGGAGTCGCGGGCAAAAGCTAGTGTATAAATAAAAACAAACTAAATTTCTGATTTTTGATTTTGATTTTAATACATATTATTACTTATTTGCAGCTACACGTACCTATTATCAAGACAACCAAATATGATTTTAGCATATCTTAGGTTAAAAAGTGAAATCCTTGGTTACAATAATATTATTATATTACTGGTAGACATCGGCTAGTCATCGTGATGAGAGAGATCGACGTCGAAGTTATGAATGAAACAGTGACACTTCAACAATGAGTAAATACCGACATGTATTCCGACTAACTACGGATGTATAATCAGCTGTCTGAGCCACAAACATTTTTATCATAGTGCTAACTTCCTTGTTATTCAATATAGCAGATTAAATAGAGATAATAAATGTAGATCGAATGTAGCTAAAAATAATCAACTATTTTTAATATTCAAATGTGTAGACAATACGGAAAATAAATGATTAGAAAACTATTACAATTTGTCAGGATTCTGGTAGAGAGTTAATAGGTAAGCAGGTGTAAATTACCCAGAAGCAGGTAACTCCACTTTGGGTCGCTCAGTCAACGAAATAAACAAGTAATATTTTACATCCCGGTAAGGGCATTTATTTGTGTGATGAGCACGAATATTTGTTCCTGAGTTATGGATGTTTTCTATGTATTTAAGTATTTATTTATCTATATAAGTATGTTTATCGTCGTCTAGTACCCATAGTACAAGCTTTGCTTAGTTTGGGACTAGGTCGATTTGTGTAAGATTGTCCCCTAATATTTATTTATTTATTTATTTATTTACATGTATTCCCAGAACAATTACATTTTAAATGATAGAGGTTTTCTTATGTTATGTCATTTTACATTTAGTTCACATAGTGTATAAGTCGTACTAGCCTTGTGATGCCCTTTTAAGTAAAGGGTAGTGTATTCCACCGGGATGACACCTCTTCAGTTCTTCGAAATTGATGTTTGAATTTACAATACAATAAATACAATACAATGCCTCTTTATTGTCCACCACAAAGAAAACAATACAAAAAAACTAGTATTTACATTATTTATCATGACTTTTGCGGAAACCTTCACACACCTGCGAGGAAGTTCAGTGGTGCGTGTGAAGTTCCCAATCTGCAATGGGCCTGCGTGGGAACTGCGGCCTAAGCAGTGGCCTATGTCCTGCAGTGGGACGTAATAAGCTGGGAAGGATGAACACATTATTGTCATTTGAGTATTACAATCAAAAAATAGTTAAAAGTGATCGATCACTTAATAGTGTCCCGATGTTTACTTCCAAACAAAGCAAGGAAACGACGCTATTTTTAGCCGAATTCCAACAGAAATGGCGAACTAACATAACACGGCTGACAGGAATGCGGAGGGTTCTTCTAGGTCGAAGTATATTGTATATTGTATATGTATGACATACAATCACGGCTCCTTCCCAGCAAAGGGATAGGCAGAGACTATTTGTTTCCACCTGCTACGATCACGTGTTAAGATTAGGAATATGAAATACTAGATCTGATGTTGCCCGCAATTTCGTTTGCGCCTATAAGCACAATAATTAGAGGGATTTCATTTCGAGGTACCTACCTATGGAAACTATAAAAAAATGAATAACTGTCATTATAAAAAAATATCTAAGTACAGTTAAATCGTTTTCAGTAGGCATTACTTCTTAAAACGCATACATTTTGTCTTAAGTTGTGTTTTCATTTACGTTTGCTTAAATGATGTATTCAAATGCTTACCCATAGAGGACATTAATCTCAGTTCGTGTGTCAATTTTTTATTTCATCATATTTCACACGAAAATGCAAAGCTGTAATGATTTACCAATACCAATTTAAATACAAAAAAAGAGTCTTACATTGTTTAAAAATCATTAAAAAAAAATATCACGCCATCTCTGAGCTGAGGAGTGGACGAATTTTAATATCCAATGAAGCGTGGCAGTTACGCACGCTACGGTACAATACCGTTTCTAATAAAATAATGGCACAAAAATTACTGTGGTAATTTTTTTAGCATCTGGTTGGCTTGTTGAACTGACAGTCACGTCATGGGAACTTGGTCTAGCCAATTGGACATCAGTCATCGTCAAGATTGGCTTTTAATCTATAACTGAACTGACTGTTTGTTTTGTAGTTTAATCTTTTGTTGTATAATTATTTGAATTAGTAAGTAATATTTTGTTCTCGATCCTCTGGGCTGTGGCAGAATATCAGTGTTTTGCTCCTATGAGCAATGTTGACCACTGAGCCACGGCCCTTTTGCACTACTGCAGCGCATACAGACAATATTAAATGTTTTACTTTTAAGTTTATACTGATTTCTGTATTTTTTTTTGTTAATCTTGATTGTGTATGCTTGCAGTACCAAATAAACGTCTTTATCTATCTATCTATCTAACTGTAGAACTGTAGATATTATAATAATTAGAGTTCGGAGTTTTCATAGCACTCTGTAAGTCGAAAACGAACTATGGAGTTCACATTAACATTAAATAAAATCAACTCTTAGTCGTACTCATTCTTATTAATTTGATTAATAGCGAAATGCTTTTGTCATCGTCCTAGGAAAAGCTTCTAAGTAAAAAACAATAAATAAATATAAATAATATAAAAAATATATATATTTTATTACAAAAAACTCATTCCTTTAGCTACCTACATGTTCCTTGGGTATTGCAGACTAACGTTACTTAACTATTTTTATGTAAATACATATTATTTGTTATTTATCTCATAATATACAGGGTTATTTTTAATTCACTGACATCCCCTTAACCCTGAATTCCTATCACTCAAACAAATGTTTTTTGTTTTACGACTTTTTAAAATGAAGCACTTTTTTCAACCGTCGAAAACAAAAGGAGGAGGTTCCAAATTCGACGTGTATATTTGTTTTTTGTTTTTTTTTTTTTTTATGTATTATCACGCATAACTTTTTACAGAGTACTCTGATTTTGATGATTCTTTTTTTATTGGAAAGCGTATACCCCGAGGGTGGTCCCATTTCAATTTGGAAATAATATTCCTACCCTAAGGATAGGAAAACAGGGGATGATTGACTAACTTTTTACAGAGTAGTCTGATTTTCATAATTCTTTTTTATTGGATAGGGTATACCTTGAAGTTGTTATTATATAAATTTGGAAAAAAAATTTACCCCAAGGATGGGAAAAAAGTATAAAATAAAAACATTTTAACAAAAAATTAAACCGCCGAAAAAACTGAAAAGCAAAAAATAATACCTTTTTTGTTTGACCTTAATCTAGGTACCAGTTTGAAGTCGGTGCCTCAGCACGAGCCAGGAGGAGTGATAGAAGCCAGTCAGGTAGAAGATTATAGGTCCACTCCTCCTGGCTAGTGCTGAGGCACCGACATCAAACTGGTACCTAGATTAAGGTCAAACAAAAAAGGTATTATTTTTTGCTTCTCAGTTTTTTCTGCGGTTTATTCCCATACAAATACATAGAGTATCGTAAAAATAAGAGGTAATCTCAAATTTTCAAAACGTTATTACACCAAAAATATTAAGTTATGACAAAAGCCGTAAAACAAAAAACATTTGTTTAAGTGGTAGGAGTTTAGGGTTAAAAGGATGCTAGTGAATTACAAATAACCCTGTAGGTAAGTAATACGGTGGTGAGAGTTACTATTTTAATTTCGCAAATATTAAAGTTTGGAATTGAATGAGTACGAATAAGAGTTGAATTTTAATGTTAATATCGACTCCATGGTTCGCACGTATATAGGTATATCGGAAGTCGATAAATGAGAAGTCCCTTTGACAGCCTCAAAAGTGCCACGACAATTCCGGCCCCTACTTATAATTACAGATATATATATAAAAATCTCGTGTCACGGTGTTAGTTATCGAACTCCTCCGAAACGGCTTGACCGATTTTTATGAAACTTTTTTGTTTGTATTTGGTAGGTCTGAGAATAGGTAGGCTAATTTGTATACCCCTCCCTATTCATCGCGGACAAAGTCGCGGGCAACAGCTAGTAATTACAGATAATTATCTTCAAAACTGTTTTTAATAATTACCAAACCTACTCTATTTTCTAGATAAAAACAATAATCTTAACGAGATTCATTTTATTTCTTTGTGTTTGACTTCGCCAAAACGAATCGTGCGCAGATAATTAGAAACCAGTTTAGAGCGGTTATCTCTTAACTAGTTAACATTAACATCAGCATCGGGGCCGAACTATTAGAACTATTAGAAGCATGCAAATTGTGCGTATGCGCACTATAATAGAAGCTGTGCCGGCATTTGCATTCTAGCACACCTGTGGTTATTTAACTCTGATGAGGTAATCGATTTCGTGATTAGGGTTATGGCAATGTTCAATCTGACTTAACCGGAAAGTTTTTAATGTTTAGTTAATTTGTTAGACTTTAAAACCTAAGCCTAGTGGTTTGACCTACGGCCTTTCAAGCAGAGGGTCGTGGGTTCAAACTCGACCTCGGAATTCAAGTTTTTCGAAATTTATGTGCCAAATTACGTTTGAAATCTACCATGAGCTTTGCAGTGAAGGAAAACGTCGTGGGGAAACCTACACAATCCGCCATGGGTCCGTGAGGGAACTACGGTGCAAGCCCTCTGATTCCAAGAGGAGGCCTGTGCCCGTAGTGTGTTGTATATAAGCAAGCTGTGATGATGATGATGATGAATCGTAAACAACGTATAGTTCTGCAGGCAAGTCCTGTGTGACAAGTACCTATACGAAATTAATTAGGTACGTAATCTCCGCATTTGGAGACAATCAAATCTTTGTGAACCCGTTATTTCCAAATCGTGTCCCATTTTACTTATTTGCGGAGCTCTCGCCGTCACGTTTCCTTATCTGCCATCCATAACTAACGCAACATTATCTTCATTCCAGACCCTCAAACCTCCCAGCGAAGACCACAGAAGAGGCGCTCCGTCACAAAGCCGAGCACGCCCGAATCATGGAGGCAGCTCGCAGGCGGGTCGAACGCGAAACGGCGGCGCGGCACGCTCGGGTCCAGGAATCTCTGCGCATGGAGGAGCGCCTCGCGAGGCATGCGCGGGAGTGGACGCAGCACATACTGCCGGAATGGGGGACACAGTGAGTATATATATATTTAGCAGGTTTAAGTCTGATAGTGCAAGAGTAGCAGCGGTAAGATCTAGTGCTCAGCGATGTGAGAGGAAATATCTTAGGGTAATTTATTGAATCAGGCGTTACTTTGCGGAGGTCCATATTAATGAACTAAAACAATTACTTTGCTCACCCGCGACCTTACAATAGTTACGTTTATGCAAGAAATGTGCGTTCATGCAGTTCCTCCACCTCCACACTGTACGAACACACACAAATCACATAAACCCAACCATCACCACCACCAAGCTACACTGACGCGTTTCGAACTCAACCAGAGCTCATCTTCAGAGTTACCACAACCGTATGCTATGCTACCAAACGTTAAACTAACAAACCAAAACAAATGTTTTAACTTGTCACTGTAACTTCTCAAGTACCCACTTTATTTTTCTTATTCTCAAACTACCCCACAAAAATTAACTTTTATTGACATATTTAAAACTACCTTGAATTTTTTTGTTTATTTATTTATAAGGCATATTTAATTAATACTAACTGTTCAAATTCGACCCAAGCCGCAGTAAAGGAGAAGATACTAAATTTACCTGTTCATTAATAATAGACCCCATAGTGTTGTACCTAATTATTTCCATGCATTCCAGAGCATCCAGACGCAACCCCTTGCCGCAATAATGTAACACTTCATAAGAATCTGAATCTAACAATGAATGATTTGATTCCAACAAATGTTTTGCAAAATTCGATCTATCTGGATGCTCATTCCTATATGCCGAAACATGCTCTTTAAATCTAGTATTAAAACTTCGGCCTGTCTGTCCTACGTATATCCCATTGCAGTCATTACAAGTAAGCTTGTATACCCCCGATCTAGTTCCCTTATCTACCTGTTCTTTGTGGTTACATAGCCTAGAGTACAAAGAGTTGTTAGTCTTAAAGGCAACATTAATATTGTTTGATTTTAAAATGCCATAAATCTTATCAGACAAACCCCCGACGTAAGAGATGCTAGATCTATATTTGTTAGTAGACTGAGAAGGTAACGCAGCGTAAAGCATGCTATTTACTAACCGTGCCTGCTTCTTTTGAACTAAACTATCTACCATTGATTTTGTATAACCATTTGAGATCGCTATCTGATAAATAGTACTCAACTCTAAATCATAATGTTCCTTAGAAAGAGGCACAGTCAACAATCTATTAACATAACAATGGAAAGCAGCCAGTTTATGCTGCCACGGATGATTAGAAGATGCTGGTATAACAGCATCTGTGTACGTGGGCTTACGGTATATTTTAAATTGATGTTTACCATTTAATTTTGAAATCGTTAAATCCAAAAAGTTCAACGAACAATTTTCCTCCAATTATTTTTTGAACCTTATCTTTACGTGCTTGTTATTCAAACCATTAATAAACACGTCAAGCTGTCTCATACTCCCTCTCCAGCATAGGATCAAATCATCAACAAACCTAAAATAGTACACAATATTACTATTACCCACAATATACTGATTCTCAAAATGATCCATAAATATATCTGCCATTAAAGGACTCAGAGGTGAACCCATAGCTAAACCATCACTCTGTAAGTAATAAAGACCATTGAACCGGAAATAATTTTGTTTCATGCATAAAGTTACCAAATCTATTAATTCACAAACTTCACCCGGATGCAACCGCTTCCTTTCTAAGTGGTCTTTTAGAATTTCTAGTGTCTCACATTTCTAGTGTGTTGCATAAACGTAACTATTGTAAGGTCGCGGGTGAGCAAAGTAATTGTTTTAGTTCATTAATATCTTAGGGCACAAGTAGTCGGTTTCAGACTGATGTGTCCAGGCGTAGGTTATGGTAAGTGGATGCAGAAGCGGGAAGACAGCTAGTATGTATTAATAAAATAAAAGATATTTTTAATGGTTTCGTACCCAAAGGGCAAATACGGGACCCTATTACTGAGAATCCGCTGTCCGTCTGTCACTCATGACATGAACCGTGATAGCTAGACATTTTAAATTTTCACAGAATAGATGATGTATTTCGGTTGCCGCTATAACAACGCATACTAAAAAACAGAATAAAATAAATATTTAAGGGGTTCCGATACAACAAACGTGCTTTTTTTGCAGTTTTTATATAGATAATGGTACCGAACCCTTCGTGCGCGAGACCAACTCAAACTTGGCCGGTTTTTTCAATAAGTAGTTTGTTTACAGCACAAGCTTATAAATATCTGTGCCTCGCAGATCTTGGCAAACCGACGCTGTTTTTCAATCGCCCCCGAAACACTGATTACTACATTTCTAAAGGATTTCATAGAAAAGGCAAGCAACCTCTAAGGCGCTCAGCAATTATCTAGGAAGAATGACCTATGAAACCACTATACCAAAAAGGAATTTCCTTTACGCCTCGATTTCGCTTTTGACCACGTGCAATTTAAGAAGTTCATCGGAATAAGATCCTAATGAAATGGGCTTGAGGCACGTCAGTTTAGGGAGGAAATGTTTGTCAAGCTAGAGTTGCTAAAATTATACTTTTACTTTTTTTTGAACAATAAACTTATCCGAAGCACAATAGGGCATTCATCAGCAATATCTACGGACGATCAATAATACAAATAATTAATACCCTTCCTACACGTCACGTACTCATCATGTGTAGGCTGTTTAATGACTATTCAACCATACATTATAAATTGTCTAATTATGATCGCGTGCCCTTTCAAGGATTATAATTTACTTATGCATCCAAAACTCCTAAGTGCCTCAATACAAAAATTAAAACGTTTATGCCGTAAGTAGGCCAAAAAGTGAAACTACCAGCGCTTTCGGAAAGACCACCATTGCCAAGAAGAAAGCACTGCAAGAAACTTAGCAGATTTTTTTTCAACACATTACGTTTTTTTTAAATTTATTTACTCAAATAAAAACAAAAGAAGTACAAAAATACTTATCTCTAAATACCTCTGCCAAACTGCATAGCAGTTTGTTGGCAGAAAGTGTAGAGCTCTCATTCTCTATTTTTAATTATTAGGGTTCCATACCCAATAATGCAACACAACATGCATGTGGATTTCAACACATAACGAGATAGAGATAGTCACCAAGTCGCAATGTACGGATCTTCAAAGAGATGACCACTACTTTCTCTTTGGTCAAGGTCAATGCGTGTATAAACTTCGTGATTTGTTTACGATTCGGTTTATTTTTTAATTGATAGGGGCATTGGGCATAGACTGGACGTAAGGTTGCCAGGTCTAAAAATACAAAAGCCAGACTCGGCGCTTAATTTGGCCGAAGACATTTTTTTTAGTAACCATAGCTACTAACTGATCATAGCTTTTCCAAAGACATGTTCTAAAACCTAAACAATTTCTCATGTTTAAAGAAAAATTAAAATACTTATTTAAATTTCTCGCTCTACTTGCGCTGCAGCCAGATAAGAAGCCTATCAAAAGCTGGACAGGCCGGACACGTCCGTAAAAAGCCAAACATGCCCCTGGCAACAATATGTGACATGTGTATATTAATGTAAGTATTTGTAGTTTTTATGTAGTCTATTTATGTTGATATGATATGTATTAGTCTATTGTATTCATTATATAATATATGTGTGTACTTGTGTGTATTCTTTGTAAGTATGGGTATTGTTTATGTTTTGTTAGTTTGGGTTTATTTTTGATTTCGGCTCTTTTTTTTTTTACTCAGCATTGTATGCCTACTCTTGTCTCTAATGTCCTGTCAATCGTTCTAAGGTTAACTGGAAGAGATCCCTTTAAGGGATAAGTTCGCCTTTGTACATCTGTATCTCTTGTTAACTAGTTATTTTCATGTTTTATGTGCAATAAAGAGTTTTACATACATACATACATACATGTGAACATATTTAAATAAAACCGGCCAAGTGCGAGTCGGACTCGCGCACGAAGGGATCCGTACAATTATCTATAAAAATCACGTTTGTTGTATTGGAGCCCCCTTAAATATTTTTTTATTTTAATTTAATGATTTATTTTTAAACCCCTACACTCCCCGAGGAACCCACTTGCCAAATTTCAGCTACCAGACCAGTAAAACGAAAAATCCCGTTTATCCCGTTCCCGTGGGAATTTTGGAAAGTCCTCGCTCAATGCTCCTCTACACTCCCCAAACAACCTACATGCCGAATTTCAGCTTTCTACGACCAGTAAAACGAAAAATCCCGTTTTTCCCGTTCCCGTGGGAATTTGGGAAAGTCCTCTCTCAATGCTCCTCTACACTCTCCAAGCAACCTACATGCCGAATTTCAGCTTTCAACGACCAGTAAAACGAAAAATCCCGTTTTTTCCCGTTCCCGTGGGAATTTGGGAAAGTCCTCTCTCAATGCTCCTTTAAACTCCCCAAGCAACCTACATGCCGAATTTCAGCTTTCTACGACCAGTAAAACGAAAAATCCTGTTTTTTCCCGTTCCCGTAGGAATTTTGGAAAGTCCTGTCTCAATCCAGCTCTACAGTCCCCAAGCAACCTACATGCCGAATTTCAGCTTTCTACGACCAGTAAAACGAAAAATCCCGTTTTTTCCTTATCCCGTGGGAATTTCCGAAAATCCTTAAAACTGTTTTACTATTATAATTAAATATTCTGTGAATATTTCAAGCTTCTACCTGTTGCCGTTAGCAATATCGAGCAAAAACGAGCTAAAAAATCACGTCTGTTGTATGGGAGCCCCCTTAAATATTTATTTTATTCCATTTTTTAGTATTTGTTGTTATAGCGGCAACCGAAATACATGATCTGTGAAAATTTCAACACTCTAGCTATCACGGTTCCCGAGGGTGACAGACGGACGGACGGACGGACAGCGGAGTCCCGTTTTTACCCTTTGGGTACGGCATCCTAAAAATAAGGTCATTCTTTTGTCTGTTGTCGTCCCTTATGCCAGCCTATTCCATTGTGGCCGGACCTGAAAATTTTCGGCAGACAACCCGGAACAATAAAAAGCATTTACCTTAAGCAGCGAATGAGTGCAGAAAGGCCGAACAGAGATGTGGCGAGTGGTGAAAATGTAGGGAATCGAATTGTTACGGCGCCAAGCCACTGCTATCCATTGACCTCCTAATAACCAAAGGAGAAAGCTTGACGTAGTCCTTACTACACAGTTCTAGGTTTTTTTTTAGTGTGAATGGGCAAAGAAAGTCGTCTACGTATTATTGCCCTAATATTTCCTAAGTATGTACTAACTAGCTTTTGCCCGCGGCTTCGCTCGCGTGTACTATGAGTATTACAAAGAACCAAGATATCAAGCAAGCAAGCATACAGGCAAACAAGCAAGCAGGTCCACAATTGACCGAGAAATCGGTGAACATATCTACATAAAAAAAAAGTGGAATGCATAACCTCCTCCTTTTTTAGAAGTCGGTTAAAGAGCCCTTTGCGGCCTACTTACAGTATAAACTTATGAATTTTGAAATTTTAGCTTTCTAAAACCAGTAAAACGCAAAATCCCGTTTTTTCCCGTTCCCGTAAGAATTTCGGGAAATGTTTTCTTAATGCTCCCCTACACTCCCCGAGGAACCCACTTGCCAAATTTCAGCTACCAGACCAGTAAAACGAAAAATCCCGTTTATCCCGTTCCCGTGGGAATTTTGGAAAGTCCTCGCTCAATGCTCCTCTACACTCCCCAAACAACCTACATGCCGAATTTCAGCTTTCTACGACCAGTAAAACGAAAAATCCCGTTTTTCCCGTTCCCGTGGGAATTTGGGAAAGTCCTCTCTCAATGCTCCTCTACACTCTCCAAGCAACCTACATGCCGAATTTCAGCTTTCAACGACCAGTAAAACGAAAAATCCCGTTTTTTCCCGTTCCCGTGGGAATTTGGGAAAGTCCTCTCTCAATGCTCCTTTAAACTCCCCAAGCAACCTACATGCCGAATTTCAGCTTTCTACGACCAGTAAAACGAAAAATCCTGTTTTTTCCCGTTCCCGTAGGAATTTTGGAAAGTCCTGTCTCAATCCAGCTCTACAGTCCCCAAGCAACCTACATGCCGAATTTCAGCTTTCTACGACCAGTAAAACGAAAAATCCCGTTTTTTCCTTATCCCGTGGGAATTTCCGAAAATCCTTAAAACTGTTTTACTATTATAATTAAATATTCTGTGAATATTTCAAGCTTCTACCTGTTGCCGTTAGCAATATCGAGCAAAAACGAGCTAAAAAATCACGTCTGTTGTATGGGAGCCCCCTTAAATATTTATTTTATTCCATTTTTTAGTATTTGTTGTTATAGCGGCAACCGAAATACATGATCTGTGAAAATTTCAACACTCTAGCTATCACGGTTCCCGAGGGTGACAGACGGACGGACGGACGGACAGCGGAGTCCCGTTTTTACCCTTTGGGTACGGCATCCTAAAAATAAGGTCATTCTTTTGTCTGTTGTCGTCCCTTATGCCAGCCTATTCCATTGTGGCCGGACCTGAAAATTTTCGGCAGACAACCCGGAACAATAAAAAGCATTTACCTTAAGCAGCGAATGAGTGCAGAAAGGCCGAACAGAGATGTGGCGAGTGGTGAAAATGTAGGGAATCGAATTGTTACGGCGCCAAGCCACTGCTATCCATTGACCTCCTAATAACCAAAGGAGAAAGCTTGACGTAGTCCTTACTACACAGTTCTAGGTTTTTTTTTAGTGTGAATGGGCAAAGAAAGTCGTCTACGTATTATTGCCCTAATATTTCCTAAGTATGTACTAACTAGCTTTTGCCCGCGGCTTCGCTCGCGTGTACTATGAGTATTACAAAGAACCAAGATATCAAGCAAGCAAGCATACAGGCAAACAAGCAAGCAGGTCCACAATTGACCGAGAAATCGGTGAACATATCTACATAAAAAAAAAGTGGAATGCATAACCTCCTCCTTTTTTAGAAGTCGGTTAAAGAGCCCTTTGCGGCCTACTTACAGTATAAACTTATGAATTTTGAAATTTTAGCTTTCTAAAACCAGTAAAACGCAAAATCCCGTTTTTTCCCGTTCCCGTAAGAATTTCGGGAAATGTTTTCTTAATGCTCCCCTACACTCCCCGAGGAACCCACTTGCCAAATTTCAGCTACCAGACCAGTAAAACGAAAAATCCCGTTTATCCCGTTCCCGTGGGAATTTTGGAAAGTCCTCGCTCAATGCTCCTCTACACTCCCCAAACAACCTACATGCCGAATTTCAGCTTTCTACGACCAGTAAAACGAAAAATCCCGTTTTTCCCGTTCCCGTGGGAATTTGGGAAAGTCCTCTCTCAATGCTCCTCTACACTCTCCAAGCAACCTACATGCCGAATTTCAGCTTTCAACGACCAGTAAAACGAAAAATCCCGTTTTTTCCCGTTCCCGTGGGAATTTGGGAAAGTCCTCTCTCAATGCTCCTTTAAACTCCCCAAGCAACCTACATGCCGAATTTCAGCTTTCTACGACCAGTAAAACGAAAAATCCTGTTTTTTCCCGTTCCCGTAGGAATTTTGGAAAGTCCTGTCTCAATCCAGCTCTACAGTCCCCAAGCAACCTACATGCCGAATTTCAGCTTTCTACGACCAGTAAAACGAAAAATCCCGTTTTTTCCTTATCCCGTGGGAATTTCCGAAAATCCTTAAAACTGTTTTACTATTATAATTAAATATTCTGTGAATATTTCAAGCTTCTACCTGTTGCCGTTAGCAATATCGAGCAAAAACGAGCTAAAAAATCACGTCTGTTGTATGGGAGCCCCCTTAAATATTTATTTTATTCCATTTTTTAGTATTTGTTGTTATAGCGGCAACCGAAATACATGATCTGTGAAAATTTCAACACTCTAGCTATCACGGTTCCCGAGGGTGACAGACGGACGGACGGACGGACAGCGGAGTCCCGTTTTTACCCTTTGGGTACGGCATCCTAAAAATAAGGTCATTCTTTTGTCTGTTGTCGTCCCTTATGCCAGCCTATTCCATTGTGGCCGGACCTGAAAATTTTCGGCAGACAACCCGGAACAATAAAAAGCATTTACCTTAAGCAGCGAATGAGTGCAGAAAGGCCGAACAGAGATGTGGCGAGTGGTGAAAATGTAGGGAATCGAATTGTTACGGCGCCAAGCCACTGCTATCCATTGACCTCCTAATAACCAAAGGAGAAAGCTTGACGTAGTCCTTACTACACAGTTCTAGGTTTTTTTTTAGTGTGAATGGGCAAAGAAAGTCGTCTACGTATTATTGCCCTAATATTTCCTAAGTATGTACTAACTAGCTTTTGCCCGCGGCTTCGCTCGCGTGTACTATGAGTATTACAAAGAACCAAGATATCAAGCAAGCAAGCATACAGGCAAACAAGCAAGCAGGTCCACAATTGACCGAGAAATCGGTGAACATATCTACATAAAAAAAAAGTGGAATGCATAACCTCCTCCTTTTTTAGAAGTCGGTTAAAGAGCCCTTTGCGGCCTACTTACAGTATAAACTTATGAATTTTGAAATTTTAGCTTTCTAAAACCAGTAAAACGCAAAATCCCGTTTTTTCCCGTTCCCGTAAGAATTTCGGGAAATGTTTTCTTAATGCTCCCCTACACTCCCCGAGGAACCCACTTGCCAAATTTCAGCTACCAGACCAGTAAAACGAAAAATCCCGTTTATCCCGTTCCCGTGGGAATTTTGGAAAGTCCTCGCTCAATGCTCCTCTACACTCCCCAAACAACCTACATGCCGAATTTCAGCTTTCTACGACCAGTAAAACGAAAAATCCCGTTTTTCCCGTTCCCGTGGGAATTTGGGAAAGTCCTCTCTCAATGCTCCTCTACACTCTCCAAGCAACCTACATGCCGAATTTCAGCTTTCAACGACCAGTAAAACGAAAAATCCCGTTTTTTCCCGTTCCCGTGGGAATTTGGGAAAGTCCTCTCTCAATGCTCCTTTAAACTCCCCAAGCAACCTACATGCCGAATTTCAGCTTTCTACGACCAGTAAAACGAAAAATCCTGTTTTTTCCCGTTCCCGTAGGAATTTTGGAAAGTCCTGTCTCAATCCAGCTCTACAGTCCCCAAGCAACCTACATGCCGAATTTCAGCTTTCTACGACCAGTAAAACGAAAAATCCCGTTTTTTCCTTATCCCGTGGGAATTTCCGAAAATCCTTAAAACTGTTTTTTACTATTATAATTACCTAGTTCTATGCCAAATTTGAAGAGTCTAGTAATTATAGTTCATAGGATCCCGTTGAACTGAATATATAAATCCCGTTTTTTCCTTATCCCGTGGGAATTGTGAAAAATCCTGAAGTCAATGTTTTAACTAATGTAATACCTAATTGTGTATCAAATTTGAAGAGTCTAGTTATTATAGTTACTGAGATAGGGTCACTCGGAATCGAATATATAAATCCCGTTTTTTCCCGTTCCCGAGGGAATTCCCAAAAATCCTTCCTTAGTGGATGCCTACATTGTATAAGGTATCTATGTGCAAAATTTAAAGTTCTAGGTCCAGTAGTTTGGGCTGTGCGGATATATCAACAGTCATTTAGTTTATTTAGACATTTCAACCCCATCGCACCCCATCCAGGGAGATGGTATTTTACGTCTGCCACGTCGGATTTTAAAACCATTGATGTTTTCTTAACCAGCGACCCGATAAACCATAGAAACAACACCCATGTTGATTTTCAGACTTTGTTACCCCTTTCCCCCTTTTAGGGGTTGAATTCTCAAAAAACCTGAAACACGTGTTTACTCATTTATCATTAGGAGTACTTCTGTGAAGTTTCGAATAAAATAGTCGAACTAATCTTGTTTCCCCATACAAACTTTGGACCCCCGTTTCACCCCCTTAGGGTGTGAATTTTGAAAAATCCTTTCTTAGTGCACCCCTAGACCTTATAAGGAACCTACATGCCAAATTTTGAATCTCTAGGCCTAGTGGTTTGGTCTGTGCATTGATATGTCAGTCAGTCAGTCAGTCAGTTTCTTCTTTTATATATATAGATTGCTTCTCATAACAATGAATCGAGGAAGATTGAAATGTTGCCAAGTCATGGAATAATAGAGAGAGTAAACAGGTGAATCCTGAATTCCGCCGATGGCCATTTTATTAATCAATAATTTTTTGAATGAATGAGTCCTTAAGAATAAGTCCACTTGGTGACGCTTTGGCCCGCAGAAAAATAAATAAACTCATTGAATCTCGGGGCATTGGGTCAACGTCAGTGACATTGAAACCTCACTGACGTCCATTAGCTTTATTGCGTCTACGAGTTTGCTATCCGCAAGCGGGCCAATTGCATGCAGATAAGTACCTTACTTTTTAGAACAAACATCATTATCGTTACCTTGTGTGGGCGAGGCGCAAAAATTACTTGATATTTGTACACTAATAATTAAATTAACTTTAATAATTATGTCGTTATGAATTTAGATTATGTAGCTTTGTTTTTACTACCTATGAGTTAGGAGGACTTCCAAAGAGATCATTAGGTAGCGCACAAATAAACATACCTATTTGATTATAGGCATTATAGCTTTCTGTTGTAGTAGATATAATTACATTTTGTTAAATTTTAAACATTTCATTTATCTGTTGCTTTAATAAATAGACAGCTGAAATGTCAACAGCAAATAAAATGAAATAAAAAAATTAGGGGTCACAATCACAATCAACCAATAAATGTATAGAAAATAACTGCGTACATTTTTGCTCAAAACCAAGATGCTAACTCTAGATTTTATACATACCATCGTTCGTATAGGTATATGTATTTTGGCATACCTACAAATTCGTGCGCAACCCTCGGTGCGCGAGTCCGACTCGCATTTGTCTGTTTTTTTTAGTTATATTTGTGTTTTTTTGGAGTCTATATTATTTTTTATCGCCTAAGATTTAAAAGCGAAAAAGTTTCCGGGTGCGCCGGTGGGACTTGAACCCACGTCTCCTGGGTATGCGCCCCAACGGGTGTTCTACCAACTGAACCACGTCGCATCCAACCGACCTCCCCGAAATTCTTAATCGCTTACATACGCCAACAGTGGCAGTGGTTTTTCGCTTTTAAATCTTAGGTTCGGTGAGCAGACGTAACTGCTAATAAAATAAATATTATTTATTTTTTATCGGCCTTTGTATTTTATTTAGGTAATTTTAATTTACTTTGAGTGGTAATTCCTTGACATATTTATTCCACACTAGCCTTCCGCCCGCAGCTTCGCCGGCGATAAATTAATTTTCCCGTAGGAAAAGGTATTTTCCCGCGGTAAAAAGTAGCCTATGTCACTCAGTGATAATGTAGCTTTATAACGGCAAAAGAATTTTTGAAATCGGTCCAGTAGTTTCGGAGACTATTCAATGCAAACAAACAAACAAACAATCAAATCTTTCCTCTTTATAATCTTCTAATATATAAAAATCTCGTGTCACGGTGTTTGTTACCGAACTCCTCCCAAACGGCTCGACCGATTTGTATGAAAGTTTTTCTCCGTATTCGGTAGGTCTGAGAATAGGTCGTAGGCTATTCTTTATCCCCCCCCCCCCATTCTTCGCAGACGGAGTCGCGGGCAACAGCTAGTATTAGTATAGATATAGATAGATAAATTCGCGTATGTCACAAACATAACGCGAATACTTTTGATTTATATTTGTTTGCATTACAACAGTGACGGATAGACAGACACACTCTCTCTTTCCCGCTTTGTCCATTGTTCTGCCAATTGTGATTGTATGTAAACAATAAAGTCGACTCGTTTAGTTTAGTACAGCTTTCGTCTGCCTGTTGTTTGTTCTGTTCTGTGTTATTATGCTTTTGTGTTGTCAAATATTTGGTTTTCTTTGATTTACAATAACCGTGAGACAGACATAATTAGGTAGGTACTAAAGTAAGACACACAGGTCACTCACGTATTAGTAGTCGAGGTATGCCCGATACGTTTCGAACC
The DNA here is from genome assembly GCA_947859365.1 of Archips crataeganus. Classification (NCBI taxonomy): domain Eukaryota; kingdom Metazoa; phylum Arthropoda; class Insecta; order Lepidoptera; family Tortricidae; genus Archips; species Archips crataeganus. Next base: position 18,217,505 of record OX402058.1, read on the forward strand.
AATCCGTAGTTCCAGTATTCGGCGTTTCGATATCAATACAACCTTTTTCTTTTAATTAAAAATATTTATAAACAATACTTTATTGATCTTTCCAGAAAAAACGCGAAACGCACTCAAGAGCTGTGGTGGAGCGGACTCCCTCCCGCGATCCGCGGCAGAGTGTGGCAACTGGCCATCGAAAACAAACTCAAGATTAGCCACGATATGTACCAGGACTACGTGGCCAAAGCCAAGCAGAAACTACACGAGGCGCAGTTACGAAGGAAACGGTTAAAAGTCAACAAAGGGACGTGCGGGTGCGTACAAGAAAAAGAACTTTCTAGAAGCAACGAGAAGATCGAAGAGCCGGAACAAAAGACTGACGAACCACGATTGGGACTGCCTAGGAACTTCAGCGAGCAGAATTTGAAATCGCACGCCTCTGAATCAGGACCAAAGAAGTGTTGTTCGAAATCGAACCCCAATTTACTCGATTATAGTGACGAATGTTCCATGGAGTTGATACAGTTGGATATTGCGCGGACTTTCCCACATCTGTGCATATTTCAACCCGGGGGGCCGTATTTTGATGTCCTACATGAATTGCTTGCTGCGTATGTGTGCTATAGACCGGACATTGGGTACATACAGGTTAGTAATTTTTGTCTGTTTGTAATACTAAAACTGCAATAACATAATCAACAGTGAATACACTTTAGAATGGTCTAAATTTTAGATATAGTTAAGAAATTCAGCTTTTCACAAACATATAAACTTGCACTACGATCAAAGAGTAAAAATCAAATGAGGGCACACTTGCTCAGTAAGGGCCGGCGCTCACTGACGGCATGGCACGGCATGGCTGGCACGGCAGGTTACATACACATTTTACCGCAGCATCCCTCGGCACGTCGCGGCATCGTGGTATCGAAATAAAGTAACATTAATTCTAAACTCATTGAAATAAGATTCAAAATGACTTGATAGTTATAAAATCCTTTGCCGTGCCATGCCGTGCCATGCCGTCAGTAAGCGCCGGCCCTTATTGTCGAATTCTTGACGTAAACGGAAAATGCTTTAGCATGGGAACTATTTAGCGTAAAAATTGGCTCATCCACCTCTCATATTATTTTTCTAGATTTTTTTTAACAAATAACCGTAAAATACACTTTTTACTGACAAAATTGTCTCCTGATGGACAGAGACAATTTTTAAAAAAGTAACTAATCTATTGCCAGTAATATTTAATTTCAAATTAGCGGCCATTTATTTATTGGTGTGTTAACACTCTAAAGCGATATACGATAATATTCTGGTTCTTTCCAGGGTATGTCGTTCATCGCGGCGGTCCTCATCCTCAACATGGAGGCGCCCCAGGCGTTCGTGTGTTTCGCCAACCTGCTGGACGGGCCCGTGCTTCGCGCCGCCTTCACAAGGGACGGGGCTACTATGCAGGTGCGTACATTAATTCACTCCTCATTTCAGCCGTCAGACGTCCACTGCGGAACGTAGGCCTTAGACCATGATCCAGGTCAGACTACGTTATCGATACCTTTGTATTAATCCTTGCCCAAATAAATAACTTCGTATTGCAGACTGTTCCAATACCTGTAGATTACTTTCTAAATTATTCAAATTGGAACTTTCCGCGGACGATGTCGAATAATGTCGATGTCGTGTTAATAAAGAATACCGAGCTACAAAGTCACTTAGTCACAGTTTATATTGTTAAATGAATTAACTTTTAACTTTAATTTCTACTTTTAAGTTTTAATTGGTAATTTAATCTAATTTTTATAATATGGGTGTTATCTGTGCCAAATGGCTTGAATGGGGTGAGGGGGGGTGAGGGTGCAGGGGCTTCGGAGGGGGGATTAAAATTTCATTGATTTGCACCGTTTTCAAGATATTTGACAAAAACACCAAGGGGGTGGGGGGGGGTGCGGGAGAGGGGGGGGGCTTCGGAAGGGGGATTAAAATTTAATTGATTTTGCCGTAGGATGCACCGTTTTCAAGATATTTGACAAAAACACCGGGTGGTGGTGGTGGTGGCGGGGGGGGGTTTGAGGGGGGGGTATTAAAGGGGGGGATGAAAATTTCATTGATTTCGCCGTAGGACGCACCGTTTTCAAGATATTTGACAAAAAAAAACTTGAAGTTTTACTTGAAATAAAACTTCTATAGGGCACGCTTGACTTGGGACGAACGCGGGTGTGCGGGGGGGTGCTGTGTGGGAGGGCGTGCAGGGGGTGCGGGGGGGTTCGGGGTTGCTGTGCGGGGGGAGTGCGGGAGGTGCGGGGGGGGGGGTAAATTTTTAATATCGAGGAACTAAGGAGAGCCATAATTGATGAAAAAGCAAATTGGATAAAAAAATAAGCTGCCCAAATTACTAATTCCACGCGGACGGAGTCGCGGGCAAAAGCTAGTATTTTCATAAAAAAAGATTCCTTCAAGGATTTATTTTTCGCGTTGGTGCTTTTTTTTAGGAAAATATGAATGTGAGCCCATATAACAAAACATGTGTTCATTATTTTATCATGTTTCTCAAACATATAATGAAACCAGTAATAATTTGCAACTTAAAAATAAATCTATAGAAGTAAGAGGGTTTAGTCAGTTTTCGATACTTTGGAGGGCAACTTCTCCAAATAGAGTTTGGGCAACTAAAAAAATATGGGTCCGTTATTTAGACTGCTCTCTAACATATTATCAAAATAAATCAAGTCAGAGCCGGACAGTTGAGTACCTTTCCTTGTAAGTAAAGAAAATTTAAAAAAAATGTTACCCACCTTCTATTCCAGCGACTCTGGAAAGCCTATACGACCCTTCTGCGGCACAATCTGCCGGCGCTCGCGGACGCGGTCGCCCCGGAGCTATACTTGCTGGAGTGGCTGTACACCGCCTTCGCCAAAGCCATGCCTCTAGACGCTGCCTGCCGCGTCTGGGACGTGTTCCTAAGGGACGGGGGCACTTTCCTCTTCAACACAGCGCTAGGTAAGTTTCTATAAGTGTCTTCTCTGGCCTAGAGTTTATTCTATTTTATTTTTCATATAGTCCTCATTGCTCATTAGTTTCAAAATATGATCACAATGGGATGTGATCATCGTCACAGCAAGAGAAAGACATTGAAATATCCACATCTTCTCCTTTCAGGCATCCTCCATCTCTACCAGGAAGAACTAAAAGCCATGGACTTCATATCAGCCGCGCAGTTCCTCACCAAACTGCCCGAGGACCTGGACCCGGAGGCTCTATTCAAGAGCATATCCTCAGTCACCATGACCCTGGACGGTATGTCTTTCGAGGAGCTGGCGACTTGTTGCGAAGTAGAGAATAGCTTAGATGATGATGTTACAGTCAGGTTATGATACAGGAGATGGTCTGTTTGGGAGCTCATCGATGCCCTCTCTTTCAGGGTCAAGTTATAACGTGCTGGGTATACATTTGAGTATCGACAAAGGAGATTTGGAACTGCTCTATAAATGTGGTGTCTAGTCTTCATTTCTTTCTAATGCTGTCGTATTGAAATTAACTTTTTGTCAATATAAATAGTCGTCTATAAAGACGGTTAAATTGACGTTAACTAAATTACATCAGAAATGGAGCAGTTGCTTAATTCATTTATTTCCTACAGTATGTGACGTGCCTTGGATTATAGTAGGGTTATTTAAAGAGTGATTAGAACTGTCTAGCTAGGTGTCCAGTGCAAAAAAGTTAAGGATGAACTTATATTTTACCATCACCTGTCAGGCTGTCATCTTTTATGAGTAAAGCATTCATCTAAAATGTGCGAGGTGACTAAATAGTAGCATGCGAGGAAAAATCTCATCTGAACTGAGCGTGGCTAGGAAAATAAAATAGGTAAACCTCATAATCATCACCTCGGTCTATATACTTAGTGCTGGGTACAGGCCTCCTCTCAGAATGAGAGGACTCGGGCTGTAGTTCCCACGCGGGCCCAATACGGATTAGGATTTCAGACACACCTATTCCCCTTTACCGTAAAGCTCGTGGTAATATAATTTCGCACATGTATTCTGAATAATTCAGATTTGCGATTCAAACCACTAAGTTATCACTGCAATTAGAATCCAAAGTAATCTGGTGGATTTTTTTCTCGCTCACTATTTGGTTACCTCGTGGTGGTGATGCGAGTTGCGATACATTGCCGTCCGTGATCGATTAAGCTCCAAACGCACAGACAGCGGAGGCGTGGCGGTACGGTGGCGGTGACGGTTGTAATGTTCTAACATTTATGAACGGTTGTGCGGTACCGTACCGCGAACTCGTTCATGCATGTTAGGATATTACAACCGTTATCGCCACCGCACCGCCACGCCTCCGCTGTCTGTTCGTTTGGAGCGTTACTTGTCAATAGGGGCCGGAATTCTCGTAACACTTGAGGCTGTCATAGGGGCAATACAATACAATACAAATATTCTTTATTGATCTCATTACAGACAAAATTAATAACAATAAAAAATCAGGCTGACAATAGGCGGTCTTATCGCTCAAAAGCGATCTCTTCCAGACAACCAATGCTGGATACATGTAAAAATATGAACAGGTTTATGTAGGTAGGTAGGTATGGTAGGTTTATGAGGGACTTCTCATTTATGGACTCCCAGTATACATATTATATCGATACATTATAGACCACAACATATTAAAGAAGATTTGTAGAGGTAAACAACAGGCAATTTAATCGCTAAAGACCGATCCTTTTCAGATAAATTTTGAGTAGTTGAAAATGTGAAATAGAGATATGAAATTAAAACAATGAAAGTTAATAAGTTATAAGGAACAATAAAATATTATTATTACTCGTATAATTCCTGTCTAAAAGTTCCAAAAAGCTGGTATCCAAAGGTTATCTCCAAGAGATCGCTCATTCCCGATAATACTGCCTAATATTTAATTCAACTCTTAATCATGCTTTAAATATTGTATTACAGAATACTTATTTATCGATATAATCAAATGTATATCGGAATTCGATAAATGAGAAGTTCCTATGACAGCCTCAAAAGTGTTACAAGATTTTTGGCCCCTACTTATAAACTCATGACCTCGGTAACGTAACAACTATAGTAGCTTGATATTTCTAGCACCGTGTAAAGAAGGCTTAACATTTGATGAAAATATTAGCTTTTAGGCGTAGAAGTCTTTGAAACAATGCATACACTAACTAACAGTTTTCTAAATGTCACCTTGTTTTTATTTTGAACACTTTTCTTTATCAAAATCGAGATAATTTATAATGCTATTTTGTAAATAGTTAAGCTAATTTATGTTGTATTTGAGAATACAACTCTTAAATAGTTAACTTTAAGATTCAAATGCAGTGAATCTCAGAATTTACTCTTCGACTGTAACTTTAAAAATCGTGGAAAACTCAAAAGTTGCTGTGATTTTTAAAACGTTTTTAATATTTATTGCCATCCCACTGCTGGGCATAGAATGGGCCATCGCGCTAGTACAATGCGGGTTGGAATTTTTTAACTAATATTTATTGTAAATAAAACTATATCTGCGTGTTTTTTTTAAATTATATTATAAATAACAGCTTATACTGAGCTGTTTTTCACTTGTTACGTAGGCTAACCGCTATATGTATCTTAAAAAGCTACAAGAAATTGTAATCATTCTTGAAGAATTAGAATTTTAGTGTGTAATATATTATCGGTACTTTTGCAATCAATTTTGAACTCTGTAGTGCAGAAATTGCAAACCATATCTAAATATGCGGTTAGCCTTTCACTTTTGTAATTTAATTTTGTAAATAGAAAATCTTTTTACACTATTAAATATATGTAAAGATAATAAGCCTTAATCATGGGTGTTTAAGTAAAATTATATAAAACATATCATATTCTTTAGAAATTATAAGAAAGATAATCTTCATGTACCTGCCGATATGAATATTTAAATATTTGTGTAGAATATAAGTTTAAATTTATAACGATATCCGACAATTGAAAACAGAAAGGTAAACTTACGGCGTTTAGCTCACAACCATATCCATCAAGACATTGTTGGTTACAAATACCGATACATAGCTTTAGTGCCGACAACAAAGTTGACTGTCACATTGACTTGTCTTAGATATTTTACGCCATACAACTAAAATTTAACCTTAGAGTGGTAAAGGAATTTCTTGGTCGTCTATACCCAACATAACTTGCACGATTTTTCTTGCAAGTCTAAACTCGGCTTTACAAACTAATAGTTATAAATTATACACGCCTTGATTGGCTATAAGTGCTTAGAAATCAAAATAGGTGACCATATGATGTGTAAAAATTGCGACGGATAATCATGCATTCAGGCAACCAGCTGCCGTACTGTCTGATGCGCGAGCGCCCGCGATCGCATTTCCCGTCTCTTTCTACCCTCGTCCTGTACCGTATGACAAACGATTGTGATTCAGAGTGCGTTAGACAATAAGGCCTCTGGTATATTTAGCTCTGGCAAGTCGCGAAGGCGAGCGGGCCTTGCTTGCGGTAAACGCGTATCTGTATTTAAACGTGTAAAAACGTGCGTGAGAGCGAAATCATAAATTAATTTAAATAAGATTTCTGATGAAACAAAATCAGTGAAATAAAATGAACAGTCAATAAATTAAAATAATATTAAATTCATTCAAATTAACTCACGAAGTAAAATATGCAAAATACAATTGAGTAACGATTTAAATTAAACTGAAAACGTTAAGTCAGATTAAAATTGTAATAAAAATTTAAAATTAAAACAACTCACTTTACAGTAATAAATAATATTCCAGATTGTCCCTTTGATAAAATTACATAAAGAAGGTAAAGTTGTCACGTTTGACGGTATGTATTTAAATCATTGTTTCAACTCAAACAATAACTCAAGTTAATTTAAGTCAAGATTGGTTTTTTGGAGTCTTTTTGTATTTTTATTTTTCAACTCCAATTTTTTTTACTTTTACGGATATCCCGTCACTCAAATCACTCTCGTCACTCGTTAAATCTCTGGTCACTGGACCAGTTGTGATGTATGGGTTTAGCACGCAGCACGGAATGCTGAGGACCTGGGTTCGATTCCCAGAGCTGGTTTTTTTTCTAGGTTTTTCTGTGCATCCATGTTTCAGTTTGTATTTAGTATGATATTGATATATATTAATTTAAGTCGTTTTGTAAACATCCCTAAATAATGTCACCAATACAAAAAACGCGTCTCAGAGCATACCTATCTGTTGGTATGCATATGTTACACCTTCACTTGAAAGTCTCGAGCTGTCGTAAGTTACCTTTCATGTCATCGATTATCGAATTAATAAAAAAATTTAGTCCATTCAATAAAATCCGTAGCGTAATAAAATCAGTGCCACATTTTCTTATTCGGTATTTATGGAACTCTGTCACAGTCCAATTTAAAACTCCCTCTTAGCAACTTTCAGTAATGAAACCAACTTGATAATAAGTGAACATTTTATGTAAATATGTGCGTCAATTATAATAATAACTATTTTTAAATGTAAACGGAATCATCGAGTAGTAGAACCGGCCTAATAATTAGTGAAATATCGAATCTTTCGAAATATGCTATATAATTGTATTTATTCTAGAACTTAAAAATATATTGTATGTTGTAATTGGATGTTAAATTAAACCGATAAAATGTTTCTTTTTTTTTGCGCACTGTCGTTTAAAATTGACATCAAATTGGTGATTGACATAAAATGACAGAAACAGTTTAGTTTGTGAAAAAAGATTTTTTTTTGTAATAAATTTAACCTTTTAGTAATTTTTAGGTTTCAGCTTTAATCAATTTTTCTAGTGTTAATTCTTGCCTCCAGATTTCATTTTGATGATATAATTTTCAATTTGACACGTTGAAAAACGTTGGCTCAATGTTTAATATAATTTAATAAATTTAAAATATTACAATACGATTGCAAAAATGTATAATGTTGACATTGACATGGCTTGCAAATTTCTTTGCAAAACTTATACCTACACTTGAGATTCAGTTAACATAAATATAGTTCCCAACAAAATTTTACTTTCTAGATTTTTCTAACACGTAAGCCACGAATATTTAAGATTTCTAGATTGTATAAAAAGAAGTAAAGCCTACAAAGTTTTCTGTGCCAGAAAAAAAACACAAATTAAAAATATATATGATATAAAAATGTATATGAATAATATTTGAGTTGGAATGTACATATTTATTCTTTTTAAAGGGGCTTTTATGTTACATACTGTACCAGATGACTTTGTAGTAGTTAAGATATTTCTATTTCAAGAGATTTAAGTCGATTTTCGGTTGACAAATGCTCTTAGAAGTTATTATAAATTAAACCTTGTGATTTGGACTGATATTATATTGTATGTAATGTATTGTATATGAAATGCCATCTCAAGTAACTAGCGTAGTTTTACTCTTGCATTGTAAATAGATTTTATTGTAATTAGAATTTGCCCCAAAATTGTGCGGTATTGTAATGCATGTAATTTTATTGTAAAATAAATTACAATTATACGGATTGAAAAGTATATTTTTCTTCTTTTCCGTGTCACTTAATTCACTAGTAGGGATTGCGAAAATACGAAATAAAGGTATATTGTGGGAAAAGACTAAAAGCTGTTGCAGTTGACTGTAATTTCGTCTGCTTCCCTCGGGAACTTTGTACTTTCCCGGGATAAAATTATTGTTGAAGAATTAGAATGGGTTCAGTATCCAGATATGTGTGATATGTGCAATTTTTTTTTATATATATGTTTTATTCCTGTTATTTTTTTTCTATATATCACGAATAAAATTTTTCTTTCTTTCTTTCTTTCTTTCAGAGATTACCTCAACGTACTAAAAAAACTTACCTACTTACGTCCTTATCACGTTCAAAAAAAAATTCAAAATTCTTTATTCACATAAAATATGGTACAATAGGTGATAAATTAACAATTCCAGTGCAGAAACATTTTGCTACATGCAAAGTAACCTTAAAACTAGACTTATTTTACCTAGATACACAGAAATCACAGAATGCAGAATCGTAGCTCATAATAATAATAACAATAATTTATCAATTCGAGTAACAGAATTACAATTTATATAATAAGTTATAATGTGTTCATGTTAAAAAGGGCATTTGTTGAATAAAATATTTTTTCTTTGAGCCATCGAAGCCATCGTTACGGCCATATGCTGGATAAAAATCTAGATTTAGCCGTAAAATTGCTTTTAGTTTGACAGTTCCATACATTTTGACTACCTACTCATAAAGGAGTTAGCTATGAAGTATCTTTTTGTATTCATTTTTTCAACTTCATTTTTTTATTACTTTTACGGTCATCCCGTGAAATCATATATTTCGTACTAAATACAAACTGATATTGTCAATAAACAATTTACCTATTCGTGTTTGAAAGCGTACTCGAAGTTACGTCACTCCCATCCAGCGTAGAAACGCCCAAGGTCATAAATGACGCAACGTTTCACGGGGTGTGGCGTCGTTACGTCATTGTCGTGACGTAACAATTTTTATCAACGGGAAACTAGATTGAAATGTTATCACATTGATATGGGAGGAATTAAAACTCGTATTACCATTAGATAAGCTGTCATTGTCATGGTGATAAAACTGGAGGTTATGGGGTTCAGCTGTACCTAAGTTATACGAGGTGTTTCAAGAGCGTCGAGCGGTTCAAAGTTTGATTGATCACTTTTATAAAAGTTTTTCAGGAGTTTTTTATCAAGCCGCCGAATATAGCCATACATTAACCGATGTTCAAAGTACATACTGTACGCGTCAAAGACGTGCTAAGCATTTCTCAAAAATTTTGTACTTACCTGTAACTTTCTATGCAATTCTAAATTCAAAATCAAACGCACAAAGTTTTTGAGAAATGCTCATGGTTGCGGGTGCATTGGTGTGACTACGGATCGGTCGTTTTTTTTTTCTTTTTTTTCGGTCGTTTGCTCAATGACATCTAAGATTTTTTTAAAGAAACCTTTTTTTCGGGTGCGCCGGATGGCTTTTCTAACCCGCACTTCGTGGCTATACGCGCCAAGTGTGCTACCAACTGCACCAAGGGAACGAAATACAGGGTGTCTCAAGACTTAGCGATAACCTAAAAGCCGTAATATGTTATTGAATCAGGCGTTACTTTGCGGAGGTCCATATTAATGAACTGAAACAAAATTGTTAGCATAGCGTACGGTTGTGGTACCAACTCTGAAGATGATCTCTGGTTGAGTTCGAAATGCGTCAGTGTAGTTTGGTGGTGGTGATGGTTGGGTTTGTGTGATTTGTGTGTTTGTACAGTGTGGAGGTGGAGGAACTGCTTGAACACGCATTTCTTACATAAACGTAACTATCGTAAGTTCGCGGGTGAGCAAAGTACTTAATTGTTTCAGTACAGCCATAATATTATTGTCTTTTGGGGATAGTTCCAATAGAGAGATCTCTCACGTCACGTCACGATCACGTCGGGGTCACCAATTTGGGGGTAGTTCCAATAGAGAGATCTCTCTCCAGGCAGATGTTATGCTATGCCTGGGGACCGAAGTCCTATGAATGAAAGTTGGAAGTTGTATTTATGCAGCCGAGTTGAGAAACTTCGCTAGCATGATGTAGGATTGTAGTTATTAGTTCCTTATGTGATGACTAGATGGCGCTAGTAGTCGCTACAGTCTAACGCACGGCCGCTCGTAATCGTATTCTATCATCTTTTTTTGTCTTTTTATTCTTATTTTCCCAGAACTGGTATAACTTGACCTCTCGTCCGATAACTCCGATACCAGGGCCCAATTGCATAACAAAGTACCTACAACTAATATTACAAGCGGAACCCTCGCTTTATTGACTAGAAAGGCAGTTCCGCTTGTAATATAAGTTGTACTTTGTTATGCAACAGGCCCCAGGATATGGTTGAGTTTTGGGACACCCTGTATATGTAGAGATTTTTCAGAGGTTAAACCCGAAACACGTCGACCAATGAAAATAGAACTAGACATTCGAAGTTAGTGGAGCGTTACAATCTTGGGCTGAGCGAGCATGAACATGTTTCCCGTCATCATCATAATTTCAGCCGAAAGACGTCCACTGCTGAACAAAGGCCTCCCCCAAGGCTCGCCAAACAGATCGGTCCTGCGCCATCCGCTTCCAACGCGTTCCCGCAACTTTCACCAGGTCGTCGCTACATCTTGTTGGAGGCCTACCTACACTGTGTCTACCGATCCGCGGACGCCACTCAAGAACCTTTCGGCCCCATTGGTCGTCAATTCTACGAGTGATGTGCCCTGCCCACTGCCAATTAACTCTGGCGATTCTTCTAGCTATGTCCGTGACTTTAGTTCTTGAGCGAATTTCATCATTTCTAATGCGATCCCGCAGAGGCACTCCGAGCATAGCCCTCTCCATCGCCCTCTGAGTGACTTTGAGCTTTCTTATGAGGCCCACCTTTAGCAGCCACGTCTCACTATGTATTTATTTGTATAGTTTATGATATGATTCTGGCAATGTTCCAGGATAAAAGGTACGTGTTAATATAGGATTCTTACTTGTTTATGTCAGAAAATGGCATAGTTCCCGCGGGAAAGCTATAAACGAATTTTTCGCAGGCGGAGTCGCGGGCACAGCTAGTCTAATATAAAAATCTCGTGTCACAGTGTTTGTTCTCGAACTCTTTCGATACAGTTCACAGATTTTTTTCTCTATAAGTACTTATTTAGTTACTTATTTGGTAAGTAGGTCTGAGAATATGTCGGAGGCTATTTTTTGTACCCCTATTCTTCGCAGACGGAGTCGCGGGCAACAGCTAGTTACTATATAATGTTAATAATAATCATTATAACGGATTACTAATGTTTCGCAAAAAATGTTTACCGAACTATCACATCGCAAACTTTTTTCCCAAATTTTTATTTGGCAAAAACTCAATTGCCAAAACTACTTATCGCAATTTTAAAGTCAGCAAACCTCTTTTTTGGCAAGTGATTGTTTAGCAAATAATTACATGGTCAAGTTCTATTTTCCCAATTTTTTTTTTGGCAAATTTATCGTTTGGCATAACATACCAATCCCAAAATATTGCATGGCATACGGTTTATATCCCAATTTGAGTAGTGCGTAGGATAAAAATTAATAATACTGGTATTGTGAATTACGGCGGGATAAAGTGAAGAAGTGCACTGCATCTATGACTACCTACTACATTAAAACATGGAAAATATGCAATGGCATGGTTGTATGACATTTAATTTTCACTATTGTATATCTGCTACAAAATATTGCATGGCATACTCGTACGACAGGGGGGTCCATTGTTTCCTAAAATTTTCGTTCCTACAATTTATTTTACTGTTAACGTGGTCCATAACACTCAGTTTTCCGAAAATTTTAAGTAATAACTTCACTGTTGAAACTTTATAACTTATCAAACAAATTAGATTTTCCGGGTGGTCATAAAAAAAATAACTAACACCAAAGGCCAATCAATGCGGGAGCTGCGCTGCGCTACGCTCCCGCATTAGCCTTTGAACCTAACCATACCGAGTCGCTTCCGCTCCGAAAGGTCTTGCTCGCTCGCTTCGCTCGCTCGCTGGCTTCATTCGCTATCATTGGAGTCAGCGAGCGAGCGAGCAAGATCTATCGGGGCGGAAGCGATTCGGTTTATTGCAACGGACATTATGAAGTTTAATGTATAGTAATGTTCAATTTTATGAATAAAAACAAATCTACATAAAAAAGATATGGTGATGAATAGCAGTGTAAAAGATTATGCAGTGCAGAAAGATTAGCAGTGTAAGAGTTATGTTGAGAAAATATAGGAAAACAAATAGTAGTATGATAGATGTTTATTGCAACGGACATTATGAAGTTGAATGATTAGGAATTCAGAATGTTAGGAACAGAGTAGTTATGAGTAGTGATTATTAGGATGTAAATTTTTAGGAACAACATTTTTGGACTTCCGATAATCCACATTGAAAAAAACCGGCCAAGAGCGTGTCGGACACGCACAAGGTAGGGTTCCGTAGCCATTACAAAAAAATCAAGTAATATTTTTCTAAGTTTACAAACCTTTCCATAATGTTTATATTTTAGGATATTTTAATTATTTTATTAATTCGTAGTGTATGAACTGAGGGACCACAAAAAAATATAAATTTGACGAAATTTATTAATAGTTGTGCTTTTGTTTAACTTTTATAATCTTCCTTGCGATTTTTACTAATGTTTGCCAAGAAAAATGCATTTTTTTTTGTACAAATGTACCGATTTATTAGTTATTTTATGTGGTCTCTCAGGGACCAAAGAAGGAAGACTGCTTTAGTGTATAATCATTGCCAAATTACGTTTCGGTCATTACGAATGCGTTTAGACATGTTTTTACTAAATCTGTAACATCAAAATAAGCCAGCAAATTAAACACTTGCCCAGAAGTGGAAGGTTCAGTGTGTGAACTGAGGGACCACACCTTTGGCTGTATAACTTTTTAGTGAATTCTTTACGAATTCCAGGATTTATTTACAAAGTAATTCGCTACTACTACTAAATTTTACACTTACTAAAACTGTCTAAAACCATTAAAAACCAAGTGGTCCCTCAGTCCACACGCACACCATTAAATTATATGTAGAAACTATTTCTTGGTTTATGCAATTAAATACGTGATTTCTGCCATTTCTTCGTTTTATACTTGAAATTGCTGTATAGATACCTACTATTGTATTTTTGCAACAGTAAAAATTACTTATCATTTGCCGAACTTTTTCTGTAAGTTGAGAATGGGAAATGACAAATTTGGGAAACATTTTTTTGGCATATTTAATGACGAAATAAAATATTTGCTTAATAAGCATTTGCTTAATAAAATCTTGACGAAGTGAAACTTTGCCAAATGATGATTTGACCAAATGAATAAAATGCGAAATGTAATTTTGCGAAACATTCGTTTGGGAAATGAAACTATTGCGATAAGTTATTTGGGAAGTCATATTTGGGAAAAATAATTTGCCAAACGGCAGTACACCCATTATAACATTTAACTGCTCCCCATTAATTAATCTCAGATAATGATAACATTGTTAACAAGATAACATTCTAATTAGTTTAAATAAGTATTTAATTTAAATGAAAAGAGTTAAAATCCAGTCCTACTAATATTATAATTAAAGTTCGTTTTTTTTTTCGCTTATCACGCGTATAACGGCTGCACGGATTTAGATGACAATTTGCATTCTAGATAGATCGTGCTTAGCAACCAATGCCTCGACAGTTCTGTTACATTTAATAGTCTAGACTCTAGTACCTGGGCGAGCTCGGGCTGAAACTCGGTACCAAGCGTTTTTCCAGAGATAAGACCAAGCTAGATCAATTTTTCATCCCCGAAAACCCCCACATACCAAATTGCATCGAAATCGTTGCAGCCGTTTCTGAGATTCTGATATATATACTATACATGAATTGCTCGTTTAAAGGTATTAGATTAGATTAGATAGATAGATTAGTGTAATAAATATGTTTCTGGGTAGGTACTTCACACACACCATTGAATTTCTTCTCAGATGTGTGCAGCTACCAACGAGATGGACGGACGATTTGGTGAAGGCCGCAGGTTCAGGGTGGATGCAAGTCTCTTCCAACCGTAATTATTGGACGTCAATGAGGGAGGCCTAAGCTTTGTCCAGCAGTGGACGTCCTACGGCTGAAATGATGATGATGATGTGTACACCTTTTCTCACGATGTTTCCTTCATCGTAAACTCATGGTAAGCAAATGTAATTTCGCACATAAATCCCGAAAAACTTGGAGGTGCGAGCCCGGACTCGAACCTACGACTCTGCTTGAGAGGCCATAGCTCAAACCACTAGGCCACCACGGCCTCACGGCCTTCGTGTGGGTAAATAAATTAGGTCTAAAACGACCTCTCCTACCTTTGCATAGGTTTTTCAAAATTATCGGTTTGCTAAGAGCTTTTTCGGATCAGGGATTCATTTGCTAAATATTATGTTTGAAAATGCTAATTTTTGTTAAAGTACTGGACAGACTGATTTTGATTAAAAATCAACATTATTTTTTTTATTACAAAAGTTTGGCATAAGTTTGTTAGAGTAAATTTTTGAGTATGTTCCCTCGGCTAACAATAATTGAAAATAGTGTTAGGTTAGGTTATTACCTATTTTTATTTTCGTTTGGGCCCAAAGAGCACTAACTTAATTAATTTGAAGCATTGCAGCTGTTAGCATGCTTACTGTAACTTAGCAACGTAGTTTACATATTTATGTCCTGAAATTTAGTAAGTTACTTTACTTAGTTAGATTAGATTATGCTAGTTTAATTAAATTTGGTATGCTATACACCCACATTGACGATAATTTCGCTTCGTTCTTTAGTAAATACCCTTTCATAACTATTGCACCTATTTCAATCACTTAAGTTTCATAACTCTTACATGAATAAAGGTTTTTTTACCGATTAACGCTGTCATCGTTCTTTCACCATGCCTCTTATATTTCGTTTTGAGATCTTTTTTATCAGATCACGGTAAAATACACTGGATACAGAGCCAATATTGTTTTAAAAATCGAAACTAACTACATTAATACACTATTTAAATCTCGCGCAACATCCTTTACTCGTTGCTAGTTGCGTAACAAACAACCGATGATCAAGAGACTTAGCCACGTTCGAAAGTAATCAACACATTGTTTTAATAACTAACAAATCAGAGTTGACTCCCGACCATAGTGCAAAGGTTATCAGAACTCGGTACAAAGAGAGACGAGCCGCGATCCGCCATTGCTAAGCGGAGGGGTCCAGAGCGCATGCGCGACTCACCGAGGGGTGCATAGCATAAAAAAGGAACCGTCCTAGGACGCGCCGGTTGTCGAAAATAATCCTCCGAATAAAATTAAGCCTAATTTAAAGAAGTGTTATACCAAAGTTAAGTGAGAAAATGACCGTGAAAGCCAAAAATGCAGCGGAACCGGGGGAGACCATAGAGCTTCTGGATAAAAAGGTGAGTTTTTATGATGTGATGTAATGTCATGGTAAGGTCATTTGAGTTGCGGTGGTTAGTTCGTATTTGGACAGCGTAGGGGTGGGATTCGCGTGTACTTTTAGGGAATTTTTGGTAGTGATAGTAGAGCATTTATTTTAATAATTAAATTTGAAACTAGTTATCCTGCAAGAACTTTTATTTGTATAAATTGAAAACTTAATATTTCGCGCTCAATTTAAGTATGTATCTGCTGTTTCTTGTGCTTAAGGTCACCTCTACATAATTTCATTGACCTTTTCGCGCTAAATAAACCTCACCCACGTGTTCTTACACACAGTTACTTGAATTAATTACGAAAGTTACGGATACAAAAATTGATGATTTCTGAATTAACTAATGTTACTTACCTGCATTGCTGTGTTATGATATGACATTTTCACAAGTTTTTATTTAATTTGTAATGTTCGTATGTATGTCAGTTGTTTTCAAATCTTGCAAGTCGGATGTACCTAATTCGATGATAATGCAACTACAAGTATAGTCTACAAAAAATACATTCAGCAAAAATGCCTGTATTAAATTTTTACCTTGAAACGATGATAAACCTTTAGTAAAAGAGTATGTAATTAGAGGGTACAGTTGGATTTACTAGCATATTCTTCTTTTCTTCGACCATCCATTCCTAGGTCGTGTCTGCCTCGAAAAGCACGGAGACGTTGACGAACCGCTTCCAAACCACTTGTCTTCAGCCTGTTTTAGGTAAATTATTATAATATCTAGATGTTGGTCACAAAAAACATTATCCTTAGACAATACGGCCTCTGTACCTCTACCATGAGTTTACACTAGTTCACAGTGACCGTACTCGCTAGCGACGGCGTAAATGATTTGTATGGAGAATTGTACTTCCGTAAGTGACCGCTAGAGGCGCTGTACAATTCTCCATACAAATAATTTACGCCGTCGCTAGCGAGTACGGTCACGTAAACTAGTGAAACTCATGGTAGAGGTACTGGACGTACCCGTTTTACTACGACCTACCTAGCACGTCACAGGCAGTTTTGTTTTTATCTCGATTTATTTCATGAATTACTTACAAGATGGTGGAAATATGATATGGACGATATTACCGATACTTGTTATGAGATATTTAATTTCGTTTAATATTTAGTATAGTCGACCAAGTAAGTGATTTACCAATTTTTATGACAGTTCCTACATCAGAAGGAAAACAAAGCTGATTGTCACATTGACTTCGATGTTTTAAGCCATACAAATGACATTGAACCTTATAGGGGTAAAGGAATTTCGTGGTGGACTATACATCCGAGAAGTAGATACTCTTATATCTAGCACAGTTTTAACAGTCTATTTGGATTGGAAGTACTTCCAATTGCTCCAGAAACAATATATTAATATTTACCAATATTGATTGATTGTCATCCCCTCTACAGTTCACGTGTCCCTTAATTGTCTATACGAAGGGTGGAACATTTCGGTGCTCCCAATATTGGACCTACATTCAAACAAGGGCACGCATACATTGACATATATATTTTGCCGTGAACTAATGGCTTGGTATTCTAGATATATTCCAAATTATCAGAAATCCAATTACAATATTATACACGTCAAAACGGCTTGTTGACAAACATTATTTGATATGATGATGTTATATCAAATATAGGCATTATAGCTACTAACTTCTAACGATATCTCTCAGATAGTTCTAGATTAAATTAACATTAATTAGTCCAGGCTTAAAAATCTCAATTAAGTACTTAAACCTTTCTTTTTATTGAATACGCTTTTTTAGAACTTCATTATCGAGACCCTATGATTGAGAGGCCATTGGTCCATCCACACGGCTACCACAACTAACAAAAAGTAAGTTGTGCTATTTGTCACTTGACAATCTGTGCGACTTTTAAACTATACGAACGACAAACTGATTGACAAAATAGGTACGCTGCGTAGCCACCATTTCACCTCTAGCACTATTGACCGCGACTAGTTATATCGTCTCGACTTAAAAGAAACACTGTGTGACATAAAAGAGAGGATATAGGAATGGACATACATATATACGGGTCAAACACAACCCTCGCAGTCGGGTAAAAAGACAGAAAAAACGGGCCTGGCTCTACAATCGTAACTCTACATTTTTATCAAACAAAAGAATGCAGACATCCTGCGTATTCCCACAGTACAAAGGATCGTGTTTGTGTCTCTATCGATCTCTATCTGCTATATTTAGTTAACACAATAGCCTGGTGTAACGAGGCATATCCGTTGGGATAGAATGACCTGAGTAGCGGGCGGCGAAGCCGAATCTACGACGTAGGTGGACAAGTATTAAAGTAACACGACGCTGCCTAAGGAAGAGTGGGAAGGTCATTCTTACTCCAAAAATATCTGCGATGGACTGCGAAAACTTACTTATGACCTCTCAAGCAGAGGGTCAAGGGTTCAGACCGGGCTTGCACCTCTGAGTTTTCCTGAATTCGTGTGCGAAATTACATTTGAAATTTACCACGAGCTTTACGGTGAAGGTAAACAAGTTTAATCTATACATGGCAAATGAAGGTATATACTGTACTGCGAATGACGTGTCATGTTCCCAATAGGCACTGGGCTCGTGGTAACTTTGGCCCAAGCCCTCTCATTCTGCGAGGAGGGTTGTCCTTTGCAGTGACACGTCTATACACCGTGAAATTTTAGTGGTTGTTTTCCCGAAACGAGGTGATTTAGTATCGATTGTACAATCGATTTATAATTACTATTTTGACTAGAGTCAAAAATCCAATTGTGAAAAACGAAAGTCGAAAATGACCGCAAACCAATAGTAACGCTTCGTTGGTACCTAACCTATCGTACGATCGTACACTACTTGTACCAACGAAGCGTTACTATTGGTTTGCGGTCATTTTCGACTTTCGTTTTTCACAATTGGATTTTTGACTCTAGTCAAAATAGTAATTATAAATCGATTGTACAATCGAAACTAAATCACCTCGTTTCGGGAAAACAACCACTAAAATTTCACGGTGTATAGGCTGGGATGATGATGGTGAAAAAAAAAGACTCAAAAAATCGCGGGACGGGTAATACAACTAAGGGCCTGCGCCAGCTGACGCGGACGCCCGCCGCGTGCGCCCGCACGCGGGTCTAAAATGTACCGAGAATCCGTCGCACGCGCCCGCGCCAGTGTGGCCAACAACTCAGGACCTGGTGTCGCCATTTTTCAGAGCTTAAGTAGCCTAAAGTAGCCGAATTCGAGCTGAAGTAGCCAAAAGCAGCCTAAATGGTAAAACTTAAATTAAAAACATAGTTTTTTAACCCTTAAATTGGCAAAATTTCTAAAAGTTGGTAATTCAAACCCAGTCTTAAATTTGGAGTCCTTAAAATTCTATAGGTATTTAAAAAAAATATACAAAAAGATGGTATTTAACCCTTAATTGGGCATTCATTTGTTTTGTGATCCTTTCACCAACTGAAAGGACCTTTTACCTTTTCAAGTAGCCTAAAAGGCGACCAGTCGCCTTTTAGATTTTTTTGTCGCCGATTCCCATTCCTAGTAGCCTACATGGCGAAAAATCGCCCACGTTGGCAACACTGGCCCGCGCCACTTAGCGCTGTTCATACAATTTCTTATTAGACGCGCGCACGATGGGCGTCCGTTCCGGGTAATCCGCATCAGCTAGCGTGGGCCCTAAAGAGATCAGTGATACCTATGTCTTTGAGTTGTTGATATTCATAGGTGGCAGTGAATTTCTTATTATATGACTCGCTTGTTCATTTGCCTCCCTATCATAATAAAAAAACATCATCATCATCATCCCAGCCTATATACGTCCCACTGCAGGGCACAGGCCTCCTCTCAGATTGAGATGGCTTGGGCCGCAGTTCCCACGCGGGCCCTATGCGGATTAGGAACTTCACACACACCATTGAATTTCTCCGCAGGTGTATGTAGATTTCCTCACGATGTTTTCCTTCACCGTAAAGCTCATGGTAAATTTCAAATGTAATTTCGCACGTAAATAAATTTCGAAAAACTCTGAGGTGCGAGCAGGGATTTGAACCCACGATACCCTGTTTGAGAGGCCATAGGCTTTTTAGAAAAAAAAAACATAAAAAAGAGAAAATTACTTTTCAACTGGAAAATTGCTTAGCTTTTTTTATATAAGATGGGGGCAAACGAGCAGACGGGTCACCTGATGGAGAGCGATCACCGTCGCCCATGGACACCCGCAACACGAGGGGAATCACAGGTGCGTTGCCGACCATTTTAAGTATTGGTAGGCTCGTTGGTAGGCTTGCGCAGGGCAGTAATATATTATTCTGGGAAACGAAGTCACGTGGAATAGCTATTAAGCACGTAAAGTTCACTTAATATGTCTTTAAAGCTGTATCTCTTAGTATTACCAAGGATGATATAGACTGGATTGGCAGTCGCGCCAGCCAGCCAGCCAGTTGGCTATACAGGGTTATTTTTAATTCACTAGCATCCTTTTAACCCTAAACTCCTACCACTTAAACAAATGTTTCTTGTTTTACGGCTTTTGTCATAACTTAATATTTTTGGTGTAATAATAAGGTTTGAAAATTGGAGATTACCTCTTATTTTTACGATACTCTGTGTATTTGTATGGGAAAAAAAGTGCTTCATTTTAAAAAGTCGTAAAACTTAAAACATTTGTTTGAGTGATAGGAATTCAGGGTTAAGAGGATGTCAGTGAATTACAAATAACCCTGTATTGCAGCGCCATCTAGATTTAATAATCGAACTACAAAAACCGCGGCCGATCCGTACTATGGCGACTGCCAATTCGTCCTTGGTATTACTAAACTCCGTTACTTTTTCAATCTAACATGATTGGTCGGATCGGAAATACTCGGAACGTTAAGGTTCAATAACCTCGTCTTAATAGGTTTTATTGCTATTAAGCACGTTTCAATGCAACTTCATAAGTATGTTCCTTTAAGTTCCTTTAAGTAAAGGACTATTCACTGTGAGCACGCCGTAATTGATTTAAGTTTAACAGAAGCAGCTTTGTTAATAATAAAGCGGTAATTTATTGATTCCGACGTTACTTTCAGGAGGAGTTACGGATGCCAGATGGCCGGGAAATCCGGGATTGTCCCGGAATTACCCTCCTTGTCCCGTGTCCAGGAATTACACTTTATAGTCTCGGATTTCAAATACTACTTTTTTCATTATGTTACGAGTAACCACTAGGTTGCTCAATAATAACTATAAATTATAAAAAAAATAAAAACCTCCAACGCAATTTGGTCGCACATATGTTTGAAAATAAATTAAATGCCCATTATGCGTCTAAGATCCCTTCCGCAGCTAACAAAAGAGCTTATAACTTTGAAACGGCTGAACCGATTTTATGAAACATGTCTAAGAACTATAACGACCGCCGACGACCGCTTTAGCCTAGTTGGTAGTGACCCTGCCTACGAAGCAAGAGGTCCTGGGTTCGAATCCCGCTAAGGGCATTTATTTGTGTGATGAGCACGAATATTTGTTCCTGAGTTATGGATGTTTTCTATGTAAGTATTTATTTATCTATAGGTATGTATGTTTATCGTCGTCTAGTACCCATAGTACACACACACACACACACACACACACACACACACACACACACATAGCGGTCAAACTTCAACAAACACCCCTCTTTTTGTGTCGGGGGTTAAAAATGAGCGAGCAAGCATTTTAAATTTTTGTTGTTTTTAAATGTAGATAAGAGCCAATGTTGTTTTCATACCAAATGAACATTGTATTAACAAAACAGGCAGAAGCGATGCTCAATTTAAGTTTTGATGTTTTACTGCGATGCTGCGATGTCCATACAACTCTGCAGTCCTTCAACTATGTCCATACAAAAAATCACGGCAATCCGTCGCTCAGTTTGATGTGAAACAAGGACAAACAAACATTTACACATTTAAAATTTTAAGTAGGTAGTTTTGCTCATAAAACGAAACTCATTGCTTTTTCAATGAGAAAGTCACAACAACCGCCCAGTAACCATATCATCCGAGCTCACCAGTGTTCCCGTGCTAACCTAGACGACTGTATAATAGTCCTCATATTGACACAGTTGCTACTAGAGTTCGTAAGCTGATTTTTATTTTTAAAAATTGTGTTGTGGCTAACAAGCGACTGCTCACTCAAGTGTACACAGCTTTATGTCAATCGTTGTTGTCATATTGCATAACATCATGGGGTGGCGCCGCAAAAACAGCGCTTTATTTATCTATCTAAACAGCGATCCTGTTGTCACCAACGGTACTGGCTGAAAATCAGCGCTGGGGTGCCTTAAACACCTCAGCATTATGCTGAGCCAGTGTCCGATTTGCAACCGCAATGACACATTCTATCTTTAGCTTTTGTGTTGTCTTTTGTTTTGTAAAAATATTGATGATTGTGTCTTGTGGTGTTGTAAATAAATGTATTATCCTTCTTTCTTCTTTCTTTCTTTATTATTTACATTTAGTTAAGTACCTATACATTTCTAGTATTATAGTTAACCCCTGTTTTTTTTTATCTATCTATATCTATATCTTCTATCTATATCTATACATATAATATATCTGTAAAAAGTCGGTGTCTGTACATTGAGAAAAACTGTCACTAGGGCTATTTATTAGCGCAATAGAACCCAAAACAATGATTTTTAGAATTATTGTCTGTTTGTCTGTGCGTTTGTGCGCGCTAATCTCAGAAACGGCTTAACCTAGAAGGATGCGGTTTTCATTGATATGTTGGTATTTTCTTGGATTAACATTTAGTGTTTGTTTCATTTGAATCGGTTCACAAATAAGAAAGATACGTCTATTTTAAGAATTTATCGAACAGGTTTTTTTTGTTTGAACGCGCTAATCTCAGGAACTACTGCTCCGATTTGAAAAATTCTTTCAGTGTTAGATAGCACATTTATCGAGGAAGGCTATAGGCTATATAATCATCACGCTAACACCAATAGGAGCGGAGCGGAGCGGAAGAATGTTTCAAAATCGGGGGTTTTTGAAGTAAAACTTCTATAGGCACGCTTGACTTGTGGTGAATGTGAACGCGGGTGTGCGGGTGGTTCGGTGGGGGGGTGGGGTTGGGAGGGGCGGATAATTTTTTATATCGAGGAACTAAGGAGAGCCATAACTGATGAAAAAGCAAATTGGATAAAAAAATAAGCTGCCCAAATTACTAATTCCACGCAGACGGAGTCGCGGGCAACAGCTAGTAAAAAATAAGCTTAGGTACGTTTGGCCCCAATCTCGTTTGATGGAAGGCGAAGATGAGGCCTAAGATGGTACACGTTCGTTTGAAATTTGACACGCGATGCAGCCACAGAAATAATAATCCTCTTTATTATTATTTCTGTGGATGCAGCGGAAGCGGAAGCTTCAGTTATTTAAATTTGCGTTGCGTTTTATACATTGCTCATCTTGAAAACCATTAAAAAGGTTTCTGCAAGCGGTATTAATAACTAATCGTCGTTGACTTAACAACCAATTAACATTCTGTAGCAATTATACTTACTTGTTAATCAGACGTGCACAATTGCTTCAGGTTGATTTGAATCAATTAATTTAATTTTCTAAGTATTTTTTTATACAATATAGGCTTACGTTTGACCACAATCACGCCTGATGGAAAGCGAAGATGAGGCCTACTAAATTTATTGACATTTTATTTTATTGAATTTCTTTTATCTGAAATCTAATTTAATTTATTAGATTATGGCCGTTCGCACATGGAGCTACTCAACGCGACTAGTTACTGACATCAGGGGCTAAATTCAGGAACGGCCCAACACCGTTTGCGAGCGGTAATTCGATCGTTTGCGAGAGGATAGTGATGAACTGTTATTTAGGAACGCCAAAAATCACTGGTTTGCGAGAGGTTTGGGCTGAGATTGGGATGAGCCTTATTTATTTATTTATTATTTTTATTCATTTATTCATTTATTTTATTTTTTACAAAGCGAATTAACAGGAAAATAAGGCTTATCCCATGCTCAGCCCACTCCTATGATATCCTCTCGCAAACGATTGAATTACCGCTCGCAAACCGTGTTGGGCCGTTCCTGAATTTAGCCCCTGTAACTAGTCGCGTCGTGTGCGAACTTCAAGGCGAATGTATGGGCGGTGCCGCTCAAGCAACTCGTTAGTAATTTAGGTTCGTAACCAGTTCTCTTTGAGTAGCTCCATGTGCGAACGACCTAAGTATTCTTTAAGTTAGTAACTACCTATCACTAGCCATAATGTATTCAAATCTTCACTCCACACTTCACTGAAACTACCATGAGACTCATTCATGGAGAAAAAATACGGATAACTCACGTCTATGAACAAGTTTAGCTCGATATGTTACGGGCTAATCCGTAGCCCTTCTTCCTCTTCAACGCAAAGGAATTCTTACGATCGGAATAACAAAATACGTACTTGTCCTAGACACGTTACAGACATATTAATGACATTTTATTCGACGGTACTCTGACTCAACCTTGTATATTAAATTTTATGAATTTGGAATAACCACTTTAAGTCTTGTGTCTCAAGTGATTATTCCAATTTAGTAAAATTTCATATACGAGGTTGAGTGAGAGGACCGTCAAAGATGTTTCCTTCGCTTAATTGCCAGTTTATTCCGATCTGCCCTAGTAGCACAGTGGTCAAGTTTCAGTCACGCCATATTGTGGCCGACTGGTTCAAAAACAACAATTTAACAAGTCGATTAATTATTTACGTCTTATTAGGGCTGCTCACTATATCGATGCGAAAAAGCTGAGCGTTCACCATCATCGTTTCAGGCGAAAGACGTCCACTGCTGAACATAAGCCTCCCCCAAGGCTCGCCAAACAGATCGGTCCCGCGCCATCCGCATCCAACGCTATCCCAAAACTTTAACCAGGTCGTCGCTCCATCTGGGATCAAAAAATTCGCCAAACTCAAGTTTGCAGTGGGCAGGGCACATCGCTCGTAGAACTGATGGCTGATGGGGCAAAAAGGTTCTCGAGTATAATTTAAATGCTTTAAAAAATGAAATTAATTACATTTGATATTTATTATCAAACCGCAATCAGTATGGGGCTGTCAGAACTGTCATTTCATACATATTTTGACGTAAGCATATAGAATTACTGTCAACTCCAATGCGAATAATACCGTGAACTTTAGGCGAAGGAAAGTTTGACCCAAGCCCTCTCATTCTGAGAGGAGACCTGTGCCCTGCAGTGGGACATATATAGGCTGTGATGATAATGGGATGATGAAAACAAATAAATAAGTTTCTTAGTCGCTTGAGTTGGGATAGAATTTACACTCCACACGGGACATCCTAAATGAAACGAATAATAACGACCTCGACGTTTCAGCAACATTGCAGTGGCCGTGGTTACGAGTTGACTCCCAACCTATAATTGACAACCTTTCATTTTTTTAACACCTGAAAATTACTGCAGGAATCGAAAGAGTTTCGCCTCCTGAACACGGAAAAATATTTACTATATGTTTTTCTCCATATTTAAAAAAATACAACAAATTTAAAAACATATATGTACTTACAAATACCTCCACACAATAGATATGTTTCCTTTACCCTTTGCACTAGAAAAAAGAGCTGTCATAATTTTAAATTTGATAACAACCTTAACGTCAAATTTACGTCATCACTTTTTTTTAATAGAGACTCATATACGTACAATAAAACAACTAGACTCCCAATCGCTTAACAAAAGTTCCTCAAAAAACGTCCGAGCGGCGTTGTGTGTACGTATACATCAATTTATACAGATAACATTAACAGCATTCATTCAAATTAACACCTTATTTCGTAGCAGTAATGCTTAATGTCAATTGAATACGATCGTTCGAAGTAGTGACATGACGTCACGCGCTGGAAACCGCCTAAAGAGTAAAGAATGCAGTGGAGTGGTCATGCGAAGCGGAAGCTAGACTGTCTCTTTTTTTCTCGTGAGTTTGATTACGGTGCGAAAGAGACATATACGAATACGGGGCGAGAAATGACGTTGTAATCAACGCGCGGTCGAAACACAACTGAACCAAAACTCTGCACAATAGACGTGTGTGCAGACTTTTGCTTCGGACAATTTTTGAGCGTGATTGGGAGTCTAGTTGTTTTATTGTACGTCAATGTAGAGACTAGACAAAAGTAATGGATCTATTCTATCGTTACGCCCTTTTAGAATAAGCACATCTTTAAAAAATTGTAACAAATTACCTAATTAATAATCCTAGTGAAAATTTAAAACTATCAGCGTCTTTCTCTTTCCGAACAGAATACAGAGAACGAATCAAATTATAGTCTTAGAAATATGAAATGTTGTCAATTGAGTCGAGTTGGGTGGGACGAATTCGTGACCAGGGCCACTGCAATGTGGCCGAAACGTCGAAGTAATTATTACTCGTTTCGCTTAACGTGATAAGTCCCGTGTGTGGTAATAGTTAGAAATTGCCGTACAATATCTACAGGAAAATCATATCTTGACAGTTCATAAAAAGTACGTCAGTTGATTGTCGATTGTTGGTGTCATAATCCCTAATGGCACACATACTTAGCATATTAGCATAGCGGTCCAATGAAACTCCACGTAGAGTCTGGATACACGTGTTATAGAGTTTTTGATGACGAAAATGATGTTTTTAGTACAAAATAAATGCCATTACAAAGAGATGAAAATTACTCAATTAAGATGAAAATTTCCATTACCTAGGCGACACCTAATCATTTAACAGATACCTAAAAATCCTACTAAGATTACAAATGTGTTAGTTTGTAAGTTTGTTAGTTTGGTTGAGCTTTAATCATGCATATTTAAACAGTTGAACGGTTCACGATGCTGAGACTTAAGATTTTTTGTTCCCGCGTGAAATTGATCACACATCCTAGATCGTTGACGCCTAGCAACCTTTATTCACGACAAAGACACTTTTTACTGCTATTAATATAATATTTATTGATATTTTATTGCTATTAATATTTATTGAATCAGGCGTTACTTTGCGAGGTCCACATTAATGAACTGAAACAATTACTTTGCTCACCCGCGACCTCACGATAGTTACGTTTATGTAAGAAATGCGTGTTCATGCAGTTCCTCCACCTCCACACTGTACGAACACACACAAATCACACAAACCCAACCATCACCACCACCAAACTACACTGACGGGTTTCGAACTCAACCAGAGCTCATCTTCAGAGTTGGTTGGTTGGTTGGTTGGTTGATTGAAGTTAGCAACTCTGAAGATCAGCTCTGGTTGAGTTCGAAACGCGTCAGTGTAGTTTGGTGGTGGTAATGGTTGGTTTTGTGTGTGTTTGTACATTGCAGTGTGGAGGTGGAGGAACTGCATGAACACGCATTTCTTACATAAACGTAACTATCGTAAGGTCGCGGGTGAGCAAAGTAATTGTTTCAGTTCATTGCTATTATAATATGTTAATGAAGCCTCTGGTACAGGTTAATTCTTCTTTATTAACACGAAATCTGCGCCGACGGAATCACGGGAAAAAAGTAGTAGTATTTTTATATTTTGTTAACATACCTACCTCGTATGTAACGCGATTATAATGGTATTATAAATATAGCTGTGACCACAAGCGATAGCTCAGTCATTTGTAACCCTTTGTTTGTTTGGTTTTGGTAACAGTCTATGTGAAATTTTAAGTAACTAAAAATAAATAAGTTACCAGTTACCACCTACCTAGCTAAGACTGTATCGTTCTACATAACTCAATCGATGGTCTCATTTTCCACCGCACGAAATATTTTAAGCACTTTTTCGCCATAACTTGTGTTGGTATTACTTAAATAATAAATAGATATTTTACAGTTCATCGATGTGATGTGCACACTATCAGTTGCAAATATCTACTCAAAACGTAACTGTAGCGTAAACTTCATAAAATCGTTACACAATTCCCTCACGATTCAAACGTTTTTGTCCAGTACAACCGCAGTTCGCTTGCAACCAAATAGTCAGTGCGTGAAAATCAATGAATTATTATGCATCAAGCGCGATTAACGAGCAATTCTCTCTGAACTGAAGTTTTTTACTATTTATTCTTATTTGGGTTAGCCTCTTCTAAGGCCACACCGCAGTCTTCGTCTGGGCTACATGGCGAGCGGTTTTCCCGCGCTGTCACCTGTCACAAGTTGGCGGGAAAAGTGCCATAGACTAGACAATTCACTTTTTTTTTGTGCGCGCCACATATAGCAGTGAAATTAGATACATACATGTTGCAGTTATTTTGCATTCCAGATAAACCAAATAAATTGTGTCCAAGGTTTCACACGTGTTATTGGTTCGTTCATTAATCGTTCAGTAACTGATAAGGAAAGAAAGTGGCTTAGTAAAACTTTATTGTATTTTTTACTATGAGTGACAAAATTGGCTTCGCAATGGAGAAAATGGATAAAGAAATGTGTTGTTACGACAACGCGGCGTTCGTGATTACGGAAAAAAATATTTGGACGTCGAACAAGGTAAGTTTGTATTACATACCAAGTTTTTTTTTATTTGCCTTGTTAATCGAGTTAAACAATGTGTTATTTCTTCAGCATATGAAGGATCGCAGTGTTAAATTAGGTCTGACCTCGCCTCTTACCGCGCCTCCTGATGCATGACGATTTGATCTGATTATTAAAAAAAACCTTAACATTAATATTATTATTTCAAGAAACTGGCTTGGTTTGTCTATAGGTACTATTTTTAACTGGAATTAAAGGCAGGGAAACTACTATCGTCAACTCTGCATTAAAAAGTTGAAACGGTTGGCAAGTACCTGAGTTAGAATACCTACCTATTACTATTACTTCACGAATGGTAATAAATACAAGTGATAAAACCGATACAATTAAAACATACAATTTAATTTTGACCACAGCAAAATTGTTTCTTACATTTAAGGTACTTAAAAGTATATGACTATTTTTATTGCTTTAAGAATTATGAAATTAAATAAAAAAGAGAGGTGGTCAGACCAGTGGTGGTGTAGGGGTTTAGCACGCAGCACGGAATGCTGCGGACCTGGGTTCGATTCCCAGCGCTGGTCTCTTTTTCTGGGTAATTTTCTGTGTATCCATGCTTCAGTTTGTATTTAGTATGAAAAATATATGAATTTCACGGGATGACCGTAAAAGTAAAAAAAATTAGGAGTTGGAAAATAAAAAATACAAAAAGACTAAAAATCCAATCTTGATAAATTTTATCTAAGCGCGGACGAAGTCACAGCTAAAGTCTAGTCTTTCAAGAGCAAGGATTATATTAAGTTTACTGATATATTTCAAGCGACGCTTAACTGTGAAATATTAACACCTGCCAGATTTAGATTAACCTAAAGCTGTTTGCTTCGCAAGAGTTACGTAGATCACGATTTGAAGTGCGACCAACAAAATGATGGTGCATGTTTGAGACACGTGATTGAAGCCTTTTTTGATGGCGCGAAATGCGAGTTGCGGTACATTACTGTCGATAAATGATCGTTCATAAATTCGCCGCCGCGTGAACCAGCAATGTAACAAATCTAGTACGATATTTCTCGCGGTCCAAATGAAGCTCCGGTTTTTATACTTCCAAGAATAACATCTCATTGCACATAATGATGAATATTTTAAATGTGAATGGCATACGGATAGCAAAAAACCGATTTAGTGCAATGGGTGCGGTTTGGGTATGACTACTACCTGTAATTATCGGACCGACCCGGATTGAACAACAATGTGACAATATGTTAAGTTACTTATGAGAAATGAAGATTCTTATTCTTATTATTTTTATTCAATAATGCACGACCTGATAATTCAATTCATGTATCATACGAACATTCTATGTTTTCGTTTTGAACCTATTAAGTGGCAAGGGCAGAGGCATTCGATCTACGCAGACACCATTGTGCGTATTGTTCTCTTGTATACCTACCTACCCATTCTAGTATTTTTCTATTTTATATTTTTGGATTGCTTAGTGATAAAATTTTAGTTGTCGGTTTCACTGAACAGTTTTAACATTTGAATTATGGGTAAAATGGTTTCAACGGAAAACCAGCGTCGCTGCAAGGCCGACACCATGCTGAGTTAGGACCATTTCGTGACAATACAGGGTTATTTGTAATTCACTAGCAGCCTTTTAACCCTAAACTCCTACCACTTAAACAAATGTTTTTTGTTTTACGACTTTTGTCATAACTTAATATTTTTGGTGTAATAACGTTTTGAAAATTTGAGATTACCTCTTATTTTTACGATACTCTGTGTATTTGTATGGGAAAAAAAGTGCTTCATTTTAAAAAGTCGTAAAACAAAAAACATTTGTTTGAGTGATAGAAATTCAGGGTTAAGAGGATGTCAGTGAATTAAAAATAACCCTGTATACTCGTAATATATCTTTTACCGTTTTTCTTTTGTTAATTTAAAATTGTGTCACGAATACTTCAATATTTTTCTTCCTTTCTTTCAACAAACATGGGTCATGCACAGCGTAGGAAACAAAAGTTATCTCCCAATTAGCCATTCCGAGTCAACCAACGCCAGGGGTCCTACACGCCGGATGTAGATTTGACTAAAAATATTTGCTATAGACCCTTAACTTTTGCCATGTCCGTGAACAAAAAAATATGTATGTGTACATATATTATACTAGCTTTTGCCCGCGGCTTCGCTCGCGTGTACTATGAGTATTACAAAGAACCAAGATATCAAGCAAGCAAGCATACAGGCAAGCAAGCAAGCAGGTCCACAATTGACCGATAAATCGGTGAACATACCTACATAAAAAAAAATTGGAATGCATAACCTTCTCCTTTTTTAGAAGTCGGTTAAAGAGCCCTTTGCGGCCTACTTACAGTATAAACTTATGAATTTTGAAATTTTAGCTTTCTACCACCAGTAAAACGCAAAATCCCGTTTTTTCCCGTTCCCGTAAGAATTTCGGGAAATGTTTTCTTAATGCTCCCATACACTCCCCAAGGAACCCACTTGCCAAATTTCAGCTTTCTATGACCAGTAAAACGAAAAATCCCGTTTTTCCCGTTCCCGTGGGAATTTTGGAAAGTCCTCTCTCAATGCTCCTCTAAACTCCCCAAACAACCTACATGCCGAATTTCAGCTTTCTACGACCAGTAAAACGAAAAATCCCGTTTTTTCCCGTTCCCGTGGGAATTCGGGAAAGTCCTCTCTCAATGCTCCTTTACACTCTCCAAGGAACCCACTTGCCAAATTTCAGCTTTCTATGACCAGTAAAACGAAAAATCCCGTTTTTCCCGTTCCCGTGGGAATTTTGGAAAGTCCTCTCTCAATGCTCCTCTACACTCCCCAGACAACCTACATGCCGAATTTCAGCTTTCTACGACCAGTAAAACGAAAAATCCCGTTTTTTCCCGTTCCCGTGAGAATTTGGGAAAGTCCTCTCTCAATGCTCCTCTACACTCCCCAAGCAACCTTCATGCCGAATTTCAGCTTTCTACGACCAGTAAAACGAAAAACCCCGTTTTTTCCCGTTCCCGTGAGAATTTGGGAAAGTCCTCTCTCAATGCTCCTTTACACTCCCCAAGCAACCTACATGCCGAATTTCAGCTTTCTACGACCAGTAAAACGAAAAATCCTGTTGTTTCCCGTTCCCGTGGGAATTTTGGAAAGTCCTCTCTCAATGCTCCTCTAAACTCCCCAAGCAACCTACATGCCGAATTTCAGCTTTCTACGATCAGTAAAACGAAAAATCCCGTTTTTTCCTTATCCCGTGGGAATTTCCGAAAATCCTTAAAACCATTTTTTACTATTATAATTACCTACTTCTATGCCAAATTTGAAGAGCCTAGTAATTATAGTTCATAGGATCCCGTTGAACTGAATATGTAAATCCCGTTTTTTCCTTATCCCGTGGGAATTGTGAAAAATCCTGAAATTAATGTTTTAACTAATGTGATACCTACTTGGGTATCAAATTTGAAGAGTCTAGTTATTATAGTTACTGAGATAGGGTCACTCGGAATCGAATATATAAATCCCGTTTTTTCACGTTCCTGAGGGAATTCCCAAAAATCCTTCCTTAGTGGATGCCTACATTGTATAAGGTATCTATGTGCAAAATTTCAAGTCTCTTGATCCAGTGGTTTGGGCTGTGCGTTGATATATCAACAGTCATTTAGTTTATTTAGACATTTCAACCCCATCGCACCCCATCCAGGGAGATGGTATTTTACGTCTGCCACGTCGGATTTTAAAACCGTTGTTGTTTTCATAACCAGCGACCCGATAAACCATAGAAACAACACCCATGTTGATTTTCAGACTTTGTTACCCCTTTCCCCCCTTCTAGGGGTTGAATTCTCAAAAAACCTGAAACACGTGTTTACTCATTTATCATTAGGAGTACTTCTGTGAAGTTTCGAATAAAATAGTCGAACTAACCTTGTTTCCC
Organism: Archips crataeganus; assembly: GCA_947859365.1. Lineage (NCBI taxonomy): Eukaryota > Metazoa > Arthropoda > Insecta > Lepidoptera > Tortricidae > Archips > Archips crataeganus. The sequence continues at coordinate 18,249,922 of OX402058.1, forward strand.
CATACAAACTTTGGACCCCCGTTTCACCCCCTTAGGGCGTGAATTTTGAAAAATCCTTTCTTAGTGCACCCCTAGACCTTATAAGGAACCTACATGCCAAATTTTGAATCTCTAGGCCCAGTGGTTTGGGCTGTGCGTTGATATGTCAGTCAGTCAGTCAGTCAGTCAGTCAGTCAGTTTCTTCTTTTATATATATATAGATTGGTCCTAATTAACAAAACTTTTATCCTAATTAATATAACTTTGATAACTATTTTCCTTATGTAATCGTAAGAATTGACACTTTAATTATTTTGTCACGATATTCTGAGTTGGTCAAACGTGCTAGTTTAATGATTGCTTTGATTGACTAGGAAAATTTTAAAACTGTCGCTTTTGTCAAAAGTAATTTTTACAATTTTTCTGCTTAAACCGTAAAACAATGAATTAACTAATTAACTTACTCATTTTTAAACCGTTAACTTAAAGCTATCGTTAATTAAAATTCATGTTTTTAATTCCCGGAGGAAAAAGAGAGAGATAGTACACTTTTGAAGTACCTAAATATTTTAATAACCTTTCCAATCAACCTGTAAAATGTTCACATTTTTACTTTCAGCTCACTCTGTATACCGTCATGGTCAAGAGCAGAGAAAACAGGTCAGATTTTTTAGGGACGCAATCTGAACCAATTGAATAGATATATCCTTTATTTGTCGTCATTTATTTACTGTCATTATATTTAATATACATTTGGCTTTATATTTCTTATTCTAAATACTTTTATTCTAGGACAGTTGTATATAAATATTGTATAAGTACCTAAATATCCTTATATTAATAAAGTAACTAATTCAGATTTGTGGTAGGTAATTTGTCGTCTATCTTATTGAAATGTCGAGAAGTTTAAAAACAAAATCAAATGAATGCCATTTAATTGTTCCCATTTAATGAACAAAATAAGATCGCGTGCACTGGTAACTATTTAAAGAACAACAATTCAATGATTAAGCTTTTTGCTGTCATTAAATTCTGTGATGCGTTGATAGCCATCGTCATCATTCTTTAACGTAAAGGTATAATTAGGAGTCCTCAATACATGCCGTTTTGGGCGCGCCAGTGGTTGGCCTTGATTTCGTGCAATTTTTGAAAAATAAAATAGGCCAGTCATTACTCATAATGCCTGTTCATCTGAATGACGACTTACCAGTCCACCACAATTATCATTTATTTATCGATTATCCACGAAGACGGAGCGACGGCATGCTTACGGTTGCGGGATCGCGTTGGATGCGGATGGCACGGGACTGATCTGTTTGGCGAGCCTTGGGGGAGGCCTATGTTAAGCAGTGGACGTCTTTCGGCTGAAATGATGATGATGATGATGATGATGATGATGATGATGATGATGATGATGATATCGATTATCACAAAATTAAATACAGTAGGTAGGTACCGTACCGATGTAACCGAACGAGGAGCAAAGATGATACCTGGTTGATGTCCAAGTGGTGTATGATGGAATGGCATACTTTTATTTAACTTTTTAGTACTAATGAACTAAAACAAATACTTTGCTCACCCGCGACCTTACAATAGTTACGTTTATGCAAGAAATTTGCGTTCATGCAGTTCCTCCACCTCCACACTGTACGAACACACACAAATCACATAAACCCAACCATCACCACCACCAAGCTACACTGACGCGTTTCGAACTCAACTAGAGCTCATCTTCAGAGTTACCACAACCGTATGCTATGCTACCAAATGTTAAACTCAATGTTTTTAGTACTATTTTTAACCGGACCTCTAAGTTTTTCGAAAATGTGCGAAATTAAATTTTAAATCTACCATGAGGTTTACGGTGAAGGAAAACATCGTTAGGAAACCTGTATACTTACACCTGCGAAGAAATGCAAAGGTGTGTGTGAAGTTCCCAATCCGCACTGGGCCCGCGTGGGAACTACGGCCCAATCCATCTCATTCTGTAAGGAGGCCTGTGCCCTGCAGTGGGGCGTATTATAGGCTGCGATGATGATGATGATGATGATGACGGTACCGGGACACTACCGAGTTAATTTCTATGTCAATGCATAGAAATCCTTCAACTACATGGGTACTTAGAGTTCCGCAGCTGCGCGAGCGCACAGCGAAAGTTGCCGTCGATTAGCTATTAACGAGGATTACCACTTTCCTTCATTTCCTTTTCCAATGAATAGTGGAGAAATTCACGAGACGGCTAAGTTTTATTTATCATTTATTACAAGTGTATTTTTTTGTATTTTTCTCCTGGAAGCGAAGTCTTCTGGAATATGTATACGAGTAAGAAGGTTAACAGAGTTCTTTATCTGCTTTATCTTTTAAATGCCATACAGGGCCGGATTTAGGGGAGGGCATCCGGGCCTACCGCCCCGGGGTCTCCACTGTAGAGGGGTCCCTTACAATAGAGACTTCGAAAAATTGTTGAAGATTTTGCAAAAGAAATGGTCATTTTATTTGGAAAATAATTTGTGGTCAAGGGGGCTCCACTCCTTTTATGCCCCGAGGCCTCCTGACCCCTAAATCAGGCCCGGGCCATAATGTTTCGCTTTTAGGGTTCCGTACCCAAAGGGTGTCATCGGGACCCTATTACTGAGACTCCTCTGTCTGTCTGTCTGTCCGTCTGTCACAGGGCTCTATCCCGTGAACGGTAATAGCTAGACACCTTGATCACCGATTATTACTCTGGCCGCTATACCAACAAATACTAAAAATAAAATAAAGTTAAAAAAATTATCTGTTTCCGTTTTTTCTTTTTGTAATTATTATTTTGTCATATTTTTTTTTACTTTCTTTCTTTATCTTTAAAGGGGTCAACAAACACGAGTTGAATTTTAATGTTAATGTCGACTCCATGGTTCGCTTTCGTCTTAGTAAAAGTCCGAACCATGGTCACAAAGTAATTTATTTCTGAAACAGTTTTTTCTTCAGAGTTGTTATTAAAGTAATCTAACTTAACCTACTGTATTCTATGATATTAAACAGAGATTCATTAATATGAATCGCGCAGGTTTAACTGGCACGCCATCGTCATAGCGTAATAATAAATAATGAGGCAACTCCATAGCAGTGGCGTGGCGCTGAAACGACCTGCCACGCCGGTTGCATAAAATTACTTATACTTATAACTAGCTATGGCTCGCGGCTTCGCTCGCGTTAAATTTTGAATAAGTCAATACGTAATATTTATTTCTTTATTTACAGAAGTACCTACTGCTGCGAAGTTTCGAATAGTAGAGTCTATCTAATCTTGTTTCTGCATACAAATTTTGTACCCCCGTTTAATCTCTAGGAGGTGAAAAATTATCAAAAAATATTGGACAAATATTTTTTCTCAATTAAATACAAAATCATAATGATATAGCCTGTTGAAGTTGCGTGTGACGTCACCTTGATTGATACACATTTTAGTTAGACGTGACGTCACGGGTCCTTACGCCCGAACTTTGACGCGCTTCGTTTACTAATGTGTCGCAACTATACTATTTTTCCAAATGTTTCATTTGCCAACTGTTTATTTTTTCTGAAACTGTAAACTTTCAGGATTTTTATAAAACAAACCTAACTTAACCTAACCTACAGGATAGTCCTATTCCTATACATACTTATATCCTGAATAGTTTTAAGGGGTAGGCTACAATAGAGATCTCTCTCCAGGCAGATGTTATGCCTGGGGACCGAAGTCCGAAGGATGAAAGTTGGAAGTTGTATTTAAGCAGCTGAGTTGAGAAACTTCGATAGTGCGATGCAGGATTGTAGTAATTAGTTTCTTATGTGATGACTAGATGGCGCTAGTAGTCGCTACAAGTTTACAGTTCGGAAATTAAATAGTTGACAATAAATTAATCAGGTTGGGAAATGATTTTCGGCGAAACGGCAGTAGGCACCCTGACGCGCTTATCTTTGTCATCTAATTATAAAAAAATACCCAGAATCTAGGTAGGCACGGCACACAATTGTTGTGTCATGATATGATTAAAAAATTAGGGATTTTTTTTAAACATCAAAATCAGTAGCAGGAAAACCCTGAGCAGGGAAAACCCCAAAAAGTAGCAGCTACATTTTAAATTGAAAATGTCCAAATTAAAGAACTGTAGCCATGTTGGGTCTTGAAATATCTAGGGTAACCCAACCCATAAACAGTTAAACGGACACACTCAATAGATATTATAGATCTTGATCTTAAATCTGGGAAAACCCAACATATAACATAGTGTTTACACAAACTAGGGTGTCTTACTTGTTTGTCTTGCTATCACTAGTCGCTGTAGTGTTAGCGGTTCAATAATCTGTAAGTGTTTGTCTATCAACGTCGAAGACTGATTCATATCGTACACCTATGTTTACAGGCAATCAGTACTGTGATCTAAAGAACTAGATTGGATGGTCACTTGTTTTTAGACGCTGTCACAAAGTCGATATTTGAAACCTTTTCCTCATGATTATCATCTTAGCCTATGTATGCCGGGTGTCCCATTTAGATGGTTCAGTATAAGTAACTCGGAAACTATAAATAATACATTGAACGATCAGTTAGTTCTAAGGAACCATTTCATCGACATTAGTTACGCGAAAAACTACATTCGTAGATAAACTTTACGTGAAACAAAGTTGCCTCAGATTGTTATTCCCAATAATATAATACGTATCAACGGGTATAAAAGTAACCTACATGCAAATACACGACTTGACAAATGGATAATGTGCATTTAACCCATTCTCGGCATCTTGAGCAAAAAAACAAAATATTACTCTCAATCATGCCATGTGCCAGAGTGCAATGCAAAATCTTATGAACAGAATAACAAAAAGCTAGTCTAGTCTTAACGTCATAAAATATGTGCACTATGCTCAGACTCCAAAACAATCGAAAAACAACTCAAAATCCGCAATAATATTTAGTATCCCACAAAAATGGCGCCACGCGTCAACAACACTAATGCGACAACATTTATACTAACTTATATTTTCCACTTATCGTTTGCACTCCACATTATACCAGCTGCTAACAAAAACCTTGTTATGTACGATAGTGTTAATTTCAAGAGTACATGCGAATAAATGGACATATTATGTATTGGGACGTGTCAGGTGCAAAAAGTAAACGTTCGCGTAGTAACGATCTGATTAGTAGGTATAAGGGAGCAAGCTACATCATTCATCAATTTCATCATCTCAGCAGTAGGCTAATTGTCTAAGTCCCTTGCAATCGCCATCGCGTTAATTTTGACAGTTCTTGTGTGGGCTGACAAATTGGTATCGGAAACAGCCAGCTGTCACAGCCATACAAAAACTATCATTTCAATCCGATGCCGAGTATCAAAAAAATTACACGATTACCCTGCTGGTATATATACATCCTACTGCTACGGATATCCTCTCAGAACTAGACGGCTGGTGTAGCACTCTAATATTTTAGGTACATCTTGACCACCACCAATTGACATACTTTTTGTGATCTATAAAACTGTGATTTTTTCTATAGATTGTGTATGACAACAGCGACATGTAACGTCACTTATTTACCAACTCAATTGACTATTTGCTTAATCGTAAAATTATCTGGTTCCCAAAGTGTTTATTTATTTGAGACATGTTTTGGAATTGGGTACGTATAAATTTTGAAAAGAATAATGGACGCAACAAAATAATGATAAGCAGTTATTTGATATAATACGAGTAGATACAATTGTCTTGGAAATTCTAAACTTTACAGGACTCTTATGAAATGAAGCTAAACTAATCTGTAGAATTAAGCATTAAAAAAAGTTCGTTTATTTATAGTTTCATCGAAAATTTAGTACATTCTATAAAATGAACATTAGAATTTTCGTTAATTATACCTTTTATTTTGATACGTTCCCTTTGGAACTATTGATTGCTGGAGTTTATTACTCTATTGTGACAATAATATGTATCTACTTACTAATATCAACTGATACCGAATTTGGGTCAGTTAAGGTGAAATTCATTACGTGGCCTTGACCAGCCACGGTTGCTTGTTGCATCAATTGTCACAATCATGAAAGGGCTAAGGGCGAAGTTGTGATCAACAGACAAAATATGTGTGTTTATTATTGTAAAGGCCGCGACGCAAAAGTCGGCTATCTAATGAAACAAAATGGTTACGACTGGAGTAGTTTCATCAATATAATCCCAGCTAATAACTATACACGTCTCACTGCTGGTCGCAGGCCTCTTAGAATGGGAGGGCTTGGGCCGCAAATTCTACGCGGGTCCAGTGTGGAATGGGAACTTCACGCACACCTATACCGGTCACGTATTATACCGGTCGCGCTAATTTATCCAGGGAACACGTCATTCAAAGCCGGAATATACTTGAGTCTCAAATTGAGATCATGCATGCATGTCGCAGATTGGGGTGGACTAAACTTAGTTCAGTTTAATCCCCAAAAGACTCAAGTATGCGCGTTCTCCACTAAAAAGGATCCCTTTGTTGTTTCGCCTTGTTTTGATGGTACTCCCCTTGATGCCAAATCGTCTATTGGGATCCTGGGTGTCGACATTTCGAGTGATGTTCAGTTTCGTGGTCATTTGGAAGGCAAAGCTAAGTTAGCTTCTAAAAAATTGGGGGTGCTTAATAGAGCGGGTCGGTACTTCTCGCCAGCCCATCGCTTACAACTTTATAAGGCGCAGGTTAGGCCGCACATGGAGTACTGCTCTCACCTCTGGGCTGGGGCACCCAAGTACCAAATTCTTCCATTTGACCGCATCCAACGTAGAGCTGCTCGATTTGTCGGTAATCAGGCACTCTCTGGCCTACTCGATCCTTTGGCTTTGCGGAGGGATGTGGCGTCTCTCTGTATATTATACCGTATCTATCATGGGGAGTGTTCTGACGAACTGTTCGAATTGCTGCCTGCGGCTAAATTCCACTACCGCACTTCGAGGAACCGTTTGTCTTTCCATCCTCACCATCTTGATGATTGGCATTCTAGTACCGTGCGTTTTAAGCGAAACTTCTTTCCTCGCACGACAAAGATCTGGAATCAGCTTTCTGCGGCAGCATTCCCGGAGCGTTACAACTTAGGGATCTTTAAAAAACGAGCCTACCAATTCCTAAAAGGGTCGGCAACGCACCTGTGATGCCCCCCGTGTTACGGGTGTCCATGGGCGACGGTGATCGCTTTCCATCAGGTGACCCGTCTGCTCGTTTGCCACCTCTTATATAAAATTAAAAAAAAAAAAACACCATTGAATTTCTTCTTATGTGTGTGCGGTCCCCTAACGATGTTAAGTAAAACCCATGGTATCTAAATTTAAAATATATAATTTCGCACATAAATTCCGGAAAAATTGGAGCGCGGGCTCGAATCCACGACCCTCTGCTTGAGAGGCCATAGATCAACTACTAGGCCACCACGGCTACTGGAGTATTAGTTTTACATTATTATTTTCTGCCATTCATTGATTATTTAAAGAAAAAAATTTTTTTTTGTTTGGATATTTGATTAAATCAGTTTTGAGACCCGCGAACTGAATCCACCAATATAACGAACCGGAAATAATAATATTTTAGCTAAAATGATGAAGGAAAACAAAAAAATAAGGTTTCTGAAGTCTCATATTAACTAAAAATTTAGTCTGAAATAATTATAATTTAAAATCCAACAATATACAGCGTGTATTTTTGATACAACCACAAACTGTAACCAGAAGTAGATTTTAGTGCTATGAACCGATATTAAGACAAATTGTTAATTTAGTGTTAACTACCAGTGCGTTATTAATTAGGGTTCCGTAGTCAACTAGGAACCCTTATAGTTTCGCCATGTCTGTCTGTCTGTCTGTCTGTCCGCGGCTAAGCTCAGAGACTGTTAGTACTAGAAAGCTGTAATTTAGCATCAATATATATATCAGTCACGCCGACAAAGTGATTCAATAAAAAAAAGTAAAAAAATTTTTTTAGGGTACCTCCCATAGACGTAAAGTGGGGGTGATTTTTTTTTCTCGGCTAACCCTATAGTGTGGGGTATAGTTGGATAGGTCTTTTAAAATCATTGCGGGGTTGCTAACATGATTTTTCTACTCAGTGATCTGTTTGCGAAATATTCAACTTTAAAGTGAAAATTTTCATTAAAATCGGCCGTCCCCCCCCCCTCTAAAATCTAACCTGTTGGGTGGAAAAAATTTAAAAAATTCAGAAGGGTAGTAAAAATATCAAATTTACTAGGAAAATTATAGCGGCTAAGATTGCTTGGAAATTATTTGTAGTTTAAGAGTAAATAGTAGCCTAAGGTATAAAACATACCTAAACTTGGATGATTCCGTACACATACGAAATCCTTAGAAAAATATTACTTGATTTTTTCGTAATGGCTACGGAACCCTACCTTGGGCGTGTCCGACACGCTCTTGTTTTTTAATAAATTTCGAGCAGCAATGTATTGCGTACACTTATTTGACACTTGGCTAACGTGTGTCAGATTAAAGTTATCACTTGTGACAGTTGTGACGTGCGAATAAAAATGAAATACATTGCGGGCTGAACTATTTTGTAAGGAAAAAAAAATCTTGCATTTTTAATAATTTTATAGAAAAACATAATCATTAGGGCCTATACTAAGAACTTGTAAAGTTTGTGGTTGTATCGAAAATACACGCTGTATATGTTCGAGGTTAAAACAATCATATAGGTATACTTACAATCTTTAGTTTTTTTTTTTGGCGAATTCAGTACAAAAAGTGTGCTTAGGTAAAAAGGCATAGGTATGTAAACCATACATAACTATGCGAACACTTTTATGCCACCACTCACTATAATGAATTATTATTTATTCCCTCCAAAAATTTTAAGTACTTATTATATTAAGTTGACATAATAAAAATAAGTGGATTTTACATGCGTTACAGAGAAAATAAAGAAAAGGAGTAAATGTTGAAGTAAATAAGGCTTCTAGTAACTTCGCCTGTTTTTACACGCTTTATATTTACAGAATTATTACAGCTTATTTTTTATTCGGTCCGCGGACCGGAAGACGCAGTGTAGGTAGGCCTTCAACAAGATGGAGCGACGACCTGGTGAAGGTAGCGGGAACGCATTAGATGCGGATGGCGCAGGGCCGATCTGTTTGGCGAGCCTTGGGGGAGGCCTATGTTCAGCAGTCTTTCGGCTGAAATGATGATGATGATGATGATTTTTTATTAAATTTTATTGTTGCGGTCGCAATGCGGTTGCAATGTTGGTGGATTATTGAAGAATATATTTTTTAATTACCTTGACCTATTTAATGAATGAAGAAAAAAAATGCTTGTTTGATTTAATGTTGTTTTTAACCGACTTCAAAAAAAGGAGGAGGTTCTCAATTCGGTTGTATGTTCTTTTTTTTTTTTTTTTTTTTTTTTTTAACGTGTGTTACCTCAGAACTCCGTCATTTATGAACCGATTTGGAAAATTCTTTCGTTGTTTGAAAGCATATGCTTCAAGGTTGGTCCCGTTGTTACCGGAATCCAGTTCTGATGATGGGATCCATGAGGAATTGAAGGAACTCTTCAAAAGTTCAAGGGAAATGTAAAGCGATTTTAGTATTTTCAGTGACAAATCGAGCATTTGCATTCATAAAGTGTCATTTGGTAAACTAGATCTGATGAAGAAGACCGCAGATGGCCAACGGAACTCCTCAACGGGTCAAATCTTGCAAGTTGAATTTGACTCACTTCCCGGTTTCTGATTGATTTCATATTTTACATGCATGTGTAAATCAGGTGACAATGCAATATTATTGTGACATGGAGCTAATCTGATGATGGAGTTGGAAGGTGTCCATAGAAACTCTGTAATAAAACAACACAACCCCGTCGAGTTTGGGTTCATTTGAAACGTCTTGACGAGCACTTTGATCCCAGATGGTAACCAGGGTCTGATGATGGAGCTGGAAGGTGGCCAAAGTTACTCCATAAAGTAACGGCACTTACCCCATCGAGTACGGACTCATTTGACTCGTCTCAACGAGTACTTTGGTCCTAGATGGTAACCAGGGTCTGACAATGAAGTTGGATGGTGACCATAAGAACTCCGTAGTAAAACGACATAACCCCATCAAGTTTGGTCTCGTTTGATTCGTCTTGATAAGTACTTTGGTAACCAGAGGCAAAAAGTACAGTCAGTAAAGAGTGCCAGTCCAGGCCATTAGCAACAACTAAAAAGAAAAAAATAAAAAAATTTAAATAAAAAATAAAACCGCCTTCAAAAAACACCCAAAAAAACTTGGAAATAAAAAAAAATTATATAAAAAATAAAACCTCCTTCAAAAAACCCCCAAAAAAACATAAAATAATAATTGATTGAACCGACCACAATAAGCATGAAAATATCTTTCTACTAATCTGTTTGAAGTTGGTGCCTCAGCACGAGCCAGCAGGAGTGGACCTAGTAATCTAACTTACCTACATACCTATTATAGGGCTTCTACACTCCTGCTGGCTCGTGCTGAGGCACCAACTTCAAACAGATTAGTAGAAAGATATTTTCATGCTTATTGTGGTCGGTTCAAACAATTATTATTTTATGTTTTTTTGGGGGTTTTTTGAAGGAGGTTTTATTTTTTATTTAATTTTTTTTTATTCCTTAGAGCGAAACCGTATCTTTCCTGGGCTAATAAGAGTCTTTGAGTGCAGCTCAGTGTTTTTAACCCCCTACACAAAAAGAGGGGTGTTATAAGTTTGACCGCTATGTGTGTGTGTCTGTCTGTCTGTGGCATCATAGCTCATAAGCGGATGCACCGATTTGGATGCGGTTTTTTTTAATAGAAAGCTGGTTTCTTGGCGATGGTTCTTAGATATGTTTCATCAAAATCGGTGCAGCCGTTTCAAAGTTATCAGCTCTTTTGTTAGCTGCGGAAGAGACCTTAGACGTATAACGGGCATTGACAGTGACATAATTGCGTTGGGGGATTTAAATTTTTTTCATTTATAGTTATTAGGTAATCCGTGCGTTCTTCGGACACCAAGAATGCTTCGCTCCATTTCTCATTCGCAAATCTTGAGTTTTGAGTTTGTCTAAATCTATACATATAATAAATCTGTAACAAGTCGGTGTCTGTACATTGAAGATATTTGAGAAAAAATGTCACTAGGGCTATTTATTAGCGCAATAGAACCCAAAACAATGATTTTTAGAATTATTGTCTGTTTGTCTGTTTGTCTGTGCGTTTGTGCGCGCTAATCTCAGAAACGGCATAACCTAGAAAGATGCGGTTTTCACTGATATGTTGGTATTTTCTTGGATTAACATTTAGTGTTTGTTTCATTTGAATCAGTTCACAAATAAGAAAGATACGTCTATTTTAAGAATTTATCCAACAGGTTTTTTTGTTTGAACGCGCTAATCACGCCACGCATGCACGTACGCACACAGACACATACTCACATACGCACACGCAAAATCAGACACACACTCACATACGCACACGCAAACACACACTCACGCACACACATGTAAACACCGGCAAACACAAGCAGAAATATTTAATTTATTGTTACTGGTTTACTGGTTTTTGATGTGATTTTTTTTTTTTATCTTTACCGTGATTGTTTTTTGTTTTTTTTTTCTACTCATTTACTTTTCGGTTATTCCATGATTTTCATATAATGTAAATATTTTTCTGTTGGTACTTTAAACACGGCTACACTGTCTCTCGTCAGGTCTGCAACCGACCCTGCCCCAAAGAGTATTGTTATTATATCCTACCCAAAGGCCCAGGCTGAAAACCAGCGCTGGACTGTCTGTCCAGCACATGCTGAGACTGGGACCTTTTGCCTCAAAAGTTTTTCTAAATTATTGTATTTTTTTTTATTTTATTTGTAAATGTTTTGTTCATTGTTCTTGATATTGTTTTATTTATGTTTTGTTTTGTGGCAATAAAGCAAATTCTTATTCTTATTCTAATCTCAGGAACTAGTGCTCCGATTTAAAAAAAATCTTTCAGTGTTAGATAGCCCATTTATCGAGGAAGGCTATAGGCTATATAATCATCACGCTAACACCAATAGGAGCGGAGCGGAGCGGAAGAATGTTTCAAAATCGGGGGTTTTTGAAGTAAAACTTCTATTGGCACGCTTGACTTGTAGTGAATGTGAACGCGGGTGTGTGGGGGGGGGGGGGTTGCGGGGGGGGGGGGTAATATCGAGGAACTAAGGAGAGCCATAATTGATGAAAAAGCAAATTGGATAAAAAAATAAACTGCCCAAATTACTAATTCCACGCAGACGGAGTAGCGGGCAACAGCTAGTTATAAATATAATATAATATCCTAACAAACATTAGTTATATAGACGTTAAAACATTCCGCGATCCACTTTGCGTGGTGACGTCACAACTTATTATGTATCATTATACTCATCAGGAATGGCCTCGACATTGACACTGCAACTGGTTTACGGCCCGCTGACACTGAATGCGTGTGCGCATCGCACCGCACATAGCGGACGTCGACGATTTTTCCGGATAGGTAAAGATAATTTAGGGCTTAGGGCTTTAGGGCGTTTTATTTATTTATTTATTTATTTATTTATTTATTTATTTATTTATGGAGAACCAACAGCTTATATATACATCTTAAACATTACAGTAAATACAGCAAGCCAATTACAGCTTCTCGCCGACAATTACAGTGTAACAATAAGGCAGTATGCCACACAGAGTCCCTTCGGATACACAAAAAACCGGCCAAGAGCGTGTCGGACACGCCCAAGGTAGGGTTCCGTAGCCATTACGAAAAAATCAAGTAATATTTTTCTAAGGATTTCGTATGTGTACGGAATCATCCAAGTTTAGGTATGTTTTATACCTTTACTCTTAAACTACAAATAATTTCCAAGCAATTTTAGCCGCTATAATTTTCCTAGTAAATTTGATATATTTACTACCATTCTGATTTTTTTCAAATTTTTCCACCTAACAGTTTAGATTTTAGAGGGGGGGGGACGCTCGATTTTAATGAAAATTTTCACTTTAAAGTTGAATATTTCGCAAACAGATCACTGAATAGAAAAATCATATTAGCAACCCCGCAATGGTTTTAAAAGACCTATCCAACGATACCCCACAATATAGGATTAGTCGAGAAAAAAAAAACACCCCCCTTTACGTCTATGGGAGGTACCCTAAACAAAAATTTTTTTTTATTTTACCGCTTTGTTGGCGTGACTGATATGTATATTCATGCCAAATTACAGCTTTCTAGTACTAACGATCTCTGAGCTTAGCCGCGGACAGACAGACAGACGGACAGACATGGCGAAACTATAAGGGTTCCTAGTTGACTACGGAACCCTAAAAAAGAAAAAAGAGAAAATAACTAAGTACTTAGTGACAAATAATCCAGCAGTTCAGCACTATTTATGAGAACCAAAAGATACAAATTACAGAGTGAGAGTGAAGTAGGTGGATAGTATCTTTTTGACCTATTAGGGGTGTTAAAAGTTATACTGGACAGCAGTTCGGGACAATCAACCTTACCATTGGTGACACTAAGGGCGTAGATGATGTCCGCTATCTCACAACGCAACTTATCATCATCCCAGCCTATATACGTCCCAGTGCAGGGAACAAGCCTCCTCTTAGAATGAGAGGGGTTGGGCCGTAGTTCCCACGCGGGCCCAGTGCGGACTGGGAACTTCAGACACACCATTGAATTTCTTCGCAGGTGTATGAAGATTTCCTCACGATGTTTTCCTTCACCGTAAAGCTCATGGTTAATTTCAAATGTAGCTTCGCACATATATTTCGAAAAACTCAAAGATTCGAACCGGGATTTGAACCCACGACCAAACCACTAGGCCACCACGGCTATAAGTTTAGTTATAAAAAAAATAAATAAAAAAAAAATAGAAAAAGATACTTCATACTTAACTTGTTTAGTTATAAGGTTATTTTATTTTATTAATAAATATAAATGTTACTTTATTACTTTATAATAAATTTAAATGAATTTATATGAATATCTTTATGTACATAACAAGAATTAGGTATATTATAAAACGATGAGACATGGGAGAACTGTCAAACGCGTTGTTTGTCTGTTCGTAGATGAATACGGTCGTAATAACAGGATGTAGGTGTTTTCCACAAACCAGCAGTCTTCTGTTGACCATTTGTCATATAATATTTCGTCGTTATGTAAAATAACTTGTACATATTATAACTAAGTAGCGAGATATGCGCAGTTGTCTGTTTTATTTGTAAAATTGCTGCTAAAGACGTAGACGTATTTGAGATCTATTGAACAGGCGAATAATAAATAGATCCATACTAATATTATAAATGCGAAAGTGTGTCTGTCTGTCTGGTACCTCTTCACGCTTAAACCGCATGAACCGACTTAGATGAAATTTGCTATGGAGATAATTTTAGACCCTGTAAAGGACATAGGATAGTTTTTATTCCGGAAAATTGCATAGTTCCCGCGGGATAAACGAATTCATTGCAGACGTTGTCGCGGGCAACAGCTAGTTAGGAATAAATGTTTCTTAGTAACTTAATAAAGCCGTGGTGGCCTAGTAGTTCGACCTATTGCCTCTCAAGCAGAGGGTCGTGGGTTCAAATCCGGGCTGCACCTCTGAGTTTTTCGGAATTTATATTAGAGATGCCACGAATAGTGAATTGGCCGAATACCGAATACCGAATATTCGGCAACGCTGTCGGCCGAAGCGCCGAATATTCGGCCGCCGAATGCTTGGTGGGGGCGCGTTAGCTGGAATAAGGCCCATACTACACGGGCGGTTTCCCGCCGCAGGAAACCGCTCGACGGAGCTGCGCAGTGTAGTTTGCACCATACAACTTACATATAAAATTGTGTCTAGTGGCGGTTCAGAAGCGGTTTCCCGCGGCGGGAGAACCGCCCGTGTAGTATGGGCCTAAGACAAGTCACAACCTGTTTTTCTCGTTGCGTTCGCGCGGCAGGCGACGACGGCGCGCGCGCGGGGCGGGGTGCAAGCAAACATTGTTTGTATTTGTTTCAATTGCGAGTAAATCGCGTCACGGAGGAGGACGTGGAGAAGAATGCTGTGGCAAACGAGTTGGATTTTTATTTGAAAACAGTTCGCCTAGATCGGAAGGCCGATCCTTACAAGTGGTGGTCAGCAAACGAAAAACAATACCCGAACCTTTCGAAATTTGCAAAAGTTTATCTTTCTTCGCCTGGAACTAGCGTTTATAGTGAGAGGTTATTTTCTGAGGCTGGTAACGTTTACGATGAAAAGCGCAATCGTTTGCTACCAAAAAATGCTGAAAAGCTCGTTTTTATCCATCACAACTTACCACTGATTAATTTTAAGTACTAAAATGTTTAATTTGGAAATAAATACATAATTTTGAGTAAAATAACGTCTTTTTTTACATGATTTGCTATTCGGTATTCGTATCGCGACGACGGCAAAAGGCCCGACGGCATGACACTCATGCCATGGAAAATGGGACGGCCGTTGGTTTGGGACGCCACTTGCGTTGACACACTCGCGCCGTCCCACCTTCCATCTACAGCCATCAGGGCCGGTGCCGCTGCTGACTCTGCGGAATGCCTCAAGAAGCGCAAATATGTAGGCATCAGTAGTGCCTACATTTTTGAGCCGTTTGGGGTTGAAACCATGGGTCCTTGGGGTTTGAGTGCATCAAATATCTTTAAATCACTGTCGTCAAAATTGATTGCAGCTTCAGGTGACCAGAGGGCTGGCTTTTTCTTAGCACAAAGAATAAGCATTGCCATACAGCGTGGCAATGCTGCCAGCCTTCTGGGCACCTTACCACTTGGCAGTGATTTTGGACAACTTTTTTATTTATAAGTTTAGTTTGTATGTAGTTTTAGTTTATAGTTTTAGTTTTATTTTATGTAGTTTTTACAATAAATTATAAATAAATTTTTAAATGACTAATTAATACAGCATTATATAAAAAATAAAAAAGTGGCCGAATAGGCCGAATACCGAATAGTTGCCGCAATGACACATTATCTTTAGCCTTCGTATTGTCCTTGTTTGAAAATATATTTATTTTATTTGTATTGTGTTGTTGTAAAATACTTACGAGGGGCGTTCAATATAAAGTGAGAATGAGATGCAAACTCTTTCAATATTAGGAAATTAAATACTGGCCGGTAAAGCTAATCTATCTAGCTGATTGCTATGAAAAAAAAAACTATCTGTCTTTTGTTTAAAAAAAAATACGGTAATTTCTTTGCAATGCTATTGAGTACGTTAGCGAAAATGGAGAAAATTGAACTGCGCGCCGTTATCAAATACTTGTGATTGAAAAATTTTTCTACGGACCAAGTCAATTTGGATTTGCGGGACACTTTAGGGTCTAATGCTCCTCCATATTCGACAGTCGCACGTTGGTGCGCCGAATTTAGACGTGGAAGAACATCGACAATGGACGACCCCCGCTCCGGACGCCCTACTACAGCAGTAACTGAAGAAATTGTGAAAAAAGTCGAAAACTCAGTTTTGGCGGATCGTCGTGTCACAGTTCGTTTTATTGCTGAAAATGTAGAGATTTCAACGGGGAGCGTGCATAATATTTTACATGAACGCTTGGGTATGAAAAAGGTATCTGCGCGTTGGGTACCAAGAATGCTTACTGACACGCAAAAACAAACTAGACTAGAGATTTGTCAAGAAGCTTTGAACCTGATGCAGCAAGACCGGGAACTTTTTTTGGCGCGATTTATAACAATGGACGAAACATGGCTCCATCATTACGACCCAGAAACGAAACTGCAGTCTATGACATGGAAAAGGCCATCATCTCCAACTCCGAAGAAATTCAAGGTGAGCCCATCTGCCGGTAAGGTCATGGGTTCTGTTTTTTGGGATGGTAAAGGGGTATTAATGATTGAGTATCTCGAGCATGGAGCCACTATTACGGGCACATTATACGCCAAACAAATAGCAACATTGCGCAATGAGATCCGCGAAAAACGGCGAGGTAAACTCTCGAAAGTTGTGCTGTTCCACCAGGACAATGCCCCGGCACACAAGTCCGCCGTTGCAATGGCTGCAATTCGTGATGCTGGGTTCGATATCCTTAAGCATCCTCCGTATTCACCAGATCTCGCTCCCAGTGATTTCTACCTATTTCCGAGATTGAAACAATACCTGAGAGGCCAGAAATTTGAAGACGACGACGCGGTAGTCGCTGCAGTACAAGATTTTTTAAGTACTCAAGATGAGACCTTTTTAAAAATGAAATTTTAAGTTTAGAAAAAAGATTTAATAAGTGTATTATGCTAAAAGGTGACTTTGTCGAAAAATAAAATTACATTTAGTAAAAGTTGTTTATAACATACTCATTCTCACTTTTTATTGAACGCCCCTAGTAAGTACTTGAATGTATTTTCTTTCTTTCCTTCTTTAAAAATAGATAATGACATTAGGTCTACATTAGATTTCCTTGTTTTGAGTTTATCATCATTCCAGCCGAAAGACGTCCACTGCTGCACATAAGTCTCCCCAAGGCTCGCCCAACAGATCGGTCCTGCGCCCGCAACCTTGACTAGGCCGTCGCTCCATCTCGTTGTCAAGTTTAGGTTTTCTCTAAATTAAATAGTTGAAATTCCACAAGGTACTGTTGATGACAATATATAGACTTAGTAAAAAAGTTTATCTATATATATAAAAGAAGAAACTGACTGACTGACTGACTGACTGACTGGCTGACTGACTGACTGACTGACTGACTGACTGACTGACTGACTGACTGACTGACTGACATATCAACGCACAGCCCAAACCACTGGGCCTAGAGATTCAAAATTTGGCATGTAGGTTCCTTATAAGGTCTAGGGGTGCACTAAGAAAGGATTTTTCAAAATTCACTCCCTAAGGGGGTGAAACGGGGGTCCAAAGTTTGTATGGGGAAACAAGATTAGTTCGACTATTTTATTCGAAACTTCACAGAAGTACTCCTAATGATAAATGAGTAAACATGTGTTTCAGGTTTTTTGAGAATTCAACCCCTAGAAGGGGGGAAAGGGGTAACAAAGTCTGAAAATCAACATGGGTGTTGTTTCTATGGTTTATCGGGTCGCTGGTTATGAAAACAACAACGGTTTTAAAATCCGACGTGGCAGACGTAAAATACCATCTCCCTGGATGGGGTGCGATGGGGTTGAAATGTCTAAATAAACTAAATGACTGTTGATATATCAACGCACAGCCCAAACCACTGGATCAAGAGACTTGAAATTTTGCACATAGATACCTTATACAATGTAGGCATCCACTAAGGAAGGATTTTTGGGAATTCCCTCAGGAACGTGAAAAAACGGGATTTATATATTCGATTCCGAGTGACCCTATCTCAGTAACTATAATAACTAGACTCTTCAAATTTGATACCCAAGTAGGTATTACATTAGTTAAAACATTAATTTCAGGATTTTCACAATTCCCACGGGATAAGGAAAAAACGGGATTTACATATTCAGTTCAACGGGATCCTATGAACTATAATTAATAGTCTCTTCAAATTTGGCATAGATGTAGGTAATTATAAATTCCCATGGGATAAGGAAAAAACGGGATTTTTCGTTTTACTGGTCGTAGAAAGCTGAAATTCGGCATGTAGGTTGTTTGGGGAGTGTTGAGCTGGATTTAGAGAGGACTTTCCAAAATTCCTACGGGAACGGGAAAAACAGGATTATTCGTTTTACAGGTCGTAGAAAGTTCAAATTCGGCATGTAGGTTGCTTGGGGAGTGTAGATGAGCATTAAGAGAGGACTTTCCCAAATTCCCACGGGAACGGGAAAAAACGGGATTTTTCGTTTTACTGGTCGTAGAAAGCTGAAATTCGGCATGTAGGTTGTTTGGGGAGTGTAGAGGAGCATTGAATGAGAACTTTACAAAATTCCCACGGGAACGGGAAAAACGGGATTTTTCGTTTTACTGGTCATAGAAAGCTGAAATTTGGCAAGTGGGTTCCTTGGGGAGTGTAGAGCTGGATTGAGAGAGGACTTTCCAAAATTCCCACGGGAACGGGAAAAAACAGGATTTTTCGTTTTACTGGTTGAAGAAAGCTAAAATTTCAAAATTCATAAGTTTATACTGTAAGTAGGCCGCAAAGGGCACTTTAACCGACTTCTAAAAAAGGAGGAGGTTATGCATTCCACTTTATGTATTTTTTTATGTAGGTATGTTCACCGATTTCTCGGTCAATTGTGGACCTGCTTGCTTGCTTGCCTGTATGCTTGCTTGCTTGATATCTTGGTTCTTTGGAATAGTCATAGTACACGCGAGCGAAGCCGCGGGCAAAAGCTAGTACTTAATAAGTATCGTAGGGTAGGATTTATGTTGCCCATTGAAAAGTATGTTTCGATGTTCTTTCATCATATCGCAACAACATATCTAAACCGATTTAAAACGATACCTATATCGATTTATTTTATGTAAGTTATTTACATAGATAACGTTCGAAGTCCAATATATCAATATTAATATGTTATTATTATGTCACAGTAATACTTTAATAACCTTTGATAAAAAGTTCGCATAACTGAACTGATATAAATTATGTTTACTGTTTCTATACAATTTCTAAGGGCGTTCATCTTTACGATATTTATTTATCAATGGATGCCTTGAAAACATTTATTTTCTAGTTAACTACTCATCCCCACTCCCCCATGCTTTCATATGTTACAAGACGCTGGAAGGACCCCTTCACACTGGTGTCTTACAAGCGTTTTCGTCTTGTCAACGCAACGTTCACGCTGCGGTGCCGCGACGTGATTGGCGTTTTTTATTGTTAAGCGTTTTTAAGAGCTTTTGGCGCATTTATTGCATTCATTTAATCTCGTGCTGTATCATTATTAGAAAAGCTTTAGTTCTGAAATTCATTCAAGATATTTGAGAATCACTCTAGTGACCAGTGTTTTTGGAAACACGATTACTTGTAGTTCGCTCGATAGAAAAAAATCCAAAGTAGTCTTTAAAAATTAAATAAATCCTTAGTACGGCGTAAATACTGCACGGCAGGTCAATACTTTTTGAATGTTAATAAAACAAGATGTTTTCTAGGGCCTAGGTACTGTTGAAACATTTTTATATGTATTTGTTTTAGTAATACGATGAACATACCTAAATACACGCGCGGTCTGACCAACCTATTTTGAGCCGTCGTGCTTCCCCCTTGTCCGCGTAGCTAGTTGCGTTAGTTCTGCTTCGGTCATCGGACGGGGAACTCGTGTCGCTCGCGCTTACGCACGGCTTTGATTCTAGCCGCTCTCACGCACACATACACGAGTGCATAGAATACCTAAAATCGATTAGCGCAAGGAGCTCGGTAGGGCCTTAAATACGTTATTGACGCTGCGTCGACGTTACGCGAGCGTTTCGTGAACGATGCGCGGGCGCTAATAAGACAACGACAACACTAGAAAGACGAATTCAAATTTGTACGGAACCCTTGGTGCGCGAGTCCGATTCGCACTTGACCGGTTTTTAAATTACATCGTCATCGGCATTTTCTGTGAAAAGGTGGGTCACTGTTCAGTGGTTCGAAAGTTTATAAATACGAGTGGTCATATTACCAATAAAATCCAGCTTACCTGGTAAATTAACCACACACTGCGCCAAATTTCCAACTCCGTTCTAGAAAAGGAGACCATTATTATGTATTAATGTGATTCATTAACCTTTAGCCTTTTTTTATCTTCCACCTTTTGATTAAAATATTTATTGCCTAAATGTTAAATCCTGTTGAAGCATTAAGTATTTGTTTTTTTTTATGTGAAATTAATGTCTGTCTCGGAATCCGATTTAATTCATTCATTACTAGTTTTTCTCACCATAGTTTTACGCTTATTTTCACAGTAGGTAGCGTTTTTTCCCAATTTGAATTGACACAGAAACAGTGTCGATTTTTATTTTGTTGTTGAATCCCAATTCTCGCTAGAGAAACGGGCTGTGATTCCATGAACATAGATTGAGTATAAAACTGTGATAAAAGAAAGCCCGTGAGATTTAGGTAAAAAGCTTGCATTAAGTAGAAAGGTCATAGACATTTTTATGTTCGCGTCTCTCCTGTGGAGTTAAGGGTATAGACAATATTTTTTAGTCAAATCTTCATTGTCTGGGACACCTGACCAACTATCGGCCCATTTAAATAAATCTTAAGTTGCTGACTCGGAGCCGCTCATTTTATATCCACAGGAGCGACAACTTTAGCTTCTTACGCTGTGTGTGATCTAGAAGTCGCCCACGTTTCCCAACTTAGGGATGGGATTTTTTTAGGGGTGTTCTATTTTTACGGGTATTTTCGGGGATTTTCGCCTTCTTATATTACCGTATTTTTCATAAATTTGTTATTATTTTTTTTTGATAAAAAAAGTGTAAAAATATTGGACCTGGGGTAGCCCAATGCAGCCAAGCCAATAGTGTTTATTTATTAACTTAGAGGCTTAACGACATTTAGTTCAGTTTCTCATTAATAAGAATGCGGAGAAGAACGCAAAAATAAATGTCACCATAGTGTCAAAGTAATTACTTCTTTCCTGATTTTAGAGGTTAGGTAATTTATTTTTTACTATTTTTGTACTTAATAATTATTTTTTTAGGGGGTTCTCCTAGTAATTGTGTCGGTTTTAGGGGTTTTTAACTTAAGCTTTAGGGATAAATATTTTTGAGAGTTGTTAACCCGTTGCAGTCATTGCACGATAAATCGTTACTGAACTTACTATAGAACGAACAACGTCTAGTTACTACGTCAGAAAAATTAAGGTAGTTAATTTAGAAAGTTGGAACATCGTTTACTACAAAGCTAATGCCTTGAGATTAGCGAGATCTATAGAATTGGCAATAGAACAAGGCCGTGAGGTTGACACATTTTCACGGACCGCTGGATTAGCGGCACCTTTTAGTAATTGACGCTGAGATGTGACCTGTATTTTGATACTAAGTATCATATATAGGTAACGCCACGGGAGTTGAGGCAACGCACACAACAACACGTCATGCAATGACAGCGGGATTTTGACATTTATTCGTACCGATAGCAAGTTCAACAGACTCAACATAAAATTACAAGATGGACTAAAAATTTCTTCAATACAACCTATTTCGTTAAGAATTATTTAGGAAAATACATCTAGTTCAAACAAAACAGAAAATAAAATGTTTTGATCTATTTTATTTAAATCAGATAAGCTCAAATACAAACATGCGTGATAACGGATAATCGATTTCTTGGTCTAAAACAAAATAAACAAAACATGAGTATGGTCATGGTAAGATATCCTCCAAAATAAGCAAACAAGTAAGTACTTTAAAAAAAAATATAACGTTTATTCTGCAAGTAGGCTGTAGAGGTCTCTTTTATATGTAAGTACGTCGCTTTTTTTAAACTACTATCGCTTTCAGAAGGACCATCATAGAAGAATGTGCCGCTAGAAATTTGGAATTTATTAACGCGTTTCTGAGGCAAAGACGCATCATTTCGGCCTATATACGTTTCACCAATGGGCTCGGGCCTCTTAGAATGAGAAGGTTTGAGCTGTAGTTCCCACGCAGGCTGGTAAGAATCGGGAACTTCACATAATAAGAACAAAAATAAAAACAGTAAAATTTGTAACGTAACCAAATCACCATCGCAATTCGAAGATCACAATGTAAAATGATTGATTATGTCACCCATTAAAAATAAACATTGAATCGATTCGGCCTGCTCCGAATAAATTATGTTACGCTTCAAGATGTCGTTGCGTTTGTTTTTTTTGGGCCCTCGATGTTGGTAATCGACAGGTTAAGTGCGAGTCGGCATTGCACACGAAAGGCTCAGCAGAACTGACGCACAATTACTATACTACAAGATTCAGCCAAATGGATTTACACCCCGGAAAAAAAAATTGATACCGTTATCAAAATCACTCAAAATGTACCTAGTTAGGTGCGACGAAAAGTATAAGCAAGTAGGAGTGTTACGTTACGGCCCAGCCACGACGGCGCGGCGAGCGTTTTTACAAGCTTTTTTTAACTTGCATTGCAGTATGTATCTATGTATGATCTTGCAAGTTAAATTTGACCCACTTTCCGCTTTTCGATTGAGCTGAAATTTTTCACACACCGGATGACAATGCAATATTTATTATGACATAGAGCTGATGTGATGATCGAGCTGGAAGGTGGCTATAGGAACGCTGTAATAAAACTTCTGAGTCTTCACGAGCATTTTGGTGACCAGGGAGAAAAAGTACTGTCAGCAAAAATAAGTTTTCTATAAAAATAGACTTTAAACATGAAACTACCGTGAGACTCACTCATAGTGAAAATAAACGGATCACTCACGTCTCAAAACGAGTTTAACTCGACATGTTTCGGGCTAATCCGTAGCCCTTCCTCTCGGAGTCGCACGTCACGGCGGCTGCCAAACGTGCACTGCGTGCTAACGCCCTGGTCGCGCGGCTACTCGACGCAACTGGCAGCGACACACAACTACCCCCGTTTTCATCATCACTTTTATTGTCATTGTCAAATGTAGGGTAGCACACAACACTAACCACATCACTTTGTAAAGGTTCGCTCACACTCACCGTTGACGCAGTACGAACATTCAACACTGTTTTCCAACTCGGGGGTACTGACCAACCACTATCCCGGTTATCCAGGGCGTTAGCACGCAGTGCACGTTTGGCAGCCGCCGTGACGTGCGACTCCGAGAGGAAGGGCTACGGATTAGCCCGAAACATGTCAAGTTAAACTCGTTTTGAGACGTGAGTGATCCGTTTATTTTCACTAAAAATAGACTTTTTAGCAAAAACTTATCTCTGTTCATTGCGCGGCCGAGACGTTCACCGCGCAGTGGTTATCTGACGGTACACGCAATGAACTGATAAAACTGTCGGTTGGGCGAAGTTGTGGCCGGGCTGTTGGGTAGAATTGTGACCAAGAATGCACGAGCCAAGCTAGCGGAGCGAGCGTAGTTAGTGCGGCAGCGGCCGCGAGTGCCAGTACCTCTACCATGAGTTTACACTAGTTTATGTGATCGTACTCGCTAGCGACGGCGTAAATTATTTGTATGGAGAATTGTACAGCGCCTCTAGCGGTCACTTACGGATGTACAATTCTCCATACAAATCATTTACGCCGTCGCTAGCGAGTACGGTCACTGTGTACTAGTGTAAATTCATGGTAGAGGTACAGAACTGAACTGCTGTGTCGTGACTTGATTTGTTTTGACTTTAATAAAATGAACACAAATGATGATAATAAATAGTTACTTACATTTATGACATAGGGCAAAAACATTAAAAATAAAACATAGGAAACTTATATTGGCACATAAGGAAACATAGAGTTCATGCCACCTTAATTGGTATTTATTACACGGCATGTAACAACGCTAATGATGGCATATAGCGTAATTCGGACACATTTGCGGTATTTGATGTCATTCCCAGTGCAAAACGAAAAGGTGGTAAAAAGTTGAAATACTTATACTTACTTAAGTACTGAATAAGTAAGTAGTTCAACCGTTTCAAAGCGAAGGGTTGTTCGAATAAACGTTCAAAATGTGTAGTCATTAACAGGCTTAACAAATGTCTGTCTGCTCATGATCATGACACGGTTACTAAACAGTCTGCTAGAGGTTAGAGCTACGAAGCGTTATTCTGCAAAACAATACATCTACGAACAAATCCATCGGCGTATCGTTACTCTGCGAAACGTTTTCTGGCAACAATAATCTGCGTAAAAATTGTCTGCGAATCATTAGGTAACCACAAAAATTACATGGGCATTGAAACACATCATTATTATAATATATTTAGTTTGTGCCGGGATGTATATGAGGCCCCTTACCTTTTGAACGCCACACGTCGTTTTTGTTACGAACAAAATTGATTCTTATGCGGATGTGGGTAGGTTAATTTTTGTATTAACGTATTTTCGTCTATAGCCGACACTGGCGTTCAAAAGGTTAATTTAGAGACACCGCGTGTAGGTAATTATGAAAACTCGAGGCAAGTTTGCCCATCGATAAAACCACTTTCAGAAAACAAGGTGCATAGATAAGTAAAATATTTCCGCCTTGCGCAATACAATATACCAATGTGCAACATGACTTGCCAGCAACCTGTGCACGTCAATTATTAGATTTTCCTTTAGTATACCTAATTGTTAAATGTTACTCATTTAAAACCGCGGCGAGCCCCTTAAACCCCATGCCGTCATAGACCGTCATACAACCACAAGTTTGTATGACCATTTGTCGAGCACGTACGCCTAATTTCCTCAACATACTGGAAAAATACTAGAAACTAACTATTTTTTTGAACAATGAAAGACAAAAATTAGACGCAATAAAATCAGGGTTATCACTTAATCCTGTCTAAAATCTGTTTTTTTATTGGCGCACGTGGCGGAAGTGGGGACATATTTCGGTTGCCGCTATAGCTATAACAACAAATACTAAAAACCAGAATAAAATAAATATTTAAGGGCTCCCATACAACAAGCGTGATTTTATTGCTCGTTTTTGCTTGATATTGATAACGGCAACAGGTAGACGCTTGAAATATTCACAGAATATTTAGTTACTTTTACAATAAATGGTTAAATTAAGATAAAACAAATATTTAAGGGGGGCTCCCACACAAAAAACGTGTTTCTTTGCCATTTTTATAGACAATGGAACAGCCCTTCGTGCGCGAGTCCGACTCGCACTTTGCCGGTTTTTTTTCTTTTCAACACATATTCTTTATGTGTTAATACAAAGTAAGTCTTAATTAATAATTCGAATTTTACTATAAATGTAGTTAAGATATCGCTAAACGGAAATCAAATTAACATCACAGTATGTTGTCGGTACATATTAACTGCAAGCTTGAAGGTAAAATAGCATTTTCCTACTTAACTATCAAACAACCGCGACTCCGTCTGCGAAGAATTCGTTTGTCGCTATTCCGCGGGAACTGCAATTTTCCGGGTTAAAATCTAGCCTATGTTTTTCCCAGAGTCTCATACTATCTCCATACCACTTTTAATCTAAATAGGTTCAAAGGATTAGCATGAAAGGTTAACAAACATCCACGCATTTTTTATATTAGTAGGATTTTTATGGACTTATGTTTTTCTCAGTTATGAATCTTTGTGAATAAGGAAAATGTATGAAGTAGTATAAAAACCGGTCAAGAGCATGTCGGGCCATGCTCAGTGTAGGGTTCCGTAGTTTCCGACCGTCACAATACTTAGGCGGACTTATTTTAGTTTAGAAATATTTTTTTACAAAAGCTTAATAACTGCTCAACCGATTAAGTTGAAAATAATTTTCCTAGAAAGTTTTTATTAAGATTAACTTACGTAATTTTTTTCATATTTTTTAGACGTGCTGTTCAAAAGTTAGAGGGGGGGGGGACACATTATTTTGAACTTTCGGAGTGAATATCTCCGAAAATATTAATTTTACCAAAAAATAGTTTTGGCAAACGCCTATTTATTTTCAAATACCTATCCAATGATACCCCACACTATAGGGTTAGTCAAGAAAAAAAAAATCACCCCCACTTTACGTCTATGGGAGGTACCCTAAAAAAATTTTTTTAGTTTTTTTTATTTAACCACTTTGTCGGCGTGACTGATATATACACCGTGAAATTTTAGTGGTTGTTTTCCCGAAACGAGGTGATTTAGTTTCGATTGTACAATCGATTTATAATTACTATTTTGACTAGAGTCAAATATCCAATTGTGAAAAACGAAAGTCGAAAACGACCGCAAACCAATAGTAACGCTTCGTTGGTACAAGTAGCGTACGATCGTACGATAGGTTAGGTACCAACGAAGCGTTACTATTGGTTTGCGGTCATTTTCGACTTTCGTTTTTCACAATTGGATTTTTGACTCTAGTCAAAATATTAATTATAAATCGATTGTACAATCGATACTAAATCACCTCGTTTCGGGAAAACAACCACTAAAATTTCACGGTGTATATTCATGCCAAATTACAGCTTTTTAGTAGGTACTAACAGTCTCTGAGCTTAGCCGCGGACAGACAGACAGACAGACGGACAGACATGGCGAAACAATAAGGGTTCCTAGTTGACTACGGAACCCTCAACTAGGAACCCTAAAAATAACTAAGTACTCAAGATAGGCTTTCTTCATTTTCATAAAGATATTTAAGGCGCGATTTACTTAAAAATCCGGCCTTGTGTGAGACGGACTCGCGCACTGTGGGTTCCGTACAAATTTGTAGGTACGTCAAAATATATGCCTAAAACAGCCGTATCTATTATAATCCAGTGTTAACAGAGCCCTACTTTCAAGTAAAATGTACGCAGTGTGGGATAATTTTATATTGGTAAGTCGGCGGGACCCCCTTACAAAATTACAAATGTATAGTTTTCAGATTTTTCCCTTTACTTGTGATAGGTATAAGACGGCATTTCTTGCCAAATTTAATTCTAGGTCATCAGAAATCTTTCTAATACATAAAAATTTCGTGTCACGGTGTTTGTTATCGAACTCCTCCGAAACGGCTTGTACGATTTTTTTTGAAATTTTTTCTGTTATTTTGGTAGGTCTGAGGAGGTAGGTATTTTTTACACCCCTATTCTTGGCAGACGAAGTCGCAGGCAACAGCTAGTAGGTACCCTATAAATTTTGATTCCATTGAGATTGTTGAAATAATTATTCGTTTTTTGCGGCATACACGACCGTATCTTCTATTTACGTGGAATTTTGTTATTTTTTTTTCACAACTTTAAGGGACTGTAAGACCTAAGTATCGGAGTATATGGTTTTTTTTTTTATTTATTTATTTGGGGCATCAACAGCAATACAATACATTATAATGAGACTTAAATACTAGACAAAAAGCCAATAACAGATTTCCACAGGCATACAGTTAAGCGAAACATACTTAATTTCAAATTAGCCACCTCGCGTACATTTTCAAACTGTTTATACTAGCGTCAAAGTACTTGTGCTTTGAATATATTTAATGCGGCAGGTAACCTGGCGACTCAGGGGGTTTTTCAAAAGTCTCACAAATATCCAATCCATAACACGTATATTGACAAGGAAAACAAAACAGCATATAAGCAGCCGCGGTCGCAGTCCACACCCATTTTGTTTTTGTTCCCTGCAGTGTTAGAATATTGTGGAATTTGTGGATTTGTGTTTTGAGTTTTAAAATGGAATACGACAACTTCGGCATGGACCTGTTGACCTACAAGTATTATCCAAGCGATGAGGTATGCTTCTATATTAGTTTACCTATTTAATCTGTGGGGCCCAAGCGCAAAAATACTAAAATACTTTATAAAGACCTTTCAAAAAGGCTTTGTGATAACACAGGGGACCGAAGAGCTGGCAGCTTCCTCGCTCAACGTATCAGCATTGCTATACAGCGAGGTAATGCTGCCAGTATCTTCGGGTCCATGCCGCGGGGGGAACCATTTATTAATTTTATTTAGTTTTTAGTTTAGTTAGTTTTATTTAATTTTAATTATAGTGTTAATTTATTTAAAGTTAATTACCAGGTAGTTTCTTATTATGCATTTTTTCAGAAATGATAAATAAAACTACACTTTATTTATTTATCTGATAATTATAATAATTCTTCCAAAAATAACACCAAAAATGTTCGTATAATTAGACAATGTCATAAAATTGACATAGAATATTTTACCGGTTGATTATTGGCCAATTGACAAATATTATGATACTGGATACATGTACCAAGGCGATCTTATTCCTTTAAGGATTCTCTACCAGTCAACTTTTAGAAGCATTTTTTACGTGCGAAATTACATTTCAAATTTATCATGTGCTTTATGGTGAAGGAAAACATCGCTAGTACCTACCTGCGAAGAAATTTAATGGTGTGTGCGTGAAGTTCCCTATCCGTATTGGGTCCGCTTGAAAACTACGGCCAAGCCCTCTCATTCTGAGACCTGGGCTCTACAGTAGGACCTATAAATACGGAGCAGAATAAAAAGTTCAAACAACGCCGCGCACGCATTACACTACTACACGCACAACATATGTGTGCGTGACCTGTCACAGACAAGACGGGGGGGGCGTGCACCGGCGCCCGCTCGGATACAAACCGGTTTGAACTAGCTCAGTGAGTAGACAAAGTTCAGGTGTGCCGCCAGCGACGACGCGACCGTTTAGCGTTTAGGCCGTGGTCGCTTTCACCCGCCGCACGCGGCCGACAGCGGCCCGCCGCCCGCGGCGTCTGAATGGTGTGTTCGGGAATGCTCGGGAGTGGTCGTTTTCGCCCGCCGCGTGCGACGTCCCGAACGCGGCGGGCGAAAACGACCACTCCCGAGCATTCCCGAACACACCATTCAGACGCCGCGGGCGGCGGGCCGCTGTCGGCCGCGTGCGGCGGGTGAAAGCGACCACGGCCTTAGAGCTACATAGTTCGGGTATTCGGTTGTTTTTAAAGATGCCTACCTGTTGTAGTGTTTGTAGATATACAGATATGAGATACTTAGGTGCTTGTTTGAGTAAAATATTTTGATTTTTAATTTTTGTTTTTACCGAGCGACAACCCTATGATAATAGGTAGTGTCCGACCGAAACACGATTTTTAGCCGAAACCGAAACCGAAACCGAATATTTGGTTTTTTTCTGATTTCGGCCGAAACCGAAACCGAAACCGAAATTTTTGAAGACGTATCATATCAAACAAAATATTCAAAATTACTGTACAGATCGTAAGGAAAAGGTTATTGCAAGGATTTCTTATATGAGAACAGTTACTTTTTTTGTTAAACAAAATAAAAAACGTTTATTTTTAATGAAAAATGTCTTGGCATAGGTATTATATTATTCAAAACAAACAACCTATTCTTATCACGTCTAAACTAAATTCACAATCCTAATATCAAACGTATTGTTCATTAATCACAGCATAAAATGCAGTAACAAATAAAATAAATAAATATTAGGGGACAATCTTACACAAATCGACCTAGTCCCAAACTAAGCAAAGCTTCTACTATGGGTACTAGACGACGATAAACATACTTATATAGATAAATAAATACTTAAATACATAGAAAACATCCATAACTCAGGAACAAATATTCGTGCTCATCACACAAATAAATGCCCTTACCGGGATTCGAACCCTGGACCTCTTACTTCGTAGGCAGGGTCACTACCAACTAGGCTAAAGCGGTCGCCAAACAGATTCTAAAAAGTAAATAATAATTTAATAAATAAACAACACTCATACATACTACTGTCGCTGGTCCCAGCTGGGCCGGCCGCCGATGCATTACCTATACCTACCCGGCCGAGCGTGTCCGAATTAAGCCGAGCGCTCCCGATGCGAGAGCCGCGAGAGGCCGCGAAGTAATTTCGGCCCGGCCGAAGGTTTCGGCCGGATTCTGGCCGAAACCGAAACCTCGGCCGAAATCACTTTTTTGGCCGAAATTGGCCGAAACCGAAACCGAAACCGAAACTTCGGTCGGACACTAATAATAGGTAAGAATTTCGAGCACTGTTCGGAAGCTTTTCTTCTGCTCCGTATTTATTCATGTGTATATAGGCTGCGATAATAATCTAATTTGAGTTGATGAAAATTACACGTAGTGAAACCTACAACAAAATGCATAAGCTTATATAAGGCTTATATGTAGATAATATAATCTAGTACAATAAAATACCTATACCTACCGCTAAATATAAAATAACAGCTGGCTAGGAAACCAGATGCGGATATTGAATTAGCGGATTAATAGCATTTTTATTACTATGTTGTAAAACAAGATAATTTCAATTAATGTTTTAGTTATTCGAGAAATTCTAGAAAATATGATGCTAACTAATATCTTGTCGCATAGAGCAGCTTCAATAAAATTAGCAGTGCTCCACTCAGCTCCGCTCGTCTCCGCCTCTGTGGTATCACTTAACTCTTTTCACATCTCTACTTCACTCAGCTCCACTCGTCTCCGCCTCAGTGGTATCACTTAACTCTTTTCACAGCTCTGCTCCACTCAGCTCCGCTCGTCTCCGCCTCAGTGGTATCACTTAACTCTTTTCACAGCTCTGCTCCACTCAGCTCCGCTCGTCTCCGCCTCAGTGGTATCACTTAACTCTTTTCACAGCTCTGCTCCACTCAGCTCCGCTCGTCTCCGCCTCAGTGGAGCCACAGCCTAACGTGTGTAGTTTTGTCATTTGAAAGCACTTTTGGAGCTACGTCTGTACACAACAGACATCACAGACAGAACAGATGATTCACATCGCAAACAGCTAATTAAAATCGGGCAATGCATTATTAAATATTCACACGGAAGTTGTTCTTACGATTTCAATACGTTTTTAACCACATTTCCGTTTAAATAAATAAAACTTCAAATTAAGTAATTCAATAAATAATAAAACCCAGTTTTATTTAATAAATTATATTGCTCATTGTTTCTGGCTCGTATAAAATCAAAATGAATCATTTATATTCGTAGGTATGAACTAAAAAAGTTTCAATAAATATACATTAAAATTACACTGGCAGTAAAGTTAACTTCCTTATATTAATAACACTAGCTGTGCCTGCGGTTTCATCCTTATTTATGTTTACTGTGTCATGTATTGTATACCCTTCCTCAATAAATGGGCTAATCAACACAAAAATATTTTTTCAATTCGAAACAGTAGTTTTTGAGATAAGCGCATTCAACCAAACAAACAAACAAACTCTTCAGCTTTATTAATATTAAGTACGTATAGATCTAGTTTGCGTCCATCCCAGTGTTGTCACATACAATTTTGGTAAAATGGTAGAATAGAATAGATTGCAATTTAATGCGTAAAAATGTTTGAAATTATTTTATTGACGGCTACTTATACACGTTTTTGTTAACAATTGCAAATGATCGGAGTTAGAGCACAACTTCTAGAAATAAATCTTTGTGTGTGCCGCAGTCCCTCTAAAGTTTGACAAGTTTTCATATAATTTATGTACTATATGTACAGACACAGCCTCTCAACATTTGCACTGCTATGAGAAACGCGTACTATTTTGCCACCTTCTTATTACATCGATGAGTTATTTATGGCAGGGCAGGTTTTAGAGGTCTCAAGGCCTCGGATCATAAAAGGAGTGGAGGCCCCTTGTCCCTAAATTATTTTCCAAATAAAATTACCATTTTTTTTTCATTCGAGATTTCACAAAACAATTTTTAAAAGTCTCTATTGTGGGGGCTTATCTATAGTGTTGTGGAGGTCCGGGGGCGAATAGCTACTACATACATATTATATTACATTACATATTAGGTACATATTGTATGCATTCCTCTATGACGTTGAAGTGGTACTTATCGATAACAGGATTGTCGATGCTATTATGTCAAACACTAACTACTATGTCGTTCGTGCCAGAAAATATATTAAGTAATTTTTGATATTAAAAACCATGCCCCGTCGAGTACCAGATACCAGAGTGAACCCTTTTCATTTCAAATTTAATGTTGATTACATACGACGATTATAACGACCTCCTTAGCCTAGTTGGTAGTGACCCTGCCTACGAAGCAAGAGGTCCTGGGTTCGAATCCCGGTAAGGGCATTTATTTGTGTGATGAGCACGAATATTTACAAGTTAAGTATGAAGTATCTTTTTCTATTTATTTTTTTATTTTCTTCAACTTCATTTTTTTTATTACTTTTACGGTCATCCCGTGTAACCATATATTTCAAACTAAATACAAACTGAAATATAGATGCACAGAAAAAACCCCAGAAAAAAGACCAATGCTGGGAATGGAACCCAGGTCCTCAGCGTTCCGTGCTGCGTGCTTACCCCTACACCATCACTGGTCTAGAAGTTAGCGACGAATCTTTCCCATACATGCCTAAATGTGATTATAACAGACTGAAGTGTACGATGTATGGGAAAGATTCGTCGCTAACTTCTAGACCAGTGATGGTGTAGGGGTAAGCACGCAGCACGGAACGCTGAGGACCTGGGTTCGATTCCCAGCATTGGTCTTTTTTCTGGGGTTTTTTCTGTGCATCTATATTTCAGTTTGTATTTAGTTTGAAATACACGAATATTTGTTCCTGAGTTATGGATGTTTTCTATGTATTTAAGTATTTATTTATCTATATAAGTATGTTTATCATCGTCTAGTACCCATAGTACAAGCTTTGCTTAGTTTGGGACTAGGTCGATTTTGTGTAAGATTGTCCCCTAATATTTATATATCTGCCAAAGAAATTATCGTGAAATTAATTGTGAAAAGGTTCCACCCTAGTACGCGATTCAATTTCCCTGACTGTAGTACTTACTTCGGAAAAATCGGGGATTATTGTGAGTGTCGGGAGCCGAAGTGATAAGGTGCCGGTACAAAAACATAATCAAGTGCGGGTAGTTCGAAAAGCTGGCGCGGCTAAACGAGCGTGATACTCTGGGTATGTATTACAATACCGAAGTACGAAAGACCGAATGTATTAAAACATCGAATGGGTCAAAAGACCGACACGATTTTTTTCTGAAACCGTTAACTTTTTAAGATTGAAATGAAATTTATTTATTTACAATGAACATATGGTTACATAAGGTCTTAAATTGTATACTATTGCTTCCCATGACATGTTCAGCCAAGTTAGGCATGTGAAAATTTGAGTTCAGTGAATCAATCACTCGGTCAATAATAATTAGTAATTTTAATTACAATGTCCCGACATAATTAATTGAGTAAAAGATTATTAGTAAAAAGATAAAAAATAAAAGATACTCAACCAATACATGTCAAAAAACTAAAATGAAAATTTAACCAAAATAATAATAATAATTGTAAAACTTGTTATAAAACTAACCTAACCTAATGGGTTCTGTATGATGCCGTTTTAATAAATTCTGAGAAGTTTACGGTTTCAGAAAAAATCGTGTCGGTCTTTTGACCCATTCGATGTTTTAATACATTCGGTCTTTCGTACTTCGGTACTGTAATACATACCCGATACTCTAGACTTTGGTTTACTCCTGACCACGGCCGCTGCTATGTGTTCAAAACGTTGAGGTAATTTTAGCAATAAATTCATTTCTATTCTTTATTTCCGACAAACAGATTATCCATAGAGTGTTAAACAAACAAACAAAAACATTTTAATCTTAATCTAGCGTTAGTATAAAATAGAAATGAATAAATAAATAAATAGTAAATAGAATAAATTGTTGCGTTTAAGTCCCGGGAGTAGTCCTACTATTATTGTAAATGCGATTTTTAAAGTATAACGTAGGTACAGTCGAGGGCATAAACATATGAACGGATCGGAGTCGGATATAATGTAAACACCAACCTTATGATTAGTGATAAAGAGGTGTACAGATGTTTTTGACTTCTGGGTAACGTGCGTGTGTTTGTGACCTTGACTGTATACACAAAAAGACTTCTTAACTCAATAATCTTTTTAAGTTAAGATTAAGTAGTTAAGATAATGCATGCAATATTGTAGTTTTTTAATAAAATAAACAGTCTAAAAAAAAAAAAAAAAGTATGCGCGTGCGCGCGTTTAAATGTTTGTTGCTCGTCACGCTAAAACGGGTGGACGGATCTGAATAAATTTTGGTATGTAGAAGCTGGACGTCTGGAATAAGACATAGCCTCAATGAAACTGCAAAACCACGTAACTAGCTTTTTCCATAAGGCTCAACTTGAAATGAAATAACAGTGAAAATTAAACAAAATACACCTTATAAAAAAAACTATAAGGGTTCCTAGTTGACTACGGAACCCTAAAAAGGTAGTTACGCGGTATTGCAGTTTCATCGACGATAGACTACTTTTTAACACAATATTCTCACGGGAGTCATGTAAAATCCCTTAATATTCAACGAATCTAGAAGATACGAAATTTGACACGGATGTTTAATACGTAACATTAATGAAGGTCACGATACAATTTCAGGGAATTCCCACGGGAATTTTTTCGAAATCCCGGAATATCAATTCAAATGGTTAACGTGCGCGAAATCACCGTTAAAGGCTGGTAATAATTGTTAGTAAGATTGTCACAGGATACAGCCACAGTGTCTTTTAGTATACAGGAAAACGTCAATTGCTTTTGATATTACTAGACGTGGACATGACGTCAATACAACTTAATGGTTCCATTTTATGACCCATTGTTTATGGGTACTTATGCTCATAAAGAATCACTTAAGAAATACTATATCGCACGGCCAGAAGAAAAGTGTAGTAAATTAAAATCCTACTAAAATAAATAACTAGCTGGTGCCCGCAATTTCGTCCGCGTCAATCATTGATGCTCCGCTCCTATT
Organism: Archips crataeganus; assembly: GCA_947859365.1. Lineage (NCBI taxonomy): Eukaryota > Metazoa > Arthropoda > Insecta > Lepidoptera > Tortricidae > Archips > Archips crataeganus. The sequence continues at coordinate 18,285,194 of OX402058.1, forward strand.
GGTCGTAGCGTGATGTTATACACCGTGAAATTTTAGTGGTTGTTTTCCCGAAACGAGGTAATTTAGTTTCGATTGTACAATCGATTTATCTATCTTCTATCTATACATATAATAAATCTGTAACAAGTCGGTGTCTGTACATTGAAGATATTTGAGAAAAACTGTCACTAGGGCTATTTATTAGCACAATAGAACCCAAAACAATGATTTTTAGAATTATTGTCTGTTTGTCTGTGCGTTTGTGCGCGCTAATCTCAGAAACGGCTTAACCTAGAAGGGTGCGGTTTTCACTGATATGTTGGTATTTTCTTGGATTAACATTTAGTGTTTGTTTCATTTGAATCGGTTCACAAATAAGAAAGATACGTGTATTTTAAGAATTTATCGAACAGGTTTTTTTGTTTGAACGCGCTAATCTCAGGAACTACTGCTCCGATTTGAAAAATTCTTTCAGTGTTAGATAGCACATTTATCGAGGAAGGCTACAGGCTATATAACCATCACGCTAACACCAATAGGAGCGGAGCGGAGCGGAAGAATGTTTCAAAATCGGGGGTTTTTGAAGTAAAACTTCTATAGGCACGCTTGACTTGGGAGTACGGTGCACGGTGTTGAATGTGAACGCGGGTGTGCGGGGGGGTGCGGGGGCGGGTAATTTTTTTTATATCAAGGAACTAAGGAGAGCCATAATTGATGAAAAAGCAAATTGGATAAAAAAAAATAAGCTGCCCAAATTACTAATTCCACGCGGACGGAGTCGCGGGCAAAAGCTAGTAATTACTATTTTGACTAGAGTCAAAAATCCAATTGTGAAAAACGAAAGTCAAAAATGACCGCAAACCAATAGTAACGCTTCGTTGGTACAAGTAGCGTACGATCGTACGATAGGTTATTAAACACAAAAATATTTTTTCAATTCGAAACAGTAGTTTCTGAAATTAGCGCGTTCAATCTAACAAAGAAACTCTTTAGCTTTATAATATTAAGTATAGATATTGGACGTATTTGGATGGAATTTGGTAATTAGATAGCTGCAAGTCTGGAATAACACACATACCTACTTACTTTTTATCTCGATATTCCCACAGGATAAAAAATAAAATCCCGAAATCTCAATCCCTAAGTTTAGTGATATCGTCGGGGATAGTGCAATACCGCGTAACTAGCACTGGTAAATACTGCATTCTGCACAACACCCATAGGGAAAATTCGCGTAACTGGCATTGGTTAATACTGGGACCGCGTATCTAACAAATGCAGCCAAATTAAGATTTCTCGCCAGCGATATTCTATCAGGATTTTACGTTCGTTGGCGGGAAATCTTAATTTGGCTACATTTGTTAGATACGAGGTATTAACCAATGCCAGTTATGCGGATTTGCCGTATGGGTGTTGTGCAGATACGCAGTATTTATCAGTGCTAGTTACGCGGTATTGCACTATCCCGACGATATGGCTTTTAATGCAATGATAAAAAAATAAAGACTGCGGTGTCATTTTTGGAAATTCCCATGGAGGTTTTGCTTGATCCCAGAATTTTGGTCCAAATAATACCAGATAACTAGGTACCTAGTGTATTTATTAAAATAGAAGTGAATTGCTTAGGTGCATTGCTGGGACGCACTTGAGAAGGATTTTCCTTAAGTTATAAGTTAATCCTTTCTCTACAGGTAAAATCCCCTGAGCAGGTAGTGGTAGTAGACGAATTATTCATTATTATGCCAGTACATTCGCTGTTCGGTTTTGCAAAATAAGAGGGCAAAGTATATGGGCAAAGTTGTATGAACATAAACATGTTTAGGTATCTACAAATCCATACTTACTTACTTACTTACTTTAACGACCCCTTAGCGTAGTTGGTAGTGACCCTGCCTACGAAGCAAGAGGTCCTGGGTTCGAATCCCGGTAAGGGCATTTATTTGTGTGATGAGCACGAATATTTGTTCCTGAGTTATGGATGTTTTCTATGTATTTAAGTATTTATTTATCTATATAAGTATGTTTATCGTCGTCTAGTACCCATAGTACAAGCTTTACTTAGTTTGGGACTAGGTCGATTTGCGTAAGATTGTCCCCTAATATTTATTTATTTATTTATTTATTTTATACTAATATTATAAAGTGAAAGTGTGTTTGTTTGTTTGTCCTTCTTACACGTCGAAACTGAGCGATGGATTGCCGTGATTTTTAGTATGGACATAGTAGAAGGGCTGGAGAGTGACATAGGCTACTTTTTACCACGGGAAAACACGTTTAATATTTTTTAGCGGGGGCGAAGCCGTAGGCATCAGCTAGTAAAATATATGGGTCCTTTCGATGCGAGGCCGTCTTTAAAGATGAGAAATAACGTCTCCTTATACAGGATGCCCCAAAACTGAACGATAACCGGTACCGGGCGAGAACTTCTGGAAAAAATAAGAAAGAAAAACATGTCACTTACTTAAGCGATAATAGACACTTTTCCGAAAATATATAATACTAGAATTGATATACAATACAATAAAAATATTCTTTATTGAACACCAAATTCCAAATGTAATTTCGCACATAAATTCCGAAAAGCTCAGAGGTGCGAGCCGGGATTTGAACCCACGACTATGACACGACACGACAGGACAGGCTATAGGTCAAAAGGTCAAACCGTGGGAACTACGGCCCTAGCCCTCTCGTTCTGAGAGGAGGCCTGTGCCCTGCAGTGGGACGTATATAGGCTGGGATGATGATGAACACCAAAGTAGGTACAATGACATTGCAAAAATAAAAATTCAGACAATGGCGGACTTATTGCTCAAAGGCGATCCCTTCCAGACAACCAACTAAGTATATACAGAGATATTAAATATTATCATGTGTTTTTAGGTTAGGTGATATATGTGACTATACAGATTATCTCTAATATATAAATATCTCGTGTCACGGTGTTTGTTACCCAACTCCTCCGAAACGGCTTGACCGATTTATACCTATAAATCTTATTTATCTACTCGGTAGGCCTGCGAACAGGTCTTAGGCTATTTTTTATACCCCTATTCTTCGCGGACGGAGTCGCGGTCAATAGCTAGTCTAATATATAAAAATCTCGTATCTTGGTGTTTGTTATCGAACTCCTCCGAGACGGCATGACCGATTTTTATGAATTTTTTTCTCAACATTCGATAGGTCTGAGAATAGGTTGTAGGATATTTTATACCCCCTATTCTTCGCAGACGGAGTCGCGGGCAACAGCAAGCGGTAACATAGTATTTGTTATGTGTTATAAGTAGTATTAGTATAATAATGTTAACCTTAACATTTAATAAGTCTTGTTAAAAACCTTTTTAATACTATCATTTTTGCTGACCGTGCTTGCATTGTCATTCAACTTACATATCATCTGTACAGGCCTCCTCTCAGAACGAGAGGGCTTGGATCGTAGTTCCCACGCGGGCCCAATTAGGATGGGGTGTACAGATTTACTCACGATGTTTTGGTTTTCCTTCACCGTAAAGGTAAATTACAAATTTAATTTTGCACATAAATTCCGAAAAGCCCGAAAAGGCGCGAATTCCGAAAAGGTGCGAGCCCGAGCTTGAACCCACGACCTTCTGCTTGAGAGGCCATAGGTCAAACCACTAGGCCACCACGACTTACAATTAGGTATTAACGGGTTAGGCTCGCAATACACACTTTCCCGAAATGTGCACTTTCTCTAAAGGTGCACTTGTTGAAATGGATCACTTTCTCGGAAGGTGCACTGTCTCAAAAAGTGCACTTCCCAATTGGTACACTTTCTCAGATAGAGCACATTCTCAGAAGGTGCACTTTCCCAAATAAGTACTTTTTCAAATAGAGCGCTAGATTTGGAAAAGTACGTTCTATACACCGTGAAATTTTAGTGGTTGTTTTCCCGAAACGAGATGATTTAGTATCGATTGTACAATCGATTTATAATTACTATTTTGACTAGAGTCAAAAATCCAATTGTGAAAAACGATAGTCGAAAATGACCGCAAACCAATAGTAACGCTTCGTTGGTACCTAACCTATCGTACGATCGTACGCTACTTGTACTAACGAAGCGTTACTATTGGTTTGCGGTCATTTTCGACTTTCGTTTTTCACAATTAGATTTTTGACTCTAGTCAAAATAGTAATTATAAATCGATTGTACAATCGAAACTAAATCACCTCGTTTCGGGAAAACAACCACTAAAATTTCACGGTGTATACCTATATATAGACTAAGTATTCGATAAACGGTAAAAATTCACGAGCACGAAGGATTTATCTAGGTACACATCATGTTAACATGTTAACATCGCCATCATTGCTTAGGATCTTCATCTAAGGAAAACTTTGTGGTCTCTAAATTTGTGGTGAAGATGACATTTTTGACTAGTGTACATTTTGGGAAAGTGTGCGTTTTGAGAAAATGCACTTAGGGGGAAAGTGCCCTTGATGGGAAAGTGTACATTTTGCGGAAAGTGCACCTGCAGAGAAAGTGCACATTTCGGGAAAGTGTGTTTTACGAGCCTAACCCGTATTATAACATTCTATTCTACTCATCAAAATTTACCAAACATCACGGGTAAATCCAAAACCGTACGATATACTTTGAGACATCAATTTAAAGCCTCATTTAAATGTCATGAAACATAAAAAATGTGCCGGTAATTTTAAGCACTTGAGACATCAACCTAAAGCCTCATTTAAATGTCATGAAACATAAAAAATGTACCGGTAATTTTAAGTATGCGGAAAATGTGTACGATGTTTTAGTATCTATATCTAGGTATACACCGTGAAATTTTAGTGGTTGTTTTCCCGAAACGAGGTGATTTAGTATCGATTTATAATTACTATTTTGACTAGAGTCAAAAATCCAATTGTGAAAAACGAAAGTCGAAAATGACCGCAAACCAAAGTAACGCTTCGTTGGTACCTAACCTATCGTACGTTCGTACGCTACTTGTACCAAAGAAGCGTTACTATTGGTTTGCGGTCATTTTCGACTTTTGTTTTTCACAATTGGATTTTTGACTCTCTAGTTAAAATAGTAATTATAAATCGATTGTACAATCGAAACTAAATCACCTCGTTTCGGGAAAACAACCACTAAAATTTCACGGTGTATATTGTTAAATGAATATCATGTTCTTGTGACGTCACTAGAATGAATCGATAATAAGGGAGCGGTCAAGGTGTTCAAATATATCGGACCATAGTCTAAACACAAGTCTAAAGCAGGTTGCCAACCTTTTTTGACCTGGGACCACTTCGACTTAGGTCGAGGTATAGTCGGGGTAAAAAAAGGTTCGTCACTTTACGACCTTAACTCGTTGACATAGAGTCGAAAAGTAACGAACCGAAAGTTACTTTGCCCCAAAAGAGGAGTTACCAAAGTCATGTCAGTTAAGGTTATGGGTCAAAGCTTTGGCCCATTTGAAAATCATATAGCAAAGGTTCTAATAAAAAATTAAAATGTGGGCGATCAGGTAAAACCAACTACTTATACGGAAAAGTGGCATAATTTCAATGCAATAATGAAACTTTACCTGAAACCGTATTGTCTTTCGCGCGGGCGCTTGTCTTCGCTTTCACAATCTCTTTCTTTTCACCATCTTATACCGTTTGACAAAATCAAAATCTTGTAGGTATTAAAAACTATTTTGAAACCATCATTATTATCGAAGAATCACCAGACTCAAGTGGCAGTGGGCAGGGCACATCGCTCGTAGAACTGGGCCGATGGGGCCAAAAGGTTCTCGAGTGGCGTCCACGGACCGGAAGACACAGTGTAGGTAGGCCTCCAACAAAATGGAGCGACGACCTGTTAAGCTTGCGGGAGCGCGTTGGATGCGGATGGCACGGGACCGATCTGTTTCGCGAGCCTTGGGGGAAGCCTATGTTCAGCAGTGGACGACTTTCGGCTGAAATGATGATGATGATTAACATTATTACACAAATTTTAAAGTAATCGCCCTACCCTATACGCCATCCTTGAGTTTGGTCTATAGGTCTCACTCTGCATAAGCACGTGGCGAGTAGGTGCACCGGTGCGCCGTCGCATGTCTATTCGATGCCGCCTGGGTGATAGTGCAGCGAAACTAACTAAGTACTATCCCATTGCCTGAGCAAACGAACTTTTAGGTCCGCGTCCTTCGAGGTGTTCATTCGATTCCTTTCATAGCAAAATATACCTCTACAATACCTAAATACGCTTAATGTAACAACGCGAACAACTGCGAACAAACGACGCGGATTGCGACGCGCCCCCGTCCCACGTCTCTTCTTTGTGGCTTGCGCCTATGTGTGAAATATAAATCTGACTTGTCAATCACTATCATATGACTCAGGCGTATTAGAATAGAGGCCACATATATATGAGTCGTCGGTGATTTCGCGTGGACAGCAAGCGGTCATTATGTACTTTGTAGCCTAACAAACTTATAGTTAATAGTTATACTTGGGAAACTGTTGCATGATTCGGTTTTTGAACGTCATCAACGGATTCCATATAAGTATATATACGTTTAATACCCTTGTATAGGTAGTTTCAATGGTAACTAATAATGTAAACAAATATTGGGATTCCATTTTTCCTCATTTCCGTAGTTTGATTTTCGATGAAAGATATGACTATGATTCCATGGTACCCGCACAAAAATTATAAGACAGCGAAAGGTAATATGTTTTGAACCAGCGTATGTATTTGGAAATGGGAGATTTTATGAATAAGGGCTATTCAAGGTCAGAGTTAATGGGCTCTTACTCCAGGTCCAGTAGGACCAGTGAGCTACCTACATCTTTGGGCTCATCTGCATTACCAACAGGTGAGACAGAGGTCAATTGCAAGTCAGTTTTAAATAAAAAAAAACCTTGTAATCATTTAGTAACTCTACCTTTATAATCTATGTTCATTTTATGTTACCTTATTTAATACACAGCAGCTATCTCTAGATATGAAAAAACAATAAAAGTTAATCTACATATCCGATCTCAATACGTCATAGGTAGGTACAATGACTTTTTAAATAATATCTGTAGGTACAGCCCCACTATCATTATTGTAATCGATCACTAATCGATAATAATATTCTAATTGGAGATAAGAGGAATTTGCACCATCTTACGAAATTTAAATGACATTAGTAAAATAGGGGTCGTTAGTTATGAGATGAATGAATAATTTTGTATCTAAAACATCGTTTTCGGTTAAAATGTATCACTGCTTTTAAAATTCTAAAAAAGTTACAAAAATGTCACGTTGCTTAAGTAGTACATATTTTTTGATACCAGTGTTAACTTAAATTTAAGGTACGCCAATGTTGATTTGAACATATTATTATGTATTTAACTATACGCATCTATACTTGACTGATACTTCCCTTGTAACCTAAGAAGCGTTTAATTGTGAAATCAAGGTTAAGAAAAGTTTTACTAAAATTAATTACTTGTAAATAGTCTAATCGGCGTAGTATCCAAGATTATTTGAGTAAAATTGTATATCTAGTTACAGTACCAAACAAAATTGTCTTTGTTAACATTTGACTTTGAAAGAAAGGGACAAATGATAATCTTTGGCTTACATTTATTTACTCACATGAATAAGGGATACAAAACTTTGTTTTTGATTAGAGACTAAATGTCACTTACTTTTGTAGATTACAAAAACGCTAAATAGATAACTTTATCTTTACTGTGCCTTGTTTAATATGATTGCGACGTTACAAATAAGCAAGCGGTCGTAAAGATTACTCTTAAGGAATGAGTCGGGCGGAATACATAGTGCACCATTAATATATTAAATTAAAAAGCAATGGATGGTTTATGCTTATGCAAAGTGCTATGAAAACAGCTAACGTTTGTTGACTGCAAACATTTTCCCGTAATGAGTTCTGTAGGTAGGCACAACTTGTTATTGTGGAAAACTTATTATTGTTTCAAAACTGAAGCATATGTAAACCAACAGGATATTATTTTTTTTTGCTAATACAGTCAAAACCGTTTATAAAGACATTCAAGGGACAGCAATATTTGGTCGTTAAACACGGTTGGTCATTGTAACCAGAGTTACTTTGGTATACAAGATTGTGTTGGGTTTTTTCTTGGTTGTTACATCCATTATGTCGTTGTAATTGGTGTCGCTATAAACGGTTTTGACTGTACCGTAAAGTCGGGTTACTTTGGCCCTGAAGGGTAACTTTGGCCTTTGGGATTAACTCGATTCTGGTTTTATCTTTGCTTTGAGAATATTATGGCTCTTATCCATGTGGCTGCTGTTAATTGATCAATCACGTTTTTATGTTTTTATTTTATGTTTTTATGTGGTTTTCATATGGGCCAAAATAAGCCTCCAATGGGTCAAAGTACCCCGACCTTACGTTACTAGGCTTAGTGGCATCGTCACCATCTCGATGAATGGCGGTCAACCACTGTACCGATAAGACCGCCTATTGTATACCTGAATTTTTATTTTTGTAATGTCACTGTACTGTTTTTGGTGATCAATGAAGAATATTTGTACTGTATTGTATTGTACCTATGTTTTCTTCGGCACTTCCTGCCACGTACAGTGTAATTGTGGAATCAATTCCCGGCAGCAATGTTTCCACACAATTATGACAGGTAGGCCTTTCAAGAAAAGTGTTCAAACTTCCTTCAAAGGCCGGCAATAGATCAGTGACTCTCCTTGAGTTGTTGATATTCATGGGCGGTGGTGATCATTTCTCACCAGATGACCCGCTTGTTCGTTTCCCTTCATCTCATAATAAAAAACCGGCCAAGTGCGAGTCGAACTCGCGCACGAAGGGTACCATTATCTATAAAAATGGCAAAAAATCACGTTTTTGTATGGGAGCCCCCCCTTAAATATGTATTGGTTTTATTTTAATTTAATTATTTATTTTTAAATTGAATATATTACTTAATATTCTGTGAATATTTCAAGCGACTACCTGTTGCCGTTATCAATATCGAGCAAAAACAAGCAAAAAAAATCACGTTTGTTGTATGGGAGCCCCCTTAAATATTTGTTTTATTCTGGTTTTTAATATTTGTTGTTATAGCGGCAACCGAAATACATCATCTGTGAAAATTTCAACTGTCTAGCTAGCACGGTTTATGAGATACAGCCTGGTGACAGACGGACAGACGGACGGACAGCGGAGCATCAGTAATAGGGTCCTGTTTTTACCCTTTGGGTACGGAAAAAAAAAGGCTTTAATTTACACGAGACGACGTTTAATTTTGATATTTCTTTATCCTATATTACGTAAGTCATTTGATCAGCGATAGAGAGCTCCTTATCTTTGTCTATGATGTCGATAGAACGCGTATGTAAAGGAAATATACTAGACCTAACCGGCGACCTCAATACAGAGTCAGCATTTGAGTAAACGCTTATCAATCTGATATGAACTTTTGTATCGACTTAACTGCACAGACAGCTATGTTACTAGTTGGCACGAAAGTCACTGGTAAGATATTACATATCGATAAGATATTGTATGGTAGTACGACGGCAGAAAAGTGAACCACGGTTCTGGTTGTAAACTGAATCTAGATATAATATTGCTCAGTTACATAAGTCTGATCACTACAATTTTTCTAGAACTAGATGGCAGAAACAGTAAGCAATTGAAAACTTACTTAATTCTTACTTTAAACAGTTTTGAAAGTAACCCTCGTGTGGTGTCGCCCCTGAGTGGTGTCGGGTTTAGAATTAGACCTCTCCATTTCTTCCGTGGATGTCGTGAGAAGCGACTAAGGACATAAAGTTAATATGTTGAGGCGAGATTTCAGACTGTTAACTGTAGCTAGCGGTATTTTGCGTGGTGATTCTGATTGTCCCGAATTGGCGGCTCAGTTGATGCGTCTGTGTGTTCCCCGCCTACTAAATTTCTCTTTCGGCCACGCTGTCGCCATTTGTTGGCGGCGCCGGCAGCACGAACGGTGTCCCACAGAAAATCTCCGCTAGTTCGAGCTTGCACCAGATGAACTCACTCCTCGAATCGACCCCAGGCTGTGATTTGTTTGCAAGCACCAACTGTGTGAGGAATGTATGAGATTTTGCTAGAAGATGGATATACGACCTTCTTCTGTTCAATTTTAAACTCTATTGTTCTTATGTGTATCTTGTCTATTCTTTGTAAAAATTGTATATGAATTTCACAGTGCTTTGGTTGATCTGTTATGTAAGTATGCTGTGAAATGTAATGAATTAAATAAATAAATAAATAAATATAGTTGGGCGATAGGTTATCAACCTGTCACTATTATACCACTTTGCTAAAAGTGGCGTCGAAACGTAAATGTAACGTTTCATGTGCTCTGCCTACTCCCTTTGGGAATGCAGGCGTGATTTTATGCATTTATTATTGAAAGTAACAATAAAATTATTAATTTAAAGTTACTTTTACCGGGTTTTTAGTAACATACTCAAGTTACTAAAAACCAGATTAAAGTAACTTTAAATTAATAATTTTATTGTTATTTGAGTGCCTACATGCAGGGTTTCTCAAAATTCAACGTTAAACCTGGTATTTATTACCCGAGCGAAAGGCCAAGTTATAACATACCTAGAAAAATAAAAAAAAAATAAAAAAAGTAGTGGTAGAGCCATGTTCTAGCTAGCCGCTGCATCAAGAATGGGCCGGCTCGTCCGGGGCAGTACCACCCTCTCATAGAACACCGGCGTGACGCAGCAGTACTCCTACTGCGTTTCGTACGGTCAGTGAGAGCGCCGGGGCCCAATACCTCTCCCCCTCCTCCCTTTCCTTTTTCCTCTCCCTTTTAGGGCCGACAACGCACTGGCATCGCGTAAAGCGCTGCGGGTGTCTATGGACAGTGGTGATCATTTAACATCATGTGACCCACTAGTTCGTTTGTCTGGCCTCTCTAACATAAAAAAAAAACTTATACTAGCCCATAACATGCCAGTTGCGGTCTAAACTAAGCATAGATTTTTATTAATATTAATTATTTTTTCCAGAACTGGTGTAATGTAACTGCACCTCTCGCCTGGTAGGGTCAACGTCATGAATCACTTTTGTACCTTATCAATTTAATGTCATGTTTGAAAAGCCATACAATATTATGTAACTACTGAAAGCAACAAGGTCCAAAATAGGCGCGAAATAACCAAACTTGAGTTTAAAATATAAAACGGCAATTAAACTAACTTTCATAATACCTAATAAGTTTGATATCCGAGTAAGTAATATGCATCATGTTTGTTGAATTTAGTATACAACACATATTAGACACACCTTCTATTCTGCTGACAATTAAAGTCATACACACTAAGCATGCGCATTCCGCTTGCATGTTCAGAGGCAGAGCCATTTGATACCAATTTGTCATGTTTCGAAGCATCGTTACTACAAATACTTGGATATTTTTATATGCATACGACACACATCAGGATATTAATTCCTTACATAAGCAAATTACTAAAGTAAGTCCTTTCAATAGAAAGTTAAAACTTGTATGCAAGATAAGAACGTTTTTGTAAGTTTTACTCGATCTAAAAGTAACCTAAATGTTGTACGTATTTTCTTTAAAGTAGTTGTAGACTAAGATATTTCCTTAAAGTCAAAGTCAAAGTCAAAATTCTTTATTCAATTTAGGCATCAATTGATGCTCCTATGAACGTCGAAGAATCTACCACCTTAAATCGGTATGTTACCGGTTTTTTAGTAGGTAGGTACCGATTTGTTGAGTGCTACAATTGTATTGTTTAACTACTTATTATGATTTACGTATCGGTCATCCCTAAGGCCGTGTATCAAGGGCAGCTTCTTCTGATACCAATTTCACCAAGTAGAGTTCCTAATTGCTACCAGAAAACTTATTACCTAAAGGAGAATTTTTAAATTTGGACTTTACTGGTTTTATAAAAGAACTTGAATAAATAGCAATAAAGAAAACTCTTTGAATAGTTTTGAAAATTTGGGTTTACATCAACATATAATTAAGTGACATGTTTTCTTTGAATTAAGGTTTATAAAATCGTCTTATTGTCATAACATAACACATAAATAGTGTTCTTCTCCTCATTAATTCTTAAATTAAATATGTCCACATGGACAGTATTCATATACTTTCTCACGCCCTCGACTTTGAATTCTTAAATGCAAAACACAATCAATATCAAGTTGCAGTTGCTTAGTTGCTTGTATTTGACCGTGAACTAGAGTATGTCATACCCTTATTTAATCGCGTAATAACAGAGAAATTAAGTAAGTATTTGTGCAGAAAAATGGTTGTATGGTTTTTTCACTACATTAGCGTTTCAATAACTACTGCAAAAATATATGTATTCGCACGAATCTACAAATGAAATTTTCAGACTGCGACGAAGAAAAAAATAGTAAAAGTTGAACACTAATTTACTACGGCGTACAGAAATTAAAACAATATAGATCTCATTCACGGCAATAGATAATCTAAGCTTTAGACGTATAATAGTCCTTAGACCATCGTACTTATTTACTAATATGTCATTTTGATACTCGCGTCTCGTCTTTAATGTAGTAGACAGTTTGACACCGCTTCAGTTAACGTGTGGTGTCCCCTCACTATCGGTCAGTGTGAGCGCGATATTCAGGAAAATAGGCCGCCAACCGGCAGCCTTTGCCTGCGCGTAAAAAAACGAAAATTTACTTTTTAAATAGTTCGATTTAAAAATCGATTTGTTTAAAATTTGTGGATTTTTCGTCTACTTTTCTTGCTGGCCAGCATTTTTTTTTGTTGGAGCGGTTTCAAGTTACTACATTGTGATTAATAGGTGAGTTCGTTTTCTGTTAAAAATACCTATTTAATTTTCTGTTAGTTTCTTAAAGTCGCTGTCGCATTTATTATTAGCTCAAAAGGATTAGAGGATTTAATTTTCTCAAGAACAATTATGACGAAAACACTAATAAACCGACTTAGGAAGGAATTTATTATAAGTGAGCGGATTATACACAGAGATAGTACAACTAATGAAGTTGTTTGCACATTAGTATTAATTAAAGCAGTAAGTAGGTATAGTGTGGGCGTGAAAAATTAAATGAATGCATTTATAACATTATTTATAAAAATGCTTAGTACATATTAATTTTTACTATGTAGGTATATCGTTTAAAATTTGTATGAATTTATAAACCTAGTAGGTAGTTTTTATTGTGCTTATCGAAATATGCGGAATACTTAATGGCCTCTTTAAAAATATAACTAGGTACAGTGCTTAGAACGGTTCAGTTTTAAGTTATAAGAGTCAATCGTTACATTATTCTGACTTTTTATTACAGATATACAGCGTGAAATTTTAGTGGTTGTTTTCCCGAAACGAGGTGATTTAGTACCGATTGTACAATCGATTTATAATTACTATTTTGACTAGAGTCAAAAATCCAATTGTGAAAAACGAAAGTCGAAAATGACCGCAAACCAATAGTAACGCTTCGTTGGTACAAGTAGCGTACGATCGTACGATAGGTTAGGTACCAACGAAGCGTTACTATTGGTTTGCGGTCATTTTCGACTTTCGTTTTTCACAATTGGATTTTTGACTCTAGTCAAAATAGTAATTATAAATCGATTGTACAATCGAAACTAAATCACCTCGTTTCGGGAAAACAACCACTAAAATTTCACGGTGTATACAAAACGAGCCCAGATATACATTTATGTAATTTTGCAAATTATTTTACGAAATTTAAAGTTCTCATTTTATTGAAAAAAATTGTACTTCATATAGTATATTCGGCTTACAATTGATTTCTACTATGTAGGTTTATAACTTGTAGGACTTACGAGTTTAAAATCTTCCTTAAAGCCTGAAAAAGATTGTTCAATAACCTTCAAATCTTAAGACAACTACAAAAAGGTTAAGTGAAACATCGACTGAACCCATCAACTCATACCATAACCAGATACCAAATTGCACAGCTGCGCAAAAATTATAATTACCGATACCAAAACCAGATGCCGCGTCTCGCACCTGTTCTGATAAAAAGTGGGCGTTTTGAGGCTTTTTACCGGGAGTTGGCTGGTTGGGAAAAATCCGATTATTTGACAGTCCATTTAAGGATTATTTGACATAATTTATGATAATATTATGATACATCACAGCCAACTACTATCACTACATGTCAGCTGGTGCGGCGCAGGACCCGAATTTTATTTGGGCAAGATATTTATGAAGCCCAAAGCGCCTTCATTAAGACGATCACGTAAGACGATTTTCGCCAGTTTTTGACCCTCTAATGTACCTAAGAAAAATACGAATCTAATATTTAATTTAATTATTTTTATTATTACTTACATATTTGCTGTTCTAGTGGCAATAAAAATACGCGTTATGTACCTATCTCATTACATTACGCATTGTAGCAGTCTCTCCATTACGTTTCTTGTGATACAGATCTGTGGCAGACAGGTGCCATTGTGATAATAAAAAACATTGAGTACCTAATTTACCAAAACCAAGGAAAACAAAAAAACGTGTGGGTATTAATTATTAAGGGGAGGAAAATGATACATTTGTAATCTTGTTAATTAGGAAGTTTTGTGACCCTGTCTTATGTAAGATACGCGAAAGGAAAATAAATATCGCAATAAAATGTCATTGCCTTATAAAACACTCAGAATCGTTAAAGAGTTAATTTCTTTGTTATCAATACGGATATTAAGAAATTTAAACATGGCGATGTAATAAAAAAAAGTGTTGACGTCAAATGGACGTAAACTCGAAACACGTACTTTAAGGTTTTTATATCTACGGAAGTTTTCTTGTCTACCTAAAGGTTAAGTTCTATTAAATCATAATGCCGACTTACTGTTGAAAATAAGTATTTCGTTGAAGGTTTACGCTCAGTTAGTACCTTTAAAAACTTATTCTACAGCCTTAGATTTATTATTTACTTAAGAAATTAAACTACTTGAGTAATAGATTTCTTAATGATAATGAAATTGAGTCGGGAACTTGCACTAGATACACAACAGTATCTAAATGTTAATGGACAGTTGCCGTCATATTTAAGTTAAACAACCAGACATAATTAGCTTAATCATTTACAATAATGCTCACCCCACAGCAGCTTATTATTATAATTATAGTTAAAACCCCTTTGACTGTTGCTATGATATTTTCTTTGATTACAAATAAAGTAAATTGTCACGTTTTGTCAATTGATGTCATTTTTAAGTACCTTTTTTTTAGTGACCATGCACTTAAAAAACAAATTAAGCAATACTTTTTGTTTTCAACATTTAAAAAGTAACGTAAATCTTGACTAATACTAGTTCAAGATTGATTAATGGAGTCTTTTTGTATTTTTTTTTTCAACTCCTATTTTTATTTATTACGGAAATCCATACAGAGTTATTTGTAATTCACTGACATCCTCTTAACCCTGAATTCCTATCACTCAAACAAATGTTTTTTGTTTTACGACTTTTTAAAATTAAGCACTTTTTTTCCCATACAAATAATACACAGAGTATCGTAAAAATAAGAGGTAATCTCAAATTTTCCAAACGTTATTACACCAAAAATATTAAGTTACCTGTCAAAAGCCGTAAAACAAAAAAACGTTTGTTTAAGTGGTAGGAGTTTAGGGTTAAAAGGATGCTAGTGAATTACAAATAACCCTGTATACTTACGTATATTATATCATACAAACTAAAACATGGTTGCACAGACAAATCCAGTAAAAAGACCAGCTCTGTTATCGCTGCAATAAGTGCTTAAGCAAGCTGAGACGTGTGAGGCATAGGAAAAATTAAGGTGTCGGGAGACCAGTTGTGGTGTAGGGGTATAGCACGCAGCACGGAATGCTGAGGACCGGGTTCGATTCCCAGAGCTGGTCCTTTTCTGGGTTTTCTGTGCATCCATGTTACAGTTTGTATTTAGTATGATATATAAATTATATAATACTAGTTCGAAATATTGGTCTAACTAAATCCGGTAGCGTTGATCCTGCTCATGCCTCCTGAATCACTTGTATAATCTGATTTCGAATTGAGTTGAATCATTCATTAATGTAAATATTATTGCTACCAACGGTTCCTTATTATGACCCGATAATTACCTATTGTCTCATCTCTAGACATAAATACTCACACAAAATATTATAAGCATTGCTCATACCTAAGATATATGAATAAAAAAATAAAAAGACGTTGAAAGAAAATAAACAATATGTAATAGACAAGCTTTAATTATAAACAGCGATGTTTTATTTTCAATCGAAGTTTGTTTTACCAGAATTAAGTTTAGATTAGACGCATTGTTTTGTCAATATGTAATACCACGACCTGTCCCTTTTCTGTATATAATGGGGACATATTACTTACATTGAGAACTTACATAAAGTTTGAAAAGAAGAATAGTCATTTGATATATTTAATAGAATTTTCTCTGAAATTGTGAACTTTGGATTGTTATAAAATCAGCCTAACCTAAAAATGATGATTAGCATAGCATGATCCAAAAGTTCGTCTAATTTAGTCTGATTGACAGCTTCACCGAAAATTATATAACCTATTTAAGTACTATAGGTAAATAGAAAGAAAGAAAGAAAGAAAAATATTTTATTTACGGTTTTAAATGTACCACCACCAAACATTAGAAAATAACATTAATAACTAAATCTAAAAGACAAGTGTAACACGGCAGTGACACCAATTGCCACCGAAAAAGGGTCTCCACTCAGCATGTGTTGCTACACAGAGAGTGCAGCAACGCTGGTTTTCAGTAGAGCCCAGATTTAGAAATAATCGTTACGTTCTTCTTTTTGCATTTTGTTTTGACAGTTTTTCATATGTATACTAGTTGTTCCCCGCAACTTCTTCTGCATCCGTTGGAAGCTTTGCACTTTCTTGGGATTGGTACCATTTTTAATTTTCTTTAGTAGTAAATAAAACAAACATACAAATAAAAAAAAAATAGTGCGTGGAGTCCCTCATCCGCGCGGAAGAAGTGAAACTTCATAATAAAAAATAAAAACTAGGCGGTCACCCATCCAAGTACTGACCGCGCCCGACGTTGCTTAACTTCGGTGATCGGACGAGAATAACCGGTGTTTTTGTCAAATATCTTGAAAACGGTGCATCCTACGGCAAAATCAATGAAATTTTCATCCCCCTTTAGTTCCCGCACCCCCCTCACCCGACCCCCCCCACACCCCCTCACCCTTAGGGGTTAGCCCCCTCACCCGTCACGCCCCCTCACCTCACCCCTCTTGCAAACGTCTCGTATACGACAACTTGCGTTGCGTTGTGTTGCGTTAAATTTAACGCAACGCATTTAACGCAACGCTTGTTAGAAGTCGCATTAGAAGTTTTACTTCAATAAAATACGTCTTTATCTTTACTATCTTACAAATCGAGGGTTTCCTGGTCAAACCCGATAAGTTCATCTAATGTTTTCTAGGATTTTTGATTTTAGATGTTTTACATAGTGTTCTTTTTTCAACAATCAATTATTTCGATTTATCGGGTTTGACCACGCAACCCTCGAAATATCAGGGCATCTTTCTCCCGGTGCAGTAGTCGAGTAAAAATATATAATACCTAAATAGGAACAGTGTAAATTTCCCAACACGGACACGGATATTAATTCCTGATGCGTACGCGCGGAAGTGGCGTGTGCGCAGGCAAGAGGTCGTCCTTTATACTGTAGCATGTCGCGATCGAGATTCTAGACCATAAATATCGAACAGGGTGCTTATTGAATGCCAAAGGGTGATGCAAATTTTAATATACTAAATGATTATGCTTTACTTTTATACTGTAAGTAAGTACTCGTACTTAATTGCTTATTTTTTCATCGCGTGGCTTCCTTGTTTACTTTTACAAAAAAGCTTTGTTTGTTTTAGTTAAAACTAAACCGTTTAAACCGTTCCCGCCGCCCTTTGCCGTCTTACCCCCCCGCCCCTGTACCGCGCAGGCGAGGACTCATTTAAACGGTCTAGCTATAGCAATAAAATAGAAACATACTCCTGTCTTATGTTTGTAAAAAGTTACGAACCTTTGGGTCATACACAGCGTGAGAAATAAAAGTTGTCTCTCCTGTGGACATAAAATTTACGACTCCGAGTCAGCAAACTTAAGATTTATTTAAAAGGGCCGAAAGTTGGCCAGGCGTCCCACGCGCCGATGTAGACATGACTGAAAAATATTGGCTACAGACCTAACTTTTCCCATGTCCACAGGAGAGACGCGAACATAAAGCTGTGTATAAAATGTCAAAGCGACAGACTAATGGATGTTAAGTTAGGGTTGCCATAAGTGTGGGGACTCAGACCGGGACATTTAAAGAAAAACTAGTAAAGGTAGAAAAAAAGAAACTTTTATTACAGCAATAGGTAACTTTAAAGGTTTAGTCCTTGCCTAAACACAAAACAACTTTTAACACAGCCATTCAATGCCAGCGAGTTTTTTACTTTTTTTTTAGGGTTTTCTGTTTGTTGGCGCTTTTCGCTATATTGGTGAAAATGTACATTATCGGCTATACGAGTGCAGCGTGTAGCATGCACTGCCGCTAGGTATTTTACTGTTTACCAAGTCCAGCCCTCTATTAAATTATTATGATTTTTAAACCGGGACAATTTGCTTATCGGCCGGGACGCCGGGACACCATGCTTCAAACCGGGACATGTCCCGGCGTACCGGGACGTATGGCAACCCTATGTTAAGTCAATATACTTAACCCTAAGAAACGATTATGATATGAATAAGGGTGTTAGGATACTATAATTTCGATAATAGCGCAAATATCCACGAAGGTGACAATTTGGACGTATTCGCAAAGGACTGGCCTGACATTGCGTCGGACCGGGAGTTGTGGACATCAAGAGGGGAGGCCTTTGCCCAGCAGTGGGACACTATCTGTCGACTTTGTACACTCCTCACAGTTTATGCAATAAATATATCTATTTCTATGACAGGCTATTTACAAAACAACACAAATATTAATTTCTTAGTATCGTTGTTTTATCTAAATACATATTTGCTTGTTTCATAAAGAACTTAAGTGTTTAAAGAATCCTAAGTGTAAAATTAAACGGCAAACATTGGAAATTATTGTGGAACTTTTTAGGCTTAATTTCTAAAAAAATCTTGCTTTACCTAGAGCTGAAATTTATTTATTTATTGATTTATTTATTTATTTTTGGAGAACCAACAGCTACAAATTACAGAGTAGGTTAAACATGTAATAACATAGCAGCCAATTATAGGATCTCACAAATAGAACCAAGAGAAAAAAAGTACAATTACAAAAAAGCACGCGAACAATCGCAAAGTTGTGCCACACAAATCTTGATACATAACGATATCAGAACTCATCTCTAACAAAAATAAAAATGATACAGATCAGATACCATCAGATATTCATATAGGTATATTATTTTTATTTGTAAAACAATAAACAAATAAATCTTTTAATCTAATGTATAAAAATCTCGTGCCACAGTGTTTATTATCGAAATCCTCCGAAACAGCTTGACCACAGAAATAATATCCTCTTTATTATTATTTCTGTGAGCTTGACCGATTGTTATGAATTTTTTTGTCTATATTTGGTAGTTCTGAGAATAGGTTGTAGGCTAATTAATTTACTCCTATTCTTCGCAGACGGAGTCGCGAGCAACAGCTAGTGTTTCCATAAGGACAAGACCGGTCTCTTTATAAGGTTTCGGCCTTGTGAGCACCTGTAAGCGTTCAGTGACCTTTTTGACCAAAAAAATGTGAACTTTTAATTTCACAGAATTTACTATAAATAACGAGGTATTAAGTATAATATAAATGTGGACGCCACTCGAGAACCTTTTTGTCTCATCGGCCATCAGTTCTTACGAGCGACGTGCCCTGCCCACTGCCTCTTGAGTGTGGCGATTCTTGGGGGAGGCCTAATTCAGCAGTGGACGTCTTACGGCTGAAATGATAAATTATAGTAGGCAAAAAGAAATTAACCTTTAAAATGAAACAAAAAAAAATATTCGTAGCATGATGGAAAAGGTCATTTTGTACCTTTTTATTTCCGAATTAAAAGATATTTTCCTTTTGTGAATTTTATTAATAATATAATGTTTATATTAAATGTAAAATATAACGAGACCACCACTAGACGACGAGATGGCCTAGTGGTTAGAGAACCTGACTACGAGCCTGACCTGACTGCTTGAGGTCCCGGGTTCGATTCCCGCGTCGGGGCAGATATTTGTATGAAAAATACGAATGTTTGTTCTCGGGTCTTGGGTGTTTAATGTGTATTTAAGTATGTATCTATTTATATAAGTATGTTTATCCGTTGCCTAAGTACCCATAACACAAGCTTCCCTTAGCTTACTTTGGGACTAGATCAATTGGTGTGAATTGTCCCGTGATATTTATTTATTTATTTATTTATTTATTTATATGAATACACTTAAATGTTTTTCGTGAAGGTATTTTCTAAAGCGGCAGAAGTCGCGGATTAACGCTAGTCTTTAAAAATTTCCTTCATAAATTGTAAGTCATTAGTTTTCTGTAACGTTTACAAAGGTGAATGGTTCGGAATGTAATTAGTGGTTTCGAGATTATCGCCGTGGAATTTTACGTCCTATTATACTTATAAAGTTAATTGTATCGTGTTTAAACAATACTTTAGATTTCAAATACAGTGATACTAATAAATCAGATGTCAAATGCATGCATTTATCGGTTAGGTATATCTACCTAATTGTAGATACATTATAATTATTATAAGTACCATTTAACACATATTATTATTCTAGTTATTCTAGTTTTTTTTTCTTAATTCTTTATAATTGTTAGAATCGAGTAATAAGTCAAAACAATATGTATCAGGAACCCCTTTAATCTTTCAATTTATTCAATTTTATTCACACTGAAAATTTCTAGCCTTTTACGATTCTAAAAACCCCGTGACGACGACGACCTGCGGGGCGCCTCGAAATTCGAAGTTCATATAGTGCCGTCCCTCTCACTCTTCTGTTTAATACTATTAGCGTGAATGGAACGGCACGATACGAAGTTCGAAAAACGAATTAAAAATAAAATAATAATAATACATAGCACGGGACAATTCACACCAATTGACTTAGTCTCAAACTAAGCAAAGCTTGTACTATGGTTACTAGACAACGGATACACATACTTATATAGATAAATACATAATTTAATACATATTAAACATCCAAGACTCGAGCACAAACATTCGTATTTTTCACACAAATATCTGCCCCGACCGGGAATCGAACCCAGGACCTCAAGCTTCGTATTCAGGTTCTCTAACAACTAGGCTATCCTGCCGTCAAATTAAACAATTAATTCAGAAAACCAGCGTGAAGCAGCAGTACTGCTGCTGCGTTTCGTACGGTCAGTAAGAGCGCCGGGGGCCCAATACCTCTCCTCTCCCCTTCCCTTATTTCTTCTCCTTTTTTAAAGGCCGGCAACAGATCAGTGACTCTCTATGAGTTATTGATATCTACGACACGAAGATTGAAAAACGAATTTCGTTGTTATAAGTTCTGCTTCACCTACTTCTCGACGTTGCACGTGTCAAGTGTTTTTTAAAGTTTAATTCGTCGAAATACTTACTTGGCTAGTGACAGCTAACCACTTCACATTTGTCATTTTATCGCATTCCATTGATATGTACTTATTACATTCAATAAATACTTATATATTTTTAAACAGACGCTTGCCCTTATGTACATATTCCTTCGAACGTGGCCTGAGATAATTTTTATCACCGTTGGTGTCAAAATCAAAATAAAATTCCGTTATCTCTATAGATCGCTTTTTGCCAGATAAATTGATAAAAATGTTACCTATTTCTAGAAGTAAAGTTGTAGGTTTCAAAGTATTATTTTGCACATTTTTTCTTCTCAATGGGTATAGTATTTTAGTTAAGATTCTTCATCGTTACACTTTTGGCAGAGTGTCGTGGTCCTCTCATCAGGGGATCAGCAAGCCTCACCATCCGATACCATTCCTCCAGTACATTCTTCTTTTTTCTCTTCTTGCTCTTGTCGCATTGGTGACCGGACTTTTGTGCCTTCGTTTTCTAATATTAGGCATTTCGTTTCATAAAAAATCAAGGCAAGAGATATAGAATAGAATACTTTTATTTCAGGCTGCATGGGCCCATTTAAAAAATACCTTAAAGACTAACATACATTAGACGACCAGATGGCCTAGTGGTTAGAGAACCTGACTACGAAGCTTGAGGTCCCGGGTCCGATTCCCGTGTCGGGGCAGATATTTGCATGAAAAATACGAATGTTTGTTCTCGGGTCTTGGGTGTTTAATATGTATTTAAGTATGTATCTATCTATATAAGTATGTTTATCCGTTGCTTACTACCCATAACACAAGCTTTGCTTAGCTTACTTTGGGACTAGGTCAATTGGTGTGAATTGTCCCGTGATATTTATTTATTTTATTTATACATATTTATATTATACTTAATTATATTTAGATATGATTATATACATATAGATATGATTTCAAACCTCGGCTAGCGCACCCAAAAAACTTATTAATTCTTTAAATATTTGATTTCGCCGAGCAAACATTCTGCCAATAAAAATACACACAGTTTTGCCAATACTACCAACATAACACTTACCAATTTCGCTATCCCTTATCATCTCATATCAAAAACAATCTCCCAATTTCGACATCACTTCATCTGAGACTGCACTCGAAAAATAGTGTCAAGAGTGATTAATTTTCCTGACAAATTCAAGTGCTTGCGATGTTTGGGCATAGGGGGCTAGGCTCTGATGTTCTGACTTTGGGGGCTGCGTCGTTATTTGGGCCCCCAGTGCTGGCGGGGGCTCTGGTACTGAGGGGGACGACGGGAGTATTTCAAGGGACCATGGACGATAGTGGCTTTTATTCTGGATCCGCGTCCAGTTTTAAGGTAAATATTATTTTTTACAAATGCAGTCGCTAGTTGAAAATTCAGGAATTTTTAGGATTTACCTGTTACGAAAACACGCGTTTTACCAGAGATAAGTCCAGGCTAGATTAATTATTTGCCTCCCAAAACCTCCACATAGTAAAATTGGATCGATATCGTTAGAGCCGTTACTGAAATAAATAAATTAATATACAAAAGTTGCTGGTTTAAAGGTATTACAATCATTTTATTAGCTTAGAAACACGCGATCTTGTGATATGAGTTCATTAAATTAGACTGCGCGCAAAAATCTGTTTTCCCAAAGCACAAAGCTTCAACAAAGTATTTACTTCGCCATAAGTCAAATGTTCTAACATATCTATTTATTTCACGAATCTGCATAGCCGTGAAATCATAAGCAATGTTACGTAACAAACAAAAATATTAACATTTCTTTTTCCAACACGCTCAATCTTTGAAAACGTATCGAACACTTTCGTGGGCGTTTTCTCTTTGGACAGCCAACAAAGACTGTTAACATAACAAAAGACTGTTGATGTTGGCGGACATTCCATTTTTGATTCATGCCACAAAAGGAGCGGAAAGAAAAGAAAAATACTGGCCAGGGGGGTTACTACGAAATTCGAAGTTCGAAGTTCGGATCGTGCGGTCCCTCTCACTCTCGTAATAAATACCATTAGCGTGAGCGGAACGGCATGAAACGAAGTTCGAATTTAGCGCTTCGTAGTATAGGGTCAGGCATAATGCGAGGAGTTTTTGGCACTATCAATGCCTGAAGTCACACCCGAAATAATATTAAAAAGTATAAACATCTTCAAGTCCTTTTAAAAACACACTGTTTCATATCGCTTAATCCAAATATCTACTACTATCAAACAAAAACGTCCCCGTTCGCCGCCACGCTGATTCAGAGCTAAGTTAAATACCTACGATCCACACATTAATAGATATAAACCTAACCGTCGTTAAAATACTTACAGAATACCAACGAATTAATATAGCAGGAGAGGCAAAATAACTCGTAGAACTGGGGCCAAAAAGTTCTCGATTAGCGTTCACGGATCGGAAGATGCAGTGTAGATACTAGGCCTCCAACAAGATGGAGCGACGACCTGGTTAAGGTTCCAGGAACGCGTTGGAGGTGGTGACGTAAGACCGGTCTGTTTGGCGAACCTTGGGGGAGGCTTATGTTCAGCAGTGGTCTTTCGGCTGAAATGATGATGATGATGAAAGGCTAAAATGCACTCTTATTATTACCTTTGTGGTAATTACACCCCAATAGGTCTTGGTATTATTGCTATTATAAATTACATTTAGGACAATTCACGTGATAACTTGTCTTTATAATGTATAAGTATTTTCCGATGCGACATTTTATCACCAATAATAAGATACCATAAATATTAGATAAAAGAATGATAAAGCATGTCAAGGAATTTGCATAACATACCTATTGACATTTTGCAGAGTATTGTGATCAGCGAATTGGTTCCATGCAGCAAGTAATGTTTTACAATTGTAAAATTTTACGCATATCACATTCAGAATTCATCACGTTCGGTCTGCCAGTCAATTTTGTTGCGATGAATTTCAGATGTGTCACTTGTTTTTTTTTCAAACACCGCCGAAATTACAACGAAGCATTATTTGCGACAAAATGACAGTGTTAAACAAACGATAATCCAAACCAAAACGGGACGTTATTGTGATGGGTATAAAATAGTATTATAATAACTACATATACCTAATTATACTTACAACCACGCCTCCTTCCCAGCAAAGGCACAGCAGACACAGAGACTATTTGTTCCCACCTGCTACGATCCTGACATACATGTATCTTTCGCTTCCACAACACTCATTAGTCTTTTCATACATGCTCGCCGGTTTCGGGTACTCTTGACCTGTACAGTCAAGGGCAAAAATATGTATACACTTTAGTACCCTGTCACTTTAACCACTGTGACAGTTCATAAATATTGCAGTTCAAATATGACGAAAATAGACAAGGTACTAAAGTGTATACATATTTTTGCCCTTGACTGTACCTCTACCATGAGTTTACACTAGTTTACGTGACCGTACTCGCTAGCGACGGCGTAAATTATTTATATGGAGAATTGTACAGCGCCTCTAGCGGTCACTTACGGAAGTACAATTCTCCATACAAATCATTTACGCCGTCGCTAAGCGAATACGGTCACTGTGAACTAGTGCAAACTCATGGTAGAGGTACAGACCCTTCTTCAAGACATCCCCAATCTGATCATGGAATGTCCTTCTTGGGCTCCCTCTCCCTCTACCAATATTCCATCTACACTCGTATTATAATAAAACTTAAAAACTACGGTAGTTACTGTAAATTAAATTGCCCAAACAAGACAATTGAGTTATGATTATGGAACAATCTAGTATTACCTCTTACTTAAGTATTTAATTAATAAATTCAGTTATTATTACAATAAAATCTTTTGACAAGGAAAAATAGTGAGACTCCATGGATGGGACACGAGTCTAGTAGCGTGCGTTGCGTTACACAACTGCCGCATTTTATACAGTATCCGTCTACAAGGAAATATTTATGCTATATGGGATATAAAATTTGTTTCACAATACACATCTTACATACACGATTTGTTACTAAGTATACACCGCTGCCGCTAATCTTTTGAGGTAGAATATTTCCTTAACGAGCAGTGGATGAAATAGTCGTCTTCTTGGCGTTATTTTATTATGCTTAGTTAAGTACCTATTCAAATTTTACTTCATTTTAATTTAACACTATTTTAGCCCTGAAAACTAGTTTATGTTATAACCAAAAACCTAATCGAACAAATTCTTGCTTTTCTTATTATTATTATGAGACTAAGGCAAACGAGCAAGCGGGTCATCTGATCACTACCGCCCATAAATATCAACAACCCAAAGAGAGTCACTGATCTGTTGCCGGGCAAAAAAGGAGAGGGAATATGGAAGGTTGAGGGGAGAGGTAATATTCTCCAGTGCTCTCACTGATCGTACGAAACGCAGCTGGAGTACAGCTGCTTCACACCGGTGTTCTGTGAGATGGTGGCATTGCCCCGGACGAGCCGGCCACTACAAACAAAAATTATTTATTTAATTCGGGGATCTTGTATTGTAATTATGGCGGTTTTCGGGGAGAACCGGGGTAGCTTGTTATCATCTATGGGAAAACGCGTGGTTTCGAGTTTTAGTAAGGTAACTGTAATATTTTTATGGCACAACGTTCGCTCGGATAACGCCATCTATTGACTGCCAACGAAATTAACACGTCGTTTTGAAATCCGAGGAACTTCAAAACAAATATCCATGGGAACGCATTACCGGGATATCGGGTATCTTATAAGTACCTCAATCTAGAATTTTGTAAGTAGGTAAGTAAGTATATCCTTTTGGCCTTTATTTGATGATTGAGTAAAAAGCATCGAAACATCTTCATAAACTCTTTCATCATCTAAACAGATTTAGATGAAATTTGGTATGGAGATAGTTTGAGACCCTGAGAAGGACATATAGGATAGTTTTATTCCGGAAAATTGCATAGTTCCCGCGGGATACGGATAAGTGGTTTTCTTCCAAACGGAGTCGCGGGCAACAGCCAGTTCAGAATATTAGAGGGTTACGAAGGTTTTTTTTTTCGGACGGACTGTTGCTGTTAGCCTCGACGGCTTTTACAGCTTACCGGAGAGAGGGCGAGCCGCCAGACGGGCAGCTCAGCAAAGGGTGGTTTGGTGATTACGAAGGTGTGTCACATAGCATCATAGTCATATAGTCAGATAGCATCTATGCGTATGTCTGCTGACGTGTCAACGTCTTCTCTGCTCAACGTGGCTCAACTACTGAGTGTATTTGAACTAACTATTTGACAAAGGGCACTGCATGAAGGCCGTAAAGTTTCTGTTTAAATGTAAACTATCATCATATAAAGCGACCACACTAGTAATTGCGGCATTATAGGTCTGTGTGTGTCCGAGCTCTGAAGTTGTAATGGACCCAGTCAAGGGCGCGGCGCTGTGACAATGTCAAGTGCGTACAAATACCTGACCTTATGCTACAAAGTTAAAAATTCCAACATTGTATCGTGCTATCCCGTTCACGCAATAGCATAAAACAGGAGAGGGAAAGGGGTGGCATGATACTAACTTCGAATATCGCAGTAGCCCTCCTGGACTTATACACTGAATTTGGAAATTCCAACTTTGTATTGTTTCATGAATTTTGCATATAGGATTGCTTTTATTTACAAATACCTACATAATAATAATATGAACACTTCATGAATGCGCTATTGTTCCGTGTTGCTCATTCAACATCATTGTATGAAACTAGTAATGGCGTTGCCTTGTATCTATTGGTAGTTTCTTTTATTTATTTTACTGTCTGTATTGTTCTGTCCATAAAGACAGTAATTCATTAAAGGTACTTATTATCCTGTGTTTCATAACGGCGGCTTAGGCTTCGAGCGATTTAATTTTGGCCTACAAGTCGTATTTCTGTCGCTTTAACGCGACTTTTTATGGAACTATTGTTCTCAGAGACATACATACTTACTGTTATTTTCTTCAGGTTAGTTTTAACTTGTCTAATTGTACAATTTTTCCAACTGGAAAAAGCGCCTGGACGAACGGCAGAGCACATTTTCATTGCCATAACATTTTTAACAGGCGCCAAAATTTTTTCACATGCTATATTTCAATATTGTTGCTCATATTGGCCAACATAATGTAATATTATAAAGTTAAATTTTTTTAAGGACTAGTCCTATTTACCTGTTACCGGTTTTTGCTTCCCTTCTTGACAGCAATGAAGCATAGACAAGTGACGTTTCTGGGGTGTGCTTACAATGACAAATTAATTCATTTGACATTTTTTTGACCAATCACATAACGAAACGTTCGCATAACGTCACATTTTTTGCAACGCGATTGGTGCTACCTAATCTAATCAGAATATACTACTTCGCTTGCTTGGATTATTTATGCTACTTCGATTACTTGTCAGCTGTCACAATAACAACAAAGCCAGCTGGTTGTTTGTGATGATTTTCTTGTCAACTCGTAAATTCAACAGTTTTCCACATTCTGAACGATAACACAGACGTTTCTAACTAAGCTAATTAGTTTTGTTCAAAATGAGATCCACTTTATATCGACGTAACCACACCAGTGATTCGGAAAGTGAACCTTTGCTGGGTGCGTTATATCCTGCATTGCCAGGACCCAGTGTTTTACAAAATGAGGTATTTACGATCTAGAATATACCACCGTTGTTTTTCATGGCTTGCCATGTATCTTAATGGCTAGCCTTCATGCACCTCTATGAACAAGTTGTGACGAATCTAGGTCATTTATAATTATTGTAACACAATGTTGCGTGAATAATTGGTGTCCTTTCTATCGATATTATTGAAAATGAATAGCAAATTTTGCTATCTGCTTTGTCTGATTCATCAAACTAAACAACGATAAACATTTATGTTTATACATTCATTCTTTACCTTCTTTGGCCTCTTAGTTGTTTTTGTCTTAGCTAAGCTTATAATCTTATTATGGTTTGATTGGCTTAAAGGTCTTTTACACGGTTGGGACCAACCACCAACCATCGTGTCCTTGGTCGGGTTGATTTAAAAATGGACAGTGCAGAATTCGGTTGACCCAACCGATATTTCATTTATGTCAACGGCCTAGGTCGCGAGCGCATTGTCCGTGGTCGGGCCCAACCGTAGGGAACGCTGTTGGCCGACGCGAGCGACACGACGGTCGGCGGTTCGTCCCGACCGTGTAGAAGGGGTTTTAAAAATCTTCACACCCACACGCATGCTGACAATTATAACTTTACTGTTGTTAACAAGGCAATAATCATTTTCCACATGAGAATGTTTTGTCTTGCATTCTATTCCACTTAAAATAGCTTTGAACATTCTTTTCAGACTTCTACACCATGTAATATTTTTGAAGCAAAACTAAAAAAAAAACAACTGCGAGTTGTACTCTTTTACCGAGGTTGCCTTATTTAGGTATGAAACAATATTAACCTTTTGAATGCCACTCATTGTTTTTGTTACAAACTAAATTGATTTTTATTGGGATGCGGGTAGGTTCATTTTTGTATTACCTTATTGTCGTCTATAGCCAACACTGGTGTTCAAAAGGTTAAGAGATTTGTTGTTGGTTTAACCCTTTCGTTTTAGATAAGTTGTACACAAAATCTACCCCAGTATGCCAGGTTCATTGAAATGATACCTGCTCCCCAGCCTTGTAGGCAAGTTAACTCGTTAACAGAAAAGTTGCTCATACATTTGAAAGGCGACTTAATTCCAGGATGTAGCGACAATAAATGAAAACTAGTATGAGGGGTGTTCAATATAAAGTGAGAATGAGATGCAAACTCTTTTAATATTACGAAATTAAATACTGGCCGGTAAAGCTAATCTATCTAGCTTATTGCTAAGAAAAAAAAAACTAACTGTCTTTTGTTTAAAAAAATATACGGTAATTTCTTTGCAATGCTATTGAGTACGTTAGCGAAAATGGAGAAAATTGAACTGCGCGCCGTTATCAAATACTTGTGTTTGAAAAATTTTTCTACGGACCAAGTCAATTTGGATTTGCGGGACACTTTAGGATCTAATGCTCCTCCGTATTCGACAGTCGCACGTTGGTGCGCCGAATTTAGACGTGGAAGAACATCGACAATGGACGACCCCCGCTCCGGACGCCCTACTACAGCAGTAACTGAAGAAATTGTGAAAAAAGTCAAAAACTCAGTTTTGGCGCATCGTCGTGTCACGGTTCGTTTTATTGCTGAAAATGTAAAGATTTGAACGGGGAGCGTGCATAATATTTTACATGAACGCTTGGGTATAAAAAAGGTATCTGCGCGTTGGGTACCAAGAATGCTTACTGACACGCAAAAACAAACTAGACTAGAGATTTGTCAAGAAGCTTTGAACCTGATGCAGCAAGACCGGGAACTTTTTTTGGCGCGATTTATAACAATGGACGAAACATGGCACCATCATTACGACCCAGAAACGAAACTGCAGTCTATGACATGGAAAAGGCCATCATCTCCAACTCCGAAGAAATTCAAGGTGAGCCCATCTGCCGGTAAGGTCATGATGGGCTCTGTTTTTTGGGATGGTAAAGGGGTATTAATGATTGAGTATCTCGAGCATGGAGCCACTATTACGGGCACATTATACGCCAAACAAATAGCAACATTGCGCAATGAGATCCGCGAAAAACGGCGAGGTAAACTCTCGAAAGTTGTGCTGTTCCACCAGGACAATGCCCCGGCACACAAGTCCGCCGTTGCAATGGCTGCAATTCGTGGTGCTGGGTTCGATATCCTTAAGCATCCTCCGTATTCACCAGATCCAGCTCCCAGTGATTTCTACCTATTTCCGAGATTGAAACAATACCTGAGAGGCCAGAAATTTGAAGACGACGACGCGGTAGTCGCTGCAGTACAAGATTTTTTAAGTACTCAAGATGAGACCTTTTTTAAAAATGGAATTTTAAGTTTAGAAAAAAGATATACTAAGTGTATTATGCTAAAAGGTGACTATGTCGAAAAATAAAATGACATTTAGTAAAAGTTGTTTATAACATACTCATTCTCACTTTTTATTGAACGCCCCTAGTATACTCAACTATCAGATCTCAAAGCTCATCACACAAAATTTTGATCAACTATTACTTGCTTGTAAAGCCTACTGACTCTAGACACCAAGATGAGTTAATGAGACGTGTAAACATAGCATGGAATAAATTTTGGAGTTTCAAAGAAATTCTCAAATCAAATATTTCAGTTAAGATGAAAATAATTGTATTAGACTCCTGTATTTTGCCATCTCTCACATATGCATCCCAAACATGGATTTTTAACAAAAAAACCAGAGAAAAAATTTTAACAACCCGAAGAGCAATGGAACGGAGCATTCTTAATCTAAAATTAAAACATAAAAAGAGAAGCACAGATATAAGAAAAACAACAAATTTGATTGATGCTCTAGAACACTGTAAAAGATTGAAATGGAAGTGGACCGGCCATATTGCTCGAATGAACGTGAACAGGTGGGCAAGAAAGGTAACATTATGGAAGGGGCCTAGCGGCAAGAGAAATCGTGGCAGACCGGCAGAGAGATGGCTTGACGAAATTCTAAAAGTAACGGGAAAAAATTGGATTGAAAAAGCAAGTGATAGATCTAAATGGAGAAAATTGGAGGAGGCCTTTACTCTAAAGAGGTCCTTAATAAATTTACAAATGAAATAATTGTTAGTTGAATTTATGATTTATTGTACTTGAAATTATTTTATATATTATGTGAATTTAATTTGTTTTGTATGAATTGATTTAAGTACTAATTATAAGGAATATAGTTATAAATAGCATGCACATATATGTAAATTGATGTTTTTTATTAAGGAAATTAAAGGCTTTATTATTATTATTCTCTTTATTTATATTTTTTTCTTAGGTTAGATTTTTACAATAATTATACAAAAAGTAAAATATAAAACTATACATACAAATCATAAAATCATTATAAAAACCTAACCTAGGGTGCCACCGGCAGCGAGGCGGGGCCTAAGCTATCGGTGGTTAGGGCGACAGAGAGAGGAACCTCCTGACTATCCGCGCAGTGTCCAGGAGTACCGCCTTCTGTATCTGACCCTTGATCCAGCCATCTAGCGAGAGTCTCTTGAGGTGTTGGTCGAGACTCTTCGCTATCAGCCCGTTCGCAGAAACGACTATCGGGACAATGATCGTCGAATCAACATCCCACATGGCGGTTATCTCGTGAGCTAGGTCAAGGTACTTGCTGGCTTTGTCCTTCTCAGCTTTCACGAGGTTCTCGTCATGGGGGATGGTGATGTCGACGAGCACTGCCTGGCGTTTCGATCGATCTGTCAGCACGATATCAGGCCTATTGGCTATAATAGTCCTGTCCGTGATAACAGACCGATCCCAATAGAGCGTGGCACGACCATTTTCGAGAACTGGCGCAGGTATATACTTA
The DNA here is from genome assembly GCA_947859365.1 of Archips crataeganus. Lineage (NCBI taxonomy): Eukaryota > Metazoa > Arthropoda > Insecta > Lepidoptera > Tortricidae > Archips > Archips crataeganus. The sequence continues at coordinate 18,317,143 of OX402058.1, forward strand.
TAGTAAGGCACTTCAAAGTCCACAAGGCCGTATAGCAGAGCAAGTTGCTGGTGAATAATTCTGGCTACAAGGTTATGTCTGTGCAAGTACTCACCGTTAGCAAGATGACCACAACCGGAAATAATATGCCTGAGTGACTCCCCTGGACGGCGGCATGCCCGACAAATGTCGACCGTACCGTCCTTCAGGATATACCTCCGGTAGTTGTTCGTCATGATAACTTCATCCGCAATTGCACAGACAAAACCTTCGGTTTCCCCGAAGAGATCCCCGAAACGTAGCCAGTTCACCGACGCGAGCAGATCTGCATCTGGCCCTGTGAGTGCCTTGTAGAACCGCCCATGTAGCTCCTTGCTCTTCCATACCGCCTTGCGGTCCTCGATGCTCATTACTTTAAGTCGGCGCCAGTTCTCGTTTGCCAAGGAAAGCGGGGTGAAGTTTTTGTCTACTGCTACTACGTCTCGATGCACCCCACACTCGTTTAGGAAATAATCCCTGAGATTATACACCTCGCGGTTGTGGAGGTCTTTGGCATTTAAAAAGCCACGACCTCCATACTTCCGCGAGATGTACAGTCTCAATTATTATTATTATTATTAAAGCCTACTGATGCTACATACTACCCTATCGTACTGGCCTACTGATTGTGATAGTTTTTATTAAATTATTTCTAACCTTTGTACTACTAGTATGGTTCTTTTTCTGATTTTTCAAGCAAATGGTTTAAGGGTGGATTTTTGAAATATTTTTTTTACGTAATTTCCGTGGGCAACATTTTTTTTTTACTTTTGGTGAAATTGATCACTCGTTGAGATACTCCTTCGGATTAGGATTTCAATGCTATAAAAGGCCCCAATTTAAAGTCAATAATTTAGTAGTTATTCGACATTGAAAAATAAAGCACCATCGAAATTACTATAGTGACAGCGAAATTACGTCTTTATTAATTACATAGGAAATAAGTACAAAATTATAAACCATTACTATGATTTATGTATGTAACTATAATTAAATTTATGTACGTGTACATACATATTCGTGTATAGTTAGATTAATAAAACATTAAATTAAAGTGGAAAACTATTTATTTAAGTTTTTCTTAGGAACAATACGTGAGAAATATTATATAATTTCGAATGTGTCATTATTAATATAAAATATCACAATCAACATGGTTACAAACTTATTATAAATGTAAGCGGGTACTGCCGTTTCGCAACTATGTTTTTCCCAAATGATTAATTTGGCAAATGTTTCATTTTCCAGCTGTTTACTACCAAATGTTAAAACTAAAGTTAAAGTTAAAGTAAAGTAAAGTTTTAACATTTGGTATCATAGCGTTACGGTTGTGGTACCAACTCTGAAGATGAGCTCTGGTTGAGTTCGAAACGCGTCAGTGTATTTTGGTGGTGGTGGTGACGGTTGGGTTTGTGTGATTTGTGTGTGTTCGTACAGTGTGGAGGTGGAGGATCTGCATGAACACACATTTCTTGCATAAACGTAACTATCATTAGGTCGCGGGTGAGCAAAGTAATTGTTTTAGTTCATTGATATGGACCTCCGCAAAGTAACGCCTGATTCAATAAATTATTTAAAATATTATGGTCATTAAACTGATTGTGTGTGTACATGTGTGCGTGCGCGTGTGTGTGCGTTTGTGTGTGTGTGTGCGTGAGTGCATATGTGTGTGTATGTGTGTGTGTGTGTGGGCGTGTATCACGCAAAACATATGAATAATATTTACCTCGACGTTTCGACTACATTACAGTGGCCGTAGTCACGTAAATACAGACTAGAGGTCTACTCGTGACCACGGCCATTGTAATGTGGTCGAAACGTCGTGGTGTACTCGTGTGTTTTGCGAGATAAGTCATGTTGTGTAATTTCGCTGCCATATCTGTAATTTCGATGGACAAAAATGCCATCGAAATTACGCCACGGAGGATTACGACAATTAGGTATTTTTGCGATTACTGCTAAACTATATACATGATTAATATAAGCTCTTTACTGTGAAATAAGGACTAAGTCAACTATTAAATAAAAATTTAACTATTTAATTAAAACCATTATATATCGTACAACAGGAATCCACGGAATTTACTTTTAAGCGAACCAAAATACATCGCGCGAAAGAATCACCTTGGTAGGCACACAAAACTCAGTAGTAGGACGTCCACTCCACGTGACAACTGGAGCACAACTAACATACTCTTCCACAAAAATGTGAACATGGCGATATGATCCTTCACCGATGAGATATTAGCAGGTATTTGCGCAAGGTAATATTGGTAGCTAGAGGTGGGACAAACACATTATGGCCAACCTATTTTTAAATAAAATTGTATTTGACATACAAAAGTTATAATCGAATGCGTTATATAATTAGCTTCATTTTGATATATATTAAGTCGAAAAATGACACATAGACACAAAGTTATGCTCAATTGATTCAACAAAACCGCGTGTGGGACAGGCCTCACAGACTTACTGCAGTTAGTGTTTCTAAGATTTGGATATTTTTTATGCAGTCTTAATTGAAGTCAACAATGTTTGTAATGTTAAAACTCATTGTATTATATTGTGTACAATGTATATAAAATTGTGTGGTTTTAATATTTTGAGTGGTTTTTCTATAATTGACTTGGGACGTCCAAAAAAGTCGCTCTGAAAATACACCCTTAAATCGTAGAGGTCCTCTTTGACTCTAATAGAAAATAGCACTTTAAAAATCAACCAAGTATCTGCTAAATTGAAAAAAACCGGCCAAGTGCGAGTTGGACTCGCGCACAAAGGGTTCAGTACCATTATCTATAAAAACGGCAAAAAAAAACGAATACAAACAAATATTTATTTTATTCTGCTTTTTAGTATTTGTTGTTATAGCGGCAACCAAAATACATCACCAGTGAAAATTTCAACTGTCTAGCTATCACGGGTGACCGACGGATAGACAGACAGCAAAGTCTCAGTAACAGCGTCCCGTTTTTACCCTTTGGGTACGAGACCCTGAAAAGATCTTAGCCACACTATATTTTTAAGAGACCTAAAAAAAACATTTAACATCAGGTTACCCACTAATTTGTTTGTCTGGCCTCTCTAACATAAAAAAAAATTCATCCCCACTATGTGTAAGGGAAAGCTTTTCTTTTACCATTTCGTGTGTGTGGTTAATACAGCACTAATAGTCTCTAAGCTAAGCCACGGACGGACAGACAAACGAATATGGCGAAACTATAAGGGTTTCATAGTCTTACAAGGGTGGAGTGCAAAAATTGGGAATTTAACACTGGCAGTTAAAAATAATATGAAAATACTCTACTGTGTGGTAACCAGTAAGTTAACATGGTCCTACTTTTTCACAACTATTCCGAGGGTCATTAATTATGGAGATAAAGTGGGAAGAATGATTAATTTTATTTTCATATGTTATACAAGTTTAAATAAGCCAACTAACTAATGCATAAAATAGAGAATATAAATTAGAAGACTCCTATGTAGTATTTGTGGAGTTGTGGACTAAATAGAACATTTTCTTCTTTTCCAGCGAGCAGACGGCAACAACGGCGCGATGGCCAACATTGGAGTCTCCCAGGACGTCCTGGTGGAGCCCCGGGCTGATACGGGCCGCAAGCTGCCGCAGTACATCGCAGCTCTAGCAGGTACTATTTAATTTAATTATATGTATTGACAACTACTTTTTTGTGTGATTATGGCTATGCCAGTCTCATTGCAGGACTCTAGAGTCTAATTCGTTAAGCATTCCCCCAATTACCATCAGATTAATTGGCAGCAAAGAATATTTATTATTATAAATATTCATCATGCTCTATTTACTCTAACTTAACTAAGTTCCTTTTATCAGATCATTCTCAATCAGCAGGGAAAACCATAAAGTTTGAAAAGTTTAAAATGGTTCCTAAACAAATGAATAACCTAACCCATTTCCTATATCCTCCATTATCATATTCTGTTTGATTTTATTTGAAACTAGCTGATTCAATGCCCGCGGCTTCGCCCCCGTTCTATTTTTTCTAAAATTTCTTTCATAAAAACCTCTTGACAATAACGTCTATAACAAACGCAACAAAAAAAGAATTATCCAATTTGGTGCAGTTAACCGGAAGTTATGCACGTACAAACATTTTGTTGATTCTTTTTTATTTATATAGATTATATAGATGAATGTCAGTGGTGACAGTTCATCAACCATAATTAAAAAATAGGTTTTAACTAATTCTTTTATCTCTATTTCAGCCACGCTCGGAGCCCTAGCAGCTGGGTCTATGTTAGGATGGTCCTCCCCAGTCGGCATAAAGATCACCCAGGAAAACAGCACAGATTATGACTTCTCGATCAGCGCGACACAGGGCGACTGGGTGGCCTCGCTCATCAACCTCGGCGCCGCCGCCATTTGCTTCCCCATTGGCATTATTATGGACGCTATAGGCCGCAAAAAGACCATGCTGTTCCTCATATTACCCTTCACTCTTGGCTGGTTACTAATCACCTTCGCGACTAGCGTGGGAATGCTAATGGCTGGCAGATTCATCACCGGTATAGCCGGCGGAGCCTTCTGCGTTACCGCTCCAGCGTACACCAGCGAAATCGCCCAGGACTCCATCCGTGGCACCCTTGGTAGCTTCTTCCAATTGATGATCACCGTCGGTATCCTGTTCGCGTACGCCGTCGGAAGCTACACCTCTGTATTCGTGTTCAACATACTCTGTACTTGCATACCCATCGTGTTCGGAATCGTGTTCTTCTTCATGCCAGAAAGCCCCAGCTATCTGGTCGTGAAGGGGAGGAACGACGAAGCCAGAGACGCTCTCATCAACCTGCGCGGAAGGAACTACGATGTGGATTCTGAACTGAACAATCTTAGAGAGAAAGCCGATGACGCAAAGAGGAATCCTGTTGCATTTAGGAGCGCCATTACGAAGAAGACTGCTCTAAAAGCCCTGGTGATTTGCTACGCGCTCATGTTGTTCCAACAGTTGTCGGGTATCAATGCGGTTATCTTCAACACCTCGGCCATATTCGAGAGCGCTGGAGCCGCGATACCCTCTGCGATAGCAACCATCATAATCGGAGTCATCCAAGTGGTCGCCACGCTCACTTCCAGCTTAGTTGTCGACAAGCTTGGCAGACGTATCTTGCTTCTCTTTTCGGCTCTCGTCATGTGTCTATGTTCCACCGCTTTGGGTGTATTCTTTTTCTTAAAGACGACCCACGGCGATGACGATCCTATCGTCCAGAGTATCTCATGGTTGCCATTATTGTCTCTCTCTTTGTTCATTATTGCTTTCTCGCTCGGTTTCGGTCCTATCCCATGGATGATGGCGGGTGAATTGTGTCTGATCGATATCAAGGCTTTCGTCGGGTCCACTGCGGGCACCCTTAACTGGCTCCTCAGTTTCACGGTCACCAGTACCTTTAACTCTTTGAACGCGGCCATTGGGCAAGGCCAGGTGTTCTGGATGTTCGCCGGGATCATGCTTGTCGCGTTCGTGTTCATATTCTTCGTTGTCCCGGAGACGAAGGGCAAGAGCACCGACGAAATCCAAATTATGCTCGGAGCTGCGCCTCGCAGTCAAAACGTCGATGAGAAAAAATAAATCATAAATAGACTGAAGATTTTATTAAGTACTAAGACTTAGGGCGTTTTGCCGTTTTCGGCACTCGTGGCATGTCGTTTCATGAGACGCTGCAAGCGATGTTTATTATTCTCTTCGATTACCAAAGAACTCCCATTGTTCCGTCTGCCAAGTGTTGACAACTTAGTTAAGCGTAACTGAGGTTGGAGCGTGTTGATTATTTTTACTTAAATATATTTATTTTATTTTAGAATGGTTTTATCATGATTGAAAGTATGGCAGCTTGATTGTTGTTTCGTGGTTTACTTTGTAGATTAAAATTTTGTATAAAATTTATTGTTAGTTTTAATACGCAAGCAATGTTTTCAAAAACTTCAGAGCTTATTATGTCACAAAAATGCCAGATAAGCTTTAATAGACCAACAGCATTAGACCACATTATTATGGGAGAATTAGATAGTGTGAGACATATCGTGCGAATTACGGTGTAGTCGACCAAATAAGTGCTTTACAATTTTTTGACAGTTGCTACATCAGAATAAAAACAATAAGGCCGATTGTCACATTGAATTAGAAGTGAAAATAGCCTTTCATGTTTTGCCTAATACAATTGACATTGAACCTTAGGGCGATAAAGGAATTTCTTGATCTACTAAAACGTGCCCACCAGGTTTCCACGAGAGTCTAACCACGCATTCCTGAGGCCATATGGAGTAATAAATGTTATCGGAACCTAGGTCGAAATATGCTTAGTTTTCGAGATATTTCCATTTTATTTTATGTTTACATTTTACTATGAAAGTGGTGGAGGTGCTGGGATTGCGTATTTATTATGTATGAAAAAATAAAAAAGTTAAAATGCATAATTCGACCTAGGTTCACATAACATTTATTACTCCGTATGGCCTCAGGAATGAGTGGTCAGACTCTCGCGGAAACCTGGTGGGTACGTTGTACATTGCCATTGATGGATCGATGGTTGATGTTTAATTAATGTATACAGCCGCGCTAGCGATAGTTCTTGCACTGTCTAATCAAAGGTTAGTAGTAGAAACCATCCGTATGATTCGTTTCCTCTAACAACTAGCTTTTACATTCATATCATTGATATCAAAGAGCCTATTTTAATGTTCACTAGATTGTTAATCGATGTAGGCAATTAATAAAATCCAAAAAAAAAGCTACGAAATGTTCGTGATTCATTGTAGTTTTTATATAAATATAATAAACATAATAATTGTTGTAATATATTTTGGAGAATATGATGTATTAAAAAGTAAGTATATAATAATAATGAAAATATATGTAAAAATTAAAGGATTTATATGCAATGATGAGGCTCACAATAATAATAGTAATATTACTGTAGGCGTTTCTATTTAATAAAGTTGTGGTCTATTCTTAGGAACATGAAGTATATGTAGTTATTATGTTGATATTTTATTTAATTGTTTCTGTGAGCTTGCCAATGCCAGTATATTCGCCATAACAAATTGTGCTACTTTAATCTACAGTGTTTAGAAAAGCCACATATATGTAAATGTAACTTAACAACGACTTTCATACTTTTGTATATTTGTTTTATTTCTATGAGATTTTACTTTGGTTACGTAGTGTTACATATTTAAGTTGAAAATGTCTGCATTAGTTGGCTGCATGTTGTGAGTTGTTTAATTAAGTAGCTTTAAACCTAAACTATTATTTTTTAGAATAAACAAAAAGATATTATAAAGTGTTTTTTTTTGCGTTCATCTACTTCCTTAAATTTAGTTTTTGAGTGTGTTAACTGCTAGAGTACCTAGGCAAATGACAATAATGGGGTAGTCTGTGCCAAAAAGTAAACTAAGTAAGTAGTTTAAACTTAAAAGTGAATCATCAACACAGGAAATTATTTCATGCTTTTCAAAAGTAACACTAACAGGTTAAAATCGTTATCCTCATCTCATCACAGTTAAGTCATCATCATCATCATTTCAGCCGCAGGACGTCCACTGCTGGACATAATAGGCCTCCCTCATTGATACTCAATCATTACGGTTGGAAGCGCCTTGCAGCCAACATGAACCTGCGGTATTCATCAAATCGTCCGTCCACGTTGGTGGGCGTCCCACGCTGCGGTTGCCAGTCCATGGTCTCCATTTGAGAACTTTTTGGCCCCAACGGCCATCTGTTCTGCGTGCTATATGGCCTGCTCATAGCCATTTCAACGAGCTGATCCGTTTGGCTATGTCTGGGACCCTTGTACTTCCACGGATCTCCTCATTCACTCATTTTAGATGACCGGACAGCCTAGTAGTTAGAGAACCTGACTACGAAGCTTTAGTCCCGGGTTCGATTCCCGATCGGGGCATATATTTGTGTGAAAAATACGAATGTTTGTGCTCGAGTTTTGGATGTTAAATATATGTTTAAGTACATATGTATTTATCTATACATATAAGTTTGTTTATCCGTTGTATGGTAATGGTACCCAAAGTACAAGTTTTGCTTTTTTTGGGACTAGGTCAATTGGTGTCCATCGACCCATGATTTAGTATTATTATTATTCCCGATTCGATCCCGTAGAGTAATCCCGAGCATATATAACCCTCTCCATAGCTCGTTGAGAGACTCTGAGCCTATTCATCAGGCCTATAGTGAAGCACCACGTCTCGCACAGTTAAGTACATTCAAATATACATTTCAACGAAGTTTAGTGTTTTGTGCTAGCTCTTTATCATTTGATAACGCTAACAACAAAAATGCCAGGATTTAGGTCAAGGTATTAAATTAACAGTAACTGAAACGATGATTGTTGGTGGCTCGCTTGTATACAGTTAGTGTGATTGAGAAGGAACGACTCTTTGTTATCAATAACACGAGGGACTAAGCAATAAGTAAGTATTGAACTCTGATCGATGAGTCTATAACAGACACAACACGTAGATAATTAGTTACACAGTCGAGTTACAATCCAATGAGTTATTGACACAATTTGATTGCATTGAAACCTGAGTAAAAGATAATGTTTGATACAAAATATATATTATTATATGCATGCGTTAATTGACAGGGTACAATATAGTGAAATAAAATACAATGTGTTTGAGATACACGCTTGTGATCTACACAGATACCTAAGTATGGTAGGTACAGATCGATTCACAAGAGCTGGCACGATTGGATCGAATGAGTGAATGAAAGTATTTATGTGTTACCTATTTGAATACACTTCACACACATGAAAATGACATGCATCAGTCATTTTCCAACAAAATTGTCAAAATGACATTACTTTAGGCTAGGTCAATCCATTTGTGCTAGCTCTCGTGAATCGACCTGTATAGTCAAGAGCTTCAATTTGGGACCCACTTACAAGTTGAGTCCTGCCATTATGGTATAGGAACTCAAAGGATATTTCTTTCGAAATATGGGTCCCAAATTAAAGCACGCGACCGTACTAAGTACAATTCCGAGCTAAGGTATAACATAGGTATCTTTTACAATTTAATAATAATTTAATTAAGGTAATGTATAATCGGCCCAGACGCCAGCTTGGCACCTTAAAGGTCCAGTTTGCGTGCAGTGGCTAGACATCTGTCCATACCAATCCACACCAATAAACATCAACGGCTGCAAGCAAATTTGTTTTGAAAATGGCAAGCTGACGTCTGGGGCGATTGTACCTACTCAGGTACCAAATTTCCATAAAATGTTTTAATAAAGATAGACACTACACTAGGATAGGATACCTTCACAGGGTGTCCCGTTGTGGAAATATGTACTAAATACATACATATGTATGGACCTACATAATATTTCCTCAAAAAGTCAAACAATAAACATTTTCATATTCATAAAAACATGAGTAGGTGATTTAGAAAAGGATAAATTGTGCTATCAAAATAAATAACAGAACAATATTGTTAAAGAACAACATGGACAAAATAATATCGGTTTGCAATCTTCAAATCTTATTTTAAATAAAATAAGACAAAAATTGCCTGAACTTACATAAGTTCCTTTGGTTAAGGTACTGTGTATCCATTTATTTCATTTATCATACAAATAAATAGTGACTATACATTATTTGAATCTGCAAAAAAACTGGTTACATTTTTGTAGACAGTACCTAAAAAAACTTATAGTTATTTTTTTATCTATACATAGTTATTGAGTTACAAAAATGACAATACAAGAAAACACCCAAGTGTGGCAAGAACATGTTTGTACATAATATTATTAGCAACTTGAATTTTTTTCCACAAGTAAGTTCAATTTCAATGTACCTAATTATTAGAGATGTGCCGATTATGACTGGCGGACTAGCCGACTGGCCGATTAGTCGGCTGTACAGGCGGGATTCGGGGATTTCCGTAACGCTTTGTTTACATTTAATTCGCGCGAAAGTTGCAAAATCCGGCGCGGCGCCGCTTGCGAGCATGTCAAAATCGGAAAAATATTAAAAATAATCAAGGTTTTTATTACACATACATATTACTGAGAAATACATACAAAGAAGCCGGATAGTCGGCTTTACCGACTAGTCGGCACATCCCTAGTAAATTATCTATGATTAAGATAAGATATCATACTCCTAGATCAAGAGTACATGAACTCAAAATAATACCTCATGTTAATGTAGACTTTATTCTTTTTCAGGGAGGTCTAAATTAATATGGCTGAATATTTTGAGTTGATATACTCTTGATCTAAGAGTGACATGTTCACTTCAATCTGATTATGCATGCAGTTGGTATCAAAATCAAATGTATGCAAATCAGCATATACGAGTAAGTACGAGTATAAGCGGCTTCATCCGATTTGCATTTACACGGCTGAAATACGAACAATGGCAAGTGGCCTAGCAATTAAAATCCTTGACTGTACTAAATAAAACATTTGACTGTGCAGCAACGCTGAGTATTTGCTCTGCAGTACCAGAAGGCTTGTAGGTCACGCACAGACGCCAATACATGACCTTTGGACTTCTCTATGCACTATGGTGACTTTTTTTTTGCCATAGATTTACTAAAACGATAATAAATTTTTCTCTTTGGTAACTAAGGTAATAAATAATTTTCTGAAGGTCAGAGGATTTCCTGGTACCATACTTTTTTAAATAAAATTTACAATTTAATCAGCCTCAGAGCTACCTTACAACTGCCTCCTTTTAAAATACTAAATAAAATCGCATCATTTACAAATAACATCTAATTCAGACACTTATAGATAACATGACATTATTTATTTACATTCATTACTACAATCTACAATGTAGATTCTACATAATTTATACTGTTTGTTTATAATAAGTTTAAATTGGATCCGCCCCCTCCTATCTTAGAATAAGCGGTTCTATAGAAGTTGCAACAAAACAATGAGTTCATTGTGGCGTTTAGAGATGACGAACTTTGCGTGCGGTACAATCCCGACGACACCTCTTCGCATCTTATTTCGCCTATAAAAGTGTGCAAATCACTCTTTGGAAAACCTTCTTTGTAATATTGCTTAATAGTGTCATACGCATCCATTATGACAGATATGAACAAACTGAGAACAACATAGATGTACAAACTTATGAATGAGTACAGGTACACTCTACTAAACCACCAAAGTAATGGTGATTTTTTTGACATAACAGAAAAGGTAGCAAACATATCATCTCCATTGATAAGTGAGAAAAGACATTCTGAGGTGGTTGAAAGGGACCTAAACTTCATGTGGTATGGTCCTAATATCAACCAACCGCAGAATGTAAAGCCTGCATACAATAGTAGTGCACAAATAGAAAACCTGAAGATCTTTGGTGCTGCCTTTTTTAAAGTTAGTATGACAACATTGTATGTTTTGAAGAACCCTAAGTATCTTAATACTCCGAACCAAACTAATAAGTTCCCTGTGCCTAAGAACAAAGAGCACACATTCCACTGATCGTTAGTGAACTGATTTCGTTCAATTTGTTCCTTGATTGCTGAACCCATGATAATGAGAATGTCATTAACTATGATCATGATATACCAGATGTTCAGAAACTCGAGTCTTCCATCCAAGCTAAGTTCTTTGTTATAAGTTCTCCGGAAGAACTGAACGGTCAGTTCTTTTAACAGTTGAGCACGGTATATAGCTCTGCTACATAAAATAAGTGATGCTGAACAGATTAAAATGACTAGAATGTTCAAGATACTTCTCAGCACCTGATCAATTTTGTTATCTGTAACATATTCCTGGTCTCCTTTACAGGTTAATTTATATGGTTCGGCATCTAAAGACAAAGACATCTGACCGTCATGATCTTCATTATCAAATATAATAGCAACATCAAACCGGTAGCAGTCAGGAGGTGTGATGGGACCTGCAGCTCTGAAGTTAATAGTTTTAATAGAAAACATCATTTCTGCCCTTACTAAAGATGCAAAATCCACCTTCAATTCAGACTCCTTGAAAAATTGTTTTGATCTGAATAATCCATTACTTTTTGTAAAATTTATGCATGAGGATACTATTTCTGCGTTGAACTCGTAGCTTTCATTAAAACCATTAATGATACCCCGTTTATAGTTGTACTGACAGAACTTTGGCGGTGGTGGAATGTTTTCCTCATCATTGTATGAATATGGGCCTATAGCGTTGGAAAGGTTATAATACCCATCATATGCATAATCCAGTGTGTTATAAAATTCATCCAATTTGTACACAGCTAATGGCCCAGCACCGGGAGGATATGCATTTATTTCTCGCGTTGAATCCCAACCGAGCAGGAAAAGGTGTGAGAAACTGATTCTATTGTCCCACGTGTAGTTTACGTGATTATATCTGTTGTGTGCAAATAAACACAGCTGGAAAGTGACAAGCACAATCTTGATGAGCTGTACGACGAACTTATAGGGAAATTTCCGCTTGGCTTGCCACTTTTCGATTGGATTCATGAAGAAAAACTGCAGTTTGCGACGCATTTTTTCTTCTAATTGTGACCCGGAGGCGGAAGAGGTACCTTGATCAAATCCTTGGCTTGTATGATTTCCTGGTGTGTTCCTTGGCATTTTGCGTTCATCTTCTCCATCAGAACATGAGTGATCTTCTGGCGATGAGCTCATACCCTCCATTTTAATCACTTCTATGTTAATTACGCAAGTAAACAAAGATCAGGTTACTTGTTACTGTCTTTGTTCTTACAGGCAGCTCGATACGATACACAAGTGGATGTCATGAACACATCACTCCGCAGAACAAGATAATTCAGATTTATGGAAGAAATAAATCTGATTAATTTACTTTGTTATTTATCGAACACAGATTTACGAGTTATGACAATCACAAAATTGAACACAACACGTCCGTCAGAATCAGGTACTGTCTCTACTTTTATAATTCACAGATAAGGATCAAGGAACTTACTTAACTTACTTACTTACCGTACCGATACCGAACATAAAAGATGAAATTAAGAATTCGTGTAAACGGTGCAAATGATGTTAGCCAACTTAAGAATTCAACCGATCAACTTCAGAGGGACAACACTAGAAACGTCAGATTATTAAAAAAAAAAAAAACATTTAGTTTATGGTCGGTATTGTACAATACACATCGCGCACGTACACGATATTTTTGGAGAGAAATTCGAAATTATTTGCTCTCGTTTATTTACCAAAATACTGTAAGCTGTAGAAATCGTTTGTTTTGATCTCACTCATGAACCATGGCTTTAACAGCGGAGAGGCTTAGAAACGACGACAGGTAAACAGTACTTCGTCCGTTCTACTTACGTATTGTTCGATATCTTTAGGGAAAGTTAGCCATGTATTTCGCTCTTGTTCGTTTGCTCCGAAGCAATTAACTTTGTAGGGTATAAAACTAAAAAGTGCTTAAAATTTCAGGTTCTCAGGCGAAAACGTCACGCAATTTCTACTGTTTTTGCCGTTTGGGGTATGCCTGTTTGTGTTTCGGACAATTTTGGCGTTATTCCTATGGGTCGCATCCATTATATTACCAAACAAATCTACCGTGAGGCAGATGCTGTCTACCCTGGCTTGCTGGACGTTCGGTGAGCAATTCCCATCATATATACACAAATAAACAATGTAAACAAAACACACACATCCATATGTTTTGCTCCTGTTTAAATTAGGATTTCCTGCTCATGAAATATATTAATCATAGTTGTAGCCTTTAATGGGGACACCCCCCTAGATGTACAAACACAATAAGTATAAGCATGTATGCATGGAACCACAGCACTGGTCAACGCTGCCCATGTGCTGGATCACTGATCTGTGTCAAAATCATAAAAGCAACATTTTATTGAATTTTGATTTACTTTTGTATCATTGTAACGCGGATCCGCATCAGATTTAAGCTATCTTTTTGTATTTTGGTAGGTACTATTTGAAACAAACAAGACTAGAATGCAGGTTTTTTTTACTTTCGGCATATGTGAGGTTAAATCAGTGATTTTGGAACTGATCAGTGCTGTGGCATGTGACTGGGGTGGCACTGATCAGTGCTAAGTCATATGAAGGGTTAAATCATGATTATTGCGTCTTGTTGTGCCTGAATAGGAGCATAGGGAACATCACAGCACTGCCTAGCCCTCTGATATCTATGCCACAGGGAGGAAGATCATACAGAGAAGATAGATTTGGACATGGAAAGAATACTGATGAGGGGTACTCATACAAACCACACTAACACAAAGTGTTTTCTATGATATTGTTGCTAAGTAGTGCTAAAAGCGAAGTACGTGCAGTTGGGTTCTGAGGCAGCCAGAGAAAATACAGACGCAAATTACTTGGGTTCAATGTGTATGGAATAGCACTTGAGTGTTGCAGGGGTTTATGGGGAGCTTCTCCTGCTGTTAGTTGACCTGTTTCCTTGTTTATCTCCATTTCGTAGTTAAAAAAATTGTTTACAGTTATTTTTATACTCAACTTGTTATGCAAATTGTTGCATAAATGATAAGGTGTTTATCATATGATTGACAACACAACTTTTTAAATATAGCCAGTGACATCTATCTCCAATGACAGGCTATGTACTGTCCTGACATTTCAAAATTAGCATTCAGTGGTGAAATAAAATCTGACCTTTGACTCATAGTTCTATGGAAATATTATGTTCTCTTGTTGTATTCATTTTAAAATCATAAATGAATATTCAAAGTTATTAACAAGACCTGATGTCCTTTATTGTTATTATTCACAATTTACATATGCAAAGAAGAAGCAATGACTCGGGTAGAAAATAAAAATAAAATTTGTATGAAACCTACTCTACATATTAAAACAAGTAAAGCTTTGGCAGCCCAGTGGTTTGACAATGGCCTCACATGTCGAGGGTTGTGGGTTCAAATCTAGATTTGCATCTCTTGAGTCTTTTTGAATCTATGTGGGTGGTTACATTGTCAGGGTAGAGCAGGTGAGACCCTAGGGGTTTAGATTGAGTAAAACAAAATGCAGGTTTAAGACGTATATTTAGCCCCTAGGGCTTAACTGACAGAAAATTTATATCTCGAGGGTCGCGGATTCGAGAGTTGAGTGGGAAAGCGTTTTCTTGGCAAGGCTTCCCTGGATTAGTATCCGAAGCGTAGACTGCCGGTGCTGGACGAAGGCTGGAGACAGGTAGTGGCCCCAGGGTCAGCAAGCGGCAGGAGTAGGTCTTGCCGTAGGAGCAAGGAGAGTCTTCGTTTCCAGGAGCCAGCCGAAGAAATAGCGCAGAGGAAGATGTGCGGATGTTGGAGTGGTACCTAGATTCCAATCCATACTGTGCCGCCCTGAAATTAGGTCTTGTTTAGACAAGAGGTTCAGGTGGCCTTTTTCTGCCATCCATCCAACCGACGCGAAGAGAAGCTTCCTAACCAAGTCAGCCGTAATCGTTGGAGGTGGTAGAAAGAAAATCGTTCGAAGATTACAAAAGAAAAATTAAGCTAAATAAATTTGGAAGAAAGTATGTTACAATATTTGAAAAATGTTCGTTATAAGTTTGAAAAGGCCCAACGGTTAAAAAATAAAAATGTAGCAATAAGCGTTAAAAAAAACTATTTAGATAAAAATCTAAGGGCCAGAAGAATTAATTAAAACAAAGACTGCTAGCACTTTTAAAAGCAAAGAATAACAGTTGAGAAAACATGAAATCTAGCTAT
This sequence comes from Archips crataeganus, assembly GCA_947859365.1. Taxonomy (NCBI): domain Eukaryota; kingdom Metazoa; phylum Arthropoda; class Insecta; order Lepidoptera; family Tortricidae; genus Archips; species Archips crataeganus. The sequence continues at coordinate 18,332,857 of OX402058.1, forward strand.
GTTACAAAATAAAATCTGGAAGAAAACAAGTTCAAAATACACAGTTAAATTTGATATTTGCCAATGACTTACCAAATTTGGGCAGAGTGACACTGAATTTATATTATTTAACAACCGCTTTAGCCTAGTTGGTAGTGACCCTGCCTACGAAGCAAGAGGTCCTGGGTTCAAATCCCGGTAAGGGCATTTATTTGTGTGATGAGCACGAATATTTGTTCCTGAGTTATGGATGTTTTCTATGTATTTAAGTATTTATTTATCTATATAAGTATGTTTATCGTCGTCTAGGTACCCATAGTACAAGCTTTGCTTAGTTTGGGACTAGGTCGATTTGTGTAAGATTGTCCCCTAATATTAATTTTTTTTATTTTTTTTATTTATTAAAAAGTAAGTAGAAAGACTGGAGTTATTTCCTTTTTCCATGAGCGTACGATGATTTGCAGAATGCCGAATTTTGACCGTGCGCAGCTTTTTATGCCAAATTTTTAGCGTATTATTAAAAATCAGCTGTTCAAGTAAAACACCGTCAAAACTCGACAAATCCACTCACTTACCCTCTTAGTAAAAAAATCACTCATAAACAATGTAGAATTACATGTTAAGTATGAAGTATCTTTTTCTATTTATTTTTTTATTTTCTTCAACTTCATTTTTTTATTACTTTTACGGTCATCCCGTGAAACCATATATTTCAAACTAAATACAAACTGAAATATAGATGCACAGAAAAAACCCCAGAAAAAAGACCAATGCTGGGAATCGAACCCAGGTCCTCAGCAATGTAGAATTTGTCTATGGCAAAGTTATACGGATCAGATTTCTATTTCAAATAATAAGTATTCCTCAACAAGCTAAACCAAAACTGTCTCGCAATCGTATTCAATTAAAAATTAGGAAAATAAAATGTTTTTAATAGATTGCACTACTAGCGCCATCTAGCGATCATTAGAGAAAATAATCTATTACTTAAAACAGCGCCATCTAGAGGCGTAAGGGAACACTGCATTGTGACAACATTTGTGATTTTGTTATTAGCTTTTTGGTGAAGACATGTACAAAGGACTTCAAAGAAAATCAATGGTCTGTGTGATGTCCCAATCCGCACTGGGTGCATGTGGAAACTACACAATAATTTAAAATTACAAAAAACTTAAATCTATTTCATGCAGTTTTCTTGATTCAATACTCGATACTCAATTCTTTATTGGTCTTCCCCAATGTATGTTACAGATGTTGTGTCCTGTCGGGCACAGCAAATATTTAGATCCTAGAATTCTCCTAGTACCAATATTAAATTATGTAGTTACATCAATTTTTGGTATGTCCTAAGAAACTTTTTCACAATTGCTTTTTGTCAAGTTTCAAACATTTTTCACAAACAACCTTCAAAATATTGTTAAGATAATAAAACAATTTTTGTTTCAACGATTGAGCTGTTTTTAATAAACATTTTTTTCTAATTGGACTTTGACATCATCTTAGTTTAAGATAGTGCAGACTATCAAATCAATAATCTATAAATAAAAATGAATCACCAAAATGTTTGTACGCACATAACTTCCGATTGACTGCACCAAATTGGATAATTCTTTTTTGGTTGCGTTTGTTATTATCAGGGGAAGCGCGGGCATCAGCTAGTTTTAAATAATAATAAATAACAATAAGGTTGAATAAAAATAGTTCTACCCACCCAATAAGAAATTAAAGAGAACAAGTGCAAAAAACGCGTTATTTCAACATAAACGCTTATATCCACCCGAGCCACAGGTGAGGGTTGATATAGGTAACGCCACCAGAGTTGAGGCGAATGATTACACACACAGCTACATAAAGTATCGATTGCAAAAAAAAGTAGTGAATGAATGAAATGAGTGAGTAAATGAAAATGTGACTTATAAAGGGTGTTTGGTAGCTACGTGCAAAGCTTTAAGGGGGGGATAGCCGAGGTATTTTTGAACATTTTTAGCCATATATGTCTTAGCCGAAATTTGATATATTTTTATTAAATTGAAGACTTAAAAATTTTAGGAAAATACCCAGAATTTGATAGTCACGAGTTAATATTGCCCCAATGTGCGTTAATTTGGAAACAAAATCATTTATTTCGGATAGTTTAATGTGTATTGGGCCAAATGAAATAATTTTTAAGTGTCTTTCTTGCCACAAAAACAAAATAGAGGCATTCGAAATTACTAAAAATGTCTTAGGTTGGATCAGAGTAATTTTTCTGTGCCATAAAAAAAAATACTTGAAATGTTCAAACATTTTTAGAAACATGGCTGTTTATTGTTCTTTCTTTTAAGGTATCACTCAGTACATTGCTTGCTAAATCTGAGATAAAAAGTAGAAATCAAACTCAGGAGAACTCGCTACGAAAGAATGGGAACGTATCAAAATATATAAAGTTTAAAATGAATAATGGACGAAATACATAATGGTCATAATATATACTAAAATTTTCTATGAAACTATTCATTAAACGAACTTTTTTAAACGTGTAATCTACAGATTGGTTTAGGTTAGGTTAGGTTTATTTTATGAAAATCCTGTAAAGTTGAGAATTTCCAAGAAAATTGCATTATATTAAATGACCATTATGTATTTCGTCCATTATTAATTTTAAACTTTATATATTTTGATACGTACCCGAAAGAATGCACTAGTATTGAATCCGCCGATTTGCATGGACCAGAGTTAACTATTATAACTCCCGAGTTAAGTGCTAACTCTGGGTTAAGTAGTGTCAAAATGTGTTCAATTGTCTTTCACAACATAATCCAGAGTTAACGATTTAACCCTAGACTATGCAAACGGCCCGAAGAGTGCAAAATAGCCATGTTTTTCTTTTACCCTCAAAAAACTTGTTGATTTTATTTTTTGTAAACAATTTGAATAAAATAATTTCAGGCGTTTACGTGAAGGTGAAAGGGACACGTGACCCGCGCTGCAGCGTGTTGGTAGCTAACTACGTGTCGTGTCTGGACTCGCTCGCCGCCTCGCACGTGCTTGGTACTATTAGTGTTAGTATCAACTTAGAATTTAATTATATTTATTTATTAGCCTATTTTCGTGTCCCACTGCTGGGCAAAGGCCTCTCCTCTTGACTTCCACATGTCCCTGTCCGGAGCTATACTGGGCCAATCATTCGATTCCGCGTCTAGGTCGTCCCGCCATCTCCGCCTCGGCCTGCCTTGCCGTCGGAGGCCGTCGCGCGGCACCCGCCACGTGGCTGAGTGAATTATAAATTGTTTAAAAGCAACCCTTCTGTGTCTAGACCAAATTGGCGAACCCCAGTTTCAAATGGCGTATCTGGGTCGTTTTAAATAAAATGTACATAATTAAGAGCTTCATGAAAACAAAATCACGATCGCGTCCCTGGTGTAACGACATCTACGGTCCGTTGTTTGATCAATAGTTAAACAAACTAATAGTCAAATTGCCTTTGGGGGCCATCCATAAATCCCTTGTCACACTTATTACTATGAAAATCGCCATTATTTTGTTCTAGTGTCACAGATCGCTTGACCCCCCCCCCCCTCCCCCTAAATGTGTGACGTAATTTATGGATGGCCCCTTGATATGCGTTAACTATTGTTATGTTTGCCATATATTTTAACTATTAGTTTGTTTAACTATTGATCAAAAAACGGGCTCTAACGGCACGTTGTTTGATCAATAGTTAAACAAACTAATAGTCAAATTGCATTTGAAATGTGTTAACTATTGTTATGTTTGCCATATATTTTAACTATTAGTTTGTTTAACTATTGATCAAACAACGGGGCCTTAGTCATACAAACTATATGGGTAATGAACTAAAACAATTGTTTTAGTTCATTAATATGGACCTCCGCAAAGTAACGCCTGATTCAATAAATTATATGGGTAACTTTACACAAAGGCATCAATTAAGTTTTGTTTTAATTAAGTCCCTTAATTGTGTACAATTTTTTTGAAAACGACTCATAAATGAATATAAACAATTATCAGTGTATTTTTTTGTCATTGCAGCTGAGAAAATGGAAAGTGCCACCATTTTTTGCATCAACGCTTGGCATAAGGAATGCCGCCCAGTTTGTGAGAAAGTGAGCATAATCCACATAATATAGTACCGTAGCTGGCAACTTCTTTTGCTGTGCTATACTAATGTTTTTAATATCTAAATCTTTTTAAATTAGGATGTTGTATATCAGGTTATTTGATTGTTTGACGCATACGACTTGACGATAGTTATAGGTAACGCCACCAGAGTTGAGGTCACGCACACAACGACACGCCATGTAATGACAGCGGGATTTTGACATTTATTCGTACCGATAGCAACTTCAACAGACTCGACATAGAATTACAAGATTGACTAAAAATTTCTTCAACCTATTTCGTTAAGAATTATTTAAGAAAGTACATCTAGTTCAAACAAAACAGAAAATAAAATATTTTGATCTATTTTATTTAAATCAGATAAGCATATTTTTCGCTATTTATAAAATACCGATTTTTTGCTGCAAATATTTCTTATCAGTTTCAAATTGTAATATTTCAAAAATAGGTTATATAAAAAAGAAAAAATATAATATGCATAGTATAGCGTAACTATTTCATCATAAGATCATATAACTCACATTTTCATTCTCTCATTCATTTCATTCATTCACTACCTTTTTTGCAATCAGTACTTTATGTAGCTGTGTGTGTAATCATTCGCCTCAACTCTCGTGGCGTTACCTATACATTTCCGTTGAATTAATGTATACAGGGTGTCCCGAAACTCAACGATAACTTGGTACCGGCCGAGAAGCCAAGTCACTGGTTAGAACAATATACCAATATCGTTATTTAATAGTAGCAAAATTTCCATTCGCTTTTTTTCTCACTAACCCCCTGTTTCACCATCCATTGATTAAATTTATTTGACGGTTAAATGTGATGCTGTCTCTGTTTGTTTTGTTCGAATAGACGGAGACGGCATCACATTTATTCGTCACTTAAAATTAATCAATGGGTGGTGAAACAGCCCCTTAGTATAGTTTTTTCTTCTTCTTAAATTTAAGAGCTATGCTCTTGTCGGTGGAGTAACCGCCACTCCGCGCGGTCTTCGGCCAGCCGTTTGACTTCCTGATACGACACGACACCCACTATCTCCTTCACCTGGTTAAAATAGGTCAATCTTGGCCTTCCTCTGCCTCGTCTTCCTTCTATTTTTCCTTCCATTAGGTTTAAAAAGAAATCGTCGTGTCGTATCAAGTGTCCCATCACATGCCCCCTTCTACAATTTATGGTCTCCAGTAATGTTCTTTTTTCCTTGACCATGGTAAGAACCTCTTCGTTGGTTTTCTTTTCCTTCCAGCTAATTCTTTCCATCCTCCTCCAGCACCACATCTCAAAGGCTCCTAGCCTTTCTCTGTCCCGTTGGGTCATGGTCCATGTCTCACTTCCATACAACGCAATGCTCCAGATGTACACTTAAGGCGTTTTTTAGCTTTCGTGGATATTTTGGCTTTGAGTAAGCGCTTTTTGTTATTGAAAGCTCTTTTAGCCATAGCTATTCTTTGTATTATGTCTGGGGTACATCTGGAGTCATTGGTAATTAAACTGCCTAAATATTTTAATTTTGTGACCGGTTCTATTGTGTTGTTGTTTAGCGTGATAGGGGCGTGTTCTGATTTGTGTTTAGAAACGAGAAGCGTCTTAGTTTTTGCACTATTTATTTTGAGTCCGTAAAGATTGAAAATTTTCTCCATTTCTAGGATAATTTTTTGTAGTTGGGCACTATTTTCAGCAACGGCTGCAATGTCATCCGCAAACCGCACGAACTGAATTTTCTTGCCATTAACTTAAACTCCTCCAATGTTAGAATCCACAATCTTTCGTATCGCGCTTTCTATATACAGTTGTGGCCATATAATTAAGAACGATTATTTATTGAGATGATTTTTTCAAAGTAACAAGTATAACTAATTGCCCGTATTTTTTTTATTTCTCTCGGTATTGCAAAACTTTTCCGTACTACCGGTACATTCATTTATGCAACATAGTTGGCTAAAAAATTAATAGAGAAACTTTATACATTCGATCTGAACCTAGTATTAGTACTTACTGGCTGGTCACGTAATTAAGAACGCTGAATAGTTTATTATTTTTTCAAATTTAAATAGAGAACATTGTGTGGCTCTGTGGTTGTAGATTATTATTCGTATAATTTTGGCGCCATTTCGTGCTGTTAAAGTCTTAAAAGTGATTACTTCGTATAAAAACAATGGGGAAAAATAAAAGTTGTGATAAATCTACAAGAGAAGTAATAATAAAACTTCGCGAGAAGAATTGGTCGTATAAAAAGATAGCCGACCATCTGCAATGTTCAAAAACAATGGTTTTCCATGCCGTAAAGCATTTTTCCACGTATCAAACTACTTCAAACGTTCCGCGTGGACCTAGACCGAGAAAGTCATCTCGTCGAGATGATCGAAATATCGTTCGTTTGGCAAAACAAAATCCTTTTAAAGGGTCTAATGAGTTGAGAAAAGAATATTTTGGCGAAAACAACCCTTCAGCAATCTCTGCACGCACTATTCGAAGGCGTTTGGTAGAAAATAAGTTGAACGGAAGGATAGCAAGGAAGGTGCCTATGTTGAAACGATGTCATAGGCAAGCCCGACTTGCATTTGCAAGAAGGTATGAAAACTGGACAGTCAGACAGTGGAAAAACGTTCTTTTTTCTGACGAGACAAAAATAAATAGGGTATGTTCTGATGGAAAACGATACGTACGACGCCCTCCGAATAAAGCATTCGACCCAAAGTACACAAAAGTGACATTAAAGCATGGCGGGAGAAATGTGAAAATTTGGGGGTGCTTTTCTGGACATGGCGTTGGACCTGTTAGGCTGATAGAAGGAAACATGGATCAATTCCGATACAAAAATATACTGCAAGAAACAATGTTACCATATGCCGAAGACGTGCTTCCGGTTATTTGGACATTCCAGCACGACAATGATCCAAAGCATACTGCACGCACCGTTAAGGAATTCCTCACATCACAATCAGTTTCTGTCTTAGATTGGCCAGCCAACAGCCCAGATCTTAACCCAATAGAGCATCTTTGGTGCGAAGTCAAGAAAAAGGTTTCAAATCGACAGTGTGGCAATTTGAGAGAGCTGTACGACGTTTTCTTACAAGAATGGAACTCTATTTCTCTTGCGAAATGTCAAAAATTGATAGATTCAATGCCTCGCCGGTGTAAAGCCGTAATTAAAAGCCGTGGACATGCTACTGACTATTAATTTTAGTTCAAATGTATTAAATTGCTTTTTTTTCTATACCAACTTCACATTAATATGATTTATTTAATCCAAGTTTCATATAAAACAACTCTCGAGCAGTTTAATAAATCGTTCTTAATTATTTGTCCAGCTTCATTACTATTTGAATTTATAACTATAAAGAACAAATAAAATTTGTAAAAAAAAATGTTAGCAATTATACACTATTATTCTTAATCCCGTTTGCTCTATCCATGTGGCTATTTTATAACATAACTTGTTACTTCTAAGAAGGAACACAACTAGACATATGACAAAATTTAGATAAAAAAAAATCGGAAACTTCAAATCGTTCTTAATTGTATGACCACCACTGTAGATGTTAAATACTTATAAGTGGTGAGAGTGGTGGTGGATAGTTTTTTACTGACGCTTATTTTCACAATCGCGTTTTTTTCCAACTTTAATCGACACAGAAAGGAAGGTTTAGGCTATGTTAAGTTTGCGTGGGCGGAGCTCCGTCGAAAGTTTCTGTGTCAATTCAAATTGGGGAAAAAATCTACTGTGAAAATAAGCTTCAGTTTCGAAAAAATCGGTCATGCCGTTTCGGAGGAGTTTGATAATGATAGCAAACACCGTGACACGATATTTTTATATATTAGAAGAGTAACGATAATTTATTTAATTTTAATGATAATTTTCTTTTATACAAATCGTGTCGCGACAGTTATTTATCCATTATCATTTCTTTATCCTTTTCTTTGTCTTTTGCAGAGAGCATTTCGGAGAGTGTCCAAGCAAGCCGGTGCTGTTGCAGCCGGAAGGTGGGCCCACCAATGGGCGGGGGCTCTTGAAGTTCACCGACTGGCCCTTCCCCGTGGGGAGTAGAGTGCAGCCCGTGGCTATAAGTAAGTGATGTTTCAACCTGTGCGCTTGGGTCTCAGTAAAATGAACAGTAGACCAAAGCCTTCTTAATTAAAGCATTCTGAAGCTCTTGGGCACCAATGATTTTGGGCTCCGTTGGAACTTTAAAAAAGTTAATGAAATTACAACAAAGTAATTAATTTCATGTATTTAATTTCAATATCAGACTTTCTGGTCAAAAAAACGCCTATATCGCACATAATTAATGGACGCACATTTACCTTGCGTCACGTTTCTTTACAAGCTTTAATTTAACTTGCAATATACACCGTGAAATTTTAGTGGTTGTTTTCCCGAAACGAGGTGATTTAGTTTCGATTGTACAATCGATTTATAATTACTATTTTGACTAAAGTCAAAAATCCAATTGTGAAAAACAAAAGTCGAAAATGACCGCAAACCAATAGTAACGCTTCGTTGGTACCTAACCTATCGTACGATCATACGCTACTTGTACCAACGAAGCGTTACTATTGGTTTGCGGTCATTTTCGACTTTCGTTTTTCACAATTGGATTTTTGACTCTAGTCAAAATAGTAATTATAAATCGATTGTATAATCGATACTAAATCATCTCGTTTCGGGAAAACAACCACTAAAATTTCACGGTGTATAGTATAAATCTTCCCAGGTGAATTTTTCGCTTCGAGCCATTGCATTAAATTTGAACCTTAATACTATGACGATACCGTTTGTTTTGAAAGATAAAGCTCGAAGCGAAAAATTCACCTGGGAAGATTTTTACTATACCTATTTATGTATGTACTTATGTATGTACGGTACGGGCATTGACGTACAATAAAACAACTAGACTCCCAATCGCTTAACAAAAGTTCCTCAAAAAACGTCCGAGCGGCGTTGTGTGTACGTATACATCAATTTATACAGATAACATTAACAGCATTCATTCAAATGAACACCTTATTTCGTAGCAGTAATGTTTAATGTCAATTGAATACGATCGTTAGAAGTAGTGACATGACGTCACGCGCTGGAAACCGCCTAAAGAGTAAAGAATGCAGTGGAGTGGTCATGCGAAGCGGAAGCTAGACTGTCTGTCTTTTTTTCTTGTGAGTTTGATTACGGTGCGAAAGAGACATATACGAATACGGGGCGAGAAGTGACGTTGTAATCAACGCGCGGTCGAAACACAACTGAACCAAAACTCTGCACAATAGACGCGTGTGCAGACTTTTGCTTCGGACAATTTTTGAGCGTGATTGGGAGTCTAGTTGTTTTATTGTACGTCAATGGGTACGGGTCAAATCTTGGTTGTCGAATTTGACCCACTTCCAGTGGTCGGATTCACTTGAAATATCGTACACTCATGTAGGTTGGATGACAATGCAAGTAGGTACAGTCAGCTAAAAAGCTTGCTTTTTAAATTAAATTTTTAACAAAAACTTATGTTGTGATTTTAGAAGCTTTAACTTGCAATGTTTGGATGTATGTTAAGAACAAATCTTGCAAGTCGCATTTCGTCCATTTCTGGTGATCGGTTTGACTTGAAATTTGTTACGAATGTTTGGATTATTTATTTATTATTATTATTATTATTTATTTATTTATCTGTTTACATGTAACATGACAGTTAAAACCATATAGTTACAAGAGATACTTAAAATTAATTATAACTAAACTAGACTTTTAGAAGTACACACAACTTGGATGGCAATATAAGTACAGTTAGAAAAAAAGCTTGTTTTTTTTGTAAAAAACTTATTTTAACAAATTTTACTGCAGACTTGCGTCTGTACAGGCTTCGCGCCTTTGCCTATTCGTGATATTAAAAATGTCGTATAGCCGTGGAGCGTCCGTTCACGCACGTGACGGTGCACGGGGCGGGCGCGGCGTTCCCGTGGCGCGACGCGCTGTGGTTCCTGGCGGCGCCGCTGACCGTGTACACGCTGCAGCTGCTGCCGGCCGTGGCGCCGCCCGCCGACGCCGACGCCCAGCCCGCCGACGTGGCGCAGGTCATCGCGCAACATTTACAGGTGATTGGTTCAACTGTTTCACGAATGTGACGTGGCGCGGTTGCCGGCCGCCAGGAGACGCCCTGTCCACAGAAGTGGCGCATGCCATCGCGTAACATATACAGGGTATACTTCAAACTAAATACAAACTGAAATATAGATGCACAGAAAAAACCCCAGAAATAAGACCAATGCTGGGAATCGAACCCAGGTCCTCAGCGTTCCGTGCTGCGTGCTTACCCCTACACCATCACTGGTCTAGAGGTTAGCGACGAATCTTTCCCATACATCGTACATTTCAGTCTGTTATAATCACCTTATGCAGTGATAAAGCGCGCATCTATGTTATGCCCTCTATCGAGAGACTTAACACTCCTTCGGAACTTACCGCTCACCTGGACCAAGAGATGGCGCTACTGTGCCAACTTTAACAAGTTAGGTATGAAGTATATTTTTGTATTTTTTTTCAACTTCATTTTTTATTACTTTTACGGTCATCCCGTGAAAATTTTTAAATATATGGTTTCACGGGATGACCGTAAAAGTAATAAAAAATTAAGTTGAAAAAAAAAATACAAAAAGATACTTCATACCTAACTTGATATACAGGGTAATTTTTTAATAAGTGCGCAAATTTTAATATGTCATTCAGTATCGTCAAAATAACAAATTTCAGAATTTATCATTATGACATGTATTTATTACTTATTTTTTTGTTTTTCATAGTAACTCGAACAATTATTGAATGAATTAAGTACTATATCCAACCCAAATTTGAAATTGTAAAAAAAAATTTCTCGAACAGATAATCGTTATCTATCAACGATACTGAATCAAATATCAAAATTTGTGCACTGACTAAAAAATTACCCTGTATAATTGACTTTTCTAAACAAAAAAATATAAAAACCATATGTAATTTATTTGGACATTCCCGATTACGTGTTGTAGATTGAGGCGACGGACATAATGGTGTCGCAACTGCGCCGCGCGGCCACCGCGCCGCGCCGCGAGCCGCGCGACCTGACGCGCCGCGCGCAACAAGTCAAAGAGGTGTTGCCGCGCGTACCGCTCCAAGACATCATGAGGGACCTCGGTGAGTGACCATAAAATAGGGTATAGGTGGATCGTTTTCAAAAAAATTGTACATAGTTAACGGCTTAATCAAAACAAAAATCACGATCGCTATTTTTGTGTAACGAAAGTTAGTCATACAAAGTATATGGGTAACTCCGTTACACAAAAATAATTAATTAAATTTTGTTTTTAATTAATCCCTTAATTGTGTACAAATTTTTTGAATACGACTCATGTATCGCCACGAGAGTTGAGGTCACGCACACATCAACATGTCACGTGATGACAGCGGGATTTTGACATTTATTCGTACCGATAGCCAAGTTCAACAGACTCAACAGTGAATTACAAGAGTGACTAAAAGTTTCTTCAACCTATTTTGTTAAGAATTATTTAGGAAAATACATCTCTAGTTCAAACAGAACAGAAAATTTTTTTTTTGATCTATTTTATTTAAATAAAATAAGCATATTTTCGCTATTTATAAAATACCGATGTTATTGTTGCGAATGTTTCTTATCAGTTTCAAATTGTTTTATTTTAAAAATATATTATGTAAAAAAAGTAAATTATAATATACATGCTGCTTGCATTGGTCTTTTTTCTGGGGTTTTTTCTGTGCATCTATGTTTCAGTTTATATTTAGTATGAAATATATGGATTTCAGGGAATGACCGTAAAAGTAAAAGAATGAAGTTAAAAAAATAAAAATACAAAAAGATACTTCAAACCAAACTTGTTAAAAGTATGGCCTAGTAGCGACATCTCTTAGTCCGGGTGAGCGGTTAGTTCCGAAGGAGTGTTGATGTTTCTCGGTGAGAACTGAACATAGATGGCGCTGTATCACTGCTAAAGTGTATGCTGTGTGTGTGGCTGGAATGTATGATGCATAGGAAAAATTTGTGTTTAACCTCCTGACCAGTGGTGGTGTAGGGGAATGGCACGCGGCACGGAATGCCGAGGACCTGGGTTCGATTCCCAGCATTGGTCTTTTTTCTGGGGCTTTTCTGTGCATCTATGTTTCAATTTGTATTTATTATGAAATATATGGATTTCACGGGATGACCGTAAAAGTAAAAAAAATGAAGTTGAAAAAATAATAGTATTTTATGCAACTGTATCATAATAAGGGCTATTAAGAAACGAATGCGAGTTTATGACATGAGGCGAAGCCGAATGTCATAATAGATACGCATGAGTGTCTTAATGGTCGATTATGAATAGTTGCATACATTACTTTTTCTACGAGTTCAAAATAAACAATTATTAAATAATGATTACTTACATAACGGACAATAAATGAATTTTTCGATTTTAAAAGTAGCAAATTATTGCTCACTTCAATTACCGCCTGTTTTATTTCTAGCGGCGTCAACATTTCTGCATCACTTAATTCACCAAACTCACAAATTCTCACAGATAAGAAGTCATTTAAATAGTGATTAACTCTTTTATTTCTTTCAACTTGAATTGAAAGAATTCAGTGCAAAGCAAAACAAATTCCCGCTATTTTGAAACTTTTTTTTTTACTACTCGCAACCTTAAAATAGCCCCGGGAACTTTAGGTCATACAGCCAAATTGAATGATGTTAAAATATTCATATTTAATAATGACTTTAAAATTCATTTATTGCCCGTTATTTAAGTATTCATTATTTAATAATTGTTAATGTAAACATATTTTAATTAATGTATAATGACTTTATATTAATTTCCCGCTTTATTTTTTTTTTAATTTACGACCGTACTCGTACCATAGAGCTTGATCAGCGTGTTTTCAATTACGAAATTTCGCTTGAAAAAATAAACCTTGATTGTGATTGGTCCTACCTGTTCTTACTCATTTTTAAGCAACCAATCACGTGGCACACGCATATTTAAAGAAACTCGATTATCAAAATTGATTTCAGTATTCTTTTTTTGAATGTTCTTATATTACTCTGTCCCGTAACATAATGAAATTACTATGGGTTATTATGTTACTGAATTTGCACCATAGAACTTGGAACAGACTTATAACGTTAGTTATTATTGCATAGTTTTTGACCATAGAATTGAAAGATTGTACTACAGGAGTAGAAAAAAATACAAAAAGATACTGCTAACCAAGCTTATAATATCCGTCCTGTCGTTCCAGCCACGACCCGCAGCGTGGACATGACAATAACTAACTTCCTCGAAGGCGTGACGCCGTACACCGCGGAGCCCGAGGCCGCCGCCCCGGTCGCCGGCCCCTCCCAGCCAAAGTACGTGACTCCCGCGCCCCAGGCAGCCTTCCCCAAAAACGCGAGAGAGCGACAACTCAGCTTCCAGGAGCGAAAAGCGCAGATGATCGCGGAGGCACGCCAAAGATACATAGCGAAACACGGTATGCAGCTCTTGAACTGTTAGATTTTAACGTGTTATATAACACGAGGTTTTGTTTAACTTTGGACGTGTCAGTTAAAATTAGGTTGTTTCTTTGAGGGGTCGTTTTCAATAAAATTGTACATAGTTAAGGGTTTTTTTTATTATTAAGCCTTTATTGATGATAACTAATCAATATAAAGAAATACAGAAAGAGTTGCCTATAAACTAACACATCTGGTTTTCCGGTTTAGTGATCAGCGTGCCCTGTGGACACATTGGCCTCTTCCGGTTACCTATCAAAATTTAGAATTATTTTTTTCCGAATATTTAAAATCCCGAATGCTTCATTTATCCGAATGCATTTTTTTCTGAAACTGTAAATATTTCAGGATTTTCATAAAACAACTCTAACCTAACCTAAACGGTTCTACACGATGGTCCTGAAATAAATCCTGAAATATTTACAGTTTCAGAAAAAAAAAATTTTTCTAAACATCGATAGGATCCCGCCTCTTCCAGCTGCTTCCACTCTTCCGTCTCTAGCTTTCCTCATCCAAGTAACTTCTCCAACTTTCTTGATGTCATCTGTAGACTGTAAACTCATCTTTGGGGTGCGAAATAGTGAAAATAAAACAAATATTAAAAAATAACGTAAAAACAACACGCAGCGCGGACGAGGGCTATGACAGGACTTATTCTTTTGTTTCCTTTCCGCGCTGCTTTTTTACGAATTTTATTGGTGGCCAGTTGGTGCATAGTGTAGATATAAGACCTTTTTACAAACTTTGTACATGCGTCGTCTACATATCGCTCATGTAGAAGAACTAATGACACAATTACAAATTATTTTCATTTCAAAACTAAACTTTAATTAATTTTCAAATAAAGTTTAGTTTTGAAATGACAATAATTTGTAATTGTGTCAGTGTTCTTCTACATGAGCGACATATCCATCTTTTTGCCTGTCTGCTTTTCTTCCTTTTGCCATCGCGTGGTTGCCATTCTGTTATTAGTGTTATCCATTTTGTTCTACTGTCTCTGGTCATGTGTCCCGGCCACCTCCATTTTAGCTGTCTTAATATACTTACCTATTATATCTCGCACCTTAGTTATGGATCGTATATTATCTGCTCTCATACGGTCTTTTATTGTAACACCTATCATTAAGGGCTTAATGAAAACAAATCCATGATAGCATCCTTCGTGTAACGAAAGTTAGTCATTAAACTATATGGGTATAGTACGAATTTTTTGAGGTGTCCCGATCTCGTTAACAGCCCACCTTTCGAACAAAGCCAATGCATTCTATTATGTCCTCAAGTGCATAATCCTCTGTTTAAAATGAACGGAAACATAAGATAAAATAGCTAATTGAAATAACGACTTTATTATTTACAGTAGAGAGTTCATTTTAAATGAAACTTAGTTGGCAGATAACATTTTTCAAAATTGAATGCGTCGTAGACATGCAACCAAAACAAACAAACAAAGTCGTTATTTCAATGAGCTATTTTATCTAAGAGCGCGCGTAGACAGAGAGCGGTCTGGAGTTCCGCGTTCCGCGTTCAGAGTTCTGTGTTTTGACCGCTCGAGAGTTCCGACCGCCGGCTGTGTGCGTTTCGTAAGGGACCTAGTACATTCGAAAGAACGCAGAACTCGGAACTCGGAACGCGGAACGCCAGACCGCTCTCTGTCTGCGCGCGCTCTTATACTTCCGTTCTTTTTAAACTAAGGATTATGAACTTAAGGACATAATAGAATACAATGGCTTTGTTCGAAAGGTGACCTGTTAACGAGATCGGGACACCTCAAAAAATTCGTACTGTAACTATATGAATCAATTAAGTTTTATTTTAATTAAAATTAAATCCCTTAATTGTGTATCTATTTTTTGAAAACGACTCCCAAGTCTTTCGATGACTCGAAGCCCGATTTGAGGCATAAGAAAAACTAGCAACTTGCTCAATTACGTCGACGTGTATCTTATCACTATATTTAGTTCCTGTTGTCTTGACATATATGTATGGTGCAGGCTCTGTTTATTTTCATTGGTTCATAAGCAAAATACCAGTGGAATTGTAATACTCAGATATGGCCAGTGACTCTATTGTTTTTGTAGATTATGGTTTCACTTGTCGCCAAACAACTTGGTATTGCAATAATATCGGAGAACAGTTCGGAAGGACGTCTGGATCACGACTAAAGTGTGCCGTTGCTTGTGTCGTGAGCGATGTTAGTTTTTGGCCATGTCGCGAATCCACGCGCCACGTGTATATCTTACCTTTCTGCGATCTGACAAACAAAGACGGCATTATTATATCTATCATAAAATATCAGGAACTTGTATTGTTTAAAGCTACAATGAACAGACAGGTTTGATACGCGTCGACAATTTTGCTGGGCGATCGAGCTTTTGTTACGAAAATAAGAGTAAAAGACGGACGATAGGGAAACTCATTTCCGAAGTTGTTGCCATTGTAAACCATTTCATGTCAAAAATGTGACAGTTAGGAAGACTAGCGCCGACGCTCTCATTCAATTTCTATATTCACTATCTACAAAAATATCGGCTTGTATACTAAAAGTCGAATATCCTCCTGAGGCCCACGATAATATTGTTTCAATGAACTTTTACACGTTGGCTGCGAAACCATGTACTTTCCGCACGGTACGCGTCTTACCGCCTGTGCGGGCGCTAAAATCGTGTTAGTAAGTAACGTACGGTCTGAATGTACGTAAAAATCAGCGCCACAACCTAACTGTTAAACTTTATGTCACTTATGAGTGAGTTCGATGTCACATTGATTATTATATTACTTCTAATGTGATATCGAACTCACTCAAAAGTGACATAAAGTTTAAAGTTCATTGAAACAAAATTTTCGTGGGCCTCAGGAGGATATCAAAATGATACACAAATTACAATGTTAAATTATGCACTTTTGTTGGGGCCATAAACCTTGGTTGGTTTCGGGTGCAATGCACTTCTCACCCAATATGCTGCTATTTTCCAATGATAGTTTATTTAAAAAATATCTTCTTAAAAACTTTCAATTTAGTTAGTTCCGTTCCTAAAGTTTACTTTGTTCTTGTATCTGTGTTATTATTGGTAATATTTAGTAAACTTCATAATTCATACCTTCGTTACTTCCTTAAATTTTACAATTTTTTATAGTTTAGTATAGCATATTTGTTATTGTTATTTTACTAGCCAACATATGCGTTAGAAAAGGTCAGTGTTTGCCCCAAACTATTTGACATTATCATAAAACTATCATCTATGTGACATTCAGTACTGTATGATTCGTAAAGATTCAAGTCTATTCTCACTAGGTGACATT
Source organism: Archips crataeganus (assembly GCA_947859365.1). Lineage (NCBI taxonomy): Eukaryota > Metazoa > Arthropoda > Insecta > Lepidoptera > Tortricidae > Archips > Archips crataeganus. The sequence continues at coordinate 18,349,782 of OX402058.1, forward strand.
TAGCGTTGTGTTTACTGATTATTTGTCTTCGTCATTGTTACACAAAAAGAGAGAGAAATAATGTCTTAAAAGTTCTTGCAACACCACACTTATTTAGTTAAACTTATTATTATTTCTTAAACTGTAACCAATATTTGTTTGAAACTATTATTTGGAATAACCTCGCGAAAATTTAAAAACATAGTTTTTAAGATGTAAAAAAACGAAGAAAATTGTATTCCTCTCTTGTGTTAAATTATATCTTAAAAATAAATATAATTTCATCAATACTATCTACATCTATTATTTTCTATAATACATTACAACACTATAATACTGTAATAATGCTAACCCTTTAAAAAATTATAAAAATCGAGATACTTCTTTTTACAGAATAATATTAGTCATAAAATTAACGTGCCTGTTTAAAGGTTTACAATTGATGGCATTAAATTATGAAGAGGCTTTAGAAAATAGTAAATAGAAATTCATGTCCAAAAGTCTTAAACACTGCCTTTACTTTTTCCTACGAATATGAATGTTAAGAATTTGGTCCTTGATTTTACTTTTAAGTATTTCGAAACTGCCAACTAAATCAATTTAGATTTCTAAACGGAAAAAGATTTAACTCTATGACTTTTCAAGTTGCGTACATTTTTAACTGGGTTTTCGGACGATTGTGTCATGTGATGACCTGAAATGACCGTCTATGTCAAAAGGTGCCAAAAGTTCGCAACGCGAGTTAAATGCGTTTCTTTCAGTCTTACGATTTTGGCTGTTTAAAGATTCAGTATTTTTTTTTTTTTTATTTATTTAAATAACAATTACACAGCGTATACATTAAAACATTTTTCGCCAAACTGCATGACAGTTTGTTGGCGAAATGAACAAGTGTTAAGTGTTATCTTGATCAGGGATGTTATGGATATAAAATTTCTGATCTGGATATGGATACGGATATATGTAAAACATAGTACCTGTTTCGGTTACGGTTATGGATATTAGATTAATTTCATCAAGAAATGTCCAAATTAAACTAGAATTAGGACTCGTTTTTCCAGATGATGACAATTTATTTAGTAATTTACAATAGACAACACGTTTTATCAAGTACTCGTAAATGTTGAATTGTAATGTATACCACAATGACCAAACTAGTTATCACTCTACAGAGGACGCGCGGCTGAGCAAAAACAAAGAGCTGTCAGATCATGTCGCATTTAAACTCCACCCCTGTCCGTAACTATCCGAATTTTTTACATCGGAGTCTGTTACGGTTACCGTTAGTTCTTAATTTCGGATATCCGATAGTTTCGGTTACGGATATGGAGCTCCATAACATCCCTGATCTTGATGACGATTTGTATAAAGGTAAAATGTTTTATCATACGTAATAAGTCTCATGTACATAACCTTAGTCAATGATTTGTCTTTCAAAAGTATCTTTCATTATTGTTGGTTGAAAACTTTATTGTAAAAAAATAAACTATATTTCTTTTTTTAGGATGTGCGTTTAACAAAGTTCTACTTTAAGTTCAGAGTTTAGTGTAGCCCTAATATTTAGCTGTTCAAGTTTATATTACGAGAAAATAAAATAGTTTTGTGCTGAAAAAACATGTTTTATTTTAGGTTCATACTAATTTACTTAAATTAATACATTCTTTTTTAATGTACCTACATACAATGAGGAAAAAAACATTATGTCAACAACAACCGTTTCTTATAAACCATGATTGTATCGCATTGCATTAAATGCATATCATACATGCTCGTAGTCGAAATAATATTACATGCTTTTACTGTGTAACAAAAAGTACGTGTTACTTTATTGAATTATTGAAAAAAAATCTATAAACGATTAGTAAGAAGCATGTAGTTAGTTAAGCACAATTTCTTAAGATCTAGTTATCTACCTATATTTCGTGACTTTCTACATCTGATTCGAAATTAAGTAACACGTAAAAGCTCTAGTTCGTGGCTTATCGTAAATTCGAACTACTTTGAGAAATACTGGAGTGAAAATACAGTAGCAAAATGTTTGAGGGCTCAAAATCAGAAAATTTACATCTTTGATCCACCTTTCGCACCCAACTTTGGTGGGAGATGGGAAACATCGGTCAAATCTATCAAGTACGAAATTGAAGCAGTCTTGACTAACAAAGGGTTGTCAAATCGAGTTCTTTTGTTGCAATGAAGAAAAAGGTACAAAATTTTAAAAAAAATTACATTTCGTCCACAGTATAATCTCACTTTTACGTAAATTTACAGTCCCAAGCGCGACGGAGTTCTTCTAGGAGTGCCCAGCCCCGGTGTAGCGACTTCTTGTTTGATAGGTATGTCCTGGTCACGTAGTTTCTTGTCTTCCGCCATTTTGAGTTCAGCCTGCTTCATCTCCTCTTCCATGCGTTGGAGGTGCACTGCTGCTTCTTTACGTTTGTCCCGGTTTGATCTGAAAACGAGGTATAGTTGATGAGGTAAAGTAAATAACCATAACACAAGTTTTGCTTACTTTGGGACTAGGTCAATTGGACAAAGTGTCCTGCGATTTTTTGACGTGACAACGTCTAATAAATCGATGAACGCCGGCGGCACGCACGAAAAAGGATGACTCAATAACGTACATAACGCATTGTCCCGTTACGCTCGAGCCGATGAACGATCGGAGCGAGAGCGCGGCACGAGCGAGCGACAATCGGCAAAAGTATGCAATCATTTCATCAATGTTTTGTTATGACGTTGTCACGTTAAACTATCGTCCGTAAACCGACAATCGGTTTTTTGTTTTTTATGTGTCAATGAAGGCCAAATTGTATAGTGATAAGATAAGAGTCACAAAGCGATACTGCGGTTAAATGAAAAATTCGTGCCTGAAATACGGGACATCTGGTCACCCTAGCTATAGACGGAGTTGCCTAAAATCTACCAGATACTTACTTGCCGGTCTCCTTAACCGAGAAGAACATGGGTCCTAGCTCGGCCAGCCACCGGCCGTCGACCGCAGTCACGCAGTGCATGTACTCCTTAGTGGTCATCATCAGCTCGTGGTACACCACATAGTCCGGCGAGTTGCCGAGGCCGAAGAGTGCGGACGTCGGGTGGAGGTGACACGGCATGCCGGTGCGGCTGTTTACGTATTCGCCGATGCCTTTCAGACGGGCCGCTTGTTGGAAGTAGGCTGTGGACGAAGAGCAATTAAAATTGATTAAGGTTTTCATTGAAGTAAGGGAGTTATCAACATCAAGGTAAACATTTATTGCTCAAAATGTTGTTGTTAAAAATTTAATTTTAAATGCAAACTTTTTCGCTGACTGTACTTTTTGTTGACTGTACTTGCATTGTCACCCAACCTACATAAGTATAGGTACCAAATTTGAAGTGAATCCGACCACTGGAAGTGGGTTAAATTCGACTTCCAAGATTTGACCCGTACATACATACATATACACCGTGAAATTTTAGTGGTTGTTTTCCCGGAACGAGGTGATTTAGTTTCGATTGTACAATCGATTTATAATTACTATTTTGACTAGAGTCAAAAATCCAATTGTGAAAAACGAAAGTCAAAATGACCGCAAACCAATAGTAACGCTTTGTTGGTACAAGTAGCGTACGATCGTACGATAAGTTAGGTACCAACGAAGCGTTACTATTGGTTTGCGGTCATTTTCGGCTTTCGTTTTTCACAATTGGATTTTTGACTCTAGTCAAAATAGTAATTATAAATCGATTGTACAATCGATACTAAATCACCTCGTTTCGGGAAAACAACCACTAAAATTTCACGGTGTATACATAAATTGCAAGTTAATAAAAAGATTTTAAAAAGGATGAGTGCGGTTAAAACACGACTTGTAATTGTCGACTAGAAATGAATGACAATAATCATCATCCTCATCATCATCATCATCATCCCAGCAGGGCATAGGCCTCCTCTCAGAATGTGAGGGCTTGGGCCGGAGACAATAATGTACGACCTGATAATTCAAACAAGGGTTAGCACGCTTAACAAATTACATCTCCACCACATACATACACATACATGGTTATTATATAGCCATGAATTATTACAAACCTAGATTACAACCTTAGATACCTATGTCGAATGGGTTATAAATAACAAAAACTTTTTGAAATCGTAAACTTCTCAAGATTTATTAAAACGGCATCGCATAGAAACATTAGGTTAGTTTGTTTTATAACAATTTACGGTTTCAGGGAAAAAACTTTTCGATATTTTAACACATTTCGATATATTAACTTTCGAAGCGAAGTACCGAAGTGAAAATACAGTAACAATGTCTATGAGGGCTCAAAAATGTGAAAATGTAGATTTTTGATTCATCTTTCGCATCCAACTTTGGCGCCCGTTTGTTTTCTACACTCGCGTCTTGAAACTATAGTTTTATGGTGTCATCTTTCTATCGTTTCGTATAGAGAGCGGCAGACCTTTGCCTTCACAAGATGGGAAGGCATAACGAGATAATAATAACTATGATAAATAATCTTACCCGAGCAAATGCACTTGCGCACGGTGTCCCAATCGGTGCCGCACGATACGAGCGGCAGGCGCTGTTGCTGCATAATGTCCTTCAATTGTTGTCGCACTTCGCGCACTTTGCGCATCGCCTTGCCGTGCACAAAGTGTTCCGTGCACCACGAGCTCGAGTAGCTGCGGGATTCATAAAACCAGTTGAATAAGGTAATGTATACTGAAACAACGGGGGAGTGTGAAACAGTCCACACTAATATTATAAAAGCGGAAGTAACTCTGGCTTTGTCTGTTACCTCTTTACGCTTAAGGCCCTACCGAGCTTTTGGGACATTTATTGCATTCATTTAATCCCTTGCTGTAGCAAAGCTTTAGTTCTGAAATTCTTGAGGATTCACTCTAGTGACCAGACGTGTTTTTCGAAACACGATTACTTGTAGTTTGCTAGATAGAAAAAAATCCAAAGTTGTCACTAAAAAATAAAATAAATCCTAAGTACGGCGTCAATTAATACACGGTAGGTCATGACTTTGAATGTTAATAAAACAAGATTTCTAGGGCCTATTGTTGCTATATTTTTTAAATATGTATTTGTTTTAGTAATACGATGAAAATACTTAACCGCGCGGTCTAATGAACCTAACTTGAGCCGACGTGCTTCCCCCTTGTCTGTATACAGTTAGTTGCGTTAGTTCTCTTTCGGCCATCGGACGGGGAACTTGTGTCGCTTGCGCTTACGCACGGCTTTGATTCTAGCCGCTCTCGCACACACATACACGAAAGCATTACGCTACCTAAAATCGATTAGTGCAAGAAGCTCTGTGCGGCCTTAAACTTGTTCGCCAACTCAATCAACTAACTATTTATTTGCTTTAAAGCAAGCAACAAAAAATCTAATTTTGCAGTTAATCGAAAATTAATATGGTTTTCAGGGCGAAAATATAGTGTTTTTTATAGGAGTCGTGTCTTCGAATTATTTTTTTATGGCGTCACCATCCCTATTGAAGTGTGCGAGCGCGACGGAGAATATTTATGTGCGAGCGACTGAGACACAGTGATAGGTCATACTACGAAATTCTTCGTGGTACGCGACCGTTCTTTATTAATGATGAATTTTCCAATCGTTTACCATCCCCAGTTGCTTACTTGTTGGCCTTCCACTGGTTGTAGAGATGCAGTAGCGTGAGGTGGTCTGACTCGGGCACTTGGAACTTCTCCTTCACGGAGTCAGCTTCCTCCTCCCTGCCCTGCGGCCGGTAGAATACAGACGGCACTGACAGCATCGACACTGGAAAATACAATAGACGTTTATAAGGATACTCCGAAACTCACATACAGTAACGCTGTGGAGAAACAGTTTCGAGGCGGCCAATATAATCTAATTTTTATTTTAAAATCATTATATCGTCACTGCTTTGAAAATAGCTCGTATGTCAAATAAGTATACAAATTGAACCTTGATGCCCACTTATACTCCTTTCACTGTAGCATGGTGCGGGTGGCAGGTGTCAAAACCCACAGACTAGAGAAGTGAAAGCTATAAAACTCGAATCGATAAAACTATAAATTTATAACTTTAATTAGGTATATTGTGTAATTAATAATATAAATTTACGATTACTTCATGAAATTAAGTAAAGCAAACTAAGTACCGGAGTTTTTTATAATGCAAAAAAAAGTCGAGGTCGTACAAATTTTTAGGTATATCGAAAATAGGCCGTAACATAAAGCAAAACTATAATAAACGAAACTAAAGCAGTAACTATAATAATCCAGTGTTAGCAGAGCCCTGCTTCTAAGTAAAATTTACCTACGCATTTGGGTATCATTTTATATTGGTCAGTCGGGACCCCCTTAATGTTTAATTTGATTATATTTTTATCATTTGTTGTTGTAGCGGCCATAATTAACATAGTTGGTGAAGATTTCAAGAATCTAGTTAATACCATTATAAAGATCGAGTAAAAACGCTGACAAATGATAAATCTTCTTCTCGTGGTAGATTGTGTCCCATCATTAAATGTTCTGTTACACGCATATTACGTTTCTTGACTTAATCGTATTTTTTTTATTGATAATAAAAAATAATTAGGTTAAATTTCTTTCGCGCACGATAGTGTTTTCGAAGTTTAAGTGTTTAACTCCAGAAAAATTCAGACTGGAATTTAAATAAATCGCTATTAAATACACCGCAGCAATTTTGTCTAAGTGTAACGAAACGGTGTGTCAAGTGTCACCTGCACCATGCTACAGTGAAAGGAGTATAGTAAAGTTCGCTAGGCCAGATTATCGATTTTGAGATACAAGCTTTTTTCAAAGCAGTGACGATATTTTTAGTTTACGATCCGAGGTATTTTTTTAGTCAAATTGCAAGTATAAATTATTGAGCAAAGTTTTAAGTCAGGTTCCATTTTAAAAAATACATTAGATGAGACTATTTTTTATGCATTGGTAGTGCCACTTTGAAGTAGTTTTATTTTACGATGAAGGACCATATTCAAGGGATGTGGGTGAAAAAAATTATGTACTCGTAAGAGGTAACTCTTTATCACTTTTTCAACTAAGCAGGGTAAAACATGAAAAGAATTTCCATGTGAATGCAACACGCATGTTCCGTGCAAAAATCGGGCGATCACGACCGTAGGAGTATCGATTTCGACCGATTGGTGTGGTAGGTTTGACTGATAGACGGATACCAGTCGATAAACCCGGGCCATCGATGCTACTGTTTTCCGTCGATTGACCAATCCATTCTACCATCGACAACACCATCACCACCATCATCACCATCTACCATCGTGGTAACACCTGTAGGCACATTATCTCAAGAACTGGAAAGCCGCCGCAACCGATATCGGCCAGGATGTCGATGATCTGTTCGAGGAACTCACCAATGATGAGCACCTCGCAGCTGCACCCCATCTCCGCGGAGACGATCAGCATGTGGCACTGCGGCGGGTCCAGCGGGAACTCGGCCATCTGGCGGCCCAGCGCCGTCAGCGCGCCCGTGCCGTCCAGCGCGCCCAGGATCCACAGCTGGTACATCGAGTTCAGGATCGTGTCCTGGTAACGGGCGCCGAATCATATCACACTAGCTTTTACCCGCGGCTTCGCTCGCATTGAAGGGTTATGTATTACAATACCGTAGTACGAAAGACCGAATGTATTAAAACATCGAATGGGTCAAAAGACCGACACAATTTTATTCTGAAACCGTTTAAGATTGTCATAAAACTAACCTAACCTAATCGGTTCTGTATGATGCCGTTTTAATAAATTCTGAGAAGTTTATGGTTTCAGAAAAAAATCGTGTCGGTCTTTTGACCCATTCGATGTTTTAATACATTCGGTCTTTCGTACTTCGGTATTGTAATACATACCCCATTGAAGCCATTAAATTACTGGATGGAATGCTAGATGGCGTTGAAGTAGCTTGATTTTGAAATTTCTTGACTAACAATTTTTATTACTTTCGTAAAAAAAAAATTTAATAAAAACTATCCTATGTTACTTCTAATACGTACTAGAATATGTGTACAAAGTTTCATGATGATCGGTTAAGTAGTTTTGCGTGAAAGCGTAACAAACAAACGGACATTCACATTTAAAATAAAATAAAATAAAATAATAATAAAATAATATTAGTAGGGAAGTAGGGATTTTCGAAAGGATTGTTGTTAGGCTCTCATAGCTTTGGGACATTCATAAATAGGGATGTTGACGCCATTAAAAAATAATTCGAAGACACGTACGACTCTACATAAAAAAACGCTTTATTTTAGCCCTGGAAACCAGATTAATTTTCGATTAACTGCAAAACTTGGTTTTTGTTGATTTAAAACTAATAAATAGTTAGTTGATTGAGTTGGCGAATAAGTGACCTCATAACTTGCTATCGCCATTCAAACTCTATGGGAGAATTGTATTTTGACAGCTCATAAAAAGTACGTCAGTTGATTGGTGATGTCAACATGCTTATTAAGAAGGGTATGGTGTTGACGAAGTCACACTTCAAAATCAAATACATCGAATTGTTAAAATGCCAAATTTGAACTATTAACGAACGGCCTAAACATATTTCCAATATCTGTATGTGATGTGCATAAGGTTAAGGCATTGTTTTGTTGGCGAGTTCAGACTCTCTCTACTGTACCACGCGCCAGTCAACTATGAGCTCTTTGACGAAAATAAACAAATGCCACCACGCGCGCTGCGCCGCACCTTGCCGTATTGTTTTAATTTAAGAGCGTTAATACCTGCTTAGCTGGCAACGTTGCATTTTTGTTAGTTTTTCTCGATTATGCCATAAAAATTGAATGAAAATTAAAAATGTGGTCAATAAGAATTGTTCTAATATATAAGTTAATGTGTCTACTGCAATAATTGCAACGTGAACACTGCAAAGTTACTGCAAAGTTACTGCAAAGTGAACAGACACCTTCTAGGCAAGCGTGTACCATCTTAGGCCTCATCTTCGCCTTCCATCAAGCGAGATTGAGGTCAAACGAAAGCCTATTTTTTTATAAAAAAAAAAATATTCGTGATAGACTTTTATTTTCTTTAAAAACGAACAAATTACTACAGAACGGTTTTTAAAGAAAAATAAAAGTCTATCACGAATAATTATTGCAGTAGACACATTAACTTATATATTAGAACAATTCTTATACACCACATTTTTAATTTTCATTCAATTTTTATGGAATAATCGAGAAAAACTAACAAAAATGCAACGTTGCCAGCTCAGCAGGTATAAACGCTCTTAATAATTTCTATATGTAAAATTCTAAAACATAAGACGTCAGGGGGGTGGGGTGACAATTGCAACTGTGGCAAGAATTTTCAGGTGGCATCCATACGTTACGCCACACATTTAGGAGAGAGGGAAAAGAGTCAGAAGATTTGTGGCGGCAGAATTGCGAAGACAACGACCGCAGTGACGAGAGTCCCGTCATGACCACCTATCTGTCAAGAGAGCCTGAATTATTGGCCCGGCCACGACTACGCGTCCGGCGGCACGCATGCGTTTTCTCTGTTCATTGCGCGCAATGCAATGAACTGATAAATAGACCCCGGATATTTGTCGCAATGACGTCACAATAGGGTAGTTTGGGGAGTAAATGGAACGGTGTTAATTAATACGAAAAACAAACTGGTTTTAACCGAGTACATTTTATTAATTCAGGATAAAAGTTACCTAGTAAATTAAATAAATTAATCATTATTATTTTTTGGTATATTACTGCGAACCATTTTTTTGTACGGTGAACTGGCTTTTGATGATTAAAAAGTGACTGAAGTGAAAATGTTATTATGTTTCACTGTTCCATTTCCTGAATGGAACTTTGATTTTTACGGCCGCTTACGTTTTATTCGTGAAAAGCCAATTTACCCTACAAATGTGTGGTTTACAGTAATATAATATATCAAAAGATAATATTGATCAATTTATTCAATTTACTAGGTAATTTTAATCGTGAATTACTTAAAATGTATTCGGATAAAACCCCTTAGTTTTTCGTATTAATTAACACCGTTCCATTTACTCCACAAAATACCCTTTTGTGACGTCATTGCGACAAATATCCGGGGACTGCTGATAAAACGTTCGCCGCGCCGCCGGTTGAACGAAGTCGTGGGCGGGCCTTTAGAAAGCAAAAGACGATACCTGCGGCGGTGGATCCATGAAATGAAAGGCCAGCAAATCCTCGACTCCTAAAGACTTCAGCAGCAGCACAGTGTTGGCCAAGTTGGTCCGTTGTATCTCAGGTACAGTTGAGGCTAGTAGTTCATGCGTATACTGTCGCTGAGTGTACAGGCAGAAGGCTTTGCCTGGGCCAGTGCGGCCCGCGCGGCCCGCCCTCTGACGGGCGTTGGCTTGGCTTACTGGGTAGATCTAGAACAATATGTTCATCATTAAAAAAAACTTACTCATTTTAATACGTAAGTATGTGAGTATAACTTTTAATATTAGTTATATTGCACGAACGATCACGAACTAGGTAAGTATTTATTGCTAAAATGACCTCGACGTTTCAGAGTATGTTTGATACCTACTTTACGTTAAAAGTTGGTTCTACAGACATTGAGTGTGCCAGACACGTGGCGTGGTAGACAAAATTATATTATTTTATACATTTTTTATTTGCCTTTTGACTTTTTTTTAATTCGGAATGTTTTATGTGATTTCTGCTTAGAATCACGAGCTCTTTCGATCCTACTAAGAGAAAAAAAAGTGTCCCAAAACTTTCATATAATTTTCGATTCTTCCATTCCGTTACGGTCATATAAAGTCTATGAAAAATGGTAACGGAGCGGGAAAAAAAACTTGGGACACTTTTTTTCTCCTAGTAGAATCGAAAGAGCTCGTGATTCTGAGCAGAAATCACATGAAACATTCCGAATTAAAAAAAAGTCAAAAGGTACAACAAAATAAAAAAGGGTTAGTATCTATAAGCCCAGATCTCGATTCCACTAATTATCGATAGGACTAAATCGCGATTGGACCCGATATCTATAAGCCCAAATCTCGATTCGACTAGATATCGATACGACTAAATCGCGATTGGACCAGATATCTATAAGCCCAAATCTCGATTTGACTAGATCGCGATACGACTAAATCGCGATTGGACCAGATATCTATAAGTCCAAATCTCGATTCGACTAGATATCGATACGACTAAATCGCGATTGGACCAGATATCTATAAGCCCAAGTCTCGATTTGACTAGATCGCGATACAACTAAATCGCGATTGGACCAGATATCTATAAGCCCAAATCACGATTAAATAAACATGAATTATAAAATAAATTGACTACAAATAAATATGACGCACACATAGGGTGAAGTCACATCTATCAGCATCGAATCGCATTTTGTAATACAAAAACGCAATATTGTATGAAGTGCGTCCGCATGCGGAAGGGTGAATTGATGCGGACGCATCTTCATACAATATTTCTTTTTTGTATTACAAAATGCGATTCGATGCTGATAGATGTGACTTCACCCATACGGCCACTCGCAGCAAAAAAAAGTTTGTTATTATGTAATCCTTCTTTATCAAACATGTGTACTGGCCACTTGAAATATAAGATTTTCTTTGCGTATTTCAAAGTGAGAACAAACTCATTACAATGTCATGTCATAATTGTATTTGACAAATTAATTTCTGTTCAATATGAATAATTCAAGAGAAGAGAAAAAAACTAATATTCATTAAAAATAATAAACGTGCCAGGGCGGTAGCACGCAGTGCACGTTTGGCAGCCGCCGTGACGTGCGACTCCGAGAGGAAGGGCTACGGATTAGCCCGAAACATGTCGAGTTAAACTCGTTTTGAGACGTGAGTGATCCGTTTATTTTCACTTTTCGATTAGGTATTTAAATTACTTTAACTTTTGTTTTAAGTTACAGTTCTGCAAAAATTCCACAGGTGTTATCTCTTCCATCTCAAGACTGTTTACTAACTGTCGATATTCGCGATCAAATATTATGTCTTTCTTTTTGCGATTGACACGTGCAAAAAGTGAATTTCTCATTTTAGATTCTTGCAGTGCGGCCTCTTTTTTTTTAAGTTAAACATGAATAAAATCAGTGTCGATTTATATTGCATTCTCATGTTTAGTCGACGGTGCCAAGCCTCCAATCCGTTATTTGTTCGGTGTCTTTCCTTTGCAGACGAAATCAGATTAGGACTCCTTATCCATTGTCGTTGGAAGTATTTCACAAAAGATTCCATCTGTGGGGAAGCTTCAGCATCTGCCACTATTGCTTGCCAGGCATTTGTTATATATGATGCTGGTATCAGAGGCAAATTCGCTGTCATTCTTGTTATTTCCCGTCCTTTATGAGTGTTGGTTAAACCAATATCATTGGCCTTTTTCCATATCGCCCTGTTAAAATGAAAGTAGCAACCGGTAATTTTGCTACTTGGGAAAATTTTGTTAAATGCATTAATAAGTGCAATTTCGTAGTCTGTTTTAAATATCTGTATCTGTACTCCGAGGACATCGCAAATTACAGTAAACAAAGCTACATATGTTGTTTCTCTTAACGACCGCTTTAGCCTAGTTGGTAGTGACCCTGCCTACGAAGCAAGAGGTCCTGGGTTCAAATCCCGATATGGGCATTTATTTTGTGTGATGAGCACGAATATTTGTTCCTGAGTTATGGATGTTTTCTATGTATTTAAGTATTTATTTATCTATATAAGTATGTGTATCGTCGTCTAGTACCCATAGTACAAGATTTGCTCAGTTTGGGACTAGGTCGATTTGTGTAAGATTGTCCCCTAATATTTATTTATTTATTTATTTATTCTTTTATTCGGCAACAGGGCAAATACTACAGGGACGATGTTTGTAGAATTTTGAGAACTGTATACATCAACGTGTATCGAAAACAGTTGATAAAAAAGACTCGGCACCCGTTTAAATGTCCCGTCAGCAAAGAACATTTTTTTTAGCATTGCATAATGTTGCATATATTCGATGCAATATTGAGAGCAAGATACAAGGAGTTTTTCATTTTCATCATTAAGCTCATGTTCCGCGACTAAAAAATTTTTTTTAATAGCATTTTGCACTACAACATCCATTGACGTTTGAAACTCTGTTTTATTAACACCCAGATATCTTCTACGTGCTCTATACAGGACATCTTTTACCGAATTGTAAGGTCTCTCTTGGGCCGGGGAACTTGGATTTGCCGACATATCTTCACACACATTTTTTTTTGTTACATCGATCACGAATTCTTGATGCATCTTGTCGAAATCTTGTTCACAGCAGTGCAAACTATCAAACCCTCGAATGATTTGTGTCTTTTCACGATTTAACGTTACGGAAGTACAACACTCTTCTCGTTTTGCACAACGCCAAAACGAGTTCCCATTTTTATTATCTGACACCCAGTTGTAGCGATAGCCATCGCATAAACAACATATGTAGCTTTGTTTACTGTAATTCGCGATGTCCTCGGAGTACAGATACAGATATTTAAAACAGACTACGAAATTGCACTTATTAATGCATTTAACAAAATTTTCCCAAGTAGCAAAATTACCGGTTGCTACTTTCATTTTAACAGGGCGATATGGAAAAAGGCCAATGATATTGGTTTAACCAACACTCATAAAGGACGGGAAATAACAAGAATGACAGCGAATTTGCCTCTGATACCAGCATCATATATAACAAATGCCTGGCAAGCAATAGTGGCAGATGCTGAAGCTTCCCCACAGATGGAATCTTTTGTGAAATACTTCCAACGACAATGAATAAGGAGTCCTAATCTGATTTCGTCTGCAAAGGAAAGACACCGAACAAATAACGGATTGGAGGCTTGGCACCGTCGACTAAACATGAGAATGCAATATAAATCGACACTGATTTAACTCATGTTTAACTTAAAAAAAAAGAGGCCGCACTGCAAGAATCTAAAATGAGAAATTCACTTTTTGCACGTGTCAATCGCAAAAAGAAAGACATAATATTTGATCGCGAATATCGACAGTTAGTAAACAGTCTTGAGATGGAAGAGATAACACCTGTGGAATTTTTGCAGAACTGTAACTTAAAACAAAAGTTAAAGTAATTTAAATACCTAATCGAAAAGTGAAAATAAACGGATCACTCACGTCTCAAAACGAGTTTAACTCGACATGTTTCGGGCTAATCCGTAGCCCTTCCTCTCGGAGTCGCACGTCACGGCGGCTGCCAAACGTGCACTGCGTGCTACCGCCCTGGCACGTTTATTATTTTTAATGAATATTAGTTTTTTCTCTTCTCTTGAATTATTCATATTGAACAGAAATTAATTTGTCAAATACAATTATGACATGACATTGTAATGAGTTTGTTCTCACTTTGAAATACGCAAAGAAAATCTTATATTTCAAGTGGCCAGTACACTTGTTTGATAAAGAAGGATTACATAATAACAAACTTTTTTTTGCTGCGAGTGGCCGTATGGGTGAAGTCACATCTATCAGCATCGAATCGCATTTTGTAATACAAAAAAGCAATATTGTATGAAGATGCGTCCGCATCAATTCACCCTTCCGCATGCGGACGCACTCCATACAATATTGCGTTTTTGTATTACAAAATGCGATTCGATGCTGATAGATGTGACTTCACCCTATGTGTGCGTCATATTTATTTGTAGTCAATTTATTTTATAATTCATGTTTATTTAATCGTGATTTGGGCTTATAGATATCTGGTCCAATCGCGATTTAGTCGTATCGCGATCTAGTCAAATCGAGACTTGGGCTTATAGATATCTGGTCCAATCGCGATTTAGTCGTATCGATATCTAGTCGAATCGAGATTTGGGCTTATAGATATCTGGTCCAATCGCGATTTAGTCCTATCGATAATTAGTCGAATCGAGATCTGGGCTTATAGATACTAACCCATAAAAAATGGCCCATTAATGAATTTTTATCTATCGTAACACGGCCGTGCAGACGCCGAGAGATACGGGCCGTGCCCAAACAGTATGCGCGGAAAGAATATTCGATCCTTTAGAACGATACTGACCCGGTGGGACATATTGTCATTTCAAAAATAAACTTTATGTTAAAAGAAAAACAGGTTTAGATTTGAAACGTCAATAATTTGTAACTGTGTCAGTATCGTTCTAAGTGCTCAAGGTTTTTTAGCGAGCTTACCGAAAGAGCGTCCATGCCAATCCTTGGATTGTAAACTTTGAGCTTGCAGTATCCGCAATCAATCACGTACATTATTCCGTCCACCGTCAGAGATGTTTCTGTAACGACATAACATTAATAAGTCATTTTCTCTATTAATGAGGAAGGACCGTATTAAGAGGGACAAAGTATTGTGTGTGTGCAGCCACGATCGCATGATCGTGGCTGCACACACCACATACGCTGTATCGAGTACACATCAGTGAGTTAATAGCAAGTTTTACTCGCTCCCTGAAATTAGTCAATAAGTATAATATAATAACCAATATTGACCTAGTCCCACACTAAGTAAAGCTCTGCTTATACTATGGGTACAAGACAACAGATAAACGTACTTATATAGAATACAATCCTTGGCGGATGGGTCGGCCCTTAGTTTGGGACGCCACATGTGTGGATACCCTTGCACCGACCCATCTTTCAAGGACCCAAAATATTGCTGGCTCTGCCGCGGCCTCAGCGGAAGACTTCAAACGCCGCAAATATAGCTCCCTTGGAGCCAGTTATATATTTGAGCCGTTTGGAGTCGAAACTCTGGGGCCTTGGGGGCCAAGCGCGCGCCGTCTATATAAAGATCTTTCGGCGCGCCTTATAGAGGCCTCCCGTGACCAGAGGGCTGGCCAATACTTCGCTCAGCGAATCAGCATTGCCATCCAACGTGGCAATGCTGCCAGCCTTCTGGGCACTCTCCCCATTGGCGGCGACTTGGGACAGATTTTTTACCTTTAGCTTTAGTTAGTTTTAGTTAGATTTAAGTTAGTCCTAAGTTTTTACTGTTTTTATTTATTTTTTGTTTATTGAATACATATGTATGTATTAAACATCCAAAACTCGAGCACAGACATTTTTATTTTTCGCACAAATATCTGCCCCGACCGGGAATCGAATCAGGACCTCAAGCTTCAAGGTCAAGTTCTCTAATCAAAATCGCTATTAATAGGTCAGTGATCATCATCATCATCATTTCAGCCGCAAGACGTCCACTGCTGAACGTAGGTCTCCCCCAAGGCTCACCAAACAGATCGGCCCTACGCCTTCCGCATCCATCGCGTGCCCGCCGCCTTAACCAGGTCGTCGCTCCGTCCTGTTGGAGGCCTACCTACACTGCTCCCGCGGCGTTCACAATGGCAAACGAGGGAATCCGTGTGGTTTTTAGTGGGTAGGCCTTTTGGGGAGAGCCCCACATACCTCCGTTTCCCCGAACGGAGACGATGCATAAGGTGCATTTTCCACACCAAAAAAAAAAAAAAAGGCCTTTCTACACTACGTCTTCCGGTCCGCATCGGTCAGTGCGTCCCTTTTATTAATGACTAGCCTTCCGTCCGCAGCTTCGCCCGCGATAAATTAATTTTCCCGTAGTAAAAGGTATTTTCCCGCGGTAAAAAGTAGCCTATGTCACTCAGTGATAATGTAGCTTTCTAACGGAAATAGTTATTTGTGCAACAAGAGAGCAAAGTTGTTTTTTACTGCGAGTGCTGATTTTGAATCACGAGTTAGCGAAGGATTCTATAATTGAATCACGAGCGTTTAGCGAGTGATTCTAAGTTAGAATGCTGAGTGCGCGAGTGATTCAAATACACGAGATGCAAAAAAACTTTGGTCTCGTGTGACACATACAACTTTTCACCTCAGCAGCGAGAACATAATAAATTATTAAAGGTATATGAACGTCGTCTTTTTGTCTTTGTTGTGGTTTTCAACATTGAGTAAATACTTCATATTATATATATAACAATAGGTACAGTCTCCGAAAAAGTGTTTGCATTGTTTAAAAATATCATAAGCTTTTAAATATTTTTCTCGAGACTTTTCAAGTAAGAAACTTACTCTGCATTATGTATTACTCCATTAATTCGTCTGGTGTTCAATTGTTTACTTCGTCACTGGACTCACTCAATTCACTCATATCATATTCAAAAATGTATTAAATAAGTACTTATTACTATTCTAATAATTTCCAAATTGCCTCTGATCGTGTACCAAACTCATAGATATCGAACTCTGTAGCTAGAGAAACAGAAGAAAATAATTAAAATTTGAATCCCGCTATTTTTTTAAAGATGCGTTCCGATACTACACCCGCTGCGTTCCGATGCTGCATCCGCTGTATTTACCACGATGTTCAAGATTGTTAAAATTATTAATAATTATATAGATACATGTTTAAACTTTGTTTTCAACAACATTTTTACTATTAATTTGATTATATAAAAATATAATCCAATTATTAAAAAAGTACCTACAATAATTTAATTTAAAACCTTAACAGACGAATTACAATTTTAAGGTTAAGAACTTATTATGAGTATCCGAACGTTCAATCGTTCGTTTATTTTTAGGTCTACTAGGATAGAATTTGAAATCGAAATTCGAATCGATTTGATCTTATCTCTCGCTCTTTTCGTATCGAAATGAAAGTGACAGATCAAACTGAAGTTCAAATCTTTCGAATTCAGTAAGCAGACCCATCATTGTCTTTGACTTTTTAAAAAAAAATTAAAAAGCTACTTTGTCTCACGCAGTGAGCAAAATCGGATTTTGCTCACTGTTTTTTAGTAGCAAAACCTGCCTGTTTGAGGTGCTGAGGTGAAAAATAATTTTTGAAATCGGTCCAGTAGTTTTTAAGTTTATTCGTTACATACAAAATACAAATCTTTCCTCTTTATAATATTAGTATAGAAGTATAGATTCAGTTCGAGAGACACATAGTAGTCCAAAAGTGCCTGGCAGCCTCATTTGTGAAATGAAGTTGAGAAATCTGGCAAATAAAAGCCGATACCACAAAAATGCACTTTGTTACAGGGCAATAGGGTCAGTTTAATTCATTCAACGTTTCAGTTTCGACCAGAGCCACTTCACTAAGAACATTTCTGCTTTGTATGCAATTTTCATCATCGAAATTAGTTCAAGCATTCAGATGTAGATGGCGACTTCGTGGTAAATTTAAGTTCAGAAATTGGAATTCTTAGACGTAAACTCAATAATGTATATGTTTTCGAACGAAACATGTATTTGGCTTCTGATTCTAGTGTTGCCAAATTAGGCCTTTTCAGCAAAATCTCGTTATTTATGTGACAAGTAAATTTCCAAGAAGTTATGTCAATCAGTCTAAGTTATTATTAATTTATTTCATTCACACATTCTACTTATATAAATACTACAGCCGAAGTAATTTTTTTTACCCTTGCTTTTGTAGGAAAAATATTTATTTTATTCTTGATTATCTATCAATAAGTTTAGTTTATTGAAATAAACTAAGAACACGTTAGTTTTGACCAATTTAGTTAAATTATCGTTAGCTCAAGCAATTTCATGAAATCATTCCCTGCCATTTTTAATTTTACTTGGTTGGCAACACCGTTGTTGACAACTGTCCTGTCAGTCAGTCGTCTTTACATTACGTTACGGTACGGATACTTTCGTTTCGTACTTCGTGAACGGATTACAAGTTTTTCGCGATTTCAATCATTATTTTACCTTTGGATTTAATTTTGGATACCGATAACCTGTGAAAAACACTAACTTTGGCTTTGCAAATTGGACTGAACGCCTCTTCTTTTAATATCTACCTGGTTTTGATCTCGGATACCGAACAACTGTGCAACACGATACTTGGCTTTGAACATTGGACTGAGAATGTAGCTGTTAAATATTGTAATAAAAGGAAGAAATTGTGCGTGTCTTGGTTTTATTGTTCTAAATATTCATGCTTTGGGTCTACATGGTTGTTAATTCTGTCATTTAGTATTCAAATAAGCATTTTTTATATTGTTCGTTAGAACTTAAATCTAATGGCAGAATGAATAATCATGTAAATCCTTAAACAATACATACTTATTTAATTATAGTAAGTAAAAGGGTAGCTAGCGCACAGCCATCTATAGCTAGTATAGCTATGCATTTACATTTTGGACTCGTAGTTCGAACATTTTTGTGTAGATGGCGCTATTCAGGTACGGTGACTGACAACTCTATTTCAGTATATATAATGTACTCTTTGGTTTCGACGACAACAAGTCGTCATAGTACGAGCACAATTCCACAGGTGGCGCTGTAATAAATACCGGCAATGTTTGTGGCGACGATGCATTTCCTCTGGCCGGGGGGCGCGCGCTGGAAAATCTTGGCTTGAAGATCTGCCGGCAGTTGCGAGTAGATGGGAAGCACGGTTAGAGGCGGAGCGCTGTCCAGGTCAGTTAGTCTTTCCGTTAGCACCTAGATGGCGTTAGGGAGACGATATCAGAGTTAATTATTATTGGAACTGCAGAAAATGTTTAGCTAGGTATGTTTTTTTCAAAGAACACAGAATTTGACTATAGCATTTACTTCATAGTAAAAAATACGGATAATTCACGTCATTACTAGTGATCGTTATCAACGTGCCGTTTTCGTATTGCAAAGTATATGGTTGAAGTACTTCGGGATATAATTCTTCCGTTGTGCTACATTTTAAACACTTCATTTGCCTCCTTGTAGCTTCCGTCAACGTGGAAAGTCACTTATTAAAAATTAGCTTTTTTTTGATCGACGTGAAAAACTGACAGTCGTTTCCGTTGAACTGATTTTGATTGTTTATTCCGCTTAATTTTAATAATAAGTGTGAATAATATATAATTTTAAAAATACTTGTGTTATTTTTGCCAACCTTACTTTGCTACAAAACTGCACGTTGATAACGATCACTAGACATTAATCGAGTTTAGCCCGAGTGTTTCGGGCTAATCCGCAGCCCTTCTTCCTGGAGCACATGCCACGGCAGCCGTTGTCAAACGCGCAGTGTGTCGAAGAATCCTAAACTTGATGAAAGACATGAGTTAACCGTATTTTTCACTATGAGTGAGTCTCACGATAAGTAGTTTCATGTTCAAAGGCTATGAAACTCGCGTAAATGAAGTAAGTGAACTTCATTTAGATAGTGGAATGGAGTACCATTTAGTTAGACAGTTAGCATCAAGGGAGAATTGATGGCAAACAATCAGAAAAACAATCAAAATAACATAATATACCTGACTTTTTTTACTTACTCTTTGTCGGTCCCTTACTAAATGCGAGGAGCATTCAGCCACTCAATGGTTGACTGGTAGAGATCCTTAAAGGGATAAATTCGCCTTTGTATTATGTATCTTAACCGCTGTCAACAGTGTTTTTTTTTCCTTATTTTTGTACAATAAAGAGATGAAAAAAAGTCAAGTTTTATGTCAGATTTTCAAACATTTTACGACAAAGGCCCAATTGCATAACAAAGTAGGTACAACATATATATTACAAGCGGAACTCCCTTTCCAGTTAATATAACTGAAGCGAGAGTTCCGCTTGTAATATTAGTTGTACTTTGTTATGCAATTGGGCCAAAATTGTGAGTAACAAATAAATCACATCCCTCATTTAATTTCTATTGTTCAAATTCCACTGTCCGTGAATGAAATAAAATTATTACCTCGCAAGTAACTTCAATGTCCTCTTGTCCAGGCATGAATATAAGTATGTCGCCTTCATCGGGCTGAAGATGGATCTGTAGAGCCTGAAACACGTCGAGTCAAAGTTTTAGTCACAAAGGCAAAATGAAGCCAACATCCGACTGACAAACTCAAAATAAAAACGTTTATTCTGTAAAGGTGATATTAGAATACCGAATGAAAAGAGCAAACATCGTTGAATCGGTCCACTACCTACCTAATGAAATATTCGGCATTTTTGTTTCATTTTGCGTTAAAACGGGTCATTTTGAATTAAACAAGAAAATGAAAGAAAAAATACCCATCTGATATCACCTTTTAGTAGGTCGCAAAGAGCTGTCTTTAGAGACTATGAAGCGGTTTCGGAAATACCATCATTGCCAAGAATGCATAAATCGAATCTTTAAACCTGTAGCGGCCCAACGTCCTATAAATAGGACATAGGTATTGCAATATTACATCGAATTCAATCAAAGGGCTGTCTCTCTCAACGAATCTCCACTGCCATTCAATGAGGAAATGCTGCCAGCCTTTTGGGCACGATGCCACCAGTAGGTTCTAAGTTAGATATTTAGTTTATATTTAGTTAAGTTTTATTTATTGTTATTTTTTTCTTCATATTTGTATTCTTAGTTTCAATAAATGATATAACATATCATCAGTGACATACAGTTTAAAACAGACGTTGGGCCGCTAGAGGTTAAAATACGCCACATTTCTGGAGGTCAAGACGGTAAACGAGGACCAAAATATAGTTCAGCATAATCTAACAACTGTTCCCTTGGTCTAGCTTAAAATATAATCCACGGTTTAACACCAGTTTAAGTGGATTATGACTATCCGCTGTAACTACAACCGTGCGGCTCCTACGTAGATCTTGACGTCAGAATGAAAACAAATACAAAACGATTAGAAAAACAAATAAAATATCCGGCATTCTCATGAACCTTGATATAGAAGACTCATCTATACACGTATATTCGTTATCTCCAGCCTATATACATTATACTTCCCATTGCTGGGGGTTTAGCTGCAGTTCCCATGCGACCTCAGTGCGGATCGGGAACTTCACACACATCATTGAACTCCTTCGTATGGTACTACGACAATATTTTGTTATGTTTTCTACAGCACTCAAGCCAATGCCATTCAACTCATTCAAGTTTATTAACGTCCATCAATTTATAATTCCCATTAAACCGATTGCCAATCCATTTTAAAATGAACTTTAAATATACCTACTCAATCAATTAATGTAGGAGACATAGGTGACCCATGATGCGTCCTTGCGGTAACCCTGACCTTCACTAGTGTATGAACGTTTTATGGCCTACGTCAAGTAATGGAGGGGGTGTCTGATAAAAGGGGAGAATAACGGGTTTTATTGTGCAATTAAAGCGATGTAAAGTAAAAATAGCTTTGAGCTAAGTTAGTTTTACGTCATTGGCCGATAAAGTTACCGTCGTAGATTTATTATAGTTAGTTAAGTAATAATCAAAATTCATGAAAAATTGACGCGTTGATTTTTTGTATTGTATCGAGTCTTTATTATGATAAACAGTAAGTTGACATCAAAAGTACGTATTCTAAATCACTTTATTGGTAAAATGATTTATGGTAAGCTTACGCACGAATTAACAGTTCAGAAAAAGCAAAGTAATACGAGGTATCGAATAAATTCGGAATATTTCACCCAGTGATTTTGGTTGTTCGCTGTTGGACTGAATTCCCTCGTAAACATTTCTGACAAATATTTCTGTTAGCTGATATTTTAAGTGTGAAGTGTCAAAAATTTGTCGTCATATTGAACGGTAATTAGTAATGGTAATTATTAATTACCATTAAAAAATTGGAGGGATGTTTATTTCCACTTGATCCCACTGAAGGTTAATATTTCGGATACCATTGTATCGGTTATTGATAATTTAGTATAAGAGATGTTAGAGTCTTCTGCAATTTATTTTGATGTATTTTAAATAATGTATAAAATAATTTAAGTCAA
The DNA here is from genome assembly GCA_947859365.1 of Archips crataeganus. NCBI lineage: Eukaryota > Metazoa > Arthropoda > Insecta > Lepidoptera > Tortricidae > Archips > Archips crataeganus. The sequence goes on from OX402058.1 coordinate 18,372,431, forward strand.
TCACGCAAAATAAATATTAGAAAATTAATTAACGCGATTGGCGTAAGCAAATCAAACTAAGTACATGCTTAGATAGATATAATCTTTATTACTTTATTCTTAGGTAGGTACATTATCATAAAAGTTTGGGTACCGTAATTGTATAGCGTTGTACAGGACAACCTTTTAGATTAGGTAATCTCGATAATCAAATCAAGCTTATCAATCATTTGAAAGTTTCGAAGTTCAAGGACATATTAAAAGACAATTATGCCTTAGCATCTTGCCAAGTGTCCCTGAATGGCGTGCACTTAATTGCTCAATCATTTAGGTTCGGAGGGTACGGTGGTCTACAACCGCTATAAAGTTACTCTGAAGGTCTTTCACGGTAGAAATCTTTTAACTAATTACGTTGAACAGTTTTATTCGGATGGTAATGAAATGGATCGTTTGACTAGGTACATTAATTTGAACGAGTATTAATTGAATCTGAAGGCCGTTATTTGAAACGACATTAAATATATTATTAAGGATACCATGGACTGCCCACCGTACAAACGTCTCTGTGCTGAAGGAGCTCAAATTGGAGAGAACACAGCGTCTATCTTCGATCTGCCTACAACGCATATTGCGTTACTTCGGTCATGGAGCGCGTAGAGGAGCAGACAATTTGGAGAGGTTAATGGTGACCGGAAAAATAGAGGGTAAAAGACCTCGAGGCCGAAGTCCCAAACGATGGTCAGACCAGATCTCCGAACAACTGGACTTAACGGTCAGCGCTGCACTTCATCAAGCGACTGAACGCAGCCGATGGCGACAACTAGTGGACAAAATTAAGAGTCACGACCCTCAGCAGTGAGGGAGCGATTAAGATGATGATGATGAAATATATTAATCCATCGCCGAGAAAACATTAATATCTAATGCGTACTATAAAATTATAGGTCGTGGGTTCATCTCAGTTACTTTAGAGCAAATCTAATCTAAAGGTAAATAGGGTCATTTTCAGAAAAAAGTGTACCCTGTACTTTTTTTCATTAACAAATTTTGGGTTATTTCTACTCAGAATCAACAGCACTATCGATTTAAGCAATAAAAAAAAGTGTCCCTCTTTTGTCAGTTTTGTGACGCAGATAACCATACATGTTGTATGGACCGTCACAAAACTGACTAATAATTTTTGTATGGAAAAATTAAAAGGGTACATTTTTTTCTGAAAACCTCCATAGATATGAAATAGCTATATAGGTACTTGATCGAAATTTTACTCTCAAATAACATTGTAGATATTATGTTTTGAAAAAAAAAAACCGACTGCGTAAAAATATTTTTTGTTTACCCCTAAAAGTGGCTTTCATGTTTAAAATACATTTATAAACGCTACGCGTCCGTCTTTGGATCAACGACTTAGGTATTAGGTATGTATGAGTACCAAATCTAAACGCCGATTCAATAGGAAGTTCTGAAAACGTATCAGTAGTATCGGAATTCCATGGTTCCTGTGTATTTACCGTACTCACGGGAACTGAGGGAAAATATATAATATACCCTATGTCACTCTCGCAACTGAGATGAATAATCCATCGAGCCGTTTAGACTGCATGGCGTGCCAAAGAACGATACATACATTCATACAATTAATGCGCACGCTGGAAAACCGTAATGTTCCTTCAGCAGTCGAGTAATAAGATTCACGCTTACCTACTGATTACGATAAAAAAATAACTCCATAATTTTCATGTCAGGATCTTTATAGGGTGTACTTACTCCGAATATATGGTTTGCACAGAGGTGTGCCTGGCAGACAGACGCGCCCACATTATCGATTCAAACGCGTAATGTAATTAGGTAGGTGTTTCGGGGGAACGATGACCTGGCTTGTTATCCAGTCTACTTGGAAATAGTACTGTTTTTAACGTAGTAGATTTTCGGATTCAAAATCCGTCTATTTGGCCAAGGAAAATCAGTTAAATTTAGCAAGTCTTTAAAAGTAAATACATGCGAACAATCTTAATCTAGATAATTAAACAATCGTAGGATAAGGTTTTTGAATTGTCATCTAAACAAGTGCATAAGTAAATCAATGGTTGTATTTCAAAAACTGTTTCGGTTTTCTTTTAAAACTATCTCTAAAGATGTGATTCGTAAGGCCCTGGTTTCTCTGACCACCCGCCGCCGGCGACCGGTGATCGACGCGTGCCCGCGACCGACGACGTTCGAATGTTTTGTTCGGGAATGTTTGAGTGTGGGTTCTCTGAAACGTCACGCACCCGAGACCGACGCCGCAACGGCGTGTGGCACAGCGTGCGACGCACGTCCAGACGCCGCCGGTCGCGTGTGACTAGGGTTGCCATCTCTAAAAATCAAAAAGCTGAACTTACCCGTCAAAAAAGCCGGACTTTTGGGTCCCAAAGCCGGACATTAAGAAAAATTAGGGATTTCGACAAAAATATCGAATAAAACACACATTTAAAAGTGGGACTTTTGAATTCCAAAGCCGGATGCTAAAAAAAGGGATTTTTGAGTGTGTGTATGTGTCCGTCCGATGCGGGCGGGGGCGGCGTGGCAAGACTGGGCAAGGCCGTGCGCGCGCGCAGTGCGATAGTAATAAAAAGCCTAACGAAAGCCGGACGGCGCGATGCGCGGGCGGAAGACAGTTTGCTCACCGCTCGCCCTTGTCCGCTCGGGCGCTCATCCGCCCATCGTCGTACGAATCGCCACTCTGACAAAAAGCCTGACAAAAGCCGGACAGGCCGAACCGTACATATTTGGCCGGACGCGACCGCAAAAAGCCAAACATGTCCGGACACCTGGCAACCCTACATGTGACGGGCCAGAGAAACCAGGGGCTTAAAGGTATTGAATTATATAAACTTGCTTTTAGGGGCAATCCCTGTTTAAATCTTTAAGAACTTTGATTTAGGCATATTACTTTTATCTTTGTTTCTGGTGTTACTTAGTTTATAAAATTGTTTCAAGTAAAGCTCCGTAAGTCTGTTCATAACTAGTGATACCGTAGTAAATTAAAGAATTTTATGGTGGGATCTTATATTACATGTACAAATACCTAAATGAATGGCATTAGTGCAATATAGCGTGAAAGTAAAAGTAACAGGCGATCACTAACCGTATACTTGGAAATTTTGAAACACATAAAAAGTATAACACGACAGCTAGTAAAAGCTCGGTTATGACTCATAATAAGTTTTTGTTGTAACTAAAAGCCTTGCCCGCGTTTTTGATATTTTATTTCTTTCGAAATTGTTTTGTTCAGCCTATCGGTTTGTCCAATACTTATAGGAGTATGCGACGTTTACCACTTTACTTTAAAAGAGAGAATTCACATATGGCCATTGGCCATCATAAACGCTTTTGTGTATTTCACCAAATGTGTCGCTTAACTTCAAACTCTGGTAAGTCCACTCTACTCTCTTAGGATACCTTATAATACAGAAATCTTAAAAATTCTTAGGATAGATTTAAGTATCCCGAGTTTGAGGTTAAGCGACACAAATAAAGGATGCGATTTTATAGAAGCAGAGCGGAGGGGAGTAACGCAAAATAGACCAATCGCTCTAATTAAAATCCACGACACATTGTCACATACAAAGGGATAGCGAGAACTAGCCGTATTGTCAAAATCGCGGACGCTCGCGAATCTCGCGATCACATTCATCATCATTCTTCATTCACTCATCTATTTTTACCATTTTTTTACACTGTTTGGCAGAAAGAGTGATTCCGAGTCAACCATACCTAATAATATGGACTCATGGAAAACAGCGCTGAGCGAGGCTAGAAAAAGGCTTGCCCTCTCCCCGGTATGTTGTTAAATTCATAAGAAGCTAACAAGTCTGTTCGGAAAATAAATGAAATAATCATATTGGTGAATTTTTCTTCGCACACCACTCCGCTTCCCACACATCTCCGTTGGACGCGCAGCATTATAATCCTTCTCTAAAGCACATTCCAATATTTTGGAGCAATTCGATTTGTGTCGCTTCGCTGTACTGATTGTGGAAACAAATCTGAATGCTTTTTGTTTTCGTATTGTTACTTGCAAAAATATCATTTTATTGTTCGACGCGATTAAAGTGAGACAGACAGGGAGGCCTTGCGGTTCATTGACACCAAACGGCTCAGTTACACTCGGTGTCTGGGCCGCAGCGCATAACAGCTAGTACACTTCGTTAGATACCTACCTGTCTGGGACGATTTGATTTATAAGAGGTACTAGCTGTTGCCCGAAACTTCGTCTACGAATCGCTATCTTGCGGGAACTGTGCAATTTTCTTGGTATAAAAGTATCCTATGCCCTTTCTAAGATCTCAAGCTATCTCCATACCAAATTTTAGCTAAATCATTTCTGTGGTTTATGCGTAAAGAGGTATAATAGATTGACAGACAGAATTACTTTCGCATTAACAATATTAGTAATTCCTTACTTCCGTAAGGATTAGAGCCAATTTAAAAGTGACAGGCACTTGAAATTTGCTTTTAGTTTGCCGGAAGCTCCACTGTTTGGTGGTAGGATTAGCGACTAATAAGGTGGTTGCAATCCGGACGAACCATGCACAAGGTTTTAATACCCGAAAAATAATATTGAATACTGAATAGCGACTACACTGACGAACAATAAAACTTTATTTTTGCAAGCCAATGAAGTTCATATGAGTATAAAAATAAGCGGCCAACCTTTACGAAGCTTAGGTATCTCAGGAAAGGAAATATAGCTAATAAACCCTAGAGCAATTAAAATTAAATGGGATTTATATTGCTTAAGATGGACCATTGCGCATGGTTATTATGGCAACACCTGTAACGTAGGCCTTAATAAAAGACAAAATTTAGGTAACAGGAAGTAACATTGCCAGGAATATTAATGAAAATACACAAAAAATACTTGCTTCGTGGTAACTAATCTGCATGTGATCATGTTTCAGAGGTAAAAGCTAACGCATCGCTCAGGAATTTTCCAGAGCGTTTATTATCACAAGAGCCTTCGTTGTTATATTTCTAATCTGTTATAAGTAGCAGGGAATGCAATCAGTACATAATGCGATAATACCATTTGCAATTTAACAACGCGGGCGCGGATGGCGTACCAAAGCGGGGAAAGGATGACACAGTGACATCGTACGAACAATGGTTGGAGTTTAACCTAACTATCTATATTCCGACAGTTAAATCACTGCAGTAGAATTAGCATCAACTGCCATTTTGTAAAGTAATTATACAGCGTTTACTTTAATAGTGCTTGATTCAGGTAAATAACGATTTTTATGATCAAAGAATGAATGTATGAATGATCATTCTCACAATTAGCTAATTGCGATTAATTAATTTTAATTTGCAAATACATTTTCAGGCTGTGCTATTTTTGTGAAAGATTCATTACTCAATTCGGTTCATAAAATCAAGAGAAAGAGAGGAAACGATACCAAAATAACTTTCAGTTTTCATTGGTGGATAGATACTAATTTCTGAAAAATGTTGTGTTCTGGTAACTTTTTTTCAAGATTTATTTTACTAAAACCCATCGAGAAATAATACTATTACAGTATAAATTACTCAAAATGACTTCGTTGCTTTGTTCATTCATTCAGTCATTAATAACATCATTATGATTATTTTTAAATTTCGAATCTTATTTGTTGATATCTTTGTTTGATTTTTATTGCTGTTTTTATATTATTTTGCTTGTTTTTGCTATGATTGTTTACTTATTTATATCACATTTTTTTTTTACATTAAGTGGTCCTAGATTTTATTTTAGTTGTTAATTACTATTGTGTGCCCTTACAGGGTGTCATGAACTGACTTAAGCTAATGACAACATCTTTATTATAATGTGCATGACTTGACAATGAATAAATGAATATGAATATGAATATGACTAAGTATTTGAAATTCACCAAAAACTGACAACACCGAAACTGACATTTAAGTACGTGATTTACGACGGTGAATTTATTGTTGAAGTACCTATAGTCAAACTCGTTATTTAAGGTGTTTTATAATTGATCTGTAACATTTCAGGATATGGTTGGGTTAGCTTGAATGAAAGTATTCCAGTAGCTCCAGTGTTGTTGGATGTGCGTTGCCTTTCAGTCAGTCACAATACGTGTTTTGGGAGTTTCCATTTTTTGTATTACTTTGCGCGTTATCCACTTCAGTATTAAATGCATTATGTAATCATTGACACGTGTATCAGAGACCAGATCACACGCACGGTGTACACGAGATGAGCTAATAAAGTCATTTCGCAATCATTATATCATTACATTGCTGCTGTTTGATACATGAACGGCGCAATCAACCTGCAATTAGCCTTTGAAGATAAATGTAAAGTAATGCGATAATGAGGGGCAATGTTCTATGAAAACATGCTCTGTAGTAATGAAATATGGACCAGTTTGAATCAATGTAACTAAACAGCGATAATTAAAAAAAAAACTATATATGATTCACCATCACCAAATGAGAAATTACTCTAACACGAAATATTAAAACTTTAATAATTGAACTGTAAACAAAATTGAGGTTGCGTTCTCTGAATGGAGAAGTTAACTAAGCACGTGTAACGAATTTGATGCTTGTTTCAATTAAGGAAAACTGCCAGTTGGACTGGAAGATGCACGATGGGAAGACTCGACTTAGCACCACGTCGCATGATAGGAACGAGTGGTCGAGACTATTATCTGCGGCCTAAAACCCATTTCGGGTTGTTAAACTGACAACATAAGAGAAACAAACACACGGACGGATAACAGGTAAATAAAGGCATAGGTAGATCAGTTCGCATGATCAGCGTTGTTAACTTTAATATCGCTTAGGCAGTGTTGCCTAGTACATAGGTAGTAGAAAAGTTGCGGATGAGCTGGCTAAATATTCAGCGTTTTTACGGCGGTTTTTTTTGTCATTACCATTTGAGCAGAAATTATTAAAAAGGATGATGCTTAGGGTGAACTTTTTATGAAAACTTAAGACAGTACCGATTCTGAATCTAGTTTGATGAAATTTCGCTCGATTCGTCCTTCGGTTGTGGTAATAATCGTCGAATGGTAATGACGTTTAACCGCGCGGTCAAAACGCTCGAATATTCACCCAGCTGCAAAAATTACCGTTAACCGCGAAAAACGAAACTGTCAATGTCATTCACTGACACTGACAGTCAGTCAGCTTCCAGCTTGTTCATTCAAATCGATAAAGGCTTATTCGTTACCGAACAACGGCCAACCGATAGTGTCATTATCAACCTCGACATTGGCAGAATCATCATAGATGGAGCTATATTTCTAAAAATTTAATTGAAAAGGCTTGTTCGCCTTTGGCTAGTAATTTATAGTCAACTATGGTAAAAATACTCGCTACTCAACTAAATTACTAGCTTTAACGTTACGTTACACATATTCCTTAGTTTAATTAAACTTTGGTAATATTTGATTTTTAATGGATTGTTTTGAAATAAGTAGAATTACTAAAAGTAGGCAGATAACATCTGCACTTAAGAAATTAATCAATTGTTTTCAACAACTGTACTCAAGAAAACACAATTGTATAACAATTATCTTAAGACAGTGCGAGAGAAATGTGTCAATATCCATCTACTTCGCATCGATCTAAACATGGTTTAAGACCCCGATGATTTTCAACGAACTTTCGATTGTCAGTTTGCATAACATTATGACAGTTGCGTAGTGTCATCGTCATCGATTTTAACCAGTTGATAATTTAATAACCGTAAATTATTTCGGCTGGTGGACCGTAACGTTCTTCCTTGTTGGATTAAAATTGTGCAGTAATCATTTTAAATAGTTGGCTGTGATATTGTTGGTCAATTCATGACAAGGCTTACTGTTCAAAATGTGTTAGGTATCTCTGTTTTTAATTTGTACGTTTTCATTTTAGTAAGTTCTTTATTAGAAAGTCGCGTTTTGTTTTGAACAATATTTTTATAGATCGTCAAAGTTAGAGTGTCATCGTTAAAGTTAGAGGTTTATCTTTTCACACTGGAGGAATAGCATGCTTTATGACCAACCCCTCCTAATGCTATTAAGCATCATGTACTTAAGGGGACAGAATAAAGATCCGTCTCTATTTCCTATTGCACAATAGCACATTTTTTACTAGCTTTTGTTTAGCAATACTAACCTGCTTGACAGCTCCGTCGACATAGTCCTCGCAAACGTTCTTGGCGAAAAATGTCTCTACGGGGAAGGTCCGTCCAGGGATGGTGAAGGTCGGTACGTTGCCGAAGAATGTGGAGAACTTGGTGGAGTCCATGGTGGCCGAGGTGACGATGAGCTTCAGGTCGCTACGACGAGCTACTACCTGAAAAGAGGGTTATTGTTAATTGAAGTTGTTCAGGTGATTCTAAATGGGTGAAGACTGAAATGTTGGACCATGCTAAATAAATTATTGTTTTCCCGTGTAGAGCGTCGTGGACCGACTTTAATGATACAAATAAAATATAACTATCGTCGTTAAGGTGTACTTTGAGCCATAGGATACCAGAATTACAGCACGCTACCAAATGATCAATGACGTTACGTATAGTCAGTGGCCGTTAATCGTAAATCCGGATAAATTGCACAGCTATGAAGTTTCTGAAGATTGACAACGTGAACCATAGGGAAATACACGCTTAATACGCTTGTTGCGTGAGACACAATGTGACAGCCGTTGACTGTATTAAATGACACAATCAATATTTTTAACAGTACAATTATATGCACCAGCATTAACATGTAGAAAAACTCTTAAACGCAGATAATAATATGAAATGAAGTACCTGGTGAGTTTCTGAAATAGTTTTTTGCGTCTACATTTAACTCTTTTGAGTTTTGTAGCCAAACATGAAGCATATGAATCTGCTGAGTTCAGCCAATTTTCTCATAAAGTTCGATTATTAGCTACAATACCGCAAGCAGATGAGATTGGGGATGTCTTGAAGAAAGATCAGGTCAAGTGTACCCGAAACATGCACAGCAAGCAGTTCCGCTGCTTCTAAGCAAATAATCAATCGATAGCAATAGATATCTTTATCCAGCATAGTAAGACACAACAATCTACCTGACACCTAAAAATAACGTGATTACCGAATTAGAAAAGGAAATTCCAACAGACAGCTCACGTGGTCCATAAAACAGTTTAGAAACTGAACAAGCAGTTAATAATAGCAATTGGTATTATCCGATAAATTCATGGGCGATCGGTTTCGAAGCCGTTTTTGCGAAACCGCGGTAAAAAAGTTTAATTCGTGTTGCTATTTGCAGTTTCCCAACAACGTAAAAGTTGAAAAACACATGCCATTGTGTTATTTATAATTGCAATGTTTTATAATTTATTGAAACAGGCGTTAGCAATGTTTTGTTCGTTTACACGAGTCCTTTTTGGCCTCGGTTTTTATTTGAAAAAATGTTATTGGCATTCCCGTTTTTGCAATCACGAACTAAGTAAATGTGTAGCCTGTAGCACCACGGCATTGTTTCCTTATTAGAGTATATATCAATTGTTAAAGCAGAATCTGAAGTCAGTAAAGTTTTATATATATTTTAAGCAGTTTGACCTATGGCCTCTCAAGCTGAGGGTCGTGGGTTCAAATCCCGGCTCGCTCTTTCTTTCTTCAAATCTTTTTTGAATTTATGTGCGAAATTACATTTGTATTTTACCATGAGCTTTACGGTGAAGGAAAAAATCGTGAGGAAAACTTCATACACATGCGAAGAAACTCAATGGTGTGTGTGAAGTTCTCAATTCGCTCTGGGCCCGCGTGGGAACTACGGCGCAAGCCCTCTCATTCAGCCTGTGCCCTGCAGTGGGACGTATATCGGCTGGGATGATGATGATGTACCCCAAGTTTACGGTAGGCAGCAAAAAAGCTTTCATTAAAAAAACCTTTTTTAGGGTTCCGTAGTCAACTAGGAACCCTTATAGTTTCGCCATGTATGTCCGTCTGTCTGTCTGTCTGTCTGTCTGTCCGCGGCTAAGCTCAGAGACTGTTAGTACTAGAAAGCTGTAATTTGGCATCAATATATATATCAGTCACGCCGACAAAGTGACTGAATAAAAAAAAGTAAAAAAAAATTTTTTAGGGTACCTCCCATAGACGTAAAGTGGGGGTGATTTTTTTTTTCTCGGCTAACCCTATAGTGTGGGGTATCGTTGGATAGGTCTTTTAAAATCATTGTGGGGTTGCTAACACGATTTTTCTATTCAGTGATCTGTTTGCGAAATATTCAACTTTAAAGTGAAAATTTTCATTAAAATCGGCCGTCCCCCCCCCTCTAAAATCTAAACTGTTGGGTGGAAAAATTTGTAAAAATTCAGAAGGGTAGTAAATATATCAAATTTACTAGGAAAATTATAGCGGCTAAGATTGCTTGGAAATTATTTGTAGTTTAAGAGTAAATAGTAGCCTAAGGTATAAAACATACCTAAACTTGGATGATTCCGTACACATACGAAATCCTTAGAAAAATATTACTTGATTTTTTCGTAATGGCTACGGAACCCTACCTTGGGCGTGTTCGACACGCTCTTGGCCGGTTTTTTTTTATAAAGAAGATAAATTGTGTTGCATTAGATTGGATTTAATCAAGTGTGTTGCTCATCATTCCATTCAGACGCAGCGGCTGGGTCTAAGCTTGCCTTATCAGAAGCCTCCAGACTTTCGGCCTGTTCGCTTTATTAAACCTAACAATATTCGAGGACCCAGCCGGTGCTGCGGCAATACGCCACGGCAATTTGAACCCAATGGCTCAGAAAATTGCATGCGTTTTATCGAGTTACGTCGCCGGTTGATTGTTACGTGATTCTTGAAGACGCATTATGAGTAGGGTTCCTAGGAACTCAGAGATAGCTTATTTTGAATGCCCACTGGCACAGCCGGAGCAAACCGGCTTTTTATATGTTTTGACGACAGGCGGTGTTTTTATGTTACAGATTATCATCACACAAGCTTTAGTCCGTCTTAGAAATCTATGAAAAATGGTAACGTTAACACGTGTAAACCACAATGTTCCCTCGGACAGCGGCATCTCTGGATTGCAGACGAATTTAACATGTCACCTTGAAAGCCGAGGTACTTCAACGTTATTGGACAGCGACCTCTATTCTTGTTTAAAATAATAGTAATATCCTAAGGGAACGTATTACCGGGATATTAAGTATGCTATAAGCTATGACTCAATCCAGATCTTTCAACTGCACAATTAAGTAGTAGTTCACTAGGAGATACAGTGCTAATTTGTATGTGCAGTTCATTGTAATTAGTATGACTGTGAACTATCGTTATGTCTGTCGTTATGTATCGATATGTCTACACGTAAACGCTATATGTATAATAGAATAGATATTTTGGCTGACTAAGCTCAGACATCAAGCAGCTTTTCATAATGCCTGCTTGTATAATGCTGCTGGTGTTGTTGGAAGCCAAAACCTAATCAAATCTTTTAATAGAACATCAAAAAAAAAGAATTATTTTTATCACAAACGTAACTTTATCCAATAAAACAGCGAAACATTACAGGGCTTTGCATGCGATGTTTTCGTAACGTTCAAGGTTTGACATTTATTTGCATTGGCTACATTTATTTTTGGAAGCTTCCGGATTAAAATTTCGTATTGAACACTAGTTTACTATCGATATAGGACTCGAATGAATCAGCAGTTATAAATGGTAGTGGAAATTTTCTAGACTCAAGCTACAATGAAAGTATATTTACTAAAAAAATAATTACACAACGTCGCCCTAGATTCCAAATGTAGGGAGTACCAGTGCCTCCAGAAATTGCGAGTCTGGTGATCCCAAACCAATTCGTTCAAATCAAGTTTGCTGGGATAATCACGCAGGCAGAGTTAGGAATGAAAGCAGATCACTTACAAATGATTGTTACGTAACTAACGATTCACAACCCTGACTCCATGTAGAAACGTGACATTCCTATAGCCATTCTGAAACCTTTGTTATACGGAACACATAGAGCATTAAGTGTGTTTTTACATCAACTTTCATATGTTACGGTCCGAATTTTATTATGATGCAGTTTATTATACCGGCTGACATATTCCTTGAGGATAGTAAAGGTCAACTAGGAAGGGATTTTCCGAAACTCTCATTGGGACAGAGAGCTAGCCAATTTTTCATTCTGTAATTATGCCGCAAAAAGTTTACATGCCACTTTAAACTACCACCTTTTGGAAAATCATCACTGCCTAGAAGAATGCGTCGCAAGAATCTTTGCACAAAGTCACTTTTCCAAAACAAATAATAAATTACAATTCACTTAACTATTAATTCTAACCCTGGACACTATCGTTTTTCTGCTTGAACTTGACCACGAAGCCAGGCCGGCCGGCCACGAAGGAACCAAAATAGGACTTGTAACCTCTGTCTCCCGTAAGTTTGGTTATAATAAGAAAAACTCTGAAGAAACACCGAGGAAAATGAATCAGGCAATACAACATTTCGCAAGGAAGTTTTACGACATTTATACGGCTGATAAAAGTGCGTGTTGTGGAGATACTTCGAGAACATAAAGAAGGGTTAGTCACGAGGGTGTGGCGAAATATCCCAGGTAACGAGATTGTGTACCGAAAAGATTTATGCGATGATGTTGGAGTAGACTTTAGATGATGCCATTGACGTAGTTTCGAGATTGGTTTGCTGAAAGCAAAGATGAGAAGTTGTTTGTGGACCGACAAGAGGAGTTTTGCATTAGATGGTCTTAATAAGTTATGATGAATGATTGGCAAACCAATTTCAAAATGTCGTTATTTATCGAACGATGACCCACGTCTGGGTTCAGTAGAGAGCTCAGCTCATTTCTTTCAATTTTGTCATTGATGATTCGGATGCGGTATACATAAGTAGATTTTCACAGTTCACAATATTTCTAGGGCCCATCATTTGTCATTCGTCGGATATCACGAAACTACGCACTCACTCTCACTCATGTCACCTGTATGTTAGAGAAATAGGAAATGTTGACAGACACATATTGCAGTGGCATTCGGAATGGGCTTCAAAATAATAATAAGTATCTCCGCCGTAAATTGGAAAATTGAGAATAACAATACTAGAGTCATTTAGTACTTAACTTTTCAGACCGTGACAGAACTGTTTGCCCCGAGAAAAACGTAGTTAAGGTAAGAATTCTATATTTAACATTTTTATTTATGGAACTGTCTCTTTCCTCAGATTTTTAAAAACATTGTTAATATCTGTGCTCGGACGCGACTAGAAAGTTCTGCTCTATATTTAATTCAAATCCCCAGGATTAATTGAATAAAGCATCGCATAATTGCTCTTGGCTCGCGAAATGCTGAAGTACATTAAAAACAGCTCTTTATAAATTTGGCATCAAATATTGGCCATTACACAAACATGATTAGTCCAATCCACGGTACAAACGTTTGATCAAATCAACGCCAAGCAGTTGGATCTGGTATCAGCTTACGTCGTGAAGAAACCGTTGATCGGACAATTAAATTTAAAATAAGAACATTCCAAGCCGACGAGCCCCCAATCACGTGACGGCATTTAAGCGTGTAAATACAAACGACGGCATTTCATTGGCGTGTTTAAATTTAGAAAGAGAATTCGATTACTGCTCGGCAAATTGCCGAATGCCGAATAACGGTCGTGCTCATAATTTTTTATACAATTCTAGAAATATCTCATATTTATGGTACTTATTCAGAAGAGCTAAAACATTTTTTTTAATTATTGTCTCCTTGCAGATACTGGACGTTGTTCAATTAATGATTGTATGAACACCTTGAAACATGACCATTACTTAGAACTAAAATGTAAATAGCAAGTATTTGCACCACGTCCTTTACATTACAATTGTGGGAACGCTGTTCTTTTATTTTTGCTCAACGAACAAAACCAAAAACATAAAATTCACGTGAAGAACAAATTTAAAGTACGTTACGTCACATCTGACGTACATGCTCTTGACACTGATGTATCACGTGTAGGATATAAAACACCACGCAACAGAACCAAAAATAGCCGATCTATTTCTATAAATATGAATAAGACAAAAATATTCATTGATGCAGTATTAGAAATCAGCAGAATTCTAAACTGCAGAGTGCAGGTATAGATAGATATAACGGTTCCTCGAATTTTCTGCAAAGTGGACAAAAATTACAGAATGCTTATTATTATAATTGACATAACATATAGCTGAGTTAAACATGTGTCATACCAAATTAAGGTCACTAATGAAAAACTGTTTTAATTTAGTCTTCGTCCGCAGTTCATTCTTACGTGCCGCATTGATCGTACCTACTGTCCTTATCTCCATAAATTTGTATAAAAACAAGACAGCCACAAGAGGGCGGAAGCAGCATGCAAACACGACAACGCTGGTCCCGAAGTATTATTTCAAATATTTTCGGCAGTCTTAGTAAGTACCAGAGTCAGGGAAGTAATATAAATGGGGTGTGGTGTAGAGCGCTACGCTTTCATTATAGCGACATGGCAACGATGTGATATGAATGCGTCGAAAATTCTAGAATTTCGTAGGGTGCAATGAGGACAAAGCAATGGAAACGAGCCTTTGTGTTCAAATCAGCACATTCTTTTATTACTTAAATAAACATTCAGCAAATATGTAAGATGTTTCAAAATTGACTGAAAATACATATTTCAGCAGTGATTGAGTTAGTTCAACTGAACACCCATGTAAAGGTTTTTCATCGAAATAGGGAATATGCATTACATATTTTTTTTTATATCTTAACGCGATAGGAAACTGGAAAATAAAACAAATGACGTAAAACTCATCAATATCTGTAGAAAATAAGGAACATAAGAGGGAATGAAATCGAAATTTATTTTTGTGGTCGTCGTGTCATATGATTTAATTTGAACTGACGGATCTCTCTGTCTAAGTAGCAATATTAGACAAGTTAGCTATGAAGTATCTTTTTTTTTTTTTTTTTTTGTACTTATTTTTTCAACTTCATTTTTTTATTACTTTTACGGTCATCCCGTGAAATATATATTGGTCTTTTTTCTGGGGTTTTTTCTGTGCATCTATATTTCAGTTTGTATTTAGTACGAAATAGCAATATTAGGTTATTTAATAGAAGATATTTAAAAAATTCTTCTACAACTCGGTTTGTCAAACAATAAAGATATATGTGAAGAAATTTAACCATAAAAAAACCTGAAAAACATGTACAGGGTGTTTAATGAAACAAAACCAACCGCCTACGGAAAAATTACGGATTAAATTCAAAAAACTTTGTATGCACAACTAGAAATTTCAAAGCCGTAAACTGGGCAAAACAATGAAAACTTAAGCAGAATTTTACGACTTTTTTAATAGAGCGATAACGGTACGAACTAGTGATGTAACGAATATTCGTATTCGCATTCGCGAATATTCGCACGTTTTTTCACATTCGCAAAATTTATGCGAATATTTTACGAATATCAATGCCCGAAAAAAAAAAGTTTAAGAAAATGTTAATTGTTACAGAGTTTGAACATAGCTCGTTTAGCATCAAAAAGCGTAAAAAAGGTCCATAATATTTCACTAGAAACTGATTTACTTATGTTAAAAAATGATTAATCGCACTCCATTTCCCAAATTCAAGTGTTATTGTTTACAAACTGTCGATACGTAAACACACAATAATTGATCAGCTAATCGGCAATGTTCGAAATAAGATGCAAATATGCGCGTGCGGCTCGAGTGGTAAGACAGCTGTCAAAATAGAGCCATAGATAAATGGCGCTGAATTTAAAACTCGATACTGGCACTAGCATTCGTGAATGCCTAAAATTTAATATTCGTTTCATCACTAGTACGAACTATTATATGACCGGTAGGTTATTTACCCCAGCTCGAAATCTAGACACCGGTAAACCAGTACAGCGCCAAATAGGGCATCGTACACATTACCAGAGGCAGTAACCTCAACGAAGTATATATGTGCTCCGTTTTAGGGAGTTATAAAATTATATCGCGCGTAGCACTCGAAGATATGGAGGCTATATTGGATGTTATTACCTCTATTTGGAGTAATGGAAAGACAAAAGGATACTTAATTGTTTTCTGCTTAAAGTGGGCTTACACGGTCCAGAGCTAACTAAATTAAATATAACCCCGAGGAGAGCGGCTCTATTGGCATAAAATTTAAAGTCCGAATTCATCATTTCGCCAAACTTTTTCTTCTCAGAAACCATTAATTAATTTATTGAATCAGGCGTTACTTTGCGGAGGTCCATATTAATGAACTAAAACAATTACTTTGCTTAGTGTAGCTTGGTGGTGGTGATGGTTGGGTTTATGTGATTTGTGTGTGTTCGTACAGTGTGGAGGTGGAGGAACTGCATGAACGCACATTTCTTGCATAAACGTAACTATTGTAAGGTCGCGGGTGAGCAAAGTAATTGTTTTAGTTCACCATTAATTATTCAGGAATTTTGAAATGGTTATCCTTCAGGACTCTGTAGGCCAGGTTAGGTTGGTTTTATAACAATTCTGTACAATTAATGGATTCAGAGTAAAAGAGTTCGGCGAAATTATGAATTCTGATAAATGCAGTATTCGGATTCAAAATTTTATGCAACCGTGCTAATGCAGGGTGAAGTAGTGTCAAAATTGATGGAACTGTCATTTGTAACCCAGAGGCGCTACTACGAAATTCGAAAATCGAAGTTCGTATCGTATTATCCCTCTCACTCTCGTGTCAAATCATATTAGCGTGAGCGGGACGGCACAAAACGAAGTTCGAATTATGCACTTCGTGGTAGGGCCTCAGGGTTGATGATTTAATTTATTAACTCCAGACCGCGCAGACGGCCCTTAATGTTTAGCGAAATAAAACGATCAAACACTTAAGTAAATGATAGTGTAGTTTAGTTAATTAGTGTGGGCAGATTTGTTAAAGGATGTATCTTAAATATTCTGTGGAGTAGATGCTGTACAGTAAGATTATTTCCACTTTGGCACTCGGCAATTCTCGACATACATCGAGAGAGATCGGAAGTGCAATACCTACTTACACTGAGGTTTTTTTATTAATTACATTAAATAGGTTTGGATATTTTATGGGGTTAAAATCTAGGATTATTATATAAGTACTATATGAGAAAACACGTACCTTTACGGTTAAAACTGGGGGGTTACTACGAAATTCGCAGTTCGAAGTTCAGATCGTGCGGTCCCTCTCACTCTCGTAATAAATACCATTAGCGTGAGCGGAACGGCATGCAACGAAGTTCGAATTTCGCGCTTCGTAGTATAGGGCCTGAGAGGTCCGAGTGTCAAAGTGGAAATAATCTTACTGTAAATACTGTACCTAAGATTGATACGCAGATTGATTTTAGAAACATAAAAAAAAGACATTTCCTTCCAAAAAAAAGCCGTGGTAGCCTAGGGGTTTGACCTATGGCATCTAGAAGCTTTAGGGTGGGCGCCCAGGGTCGCACCTCTGAGTTTTTCAAATTTACGAGCATAAGTATAGTATAAATCTTCCCAGGTGAATTTTTCGCTTCGAGACCTTATCTTTCAAAACAAACGGTATCTTCATAGTATCAAGGTTCAAATTTAATGTAATGGCTCGAAGCGAAAAATTCACCTGGGAAGATTTATACTATAATTACATTTCAAATTTTTAGGAAAACATCATGACAAAACCGCACACACCTGTAAAACAATTTCAATTGCGTGTGTGAAGTTACCAATCCGCACTGTGCACTGGGCCCGCGTAGGAACTATGCCCCAAGCTTTCTCATTCTGAAACGCCTGTGCCTTGCAGTGGGACGTATATAGGCTGGGATGATGATGATGATATGTCTTTAATAACCAACGGCAGTAAGTTTCAGTGGCTATCTTCAAGTAAAGGAGTATTTTTCTAACACATCTGAATAAAAACGCATAGCAGACGGCCGGCTCGACATTATCAATTACCAATACCACATTTTGCCAGTCGTAACTCGAGCACAAGCCGTCAGTATTAACGGTTTGAACCGGATTCAACTGGCTATCACTGGTTTCACGGTGTGCTTGGAATACTGGCCCTTTGTACGAAGTCTCTATTAAGGTAATACGGTAATAACTGATGATGAGGAAGAAGGATGTATTACAACGACATTCTGCATGAACAGTGCATTTGTACGGTTTCTTTTTGAGGGACGGAGGTTTAATGGCGTAAGAAGTGTCGGAAGTTAAAAAAACGTAGCGCAGTCAGTATTAGTCACCAGCAATAACGTCTTATAGTATGGTTGTTCACAGTGTACCTATTCAACCAGCATGCAGGCGTGCAAATATTTCATCGAAAGGCGATTAATTAATAAAGATACATATTACCAATGTCAATTATAAAATTAAGACACACCACCACGGTTTGCGAGCGGTAATTCAATCGTTTGCGAGAGTATAACGATGGACTGAGCTTGGGATAAGCTTTATATTCCTGGTAATTCGCTTTGAAAATAAATAAATGAACAAATAAATAAATAAGGCTCATCCCAATCTCACGCCAAACCTCTCGCAAACCAGTGATTTTTGGCGTTCCTGAATAGCAGAGCAGTTCATCCCCTAGCAAACGATTGGATTACCGCTCGCAAACCGTGTTGCGCCGTTCCTAAATTTAGCCCCTGAACACTACTTCACTGGTACGATCTCATTGACTGATATATGTTTAGGGTCTAGGGTCAAAAGACCATATCCGATGGGCGTCGAAAATAATGGGTTGATAGGAAAGTAATAAAGCCAGTCTGCTGTTAGTTAAACTTTATTGTATGAGAGTGCAATCAATGTTATTCTGAAGAGCAGACCCGCTTACACTTTGTTGACATCGCAAGGTATAAGCGTCGAGCTGGCGTCAAGAGGTTGCGGTTAGAAATTGCAGTGATTTGAAAATGTAGAATAATTAAAGTGTTTCGACAGTCCCTAATTAGAAACTATTTCAAGAGTTAGAAAAAACATTTACAAAATCTGTTTTTTACCGGATATGTTTATTTAATTCCTCCACCTCTATTTTACCGACGGACATCGTGATGGTAGGAGCGCCTTTACTTTTTATGTGGTTAGTATTCCATTGGCTCACACGAAGCGGTTCGCCTTGATCATTCATAATACGAACTGCTACAAAATGGAATTTGTTCCCACCATCGTCTGTATTTTCAGACAAATATAATAATCTAGGCCTCTTCAAGGCTATAGTGAATAGGCTATATAACTGAAACAGTGAAATCAATTTTTGGCCTCATCTTTTCACTAGGTGAGATAGGCGTCAAGCACCGGTCAGTTTTATGTAAAAAAATGTGTTGTCATGTGGTTGTCATGGACTAAATTAGATTTCAAGTCATCGACACTTTATTGTATGTAAAAAGAGGGTAGATAAATAACAATTTTAGAGTCACATCAATCATGAGACACAACGACTACTTTCATCAATGTCAAACTGAAATCTTGGTAAAGTTTTCTGGGATTTTAAAAAGTAAAATAGTAAAATAAAATCGTCCTCCGTGCTAGGAACTGTAGAAAAAGTTTACATCTTATGACTTGTGCTAGAAGAAAATTAATTTAATCCACAACCTGATATTCAGCCACCCGTGTATTAGGTGCCTACTTCGTTACTCAGCGATGTTAATTATACCAACTGATACTCCGGCATTTCTCTCTGGGATCACATAGCGCATAAAGATATTCGCATTTGTTTGCACGTACAGGAATGTCGGAATTTGGCTTTGTATTGCGGAAATTAGATCGAGGAAGTTGTTTCATTTGATGAGCGAGGAATAACATGCTTTCCCGGTATGATTACGCTCTGGTTACCCTAACTAAAAATAGCTAATTATAGCAAAAGGGATGTCACTGAGGCGGGTGAATAACATATGCGAATTTCCTGAATGCGTCAAAGAACGAGTCGATGACATTCATAACGATATTATTAAAATATGCTAGGTTCATTGTAATTTATGTAAACTATTTTTACTTATACTTATTTTTACTCGTATTGCTGATGTCGGCGTAAATACGGCCAAGTTGAAGTGGGACTGGACTGGACATGTTTGTCGAATCAACCCAAAACGTTCGGCCAAGATTGCTACGATTGCTAGATCGAAGCGGAGATGGAGGGACCATCTAGATATATTTATCACTTGGGATAGCATTGGATAAGTGATAGTAGAGCAAGAGAGGAGAAGCCTTTGCTTTTGCACAAAATGAGGCTAAAAAAAGAAAATTACTTATACATCTTGACCAACTATCTAAACAATTTCTCCATCATTTGTATACAAGAAACGACTTCGCTGGAATTCGAGTTGTTAGATCGTAACACTTCTCCGGAATGCCACAAACTTTAGACTGGTTTGGCAAGTGGGTTTTTGACGTCACATTTGTCAGTTTGCGTCAACGGATGTCGGTGGGCGATCACCTTTGTCTTAAACAATAGGAATTGTAATAGGGAGTGGGGTTTACATATGGTGGGATGACTGGTGATGATTCGAAGGTTGGTTTGATCAAGGTGCGAACCGTGAGTTTACGGAGCCCTGGGACCTAACTAATTAATTAAGTAATTGCCCCATGCACCCTAAAAATCCATATCTATACTAATATTATAAATGTGAAAGTGTGTTTGTTTGTTCTTCTTTCACATCGAAACTGAGCGACGGATTACCGTGACTTTTTGTATGGACATAGTAGAAGGGCTGGAGAGTGACATAAGCTACTTTTTACCACGGGAAAATATCTCATTCCCACGGGAAAACACGTATAATCTACTTCAGCTCTTATATAAGGTGCTTACAAATTAGATGCCAAACTTTACGAGACGTCAACTTACATCAAAATAATTTACTTTAAATATGACCAAGAAAACTTTTTATAATAATATGAAATGTTTGTCTTTATTTTCCGAACAAAATAATTAAATTAAAATTCTGTCCAAACAGGGCGTTATTACGTGGCACAATTGTTTTCCTATTTTTCTCCAAAAACAAACAAACTTTAAATTAGTTTTATACTTATGTCTACTTCTAAGGCCGCGTGCTATCAGCTCTAAAAGTATTGGCATCTAATTTGTAAGCACTTTGTATAGATCCGCCCCTGACTATGTAGTAATAACGTTAAACGATAACGAAACATGAGTGCTTCTTATAGCTTCATCATCATCATCATTTCAGCAGAAAGACGTTCACTGCTGAACATAGGCCTCCCCGAAGGCTCGCCAAACAGATCGGCCCTGCGTCATCCGCAGCCAATGCGTTCCCGCCACCTTAACCAGGTCGTCGCTCCATATCACCCGGTCTCTTATAGCCTGAATTTAATAAATTATATTTTGACTTTGACTTCATTACCTATTTATAGGACCTTATTAAACTGCTCTTTCATCAGAAAAAACTAGTAGAAAAGTTATAAAATAGAATTGGGTAGTACGTTAATAAGAATCTAGATTGTTCCATTGAAAAACGATTTTATATACAAAAACATTCTTTTTACACGCTTATTTTGTTTCCTTTATCAACATTCCATTGATTGATTGGTTTTGTTATTGGCACTAGAAGTTCTATGCATGCTGTAATCATTATAACAACGCTTCAGATAAAGAATACCTAAGTATCAATGCCATACACAGGCAAAGAAGTATAGAAGGTACCTGTACTTTTTTTGTCTATTAAGTAATTGATTCAGACACTAAATCTTCCAGCTCCTGGGTTCTTAAGGATCCAAAATTTAGTGTCTGAACCCAACATCGTAGGAGAAATTAAGTCCGCAAGACTCCGTTGGCTAGGTCACCTTGAGAGGATGCCAGCAGACAGGGCGGTAAAGAGAGCGTACGCGGGACGGCCTGGTGGTCGGCGGCCGGTTGGCCGGCCTAAGTACCGCTGGAAAGATGAAGTGGGAAAGGATCTGCGCGCTCTACACGCACAAGACTGGGAGGAGATCGTTGAGAACAGGGCGCGTTGGCGTCAACTCGTATTGGAGGCCAAGATCCACTTCGGGTCGCTGAGCCAACGGAGTAAGTAAGTAAGTAATTGATTAATTTTAACTTGTTAATGCTCGTAGAAAAGAAAATAACCGTGGCAGTCTAAAAGTCCATGGCATGGCATCCATCCATCCTCATCAATTCATGTGCAATTTTATTATACAGGGTTATTTGTAATTCACTGACATCCTCTTAACCCTGAATTCCTATCACTCAAACAAATGTTTTTTAGTGAAAATAAACGGATCACTCACGTCTTAAAACGAGTTTAACTCGACATGTTTCGGGCTAATCCGTAGCCCTTCCTCTCGGAGTCGCACGTCACGGCGGCTGCCAAACGTGCACCCACTCGTTTTAAGACGTGAGTGATCCGTTTATTTTCACTATGAGTGAGTCTCACGGTAGTTTCATGTTCAAATGTTTTTGGTTTTACGACTTTTTAAAATGAAGCACTTTTTTTCCCATACAAATACACAGAGTATCGTAAAAATAAGAGGTAATCTCAAATTTTCAAAACGTTATTACACCAAAAATATTAAGTTATGACAAAAGCCGTAAAACAAAAAACATTTGTTTAAGTGGTAGGAGTTTAGGGTTAAAAGGATGCTAGTGAATTACAAATAACCCTGTATTACCACCATATCAGCCAGTTGAAATAGTAATAAAAAAGGTTTGGTTGCGCGTTTTTTTAATAAGTGCTTCAAAAGTACTACAGCTTAAAAACCAGATAATCTAAAATGTGTCGTAATAGAATGAGCCAGTCTAGTTTAGCATAAATATCGCTTTCAGAGAAAGTTATCAATTTACATCATAATAGCCGACTGTACCGCGGAAGTGGCAGCCGATACTAAACCGACTATTGTCGTAAACGTAACAGAATACGATGCGTTTAATGCAGTGGCGAACAACCAATGACAGATTTATGTTTCTGGCACGTTGGGTCAAAGTATTCGATATTCTCAACACAAGTTTATATAACTATACAGGGTTATTTGTAATTCACTAGCATCCTTTTAACCCTAAACTCCTACCACTTAAAGAAATGTTTTTTGTTTTACGGCTTTTGTCATAACTTAATATTTTTGGTGTAATAACGTTTTGAAAATTTGAGATTACCTCTTATTTTTACGATACTCTGTGTATTTGTATGGGAAAAAAAGTGCTTCATTTTAAAAAGTCGTAAAACAAAAAACATTTGTTTGAGTGATAGGAATTCAGGGTTAAGAGGATGCCAGTGAATTACAAATGACCCTGTGTAAGTAATCACGAAATAAGCTTGTGTGTAACATGGCAAACCTCTATGGTGCGCAACTGGCCACTTACAAAAGAAGAAAATTCTAAATTATTGTTTTGGTTTTGTTTTTTTAATTTGATTCTCTCTACTATTAGGCAAGGCGTATGCCTTCTTCATTTCAAAAATAAATATAATGTACTCAGTAAATGGTATTATCCCGAGCTATTTGTATTATTAAGGGCTGCCAATTTAGCCCTTCCTTT
This sequence comes from Archips crataeganus, assembly GCA_947859365.1. Classification (NCBI taxonomy): domain Eukaryota; kingdom Metazoa; phylum Arthropoda; class Insecta; order Lepidoptera; family Tortricidae; genus Archips; species Archips crataeganus. The sequence continues at coordinate 18,395,873 of OX402058.1, forward strand.
TCCGCTTTAATCTAACGCTCGTCTTCTTGGTCTACCATTGTTCTTTACAACCGGCTTGGAGCAGACCGCCGGTGAAACCTGAACCCCTTTAGGATGCTCTGAGGCTACCTGAACACCCTGCCTGGCCTTCTCACCTATTTTTTTTATTTCAAACTCAAGAGTAATGCTGATTAAAACAATTTCTATATGTATATTTTCTATTGTATCATTATTTATTTTATAACTACGACTTCTAATTTCTCCGACCGGATAGCAGGTTACATACGTTTAGCAATATTGTGATGAAAAACAAAGCTATTTTCTGCGGGTCCGTGATTTGAGAATGGGTGAAGTTCAATCAGTTGGAACACCTTAGCGAAAATTAATAATACAATTGTATGGGTAACTTTCGTGTCACAACGGAACCTTTTCCAATCAGTCGTTTTGTATGGTTAACTACGATTTCCTGAGGTTTAACTTTTTGGTCTCCACCCGTAGTTGTATGAAAATTCACTTTCTAAAGATTGTATTTTGATCGCGTACGAAGCTTGATTCTTTTACGCTTGCAGAGATCGTCCGTATGCTCTAAAGTATTATCATTATCATCATACCAGCCTATAGATGAACCACTGCAGGTATATTCCTTTCAGAATGGAAGGGCTTGGGCCGTAGTTCCCAGATGCCCTAAGCTCTAAGTAAGTTAGCAGTCCTAAGTACAGTCAAGTGAAAAAACATAGGTGCACACAACATGCTTATAAATATGTCCCATAGCTCTTAATTCGTCAAATTAAGGTATCGATACGTAAATTATAGGAGGATCAAATCGATACATATTTTTGCAGTTGACCATACCACTTTCATATAACATTAAATGTCAGTTTGATACTTAAACATGTTCGCGAAATAAACGATCTTAACAGACAGACATAAAATCCTATAAGCGTTAAGTTTTTTATTTTTTTTACGGAACTCTAAAAAAGAAAATAATGATTTTATCAAGTTACCATTAAGCTGTAATATATATTTTTGAACACATGTCTAATCAAATCTATGACTAATCAAATCATTCAATTATAAATGCGTAAAATGACTTCGTTAGGATAAGATCGCGATAAGATTAGGGAGCCCGATAGCGTTAAACAAAGAAATATAATCAGAAGTTGATACGTACGAACGCGTAGAAACTATGTCACACGCGAATCAAAATCTAGTTCAGTTCATGCATCGATATGGAAGATCCGTCATCTTAGAACTCAAGGCCGCGGCCTCATTTCTTCGCAACTATATCGCATTACATTTGACACAAACTCAACAGTCGGAGCTTAGATTATTATGTCATTTAGTTAAACTGGCGAGTTGGTACTAGCAGTTTAGAGTCCAGGTACACACTAGCCTTCGTCGTTTACATCACTGTCACTGTTGTCACCGTTGCTCCAAACAGGCGACAGCTTGAGGGACCCACTTGGTGAATGGCGAGTCACCCCACCAAAAGTTATATTAACATGTTGAAACGGCAGGATTATCTCACTTCATAATCCAGTTATCTGTCCACAGTATCCTAACCCCATAGCCTATTCCATTTCACTTCCTACCTGGCAACAGTTTGGCAATTGTGGAGGATTGTCTGCTAGCATATTCTCATGGTAAATTTCAAATATAATTTCGCACATAAGTTTCGAAAAACTCAGACAGATTCGAACCCACGACCTTCTCCTTGAGAGGCAATAGGTCGACCCACTAAGCCACCGCGGAAAACGCCACGGACGGAAATTATATTTGAAATTTACCATGAGCTTTACGGTGAAGGAAAACATCATGAGGAAACCTGCACACACCTGAGAAGAAATTCAATGGTGTGTGTGTTCCCAATCCGCACTGGACCCGCGTGGGAATTACGGCCCAAGTCCTTTCATTGCCTGTGTGCTGCAGTGGGACGTACATAGGCTAGGATGATGATGATGATGATTCGAGGATAGGATAGATAGACCATAGTTGCGCACGTTACATTATATTATAATTTATATGGTACCAAAAACCTCTTCATGATAGTGCTTTTCAAATAACCGGGTCCGGGAAATCCGTGCCAACAATAACGTAATGAATACCATCATATTATGACACTGAATGATGGGACAGCAGTAGCTTGCAACGTTTGAATTAGTAATAAAATATATGTCTTTATGGAATGATATCATCGCGTCTAGACAAAGATGTAAAACAAAATGATTCAGACGTTGAAGATCAATTACCTAAATTATGGCAAACGTTTAAGGAACACCACACAACAAAAGAAGTGCAGCGCGGCACATCCTCTCGAGTCTCTACTTTGTTCTAAACGATGTACTGCTTAAGACCTAGATGAGAGCCATGAGTTTTGTAACTTTGGACATAAATAAGCATAAAGTTCTTTATTCAACTGATAATAACTTGTATTTTATATAATACGCTCAACAGTTATTCTTACGATTGATTGGTTCTTTATTAAGTAAGCTGCATCTTGTTGGAAGCCTACCTACCTACACTGCGTCTACCGGTCCGACGACCTGGTTAGGGTTGCGGGATCGCGTCGGATGCGGAGGGCACGGGACCGATCTGTTTAGCGAGCCTTGGGGGAGGAATATGTTCAGCAGTGGACGTCTTTCGGCTGAAATGATGATGAAAGTAAGCAGAGACTAACGAGGATCTGTCATATACATCGCAATACTATTTCATCGCATAGATCCGTACTACAACATACGGTGTATGAAACTCCTAAGCTGATCATTGTTCCCGCTGGTGACACGACCTATTTGGCCTATTTTTAGATTAATTTTGCCAATTGAGTAGATGACGTCATGAATGAAAATTCTGATATCGGTGATTTAATAGTCACAGTGTGAGGACTGCATAGTTTTGTGGAGATCCTAGCGCCACCTAGTCTTCCTTCGGACGTCGTTCCTCAAGCATAATATCTGTCTGGAGAGAGAAACTCCTTATTGTGATTTCTCTTCGCAGTTTCATTCTAGTCAACATGATTAACCCCCACCGTATCTAATTGGAGGTTTAAAAGGAGGATAATCCAGCGAGAACCTACATCTGGTGAGCTTAGGGTTAGCTCAGTCACAAAGCAAATATCCTAACAGACTAGAATGTTCATTCATACAATTGATTTACGAAAGGTCTACCACCACTGATTGCAATAGTTACGACATAACAGATCCGACACTCCGTTTGACATCCGTTATATATATCCACGTCGACGGAGTAAATAGCACGTGTGTCCACTGCCTAACTGCCTAAGAGGGTATCATTAGGTTTGTGTCAACGGTAGCGGTGAAGAAGTCATCGTCATCTCGGCCTATATACGTGCCACAGCAAGGCACATGCCTTCCTCAGAATGAGATGGCTTGAGCAGTAGTTTACACGCGGACCCAGTGTGGATTGGGAACTTCAAACACACCATTGAATTTTTTTCGCAGGCGTACGCAGGTGATAGATAGGCAGGGTGGGGAAGTACTGTAGGTTCATGGAGTGACAAAGCACTGCAGCTTCTATAAAATGTAGTAAGTGTGCATGCCTCGTCACCGCCGCCCACAGATAACCCAGTTAACACTGATTTACCAGTAACCAACAACAAAGTTACCATACCTTATTTTAAAGTGGTCTATTTTTCTATTTATCATCAATAGCGCAGTTGCTTAAATCTCTGTGGGGTATTTGTTTACTCTATGTCCTGTGATCCCCAGACATCGGATATCATGTGTCACATTCGATACTCGGTCACGCACGTGGCGGCGAGCGTGGGCGCCGTCTGGGGGTGAAGTGGAGGGAGGTGGGTCATACGCATCTGCGCGTCTTTACGTTACGGGCTTTCAGAATAATGTCCGTTCTGTTTCTGAAATAAAAGCATGTTAGTTATGCAACGGGAGGGTGTTAACTGTATCAAAGCCAGCCTATTCGTACTGTCTTTGTTTTTTACAATTTTTTCCAAAACTACTGAACCGATTTCGACGTGGTTTTTTGCATTCTGTTCGAGTTATTTTAAGGGTAGGTTCATATACATGAATGCCGTTCGTAGGTCACGAGGGGCCGCTGCAGTAGCCTTTGTTTATCCGCTTCTATGATTTTCTCACTTTATTCATTACTCTTTTGAAAACCCTGTTTGTTTTTTCCTGTCGTGTTTTTTTTGCACTGGGCCCAGTGGTAGAAGCCAAATGGGTACGTAAGGTAGAAGATAACTAGCTCCAAACTTGCTAGCTCGTGCTGAGTCTCCGGCTCTATACTATATTCCCGTGAGAATTCTCATAAATACATCGTGGTCTTCATATTTGCTTTGTAAAAAAACACCCGCGCACAATTAGGTACACCTCTCTAGACTTGGCAGTTGAGATTTCGGGATTCTATGTACAGACGACAAAAACGAGGCCTGCCCAGTTTCAAAACAAATTTGCTTGCAGCCGTTGGTTCATTCGTATGGATTGGTATGGATAGATGTCTAGCCAGTGCAAACAAAATGGACATTTAAGGTGTCAAGGCGACCTTTTTGTCGATGGTACATGCCCGACCTTGTGCCACGATATTTTTCCCAACACGTTAATGGATATTTCCACTCTATTGGTTATAATAATAAGCTAATTTAAGCTATTTGCACCAAATAAACATGACCTGTTGGAGCTACTGAAAACAACAGAAGTTTTCAGTAGCGCCATCAACATGGAATTTGGTGTCGATAAGTGTGCAGTTATGCATGTACAGCGGGGGAAAGTTGTAAATTCAACAAATTTGCAGCTTTCTGATACAATGTCCCTCAGATCTATTTCCGAAGCAGAAACCTATAAGTATCTTGGTATGTCACAGTCATTGGGTATTGAGAGTGAGGTCGTAAAGCAGACGGTGAAGGAGCGCTTCTTCTGTCGTCTGACAAAAGTACTTAATAGTCTTTTGTCGGGCGGCAACAAGATGCGCGCCTTCAACGCCTGGGTAATGCCCTTGCTTACTTACTCCTTTGGCATACTAAGGTGGACTCAGACTGAGTTGGATACCTTGGATCGAAGAGTTCGTGTACTGCTCACTGCGCACCGTTTGCTTCACCCGCGCTCGTCTGTTATGAGACTGTACATCTCGCGGAAGTATGGAGGTCGTGGCTTTTTAAATGCCAAAGACCTCCACAACCGCGAGGTGTATAATCTCAGGGATTATTTCCTAAACAACGAGTGTGGGGTGCATCGCGACGTAGTAGCAGTAGACAAAAACTTCACCCCGCTTTCCTTGGCAAACGAGAACTGGCGCCGACTTAAAGTAATGAGCATCGAGGACCGCAAGGCGGTATGGAAGAGCAAGGAGCTACACGGGCGGTTCTACAAGGCACTCATAGGGCCAGATGTAGATCTGCTCGCGTCGGTGAACTGGCTACGTTTCGGGGATCTCTTCGGGGAAACCGAAGGTTTTGTCTGTGCAATTGCGGATGAAGTTATCATGACGAACAACTACCGGAAGTATATCCTGAAGGACGGTACGGTCGACATTTGTCGGGCATGCCGCCGTCTCGGGGAGTCACTCAGGCATATTATTTCCGGTTGTGGTCATCTTGCTAACGGTGAGTACTTGCACAGACATAACCTTGTAGCCAGAATTATTCACCAGCAACTTGCTCTGCTATACGGCCTTGTGGACTTTGAAGTGCCTTACTATAAGTATATACCTGCGCCAGTTCTCGAAAATGGTCGTGCCACGCTCTATTGGGATCGGTCTGTTATCACGGACAGGACTATTATAGCCAATAGGCCTGATATCGTGCTGACAGATCGATCGAAACGCCAGGCAGTGCTCGTCGACATCACCATCCCCCATGACGAGAACCTCGTGAAAGCTGAGAAGGACAAAGCCAGCAAGTACCTTGACCTAGCTCACGAGATAACCGCCATGTGGGATGTTGATTCGACGATCATTGTCCCGATAGTCGTTTCTGCGAACGGGCTGATAGCGAAGAGTCTCGACCAACACCTCAAGAGACTCTCGCTAGATGGCTGGATCAAGGGTCAGATACAGAAGGCGGTACTCCTGGACACTGCGCGGATAGTCAGGAGGTTCCTCTCTCTGTCGCCCTAACCACCGATAGCTTAGGCCCCGCCTCGCTGCCGGTGGCACCCTAGGTTAGGTTTTTATAATGATTTTATGATTTGTATGTATAGTTTTATATTTTACTTTTTGTATAATTATTGTAAAAATCTAACCTAAGAAAAAAAAAGAAAAAAAAATAAATAAAGAGAATAATAATAATGTTTTATTTAAAGGCATTCGGTACGGTTATATGCCCTATCAGCACATTAGGTAAAATAACTTCGGAAAACCGTTGGAATTAATTAAAAACTTAGATTATTTATGCACTAGATGGAGCGTCACTAGCAAACATTGCGATACAAAACGTCCACAAATCCATTTGACAGCTTCATATTACGATCGCGTTACGTCATTCCGGTTGTCACTGTGTGCGTGCTTAATGATACCAGTTATTTCACATTCCCCAAAATGTGGGGAAAGTGAAGCTGATTGGGGATGGGGAATGTGTGGGGAGAGCTTCAATTCGGGGAAAATGAGGGGATTTTAAGTATGAACACAAATACTTACGCGACATTTGACATCAAATTTCTGCTAGTCTTGATTAATTTCCTACAATTCATTATTCGCAGCAGCTCTAAACTAAGTCACTCGGCCCACATAATTTTTCATTCCCCACACGTGGGGAATTTCGACAATGCGTTTGGGGATTTTAGCATATTACTATTGGCAACCCTGCAAATGACGCAAATGACATATAAGCCAAGTTGGCTTATATTTTTACGGGACGTTTCCATGCCACCAAAGCTCTATCTAGTGCATAAATAATCTAAGATTAAAAACATGTAGCAGATGCCACAGATAAATGATTCAGATAAATCATAATATCGTGGCAATGAGTCATTGGAGGGAAAGTAAATTTACGACCTTGTTCAGCTAATATGTTGGACCAGGTGATTATTATTATTATACACACCTGTGAAATTTCAGACGTCATATTTGTTTAGAGGACGATCAAAATGGAACCTTAAACGGCATTGACATAGCTCCGCTTTTGAAAATTATAAAAAAAGGTAATAAATTAACAAGCGTAGTCCATAAATAATATTAAATCTATTATACATCAAATGTAGGAATGACAAATTGTTGTAGAAGCTTATGAGAATGAGTTTTAAAACCGTCGTTGAGTAAATAATTGTTTTTTGTCTGTGTTTGTTATCATATCACATAATTTACGTCGTTTTTATGCAACTTGTCAAATTTGCAGTACCAACTCAATGACAATAACAACATAAACGAATGGTCACGTCTGTACCTGCTATGTTTTAATCTTCTTTGGTAATATACCTACGCACACTGTCAATGACTTTCATAGTTGAGGGAGGATACATGGAACGTTATCATAATGGGACGACTGCTCGTTCGTGTTGACAAATGACGGCGAATATGACTAGCAGTCCACTGTGGTTCAAAATTAATGTGTACCTATTAAAGCTACTAGTTATTTATTTAACTGACCATCAAAATTATACATAGCACCATTTACACTATTTTACCAGCCCCCAAAATATGTTAGGAACTTGGAAATACACGATAGATAGGTCAGTACTATTTACATTATAGTACTGTGTGCAATCAATACTAAGAAATTAGAAGTTTAATGGCATGGATAAGTACCTAATCATGTCACCTATTACCTAAGTACGTAAAACTGCAGGAGGTTATCTTTCGTCCAGTCATATATCGGAGAATGGGCTTGTGGTCTTATGGGATAAACAACTTGCCCCGTGGTGTTTCAAAAGCCACTTTATACGCCGTTAAACAGTGTATTGCTTACTTAGGGGGTGTTTCACCACCTTATTGTCAAACTGCTGGTTACGTAACCAATGAATAAACTAAGTACTGGACAAATCTGTCGGCTAGTGTTTTTTCAGTTTCACCACTCCGGTCCTGTGCAAACTAAGTACCACTTAACTAATCGTGGGTTTAACAAAAAGTCGGAATGGCAACGTCACATTTCACGACCACGCGTTCCTGTTCGCACACTTTCGTTCAAAGACTCACTCATTATTAAAGCAAAAGAAATGGTTAACTACATAATTTTTGAAAACATCTATTTTTTTGCATAAACAAATATGTAACATTATAATTGATCCAAACACGGTATTTATTTACGACACTTTGTTAACAATAACAAAGAAAAATAAAATCACGTAAAACGAATCGAAAAGTGGCGCCAAACCATTTGACAGATAAACTTTTTTTTAATGGCGACATACAAGTTCAGGTAGAACAAATGATTGAGCCGCCGAAAAAAAGTTTGTTATTAAAAAATATTACGAAATTTTGGATTTATTTTTACATACTAAAAGTGTACCTACATTTTTTTATTGAAATCTAGATATTTAAATTATTTTATGCAATTTAGCATGACCTCTTTCTTTAAAAAATAAAAAATACTTTGATTTATTTTGCTGAAACCGGCTGAAGGGCTCTCCAACCATGGCCACAAAAAAATAAACTAACTTTATGTGACGGATAAAAATGCTAAATGCGTCCTGATCTGATGGTCAAATTAAGAAACAGTTTGTCCGTCACTTAGCGCTAATTGAGACTGGTGAAACAGAAATTTTAATTCCATCTGTCAAATAAGGTTATGATTAAGCTAATCCGAACTTTAAGAAAAGTGGTGAAACAGCCCCTTAATGACCTATAGTATTTTACTTTTACATTTCGTTAAGAAGCAAGTTAAAGATATGAGTTTGTTTACATCAATTTCTTTGTTTCTGAGGTGTCACGTTAATATCATGCCACCTCCTTATGGATTAATGCTCTAACTTAGAGTCTTAATTCTCTCTTCTCATCAACTCTTGCTAGCTGTAAAGTGCCTTATGTATGACCATCACATGAGTATTAAATTATTATGGAAAATAAATCGTTAGAACAAAAACGCATTACCACATATTTTCAGTGAGTGTACCAAGTAATACGTTTATCGAAGTTAAAAGAAATAAAAAAAAACACGGTAGACTGAACGAAAGCTAGTAATTGAACTGGTAGATGCTTCATTAACCCCCTGTAGCACCATCCTTTGATCAAATTTATTTGATAGATAAATGTGATGCCGTCTCTGTTTATTTTGTTTGAATAGACGGAGACGGCATCACATTTATCCGTCAGTCAAAATTAATCAATGGGTGGTGATCTTTGATCAATTATAACTGAAGATACACATTGCCGAACAAAATCCCCTTCAAAGAATGTCCGAACTTTTTTATTTGTTTGCATAACAATTAAAATCATCACCTACACAGAAATTTGAACCTAGTCTTTACTTCATTACAGTCGAATTTCGGTTGACACTTGACAGCTAAACTTGACAATTTCACGCAACGTACTGAGAAAAAAGAAGGCTACTTTTATCAAAGTGGCGCTCATTTGGCTCGGACAGTTTCGGGCGCGCGACTGTGGATCTACAGTTATAATTTATCAAAGGTGGTGATGGTGAAACAGCCCCTTAGTGTCATAGAAGAGAAAGTCTTAAAATGAGTTAAGAGTCAAGGCGGAAACAGCAGGTCGTAGGGTACAGTGGCGTGAAGGATACAGTGGCTCACATATCTTTTATCTAAAACTTGAGAGGTTATTCGATTCGCGTTCAGTAATTTATTTGTACGGGAACGAAGTAGGTACTTAAACGTAAATACCTATACTTAAATCTATGCATACTCGGACTACGAGTGCTCATCCAATTATAGCGCAAGGCCACAAAATTGCATAAAAATAAATAAAATGTGCTTTAATCACGTAATAACAGCATCTAGAGCTAATAAACATAACTCGACCGAGACCTAGGTATTCTAGTAAACAATTACAGTGCACCAAGCATTTCTGTTGTTGATTCAACGCATTTTATGTATACTTACTGTAAGGTTATTTTCCTTTGATTGAACGATAACATTGTTTGTTCATTGTAGTTTAATGCTGTGCCATTCATTATGAATTCAATGCAACTGTCGAGACGGATAGCGGTCTAAAAATAGAAACGCAACGCTTGCGCATTTTATTGTAAACATTGTATACGTATGACAATGAAATAAATAACAGTTTAAGATGATTCACGGTAAATTACATTAAGGGCCGATTTTTCAATCAACGGATAAATGTTATCGACTGGTTAAATTATAGAACGGCTAAATAAGTTGACTGACAGTACTGCGTCAGTTGCACTGTATGCATGACGCTACAATTTAGCCGCTTTACACGTTATCCGTCAGATAATATTTATTCGATGATTGAAAAATCGGCCCTAAATCTTTTGCTGGATGTAGACCGTGACTACCTTAATGAGCTTCTTATATTCTACCTGTGACCATAAAGCAGTGGCTTATATAGTGGTTTCACCTATGGCCTCTCAAGGAGATGATCGTAGTTTCGAGCCCTGACTCACACCTCAGTTTTTCGGAATGTATGTGCGAAATCACATTTGAAATTCACCACGAGCTTTAGGTGAAGCAGTACGCTTAGTATAAGTTTTCCTTCACTTCAATACTTCTCGATCGCGTTTACGTAAAAATTTAAATTCTATGGAAACATGTAAGCGTGCGCGCGGAGACGCTCTCCATGTTTCCCTAGTAATTGATTTTTTTACGTAAACGCGATCGAGAAGTATTTTGGTGAAGTAAAACTTATACTAAGCGTACAGAACATCGTGAGGAAGCCTGGACTCACCAACGGAGAAATACAATGATGTGTGTGATGTTCCCAATCCGCACAGGGCCCGCGTGGGAATTACGGCCCTGCAGTGGGATATATAATCGGCCAAGATGATCGCATGCATGACGCTAGTAGATGAGTCGAAATATCGAGAGCCTATTAAAGTAAATCGCAATTTACATTCCACAGATAATAAAGTAATGAAATAAATATATTACAAGGGTTCATTTCCATTTGATTTTGGCTGTTTGTTTACGACGCCTTAGGGATTAATTGATCAATCGTTTTCAACAATGATAGTACATAAATAGTAATAAAACTTTGTTTAGGTATATACTCTCAAGATCTTTCCATCGATTTTAATGATGAATAACTCTAAACTTAGTGATTGCGTGGGCGCGCATTTAGGACTAAAAGGAGTCTTTTTTCAGTTTAATTTAGGGCGTCCTTTTCAAACTGAACAAGTAGAAAAGGGAAGCACTGAGCGACATGTATAAACTGTCAACGTAGCCCTTCTAGTAGTTAGAGGCAAGTGCTCCTGGTCACGTAGTTTCTGCGGATCGTGAGACATACCCGTTCTCGTCACGTATGCAAGTTTGCATACCAACCTATTAACATCAGCTCGCTAATTGTTCATACAAGCATGTAAGTAAAATAAACAATTAGAAGGAACTATATGAAGCAGCTCGTTGTGCGGTAAAACAACAAACTTAAAAGTACTGGTGATAAAATAATGTTACTTTAATATGTATTTGTTTTCACACTAAAAACAACGTTGCGGCTTGCCGCAACTTTATGCTGAGTGAAGGTTGAGGAGGTTTATACTTACATAGTTTTCGGTGTTTTTATATTTGTATCTTTTCTCACCAAATGTATTTTTTCCCATTTGTGCAAATCTCTCTCTTTCTCTCTCTTACCAGTAGGTAATCAAACAGTGATGGAGCGAGCCATGCTCAGAGTTTCTTCACGCGATCGAATTAGAAATGTGGAGATCCGTAGAAGTTTCAGAGTTACTGGCATAGCTCCGAGAGTCGCCAGACTTAAGTGGCGGTGGGCTGGGCACATATTGCTCGTAGAACCGACGCCCGATGAGGCAAAATCCGTACGTGTACTACAGTTTGGTTGCTGACCTTTCGGCGCACGAACATACGTGCGACGCGGAAGAGAAACGCTTTAAAACACGTTCGACGAACGCGTGTACGAGAACGTTTGAGAAACGATACCCTTCGAACAATAATACCCGAGATAACACATCACATCACAATTAAAAAATCAAAGTTAAATGCTGGCTGTCCTCGTGAGGTCACATAACGATTCAATATAAGTACTTAATACAATGAATCTTTATCGTACACGACTTAAAAAACAATAAAGAGAAACAAGTACACGGAGAAAATATATTTATAAAGTACCTATAGTATAAAATATAAATTATTATATGGCACGCCATTAAACAGGGTTAACAGCTTTAAATATCTAGGTCATGTGGTTGCATCGGATTTGAACGACAATGCAGACATTGAGCGAGAACGGAGGGCGTTGTCAGTTAGAGCGAACATGATAGCCCGCAGATTTGCTCGCTGTTCACCAGAGGTAAAACTGACTCTTTTTAAAGCCTTTTGTACCAATTTTTATGCGAGCAGTCTGTGGGTTGCGTGTGCGCAAAGACAATACAGCGCCCTTCGTGTTCAGTACAACAATGCTTTCAGGGTGTTGATGGGGCTTCCACGGTTCTGCAGTGCGTCAGGGATGTTTGCTACAGCAAGAGTGGACTGCTTTTATACAATCATGCGCAAGAGGTGCACATCCCTGGTGCGCAGGGTGGAGGGGAGCGCTAACGGCATCCTGAGGGCATTCGCAGATAGGTTTGATTGTCAGTATCTGAACCATTGTCATATGATTCATGTACTGACAAACAAACCTACGTACTCGTAAAAGTGCTGAACTATTTTATTTTATTTTTCTTTATTTGCTTATGTTTCACTAACACCAGGGTAAGCTTATATCATAAATTTGACTAACACCATGTACCTAACATATTTATAAGTAATACTAACAAATGATGGATCATAGTTATCTGAATAAATCAATTTTTATTATTATGTTGGTACGGATTTCCGATCACGGGCCCATGGGGACCCGGTCATTTGAAAGGCATACATGGGGCCGAAGCCAACATGAAGAGGCCTTTGGTACCATATAATATAAATGAGATGGGCGCAACTATGGGGGTCTATCCCCTAATACACCATGAGGATGTGCTAGCGGACAGTCCCCCACAGTTGCCAAACTATTGCCAGGTAGGAAGCGACATGGAATTGGCTATGGGGTTGGGATGTTGTGGACAGGATTACCGGGCTATGGAGTGAGATAACGGACACCTACCATTTCAATATCTCATAAACTGAACTTTTGGTAGGCGGTGACTCGCCATTCACTAAATGGGCCCCTCAAATTATTGCCCACTCGGGGCAACGAGGCGGCAACATTGGTGTAAACGGCTAAGGATGGAGAGGTGTTCCTGGACTTTAAACTTCAGAATGCCAACTCGCCACTTACGGAAACACATCCATCCTTCGAGCATTAGCTCTTGCGCTCCACTCTAGGCGACCAACAAAGGCAAACTAGAGGCGGGGTGGGTGTGTAACTGTGTGTGAGTGTGTGTATAAGCGCATGTGTGTATGTGTACCCCTGGAGGTCTCGGGTTCGTGGTGTCGCTACGCACCAACAGCTCGCCACAAGCCGCCCTGTGATGACTGACTGCACTGGTGACACGACAACACCAGCGGGCGATGAGGTCGTCATATCCCTACGCCTTTTGACTGACTGCGCTGGTGACAGACACCACAACACCAGCGGGCGATGGGGTCGTCACATCCCTATGCCTTTATTATTATTATTATTATTATTATAAAGTAAGCCGTATCGCTCTGTTCCGAACAACCTTACACGGAAAGAAAAAAAGTAAGCTAATAGATTTCAGCTGGTGGTGCAATTCAAAACAAATAGTAACATAAAGAAACCTTTCGAAATCCGCAGTCAAAATGATCTCTGTAATTATGATTATGAGAAAGTAGGGAGCAAGTAGGAAGGAAAACTGATTTTAGGATTTTTGATAATTTCCACGGGACAAAGAAAAACCGGTGATGATGAATCGATGATGATGCCTGATTTTAGTTTTACTGAATGAAGAAGCTTTACCACAAATTGGAATTCTGCGAGGGCGAAGTCACTGGCAAAAGCTGGTAACTATGTAAAATGATACGGTTAGGGTAGATCTATTGTTATTAAATTTTAATTTTACTAGGCATCATAAAGAAGAAATAGGGTTCTCTATTAATTATGTCATTATAACTGTGTCAATGGCATGCGGCAATTGGCATCAACACCTTTATGATGAACTTTAATAATTGTCTATTGTCATCTTAAAAGCGTACATAATTATATCATTTTTAATGTCAAGCTCAATGAACAGTTAATTTAATATACAGTTCATCTGCTCGTCGCTTTTTGAAGGCACATAAAATATCTCAAAAATACCATTCGGAAGTGAAACATATCTACGTAAGTAATGCCAGAAAAATAGGTACAGCTGAAATCAAATTTTCAACTAATTAGGATAGTAGTTTTCAACTACCTATGTAGTTGATAAGACTAACTAAGTAGTCCTGTAATTTTCAACTAGTCGATAAGACTAATTAGGACTGTAATTTTCCATTAGTTGATAAGACTAATTAGGACTGTAATTTTCAACTAAAAAGTCAAATATTTTATAGTAGACATATTAAATGTACAGCAGTTGTTAAATAGATTAGAGACGTGCCGACGCAATCAGCCAGTTTTAGCATAGGTACAATATTTGAGAAGACTAATTAGGACTGTAATTTTCCATTAGTTGATAAGACTAATTAGGATGTAATTTTCAACTATTTGAGAAGACTAATTGGGACTGTATGTTTCTACATACTCCGCCACTCTCGTATTTCAAATACTGCAAAATTAATTTCCGACTTTGTTTGGTGACATGATTTGAATTCCAGTGAACAATTTAATCTTCAAGTCAAGATGACACGGAAATGATAAGGGATTCCGTAAAAACACCGGAATGGTCCGGATTTACTGTCATAATCAAGTGGGTTTATTACTTTAAAAAACATATAATAAAAACGGAAGCGTAATACATACCATGCATAAAATAATAAAAATGTGGACCGAGTAAAATTCACGCATAAAACCGGCTAAAGAAGTAACTACCAACTATAAAAACTTTCTTAATTATATGCGTCGGTGCTAAACTACACACTAGGTAGCTTCTGCTCGCAGAATAACTTTTTCCAGAATGTAGACGATGATCGTACAAGCTATTTTATACCAAATTGAATCCAAATGTGTCCAAGTTTTGAGCGCAAAAAAGCAAAAACAAAAAAACACAATATTTTAGTCAGATTCCGATCCGATAGTAACATGTCTGGGCAGTGTCAAAAAAACACGTAGTCAAAAATATGTCAATGCCTGTTGATATTTACCGGCTAATGTGTTACTAATAATGTCAAGTACGACACGTAACTAAATTTACAATTAAACCACAACCACGTGACTAATTCAATACGTGCTCCGAAATGCGTACGTGAAGTTATCTGGCTCTCTGCCATTTTTCAACACTCTACTAAGTATAACCGCATAAACACCGCGAAGACCAAAATAAACTACGAATCTTAAAACACTCTCCACACAGGTGAATTTTGCTTGGTTGTTGATGGTGGTAACGTCGTTTTGCGATTGAACAATAGAACAGACGCTGTCTCAGAGCTTTAAGTAATTCACCTGTTTTTTTTTTAATTTTTCTTAAGTTCAACGATTTCTTAACAGTAATTAGTGCCCATTGTCTTGTAAGAATAACTGGCTTTTTTCTTGTTAATTAACCAAAAAAGGTTCGATGATTGGATGTTTTTGTAAATTGTGAACCAAATTAAGAGTAAAGCTATAGAGCCATTTGGTACAGTTGATACAATTAAAATGTACTAAATTTATACATACTAACTAGCTTTAACACGCGTTATCGCCTGCGTTAAAGATATCTTTAAAAAAAACACTTTCTGTATGGAGACTAAATTCTACAAGTTTACTTTTAAATGACAATTACAAACATATTGGTTTCCTGTTTTACAAAATTAAATATAGCCTATCATACAATTTAAAGATTTGGCGCATAGTCGTCATAGTGTTCATGGGCGGCGGTGATTGCTTCCCATCACTGATGCTGGTTTGTCCCCTCTCATATATAAAAAAAAAGTACAAAAGCTCGAAAGCTTTTGGCAATGACATTGACCTGGCTCAACACATTAGTGGAAAACATTTTTGCTAATTGCAATTGGTCTAGAAGTGTTTATGACTAAATGTAAATAAGTGGAAGCTAAATTAGTTCTTCATTTTCGTGAGAAGATATTTCGTGTAACAGCTACTTCAAAATTGAAAGAAAGAAACAAAGAAACAAAGAAAAATATTTTATTTAAGAATACAAGAGTACCACCACCAAACAGAAGAAAACAACATAAATATACCTAATAAATAAATAAATAAATAAATAAATAAATAAATATTAGGGGACAATCTTACACAAATCCACTTAGTCCCAAACTAAGCAAAGCTTGTACTATGGGTACTGGACGACGATAAACATATATTATTTATTTTATTAGCAGTACGGCTGCTCACCGAATCTAAGATTATTTTAAAAGCGAAAAAGACGTGGTTCAATTAGTAGAACACCCGTTGGGGCGCATACCCAGGAGACGTGGGTTCGAATCCCACCGGCGCACCCGAAAAACTTTTTCGCTTTTAAAATAATCTTAGATTCGGTGAGCAGCCGTACTGCTAATAAAATAAATAATATTTGAATAAATAGATGTGGTACATCATTTCTTACGCATTTCCAATGTAATTTGGAACGTAGGAGTCGTAGCTTCTAATAGTTGCTACGAATTGTTAATAAATCTATACTATTTATCAATTCTTTATCATTTTATTAATTTATTTCTAAAAAGTAAGTGGTTTATTATAGTATATTTGTGTATCGTTCCGTGAGTCACACACGGTTCTGACAGAAAATCAGCGCTGCAGGCGTCTAAAGCCTCAGCATAATGCTGAGTCAGCGACCGTTTCACTTTTGCGGGGACACACATGCAGAGCTGTGTATGTACATGTTTGTTACTTCATTGTATGTTATCTTTGTTTTTTTTTGTGTGAAATTGTGTGTACTTTCTTGTATGTGTGTCTTGTAAAAGTAAATAAATGTCTTCTTTCTTTCTTTCTTTCTTTCTTAGTTGCGATGGATGTTACCACACGCCACTGTTGGTGTATGTAAGCGATTAAGAATTTCGGGGGAGTCGGTTGGATGCGACGTGGTTCAATTGGTAGAACACCCGTTGGGGCGCATACCCAGGAGACGTGGGTTCGAATCCCATCGGCGCACCCGAAAAACTTTTTCGCTTTTAAAATAAAAAAAAATGACGATAAACATACTTATATAGATAAATAAATACTTAAATACATAGAAAGCATCCATAACACAGGAACAAATATTCGTGCTCATCACCCAAATAAATGCCCTTACCGGGATTCGAACCCAGGACCTCTTGCTTCGTAGGCAGGGTCACTACCAACTAGGCTAAGGCGGTCGTTAACACAATAAACAAGTTTGTTATGGTAGTGACACCAATTGTCACCGAAAAAGGGTCTCCACTCAGCATGTGTTGCTACACAGTGAGTGCAGCAACGCTGGTTTTCTGTAGAGCCCAGATTTGAGCTACACGACAGCTCCACCTGTTACAATAATACACACAAGCTAGGCTTAAGCATTTGTTTTAAACTAAAGTGAAGGGCGCCAAGCAAAAGGTGTGGTGCAAAATAAAATATGAATTTTACATCATATATATACATACCTACACAACATTATATACTATTACATATCTTTAGAAGGATATAGCTACAATTAATAATAATATATAATTGCTTTTTACATTGTATTTTTATGGGGTAGATTAAGAGTCTTCATTTATTACGAGTACAGCCAAGACTATGCTCTTAAAGCTAAACTTTCAATAAAAGGGCCAGTTTACTTCGAATAACAAGTCGTTCCTTTTCTTCATATGTTTCTGGCATTACGCCATAAATGCGGGGCGCTTTTGTAAAAATAAGATGTCCAAGATGACGAGACGACGAGAGCCCAGGCCGGTTCAGCGAAGATCGTGGGTGCCAAGAGTGCGTAAGAGAGTACTGCAACTGGTGTAAGGAATGCAATTGTTGCTATAGATAGATGTAATATATTAGCTAACGCGTTAGAGCAGACAGTTAGTGATAAATATGAGATGGTGGATGATAAAACAAAGGGAGATGACATAAATGCAATATACGATAG
This sequence comes from Archips crataeganus, assembly GCA_947859365.1. Lineage (NCBI taxonomy): Eukaryota > Metazoa > Arthropoda > Insecta > Lepidoptera > Tortricidae > Archips > Archips crataeganus. The sequence continues at coordinate 18,414,018 of OX402058.1, forward strand.
CAGAGGCGTAAAGATCAACCTAACTGAATTAAGTTCCTCAAATAAAAGGAAAAAATGAGCAAGCTTCTTGCTTAAAGAGATTATTGTTTATGATGTAGAGACACAAACGGCGAGTTATTCGTTGGTTTGAACGACACCTGAAATGCTGCAAATCGTGTCAAGGGGTAATCTATTCAACTAGCTAGAGATATCTTTCATTCAGTGTAACAACATTTGATACAATTACAAAATTTGAAATTTAATTGATTTATATTGTTTAGCATTGTTTAGCTAAACAATAATAAAAATCTTTATTTTACATAATTATTACTACTACGCTTTAGTATACTTAAAAGTAATATGTTATAACCATCATTTGGTGTAATACCCATTTTATATACAAGTCTTGTTATATTAATAAACTATGAAGTGGTATATTCACCTGATATTAAAATAATATATATTTCTTGTTTGCAATTTGCGTTTTATTTACTCAACTGGACTAACTTTTCTGGTAGCAGTTCGTTTAGTGTGAGGTTCGCAGTTCTAACCTGACCTAATCTGCTTTTCTTGTAGTAATTCGTTTTGGAGGTAGTAAATCTGAGGTTATGTTCATTATAGAAAGTTTAAATTTTATTATAAATAATTAAATCAAAAGATCGTTATTTAAAATGATAATAATATATGTAGATATATTAAATGTCGTTGCATGATCCAACAATTGTATCAAAGGAGCGTTATTGCGTTTTATATTATATTAAATATTTTTATAGGCATCGTTACGTACTCCATTTTACCAGTATGGTTACTAATTAAACGTCGAAGTGTTCTACAATATGTAAATTAATTAACAAAAGACACTCTAGTTTACAAAGCCGGTTGATATCAAAAGAAACACTACAATTAGCACAGACATCGAAAACAAAGCATATTTATTACTTCAAAACAATGTGACTGTAGCTAGGCAGGATTGAAATTAGAGATATCACCGGACTAATTTATACCTCAAAGCCATGGATCTAGGAAATTAAGATTTTAAACTCCTTTTAAGATGTACACGACATAATGAAGATAGATTTTGCGAAAATCCACGGGATAAAAGTTCTGTACCGGGTGTGAAGCCACTGGCGCAAGCTAGTACGTAATATTAATTTAACAACACTTACACAGTGAATGCGGGACATAGTTATATTTGGCAAAAGGTCTATAAAACGTTGGTTTTTATATTTAACATCAGATAATACATTTTCCATAGCAGTAGACAAAATTGCACGCAAATTATACGCTTGCTGTGATTTAAAGTCGGCAGTCGCAGTTATAAATTGCAGTTAGAATACAGTCTATAGGTGCCTAGGTCCTTACACCCCTTTTTAATCAATAAACCATTTATTTATAATCTAACCCAGATTGCGGTCATTGCCCTTTCTAAACAATTATTTATCTACCTACTTTCGTTATCTGAGAAACTCTGACCTTTGACGGGACCTGGAATTAAATTAATTACATAGTTGATAAAATGGTAGATACTGACAAACTATTAAAAGAGGTATAGAGGATAAAAATAGGTGTTGAACAATTTTAGGGTGCCCTTCCATTCAATCGGAGAGGAGACAAGCGGAAACGAGTACCAATCACAATCACAGAAAAACAAATCTGACCACGCTCTCCTTGAGATGTAATTGCACGTGTTATGTAACGAGTCAATTGTGCAAGTCTCGTTTTTAATAATTATTCAACAAATTTATCAGTAGGTACCTACTGCTTAATTTTTAAATTAGCCTGTCATAGTGTCCCACTGCTGGGCAAAAGCCTCCCCTATTGACCCTTAAGACTAGTCGTCGGGAGTCGCGACTCCTGGTCTGGCGCAATGTCAGGCCAGTCCTTTGCATACTCGTCCAAATCGTCCCGTTATCCCCTTTATGGTCTGCCTCAAAACCACTGGCCTCTCTCTGGCACACACCAAGTGACAGTGACCTTTGTGGGTGCATGCGACAGACCTTTTTTCCAACGTTGACTATTCATGATTTTGAACACAGCGTGGTGTTTCGGATTTGATCTTTCTTTTCAAACCTAATATGCTGCGATCTATCGCTCTTTGGCAAACTTTAACCTTGGACTTTTGATTCTCGGTCTGAGACCAAGTTTGCGCATTGTAGGTTACAGCTTGGTTCACTTCTTTTAAGAGCTATGCTCTTTTCGGTGGAATAAGTGCCATTCCGCATGGAGCAGCTGTTTGACTTCCTGATACTACACGACACTCACTGGTCGAAATAGGTCAATCTTGACTTTCCTCTGCCTCGTCTTCCTTCCATGAGTAATTTTTTTTCCAGCCGGTTTGGTTTTCCTTTCTGTCTAGCCAATCCCTTCCACCCTCCTCCAACACCATAACTCAAAGGCTACTTTCTAGCCTTTCTCTGTCGCGTTACACAGACAGCTTAATTATAACAGAATAATCCAAAAAGCTTTGGAAAGCTATCAAAATCCTATTTTTATAAATACACGTGACATCATACACGAAGAGGTGAGAATTCTAAATTCTCTTTCTATTTACATTGTTCTGTCGGATATCAGGATTTCAATTTGAGTGCATTTCTATTCTGAGGCTACATGTTAACGTGCGTTATGATCTCATCTAGAAACATACACATAAGAGTGGTTATAAATTACAACGCTTAAAGAAAAGTTATCGCTTACGAGGGCTATATAAAGACACCGTTTAAAGCTATTTTAAGAGCATGCTGAGCGATACCAAACAAGGACACAGACTGCATTCTGTTAAGGAGACTTGAACTGACTACGTACGCTATAAGCGGATAGAAGTGTTCAAGTGATATGTATGGAGCGGTAGATATATTGAGTGAATTTAACAGCCATTTGTTACTGGAGATGCTGTCATAGAACTAAAAAATCAAATTTTTATGATCTGTAACTGTTTGAAAACTGTTTTTCTGGGTCGATTCTCAAAATCTGTATACATAATAAGTATTTAAAAAGTTCCCGTCTCTCACTTTTTTCACCCGACTGTCGATGGAGGGTTATTAATCAAAGTAATCTTATATGAGCTATCTTACTAATATAATGAATGCGAAAGTTCAAGTCGATCTTGGTTACTATTGACGGATCCTGACATTTGGCACATAGATAGGTTATAACTTTGATTAACACCCTTGGATTATCCCCTAAAATTGCATACTTTTGTGGGATAGCGATAAACGAATGACATTAGAATAGGTAACAGTTAGTGCATTATGAAGTTCTCATCTCGATATATTACTCAGTTGAGTAACGTTTAGGTGTACGAGGACAAAACACAAATAGCTCCAGCTGGGCCATCCATAAAATCCTCTTAATTAAGTTTTCAATTCGATTTACCCCACTTCGAACACAATTTCACGAACTGAAACCAACGTTAAAAGCTTAATGCTGTTTTGTTGTCATACAATAGTCACATTATTGTCATTAAGTGGCGTTATCTGTATCCGGTGCAGTGCTCTATACATTATAATTGCCGTAATGAATGTCTGTGACATGCGCATTATTGAATACATTTAGCGCAAGTGGGCCACGGAGCGGACGTTAAACTGAGTGTATAAACAACGTCCTTGAATTTGAATAATTTATGACTTACAGTAGAGAAAGCAGTCTTAGGTGGAATTAATGACTTCAATAAGTATCAATAGTAAAATAAAAGCTACTTTAATAACGAACAAAGAAAAAGTATATAGATACAGCAACTCTTTGTCGGTCCCTACCTTAAAGCACAAAGATTGACTGGTATCCCTTCTAGTTGTCAAGTGTTTTTTTTTGCTTTTGTACAATAAAGGATTTACATACATACATATTCAATGATATTTTGACAATATATATTTTCTTAAATTAAGAGTTTATATGCTCATGAGTGACATTTATGCAATGATTGAAGATCAAAACCAAAATTACCATATACAAAACTATATGCATAATTGAATTTACAAAAACTTTTTTCCTCGAAAATCTCGGTTGCAACCAATAGGTTTTTATATTTTTTATTTTAATCTGCGACTCTTTTCTAATTTCGTTTCTTGGTACACAATCTTTGCTTGAACTCGACCAAGAATTAGTGGAATTTGTACTAGTGTAAATAAATTAGAAAGTGATTCTTATTAGAGATAATTAGCATACGGGCTTGCGCGTACGACTGGTTGTACGATATACCTGAGCATAGGCTTAAGTAACAATAGATACTATACCTTGACAAGCTCATGCGCGGCGCTCGGCGGAACCCTGTCGCAGGGAGCCTCTGCTGTCCTTAACAAGATTGTTTGTAATAAGTGCGGCAAACGCTGACTGCGACAGAGTTGCGCGGAGGGTCGCGCACGAGCTTGTCAGACTATACTAATGCAAATATTTTTACTTACCTTGCTGAAAAAGCAAACTTATACTTTTACCGTGAGGCTCATGGGCGTTGAAATAAAACACGACTAAAAATGCATTTGGATCAAATTTTGGACCAATCTATATATATAAAAGAAGAAACTGACTGACTGACTGACTGACATATCAACACACAGCCCAAACCGCTGGGCCTAGAGATTCCAAGTTTGGCACGTGGGTTCCTTATAAGGTCTAGGGGTGCACTAAGAAAGGATTTTTCAAAATTCACTCCCTAAGGGGATGAAACGGGGGTCCAAAGTTTGTATGGGGAAACAAGATTAGTTCGACTATTTTATTCGAAACTTCACAGAAGTAGTCCTAATGATAAATGAGTAAACACGTGTTTCTGGTTTTTGAATTCAACCCCTAAAAGGGAGGAAAGGGGTAACAAAGTCTGAAAATCAACATGGGTGTTGTTTCTATGGTTTATAGGGTCGCTGGTTATGAAAACAACAACGGTTTTAAAATCCGACGTGGCAGACGTAAAATACCATCTCCCTGGATGGGGTGCGATGGGGTTGAAATATCTAAATAAACTAAATGACTGTTGATATATCAACGCACAGCCCAAACCACTGTATCTAGAGACTTGAAATTTTGCACATAGATACCTTATACAATGTAGGCATCCACTAAGGAAGGATTTTTGGGAATTCCCACGGGAAAGGGAAAAAACGGGATTTATATATTCGATTCCGAGTGACCCTATGTCGGTAACTATAATAACTAGACTCTTCAAATTTGATACACAAGTAGGTATTACATTAGTTAAAACATTAATTTCAGGATTTTTCAAAATTTTCACGGGATAAGGAAAAACGGGATTTATATATTCAGTTCAACGGGATCCTATGAACTATAATTACTAGACTCTTCAAATTTGGCATAGATGTTGGTAATTATAAATTCCCATGGGATAAGGAAAAAACGTGATTTTTCGTTTTACTGGTCGTAGAAAGCTGAAATTCGGCATGTAGGTTGTTTGGGGAGTGTTGAGCTGGATTGAGAGAGGACTTTCCAAAATTCCTACGGGAACGGGAAAAACAGGATTTTTCGTTTTACAGGTCGTAGAAAGTTGAAATTCGGCATGTAGGTTGCTTGGGGAGTGTAGATGAGCATTGAGAGAGGACTTTCCCAAATTCCCACGGGAACGGGAAAAAACGGGATATTTCGTTTTACTGGTCGTAGAAAGCTGAAATTCGGCATGTAGGTCGTCTGGGGAGTGTAGAAGAGCATTGAGAGAGGACTTTCCAAAATTCCCACGGGAACGGGAAAAACGGGTTTTTTCGTTTTACTGGTCATAGAAAGCTGAAAATTGGCAAGTGGGTTCCTTGGGGAGTGTAGAGCTGGATTGAGAGAGGACTTTCCAAAATTCCCACGGGAACGGGTAAAAACAGGATTTTTCGTTTTACTGGTCGTAGAAAGCTGAAATTCGGTATGTAGGTTGCTTGGAGAGTGTCGAGGAGCATTGAGAGAGGATTTTCCCAAATTCCAACGGGAACAGGAAAAAACGGGATTTTTCGTTTTACTGGTTGTAGAAAGCTAAAATTCGGCATGTAGGTTGTTTGGGGAGTGTCGAGGAGCATTGAGAGAGGACATTCCAAAATTCCCACAGGAACGGGAAAAACGGGCTTTTTCGTTTTGCTGGTCATAGAAAGCTGAAATTTGACAAGTGGGTTCCTTGGGGAGTGTAGGGGAGCATTAAGAAAACATTTCCCGAAATTCTAACGGGAACGGGAAAAAACGGGATTTTGCGTTTTACTGGTTGTAGAAAGCTAAAATTTCAAAATTCATAAGTTTATACTGTAAGTAGGCCGCAAAGGGCACTTTAACCGACTTCTAAAAGAGGAGGAGGTTATGCATTCCTCTTTATGGATTTTTTATGTAGGTATGTTCACCGATTTCTCGGTCAATTGTGGACGTGCTTGCCTGTATGCTTGCTTGCTTGATATCTTGGTTCTTTGGAATACTCATAGTACACGTGAGCGAAGCCGCGGGCAAAAGCTAGTTCATAGATAAAACAGCACAGCAAATTGTATTTCAATAGTTATTTAAATAGACCTTTTATTTACATTATGTTTTGTGTTTAGTTTAGTTTGATTTCCATAATTACAATACATATGTACCTACAGTAGGTACCTACAGATAAAAATAGTTGCAGGAAGCCGAATGTTTAATTCGTGCGTAACTTTTATCATTTGTCGCACAATATCCCTTTCGCTTAGGGCAGTTGGCAAAGGGCGTCATGAGCGACAATTGGGATGTCCCAATTTTTGACAACGTACAATAAATCGAAAACCGTTTGGAGAAATAGGCTTTGTGAAGCGTTTTCAGAAATCAGATTCCAAAAATATGATAAACTGAATTAAATAAAGAAAATTTAAGTAATTTGACTCCTGCAGTGAATCGTCGCAAAGGCAGATATAAAGCAGGTCTACACTCTAAAGCAAATTAACAGTTTGAAATGTTGCTGTCCTGCTTATAATAGCAAAGAGTGACAAAGACAGAACTTTAATCACATGATACGCACCTGGCTTTAAACAGTTGTCATTTATCATAAAGTCAGAAATGTATACGAGTATTTCCAATGTATTTTTACAAATTTAATTATTAAATTACTACGTTACAAATATAAAAGAATTTAAATATCAGATTTTAATAAAAAATATCTATTTACTATCACACCATTAAACAAACAGGAATAATCGAAGCTAAAAGAAGAGAAACAAATAAAACTATTTGTCATGGTTCATTTAGGACCCTAAGCCGTGCTTGTATTAATGACAGTGACAAGACAAATCAGTAGTGCCACAGATTATGTTATGAAAGACTTGAATTTTTCTAGGCAATGGAACGTGGCTCTTTCACTGTGACGTAATCCAACGTATTTCTTAAAAAAAATATAAAAAATTAAATACTCAACCAAATTCAAAATCGATGAAAATGGTATCTTAAAATATCCTATTCTTTTTAAAAAAAAATATAAAAACTATAGGTTATTTTTTTGGTGCATCCCAATTTGAGAAAACTCCCATTATCGATATTTTTAATGCAATTAAAAAGTATCTCGATTGCGGGATTCCATAAAAACATCCGATTTTCCATTATAAGCTCACGATCGAAATTAATCTCTAGGGTATATGAATAAAGGCCCAGATCTAATACTACGTACGTCTATGGTTGTGAAGTTGACGGAGTATTCAATTTATAATTGGATTCGTACCTAAAGATTACGAGTTCTCTACTCGGTGGGAAAGGGTTTTGGAAAGCGAATGCCGACTATTGCCGACGTCAAAAGCGTTGAATTTTAACGTATGACTGTAATTAGAAGATTTAAATTATATGCCTAAGGAGGTTTCAAAAGCCTGCTTGCATATATAAGCAATAAAATTAACATTTTCTAGGAGTTTTATCATCAAAAATCTGTGTGGAAAAGCATAATAGTTACTAGTTTCCTTCCAAAGCACACAACGTCTTCATCACCAGTTTAAATCCGTCTCAATGCCGACTTTCTGACGTGACTATTTTTTAGAAGAAGAAGGTTTGGGGCTTTAGTCCTCACAAGTGCAAATTGGGAACTAGAAAGTTAGACTACTCAACACAAATAACATAAGCTTAATTAAATTCATACCTTAATAAAGTCCATCGCCTCTTAATAACTTTCGAAACCTAAGTACTAAGTAGAATAGTGCATATAAAATTACACCTAAGTACCTACCTAACAAGGATAAAAATAGTGTGCACTTCTGACTTCTCTACTTTCATATCAACATCAAAACCTTTTTAATAACCTAGTCAATTAAAGTACTTCGTAAGTTCCAATCAAATTATATTCTATTTAACTGTCAATGTTTGCCTGTGTCAGTGTTTGTTTGAGGCGCAAGCAATTGGGAATGTCTAAAAAAAATTACCAGTGGTTTTTATATTTTTTTTGTATAGAAAAGTCAATTATAAGAAACTAATTTCAATATTTTGTCACTTAATTCACTACTTTTTTCAAAATTAATTATTGAAACTATTTTGGTTGATGACGTCAGATTGTAATTGAGGGCTCCCACACTGCCAAATTTCTAAATCTATCTAAATGCGTACGATAAGGCAACCCCTTTAATTATTTTTTGCGTGGTGGTACACTGTAACTAGTGTCACTTTACTGGCGCTGTCAAAGTGCTAGATGTCAGGCAGTGGGTCCAAATCAAACTCCGTAGTTATAATCCACGCGTAAATTTGTGAAGAATTCTAACCACACAGAATAAAGTACGACTTGGACCGGTCACGTAATTTACACCAAAGTCAAATGAAGGTCATTGCTTATTTGTTATGTAATAAATTAATTATATAATATTAAAATTAAATAACTACAGAAAACGAGTTAAAAACCATTTATCTCGAAATGGTTTTCGATTTACTATACATTGCAAAAAAATAGACATCCCCAATTGTCAACTTCAAGGCGACGAATCTTTTCTTAATCTGCCTGTACTGCAAAAAAAACAGTGACACTACAATTCACTACATACAATACAATACAATGACTCGTTATTGTCCACCACAAAGAAATCAATACAGAAAAACCAAGTATGTACATGGAAAAAAATATAAGGTAAGCAATAGGCGGCCTTATCGCTACATAGAGTCGCTAAATAAAAAATAATTCTCCAAATATTTTCAACAACTGCATACTAAGCTTCTTATGTAAATTATAATAATTATTATTATTAATTAAATTATCTTCGTAGCACGCAATATCCAAGGTCCGGTGTGGGTAAGCAGTGGAAAAATTAAAAGAAAACCAGAGAAAATACCGAAAACTTGGAGAAAAATGCGGACGCAAGATCACAAGCTAAAGGTTATGTTCGTTTGTTGACAAGCTGTTAATGTCACTCTGACTTTTTTTTCAATACGTGACGGACTAAGGTTCGTGCCTGTAATGAATCCGTCCCAGATTCAACAAACTGTTTTTATTTTTTATAATTATATGACGCAACTAGAAAATCTGAAATTTTTTCCTGTTAATAAGGAACGTTATTCCTACTCGTATAAAATTATTCAAGCACTTTTAAATTTTTTAACGATTGCCAATTTTAGTTATTTAACAAATCTTTTTTGCGTTACGTACATTAGGTATTTATCTATACTCCATTCTCTCCATAGTTAAACAAGAAAACAATGGATAATGTACATTGACAAGAACCTCTAAACCCTTTAAAATTATAGGTAATTTGAAAATTTAACGGCTTGTCATAAATCGATTCTACAGGACAATACACAAGTTACCCGAACAATGTTTATTCAATACACACAGATAAAAAAGCTACATTGTAGTGACCTCTGTTTTGTACTGATGTTCGTAGAAGATTGTAGAAGAATTTAAATAATATTTGAATTTAGTAAATGTTAAAGTGCTAGTAGACTTCTTTAAAGTAAAGAGTTTCTGTATGAAGTTTTTCTTTGATACCTACTCAGTAACATTATGCTGTTTTGAGAATAAGACTAACGAGTACAAAGCTATCGCCAACCACTTTAACCACTTTTTTTGCGAAAAGACTTTGAAACCTTGTTCAAAACCATCATTAAAACTAGGTAAGTATCTACTCACAAATCATTTGTCGATTACGGTGACAGATGCAATAAAAATCATGAACAGATTTAAAATTCAAATGATCATTGTAACTAACTATGGATTTATTACTCACTCCATCTATCTGTGTGGTATCGTAACTAAATTGAATTCAAAATGTAATATTTTTAAAAATTCTGAATGATTTTCTTTAATGTTGTAATTGGGTTGCACCAAAAAAAATAACCTGTAGTTTTTATATTTTTTTTGGAAAGAATAGGATATTTTAAGATACCATTTTCATCGATTTTGAATTTGGTTGAGTATTTAATTTTTTATATTTTTTTTAAGAAATACGTTGAATGACGTCACAGTGAGAGAGCCACGTTCCATTACCTAGAAAAATTCAAGTCGTACATAACATAATCTGTGGCACTGCTGAAGCGCTACTACGAAATTCGAAAATCGAAGTTCGTATCGTATTATCCCTCTCACTCTCGTGTCAAATCATAGTAGCGTGAGCGGGACTGCACAAAACGAAGTTCGAATAATTATGCACTTCGTGGTAGGGCCTCTGATTTGTCTTATCACTGTCAATAATAAGTACAAGTACGGCTTAGGGTCCTAAATGAACCATGACAAATAGTTTTATTTATTTCTCTTCTTTTAGCTTCGATTATTCCTGTTTGTTTAATGGTGTGATAGTAAATAGATATTTTTTATTAAAATCTGATATTTAAATTCTTTTATATTTGTAACGTAGTAATTTAATAATTAAATTTGTAAAAATACATTGGAAATACTCGTATACATTTCGGACTTTACGATAAATGACAACTGTTTAAAGCCAGGTGCGTATCATGTGATTAAAGTTCTGTCTTTGTCACTCTTTGCTATTATAAGCAGGACAGCAACATTTCAAACTGTTAATTTGCTTTAGAGTGTAGACCTGCTTTATATCTTCCTTTGTGACGATTCACTGCAGGGGTCAAATGAAGGTCATCACTTAAATTTTCTTTATTTAATTCATTTTATCATATTTTTGGAATCTGATTTCTGAGAACGCTTCACAAAGCCTGTTTCTCCAAACGGTTTTCGATTTATTATACGTTGTCAAAAATTGGGACATCCCAATTGTACCGAAGAAATAAATAAATGATAGAGTTTATTTATAACAAGGAAGGTTTACAATTTCTAGCATACCTACTTATCCAAATCAATTGTTTAATTTATTTTTAAACTATGGTCAATAAAAGAGATAGGTACTAGGTAAATATGACTACAAATCTACTAGTTAAGACTAAATATGATACTACGGAAGTATTACAAATTAAATATTAAATGCTCGAAGAAGTAGTAAACTGCTAACATAATATGCATTCATTAGAAAATCAATGCAATAACGACGAACCGACTCAAGCCCTTTCGATAAACCTTTGGTCAAGTTTGATAAATAAATATTTATTATTAAAAAAATTGGCAATGTCTCTATGTCTGCATTTCATTATTATTTTTAAGGTTCGTGAACGTTAGCACGCTCATGGCACTCGTACAACATCGTCTTTTTGCTGTATCAAGTAGTGGGGTAAGTCAAATACAATATTATGAAGTGTTATCGAAGCGTGCATGATTGTTTGACCCGATCATTTAAAAATAGAATTAATTGAGCGAGAGATAACAGGGTTCAGCGGAATATACCAAGTTTAAATAACCATTCACAACTGGGACGATCCGGATGCGAGGAAAATTCCTAGGTAACTGTTGGCAACTCCTTATTGTCTAACATTTGTTTGTGATTCTTCATTTAAATCCACTTCAGTCCAACTGGCAGAGCAAGGAGAAGTCAGTTGCTAATCCTCACTAACGTATCCTTAGAGATGGGGACTGACGTGAGCATTTGCTCGATGTGAACAGGTTACAAGTCGAATATTCGGCACGACGTACAGCGAGCGGAGCAGCTGCTCCAGAACAGATGGAGCAGAAGAAATGTTCGATGCGAATATTCACATGAGCAAATGCGTACATCAGTCCCCACCTAAAAAAATATAAGAATTAAAATGTCTGCTACCTACGTGATCTTTCTTTTATATGAAATAGGATAGCGATCAGGCAAGAGGGTCAGCCTTTGCCAGTGCTACTATAATCCAGAAACATTCACAACTGCACATCAGAAGATTGCAGATACGTTACCAGTCTAAAGGGCTAAGATATACTTCATGTGCCAGTAATTTCACTGGCTGTTTTATTCTCTTCGCCGAAACAACGTCTGCTTCTTCTAATTATTTATGTAGTGCATAGTTTAGGAATTGCAAGTTTGTGTCCATTTAATGTGTTTTTGGTTGGTGTTGTTGGTGATTGATCGTAAAGTTTCTATTACACACCATGCCAACAATTCAGCCTTAGAACTACGCAATTATTCTGAGCGATTTCCGGTGAGGTCAATGTCAACAACGTTATGCTCTAAATTCTCTCGCTTCTACATGTTATTGGATTCACGGTTTATTCCCATTTTCAGGGAAATATACTCAGCAATACATTCACTATCAACGGTCGGTAATTTACCTATATCTTACGCGTACGCATTAAAAATGATACGCATGAGACGATAGCGTGAAGAGCAGTAGGTGAAGTCAATGAAGTCAATGCTTTACCATTTTTGTGACAGTTAATATATCAGAATAAAATCAATAAAGCCGATTATTACATTGACTTGTCAGTGAAAATAGCCCTTGATGTTTTAAGTCGTACGTCTGACATTGAACCTTAGGGTGATGAAGGAATTTCTTGGTCGAATACCCATACACAATAATGTTAAGTGAAATACCATGTTTATAATTATTTTCTTAAGGCTTTCTCTGATCATAAGACCCGTATAAAGCTCGATGGAAAGTTTACTTTTCGGGTTTTATAATCGTGAAACCATTAAATATTTTCCAAGTAAGTACTGTAATTAAGTTAAAAATTACCGACTCACACGCACATTAATTTGTCATATGACGGAGACATCCCATTAAACAGGAACAATGTAAACAATGATCCTTAAATATAAACTAATATATCAACCGGTGGAAACACTGCCAAATGGCCTGCTACGGCGCACCTTAATGTTTATAAACAAACAAACATAATATACGACCGGCGACATGTACCGGCCTTGACCTAAAATAATCTTATAGCTTTTATGGCATTGGGAAATGAGTCATTAGGTCTCCCTGGGGATCTGGGATTATGGGCTCACTTTAGTGATATTAGAAAATGAACTATATACCTAGTACTTATAGTGGCACGCAATGGACCGGAGTATTGGGCAGCAAAACGAAAGGGATGGATGCAAGAGAGCGCATGTAAAACTATGTAAGCTATGAATCCTAAATACATAGTAACAAAAAAAAACAAAATGCAAAATAATAAGCATAAGAAATGAATATAATACCACAAAGATAACCTGAATGTCGTAAAGAGGAAGAAAGAGAGAGGGGAAAAAAGATGAAAATTACTATAATAGATAGCGTAAAAGATGAAGACTATAAAGACGAGACTATAAAGGAACATGTGCCGATTCTCAATGGTTGTTAGAACAAGAAAAACAAACTAATAAAAATATTTAATATCCTGATTGCATAATTAGTATTTTCATTTGTCTTAATATCCACTTTATGAGAAACAATTTGCTGTTACAAAAATCCATCCAAAAGCTTTTCCGAAACATTCTAAAATTTGTTCAAAAAGCTCTTGTTTTCGTGGCAAAGTTATAGTAATTTAATCGTATTATTTATATGTCAGACACAAATATCAGTACAGGTGAAAATTTTAATACATACGCATGTTTCGGATTCTTTCGTTGCATTGTTTTCACGTGGCTTATTCAGAGCGAATCGTGTGAACTGTGCTACTTTTATGTGTTGTTTTGAGAGGAATGTGTAGTGATGGATTATTTTATTATAAAAGCGGCGATAGTGATTTCCACCCCCTAAACTATAAGTCGACACTATAGCTAGATTCGTAATTTTTTTTTTTGATGTTCCTATAAACGTACCATAGCTCATATGTTTTACAGTTTTCATGCAAAACTAATTTCGGCAATTATCTGTTTGGTGCGAATCAATAAATTATAAACTAGCTGACCCAGCCAACGTTGTTTTGTCATATAAATTATAACCTATTCCTATACATTCACATTGCATATTCTCAGACCTAACAAATACAGGAAAAATAAATTGATAACAATCGGTCCCGCCGTTTTGGAGGAGTTCGATAACAAACACCGTGACACGAGATTTTTATATATTAGATGAATTTATACATAAGGGTTGTTCGGACAAATTAACCGTGAATTAACCCAACCACCTGCTGGAATATTCCAGATTAATTTCAAAACACCATCGATTATCTCGCTATGCACGCACACATTCATACTCACTCACACAATAGAAGACATGGCCGTTGGTCGTATATATTTTCAGTTATTTTTTTGGAAGGCTCATTGATTTACAGTACCTAACTAATCAAAGTATGAGTCGAACTGAGCTCTTTGTTCGACTATATAATTCTATATGTTATGATATGATGTATTTATGTAATGTCAAATGTTAACAAAACAGTATGTAAATGACATTAAAGGACGATATAGATAACCACAACAATAAATTAACAACTCTCAGTTAACTGCCATGGGTATCAAGAATTCGATAAATATTGTTTATATTTTAAGGCCATATAAATGTTACATAATGATAAATAAATCATTATGAAAACCGGCCAATTGCGAGTCGGACTCGCGAACTGAAGGTTTTTTTTTTTTTTTTTTTATGATATAGGGGGCAAACGAGCAGACGGATCGCCTGATGGTAAACGATTACCGTCGCCCATGGACACCTGCGACACCAGAAGAGTCACAAGTGCGTTGCCGGCCTTTTAGGTAGGAGTACGCTCTTTTTTTGAAAGCTTGAAGGTTCCGTAAGTATTTCACCTCGTAAGGCCTAGCGTACTAAAAGTAACATATGTCAAATCAAATGTCGCATTGACAATAAGTTTCAAATTATGATAGCCGAGACGAGGGTTTTACGAGATTTAAAGGAAGCTGGCAAGAAGTTTTATTTAACAGTATTATTAAGGAAATAAAGTAGGTTATTTAAAGAACCGATACACAAGTTACAAAGTTTTGTTATCTAAAACATACTGATATTGACTATGTTTCTTACTTAGAGTCATCATGCGTAGTGCTTTTTGGACATGATTCAGATCAAGGCAACTGAGATCATCCGATACGATCACGTTCTTAGTGATTGACACATTTACATGTTTTACCTACTGCTAGGTAAGTTGCAATAAATCGATGATTCTAGAAGTAAACATACGTCATACGCTCACAAAATAAACGGAAAATAACCTCCCATCGCGATCGCAGCGGGAACATACACATACTCCGTTTATGAAATCGTATGGTTGTTCTATCCTCCGATATTAGACAAGTCCAGAAACTACAATTGTCGCCTTCCTTACGCTTCGTTTTCGGCATGGTAATATCATAATTATCTACATCTATTAATACAGGGTGTCACAAAATTACCCGTAATAACTGAAGGGTATGGAAGTAAGTACTCCAGTAAAGAATTAAATTAGTATATTTTTTTTTTGGGATGGCGGGAGCTCGCCTTTGATAGGCAGGAGTGGGGCAAGAGAGGAGAGGCCTTTGCCCAGCAGTGGGACACAAAAATAGGCTAAATAAAAAAAAATAAAATTTTTTTTTTTTTACAAAAAAAAGAACAGCGCGCAAAATTACAGTTTTATTTACTGTTCATGGGGTTTCAGGCTTTAGGGGTTATTTTGTAATACCCTGTATACATAAATATCATTGCAATAAATAAATACCGGTTGTCACTTTAAACTGCAAGTGTTCCAAACTGAATCACTTCAATTTGAAAGTAAATGTCCATTTAGCAGGAATTACCTACCGACAGGTAAGTTGCCTAACCTGCATACAGCTGCAAAGAAATTCAATGGTGTGTGTGAAGTTCCCAATCAGCACTGAGCCCGTAGTTCCCACGGCCCAAGCCCTCTCATTCTGAGAGGAGGCCTGTGCCCTGCAGTGGGACATATATAGGATGATGAGGTAAGTTGCAATAAACGTGGTAAAGGGTGTTATATTGTCGGTCGTTACTTTAAACTGAAAGTGTTTCAAATTGAAGCACGTCAGTTGTAAATTAAATATCCATTTAGCAGGTTTTATGACTTTAGTCGAAGCTTGTAAACACAAATTAGATAGAATTATTCATGACTAGGTCAGAGTGCAATACGGAAGAGAAGAAATTGAATAACGACGTGACTTTCTACGTAACAGTCTCATTATTGATGTAAAACGTTTGAAAATGATAGCAATTTTGAACGTAGTTATGAAATTGTTTAAAGTGGGTTCCAAAATTAGGCGAACTGGTATAACACATAAAATAATGTCAGACATAAGAAATATTTAATACTTTATTAAAATAAAAGAGTAGATAACTGACGAATGAGAAACTAGAAGTTATTACCTACAAAATCATGTTTATAATGAAACCGTTAAAGGTAAATAAATCCATACATTGTCTAAGTACCAAAAACTACTTATTTGATTTTAATTAGAACATTATTTTCCTTGCCGTGGTGGCCTAGCGGTTTGACCTATGGCCTCTCAAGCAGAGGCTCGTGGGTTCAAATCCCGGCTCGCACCTCTGAGTTCTTCGGAATTTATGTGCCAAAATACATTTGAAAATTACCATGAGCTTTACGGTGAAGGAAAACATTGTGAGGAAACTTTCATACAACAGCGAAAAAATTCAATGGTATGTGTGTGAAGTTCCCAATCCGCACTGGGCCCGCGTGGGAACTACGGCTCAAGCCCTCTCATTACGAGAGGAGGCCTGTGTCCTGCAGTGGGATGTATATTTTCCTTCAATAATATTGTGTACAGGCAAACGAGCAGTATCTAGAACTTTATTTTTTATAATATCGACAAGAATAGTACTGGCTGAAATGTAGCAACTTTTGCACACATTAATCTGTCACTGTCAAACTAGTTCGATAATCATGGACTCAATTTTAGGTCCGCTTTCATCTGTCTACCATTATTTTATCGTGGGACTCATATAAACAGGGCTTGAGTGGGTGTGGCCAGCCCACAATGACATTATAAATATTTTATCTAGGGTACGTCTCGTTGGCCTGTATGTAGGCTAACAACTGTAATAATGGAAGAATTCTAGACTATTATTTCTCAATTAACGAACAAACAACATGTTTTTTCACTACCAATGAAAATACTACAGATATTTTAAGCAACCAATGTGGAAGACTAATACGTTAGTCCCCATATCGAGTCACAGAAGTCCGTATACTGAAGAGACACCTGATTTTAATCCAATAGCATTGTTTGCGCCAAACGGTTCCGCCAACGTGCAAAGTGCAGCGGTTGGGGCAAACGTTTGATCAAATGTTATCAGATTATTTGAAGGTTGAAATTGTAATGATGCGAAATGCGCAAATGATAATGATAGCGTAATATTATGAGCCCTGTTTGCCTTAGATGATTACGGGCTATATAAAGATGTTTGATTTGACGCGAACACTAATAATAAAATAACATGTTCTGATGACGTAGATACATTTGATACACTGAGATGAATTAGATCGAGTTCACTTATTGCACTACTGCTTACTGGCATGTCAACGTTTCGAGCTCTTTTTAGACAAAGATAGAAATAAGAAAATATTGTAAATAAGAGAGACATTGAACATCTCACATTTGTCCATTCGAAAATGGTAGCGGCGAGGAAATGTAAATAAGATCCATTGAGCTTTTAATTTTCATCAATGATTTTGAAATTGAAGATGTTAGTGAGAATTGTTATCGAAATCTTATCATTTCATCAATTGGAACACTATGTTTGAATAACAAATGGTCGCTGAAAGAAATTGTATAATGTGAAACATAAGAGTCCTGAGAGGGAATACGTGTGAATAGATGTCATTCATTACATATTCTCATTTTCATCATTTTATTGTGAGAATGGGGCCTGTGGGCAACAATAGCACGTTAGTAAACATACAAGCTGGATTATTATTATATTAGATATCGTCCAATATCTTCTGCAATGGATGCATAAATGAGTAGGTAATGTAAAAATTACGAGCTGATCAAAACTAAATTTCTATTGTCGATAAACGAAGTTATATTTGAGCATTATTAACGATTTGTCTCATCGCAAATATGGTATCTACACATCACGAGATCGGTCAGAGGCAATTTTTCCATTATTAAAAAAAATCAATCAATTCAAGAAACCTCAAGTTAGAATCTAGTAGAATTACTATTTTTATAACAGCGTAATGGAATATCATTTTGAATCGAAAATGTTAAGAATATAGATATAATTTTATGTAGTCTATTATATCCACCATGTTCTTAGCTTACTATAGTTACCATGTTTTTAGCTTCTATTATTGTCGACACCACTATGTAAACTAAATTGATTTCAATAAGTAATTTCTTCACACTCTGCCACAAGTTACTATAACCATAACCAACGTCAAACGAGCCGTCTCTGGCCTTCTACTGCGAAATAATTTTTTTGAATTTCGTATCGTGCCTCAGGTTCGTGGTTCAGGCTAATTGTATAAAACAGAAGAGTAACAGGGACGGCGCGATATGAATATCGTAGTAGCCCCCTGGTATAAATTTTCGGTTGCAGAACCCAAGCTTCAGCTCGAAGCGAAGGTTTACCCATTCTCGGATTAGTTTCAATACACAGAAAGACAGGTGCTGTCAGACACATTAGGAGCCATATGAACAAATTGATGGGGTATGTGGCATTAGTTCTTAGGATTACTTAAGATTATGGGTTATCTTGCAAATTTCTAACAGCTAATTGATCACCATGATTAAATAATATTTCAAGGGATTATCCTCTTTTTATCAGATAATGTAACCGATTAAATACCATACGATAACAAATCATGATTGGTAAAACCTTTTTTTTAAAGTGCGATAAAGTTTATTTTAAAAATGTGACATGATATGAAAACTCCTTATATTTCCTGGTATAGAAAATATAAAGATACCGATTTCTAGTTAACTTAGACGGATAGTAATACTAAAAGTCCAGGCTGACTGGCTGATTTAACAATATTTACTCATCCCAAATCTTTGGACAACGAAGGCCTATGATATGATATACCAACAAGAAATCCATACGGATAGGGAGAAAGGGACGGAATAGGAAGCTCTGCAATGGAGATGAAGCCGCGGGCGTAAATAAGTTAACATTTAGCGTATGGGAAATGTGGCTTTCCGCCACATATTAAGTTGATAGCGGCGTGATGATAAAAGGTACACCTATCTTCACGTCCGCTATATGAGGATTTGTTTTATGTCCAACTAAGATATCTATCACCCGAAACGCGCATATAAACGTAGATTCTTCGTGCTGTCTTTGATAAAAAGAGATTGTTCAAATAGTTTTGTAATTATTCTGTCTTCCTCATCTCGTAATGAAGTCGTGATCTGTATTTGACTCTTGGCCAGCGCCGGGCAGCTTCAATATTAATGCCGACATTGAAACGACAAATGACTCTAAGGAAGCACTTAACTAATGTGGGTGTGTCAATATAAACAACAAGTATTACATAATATCTTATGTACCTACGGTCAAGTGCAGAAATAAGTATCGATGTAATCCTCCCATCGTTATACACCGTGAAATTTTAGTGGTTGTTTTCCCGAAACGAGGTGATTTAGTTTCGATTGTAACGCTTCGTTGTTACCTAACCTATCGTACGATCGTACGCTACTTGTACCAACGAAGCGTTACTATTGGTTTGCGGTCATTTTCGACTTTCGTTTTTCACAATTGGATTTTTGACTCTAGTCAAAATAGTTATTATAAATCGATTGTACAATCGAAACTAAATCACCTCGTTTCGGGAAAACAACCACTAAAATTTCACGGTGTATACCTATACCTTAATTCGACGACATAAGAGCTATGGGACATATTTATGAGCAAGTTGTGCGCACCCATATTTTTACACTTGACTGTACGTTAAGATACTGATTTATCAAAAGTCAATTAAAAACAAGTTCTAAGGCCAAATTGTCTAACGCTGGGGTGTTCGCAATGGCATGCATCTCTTTCTGTTATATACCGTAGGAGTGTGACAGAAAGAGATCGTAAATACGATTGTGATTCCGAGGGTGTTTGACAATAATGACCAGAGGGTCGTGAAAGTAGAAATTTCTCAGGATCAAAATTTGTAACTCGTGAAATGATTGTTAGTGATAAAATCATGCGTTTCTATGTGGTGGTCTATATTCATGAAGTTAAACCAAACTCGTTACTTTGCAACGATATGTGCAGTGAAAGACTGTTAGGAAAATATATGATTAGCAGAGTTTCTGCATAAAGGCTAATATTTTTGTACACACGTAGGTCTTGCACGTGTGGCTGCGGAAAAAACAAGGTGATTGGTGTTAAGTATTGGTTTTGATTCATGCTTGGACCAAACGCAAGAAAGCTTGGAATCCCGAGAGACCCGATCATGGTTTCCATAGTTATCGAATGGTGTTAGTTAACCAAGAAGGATAAAGTTTGACAAGTATACCAATTGCGGGTGCGGTTAGTGTATGATCCTGTATTGGTAGATCCCGAATGAACGACAATAATGCACGCCTGATAATTCCAACTCTTATGAAAATAACATATAAGGGTTTGAATTATCGGTTCGTGAATTAATTGCATCCATTCCGGGTCGACCAATACAGGTCATGTTTTACCCGCTCCCCCAATTACAATGAGAACTAGCTTGTGAGGAGGATAAATATGCGTAGAGTTGCCACGATCCGAATACTGCAGACGTCAATGTTCGAATCAAATTGAATAAACAAAAGCGTGTCATAAGCGTCATTCGATCATTAAGGTGGACTGGCGCCAGGTTTTATGATTACGTGCGATCGGCGATGCGGCAAGCCAAGTTTTTTCTCTGTTCAATGCGCGGCCGAGACCCTCGCCGCGCATTATTTACCTCGCAGCACACGCAATGAGTACAGAAAACGCTTGCTGGCCTGCCTTTGGCGCCGGCCTGTTAGAAAGGCCAGGCAGCTTGCGGAGTGAAAAACATCAGTCACTTTAAAAACCTATTAATATTTCAAAAAACGGATCCCAGCTCCTGCATGTATAGTAATGGAATAACTGAACTTAGCATTTACGCGACAGATTAATCGAGTCCGATCCAAACTGCTCATATAGATCGATAGCAGCTATAGCCGCTGTTTGAAGTGAGCTTATGGGATGACGAGGTTATATCATTTCTAGACCGTACGATAATATCTAAACTGCGTCAGAGTGACACGACGAGATGTTTTATCGTGACTTTGATCGCTCATCCCTATTGCTGTAATATGCTAGCATTAATACTTTACCTACAGGTGATAAAAGTATATTATCGAAGGAACATGAAATCTGGATGATTTATTGTACTACCATTAGTTATTTTGGTTTCACATATTTTAATTAGCTTTATTAGCTATCTGTGTATCTGCGATGATTTATCAGTCTTTACAGATATAAATATAAATAAACTTAAATATGTTGCGGATTCTAATCTATCAGCGATGAATACAACAAGAACGTTGCATTTAGGAGGTATAATGGTAATATGTTCTAGGAGATTGTGCGAAAATGAATGTAGAAATCTATACTAATATTATAAAGCTGAAGAGTTTGTTTGTTTGTTTGTTTGTTTGAACGCGCTAATCTCAGGAACTACTGCTCCGATTTGAAAAATTATTTCAGTGTTAGATAGCCCATTTATCAAGGAAGGCTATGGGCTATATATTATCATGCTAACACCAATAGGAGCGGAGCGGAGCGGAAGAATGTTTCCAAATCGGGGGTTTTTGAAGTAAAACTTCTATATCTCGGGATCTACTGCTCCGATTTGAAAAATTCTTTCAGTGTTAGATAGCCCAGTTAGATAGGGCGGGTTGGGAGCGGGTGGGGGGGGGGGGGGCGAGTTGGGAGCGGGTTGGGGGCGGGTTGGGAGCGGGTTGGGAACGGGTTGGGGGCGGGTTGTGAGCGAGTTGGGGGCGGGTTGGGAGCGGGTTGGGAGCGGGTTGGGGGCGGGTTGAGAGCGAGTTGGGGGCGGGTTAAGGGCGGGTTGGGAGTGGGTTGAGGGTGGGTTAGGAGCGGGTTGGGGGCGGGGTGAGAGCGAGTTAAGGGCGGGTTGGGAGCGGTTTGGGGGCGAGTTGGGAGCTGGTTTGGGGCGGGTTGAGAGCTGGTTGGGGGCGGGTTGGGAGCGGGTTAGGGGCGGGTTGGGGGCGGGTTGGGAGCGGGTTGGGGGCGGGTTGAGAGCGAGTTGGGGGCGGGTTGGGGGTGGTTTGGGTGCGGGTTAGGAGCGGGTTGGGGGCGGATTGGGAGCGGGTTGGTTTATTATGAAGTTTCACTTCTTCCGGAAGGATCTAAGGAGAGCCATAATTGATGAAAAAGCAAATTGGATAAAAAAATAAGCTGCCCAAATTACTAATTCCACGCGGACGGAGTCGCGGGCAAAAGCTAATCTAATAAATAAAAATCTCGTGTCACGGTGTTTGTTACCGACCTCCTCCGAAACGGCTTGGCCGATTTTTATGAAACTTTTTTCTCTATATTCGGTAGGTCTGAGAATAGGTCGTGGGCTATTTTTTATACCCCTAAGGTGATATGGCAAAACAACGTTTGCGGGGTCAGCTAGTATTAAATAACCGTAAACGTGCAGGATATCGTAAACTTTTAAGTTAACGGTCATTTGTAGTGCGGGGACTGCTGGAAGATTTTAAAATTAATTAATTTAATCAAAAAGACGATGTATTTCTTGCAAAGTTTTTTTTTATTGCTCTTTAGTGTATATATGTACAATCAATTATTAAATTAAAATTTCTGGCTAACTTAGAAACAAAGCCATTGCAGAGAAGCAAATGTAAACACAACTCTGTAAGCTAAAACGTGACGAAATTTTAAAACAAGGCTTAAATTTTGCATAAAATAATTATCAATACAAAACGCGTGAGTTCTTACGAAATACCTGTGCAAGAAATCTGATAAAGTGAGTTGTTTGGATGGATAAAGATAGCAAAAGATAGTATTATCATAAAGTCAGGCTAAGTTTTGGGTTGAGCTTATGGAACTTTCCATTTGTAAACAAGATAACTTTAAACACGACCTATTGATTGGGAATTAAATTTGGCATGTCGAAGTTTCTGGAAGTTAATTATGGAGATAATTCCGATTATAACTTCGAAGGCTGCAAGAAAAAACGTGCAAGTTGCATTACATTGCGGCGCTCGATTGATAACATAAAATCTTCCACGCAACTTGTACGATTATTCTTGCAAGTTTAAGGCACTGGTTCCACCACCGGCGACGAGCGATAAACAAGTAGAACTATAAACTAGAAAAGATTGGGCGAGCGGCGAGAAGCGAGTGTGTAGTTTCGATAGTTTTGTCGCTCGGCTATAAGCGAGTGTTCGAGTGCGACGGGCGATTGTACGGTAAAATGATCGCTCATTATGCTTAGTATAAGTTTTCCTTCACTTCAATACTTCTCGATCGCGTTTACGTAAAAAATTCAATTCTATGGAAACATGGAAGCGCGCGCGCGGAGACGCTGTCCATGTTTCCCTAGTAATAGATTTTTTTACGTAAACGCGATCGAGAAGTATTTTGGTGAAGTAAAACTTATACTAAGCGTACAGAACATCGTGAGGAAGCCTGGACTCACCAACGGAGAAATACAATGATGTGTGTGATGTTCCCAATCCGCACAGGGCCCGCGTGGGAATTACGGCCCTAAGCGTAAGCGTACTGATCGCCAAGCATTCACCGCCGAGTACCGCTGAGCGAGTTTTATCGTTGATAGCTTTTATCGCTGCGATCAACTAGTGAAGAGAGAGTCCTCGCCGGCAGTGTGAACAGCCAGGGATCAACTATAAATATATATATCTTTCTTTTATTTACACGGGAGCGATTATCTTTGCTTACCTTCCGCCTATTGCTTACCTTGTAACTTACTCTCTGTGTACCTGTTTTCTGTATTGCTTACTATTCCTGGTGTACAATAAAGAGTCATTGTATTGTATTGTATTGTATCTTTTGTTCGTTTCTTGGGCGAGAAAATCTCTGATTGCTCATCGCTTACTCGCCGGCGGTGGGACCAGTGCCTAAACTAGGCCTTACGTTTCAATTAACACTTTCAGGCCTTTATTTCAGAAACGTGGCAGGCGACAAGTGACTGTGACAGTTCTAAATACATTGCTAAGTTGAAGTGTTCCGTGTGAAACCGGGCTTCATGATGGCTACAAAATTTAGACCGATTTGTCATGCGACCTGTCTTGTGATTTGTCTGTCAGGGGTAAGGGGGTCGATTTAAACATTGCCATTGGACGGTTTGCCTTATACTCGCGGTTCAATGCCAGTTGTATGGCTTAAAATATCAAAAGCTATTTTCACCCACAAATTAATATGACAATAAGCTTCTTTGTTTTTAATCTGATGTAGGAACTGTCATTAAAAATGGTACAGTCACGAGCTTTAATTTGAGATCCACTTAAGGTTGACAGTCCTGTCATATTGTATAGGAGTTCAAAGGATATTTTTTCGACATGGGTCCCAAATTAAAGCACGCGACCGTACATCACTTACTTGGTAGACTACACGTCCAAATCAACAACATTATTATGATCGGTTGAAGGGCTTAATGAAAACAAAATCAAGATTGCGTCCTTTGTGGAACGACAGTTAGTCATACAAACTATATGGGTAATTTTCGTTACACAAAGGAATCAATTAAGTTTTATTTTAATTAAATCCCTTAATTGTGTAGAATTTATTTGAAAACGACTCTCTTACGAATGACAAAATTATGATTTGACAAATTCACTACGAAAAATCCGTTTAGGTTCATTTCGTCCACATTCCCACTTCGTCAGCAAAACCATTTCGTCCACATTCCCACTTCGTCAGCAAAACCATTTCGTCCACATTCCCAATTCGTCGCATTAAAATCGGCTAGGAACGTTGACTAAGTGGGAATGTGAAAGAAATGGAAATGTTGACTAAGTGGGAATGTGGACGAAGTGGGAAAAGGTCGAAATGGGAATGTGGACGAAATGGGAATGTGGACGAAATTAACCTAAACGGAAAAAATCATTTAATGAAATATAAGCAGCCGACATTTATTAATAGTGAATAATAGATTCGTTTCGGCTTCACGAATGCTTTTCAGATAATATCCTTTTGGATCTGTGTTCGGAAACTCGTACCAAGAGAATAAATAATATGTATTAAGTATGTTTCCGTCCTCAAACGTGAACGGAAGGAAGCTTTTGTTGGGTAATTTGATTTATCCCGAAAACATATTCTACGTGTAAAAGGGATAGTAAACAATATCAGGGATCTAAACTTTAAGGCACTAATCCGCGAATAGTGTTCTTTTGCGCCATGCAGTTTAAACGAATAAAGAGTATAAAAGATAAGCAATGGCTGTAAATAGAAGCTTAGAAGCGCTGGTAGACTAAAACAAAATACGTGTACCTAAAGTTGCAAAATAAACTTTTGATTTTGAAAAAGCAAAAGAGGGCTTTGTCGCCCGACCTCATCCAACATGTTGTCTGTTTCAAACTATTTCATTACTCTGCCGACTTCATCAACTATTTAAAACTTTATTACGTCAGCAGTCTCCCGAGACAGGGTTTCGCGGTTGACATTCAAGAACTTGGTAACTTTGTTAGGAAAGTATTTGTATAATATAGACCACAAAGGATGCCGGATGGCACGATGTAATGTAAGATCAGGGTGTTTATAAATGAATTGACATCGCCTAAAATACAAATTAATGCAATGCTCCATCGTTGGACATATTTAGGAGACGACTCAAAAATTGGCTTCTCGAACACACATTCTACACGTTTGATGAATTCCTTAACTTTCAGCCAGAAACTTCGACTTACTAATTATTAATGATGACTTTGGAATAATATAATAAAATAATTTTAAAAATGACATGTAATAAATATTATGAGTAAATGAGTATGAGTATGAGTAATGTATTCCGTTTTTTGCAAGAATTTGTTAATTTAATTCTAGGATGTTCGAAACATGCACAGGTTTCGAGATGTTTTGCCAAAAAACATGAGCAATTTTTTTCGTCTCGATATTTAACAGCATAGAGACAAATTCAAGGTAAACAATAAGACTAGTTCACAGGGGTGAAGGTTAAAGAACGAATGCAAATCAAATGATCCTAATCAAAAGACAGACAAAAATACTTCAGTTAGTCAACATAGTTGAACAAAATATTTGCTCGTATAGTTCTACAAATAATACAAAATGTAAATTTACTTTTACGTCTAACATTATCTCACGAGGGTAATTACATTTATAACCTAGGTCACAAAATTATAGCCAACAAAGACAGGTTGGTACTTAGCCAGTCTCAAGGTGTGCATGCAGATTTATTATCATTTGATAAGTTAAACGTGGGGCCCAAAATTATCTTGATAACTTTTTTATATCTTAATGGGATGTCTGAGTCCGATTAACAAGTAATGATAACAATTATTGGAAAGGAACTGGATAAAACTGCGGATTCCGAAATGGAAACCAACTGTTACTACTTCTTGTGATAAGGCTCTAAAGACCTTGTTCGTTTCAAACTGGATTAATTATTTATCATTCTTTCAAATTTAGACAACCTTGTTAAGTTGTCAGATAAAAATTATACCTAAAAAAATGTTGAAAAACGTTGTAAAATTAACGTTAGCGCAAGCAAACTTCATTTGTGGCAGCAAATATTTGGAACCTTTCCGTTTATATTTACCATTTATTGATATAACTATTATTGACAAGAAGTTTATAAGTAAATGTTACGTTTGTTTAATGAATACAAACCGAATAAAATTTTCCTAAAAACAAAACTTGCCGGCGGCACGTCCTAGACCTGCGTCACCTACATAAACAGGTTGGTAAGACGGTAAATATTAAAATGCAACACAGGTGACATTTACATACCGAGTCAAAGTATACGCGAGAAATGACCTATACATCTATGATCATACATAACGAAGAAAGACACGGAAAGAAGATTGACCAATGACAAGCAATTGAATTTGAGGCACGTATTGTTTATAAAAGAGGTCAAAAATTACAAATCCGTTCTTCAGGTAATTGGGGTTATCATTTATTTTCCATTTGACATACAAAATATAACTGAATTCATGTAAATAATTCAGACTTAAATAATCTTTAATTTAATTTATTTTCATTAGTAATTGTTGCCCGGGCCACCGTCAGCGAAGAGTTAGTTTATCGCTGTCCTGCGGGTACTGTGCAATTTTCCGGGATAAGAACTAGGTTATGTCCTTTGCAACGTTTCAAACTATCTCCATACCAAATTTCCTCTAAATCATTTCAGCGGTTACAATGTGAAGTGGTAACGGACAGAGTTCGTTGTTGTAGTGGCAATATAAATATACAATTTTTACAGTATATCTATGGTTCTTAACATACAGCCCTGTAATGGACAGATAGACGGACGGACGGATAGCGACATTAATAGGGCTCCGTTTGTCACACATAGTGCGAAACCCTCAAAAGTAAACAAAATTCAATGTCCTCACAGGCCCGCTGTTGTTGCGATGTGATCGAAAACATCTTGAAGCGAAACTTTGAACTTCATTTATTTCGCACGCTTGAGTTCGTAAGTCAAAAGAGTCAACCAATGTGTAGGAATATTTAAGAAAATAACGATAACGTATTTCAGGTTATTTATTTTGCGCTTGTCAATGTGTTACAGTTTAAGCAGGTGTGTCAGCTACAGCACAGCTGACGTGTTGTGATCTGTAAAAACACTCTTTATTTGTGATTGTATTCCTCTTCAAATTAACTTACTCTTTTTTTTTAATCTATGTCTATATAATTTTCCGTCTCCTCGCTTCATTTGCAGTGCAAATTCATTGTTTTGATACACAATGCCATTTAATGCATTTGCGAGTTGTTGTCCTGCACTGATGGTTTATTTGCCAACTGGGGATTTACTGCGAATTTAGTATCGTGCCGTCTCTTTCATTCTTCTGTTTAATACTACTAGCGTGAACGGAAGGGCACGATACGAAGTACGAAAATCCAATTTCGTAGTATATGGGATTAATCAACTAAGATCATACCTATCTCATTTATTTCACATCAGTCTACGTTACTAGTTCCCAAACTTTTTTTTCTCATAGACCACTTTCAAAATTTAGCTGGTTCCGGTGGACCCCTTGCAACTACATTTGTACCATATTCCCAAAACTCGACAAAAATGTGTAGATTGGATCTAAATTTAAATCCCGTCGAGTGTCCCGTGGACCCCTGGGGGTCCACGTGGACCACTTTGGGAATCAATGGTGTACGTCTTGACTTCACAGAAATTGAGGAAGGTCGCGGAAACCAGACAGAAATAGCGACTACGTTTTAAGAGGGAACTGAATATGACAACGCGCCGTAAAGAACGATTACGTAAATATACGGTTCTAACCAGGCCATCAATCAGTGAAGGCGTAAACGCCATGTAGTGACGTCCGAGCTGGAGAAAACCCGGTCGTAGACGGATATCATGGCTGAGAAACATTTAGGAGTGGAATTCTGAGCGCCACCGAACTCTTTTTCCTTGCTTAGGACAAAAATAAACATGCTGAGCTGACTGCCAGCCTTCACTAGTTGGAGAGGCATTATGAGATGAAAAAGAGATTTTCAAAGGGGCAATGGGCGAGAGAAAACAAGGTATCTTATTCATATTAACCTACGATTATTCATTATTATTGACTTTTTGAAAATGTTTTTTTTAATAATGTAGATTCTTTATCTCGCTATCTATTTATTCTATAATATATATGTACATATAGGTATCGGGAATTCCATTGGAAATAAAGTTCGACCTCAGATTATATATTTAAATACTACATGATGATATGTATATTTGATATGAATCACTACACGTGCACACTTTTAGCATTTGCAAAAATATGTTAGCATTTAAAAGCCTCTACCGGAGTTTGGTATTACGCACCTGTAAAATTGAGATATTCATTAATTCATTACAAATAAAATACGTGTTATGTCATATCAAAATTAACAAAGTCAAGAGTAAATTAGTAATATGGTCAAAATATTCATTGAGGATATAGAAACCATTCTCCATTAACCAAGTAGTGACTCTTCTTTTAAACATATTACTCCTCAAAAAAAAAGATAAGTCAAATATCAGTGGATAGTCCATCAAAACGTTGCACGGTTGACATTTGATTTTAACTACAATCACGCCTGGAGGTAAGCAAAGATGTGGCGTAACATGATGCACGCTTGCCTAGTAAATACCCATTCACCCTAGATTTGAAGACGGCCAGATTATTGTAACGTTCAGGAAACAGACAAACTCCGTCTTCATTATATGCGTGTGAACTTAGCATATCAATTTCTAGAGTCTCAAAATGTAATCGCAGTTCTTTTTCGTTTTGTTAATTTTATTTACGCAATTCAAATCTTTATTTCCCGTAGGGCCTTTTTGACGGTTAACTTTTGCATCTATTTTAACATTTTTGGTTCCTTTCTTTTGTACAGTCGTTTCCGCCACCCATTTGAACGCATTTGTATTTACTTATAAAGTCTTTAACCAATGTGTTGCCTTGTCAGTGATGATGTATGGATCCGAGACGTGTTGCTTCACTATAGGTCTGATGTATAGGCTAAGAGTCGCTCAACGAGCTGGCTATTCTCGGGGTTTCTCTACGGAATCGAATCAGGAATGAGGACAGTAGACAGGGCGATAAAGAGAGCGTACGCGGGACAGCCTGGTGGTCGGCGGCCGGTTGGCCGGCCTAAGTACCGCTGGAAAGACGAAGTGAGGAAGGATCTGCGTGCCCTGCACGCACAAAACTGGGAGAAGATCATAGAGAACAGGCCTTATACTACGAAGTGCAAAATTCGAACTTCGTATCGTGCCATTTCTCTCACGCTAATAGTATTTAATACAAGAGCGAGCAAGACGATGCGATACGAACTTCGATTTTCGAATTTCTGAGTAGCCCCCCAGGGCGCGTTGGCGCTAACTTGCATCGCTTCCGTTCTATTTTTCTGGTTGGTTAAACACAATTTCAGGCTCTTCTACTTAGGCCAGAATGACACTGACTGATGACACTGTTGGTGAGACAGAGATCAATTGCTGGTCAGTTATGAAATAAAAAAAAGTTCTTTGAAAACAATAGTTATTTATTTCGTTACCTATATAATTTGAGGGCCCCAGAGCAATTGAAAATAAACCAAATTACTACGTTGTTTGTGTAACACTATACTTCATTGAGTCCTAATTTACGAGACGTTGATATAAGATACCGTGATTTTCCAGTTCTTTATTTAGTACTAGCTTTTGCCCGCGACTCCGTCCGCGTGGAATTAGTAATTTGGGCAGCTTATTTTTTTTTTATCCAATTTGCTTTTTCATCAATTATGGCTCTCCTTAGTTCCTTGATATAAAAAAATTACCCGCCCCCACACCCGCGTTCACATTCAACACCGTGCACCGTACTCCCAAGTCAAGCGTGCCTATAGAAGTTTTACTTCAAAAACCCCCGATTTTGAAACATTCTTCCGCTCCGCTCCGCTCCTATTGGTGTTAGCGTGATGATATCTATCTATATATATAAAAGAAGAAACTGACTGACTGACTGACTGACTGACTGACTGACTGACTGACATATCAACGCACAGCCCAAACCACTGGGCCTAGAGATTCAAAATTTGGCATGTAGGTTCCTTATAGAGGTAAGGTCTAGGGGTGCACTAAGAAAGGATTTTTCAAAATTCACACCCTAAGGGGGTGAAACGGGGGTCCAAAGTTTGTATGGGGAAACAAGATTAGTTCGACTATTTTATTCGAAACTTCACAGAAGTACTCCTAATGATAAATGAGTAAACACGTGTTTCAGGTTTTTTGAGAATTCAACCCCTAAAAGGGGGGAAAGGGGTAACAAAGTCTGAAAATCAACATGGGTGTTGTTTCTATGGTTTATCGGGTCGCTGGTTATGAAAACAACAACGGTTTTAAAATCCGACGTGGCAGACGTAAAATACCATCTCCCTGGATGGGGTGCGATGGGATTGAAATGTCTAAATAAACTAAATGACTGTTGATTATCAACGCACAGCCCAAACCACTGGACCTAGAGACTTGAAATTTTGCACATAGATACCTTATACAATGTAGGCATCCACTAAGGAAGGATTTTTGGGAATTCCCTCGGGAACGGGAAAAAAACGGGATTTATATATTCGATTCCGAGTGACCCTATCTCAGTAACTATAATAACTAGACTCTTCAAATTTGATACACAAGTAGGTATTACATTAGTTAAAACATTAATTTCAGGATTTTTCAAAATTCCCACGGGATAAGGAAAAACGGGATTTATATATTCAGTTCAACGGGATCCAATGAACTATAATTACTAGACTTCAAATTTGACATAGATGTAGGTAAATATAAATTCCCATGGGATAAGGAGAAAACGGGATTTTTCGTTTTACTGGTCGTAGAAAGCTGAAATTCGGCATGTAGGTTGTTTGGGGAGTGTTGAGCTGGATTGAGAGAGGACTTTCCAAAATTCCTACGGGAACGGGAAAAACAGGATTTTTCGTTTTACAGGTCGTAGAAAGTTGAAATTCGGCATGTAGGTTGCTTGGGGAGTGTAGATGAGCATTGAGAGAGGACTTTCCCAAATTCCCACGGGGGAACGGGAAAAAACGGGATTTTTCGTTTTACTGGTCGTAGAAAGCTGAAATTCGGCATGTAGGTCGTTTGCGGAGTGTAGAGGAGCATTGAGAGAGAACTGTCCAAAATTCCCACGGGAACGGGAAAAACGGGATTTTTCGTTTTACTGGTCATAGAAAGCTGAAATTTGGCAAGTGGGTTCCTTGGGGAGTGTAGAGCTGGATTGAGAGAGGACTTTCCAAAATTCTCACGGGAACGGGAAAAAACAGGATTTTTCGTGTTACTGGTCGTAGAAAGCTGAAATTCAGTATGTAGGTTGCTTGGAGAGTGTAGAGTAGCATTGAGAGAGGACTTTCCCAAATTCCAACGGGAACGGGATAAAACGGGATTTTTCGTTTTACTGGTTGTAGAAAGCTGAAATTCGGCATGTAAGTTGTTTGGGGAGTGTCGAGGAGCATTGAGAGAGGACTTTCCAAAATTCCCACGGGAACGGGAAAAACGGGCTTTTTCGTTTTACTGGTCATAGAAAGCTGAAATTTGGCAAGTGGGTTCCTTGGGGAGTGTAGGGGAGCATTAAGAAAACATATCCCATAATTCTTACGGGAACGGGAAAAAACGGGATTTTGCGTTTTACTGGTTGTAGAAAGCTAAAATTTCAAAATTCATAAGTTTATACTGCAAGTAGGCCGCAAAGGGCGCTTTAACCGACTTCTAAAAAAGGAGGAGGTTATGCATTCCACTTTATGTATTTTTTTATGTAGGTATGTTCACCGATTTCTCGGTCAATTGTAGACCTACTTGCTTGCTTGCCTGTATGCTTCCTTGCTTGATATCTTGGTTCTTTGGAATACTCATAGTACACGCGAGCGAAGCCGCGGGCAAAAGCTAGTATAGCATATAGCCTTTTTCGATAAATGTGCTATCTAACACTGAAAGAATTTTTCAAATCGGAGCAGTAGTTCCTGAGATTAGCGCGTTCAAACAAAAAAACCTGTTCGATAAATTCTTAAAATATACGTATCTTTCTTATTTGTGAACCGATTCAAATGAAACAAGCACTAAATGTTAATCCAAGAAAATCTCAACATATCAGTGAAAACCGCATTCTTCTAGGTTAAGCCGTTTCTGAGATTAGCGCGCACAAACGCACAGACAAACAGACAAACAGACAATAATTCTAAAAATCATTGTTTTGGGTTCTATTGTGCTAATAAATAGCCCTAGTGACAGTTTTTCTCAAATATCTTCAATGTACAGACACCGACTTGTTACAAATTTATTATATGTATAGATTTCAAAATGACCTTAGCAAAAAAACTGTTTTCAAAGTATCGAATATCACGTCAACTACTGCGTTGTTTGTGTAACACTATAAGTACTTCATTGAGTCCTAATTTACGAGACGTTGATATAAGATACCGTGATTTTCAAGTTCTTTATTTAGTTCTAGCTTTTGCCCGCGGCTTCGCTCGCGTGTACCATGATATTCCAAATAATCAAGATATCAAGCAAGCATACAGGCAAGCAAGCAAGCAGATCCATAACTGACCGAGAAATCTGTGAACATACCTACATAAAAAAATACGTAAAGTGGAATGTATAACCTCCTCCTTTTTTAGAAGTCGGTTAAAGAGCCCTTTGCGGCCTACTTACAGTATACACTTATGAATTTTGAAATTTGAGCTTTCTACAACCAGTAAAACGCAAAATCCCGTTTTTTCCCGTTCCCGTAAGAATTTCGGGATATGCTTTCTTAATGCTCCCCTACACTCCCCAAGGAACTCACTTGCCAAATTTCAGCTTTCTATGACCAGTAAAACGAAAAATCCCGTTTTTCCCGTACCCGTTAGAATTTTGGAAAATCCTCTCTCAATGCTCCTCTACACTCCCCAAACAACCTACATACCGAATTTCAGCTTTCTACGACCAGTAAAACGAAAAACCCCGTTTTTCCCCGTTCCCGTGGGAATTTGGGAAAGTCCTCTCTCAATGCTGCTCTACACTCCCCAAGCAACTTACATACCGAATTTCAGCTTTCTACGACCAGTAAAACGAAAAATCCTGTTTTTTCCCGTTCCCGTCGGAATTTTGGAAAGTCCTCTCTCAATCCTGCTATACACTTCCCAAGCAACCTACATGCCGAATTTCAGCTTGCTACGACCAGTAAAACGAAAAATCCCTTTTTTTCCTTATCCCGTGGGAATTTACGGAAATCCTTGAAACTGTTTTTTACTATTATAATTATATACCTACTTCTATGCCAAATTTGAAGAGTGTAGTAATTATAGTTCATAGGATCCCGTTGAACAGAATATATAAATCCCGTTTTTTCCTTATCCGGTGGGAATTAAAAAAAATCCTGAAAATAAAGTTTTAACTAATGTAATACCTACTTGTGTATCAAATTTGAAGAGTCTAGTTATTATAGTTACCGAGATAGGGTCACTCGGAATCGAATATATAGATCCCGTTTTTTCCCTTTCCTGTGGGAATTCCCAAAAATCCTTCCTTAGTGGATGCCTACATTGTATAAGGTATCTATGTGCAAAATTTCAAGTCTCTAGGTACAGTGGTTTGGGCTGTGCGTTGATATATCAACAGTCATTTAGTTTATTTAGATATTTCAACCCCATCGCACCCCATCCAGGGAGATGGTATTTTACGTCTGCCACGTCGGATTTTAAAACCGTTGTTGTTTTCATAACCAGCGAACCGATAAACCATAGAAACAACACCCATGTTGATTTTCAGACTTTGTTACCCCTTTCCCCCCTTTTAGGGGTTGAATTCTCAAAAAACCAGAAACACGTGTTTACTCATTTATCATTAGGAGTACTTCTGTGAAGTTTCGAATAAAATAGTCGAACTAATCTTGTTTCCCCATGCAAACTTTGGACCCCCGTTTCACCCCCTTAGGGAGTGAATTTTGAAAAATCCTTTCTTAGTGCACCCCTAGACCTTATAAGGAACCTACGTGCTAAATTTGGAATCTCTAGGCCCAGCGGTTTGGGCTGTGCGTTGATATGTCAGTCAGTCAGTCAGTCAGTCAGTCAGTTTCTTCTTTTATATATATAGATAGATTTCAATATGACCTTAGCAAAAAACTGTTTTCAAAGTATCGAATATCACGTGAATTACTAAATGCGTCAAGTCTGTTTTTAGGTCATGAAACCACATTCCATTGTGCTTTTTTGTGTTATATTTCGAGTTGGCTATGGTCTATTGACTTCGCAGGTCTTAAGGTTAATTTTTATTTTTTTTTCCTTTTATTTAATTATTTATATTTATGGTTCACACAAACCTATGGAGTAACATTTGCATTTTATAATATAAGTAAGGATTTTGGATGGTGAATAGTTGGTAGGTATAAGAAAAGCATCATGACCACGACCACTCTGTCAAGAGTGAACGACTAAGAAGAGAAGAGAGATAAGAAAAGCAAGGTAAAAAACATAGTAGTTCGTTCACTGCCGATTTCACAGAATAACTTTGACCCAAATACACCCTTCGCCTTGAGGGTTGGTACAGCAGTACTCGTATTTAGAATAATCTAGAAATCCCGACCGTGACACGACACGATACGAGACGGGGGACTCGTTATGCTATTGGATGATGACCTTTCTTTCAGGGTCCTATGTTGACGCGGTTAGAAAAAGAAAGTTTTTATTATATGAGTTAGTTGCATTGCAATGTAAAGGGCTTTATATGTCTTTTTTAGGTTTCCTATCCACTCACTTGCTTTGTGCAACTATGGTCGCTAATTTATTTATTTGTTTCAATCAAATTTATTCCTTACGACAATAATGAGATTGTTTGAAATCACTTGGTAACAACTGGCAGTAAATGCAAAAACGCAACTTAGTGGCTACTTATTAATGTAAGCTATGCACACTGTCTATCCGTCTGTCCATCACAGGGCTATATCTCAAGAGCCGTAATAGATAGATAAGTGAAATTTATACATACTCGTATATAGTGTATTTCTATTCCTGCTATAACAAAAATTAAATTAAATTAAAAAATAAGGAGGTCCTAATCAATCATTATAAAACTACCCCACACTGTGTATAGCAGGGCTCTGCTAATATTGGATCACATAAATATATTCGTTTATAGCGTATACTTTGACATACGAGTAGGTATCTAAGTCGTATAGAACCATCTGTGCGCGAGTCTGACTCCCAATTGGCCTAGAGTTATGTGTTTTCATAGAATTTACTAAATTTATTAAATTCTTACCAATGAAATGAAATATTTTTTTAAGCAAAATCTCTGCAATATCAACTTTTTGACCATCAACTCAAGCGGCACTTCATTACAAAGTGACCCGGAAATCCAGAAATATGCCCGTTTCACACGAGGGCAGAACAGTCGGGCAGGACAGTAGGCAGTACAGTACTGCTACAATCTGAACGCACACGCCGGGACAGAACAGTACTGTCTTGACAGTATCCTAGGCAGAACAGTTAATAGCTCGCCGGTCTATTTTTTCGGGGCAGTTTGCTTCCCCCACCACCTTTCTCGCTCGTCTGTCTTGTGGCTGGACTTGTGTGAACGCGAAGGCAGTGCACTGCAAAGGACAGGACACATGTCAAACTTCATGATCGCGCATGAATGTGTCTTGTCGTTGTATTACCGGACTGATGAGGTGCAACAAAACTCCATAACTTTCGCGCGTCATACGCATAATCAATCTAAACTCTTTGGGATCTGTCCTTATTTCCTCTAACTAAAACTTGAACCGAACAACCAAGCTCTGGTCTGACCCAAAGCTTTTCTTTCCTATTTATTTCACTCTCTACAATTTCAATTAGCTCATCCAGAGCTATTTTTGCAGCAATTTTTAGTAAGTGGCGTAAATGTTGCCGTTGTCGGCGTCGACTTTCCATCGCTATTTCACTCGGACTGTCCTACTCTTTCGCTCTACATTTGAACGCCACTGCCCTTCCAAACTGTTCTGCCCTACTGTCCTGCCCGACTGTTCTGCCCTCGTGTGAAACGGGCAATACATACGAAAGCATTTTTAACTGAGCTGAAACGGAAGGGCTTCGCGCTCGCTCGGTCAGTTATTATGTGGTTCGGATTCTACGGACACGCACCATTTGGGGTTAATCCAACGGCCTAAGCAGTTTTACCCCATACAATCCAGGATAATCAAGAACTATGCAACGCTATCTTGATGCTACCACGTGGCACGTAGATCGCAATAACTAAATTGCTGGTCTGACGCGTGTCGGATTACAATGGTTCATTGAAGTTAATTAGGTATATAGGGCTATGCTTGGTATCTCGTTGAGAGATAGGGTCCGCAACGAGCATATAAGACAAAAGACGAAAGTCGTTGACATAGCCCGAAAGATTAGCACGCTGAAGTGGCAATGGGCTGGTCACGTTTGCCGTACAACTGACGGTCGTTGGAGCAGACGTGTCCTGGAGTGGAGACCACGTTTAGGAAAGCGTAGTGTGGGACGCCCTGCAACACGTTGGACTGATGACCTTAGGAGGACAGCGGGCAGTGGATGGATGAGGGAAGCCCAGGATCGCGAATGTTGGCGCAATATGAGGGAGGCCTACGTCCAGCAGTGGACGTACAATGGCTGTAGATAGATAGATAGATAGAATTAGGTATATTAATTAGCCCTGTTGTGTCCGGTTCTCCGGTTTTAGAATAGGATGGACCCATCTCTTTCTCGTGGTTTACCAATGTTTCTAGAAACTTGTTTGAAAAAGTTCATTTCACGATCGACGTATCATTCATTAAATTATGTTGTTGCGGGAAATGTTTCGATTTTTAACTTATCGTTTTACAACTACTTACCTGAAACAAGTTTTAGCGAGTAGTAGTAGGTACTACACAAAAAGATTCATAAGGCAAGCTCGTGGATACCAGATGGTGAATAATTTCTGGGTTGTAGAGAAAAAAAATAACCTCGAAGACTAAGGCGAAAACGATGATGGTAATGATGATGATGAATGATGTATTTGTCAATCGTTGGTTGCGAGACGAAAATTTGTTAAATAGTTGGCGATAAAATGATAGGACACACTTTCTCGTGATTGTCGTGAAAAATCCTAAAATCTCAACCGCTTGAGAAATTACATTTTCCACTGTTTTTCGTCATACAACGTACCTAAGTGAAGAACACGATGTAATTTTTGGGAATTCAGATGGGGATTTAATAAAATCCCGGAATCCCATTTCGACTGCCAGATCTAATTGCTAAAGGCTTGTGATAAATAAATTCAAGCCTTTAATTACTACAACGTTGTACAACAACAAAGTTTTCTATTTGTGACATACACCTTCAAAACGTCAATAATTCTACGCCTACTCCACTCATAATTTATTCCATCCATGTGTGACCTGACCTAGTTAGTGTATTTTCATAAGAAAAACCTTAAATGCGTAGTGGTGTCGTGTCGACTAATGGCACCCACACACGATTGAAAATGCGTCAGTGTGTCGTGCGCAGCAACGACGCACACAATGAAAAAGTTTTATTAAAAATACAGACTAGAAGCTATAGCTAATAGTAATAGGCTATTATAGAGTTTTATGTCGTCGATAAAGCCAAATGTTAGTTAAACACGGCATGTTACATTATGTTATGTTGCAAAACAAAATTGCCGCAAGAGAAAGAACGTTAGACTTCGTGGTATTTAGGAATGATTAATGACCGATCAGAGATGCCTAGTTGTGCATGCATTGGTAGCGCAGAGAAAAAAAATACATAAATTCGATCATTTATCTGTCCACCAGACTAATTACCGTGTCGCTGTTTTCTCGCAATAGTGACATGGTAATTAGACTGAGTGCACAGATGAATGAGAAAGGCCGCTATCATTTTTCAGATCTGTACCCGCAATCTAGTTGCTTTAGCCTAGCTATTAATAGAAAGAAAGAAAGAAAGAAAGAAAAAGAAAGAAAAACATTTATTCGTGACAAAGAACAAAAGAAACACCAAATACAAAAATAGGAATCGGAAACAGATACTTATATTGTCACGAAATGGTCCCAACTCAGCATGTTGTCAGCAATACAAATACAGCTGTTTATTTTTTATTTAATCGAGTAGAACAATTGATAGTAAGTGGTGTGCGAATGCCGCACAAATCTAAAGCATCGGAAAAGATCAGGACAAATTATGCTGAACTGACTAGCGATCTTCATTAGTTGGAGATCCACCCTAAGAAGAGAATAATATCGATAAATTTAGGTATAAACTTGATAGGCAGACCTCGGTACTGATAAAGTTCTTCTTTGTTTACAGTAACCAAACAAGTGCATGCTACATTTAGCTGGTCTAATGTAAGGTTTACAGGTTGACTAAGTCAAAGGAATCTGTTTATACTCTATGATATTTTATAATGAAATTCAAAAAGCTAATTAACTTGCGAACGGATATTGCGTTATTATTGAAGCAAGTGTAATTTATATTTGAAAAATAACAGTGTTGCGACGAAATTATTAGCACACAGCAATGCAATGAAATTTGAACAAGTGACGACATGATTTTTAATATTTATATACGAAAAGTTGTATGTACGGTAGGTTGAGTCGAAGAAACTTAGTCTGTGGAACCTTTCGAAGACAATTTCGAATGAGTTTCGATTAATAGAGAGTAGAGGGATGATGATTGTAGCAACAGAGCAATATCAGTTTGATCTGCTCTAAATTATCTTGGAAACAATGAGTTAGAAGCAGTAAGGTATATTTCGCCATTTTGTATTTCGACAGAGCCATTTTTGATGGTTTGGTTAGCTAGCACCAGTTACCTAAGTGACAAGGTCGATAGTAGCATCGGACCATTTTCACGTACTGACAGCCTTCGAAACTTAGAATAGAATAGAATAGAATTTAATTTGTTGCCACAACATAAAGTAAAATACAGAAAACTTATTACATAATTAATTAATATTTAAAAAAACTAAACTAAAATTAACACTGTGCCATTAGTTGTGGCAAAGGGGATGCACTCAGCGTATGCTGTGAGTCAGGTATCCACAGGAGGCCCTGACTGGCACAGCGCTGATTTTCAGTACACCCCCTTTGCCACTCGAAGACTTTTTATCATTACTATATTCCTTTTTATCATTCCAGTGGCGAACGATTCAGTGCATCGTGAATGCGCCAAATTTTCTACACTTTCAGAATTTTATTTGTCTTATATTTTTTTAAGTAAGTAAGTAAGTATATTTATTTGTTGAAAGCAGATGTACATAAATGACCTTAAAACTAGCCCGAATCTCCACTTTCTACCTAAAAATAGGCGTACAAAATTAAATTCTCTATAAATATAATATAACCAAAAAAATGTAATTCTTCTGTCCTTTTCATTCGCGCGAGTCTCATTGCCTCGAACACTGATCTAATACAAACTCAATTTAATTGGAACAAGGTTCGTATTTATTTGACCAGTTAGGTATATCCACAAAGGCTTTCTTGATAAGGATTTGGAACACAAATTTCATGTTGACTCAGAAAGTATCACATCAACAGATCGGTAGTCTACACTAATATAATATTATTTGCCCGCGACTTCGTCCGCGTGGAATTAGTAATTTGGGCAGCTTATTTTTTTATCCAATTTGCTTTTTCATCAAATATGGCTGTCCTTAGATCCTTCCGGAAGAAGTGAAACTTCATAATAAACTAACCCGCTCCCAATCCGCCCCCAACCCGCTTCTAACCCGTCCCCAACCCGCCCCCAACTCGCTCTCAACCCGCCCCCAACCCGCTCCCAACCCGCTCTCAACCCGCCCCCAACCCGCTCCCAATCCGTCCCCAACTCGCTCTCAACTCGCTAACCAACCCGCCCCCAACCCGCTCCCAACTCGCCCCCCCACCCGCTCCCAACCCACCCCCAACCCACTCTCAAGCCGCCCCCAACTCGCTCTCATCCCGCCCCCAACCCGCTCGCAACTCGCCCCCAACCCGCCCCCAACCCGCCCCCAACCCGCTCCTAACCCGCCCCCAACCCGCCCCCAACTCGCTCTCAACCCGCCCCCAACACGCTCCCAAGCCGCCCCCAACTCGCTCTCAATCCGCTCCCAACCCGCCCCCAACCCGCTCCCAATCCGTCCCCAACTCGCTCTCAACTCGCTCCCAACCCGCCCCCAACCCGCTCCCAACTCGCCCCCCCACCCGCTCCCAACCCACCCCCAACCCACTCTCAAGCCGCCCCCAACTCGCTCTCATCCCGCCCCCAACCCGCTCGCAACTCGCCCCCAACCCGCCCCCAACCCGCCCCCAACCCGCTCCTAACCCGCCCCCAACCCGCCCCAACCCGCCCCCAACTCGCTCTCAACCCGCCCCCAACACGCTCCCAAGCCGCCCCCAACTCGCTCTCAATCCGCTCCCAACCCGCCCCCAACCCGCTCCCAACTCGCCCCCCACCCGCTCTCAACCCGCCCCCAACCCGCTCTAAAGCCGCCACCAACCCGCTCTCAACCCGCCCCCCCACCCGCTCCCAACCCGCCCTATCTAACTGGGCTATCTAACACTGAAAGAAATTTTCAAATCGGAGCAGTAGTTCCCGAGATACAGAAGTTTTACTTCAAAAAACCCCGATTTTGAAACATTCTTCCGCTCCGCTCCTATTGGTGTTAGCGTGATGTTATATAGCCTATAGCCTTCCTCGATAAATGGGCTATCTAACACTGAAAGAATTTTTCAAATCGGAGCAGTAGTTCCTGAGATTAGCGCCTATAGAAGTTTTACTTCAAAAACCCCCGATTTTGAAACATTCTTCCGCTCCGCTCCTATTGGCGTTAGCGTGATAATATATAGCCTATAGCCTTCCTCGATAAATGGGCTAACTAACACTGAAAGAATTTTTCAAATCGGAGCAGTAGTACCTGAGATTAGCGCGTTCAAACAAACAAACAAACAAACAAACTCTTCAGCTTTATATATTAGTAAGTATAGAAGTATAGATAAAGAGGAAAGATTTGTATTTTTGTATTGTAACGAATAAACTTACAAACTACTGGACCGATTTCAAAAATTATTTTGCCGTTAGAA
Source organism: Archips crataeganus (assembly GCA_947859365.1). Classification (NCBI taxonomy): domain Eukaryota; kingdom Metazoa; phylum Arthropoda; class Insecta; order Lepidoptera; family Tortricidae; genus Archips; species Archips crataeganus. Next base: position 18,455,804 of record OX402058.1, read on the forward strand.
AGTTACATTATCACTGAGTGACATATATAGGCTACTTTTTAGCGCGGAAAAATACCTTTTCCTACGGGAAAATTAATTTATCGCGGGCGAAGATGCGGACGGAAGGCTAGTTAAACTATACTTTGTTTAGATCGTGTCACGGGCAATAATTACTATAAATTAAATGAGTAAGTTTCTGAAGATGTTTATATGTGTGTTACTCAATCATGCAATAGCGTCTGGACTGATTTAGAACTCATTTAATATGGAGGTAGTTTATATCTCGGGGAAGGAAATATAATAGTTTTCGTAGTTCCCGCGGGATAGCGATACACGATTTTTTAACCTCCGACACAAAAAGAAGGGTGTTATAAGTTTGACCGCTATGTGTGTGTGTCTGTGAGTCTGTCTGTGGCATCATAGTTCTTAAACGGGTGATCCGATTGGGATGCAGTTTTTTTTATTTGAAAGCAGGTTTCTTGGCGATGGTTCTTAGACATGTTTCATCAAAATTGGTTTCATAGTTATCAGCTCTTTTGTTAGGTACCTGCGGAAGGGATTTTAGACGCAAAATGGGCATTTAATTTTTTACAAACATAAGTATATTTTAAGTATATTTTATAGACAAAGTCGCAGGCCATAGCTAGTAATTAATAAAATACCTACATACAACATACAAATAAATACAACGGGCAATAACCTGATAGTTGACAAATACAGATATAGATATTCATCGTTACTCTATCTACTTAAGATTATTTTCACACATAGTACCTACCTACCTAAAATGTTATCAAACTATTGTCCATAACTACAATGTTTATTATGTCTAACAGACGCACAGATCTATCAAAACAAACAACTTAGACATACATACACATACAGGTAGACGGATTTCTATATTAAAGAGAGTACAGTCACCAATTTCTATTCCTAAGCCACCATGGAACCTTATCACAGTGAATAATTTTATAAACGACACTAACTTTTTGTTACTCTAAAGGACCTTTCAGAATGACCATGACATCAATATTTTTTTAATAATATGTGAAAATAAATAAAATAGAAAAGTTAATTACCAGGTAGTTTCTATTTATTGATGTATTAAAACCCTGAGATTAAACCAGCTGTCGAAGTTAATAAAAATTAAAAGCACGGCGTAATCTACAGGGTTATTTGTAATTCACTAGCATCCTTTTAACCCTAAGCTCCTACCACTTAAGCAAATGTTTATTGTTTGACGGCTTTTGTCATAACTTAATATTTTTGGTGTAATAACGTTTTGAAAATTTGAGATTACCTCTTATTTTTTCGATACTTCAAGCGCAAGCTGAAGGATCACTTATTAACGCTCCAAAAATCCTACCTATAAAACCAGCACTTGATATGCCAACCTGTTGTTTTACAGGGTTATGTTTTCGCAGTTTACTTTTTCTTTATTGTATTTATTTATTTACATATTATGCTACGCAATAATAAATCTAAATTGTTTGTTAATTCATTATCTTTTTATTAATTTATCTTTTTATTAAGTAGTTTATATAGTATATTTGTGTATCGTTCCGTGTGTCACAGACGGTTCTGGCAGAAAATCAGCGCTGCAGGCGTCTAACGCCTCAGCATAATGCTGAGTCAGCGACCGTTTCACTTTTGCATGGACACACATGCAGATCTGTGTATTTATTACTTCGTTGTTTTGTGAACCTTGTTTATTTGTATGAATTTGTGTGTACTTTCTTGTATTTGTGTGTCTTGTAAAAGTGAATAAATGTCTTCTTTCTTTCTTTCTTTCTTTCTATACTCTGTGTATTTGTATGGGGAGAAAAGTGCTTCATTTTAAAAAGTCGTAAAACAAAAAACATTTGTTTGAGTGATAGGAATTCAGGGTTAAGAGGATGTCAGTGAATTACAAATAACCCTGTATATCTATACTAATATTATAAAGAGGAAAGTTTTGATTGATTGTTTGTTTGCATTGAATAGGCTCCGAAACTACTGGACCGATTTCAAAAATTCTTTTGCTGTTAGAAAGCTACATTATCACTGAGTGACATAGGCTACTTTTTACCGCGGAAAAATACCTTTTCCTACGGGAAAATTAATTTATCGCGGGCGAAGCTGCGGACGGAAGGCTAGTATAGTTACAAAGAAAGAATGCTCATACAAACCAACAACAATAAGAAGAGAAAAGAACTATCTCGCTACCTCAAACAGTAACGATCCCCTCGTTACAAGATTTGCACGATACAACGAACAAACACCTCCGTCTGCGATAACAACCATAATACTAGGGCTACACACATCGCGATAGAATTATCGCGATAAAACTTCGTCTTCGGGCTACGGCGAATGTGCATGGCCACACTGCTATAGAGAGCAATGCCGCAGGGTTTACTTTAGTTTGGCAGCCTTTGATGTGCGCAAATTACCGATACCGACAGCGGGGCGAAGGGTCTGCGGCTTCGGGCGAAGTGCCAAAGTATTCGCGACTATTCGGCTACATACATCGCGATTATGCGAATATTCGCGTTATCGCGATGTGTGTAGCCTTAGCATGAACATAAGTATAAACGAACGGTCCACTTCGGCGAAACTTGAGTTAAGAGGCATACGTTTGGGATCGTTCGCAGCTTACGTGACCAAACACACGGCTATACGTCGTTGATACTGCAATACCGCGTAACTAACTTTACCCATAGAGTCTATTTTATCTAATTTTCCCTGTTATTTCATTTCAAGTCGAGCCTTATGGAAAAAGCTAGTTACGCGGTATTGCAGTATCATCGACGTATATCTGCGTGGTGTTTCGCTCGTAGCCGAAATACGCATTATTTTAAACGTGGTCAAATAGGTACAGCTAGCTACAAATGTTCTATGTTGAGTTATGGTGATGGAACCATGGAATGGAACACATTTGAGAGGGTTTATGCTACAGAATAGGGATGTTGACGCCATTAAAAAATAATTCGAGGACACGACTTCAGTTTCAGTAAATAAAACCGGCCAAGTTCGAGTCGGACTCGCGCACGAAGGGCTCCGTACCATTATCTATAAAAACGCCAAAAAAATCACGTTTGTTCTATGGGAGCTCCCTTAAACATTTGAAAGAAAGAAAATACATTTATTCACAACATCACAAGACACATCATCCAAATTATCATTATCATTTCATTATTAATTTTATGATATGTTTTATTTTAATTTTTTTTTTAAAGTGATTAACTAAATATTCTGTGAATAATATTTCAAGCGTCTACCTGCTGCCGTTATCAAAAACGAGCAAAAAAATCACGTTTGTTGTATGGGAACCCCCTTAAATATTTATTTTATTCTATTTTTTAGTATTTGTTGTTATAGCGGCAACCGAAATACATCATCTGTCAAAATTTCAACTGTCTAGCTATCACGGTTCCTGAGATACAGCCTGGCGACAGACGGACGGACGGACAGCGAAGTCTCAGTAATAGGAACCCGTTTTTACCCTTTGGATACGGAACCCTAAAAAACGCTTTATTTTAGTCCTGAAAACCAGATAAATTTTCGATTAACTGCAAAAATAGATTTTTCGTTGTTTTAAAACCAATAAATACCTAGTTACTTGATTGAGTTGGCGAACAAGTGACATGACATCATAAAGTTGCTATTGCCATTCAAACTTTATGGGAGAATTATGTTTTGACAGCTCATAAAAAGTACGTCAGTTGATTGGTGGTGTCAATATCCCTATCAGAACCGTGCCCTATTAATTATGATGCAATATAAATCTGAAAAGTCATCCTAGTTTTTAACTTATTGTATAAAGAGTTTTTTTACCGTTATAAATAAATAGATAACTTTTGAAAATAATCGTTAAAGCGAATCGCGGATAGATAATAGTCAATATATAAGCCTGTTCTTAGATTATTTATACACTAGATAGAGTGTCAGTAGCAAACATTGCGATACAAAACGCCCAAAAATTCCATTTGACAGCTTCATATTACGATCGCGTTACGTTATTCAAACTGAAGGGAGGCAAATGACATATAAGCCAACTGTTGGCTTATATTTTTCGGGACGTTTTCATGCCGCCTAAGCTCTATCTAGTGTATAAATAATCTAAGAGCCTGTTATAATTATTATAACCTGCTATCTCGAAAGTTATGTCAGTATCAATCAGGAATTACTATTATCTGTTAAAGTGTTCATTAAATAATGTTAGTTTGCGATTGTTTCAAATATAAGTATCAGTCGTAATCGATATTTAGATTCGCCAAGCGAATAAATGCGGATCTTCACTCAGGCTCGGGCTGCCTGGAGGAATACTCCCAAGTTCGAACTTCATATCATATCGTTCCTCTTACTCTCCTATGTAAGTATTCAATACTATTAGCGCGAGCGGGACTGCATTATATGAAAATGTTATTTAGAGATAAATGGACCTAATCAAAAACCCTTTCGATCTGCATCATAAAATAAGGCATTTTATTTTTGTCGAACTTGACCTGGTTCGAGTCCCGACTAAGACAAGCTATTTTTCAAAAATCCATAAATTTCTCCTTTATAATGTGCTATTTCCAATATAGGTAGTTGGTTGCCCTCCATGTGTCGTTAAATCTTTCCACCCTGTATATATTTTTGAACTTCTTACGTGTCTTGACAGTCTCACACGGATTTTCCTTATAAAATACCTACAAACAAAACACGTGAATGCAATATAGTGCAAGGGATTTTCTTGATATTAATGTCAGTGCTTTCAATGAATCATCAAGAAAAGTGATTCACGGGAAAATGCGTCGTATTTCATGCACATTATTGACCGAGATTAGATAAATTTTAACAAAATTATTTATATGCATGAGTAAATATATAAAAATAATATGATCAATTTATTTTCATGGTAATCAGACTAATCAGTGATGCATTCAGTGATATTCTTCGAAGTAGATATTTAGAAAATCTGTGACACATGACATGCGCAACTTGCCAATTGACTGTGTATGTCTATGTAATTGTACGGCTAAATCGAATAGACCGAGTCCAATACATTTTAAGAAGCCTTAACAATATAAACCTGACCTATGGTGCATAAAAATGGTCTTTGACTGAGAATCAGAAATCCAGACTGAAGGTTTGCCAACGAGCGATAGAGCGCAGCATGTTGGGTGTGAAGAGAATCGACCGTATTCGGAACACCACTCTGCACGTGGGAAAAAAGAGTGCCAAGCTGCCCAAGCTTAAATGGGGTTGGGCCGGACAGTGTGTCGGATGCACCCTCAAAGGTGGGCGCACTCAGCCACGTGGTGTATGCCGCACGACGGTTACTGGCGGCGAAGCAGGCCCAGGCGCAGATGGCGAGACGACCTGGACGCGGAATTAAACGATTGGTCAGATTTCACTCAGGACAGGGAGAGGGGAGGCCTTTGCCCAGCAGTGGGACACAATTATAAGCTAGCTTTAATCGCATTAACCCGTAGGCTCCCCTGTATTGGAAACATCTTCACGATAAACATTATTATAATCTTAGATTTCACCTGAAGAAATGTTAAGGTTACATTTTTAAAGCACAACGTTCTCTAGCATCTAATGATTGCAGAGGAAATTAAAATGGCATCTTGAAAGCTGAGGTACTTCAACGTTGTTGTACAGCGCTCTTTGTTTTTGTTTAAAGTTTAGAGATTACCCACGGGAAAACATTAACGGGATTATAAGTATCCCAAGTCTCGATAAAGATCTGTGCATCTCTGTACGCTAAGTTTGATCTAAATTCGTTCAGTCGTTATTATGTGATTGAATAACAAACAACCTTACTTTTTCACAGATACCAAAAAAGAAGAGAGGAAGAGAAAGATGTCAAATGTCCGGAGGAGCATGAGACAGAAGACACACAACATCGACACAAATGGCGTCACGTCATTCAGAAAGCCGACTGCGTAACGGAATAAGGCAAAACTAAAGAAAGAGAAAAGAATCCAGTTCACGTGCTATCATTATTTACTATTATTGACTTCTATTGAGTCCATCAGTAGATATCACCAGGATCTCTCGCTGAAGTGCCCTCTCTTTATCAAAGCGAGCATTGCGTTGGAAAACAAATAATTTGCCAAATTCACCGAACAACTATCAACTCTCCGTCGACGTTATCATTGATTGATGACAGCTCTTAAAATGCAATGACGACCGTAGGAACTTTCCTCAAGTTTTACCTAATGATTCGGTGGAAAGATAAACATGCGTGGAAACATCTAGAGTGCATAGCAGAAACTGCATGTCGTGACGATGAAAAGGCTCTGGGAGATGGTCTTTTCTTGATGCTGAGACCGCTTTGATATTGAGACGGCACAGACAGGCAATAGACAAGTACGTGGTCCGTCGTTTCGACACAGGACATCTTGGTTGAAGCAAGGTCGGTAGGAGGTTGGTTGTATTGGTATTTTAATAATGTAGATAGTGTCAGGTTGTCTAATCCAAGACAACCTTGTCTGCAAGAGTTGTTGACGCTTCAACAATGGTCCAGCTCAATCAAGTCAACGTCAATCGGAACGCCGGAACTACTTCGACACTTACTCATACTAAAGGTGATAAACTGCAGGGCATGTAGTTTAAGTGAGTCTCGTTCATTCGCTACAATTACGACACGAAACTCGAACTTTAGACATTTCAAAAACCTTTAACAAATGAACGCAAACGTTCATTCTGAAATCGTTGACACGCACGTACCCATCAAGGCTCGAACGCAATTATGAAACTGCTTTTCTTAATCTCCAAACTTTTTGACGTCGAATCTTGACACGGGCAAAGCGTCTTTAAGATTACGTCCCACGAGACAGACCATGAACGAGTTACTACAGCAAAACTAATAAAGCCGTTAATTACAGTAGCGATAATTAACTCGTCCGTAAACATTTGTCGGTATATTACCGTGATGCGGTGCTACGTAAAACATTACGTAACTTGCGACATTGATGAGCGACATGTGATCTGATTCTGATGTGTAATGGGGGAACATTACAGCTTCATGTGTACATAAATCATTTTGGCATGTCTAACCAATCAAATGTTTAGTACCGCAATGCAGGATTACGACAATGCTTATACAAGATGTTACTTATATAACTTTAAATATTGTACGAACGCAGTCTGTAATCTGAGAAATGTTCTATTTTTTGGAAGAGCGAGGTCTTCTGCTACAGGTAATTTACCTACCTACTAGAAGGCCTCAACCTCAACGTGTAATATGATACAGTTATATCAATAAACGATTATTATTATTATTTTCGAATGTTTTTTTTTTCTCAGCTCTAGGCTGGTATTAACTACATTTACGGGTTATCCACCAAGTAAATGTAGCAAGCAAGAGTTGTGAATATTTAAGTGGACTGCGGAGGGCTATTTTAAGGGTCCAGTTGCATGAACTTTCTGACTATTCTGCAAGTGTTCAGTATTGCGGCTTTTTGTAAGAGTGTGTATATGTATGATTTTATGCCTAATAATTTTATGCTATGGTGTAGGTGCTTTGGGATGACGCCTGTTGTGGATAGGACTATTGGAACTACGTACACTTTCTCCTGTCTCCATATTCTAGCAACTTCGTCTTTTAGGTCTGCATATTTTGTTATTTTTTCCGTGATGGTCTTCTGCAAATTGTGTGTGTTAGGGATTGAAATGTCTATGAGGTAAGTAGTTTTGTTTATTTTATCTAATAATGTGATGTCAGGTCTATTATAGTGGATAGTGCGATCTGTGAGTATGGCGCGGTCGTAGTATAATTTGTGTGTTGTGTTCTCAAGTACTATCTGTGGTGTGTATTTGTAGTACGGGGTGTGTGTGTCTTGTATAAGTTTATGTTTGTGTGCCAGGTTTTGATGGATGATGTTTGTGATTTGATTGTGTCTGTGTGTGTAGTCTGTCTGTGTTAGCGTTGTGCATGCTCCGGTTATGTGTTGTATGGTTTCCGATTGGGTGTGACATCTGCGGCATTTATCGTTTGTGAGTGTTGGATCTTTTGTTATATATTTTCGGTAGTTTTTAGTATTTACGATTTGGTGCTGGATTGCAATAATGAAACCTTCGGTTTCTGGGAATAGGCTGCCTATTTTTAGCCATGTGTTTGATGCAGGTTTGTCTATATGTATTTCTTCTAAGTCACGAGGATGTCGTCCATGAAGTACCTTTTTCTTCCAGTTATTTATCAGTTGTGCTTGTGGGTCGTTGCCGTTAATATTTTGTGTGTCAGGTGGTTCGTGTAGGTTTAGTGGAGTATAGTTGTGGTCATTTTGAACGATTGTGTTGTGTATATTGCTTGTATGTGATTTGGTGTGAAAGAATGTTTGTAAGCTGTGTATTTGTTTTTGCCAAAGATAATAAATGTTTATCATGCCCCTACCTCCTTCCTGTCTCTTTATAGTCAGTCTTTCTGTTGCTGATTTAGGATGTAAATGTTTATGTTTTGTTAGTGTTTTGCGTGTAGTTCGTTCTGTGGCTTCTATGTCGGTCTTGGACCATTTTATAACTCCAAATGAGTATGTCAGGATGGGGATGGCGTAAGTGTTTATGGCTTTAATTAAATTTTTGCCAGATAATTGAGACTTGCATATTTTATTTAGGCGGTTTTTGTTTTCAGTACTTAATGTTTGTTTAGTTATAGTATGGTCCAAGCCCTTTAACTGTTTGTATCCGAGATATTTGTATAGGTCGTTTGTTTCCATTGCTGTTATAGTGTTATTGTCGTCTATTGTATAGTTACCTGGTTGTATCTTTCCTTTTACTATGTGTAGTGTTTTACATTTCTCTATGCCAAATTCCATGTTGATATCGTTGCTGAATATTGTTGTGATGTCTATTAACTTCTTCATGTCTTTGTCTGTCTTGGCGTATAATTTTATGTCGTCCATATAGATGAGATGTGATATGCGTGTATCTGTTGGAGTGTTTCTGAAGTTGTATCCAGCTCGGCTGTTGTTCAGTAGATGTGATAAGGGGTTGAGGGCGAGACAAAACCACATGGGACTCAAGGAATCGCCTTGATAGATACCTTTCTTAATGGAGATGGTGCGTGTTGTTACTGTGTTATTACCAGCATTTAATTGGAGAGTAGTTTTCCATTGAGTCATTATATTACGTAGGAAGTGAGTTATTTTGGGGTCTATTTTATATATTTCTAATATTTGTAGCAGCCAGGAATGAGGTACGCTATCAAAAGCTTTTTTGTAATCAATATATGTACAGTGTAGGTTTCTATTTTTACTAGTCGCGTGTTTGTGGACGGTGGAGTCAATAATCAGCTGCTTCTTGCATCCCATGTGGCCTCGCCTGCATCCTTTCTGTTCCTCTGATATGATTTTGTTGTGTTTGATGTGACTATTGATTTTTCTAGTTATTGCTGATGTTAATATTTTATATATGGTGGGTAAGCATGTGATTGGTCTGTATTGTGATGGATGTGAGGAAAGAGTTGTTTTGGGCAGCATGTATGTTATACCGGTGGCTATAAAGTCTGGTATATTTTGTTTGCCTAATATAATGTCTGTTAAGTTTTTTGCTATGTATTTGTGTAGTGATGTTAATTTTTTATACCAGTAGTTATGTATTTTGTCTATCCCAGGTGATTTCCAATTGTGTAGTTTCGCTGTTATATTAGTTATGTCGGTTTCTGTGATCTCCTCAAATGTCATCTCTTCTAAAATTTGTGAACCGATTCAAATGAAACAAACACTAAATGTTAATCCAAGAAAATACCAACATATCAGTGAAAACCGCATCCTTCTAGGTTAAGCCGTTTCTGAGATTAGCGCGCACAAACTCACAGACAAACAGACAAACAGATAAACAGACAAACAGACAATAATTCTAAAAATCATTGTTTTGGGTTCTATTGCGCTAATAAATAGCCCTAGTGACAGTTTTTCTCAAATATCTTCAATGTACAGACACCGACTTGTTACGATTTATTATATGTATAGATGAAATGTTTTCAGTTCAAAGCGGATATGTGAATTGTATTTCGTTTTGTTCCCGCTCGCTGTACACGAATTATCCAAACTAACATTCAGATCTATTCAAGCTACTCTTATCATACATACCTATAATTATCAGAATAGGTAAGCCGTGGTAACCTAGTGCTTTGACTTATGAACTCTCAAGCAGAGAGACGTGAGTTCGAGCCCAGGCCCACGAGGGAACTACGGCCCAAGCCCTCTTATTCTGAGACGAGGCTTGTGTCCTGTAGTGGGACGTGCATAGGCTGGTATGATGATGATGATGATGAGGTAAGCAAAAGCTCTTCGCTTGTCTCTTGAAAATAGTTCGAACTACGTTACTAATTCAGCTATGTAGCGGTACATTGCGTGCTGCATAACCTAACCATAAAAACACCGTTATACCTTGTTAATTGTTCAATGCACCCACCAGTCAAGTAGTAATAGTTGGTAGCCATCTGAGGACTAGACGTTGCCGAACACTCAGGGACCCTAGGGTCAAAAATAAATGTTTCATTTTTTATATAAAGAAGTGAAGGAAAGAGCGGAATGTAGAATAAGCTGGAAATTACTTCACCAACAAGAGCCTGGCTCTTAAATAAATGATGACCATGATGGACATAACGAGAGTTAAGGAGCAGTAATGAAGTGTGCCACTTAAGAACCTAAACTTAATAAACCCTCTGCTAACAATATGCTCCTTTTGTTGCTCAATAAATAGCTATTTAATTGAGTTTAGGTCTTTTTTAAAGCTTCAGTTTTTTGTGACCAGCATGTTTACAGTGTACGATAAAGATCACTCTATTTTGTACTAGCTTTCTGCCCACGACATTGTTTGTGACGGGATAAAATTTATGGAGAACTCCCGTTCTCAATACCGTGGAAAATTCCAAAAATCTGTTCTCACTGCGCCTCTATGATCCTAAAAGATCTGCCAAGTATCAGTCTCTATAACAGCTACAGTTACAGAGATAAGGTTGCTTTGAATCGAATACATATTCCGTTTATTTCTTATCCCATGAGTTTTTTTCCTGTCAATCACGCCAACTGCCGAACGCTGACAGTTATGCCAAACACCATAAGGTTACATTAGAAAAGTTAAGTTTTCTTAAATTTTAAAATTTTTCGCGCAATACAATACAATACAATACAATACAATACAAATATTCTTTACTGATCATGATCACCAAAAGCAGTACAGTGACATTACAAAAATAAAAATCCAGGTAGACAATAGAGAGAGAGAGAGAGAGAGAGAGAGAGAGAGAGAGAGAGAGAGAGAGAGAGAGATGTTTGTTTACACATATTCGATACACAGGAAATACATTTGACAGGAAAAGATACAAATAAAAATCATCGAATAGTATAAATTGGGCCCCACTCAGCATAATGTTGCGGCAAGCCGCAACGCTGTTTTTCAGTGGGACCCATTTAAAACTAAACACAAAAAAAACAACACATACAACACACACAATAGGCGGTCTTATCGCTAAAAAGCGATCTCTTCCAGACAACCAATTACTCAGAGATTAATAAATATGAACAGACTAATGTAGGTGGCAGAAATAACAGACAGGACAGGACAGGAGGCGCAACTTACTTTTTTTTCATAAGAACCATCGAACAATAACAAGCGCAACAAAAAAAATAATAAACGAAATTGGTGCAGCAGTTCACGCGTGATGTCGTGTCGTGACCATGGGAAATCGGGATTCATTTATATGCATATACATATATCGATTTTTACTGTTTAAAACCTACAAACATTCGGAGCCTCTATTTTTCCTTTGCACCAAGCTCCTGGGTTACCTAGAAATGCCACCAGACAGCAAGCCAGCGTAAAGGTATAGAGTACTTGTAAAGCTACGAGTATGAGCTATGCTAAATTGTGAATGGACTTGCCGTATGATTGATTACAATATGCGATAAGGCAGCCTTGAACCAACTGACTGCCACTGGCTCACCTTGAGATTTCAATGGGTTCTATCCTACTTAGAGACGTCGCATGCCTCATATTTCCGTGTGACCTTCGTAGCACAAAATTTGGAGTTAATCATCTACTCGTTATGTTAGTATTGTTTGTGATTTGTGGTTTTTAGAGCAGGGTTTACGTTTTCAATGGCTCTGTTTTGATTTGATGTTGGCGAAGGTAAATAAATAAAATAAATAACATGAGACAGAGTGTGTAACGAGAGATATTACAACATTTGATATAACTAACATTTGGTATAAATAATGCAACATTTGGTATTATTCGATTTACTCGTGAAGTAACTTTTCTACGATTGCTTTATAATAAGATAAATAATCTAATTTAACCTAGCCCAATGCAGAATATCAAATAGAATGAGTAATAATCCTGCAGTGTTTACTTCTTGAATAAACCGGATTATATTAAATGTATAATTACCTATACCAAATGTGAAATCAAAATGTTGTTATATCTATCGAGCCGTACCCTATGGATGGGCAATTGGCATCCACTGAAACAGAAGTTGGTATACTTAGTATAAATCTTCCCAGGTGAATTTTTCGCTTCGAGCCAATACATTACATTTGAACCTTAATAATATGACGATACCGTTTGTTTTGAAAGATAAGGGCTCGAAGCGAAAAATTCACCTGGGAAGATTTATACTATAGCTGGTTTATTGCCTTCCGGAACATAATGTTGAATTCTCATAATTTTGAATTCTCAAAATGTTGAACTCTCATTCGCTACTTTAATGGGACATCAATGCAGAACGGACCATTGAAGATACATGTGACATAGATTGCGTAGCTTCAATCTCATCCGCATAAACATTCTTGGAAATTTCATACGATTTTCATTTCATAATCGGAATACCTCGCCGGTGCAATGATATTGCACCACAAGATACTTTTGTAAGATGGGTCTTCAGCAATCAGCATGAATGGGGGATTCTGAGATTGAATTATTAATAACCACAAATTATAAAGGACATTCTCACAAAAAAAGCAGGTGAAGTGAGAGTCGGACTCGGGCACCGAGGGTTCTGTACAAACTTGTATGTAAATAGTTCGTTAGTAGGTAAAAGTTAGTAAAAGTGTTCGAACGACAAATAAACAGTTTTCGGATTTTTTCCTTTACTTGGGCTGTAAAACCTTCCTTCATGTCTTTTTCATGATTCTAGGTCTTTGAGAAGTAGGTAACTTTAGGTTTTGATTCCCCTGCGAAACGTTAGAAAATAAGGCCGAAATGGCCCCATCTTTGGATTGCTTTGACTTAAGTTTTATTTTTTTACAGCTTCAAGGGACCGCAGATAATTTTTCGATGTTAATTTTAACTTGATACTTATACACCAACTCCAAGAGAAATGAAGAGAACAGAGTGACTTGAATTTTGAATTGAATGAATAACTTTTGAGTAAGTAGTGGAACATAAAAAACGAAGCTCATTTGTTTCGGAATGTAGGTCGAAATGATGAAAGGTCGAATGCCTACTAGACTTCTGCCAGGGGCAAAAGATTGAGAAAGGGTCGTATATCGACATCAATCACTAAGACGCTGCGCAAAAACATCGTGGACCACTGTAACGTAACGCTAACTGCGCAGTTATAAAAGAGACGATAAGTGAAATGCAATAAATGCCGAATAATTTAGAAAAATTACAATACAGGGTGGAAAGTTGAGATGGGGCAGCAATGGCAGCTACTAGATCCCTTGCTGCTACGCGAAAATGCTCTTAGGAGACCTTTACTAACTTTTTGAGTGATGGCAATCGACATTCACAGATTTTTGATAAAATGTACAGTCAGCGAGAAAATCGACAGATTTGACTTATTTTTTTTTAATGCCAATCGGTCCCATTTCTATCAAGGATTAAAACACTCTTTGAGACCGACTGAGGTTAGAGTACTAGAACAAATATTCTTCTCATTCATTCATTCTTCATCGCCCATACTTAGAGGTTAATTAAAAAAACAATCAGCTTTAACCTTGTATATTTTTAAACACTTCTCGCAATCGACATATTATGTGATTTTAATTGGTTTAGACAATAGACTTCTCGCGGCTTGCTCTTTTTCTGCTATTTTTTACATTGGGTACATAAATCCGTCTCCATATGCCTCACACGTCTCACCTTAAATTTAAACCTTAACCCTTAATTTGGCAAAATTTCTAAAAGTTGGTAATTCAAACCTTGTCTTAAAAAGATGGTATTAGCTAGTATTCGTTGTGGTGAACATTGCCAAATTAAAGGGTAATAGTCTGGTAATAAAATCGGGCAGGTCAAAGCACTCAAAACCATCGGATATAATCTAACAGCTATACGAATAGACATGCGTTGGATAGTTTCGAGTGCTTTTTTCTATCATATACAAAGCCAGACAAAGCGTCAGGACATTTCGAATCCTATTAATATTATAAATGAGAAAGTTTGTGAAGATGTTTGGATGTTTGGGTGTTTGAATGTTTTTTAGTCAATCACACAAAAACTGCTGAATGGATTTTAATTAAACTTGGCGTATGTATTGAGACCATAGAATACACCCGGACACTTTTTGAAATCCCCATCCGGACGCTCCCCGGACGCCCTCTAAACAAACCCGGACAAATCCGGGGAAACCCGGCCGGATGGCAGCGCTAACTGTTTACTTCATAATGCATTCCATAGCCACTCACTTGCTTTTATGCATTTACTGTCATTTATAGACAAGTGATTTCAAACTATGTAAATATTGTCTTAAGGAATAAATTCGATTAAAATAAATAAATTAATTGGCAAACAGTTGCACAAATCATATGTGTGTGGACAGACAGGGTGGTCCAACTGAACGTTGTGCTTTAAAAATGTTATCTTAACCTTTTTTCATGGATTTTTGACACGGGAGAAACCGTGGGATAAAGCTCCTAATACCTAAATATATTAGGATGCATAACGGGCTCTTAAATAAAATGCGTCCAACTCGTCATATCTTCCGATCAAATTCATAGCGCAGTGCCCAATTTACATAAAATATTCTAATACGCAAAGCAGACAAGCACGAATAAGTCGGGTGTGCGTATCACTTTAGCGGCCATGTTCGAAATAATTACGTCAAATACGAGTAATTGGATATAGTCTGGCTCGTGACGAGCGAAAAGCCCTAGAAAAACAATATGAACGATAACTCGCTTTGCATAATTGGAATTGCAAATCAACGTGAATGCAACCTAACGTCTCCCTGCCATTTAATTTGCGGTGACATTCAAATGAGTGAGTACACCCTGGTCTAATAATACTAGATAATTCGAACTTCATATCGCGCCACCCCGCTCTCGCTAATAGCATTTAATACGAGAATGAGCAAGACGCTACGAATCGAACTTCGATTTTCAAAATGTCGGAGTAGCCCCCTGTTGGCTACGTTTTGTTGTCACCATTCTAGTTCTATCCTTGTCAGATTCGAGCATAATTTCTGAGACAAACGTTACTTAATTAAACGTTGTTAGCGTTTTGGTAGTCTTTGATGTTAGTTAGCACGGCCTACTCGACGCCTTGAGTTTTATGAATGTGACACTGCTATTATGTCGTTGTTTTTCAAGAGGCTGTCGAGTTTGTCAACAAGCTTCTCAAGTCTTTTCTTGAGCTTACGGTTCGTTCAGTCGACTAGGGGTGACCCGAGAAAATTACTTTCAAGAGTTCTCTTCGTGCATTCAACTTGAAAGTAATACCTATGGAAAGTTTTGTTAGCAATTTCTTTTCTATGCAAAGATTTTCTTTAAAGAAAATAAATGCAAGTAACTAGAACTTGAAATTTAAATAACTTTTTTCTTTATACATAAACATTAGCAGTCTTCAATTAATTTACAATTAAATTTTAATTACTTTTTTATTATGTTATGATCACCTCGGGTCTATGCCCTTTCAATAAAAGAAAAAGAATTTTCCAAATCGAATCACATTTTAGTCAAGCAAGAGTTATCGGTGAACATATTATAGTAAAAACTAGCTGTTGCCCGCGACTCCGTCTGCGAAGATAAAAAATAGCCTACGACCTATTCTCAGACCTACCGAATACAGAGAAAAAATGTTTCATAAATAAATAAAAATAAATAAATAAATATCACGGGACAATTCACACCAATTTAGCTAGTCCCAAACTAAGCAAAGCTTGTACATACTATGGGTACTAGACAACGGATAAACATACTTATATAGATAAATACATACTTAAATACATATCAAACATCCAAGACTCGAGCACAAACATTCGTATTTTACACACAAATATCTACCCCGACCGGGAATCGAACCCAGGACCACAAGCTTCGTAGTCATGTTCTCTAACAACTAGGCTATCCCTGCTAGGCTGTATGGCTAATACCTACGGTTTAACGAGGTCTAACTTTTCAGTCTTCACCTATCACCTATTACCTATTACTCGTTAACTTGTGAATTAAGTGCTTTGCTGTGATTGACCCTAAAGAATTACTCTCGTAGGTAATTTCCGTTCAAAAGCTTGCCATATTCCGTCAAGCCTCAGTCAATAAACACGCTTCCACGACAACGTGCAACGTCTCGAGACCCCTATCCGTATATGGCAAAACTGGTAACAAACGAGTGCGAAACAAAAGCCGAAGGCTGGACGCTGAGGCACTTCCGAGTGAAGTCGGAAGAAATTAATGATCCGACTTAATTAACGCTAGCACGCGGATTGGGTTGAGGGGGCCGGGGGGTGAGGGGGGTTTGGGGGGGGGGAGGGGTATGAAAATTTAATTGATTTTGCCGTAGGATGCACCGTTTTCAAGATATTTGACAAAACACCGGTTCTCGTCCGATCGCCGAGGTTAAGCAACGTCGTGCGCGGTTAGTACTTGGATGGGTGCCCGCCTGGTTTCATTTTAGTTTTTTTAATGTTTTGTTTATGACGTTGTCACGTTAAACTATCGTCCGTAAACCGACTTTACAGACAACCGGTTTTTGCGTAGTGGTACGCTGTAATGTAACTATACTCCTATCACTGTAGCATGGTGCAGGTGACACTTGACACACCGTTCCGTTACACTTAGACAAAATTGCTGCGGTGTATTTCATGTCGAATTATTTAAATTCCAGTCTGAATTTGTCTGGAGTTAAACATTTAAACTTCGAAAAAACTATCGTGCACAAAAGAAATTTAACGTAATTATTTTTTATTATCAATAAAAAAAAATACGATTAAGTTAAGAAACGTAATATGCGTGTAACGAAACATTTAATGATGGGACACAATCTACCACGAGTTTATCGATACTTATTAATTTGTAATGTTAATAACGATGCGCTTTAAAAAAAAATATTCCATGCCGTGGTAACAGAACAGGTTGGTATGTCCGACAAATACGTAAGTTTATGAGTGACACTTACCTTACCTACGTGATATAATGCTTCAAAAATAATGACTTATTTTATTCAATAACGTTCTGTTAAAATAAAAGATACAAGTAGGCATCATCATCATCATCATTTCAGCCATAGGACGTCCACTGCTGGACATAGGCCTCCCTTATTGATACCCAAACATTACGGTTGGAAGCGGATAGCATCCACCTTGGAACCTGTAGCTCTTACTAAATCATCCTTCCACCTCATTGGTGGACATCCCACGCTGCGCTTGCCATTCCGTGGTCTCACTCGAGAACTTTTCACCTCCAACGGCCACCTGTTCTGCGTGCTATAAGTATGTCCTGCTCGTAGCCATTTCAACCAGCTAGCAATGACATAAATGTAGACCTATCTTTTACGAACACTTTAAGGCATTTATTCCGCTCTATCGCATCTTTAATACAAGCAGTATTAAATTATCCATGTGCCTCTGACTATTAAGTGATCACTGCCGGTTTCCATCTTATCTATCACAGAGACATCATTAACCACCACATTATAGTTACTGCTTTAGTTTTTTTTAATTATAGTTTTGCTTTATGTTACGGCCTATATATTATATACCTAAAAATATGTACGGAACCCTCAACTTTTCTTTTTTTTTGCATTATAAAGAACTCCGGTACTTAGTTTACTTTACTTGATTTCATGAAATAATCGTAAATTTATATTGTTATTTACACATACCTAATTAAAGTTATAAATTTATAGTTTTATCGATTCGAGTTTTAAAGCTTTCACTTCTCTAGTCTGTGGGTTTTGACACCTGCCACCGGCACCATGCTACAGTGAAAGGAGTATAGTGTCACTTTACTGGCGCTGTCAGACAGCGGGTCCAAATCAAACTCCGTAGTATAATCCACGCGTAAATTGTGAAGAATTCTAACCACACAGAACAAAGTACGCCTTGGACCGGTCACGCAAATTACACCAATGTCAAATGAAGGTCATTACCTACTTATTTGTTATGTAATAAATTAATTACATAATATTAAAATTAAATAACTACAGAAAACGAGTTAAAAAGCATTTATCTCGAAATGGTTTTCGATTTAGTACTATACATTGCAATAAAATAGACATCCCCAATTTCGTAGTAGGGCCCAATCACAGCTACGCGTCTGTTCAATGCGCGTTCGAAACGCTCGCTACACAGTGGTACCTGGCAGCCCACACAATGAACAGAAAAATAAAAAGCTTGCAAAAATTCCCGAGCGCAGCTGCGACCGGGCCATTAGTAACCAAGTCTGCGAATTAACATTGTGTTTTTTTTTCTACTCCTTTAGGGACGTGGGACACGGTTTACGAGAGAGGTTTTGACTCTAGCTCAGAAATACAAAAATACAAAATAATTTATTTGACAAAAACAACATTTTACATAAACATTCCATCAGTCACCAAAAGCCTGCTGCAAAGGCTAAGCCTGTATTTTGGTCATCTGCGAGCAGAGCATCAGAAATATGTTTTACAATGATCTATGTTGAACATCATGCAAGTATGTAAGGTAATATGCATCGAAAGGATATGTTGCACCAGGAATGATTCGCAGTATTAGTTCAATGGTTGATAAAATTGATGCGACCTATCTAATTAATCAAATAATTGCGACTATGTCAAAAGCTGTCTTCGATATTCGATATTATACTAGGTCTCCGAAGGTTAGAGGCCCTGGGCTGCAGCCCAAAAAGCCATTACGTAGATCCGCCCCTGATAAAGAGTCACTGTGTAGTAAATATTGTAACTAAACAATTCACCGTGACTAATAACAATGAAATGTTCCCATTAAATAACATGAAATCGAAGAAAAATATTCAATAGAAACAAATGTGTAATATAAAAACAATTAGTCATGTCCATTTCTCGTTTCCTTCATTTTTGATTTAGTATGAAGAATTATTTGTTCATGCGAAATAAAAACTATTAAAAATGCGGCCAAGTACGGGTCGGGCTCGAGCACCGTAAATATTTGCGGGTGTCAAAATACCTATATACCCTACCTACGAACAGCCGTAGGTATTTTAAACATGAAACTACCGTGAGACTCACTCATAGTGAAAATAAACGGATCACTCAAGTCTTAAAACGAGTTTAACTCGACATGTTTCGGGCTAACCGTAGGTATCTATGAAAATCTCCTAAGCAAAATAAACGAATTTGAAAATGTACGCCGTGTGGAGTCGTTTTATACAGGGTTATTTGTAATTCACTAGCATCCTTTTTTAAAAAAAAAACTCCTGGTAACTTTTAACTCTAAACTCCTACCACTTAAACAAATGTTTTTTGTTTTACGGCTTTTGTCATAACTTAATATTTTTGGCGTAATAACGTTTTGAAAATTTGAGATTACCTCTTATTTTTACGATACTCTGTGTATTTGTATGGGAAAAAAAAGTGCTTCATTTTAAAAAGTCGTAAAACAAAAAACATTTGTTTGAGTGAGAGGAATTCAGGGTTAAGAGGATGTCAGTGAATTACAAATAACCCTGTATTAGTAGGTAACTGACAGATACATAAAAAAATTAGATTTTCTGACATTTCTTACTAGTTATAACAGCTATCGCTATACCAAAATTTCAAGTTTCTAGGACAACTGTAAGTAATCTGTAGGTTTTAATTTTTATCTAATATTACTATACCTGGTTAGAGATGGTTAGAGAATACTTTTCCTTCTAATACTTAGTTTATCGATGTCTTATTTATAAGTGGCATTAAGTATATCAATGAGACAAATATAGAACAAGAATACCAAATCGAATCGATGTTATTATTATGTCAAACACTAACCACGAGTTGTTCGTGCCAGAAAAATCTCTAGGTATACTAATTACTTACTGTATGATTTGATAGCGTTGACTTAGAAGTTTGTTTTTTCACTGCTCCAAGCGATTTCAGATTTGAATACCTATTTGATATTAATTAGCTTGATTGATACATCCACACGTTCCTGAGAAAAATAATCTTAAATTCAAATTCAAATTCAAATGATTTATTGCTTACATGTTGTAAAATTACTAGGTGTTATACAATATAATGTATCAAACATGCACCCTGCAAGGGCATTGCAACATAATACCTAACTCTAATTTAGCTATAGACTTTCACATAGTTCAGATATCGCTTATTATATTTGCGTTTAAAAATAATTATTTTGATAATAATGTTTGTGTATGTGTGTGTGTGTGTGTGTGTGTGTGTGTGTGTGTGTGTGTGTGTGTGTATATGTGTGTGTGTGCGTGTGTGTGTGTGTGTGTGTGTGCGTGCGCGCGTGTATTTTATTATTGTATTTTTAGGAATCTTTAAGTGGAGTTTTATACCAATCAATATTTCATTACCATTTGTCGTCCAGGTATTCGTTTAGCGAGTAATAGGCTTTATTTACTAAAATTTGTTTTAATTTTTTTATAAATAGGTTATCTTTTACTTCTTTTTTATCACTTCGGGTAGTTTATCTTGATAGACAGACAGATGGATAACAAAGTGAGCCTCATCATCATCATCATCATTTCAGCCGCAGAACGTCCACTGCTGGACATAGGCCTCCCTCGTTGATTACCCAATCATTACGCTTGGAAGCGGCTTGCATCCACCTACCTGCGGCCTTTATCAAATCGTCCGTCCATCTTGTTGGTGGACGTCCAACGCTGCGCTTGCCTAAGCAAAGTTTGCTTGCAAAATGAAGAAGAAGCTTCTATAAGTGATCAATGGATACTTATTTCACCATTACCATTTTGGTATTTCTCTACTATCAATTAAAGAATTCAAACAAAAAAAAAACGACAGTGAGCTATAATAGTAATTCACCAAGAGTCCTTTCAAAGTTCCAATGTGAATGGCTACAAAATGATATTCGATCCTATCGTCTGTATTTCCGGACGGATACAACCTAGGGCTCTCCAAGGCTAGTGAATGGGCTGTTTGTTACTGAACCTGCAGTTATAATTTTTCATCTCATCCAAACTTATCATGTGAGATAGGGGTCAATCGCTGTTCAGTTTCTAGCAAAATTAAAAAGTCACTGAAAGTTTTACTAGGTTCGTTATCGACCACCGAATAGTTTGGTTATACGACCGGAACATCGAATCAGGTCAACAAAATAGGGGATGCGATTAGTGTAGGAGCCCGTATTTGTCGACACTGAATGAAAGACAATAAATAATGCACGAGCTGCTAATTCAAACTCTTCTGGCAATTACACGAGGATTTGAATCATCAGGTCGTACATTATTCCGGGTCACCAATTACAGATAGGACGTACATTAGCCACACCAAAAAAATGTCAACACGCTCTACCGACTAGACGTGTGAATGTAAACACTTTTTTACCATTACGTCCGCTGAGCTCGCACCGCGCATCAAACGGACTTACTTCATTTATCTTGTTTATTTACAATTTATTAACTGTTTACATACATACATACATACATACATACGATTACTCTCAATCACAAGCGTGAAATTTACGTCAACGTACGCATTGCTTAACAGAGTCACCGGAAACTAAGTAAGTTCTTTACATAATTAATCAAAGTACGAATGTTGAATTGAAAGAAAAAAACCTGGCGCCGGCTTGTCGCGAGCGAGCGGGAGGCAAATAGGGGGACGGTGAGGTCAAACTCGGTGCAACGGAACGAAGGGCTGGCGGCGATGGGTGTCGATATATCGACAGTCGATAGATAAAATTCTTCACCCTAACAATATTTAACATAAAGCATATGAAACAGATCACTTTAGGGATAAGTTCGTCTTTGTACATCTGTTTCTCTTTTTATCTGTTAATTTCATGTGTTTTATGTACAATCAATATTTTCCACATGCATTTATGTTGAATTGGCTAAAGTTGACATGTATTTTCCAATATTACCCGATTTTAAATATGGATGAAATAAAAAATTGCTGAACCGATTTGAATAAAATAAAGTATAAATTGTATAAGGAAAAAACTTTTTTAAATGTCTAAAGTTGGTGCATAAATAATAGAATCCTAAGGAAATAAACATAATAAATACAGCCGAAATAAGAACATTGTGTGGTAGATGGTAACAGGTAAACGAACCCGTGAATATTGACAATGAACTGAAAATTACATAAATTGTAAAAAAACCGAGACGTCATAATAAGTTAATAACTCTTCAGATATTTTATAGAAATACATAAAACAATAAAATGTAAGTGTACATTTACAATTATACTGTTAAAAATTGCGTAACAAATTATGTAGATTGATGAGATCCAATTTGAATGGACACCACTTAGCCATGGCATGGTTATTTCAACCATATCTATCTGTCTTTATGCCAAAAATCTATTTTAAAACCATAGTTATAAATATAGTAAAGTCATAGTTTAACGTAACAACGTCATAATCATAACAAAACATTCAAAAAACAAAAATGAAACCAGGCGGTCACCCATCCAAGTACTTAACCTCGGTGATCGGACGAGAACCGGTGTTTTGTCAAATATCTTGAAAACGGTGCACCCTACGGCAAAATCAATTAAATATTCATCCCCTTTAATACCCCCGCACCCCCAAAAATATTGCAAATCGTCGTTTACAAAACAAATCACATTAGTTACGATTTCGTATTTTATGTAAGACTAGCTGTTGCCCGCGACTTTATCTGCGAAGTGTTCATTTATTGCTATCTCGCAGGTACTAAATAAGTGTGTAGTTATTTTTCCAGGATAAAACTGTCGTATTTCCCTACCCGGGATTTAAACTATCTCTATGCCATATTTCATTAAAGCCGATTCAGACGTTATTGCATGATCGAGTAACAAACATCTTCACAAATTTTTTGATTATATATAGCAATTTTTGTAAGATGTTACTACAATCACCAATGACATCAAATCAATGACATGTTATAACAGTGAAGTGCGTTCTTTTTATACAGAATTCTGCACAGAATTTTGTGTCCAAGTTAAAAGGTACTAAATAATGTTTTTTTTTACGATGCAACGGACATGCGCATACATACCTACTACTAAGGAGCTCTTTACCTTTTGACTATTTTTCCCGAATACTTAAATGAAAATGATTTGGTTTTTACAATTAGGTATAGCTTGTCTAATTTAAAATGACGCGCCTCACCACCGCATTTGACATACAGGATTCGAAATCCTGTATGTCGAATGCGGTGGTGGGGCGCGTCATTTTAAATTAGACAAGCTCTACTTAATGTTTACAATAGAGCACATAAATCAACACTTTAAGCAATGTTCTCCATAATCCCGACACAGCGAAATCTGGATCAAAGATAAAGGCTGAAGTGTGTCATAAAATATCGTAAATTAATTGGAACGTTAAACTGCGAAGTATATCGCCCATCACTAGTGAGGCCAGGCGGCGGGGTGGGGCTCCCCGCGCCCCGCGTCCCTCCCCGCCGCCATATAAAAAGGGGCCCCCACGCGCGCGCCCCGTTTATCGTTCCAACGCCGCCGTATAGCTCTGTACTCCTCCGAACGCGAAGCCACGCGCACCAAATTGTGAAAGTGTTGCATATAAAACGCGATTTCTCGACATCAAGAGTATATTTTACCGCGCCTACGGCACTACGCCTTCGCAACAAACAAACTAACAGTTAGTTGGTGGGGGTGTGAATCAGTTTCGTAAAACCTAGCCAGGAGAGGGTTCAATGGAAGCGAGGTTCGTGACCTGCCGTAGCTTCCAGCAGACCAAGCCGCCTGAGAAGAGCCTCGCACCGCCGCCGACGGTGAAGGGGCTCCTGTCTCGTTTCGGGAGTCAGGCCCAGGCTCTGTTCGCGCCCAAGAAGCCGCGCTTCGGATCGTCCGTCGCTATCCACAAGCTCCGCGAAACCAAGTGGTTCAAGCATGAAGAGCAGAACATCCTGTGTGCAGTCCTTGAGACGGGATTCATCCTCGAAGTCCGCGCCGAAGACCCGCTGCCACCAGACTCCGCACTCTCTCCAGAGTACCATATGTACGCCGTCGCCTTGTGGAAGAAGGGTAAAGGTATGTACACTTAATGTGAACTCGTAAAGTTGTTATCGCGAGAACGCGAATCGGAATACGTTGCCGATGCATGTTGCAGTTCAAGGGGAAACAGCACGTACTCGTGAAATCGCGTAGTTTATCATTATGATTGGGACATACGTGATAACGTTCGCATTGTGAGAGGCCGCGAGCGACACTGGATTTGGTCGGCGCGCCCCGCGGCCGCACGTAGGCACCCGGCCAGCGTATTCGCACCGCGGATTGTAAATAATTCATGTTGTCGTAACCGCGCCTAATGAAATCAACAGATGAATGCTAAACGTCCGGTGGAACAAGAACTTATCGCCGTTTAACAACCGCAGAGGTCAAGGAACTAAAACTAATTAAACACTAATTATATCTTTTGTCGACAGAAAAAACAAAAAACCCGGAACAGATAGAGGTGTACACGGTACAACAGAAAGGTGTTAGAAAACGGGTCGTGAAGACCAACCTGAGTGCTTTCTGGAAGAAAGATTCTGTGATACGCATCAACAATGTGGATGACAAGCAGGAGTCGCCAAACAGTGAAAAGGACATCCGAGCAAAGGTAACAGCCTCCGACAAGTCGCAACGTGTTTCCAATTTACTATCACAAAAAACTAAAGATTGTTAGACGAAGTCATCGTTCTCGCGTCCTTGATTAGTCATGAATAATGAATGATATAACGGCTTTGTACATATTTGATCAGTGACGAGACTAAACAGATTTCTTAATGTAATTCTATCTGTTTTTAACTGCCAGACTGACCGACCTTGAATCAATACTACTTTCGGTCAGACAGAGCTTAACTTAAAGCGGCCGCTAACAAGTTGTTGGCACTCGGATAAGTCAGCACAATTCAGTCTGTTGAACAAACAACTCTGGCTAATGTTCAGATTGCACTCGCTTATTTGAAAACACGAGCCGTGAGTTGCGAGATTCCAATTGAATTGGTGAAGAGCCTCGTTTAAACGCAAATATTTAGTGACCCTATTACGGTTAGCAGATGCGACAACGTAATTGTCACGGTTCGGTTACGCCTTAAATAGGACATCTGTTTCGATACGGTTCTATTATCTTAAATTCTAAAACATTAGTGCATGAACTGCCTTCCGACCCTAAATGGTCTCATCATTATTTCCAATCGAACTTCCAAGTTCTTCCTTCGTTTTGTGTCGAGGCGTGCGACGTCAGCATTGGAAACCTCTCTTTTCAGATTGCGAAAGCCTCGCGGGGCTTTCGTTCTTTGGAAACTGTGGAGACGGTTTGAAGGGACGGCTACTAAGGAGCTTCTCCTGATTGCAGCTGGACATGGCCACAAAATCCAGGTTCGAGAGGAACTGGCATAATACCCTGCACTTCGTCCACTGGTGCCGGTATGGGGAGACACCACAAGAAGCTCGCATGAAACAGGTAACCAGCAATTTCTACGCATGCGATTCAAGTAAACAAATTAAAACTCTGAACTAGAAAATTCTAGAACCGACAATATAACGGTCATTGGCGTAGCGGTTTGCGTAAATCGATTTCCATCGATATATGTCACGATAAAATCTAATAAGATTTTTCCTTATGTCGATTGTGTATTTTTGGTTCTAAAATTAGCAGTAAAGTGGTTGTATGCGTAAACGGGATCAACTCAACAGTCCCCTTTTGCCCGTTTGCATGTAATCGTTATTTTAAATTCACTTCTTTTCCGAATCTTTTTCCTTTTGTTAAAAAAAACAAGCTTTTTGTGATCGTCAACGCTGTATGCTTAAGTTTTAAGTTTACGTCAATGTGGTTTCAAATGGGGCTTTTTCATCACAAAAAAAAAAACAACATTGAAACTGGGTACATGTAAAAGAAGGCGATCAGATCATTCAGCGATGCGGGAGGAGCAAGATTGCATGGGCATCATCAAGGCATGGCAAAAAGGGATCTACGAATACAAAAACGAGATCGCACAACGTAGCCATTCTGTTACAGATCAGCTTAACGACGTCGAAAACACCTATGATTATCATCTTTTGATGGTAATCAGTGAGGCGCTTTGGACACTTACAGCTGGCAACTTTAACAAATACCGGTGAGGTTTTATTTTTAATACCGATTGGTATACAGTACCGGAATCAATGTGCCCCTCTATTTGTGTATGTGTTTTGTTTTCTAACGTTTACTTTAGACGTATCTACTAATATCTGTTTAGTTATCATCACGTGCTAGAGATAAAGAAAACGTGTTGAATGCTAATCGCCTATTGCGATAGGTTTCTCAACAGATAATCCATGCGAAATCCTAATTGTTGAGCAAGTCAGCAAATTGAAAAAAATTGTTAGTTGTTACGAGTCTCTTTTAAATGAGGAAGTCGTCTACATAAACTACCAAAATTATTATTGAACACATACTTATGCTTTTACTATTTATAACCTAAAGAATTTAAAGTTCGGTCTCGGCTCGGTCAATATTTGATCAGATTGGTATTCAAGACTTCTATGGACGTCATAATCCGTTGCCAACGAAAAGTCAAGACAATACGTACATGTAAAAACAATTTTGTCAAAATTTGAGCAAACATTGAGTAACTTCACGTTGTTTGCTTATGGCCATGATAAAGAAAACTAATTATTGATAGTCAAATAAATTTGAATTAATGCGCTTCTAAGTAAGTAACCATTCGCACCTTAATCGAATTGATATGAGGCAAAGTGTGCATGGTGTAAAATTTGGATTGTAGTTATTTTTCGAATAAATAATTAAAATTATGTTGTTTAATTAAAATGATTATTATAGTCGTGATGTTCAACAAGGCTATCTGAGTACCTAGGTAGATCATAGGTTACAAAATATTAAATGAAGTAGTAAGAATTTGTAAGCTTCTTATTCCAGAAGCAAGCAAACAAACAGGATACATTTTAAGTTCCTCTTCCTTTGTACTTATTAAAATAAATAATAAGTAATATATGCAGGTTGCATTGGACAGGTTTAAAGTAAAATAAAATGACAGACAACTTTGCATTTGCGTCATAAGCCGCGGCTAACTTGTTTGAGGAAAAATACCTAACATCTTGTTCGGTTTTTCTAATAGGCCATTAACTCTGTTTCTTCATTTATATTAACATAAAATATTAGATTTGCCTTTGTAAGATTTTTCTCTTAATTGGACCGCGGTTTTTTTATGGCAGTTTGCATGTGACCAATATTAAGTACGTTAGTTTCATTAAAATATTATTTTTGACGTAAGTAGCATTACCATGTTAGTATATCATTATCAATATCAGTCATGTCATGAGGCAACAAAACGTAGTTAGTGTTTGTTTGTTTTGTGTTTAAATTGTACTTTACAATTTCTTTCAAGTCAGTATAGTGTTAGTCATAATTATTTCACGCCGCAATGTTTGGACGTCGATTAAATACAGTTTTGCAGTAAATGGCCGAAAGCTGTTTTTTGCATCAAATACAAATTTCAGGGAAAGCTAGAGAAGGTTTTAAGGTAACTGGGCAAAACATGGATAAATTAGAAATTAGAGAGTTCATTTGACGGTATCAAGTGGACTGAAAAACATTTTTTTTATTGTAAATATATCAAGTACATAATATTTTATATCTAGCGTCTCGTGCATTTTTCAGTCGTGGCATTTGGTATATTTTTAAATAATATCGTTATTTGACGACATATCTTTTGATACAAGTGAATCTTACTTTTGTTTTCAATGTAATTTATTTTCGACTAGTTGTTGCCCGCGACTCCGTCATGCAGTTTCATTGCAGGGTCTCAAAATATCTCCATACCAAATTTCAACTAAATCGGTTCAGCGTTTTAAGCGTGAAGGGGTAACAGACAGACATAGTTCCTTTCGCATTTATAATATTAGTAAGGATTATGGTCCGAAGTTCTTTGCAAATTATCGTAAAAAAACATTGTTATCCGATGATTGTTTATTATTTAGAACTACGCAGTTACGCAACTACGTCTCTTACGATGACCGGTAGTTATCACCAATGTAATAAAAAAAAAGAAATCTAATAAGCGATAACTTAAATTTGTAGTACTATTAGGCCTACGTAAAACTGATTTCCGATTGATTGATTTCAACAAATTTCGCTAAATGAGGGTTTTCTGACAGGTGGAATATCGCTAGATGGCTTTAGTATCGTAAGGTCTATTTGACGTTACACCCATACAACAAATGTCAAAGTTGACAAACGGACCTGACGATACTAGCGCCAAATAGCCTCTCATAGAAAACCCTCATTAATTATTACTATCAGAGACAAAACAAAGTATATAGACTCGGTTAATTAAATTTACCTTGATTCTTACGATTTATAATTATAAATAGTGGTTAGTCACGTCTTGGTCTATTCAAGTGAAGCGTAGTTTTTTCGATTAACTTTTTTTTTCTAATTTTGCAATCAAATAATATAAAAATGACAAGTTAATGAAATGTGACGCCGTAGCCAACGTAGGCTATAACGTATTATTTTTCTTTGTTGCAGATAAGCGAGTCGCTCAAATGGGGTAACATCGGCATGAACATGGGCGTAATGCTAGTCAGCCAGAACAACGCGCGAGCCAAGGCGAAGTCGGTCTGAGTATTGCCTGCCAGTGGCCCCGCCGCTGGCAACACCTGCTTTTGCTTCTGGCCGCCAAAATTAAAAAACATCGACAATGTTTGAAAAGCTAAATTCGAATCGAATTTAGAACGCAGATGATCGGTTTTGAGCTCTCACTTCTCAAGTTCCTTTTATGAATTTCAAGTTTTTTATTGTACTAGAGTTCGTATCGTATGACTGCCAGTATTTGTTTTTTTTTCTGTTTCTGCTCTAAAAGGCTTTAATTTAGTTTAAAAGTGAAGAAAACGTTTGAGACATTCCTGAAATAAGACAAGACCCGTTTGTATTTTTAACTGTTGAGATATTTTCTAACCTATTGAATAACTGTTTAATAATGTTTATGGTAACATAAGCGATAATTTAAGAGATATCTTGTTACGGTCGGGGAATGACACCCTAGTCTTATGTTATGAGTATTTCTACGTTCATATTTCTGATCGAAAAAGACTGTTTCGTTTTTTCTAAGAAAATTATTGAAAACCGACTATGATGGTTGAATTCTGAAATATTTTAAACTGTTCAAAAAAGATCTTCATAAAATTATATAATTATAATTATATATTTAAATCTTTCATATATTCAGTGTTTAAGAACACATTGTTTCTATTCATAGTCGGATAAAGATAAAGAGAGTATTTGGGCTATGTATGAGAGTATTTTTATTTATTAACTACATACTATGGCCTAGTGTTTTGAGAGTATTGTAAGTTAAATGTTCTATTTATAATGAAGCATTTTTATAAAATAAATAATTCCAGACTAACAATTTGTTTTTTTGGTCTATATTAATTCGCTAACTGAAACCCCATAATCTTTATAAGTGCATCATAACAATTGGCATACATTCAATAAATTTTGGAAAAGGGAAGGTGTGATGCGGGTTATCATCAAAGGTATTGGAACCCTTGGAACAAAAGGAAAAAGGTGCACGGGCGCGCGTTGGGCTTTTTACAGCACTTGTCAAAGTTGTGTACGCGTGATTTCACTTTCATTATTCTTCTTCATAATCCACAGTTCTCGTCGCCAATCTGTTGTGTATGTAATAATAATAGATCCGTATAACGACTATGTTTTATTCAAAGGTAATGAGAATACATAAATCAGTTCGATGGCATAACAACGACGGCGTGTCCATTCTTCTGACATTTAGGTCGTGTAGAGGGCGCTGCTGTGCTATCGTTCAGAAACCACCTAACAATAACGTTACTTTGCATAAATATTAAAAAGTATAAAATATTATCGAGCTGTTACAAAAAAATACCTAATATCGAAGTCTAACCTAATCGAGTCGGTTTTTTCTGGACCCATCTAATTCGTTTACTTGAAAAAATTATGCGATTTTACTTTATAACAATTAAAGTTATGCACAACACTGTTATGCGAAATAAGAAACATTCTGTTTTTTACATGATAATGCCTAATATGATTCAGCCTACATCGGTCCCACAGTTGGGAACGCAATTCTACTGACATTAAGAGGTATTTGATTATCCTTAAGAGGCAGGCGACTATATTAATTAGGGCCACTTGCACAGTTCAGGGTTAAAAAATTAAATCGGTAACCCTGGGTCAAGAATGACAGTTCCATACATTTTGACACTTGTTAACCCTGGGTTAGCAGTTAACTCGGAGTTAAGTAGCTAACCCAGGTCCGCGCAAGCCGGCCTTATATATTAAGTGCACTAACACGAAAAATAAAACAATCGTCTGACGTGATGATGATGAGGTTTGACAACAAACTTATTTGAGTTGTGCTATTAAGAAATAGAACAAGTTTTAATAGAAATAATGCGTTTTTAGGGTTCCGTAGTCAACTAGGAACCCTTATAGTTTCGCCATGTCTGTCCGTCTGTCTGTCATGTCTGTCTGTCCGCGGCTAAGCTCAGAGATCGTTTGTACTAGAAAGCTGTAATTTGGCATGAATATACATATCAGTCACGCCAACAAAGTGGTAAAATAAAAAATAAAAAATAAATTTGTTTTAGGGTACCTCCCATAGACGTAAAGGGGGGGTGATTTTTTTTTCTCGACTAATCCTATAGTGTGGGGTATCGTTGGATAGGTCAACCATTGCGGGGTTGCTAACATGATTTTTCTATTCAGTGATCTGTTTGCGAAATATTCAACTTTAAACTGAAAAATTTCATTAAAATCGAGCGTCCCCCCCCCCTCTAAAATCTAAACTGTTGGGTGGAAAAATTTGAAAAAATTCAGAATGGTAGTAAATATATCAAATTTACTAGGAAAATTATAGCGGCTAAGATTGCTTGGAAATTATTTGTAGTTTAAAAGTAAATAGTAGCCTAAGGTATAAAACATACCTAAACTTGGATGATTCCGTACGCATACGAAATCCTTAGAAAAATATTACTTGATTTTTTCGTAATGGCTACGGAACCCTACCTTGGGCGTGTCCGACACACTCTTGGCCGGTTTTCTTACTAACTGTACTTGCATTGCCACTCAATCTATACAATTATGGATTGAGATTCGATTTTCAAAATGTATCCCAAGAGACAACAACATTTCTGTTTATTGTACTGTATGTGTGTATTGTATTTAATTTACGTGGAGGAAAACCTCCATACACCCGCGAATGGTGTGTGGGGAGGTCCCAAACCGCACTGGGTCTGCGTAGGAACTGCATATGAGAGGAGGCCTTTGCTCAGCAGTGGGACGCATTTGGGCCGTGATGGTTACTACGACCGCTATATCATAATAACTAACTTTAAATAACTAAAATAAAATCAAGTTAAAAATTAAAAGGGGTTTCACGTACAAGAAACTCGTTTTTTTCGGTATGGTGGTACGGAATCCTTCGTTGTGCTGCTCCGATTTGCGCTTGGCCGGTTTTAAGATAGTCATTTTTATCTAGACACAAAATGGCGATTGCCATACTATACTATATTATAGTATGGCCTGATTGGCATGCTATATTAACTGGATTGATTTCGTTTATAATGGATCAAACAAAGCGGAAAACGAAGGATAAAATTGTAGTTCGGTTAAATATTTTAAATGCGCAATACTGTATAGTTCTGCTGTGATTAGTTGATTACGATTAACTTGCTACTAACGCCATCTTTGTAATTATGCCCGAAACAATTGACCCTGCTACAAGGATAACGACGCCGCTTAATCATATTCACAATAGATGGCGCTTAAGACAATACTGGAATAATTGTGCCAAAGAATTCCAAAGGCAAATAAATGCTTTATAGATTTAGGCGTTAGTTTACGAAGGTCCATGTTAAGTTTATAATAGTAAATGGAGTACCTATCTTGCTCCTCCGCTAAGTAGTGGTGGTAGTGGTGATGGTTCTCTTGGTTGTGGGTTTAGTTACGTTGGCGTTGGTTATTTTCATTTTTTATGCGGAGGGTGGGCGGGAAAATTGCATTTAACAACATTTTTTTCAATGCAAACGTATCTTTTCGCATGACTTGGCCTCACTACTTAGGGGAGGAGCAAGATAGGTATTCCATTTATTTTAAAGAAATTATTGCTTTGCAATAATACCAGTAAGTTTGTTTCAATTTAATTTCGAATCACAGATCAGATCTCTACAACTATTTCTTCATCAATGGAAATTATTTGTTAAATAATAGCATACTTATCATTATCAAATTTCTATCCTCATAGAACGAAAGATAATTAATTATCAATATTATCAGTAGTTCGTTTCCAGAACCCTATACACCAACCTCTGGAAGTGAACTAAATCCTGCTCAACTTTGACAGGGCAGACAACTAGCTGTCCACGTAGTTCCGCACCCAACCGATAGATGGCGTTGTAATCAAAAAGCCACTTACCTCTCTCAGCAAGCCAAACAGCATATCGGTAGACAGCGACCGCTCGTGAGCTTCGTCCATGATGATCGCGCAGTAATGATCCAGGTCTGGTTCCCTGAGGCCCTCCCTCAGTAGGATACCGTCTGTCATGTATTTGATGACGGTGTTAGGTGACGTGCAGTCTTCGAAACGTATCGCGTAACCGACCTCGTCCCCTGCGAAAAGACATTAGAAGGTGAATCAACTTGTTCTCGACACCCGTTGTTATGGTTACGCAAATATTGTCTCCTGGACAACCTAAGCATTTTTCTATCAAACAGTATGAAGTGTCACTTGGACAACAGCAGACAGAGTAAACAACGCAAGAAGTTGATTCACCATATAAATAAATAGAGAGCGGATTTGAACTAGCGATCTCAATATTTATATGGATATGACTGGTATAATTTATTATTTTTTCTAATACACTACGACTGGTGGATGTCGCCAGAGGGCGTGACCTGCCGCGGGTGGAATCTCGGGAGATTCCCGCGCCTAGCCGGAGTCCCTACGGGGAGGATCGGGATACCTTTGACCGCACGGCGTGGGTTCGACCTGCCGCGCTGGTCAAAGCCGGTTACCCGAGGGTACAGCGTGGTATAGACCGGCCGCGCACCTCGGAGGGTCGGTTGATGGAGTCGGTGTGGTACGTGACCGACCGACCGACCTGGTGGTGGGAACCCGTCAATCGCTCAGCGTGGTGACGACCGGCCGTACGATTGCCGGGAGAGGTCCTGATAGCACAGTTTGGGATCGACCAACCGCGCTATTGCAGGCCAGGAACGGGAAAGGAGTGAGCGGAGAGGTAAGGCAGGCAGGGGACGTACAATCGGATACCTCGTCCGCAGAGGGCACGAACCGTGGGATGCGGGCCGTACCGTTTCACCTTAGACGTGAGGTATAAGACTGCACACGGATCGGTGCGCTCCGCGCCTTTTTATAGGAACGCCGCTGCTACGCGCGCGATACGTGCGTCGAGTAACGTGCGGCTATAACACTGCGCGCCGACGGCCGACCGGCGCAGCGCGCGTAGCCTTCCGTTGGGTCGCCCGTTCGACTCCGGACCGGGCTGCGTGCCTCGGTTGTGGTGATGGTGTATGTGGGGGGTCACCAGCATCACAACACACAGAAATAATGTAACTTATCGGAACACAAAAGTAAAAACCTTTTTGGAAGCTTTTTACTGTGCATTGTGTAGAAGAAATATTAAAGAAGAAGAACTTAAAAAAATAAACTGTTTCAAAAATTAACAAACGATGTTTTTATTTATTATCATATCATCCTAATTTTTGCCCAATATTTACAAAAGCTTTCAAAAAGTTTTTCACTTTTTTGTTCCGATAAGTTACATATAGTAAGTAGTAGATAGTGTTTAGAAAAAATAATAAATTATACCAGTCATATCCATATAAATATTAAGATTGCTACTTCAAATCCGCTCTCTATAAATAAATCAAGTTCGAACGTGAAAGCTTCACCATAGCACCGTCTTGTTGAGTTTCTTGCCGGATTCTTCTCAACAGGGTATTTACGAACCGGTGTTGGGTAGCTCCAATAGTCAAATGGAGATCTTGCAGCAAAACTGAGTGCAAAACATCGCTAAACTACTTGTAAGTGCTGAACTAGCCTGTAAATTCTGACCTTGCTTGTAAGTACTGATCTAGCTTGTAAGTTTTGAATTTCTAATAAAACTTGTAAGTTCCAACAGACTTCTAAATTCTGACCTAGCTCGTGAGCACTGACCTAGCTTGTACACACTGACCTAGCTTGTAAGTTGTAAGCACTGACCTATCTTGAAAGCACTGACCTAGCTTGTAAGCACTGACCTAGATTGTAAACACTGAACTAGCTTGTAAGCACTGACCTAGCTTGTAAGTACTGACTTAGCTTGCAAATACTGACCTAGCTTGGTGTCCATTTCATCGGATACGCGTTTGGCAACCGACATGGCGGCCACACGTCGCGGCTGCGTGCATCCGATCATGCCGAGCCGACTGTATCCTTCCTCGTGTAGATATTGAGTCAGTTGCGTCGTCTTACCGCTGCCGGTCTCACCTGTGAATAGTAGTGTAACAAAATAATAAATTGAATTGGCTAAGTAAAGTTTTTTGAAGAGGTGCTAATTATATTTTTTTTCGACAGTCGGCGTTCTGGAGATCGAGAAAATGCAGCTGTTTTATTTTTATCTCCTATTGTTTACTGGAAATATTTTTTTGAGTGTTTGAGATGACATTTGTGAGATTTTATGGTTGTCAAGTCGTTCGTGCTCAGAACATAGTAGAAACAGAAAAAAAACCGAAGTGAACTGTCACTGCTGTCAATGTCAAATCGTTTGCGTTTCGTTTGCTTTGCGTTTTGGTGTGCTCAGTGTGATTTTTTGACTATTTTTATCGACCTCCGCATAAAATCCGGACTTTCAATTTTACCGCATTTCTCCATGACCTATGCACAATAATTGGATCACAATTGAATACTTTCGATCACTATTTTGGAACTGCTTCTTAGACAACGCAAAGCAAACTAAACGCAAATGGTTAGATTTCATTTGACATTGACAGAAGCGACAGTTGAATTCGTTTTTTTTTCTATTTCTTCTTAGTACTGAGCACGAACCGCTTGTCAGCCATAAAATCTAACAAATGTCATCTCGATCCCTTAAAAACATATTTCCAACTAGCTTTTGCCCGCGACTCCGTCCGCGTGGAATTAGTAATTTGGGCAGCTTATTTTTTTTATCCAATTCGCTTTTTCATCAATTATGGCTCTCCTTAGTTCCTCGATATAAAAAAAAATACCCCCCCAACCCTTTCCCCCCACCGAACCCCACCCGCACACCCGCGTTCACATTCACCACCGAACTCCCAAGTCACGCGTGCCTATAGAAGTTTTACTTCAAAAACCCCCGATTTTGAAACATTCTTTCCGCTCCGCTCCGCTCCTATTGGTGGTAGCGTGATGATATATAGCCTATAGCCTTCCTCGATAAATGGGCTATCTAACATGAAAAGAATTTTTCAAATCGGAGCAGTAGTTCCTGAGATTAGCGCGTTCAAACAAACAAACAAACTCTTCAGCTTTATAATATTAGTATATAGATAGCTGTGCCCGCGACTCCCGTCCGCGTGGACTGCGAGATCGTGCCCTCCAGATGGGACTGCGTTCGGGGAAATCCGGCGAGCGATTGTCAGTCAATTCTTCTAAAAACTGTTCGATAAATTCTTAAAATAGACGTATCTTTCTTATTTGTAAACCGATTCAAATGAAACAAACACTAAATGTTAATCCAAGAAAATACCAACATATCAGTGATAACCGCATCCTTATAGGTTAAGCCGTTTCTGAGATTAGCGCGCACAAACGCACAGACAAACAGACAAACAGACAAACAGATAAACAGACAAACAGACAATAATTCTAAAAATCATTGTTTTGGGTTCTATTGCGCTAATAAATAGCCCTAGTGACAGTTTTTCTCAAATATCTTCAATGTACAGACACCGACTTGTTACAGATTTATTATATGAATAGATAAATAAAAGGAGATAAAAATAAAACAGCGATGCTAAATATAATTAGCATCTCTTCAAAAAACTTTACTTAGCCAATTGAATTTTAGCAAATCATCATCATCATCATCCCAGCCTATGTATGTCCCACTGCAGGGCACAGGCCTCCTCTCAGAATGAGAGGGCTTGGGTCGTAGTTCCCACGCGGGCCCAGTGCAGATTGGGAACTTCACACACACCATTGAATTTCTTCGCAGGTGTATACAGGTTTCCTCACGATGTTTTCCTTCACCGTAAAGCTCATGGTAAATTACAAATATTAGATTAAAAATGAATGAAGAATATTTGCCGAACATTAGTACGGTGCCCTACATTGAGCGTAGCCCCAACGCATTTAGCTGGTTTTTAGGGTTCCGTATCCAAAGGGTGGGTGGTACCCTATTACACAGACAACGCTTTATCTCTTGAACAGTCTTCAAATTTTACCTATTTTTTTTTTTATTTAGAGGGGGTTCCGAGTCCCGAATAACTGATATAAAATGATCCCAGACTGCGTATATTTTACTTAAAAGCAGGGCTCTGCTAACACTGGATAATACAGCTAGGGCTGTTTACGGCATATTTTGACATACTTAAAAATTTGTACGGAACCCTTGGCCGGTTTTTGTAATATTTTATCTATCTACTGAAGTGATTAGGTTAAAGTTTAAACCAATACTTACCGACTATAATAACGATGTTGTTCTCTCTTATGACCTGCATAAGCTCCTCTCTCACCGCGAAAACGGGCAAAAACCTCCGCTGCTCGCCTATGGATTTGTTCCTCACAAAACTCGACTTGGACTCCGGTTCTTTGGCTTCTACAATAAATAAAATGTAGTAAAGAACTTACTCCGACACTAAAAATACCGCAAGACGACAAAGTTAGAACGCAGTTTTGAAATAAATAAGAAATTGAAAAAAATAATAGGTAGGTCCTGTAGCTAGACCGTTTAAATGAGTCCCTAGGCCCCAGCCTCGCGCTCACGCTACGCTTATTGCGTACCTAATTGATTTCTTTTTTTTTCTTTTGCTCCTTTAAAAAGTGGCAAAGGCAATCGGCGCTATACATACAGTGTCGTACGTTTAATTAATTTTTATTTTGTTTTGTTATTATATAGTGTAGTGTAGTTGTGGAATAAAAATAGGCATGATAGTATAAGTATGAAACAAGAATTGTATGGCATGCGGTCCGGGGCTCATGTGTGTGTGCATGGTGCATGGCTCGGGGTCGTGTGTATTATAATGTACTAGCTTTTGCCCGCGACTTCGTACGCGAAGACAATAACGTTAGTTGTTTGGATGAAAGTTGGCACACAGGTAGTTTATTACATGAATTAACACATAGGATAATGCCAGGAAAATGAAAAGTTCCCGTGGAATAGGAATAAGTGGATTCTATAGCCGCTAAGCCGTGGTGCCCTAGTGGTCAGACCTATGGACTCTTAAGCAGAGAGTCGTGAGTTTGAGCCCAGGCTTGCACCTCTGAGTTTTTCCGAATTCATGTGGTAAATTACGCTTGAAGTTTACCATGAGCTTTATAGTGAAGGAAAACATCGCAAGGAAAGCTACACACACCTGAGAAGAAATTCAATGGTGGGTGTGAAGTTCCCAAATCTACTGCCCAAGTTCTCTCGTTCCAGGAGGAGGCCTGTGCCTGATTGAAACAGGCTTTTTTTTATCCCGGAAAGTGTAAAGTAAAGTTTCCGCGGGATAGAAATTCCTTTTTTGACCTTTTTTGAAAATCAGAGACATCGTAGCTTTTTATTATTAGTGAAATCATTTTTACAATCAGCCCCTATATTCAATTCGCTTATTTCTATCCCGTGGGAATTTAGTATTTTCCCGTAGAAAAGTAACCTATATTATTTATTTTATTAGCAGTACGGCTGCTCACCGAATCTAAGATTATTTAAAAGCGAAAAAGTTTTTCGGGTGCGCCGGTGGGATTCGAACCCACGTCTCCTGGGTATGCGCCCCAACGGGTGTTCTACCAATTGAACCACGTCGCATCCAACCGACTCCCCCGAAATTCTTAATCGCTTACATACGCCAACAGTGGCGTGTGGTAACATCCATCGCAACTATTAGAAGCTACGACTCCTACGTTCCAAATTACATTGGAAATTCGCTTTTAAATAATCTTAAAAGTAACCTATGTCAATCAGGGATACTGTAGCATACTATTAGTGAAAGAATTTTTTAAATCAGCCACAAATTTGGACTGGCTTACTTCTATCCTGCGGGAATTTTGCATTTTCCCGAAGATGAGTAGTCTATACCAATCAGTAATAGTGTAGCTTTCTATTGGTGAAAGAATTTTCAAAATCAGCCCCGAAGTTGAATTCAGTTTTTTCTATCCCGTGGGAATTTTGCATTTTCCTGAAGAAAAAGTAGCCTATGTCAATTGGGGATAGTCATATCATATCATATGAAAGAATTTTTAAAGTCAGTGCCGATGTTGAATTTACTTATTTCTATCCCGCGGGAATATTTTATTATCCCGGAAAAGTACCCTATGTAAATAAGGGATACTGTAGATTACTATTGGTAAAAGAATTTTTTAAATCAGCCCCGAAGTTGAATTCACTTATTTCTATCCCGCGGGAATTTTCATTTTCCCGAAGAAGAGTAGTCTATACCAATGAGGAATAGTTGTAGCTTTCCATTGTTGAAAGAATTTTCAAAATCAGCCCCGAAGTTGAATTCAGTTTTTTTTATCCCGTGGGAATTTTGTATTTATCCGAAAAAAAAGTAGCTTTTGTTAATCGGGGATAGTCATATCACATAATATGTAAGAATTATTAAAATCAGCTACGAAATTGAAATAATTTATTTCTATCCCTTGGGAATTTTGAATGTTCCCGCATAAAAAGTAACTTATGTCAATCAGGAATAGTGCAGCTTTCTATAGGTGAAAGAATTTTCAAAATCAGCTCCGAAGTTGAATTCAGTTTTTTCTATCCCATGGGAATTTTGCATTTTCCTGAAGAAAAAGTAGCCTATGCCAATTGGGGATAGTTATATTATATCATATGAAAGAATTTTTAAAATCAGTGCCGATGTTGATGATGTTCAACATCGGCACTGATTTTAAATTTACTTTTTTCTATCCCACGGGAATTTTTAATTTTCCCGAAGAAGAGTAGTCTATTCCAATCAGGAATAGCTGTAGCTTTCTATTGGTGAAAGAATTTTCAAAATCAGCCCCGAAGTTGAATTCAGTTTTTTCTATCCCGTGGGAATTTTGTATTTTCACGAAGAAAAAATATCTTTTGTTAATCGAGGATAGTCATATCACATAATATGTAAGAATTATTAAAATCAGGTACGAAATTGAATTAATTTATTTCTATCCCGTGGGAATTTTTAATTTTCCCGGATAAAAAGTAGCTTATGTCAATCAAGAACAATGTAGCTTTCTAATGGTGAAAGAATTTTTAAAATTGGCTCAATAGTTTCAGAGATTCTGCTATAAACAAAAAAACAAAGAAAGTTTAGATATTTCCCTATCCCGTGGGAATTTCGAAAGATATATACTGTGGCGGGTTTTTTTGTAGGACTATTTAAGATAAACATTTCCATCATACATTACATATATGTAACTGTAGCGGTTTTGGCATTCCTGCGAAGAATTCGTTTATCGCTATCCTTCGGGAACTATGCAATTTTCCGGGATAAAAAGTATCCTATATGTTAATCCGGATTATAAACTATATGTGTGCCAAATTTCATCAGAATCCGTCAAACCGTTTTAGCGTGAACGAGTAACAAACATCCATCCATACATACATACATTCTTACAAACTTTCGCGTTTATAATATTAGTAGGATGTACCTATAATATAAATAGTTTAGTTTTCTAATTAAGCAGGGTACAGCTGATGTTAAAGTGAGCGTAGTATTCGCCAATAAACATTATAGTTTGTGCGAAATTAGTGATGTAACTAGAACTATGTACCTTTTTGAGAATAAATAAATAAATAAATAAATAATAAATAAATTAGTCGTGTTTTGTGTTGTATATTTTCAGATGTGTGTATGTATTATTATTTAGTTTATACTGTTACTGTGTTACTGCTGTTGCCAAGTTTAACTGTCGGATTGGTTCCAACGGAAGACCAGCGTCGGCTGCATCATGCTGAGTTGGGACCATTTCGTGGCAATATTTATTTAGTATCTGTTTCCGATTCCTCTTTTTGTATTTGTTTCTTCTTTGTCACGAATAAATGTTTTTCTTTCTTTCTTTATTTTCTTTACTCGCTCGCCCGGTACGGGAGCTGAGGGGTATGACGACAAAGGGGCTGAGAGAGGTGCGGGCGGCGAGCCCTGTACCGCGAGGGCATAATACTCATTTAAAAAAAAAAATATTAGGGGACAATCTTACACAAATCGACCTAGTCCCAAACTAAGCAAAGCTTGTACTATGGGTACTAGACGACGATAAACATACTTATATAGATAAATAAATACTTAAATACATAGAAAACATCCATAACTCAGGAACAAATATTCGTGCTCATCACACAAATAAATGCCCTTACCGGGATTCGAACCCAGGACCTCTTGCTTCGTAGGCAGGGTCACTACCAACTAGGCTAAAGCGGCTAAAGCTAGGCTAAAGCTGGTCGTTATTTAAACACTTTAGCTATAAATACAGTATAAATAATTGTTAATTGGGTGGGGCGCAGACGCGGGCCCAGTGCGGATTGGGTACTTCACACACCATTGAATTCCTTCTCAGGTGTGTGCAGGTTTCCTCACGACGTTTTCCCTCACCGCGAAGCTCATGGTAAATTTCAAAAGTAACTTCGCACATGAACTATGAAAAACTCAGAGCTGCGAGCCTGGCCTCGAACCCACGACTCCCTGCTTGAGAGACCATAGGTCAAACCACTAGGCCACCATGGTTTTAGGCTTTTTTAGGACCCACTAATATAAAGCAAAACTTTGGACTCGGTTAACTGCAGAGAAGCGACCTTTCTAAACGAAAAATAAACTT
Source organism: Archips crataeganus (assembly GCA_947859365.1). Lineage (NCBI taxonomy): Eukaryota > Metazoa > Arthropoda > Insecta > Lepidoptera > Tortricidae > Archips > Archips crataeganus. The sequence continues at coordinate 18,497,062 of OX402058.1, forward strand.
AACAAAGTAAACTTTATGATGACGCCATTAAAAAATAATTCGAAGGCACGACTCCAGTAAAAAAACGCTTTATTTTAGCCCAGAAAACCAGATTAATTTTCGATTAACTGCAAAATTAGATTTTTTGTTGCTTTAAAACGAATAAATAGTTAGTTGATTGAATTGGCGAACAAGTGACGTCATAAGTTGCTATTGCCATTGAAACTCTATGGGAGAATTGTATTTTGCAGCTCATAAAAAGTACGTCAGTTGATTGGTGGAGTCAACATCCCTATTCGTTAAAAAAGTCGGTTTACGGACGATAGTTTAACGTGACAACGACATAACAAAACATTCAAAAAACATAAATGAAACCAGGCGGTCACCCATCCAAGTACAGACCGCGCCCGACGTTGCTTAACCTCGGTGATCGGACGAGAACCGGTGTTTTGTCAAATATCTTGAAAACGGTGCATCCTACGGCAACATCAATGAAATTTTCATCCCCTTTAATACCCCCCTCCCCCGCACCCCCCTCAACCCCCCCCCCCCCCAATTAAAATTTACCCGAGCGCTAGTACAGTCAACAGCATAAATAAGTGATCATTTATGTACCTTGTTACTTTAACGTCATGTTTGAAATGTCATACAAAATTGACAAACGATTGAAAACGACAAGGTACAGAAATGACCACTTATTTATGCTGTTGACCCTACTAAGATTGTACATCCTGGTGCGCACTGCTATCTTGTACATCCTGGCGTTCACTGCTCTCTCTTGTACGGGACAATATGTACGGGACATGTACGGAAAATTACGTCATCCTTTTTCGTGCGTGCAGCCGGCGTTCATCGATTTATTAGACGTTGTCACGTCAAAAATACAACTTACCCTTATCGTCTAAATGCTCGGCGTATTTATACGCCTCTTTTGTAGGCCCGTCCTCTAGTTCCTCCTTTTCCTTCTGTATGCCCATGATATTACCTGTAAGAATAGTTCACAAAGAGCATAAGATTTTCGTTCAGTACAGATAGTGAAATTTATTTGAGTTTATAGGTTTAAAAGCGAAAAAGTTTCCGGGTGCGCCGGTGGGACTTGAACCCACGTCTCCCGGGTTTTCGGTTTTAAATCTTAGTTTCGGTGAGCAGACGTAACTGCTAATAAAATAAATAGTATTTGAGTTTATAGGTATTAGTCAAAAGGAAGTTTTTAACAACCAAGTTCAAATACAACAATAATCAAAGTAAGTAACTATTAATAAAATACTATACGCTGGCGCAAGCTATTCATAATTTTTTCTAGGAATCTTGGGATTTCATCATCTACGCCTGTATAAACGTAGGCTTCCTGTTTGCATGAGAGCTTGCATTATTTCGCAGATGTAAAGCCCATTGCCATGTAATTTTAACCTAGTCCATTTTCATGTAATTTTGCACATTAATTCCGAAAAACTCAAGAGGTGTGAGCCGGGGTTCGAACCCACAATCCTCTGCTTGAGAGATAGGTCAAGCCACTTTTTTATTTTTTTTTTATTCTTTCTGCAATGTGGCAATCTGTGAAACAACACAATAAGCCGGAGTGAGTCTGTCTTTAAATGTCCTTATCGTCAACTGAGAAATACTCCACTGAGCATCCCATCAAGTGCTGTCATTGAACCTGCTTGACAGAGCAGGGACACTGTGCTTTCTCAGTCTGTAGTAATGCACGCATCCTGTGCCTTTCAGTTTGGTTTGATAATCTGGCCCGATACCGGCTATATTCAAGATTCAAGAAGATTCAAGAAGTATTTATTCAAGAACAATACAAGTATCGTGTTTGAAAATACAGTTACAGCAGGTTAAACTTAAAGATAAAACAAACCCACTTACAACCAATAAAAAAAAAGAACAAATAAAAACAAAAACAAAAAGTTAAAATAACATGCAGGTCTAAATTAACAATCCTTATTAAATATTTCGTCGACTGTGTAAAAACATCCTCTCAACAAGAATACTTTTATTTATTTTTTAAATAGTATAGGACTTGTTATGGTTTTCAGCTCAGTAGGTAGTTTGTTAAACAAGCGGACAGCTTGAAACCTCGCGCAGTGCTTAACAACTTGTAATTTTGGACAAATGCTATGTCTTATGTTTTTAGTGCGCGTGAGTAGACGTAATTTTTGTTCTTCAACTGTCTCATAACTAGACAATAGGGATGTTTCCTAGGTAAAAAAATAATAATTCTTATTAGTCCGTATTTTACAATATCAAAAAATATTAGACACGTAATTTCTCTTTTGACAATTAAACAAAAAATGACGAAGATATGGCGCGTTGAAGTTCCGCGTGACGAGGCGTGACGTCACTTGTTCCTAAAACGCTCATACAAAGTGTAGGAACAAGTGACGTCACGCGAAACTTCAACGCGCCATATCTTCGTAATTTTTTGTTTAATTGACAAAATAAAAAATACATGTCCAATATTTTTTGATAATCTAAAAGACTGACTAGTTAGGAAAGTAGCCTATTTCATTCTATTATCATTATATTTTATTCGTCTCATTTGACAATTTCCTGCTTAATTGTGCTGATATTCAAGTCCAAGTGTATTAGCTTGTTAAGCTAAGCCACTAACCTACTATGTTTTTTTAGGAATTAATAAGCAGATTGACGTCTCACCGCACCATATCTCCCTAGCGCACCGATGACTTATGGCACCGAAGGCAGCGAGTGTTTTTAGTAGTTATAAAATCACTTACCAATCTTGGTGCCCTCTAATTTCCAGTGTTTTTTCTGCGCCTTTCGCCTCTCCTTCTGCTCTCTGAAGGCTTTGACGAGCGCAGAGCCCTTGCGCGCGTTTATAGCCATGTCAGACGTTGGGTCTTTTACCTGGCGATACAAAAGTTGGGTGTCAAGAATATTCATCTAGCTATCTTTGAACGAGCAATTCTTCGAACGAGAAACGGTTCCATCTAGCTTGGTACAATACGTTTACTTTTAGTTTACCACTGACAGATTGCTCGGCTTTGTAGCGGCCAGATAGAACCATTACTACCCTCGCCGCAGTCGGTTCCGCGCGTCGGCAAAAGTGATGAAACCACTGCACACCGGCGCGTGGAACTGCGCGGCTGATTTAAAATGGAAGACCAGTCAGTCATCAAGCGGCGGCTCATTCCCTGCAGCGGCTCGGTCTGAAGCAGAGCTCTCCAAGTGTCCCTAAATACGCATAACGTTCTTCGAATCTCTGAGTCCATTTATTGTAAATACTTTTGATATCTTTTCCTTATATTTTCATTATACGTTCGTGTGCCTTTTGATACCGTTCTTATTAATTTATATTTTTACGAAGCCTCAGGAGGCGCACCTACACCTTCATTTCATTTCCAACTTTAACACCATACAAATAAAGTAGTTATTACAAAATCTGCAAACGTGGGTAACAGTATTCTGAAATTGGCTTTATTTGTAGGTCGTTAAAGTTGAATGTGAAATGAAGGCAAACCATCTGTCAGTGGTAAACTTTATGTAATTTTACTGTATTTTTTTTCTGGTAAAAAGCGTTGTTTCTAGTTTTAGGTAGTAGTGTAAAATAAACTATTTGGGGATCAAAACAATTTTATACATTCCACAATATGTTTTACTAGCAGTCATCGTCATCATTTCAGCCGAAAGACGTCCACTGCTGAACATAAGCCTACCCCAAGGTTCGCCAAACAGATCGGTCCCGTGCCATCGGCATCCCACGCGTTCCTGTAACCTTAACCAGGTCGTCGCTCCATCTCGTTGGAGGCCTACCCACACTGCGTCTTCCAGTCCGTGGACGCCACTCGAGAACCTTTTGCCATCGAGCGAGCGATGTGCCCTGCCCATTGCCACTTAAGCCTGGCAATTCTTCGAGCTATGTCGGTGACTTTAGTTCTCAGTTTTTTAGTTCTTAGTAACATGGCAAACCTCTATGGTGCGCATTTTTACTTACCGGTATAACGGGTTCCGGCTGCTTGGTGAAGACAATCCTGCCGTCGAGGAACGGGGGCACGATGTTGTGGACCAGAAGATGGACGCGATCCACGCTTTCCTGGAAACAAAAAAAAAATAAGAATGTTATTGCAGATCTGAAATAATATTGCTGAGCCAGAAAGTTGGGAATTGGCTGCGAGTCAGGATGTAAGCTAAAATGTTTCGCCTTCCAACAAAATAGGTACTTGCCGTACAGGATTATGTAATACTGTGGCAACTAAAACAACAAATACTAAAAATATACTTAATAAACTGAATACCACGGAGTTCCCACTAACCAATATAAAATAATCCCACACTGCGTACATTTTAATTAGAAGCAGGGCTCTGCTAACACTGGTTTGTTTTTACGGCGTATATTTTGGCATACCTACATAAAAAGTTGGTGCGCGAGTCCGACTCGGACTAGGCCAGTTTTTTAAAAGTAGTAACGAGATATAGATAGTATACCTCGTCCATATCGCTGTTGACATTAATGGCATGCACCACCCCGCTGGTTAACATCCTGTTCCTCTCCCACAGCTCGTTGTCTCTGTCTATCTGCTGGCGCTGCGCGGACACTTTGCGATTCCGTCTCTTTTCAATCTGCTCTTCTTTTCGCGCCACGTACTCTGCGCTCGTGCCCGCGAAGGGATCCGATTCGTCGGTCTCGCCTGAAACACATTGTTTTTTCTTAAAATTGAACCAACTGACTTCAAATATCTCTAAAATCTAAACTGTTGGGCGGAAAAATTTGAAAAAAATCAGAATGGTAGTAAATATATCAAATTTACTAGGAAAATTATAGCGGCTAAGATTGCTTGGAAATTATTTGTAGTTTTAGAGTAAATAGTAGCCTAAGGTATAAAACATACCTAAACTTAGATGATTCCGTACACATACGAAATCCTTAGAAAAATATTACTTGATTTTTTCGTAATGGCTACGGAACCCTACCTTGGGCGTGTCCGACACGCTCTTGGCTGGTTTTTTAATATTGTAATGTCTGTCTTACGGTAGTTTTATTTCAGCGATTTTTTTTTATGTAAAGTGTTTTCTCGCTCTTTCTTACACATACACCGTGAAATTTTAGTGGTTGTTTTCCCGAAACGAGGTGATTTAGTTTTGATTGTACAATCGATTTATAATTACTTTTTTGACCAGAGTCAAAAATCCAATTGTGAAAAACGAAAGTCGAGAATGACCGCGAACCAATAGTAACGCTTCGTTGGTACAAGTAGCGTACGATCGTACGATAGGTTTGGTACCAACGAAGCGTTACTATTGGTTTGCGGTCATTTTCGACTTTCGTTTCTCACAATTGGATTTTTGACTCTAGTCAAAATAGTAATTATAAATCGATTGTACAATCGATACTAAATCACCTCGTTTCGGGAAAACAACCACTAAAATTTCACGGTGTATATAGTCACTACTTTAGAAATCAATGTGCAAACTAAAGTGAACCTTAAAACTAACGACGTAAAGTTCACTTAACAAGATTAACGATTTTTTAAAGTAGTGACGATATACATCATTCACTTTTTAATTTTCTACCTGAGCTACAATTTATTTATTAATTTATCAATAAAAATTACAACATTACAGTAAAAACCAACATACTACAAACATACTAAACAACATACTAAAATTCATAGAAAAAAAAACATACAAGAAATTAAAATATGTACAACTATGTAGAGATTTTAGAACGTCGTCTGCGTCGCTTACTTCAAACGCGCAGGAACATCTGCCTGTGCTGGGCAAGCAGAGTCTAAATGAGCTGAAATTGTTAGCCCTTAAAGCTCCAAACGCACAGACAGCGGAGGCGTGGCGGTGCGGTGGCGGTGACGGTTGTAATATTCTAACTTGTATGAACGAGTTCGCGGTACGGTACCGCACAACCATTCATACAAGTTAGAATATTACAACCGTCACCGGCGCCACGCCGCCGCGCTACCGCTTTCGGTGCGTTTGGTGCTTATAAGACTCGAGCGGTTAGATGAGCAGCTACAATCACCATCATAAACCCTTGAGTGGCCGTACCAGCCGTAATAAGCCAATCATAATAATCATCTATAATCTGTCTATTTAACAGAGTTAGTACTAGAAAACAGAGAATGCACGTAAAAAACGATGCACCGGCACAAGATAGGTTTACATGCCTGTCAAAATTTAGTCAACATCTGTCTCTCGTACGGTGCGGACGCTTTCAAGTGCTTATCTTTGGTTACTAATTTTTGTTAAAATAGGCAATTACAATGCAAATACTCTTTACTGTTAGTAAGTAGAACTTATTTAATCCTGTCAAAGGTTTACGTCAATAAGTTTGAAGCTTCCGATTCCCTGTCTCGTTTAGCTTTTGTTACTTGAGAAAATTCAATGTCAGATGGTACGAGAGACAATTGAAAAAATTCCAACAAACGGCACGTAAGCCGAGCCCGCCGTCGACGTGCGATTGTTGACGCCCACTGACAGTTTCTTGTCCCTTTCATTTGCATACAAAAGTGCAACAGAGAGAACGCTTTGCTAACTCTGTTAAATAGACAGGGTATATACTGCAATAGTTTTCTTGTTTTATTACAACGAGTCGCATCTTATTTATTAATTACCTTCTCCCATGTTGTACCACTCTCGGTCGAGTTTCTTCTCGGCCTCCTGCCAATCGGGATCGTCCACGTCAGCGCCGCGTCGGGAACTGACCCATCTGTCAACAAACAAGGATATTTGACGCCGTCATTCCCAGAAATATATATTATATATATTATATTAATTAGCCTGGAGAAGTGTCCCACTGCTGGGCAAAGGCCTCCCCCCATTTTCACCATTCATCCCGATATTGAGCGGTGTCCTTCCAGTCTTTGAGGTACACGTCTAGGTCGTCCCGCCAACGCCTCCTGGGCCTGCCTCGTCGCCGCCATCCATCCTGTGGTATCCAGTCCGTGGCTAACCTAGCCCACCGATTTGGATCCATGCGGCTGGCGTGGCCTGCCCAGTCCCACTTAAGCTTGGCAGCCTTGGCACCCACATCGGTAATGCGTGTTTGGGAGCGCAGTGAGGTGTTTCGGATCCGATCAATCCGCTTCACCCCGAGCATACTACGCTCCATTGCTCTTTGGCAAACCTTCAATTTGGTCTTCTGTAACTCCGTCAATGACCATGTTTGAGCACCGTAAGTTAGGACAGGCAGTATACACATATCAACGAGTCTCCGTTTTAGGGTTAGAGGAAGATCGCCCTTCATTAGATCTCTCATTGACCAATAGCTCTTCCAGCCGTTTTGGATCCGTCTTTCGACTTCTCGGTCCTGTCTGTGGCTGAAAGAGACTACTTGGCCAAGGTAGGGATACTCGTCGACATAGTGTAAAGACTGCCCGTCTAACTCTACCTTACGTTTCGTGCTATTGGTCATTACTTGAGTTTTAGACCGGTTCATTTTCAGACCAACTTGAAGGCTTGCAGAGCTTAGCTCTTGTAGCATTGACTGCAGCTCCGATGCAGATGAGGAGAAAAGGACAATGTCGTCGGCGAACCTAAGATTTGTTAATCTTTTGCCGCCAACAACGATGCCCTTGTACTCCCACAAGGCTGACAAGTTTCTGAACACTTATATCCCAGAAATATCTTCACGAAAAATATTCACAATCTTAGAGTTCAACCTGTACAGTAAAAAACTTTTTAACAAAAAATTAAACCGCCGAAAAAACTGAAAAGCAAAAAATAATACCTTTTTTGTTTGACCTTAATCTAGGTACCAGTTTGAAGTCGGTGCCTCAGCACTTAGCCAGGAGGAGTGGACCTATAATCGTCTACCTGATTGGCTTCTATCACTCCTCCTGGCTCGTGCTGAGGCACCGACTTCAAACTGGTACCTAGATTAAGGTCAAACAAAAAAGGTATTATTTTTTGCTTTTCAGTTTTTTCGGCGGTTTAATTTTTTGTTAAAAAGTTTTTATTTTATACTTTTTTTCCATCTTTGGCGTAATTTTTTTTCCAAATTTATAATACCAACTTCAAGGTATACCCTATCTATCCAATAAAAAATAATTATGAAAATCAGACTACTCTGTAAAAAGTTAGTCAATCATCCCCTGTTTTCCTACCCTTAGGGTAAGAATATTATTTCCAAATTTAAATGGGACCACCCTTGGGGTACACGCTTTCAAATAAAAAAAGAATCATCAAAATCCGACTACTCTGTAATAAGTTATGCGTGGTCATATAGTACAATCAGTAACTGAACAATCAATCATCCCCTGTTTTTCTACCCTAAGGGTAGGAATATTGTTTCCAAATTTAAATGGGACCACCCTCGGGGTATACGTTTTCCAATAAAAAAAGAATCATCAAAATCGGACTACTCTGTAAAAAGTTATGCGTGATCATACATAAAAAAAAAATATATATACACGTCGAATTGAGAACCTCCTCCTTTTGTTTTCGTCGGTTGAAAATTACATAAAGTTTACCACTGACAGATGGTTTGCCTTCATTTCATATTCAACTTTAACGACCTACAAATAAAGCCAATTTTAGAATACTATTACCCACGTTTGCAGATTTTGTAATAACTACTTTATTTGTATAGTGTTAAAGTTGGAAATGAAATGAAGGCAAGAAATCTGTCAGTGGTAAACTAAAAGTAAACGTATTGTAAGAGGGTAACGGTAACATTTTCAAACCACATTCGTTCGGGCAACGCCATCTATTGATCGCAGACGCAGTTAAGACGTCATCTTGAAACCCGAGGTAACTGTCAGCGCCCTCTATTGCCGTTTTAAAGTACTATCCCACTGGAATGTTATCAAAAATCCAGTACGCTTATTGTCTAACGCGCTAACGCATGCTTTCGCATTCACTATTTCTTTCTATCAAACGGTATAAGATGGTGACAGAAAGAGATGGTGAAAACGAAGGCAAGCGCCCGCGCGTTAGACATACAACAAGTTTCATCTAAATTCATTCAGCAGTTATTGCATGGTTGAAAAACAAACATCCAAACATCGTCGCAAACTTGCTCATTTATAATATTTGTAGGATAGGAAATCTATTTCAAAGTTAGCCAGACAAGTTTTCTTTTATTATGAGAGGGAGACAAATGAGCAAGCAGTCATTATGATGGGAAATAATCATCACCGCCCATGAAAACCAACAATCAAGTGTTGCCAATCTTTAAAGGAGTAAACGTTCATTACCATCCATCCATCGTTATTAGTATCATTGAAGGCGCAAAAAAAAACCTAAAAACAAATCCCATCTCTCTCATTTCTCTTTTTGAAAATCATTGCAGTAATGGAAGAGACGGATGCTTCCATTTCATGCATTACCGGAGATTGTGCATGAAATCGGGCTTGTGAGAGTTTTTGTTGAGTTTTGTTTCTACATGTTGAAAAAAAGTTAAAATATTATTAACAAATATATTAATATATAAAAATATTATTATTCGTTTTTAACAAATGATTATATATTTGCGGCACTTACATTAGAAACTTTAGGACCATGGTCATCCAACACCAAAAAATTTGTTTGCGAGGTGTCGGATAAACTGGTTAGCGTCTCTGGCGACCTCAGGGCCGGGTCTTTTTTCGCTCAGAGGCTGAGCATAGCCGTACAGCGAGGGAATGCCGCAAGCATGCTTGGCACGATGCCCCGGGTAGGAGAAATTAAGGGTTTTGACATTTTTTAAATCATATTGTATTTCGTAAATTTATAGCTCATAATGTATAATAGTTTTATGAATAAATATTCTATCAAATTAAGGAAGAGTAAGCCTGCCTGCATTACAAACAACGGGTTTGAGAAGCGTTTGGTTACTTCAAAAGTTTAGTCAACCCGGAGAAATCGGGTTGTAGCCACTGATTAGTATTGAACTTACTTGTGCGGTGTAGCTCGTGGAGTGTTGTCATAAGGTCTCCCTTTGTAGTCTTTCATGGGTCGGCCACTTCTCTGGGACCGTTCCGAGCCAGGCCCCAGGTCCTTGGGCAGCGGTGTGGGGAAGTCCCAGCTGGACTTGCGAGGCGGAGCCCGGTCGTCATCATCATCATCCCACGCTGTCTTCTCTGGAGGCTGGAGAACTTTCAAGCTGAAAAGGTTACAAGTTATTTAGTAGTGTATCACTTTGTTTCTCATAAAATCATTTTTTTTTTTTTTTTTATGTTAGAAAGGCCAGACAAACGAACTAGTGGGTCACCTGATGTTAAATGATCACCACTGTCTATAGACACCCGCAGCGCTTTACGCGATGCCAGTGCGTTGTCGGCCCTAAAGGAAAGGGAATAGGGGAAGGGGTGAGGTATTGGGCCCCCGGCACTCTCACTGACGGTACGAAACGCAAGCAGGATTACTGCTGCTTCACGCCGGTGTTCTGTGAGAGGGTGGTACTGCCCCGGACGAGCCAGCCCATTCGTGATGCAGCGGCTAACTACAACATGGCTCTACCACTACTAAAATATCATATAATATTTGTCATATTAGTCAAAATTGCGTATAAAGTTCAGGAAAGCAAAAGACATAAAATTAGCAGCAGTGCAATACAGTATTATGTTGAAATTGTGCATATGAAATTGTGATAAACACCGAAACGAAATATTTAGCTGCGGTATGCATAGTGCAGATAGATATCTAGTTCATTTTACTGAGCATTGGAAATTCACATGTAAGATTTGAAAAAAGAAAGAAAAAATTAAAATAAAAAATTTGATGTTTTTTTTTTGTAAAACAACAACAGAGGACAAGACTTCTTAAGCACAAACACTTACTTCGGTGTGCGGGGCTCATCTTTGAATCTTGGCTCGTAATAACTCCTCCTTGAGCTATCTCTATCCTTCCTTTCACTATCCCTATCCCGATCTCTATCTCTCCAATCACTGTTTCGGTCTCTATCCCTCCTGTCATCTCTCTTATAATCTCTTTCCCTGTCTCTGTCCCTCCTATCATCTCTTCTATCTCTGTCCCTGTCTCGCCGGTCATAGCGGTTTCTGTAGTAGGGATGGTCATCTTTAGAATGCGACTTCTTTTCTTCTTTGGTTGAGTTATGTACACCTTTCTCTTTCTCTTTTTCTTTTCTGTAAATAGATAAATACATTATGTAAAACTCTCTAAACAATATAACACTCAAATGATGAAAAAAACGGTTCAATCAACCTGTAAAGATATTTATGTAGCAATAGGTGTAAGTAAATACCAGGATGGAACCGTTTTGTTGCAAATGTCATGTTGACATTCCCTACATCTGCCAAAGAAATCATCTGGTCATTGACTGTGAAGAGATTCCACCCTGGTGTATGATTCAGTTTCCTTGACTGTATGTTTGAACAAATTTGAAGTTTTGTACCTCATGTCTATTAAACTCACATAGTGGCTTTACTTTAATGATTTAAGTATTTTATAGGTGAGATTTATTGTTTTTTTTTTTCATTCTTTTGCGTATGGCTTTAATTCTAAAGAAAAAAAACAGTCCTTCATTCCTTCATGTACTTTTGCCACTATCTTGTTTCAATTACTCAAACCTTTACACACAATGTTCAAGTTTGTTCTTTCCAAACACAACATAACCTCGAAATGTAAACAAAAACTTCAATTATTACCTTTGTAACCTTTCCAGCATTCTCTCACGGGCTTGTTCCGATATACCACCAGTATAAGTAGGCGTCTCTTCATTATGTTTCCTGTATTTTCGTTCCTTTACTGCAGAAGTTTCGGGCTTTTCGTCAACATCGTTTTCGTCATCTTGGAACGAAATGAGCCGGTTCTGTTTCCGCTTTGCTGCTGCTAGCCTATCTAAACCTAGTAACGACGGCTTAGCGAACTGAAATTCCGGAGCTGGGTCCTTCTTTTTGATGATTAAGCCACCAACAGCGTCACCAGAGGTGCCTTCCAATCGATGTAAGTTTTCGTCTTCTTCTGACATCTTGGGACGTTGTCACTGACACTAATGCTTAAATAAAAAATAGAAGTCTATATTCTTATTACAGTTTTGTGTTAGAAAGTACTGTTAAAAATTAAAATGCGTAGATAAACTAGAAGTCAACAATGCAATGCAAACTTCATTTGACAAGAAACAACTGTCACTACTCTAATGTCAGTTGTCGTCAGCTGCTTGCAGTGAATGTTACCAGCTTCAAAAAATTTAAAGATGCGTTCAAATAATTTTTATTTCCAAATGATCAAATTATTTTATTAGTACACGGTCTACTTCACTAGATGGCGTGCTGAAAATATTAATTAATTTGTTAATTTCGTATAATTGATTGATTTTAGTAACGCCGAAATACCAGGAGCCGTGTTTGTATAGGTTTCGGGCCAATATTGAAAATGCAGACAGGTGTTTTGCACCACGTCCACGTAATTAAGATTGGTAATTAAGACACAAAGACCCAAACAGTTCAGATGGTGCTACAATTATAAAAAATACACCATACTGTGATTAGGTAAAAAATAATGCACCAAAATGATTAGGGACCTAATAATATGCTGGAAGCTCTGTAGCTCAGTCAAACTCAACCTGTTCTTTCCACTTTTCTACTGACTCAGAAAGAAAACAGCAACAAGCAAGTAAATTTGATGTATCGAGACAGTCATATAATAATACCACCGCTGAGTAACATTTGCACTCAATTACCTACGTACGTACTTAACTAAAGTGCGCAATAAAATAACAGTGCTACCTGCCGAATAAGTGCCGGCGCAGTGTTGCCATTGTTTACAATTTTCAGTTTAATGCCTTATTCAGAGGCTTCCGCGAGTAGGGCGTGCTTTACTGCCACCGCTAAATTTAAGAGATTGTTGTCAGAGGTAGGTGGCTGATAGAAATTATACAATAATATTTTAGTAGGTATAGGTATCTAAAATATTAGGTAATATGATAATCTTCTTTTAAGTAAAAGTAATAAAATTGAAAACTTGTTTCTTTCACTAGAGCTGTTTAATAACTTCATTACATTTTTATTGTGATTATGATTTATTCTATCAAAGCATATAATTTCATACTAAATAGAAACTGAAACATGGATGCATAGAAAAAACCCCAGAAAAAAGACCAGCGCTGGGAATCGAACCCAGGTCCTCAGCATTCCGTGCCGCGTGCCATACCCCTACACCACCACTGGTCTAAGCATTTATTTAAAATGCAATAGGGTGAGTGGGGGTAAGATGAAAATCAGATGAAAGGCAGTGTAAGATGAAAAACTACTCTTAGTACCGGGTGATACGAGTGGTTTTTCATCTTACACTGTTTTTCATCTTACTCCCACTCACTTGGTATACTTCAGTTAGCAATCCTAGCGCCACCTACTTATGAAAATAGAGAACTCGGATCCATGAATACTTCCAACTTCCATTTCTCTTCCTTTGGATTTCGGTCTCCGGGCCTAACAGTAAACCGGAAAGAGACCTCTCTGTTGTGACCCACTTAGGACAAAACTACAAAAACAAACAAACAACAACTACAAAGGTGATGTGTGTGAAGCTCCCAATCAACACTAGGCCCGCGTGGGAATTATGGCCCGAGCGCTCTCCTTCTAAGAGGAGGCCTGTGCCCTGGAGTGATGATGATGATGACAATAGACAAAGCGCACCCTTCAAAGGCAAAAGATAAAGAAGAGACGGGGCTCATTGCAAGTCGACTACCGCAGTTGTGTGCAGCAGCAGCATGTCTACAACAATAATAGCTATATGCCTTGTCTATAGTGTGACAACTACTTAAATAAATAAATAAATAAATATCACGGGACAATTCACACCAATTGTCCCATATTACTTCAACAACAACAATCGCAATAATGCCCAACAACAACAATCCAACATTCTTGGATAAAACAAGTGAAAAAAAGGTAGGTACGTTACGTTACGTTACGTAGGTACGTTTGTACGTACGTTACCCATGTAAGTATTAAAACACGGCTACACGTACTACGATAATATATATTTTTTGTTACTGTTCAATATTAACATATCTTTGATTATGATTCTTTATTTATTTTTATCGATGTAAATTTAATTAAGTATTAAACCAATTAAGTATTAAGTAGTAAATGAACTATAAACCAAGGAACAAGTACTTAACTGGCAGAAAGAGGAAGCTCTTGCTAGTAGAGGGATACAGGGAAACATGAAATAATTTGTAGGGTTGCCTGTGCCGTCAACCCCCACTTTACTTGAACCAGGATTTTCGCCAACACGTGAAGTCATAAAATATTTCGCACACGAAATGCGAGAAGCATGGGATTTACGGCTTTCATTTCACGGCCTACCGTATTATTTAGAGTGTGCAGGTTGACGTGTAAGCCCACTGGCGCAGTAGGTGTAATATTTGATATCTGTGCAAGCAACAGTCTCTTTTTATTCCAGAAAAAATCTATTTCATTATTCATGACACACCCGGGATTTACACACGACAGTATATTTCTAAAATTGACCACGTGACCACAGGACCAGCAGGGGCTGTGTGGCTGAAACGTCGAGATAATTTTTATCACAACGATATAGATCTAATACAATTGACCACGCCCGCTGTAATGTGGCTGAAACGTCGAGGTCATTTTCATCACAACGTTGTAGAGCTAAAATTGACTACAGCCGCTGCGGCAGGCTGCAATGTGGCTGAAATGTCGAGTTTATTTTTATTACAACGATATAGATCTACAATTGACTACGGCTGCTGCAATTTGGCTAAAACGTCGAGGTATTTTTTGTCACAAAGATATTATTATAGAGCTACAATTGACCAAGCGACCACAACTGTTGCAATGTGGCTGAAACGTCGAGGCCATTTTTATCACAACAATATAGTGTAGAGCCGCTGGCCACAACCGCTGCAATGTGACTGAAACGTCGAGGTAATTTTAGTAAGACTTCGTCGCGGTCGAGTCCCGAGTGTGGCATAAATAATGAGTTAAAATCGCGAAAGATTGAAAGACGTGAACCATTATTTTCGTTAGTTGAATGGAAATAGGATTTTACCAAATTCCCATAGGAATCCCCAGGAATTGTGTGCTTCATTTACGTTACAAGAACCCGTGCGAAATTTCACGTTTCTAGACTTATAGCAAAATAAACGGATAACTCACTCTCGCGGTAGGTTTATGTTCAAAATCTCTACAGTTACTGTTAAGGTTTTGGTTTTCAGACTAAATGTATACAGGGTTATTTTTAATTCACTGACATCCTCTTAACCCTGAATTCCTATCACTCAAACAAATGTTTTTTGTTTTACTACTTTTTAAAATGAAGCACTTTTTTCCCCATACAAATACACAGAGTGTCGTAAAAATGAGAGGTAATCTCAAATTTTCAAAACGTTATTACACCAAAAATATTAAGTTATGACAAAAGCCGTAAAACAAAAAAAATTTTTTAAGTAGTAGGAGTTTAGAGGATGCTAGTGAATTACAAATAATCCTGTAGAAGCGTCGCGAACCAAAGCAGACAGAAAAGACGGAGCGGAGACGCGGCTGCGAACAAACGGCGCGGACTGCGACGCGCCCCCGTCCCACGTCTGTTTTGTGTGGCTTGCGCCTTATTTTCTTGATCCAGCTATATAGATACCAAACTTCATTAAATTTGCTTTATCCAATACATTAGTAGTATGAAATGCCAAGTAACAAACACACTCACCATACACTCTCATCTCATCATGTACGTCTCACAAACTTTCCCATCAAAGATTTCACTATAAGAAGGTAGGTAAGTATAATTTCAAAATTTGTGTAGAACAGTTTGCCGCAGAAGGTCATTGGTCCGCACTGGTCTTTTTTTTTTGTGTTGGACTTGGCGCTGGTCTTATACTACGAAATTCTATTTTTGAACTTCGTATCGTGCCGTTCCGTTTACGCTTATAGTATTAAAAAGAAGAGTGAAAGGGACAGCACGATACGAACTTTGAATTTCCTAGTAGCCCCCCTGACATGATACACGCCGATGTCAGACGAGAGGCATCCGCGCAGGATGTGCTCCGATCCGCGGCCAATAGGTTAATCGGAGCAATTTGTGCGTTGATTCTCCTCCTCGGTGGGGTAACTTCTTTAGTATTGGAAATTTGGAATACGCTTGCCTTCGCTTTCACCGTCTCTTTCTGTCGCCATCTTATACCGTTTGACAGAATGAAATAGTAAATGCGAAAGCAAGCGTCAGCGCGTTAGACAGTAAGCATACAGGACAATGCCAATGCTTTGATGACCCAATGGCCTATAGTAGTTAGAGAACCTGACTATGAAGCTTGAGGTCCCGGGTTCGATTCCCGTGTCGGGCAGATATTTGTATGAAAAATACAAAATGTGTGCAGGTTAATATTTGTAACAATTAACAAGGAAATTAAGTATATTCTTATGTTACTTTTTTTTTAAGCGTTTTTCTATAAAAAGACATATCAAGATTGCTTACCTTATTATTTCTGATACTAAAAAAACGAAGTACCTATAGACCACCGCGGCTTTTTTTTTTACCTTTTCCCCAGTGACAGTCAAGCAGCTCTCAAGGCACTCACATCGCCAAGGGTTGACTCAAGACTGATCTATAATGGAGTACAAGCATTAAACAAGCTTGGCAGACGGAACAAAGTGAGACTGGTATGGATCCCAGGACACAAAGGCTTCATCGGAAATGAGAAAGCAGATGAGCTAGCAAGGGAAGGAACGATGAACAAAAACATAGGACCCGAACCGTATGTGGGACTCTCACAAGGAACCATAAAGAATGCCATAAACGACCACACCAGACTTAAACACCAACAAGAGTGGAAAACACTGGTGGGTCTAAAGCATTCAAAACGATTCATTGAAAATGTCAACACTAGCTGGACTAAAAAACTCTGGACACTCAGTAGGAAACAACTCCGACACATTGTCGGGGCATTTACAGGTCACTTCGATACTAAACACATAATTAGTAAAGATGGGACTACAGGACAATGAAGATTGTAGGATATGTGGTGAGGAAGACGAAACAATGGAACACATTATGTGTGAATATGACGCCCTCGCCAGATTTAGAATGAGACTCTTTGGAGACGGATACCCCGCACCAGGAGACTTTAAGGCACTACCGCTACGTCAAATCATCCAATTTATGGATGAGGTGATAAAAGCAATGGAGTAAGTGCGAAGGAGGGGTAATTACACAAACGATCCTTACGGGTCGAAGTGTATCCGCTAGGAACCCTATTAGTAAGATAAGATAAGATAAGATACCTTTTCCCAGTGAATTGCAGTTTTAGTAACGCAAACGCTCCCATTGAATACCGGACGTAATGTTTACGCCGGGATTAATAGCTGCCAAATCAAGCTCATTAAATATTATTAGTCGAATATTTGGTTCCCCTACTGGCACAAAGTACCTATCTATAATTCTAAATTAAGATTATGGATGTTATTCGGAAAACGGAAGCGTTAAAACTACCAAGTGCTTGCCAAAACAGCGTTTTCATCGAGTAAATTAATATAATGTGTGCAAAATATACATTATGTGGGTGGGTTAAAAGTTGGACGTTGGTTTAACGCTGGTAGTTAAAATTAGTATGAAACTTTTCCACTGTAAGGCGAAGTAGGTACTTATATATAATGTGACGATTTAGTGAAGGCCGCAGGTTCAGGGTGGATGCAAGTCGCTTCCAACCGTAATGATTGGGCGTCAATGAGGGAGGCCTATGTTCAGCAGTGGACGTCCTACGGCTGAAATGATGATGATGATGATGATGATGATGATGATGATGATGATGATGAAGATGATGAAAATCTATGGGTAAATTTCGTTTCATAACGGAAGTTTTTCCAGTCAGTCGTTTTGTTAACTAGGTACCATTTAACGTGGCCCATGTTTTTGGTCTGCACACATTTGGAGTAATTTGAAAAGTAGTGGGTAAGTACTTAAATAACATGCTTGTTTTACTCGACTGCCGAAGAGGAGGGTTAAGTTTTTCGGGCGTATGTACCTATTATGTATGTATGCATTATTCTTTGGGAACGGGAATTGGACAGGAAACACGGATTTCCGATACCACTTAAACGATTTCAAAACTTCTATTGATTTTGAGTTGAAATTTGGTACTCATATTGTATAAGTCGGTCACCCGAAGATGGATAATGTACATAAATGAATTTTAAACTACATTTACAACTTTTTGGGTAAATAAGATTTTTTTACGCAGTGGGGTTTTTCTTGTCTACTATTGTAATTGGCTAAGTAAAGTTTTTTGAAGAGATGCTAATTATATTTTTTTTCGACAGTGGTCGACTTCAACACCAAGACATTTTTATCTGTTTTTATTTATTGGAAATATTTTTTTAAGTGTTCGAGATGACATTTGTGAGATTTTATGGCTGACAAGCATTCGTGCTCAGTACTAAGAAGAAATAGAAAAAAAAAACGAATTCAACTATCGCTTCTGTCAATGTCAAATGAAATCTAACCGTTTGCGTTTCGTTTGCTTTGCGTTGTCCAAGAAGCAGTTCCAAAATAGTGATCGAAAGTATTCAATCGTGATCCAATTATTGTGTATAGGTCGTGGAGAAATGCGGTAAAATTTAAAGTCCGGATTTTATGCGGAGGTCGATAAAAATAGTCATAAAATCACACTGAGCACACCAAAACGCAAAGCAAACGAAACGCAAACGATTTGACATTGACAGCAGTGACAGTTCACTTCGGTTTTTTTTCTGTTTCTACTAATTTCTAAGCACGAACGGCTTGTCAACCATAAAATCTCACAAATGTCATCTCAAACACTCAAAAAAATATTTCCAGTAAACAATAGAAGATAAAAATAAAACAGCTGCAGTTCTCGATCTCCAGAACGCCGACTGTCGAAAAAAAATATAATTAGCACCTCTTCAAAAAACTTTACTTAGCCAATTAAAGTTATAGGGTTCCATTCTCACACTTTCCGGTTTGCCTAACGAAAATATTAAGATAAGATAAGATAAATTTATTGAAAATTTGATTTTTACAGAATATATTCACACCATGCTATGCTATATGGATCCGGGTATGTCCTAAAACTGCGGCCAATAATATCGGAGGGCGGGCAGCAGCGTCCTCGATATCTTTGGTATCCCACTGCGGTCGCCAACCCGCCTGCCAAGCGGTGCGAATATGGCAATAACCCTCTAATGGCTAGTCCAACTAAAAAACGGCCCCTACTCCCCGGCGGCCCCGCCATTCCAGGCCATGGTAGCGGCCTAGGTAACAGGGAGTGCTACGCAGTGTAGGTAGGCCTCCAACAAGATGGAGCTACGACCTGGTTAAGGTTGCAGGAACGCGTTGGATGCGGATGGCACGGGACCGACCTATTTAGCGAGCCTTGGGGGAAGCCCATGTTCAGCAGTGGACGTCTTTCGGCTGAAATTATGATGCTATGTTAAATCGCAGGTAACTTTTATCCTAGAACAAAATTCTATCTGTACCTAAATCATATTTGAGAAATAAAGACTCTACATTGTTTTTTTATCAACATCTCAACTGAGACGTCTGCCATCATTCAACTCAAGATAAACAATGTTCCCGAAATCTAATTGTGGTAAGTAAACTTTAAACAGATTGCTTTGTTCTATTCTTTCCGTTTCCTAATATTTAGAAAATCGTAAATAAAATTCACATATTCATTTGGTTGGTGTAGATCACTAAAGAAATAAGTTCGAAAACTTTAATAAATTGTGTTTTTTTTTGTAACAGTTGAGTAATCTAAATTGCGTACCAGGATGGAACCTTTAATTAAAAATGTAAAGTTGACGTTCCCTATATTTATCTGCCAAAGAAGAAGAGGTTCCACCCTGTGCAGTCGAGGAAACTGAATCACTTACCAGTACATCTACCATGAGTTTGCACTAGTTCACAGTGACCGTACTCGCTAACGACGGCGTAAATGATTTGTATGGAGAATTGTACTTCCGTAAGTGACCGCTAGAGGCGCTGTACAATTCTCCATACAAATAATTTACGCCGTCGCTAGCGAGTACGGTCACGTAAACTAGTGTAAACTCATGGTAGAGGTACTGAGTGGAACCTCCCGCTTAAACGACGACCGCTTTAGCAAAGCTGAGCTGCAAAAATGTCGCGGAAGCGGATGAAGATGACTTTTTTTTTTTAGCCTTTAATTATGTTCCACTGCTGGAAAAATCCGCATTTTCATTTAAAAATCCGCGTTTTGAAAGCACAGCTCCCGCTTTTTGTATTCGCATCTGGCAACACTGCGCTTTAGCCTAGTTGGTAGTGACCCTGCCTACGAAGCAAGAGGTCCTGGGTTCAAATCCCGGTAAGGGCATTTATTTGTGTGATGAGCACGAATATTTGTTCCTCAGTTATGGATGTTTTCTATGTATTTAAGTATTTATTTATCTATATAAGTATGTTTATCGTCGTCTAGTACCCATAGTACAAGCTTTGCTTAGTTTGGGACTAGGTCGATTTGTGTAAGATTGTACCCTAATATTTTTTTTAACCTTTGAGCTACTAATGTCGTGTTGACATTTTCATACATTTGCCAAAGAAATCGTAGCGAAATTGACTGCTAAAAGGTTCCATCCTGGTAAGCGATTCATAGATAACAAAGACGGTAAAAGATTCACAGATTGCTTTTAGTATTTTCAAAAAAATAATTGATCATCCCAGCATAAACATATAAGTCACACTGCAGGGCACAGACCAACTCTCAGAATGAGAGGGCTTGGGTCGTAGTTCCCACGCGGGCCCAGGGCAAATTGGGAACTTCACACACACTTAGTCAGATTTTCACCTTTTCATGCTTCATTTAATTTTGTTTGTGTGACTAAAAAGTCCTTTATGTGCGTCAAGACGACATGACGCACACAATAAATAATATTGCTAAACTCTACCAATAAATACCTACAAGCATTAGGAAAAAGCAGGGATATTTACAAAATGATTTAAATATGACGCTTGTAGCCGCATTGATTGCTCATTTTGGCTGTATCGGACATTACGTCTGCGCCTGGTTCTGGCAAATTAAAAACAGCTCCAGACTCATAAAGTAAACTTTAATAAATCAAATTAGTTCTAAGCATTTCGCCGCGGTGTATCAAATCAAAAATATTCCCGCCTAATTGCACGTAGGTACGAATAAATCTTTTCATTTGTACAATCAACTAAAATAGAACAGTGGTTGACTAGCATCTGTTGCACGGGGACGTGTGTGCCGGTTTAAAAAAAAACAAACGCGAATTGGCGGTAAAGTTTGCGCGGGAAACTTTTCGTATTTAACTTTTTTCGAAAAGGTTTTTTAATGGCGGTACTTTATTAGTGGCCAGTTTTAAAAGTTCGTTTATAATTTGTGGAGTGACTGAAATTTTTCTGAGGTGTTTCCGTGTGAGGCGATGCGTGACAAGGTCGATTTAGTGACGATTTATAGTGGGTGACATAATAAAATTCGGTATTTTGTTGTGTCATAGTGATTCTTTTATTGTTCACACATCATGGCTGAAGGCGACAATACAGTTGGAAAGACTCCTACAGGTAAAATTTACTGTACATACAGATAAAAAAAATATGGGCATGTTACTTAGGTGAATTTCAAAGTTTTATCTGTGGAACATTTAGCTTTTTTACGTTTTTAAGATAAGTGGGTTCCTTAGGTTCCCAATCATTTCCATACTGCGATTGCATGTTGTAATTGTTTTGCAACACCCTTATGATAAAGCTTGCGAATCGTTCAAGAAAATAATATTTGTCATTGACTGATTTTCAAAAACCTATGGTGTATAGTTATTTAAGTAAGTATAATTTGGAAACAGATTTAAATAAAAGTTATCAATCGTTAGCATTGTCGTGTAAAGTAAAAATAGATAGTATTAAAGCTGATTGTGATACGTATGCGATGCAATTGTATTCTATCGTGCCGCCTCTCTCATGGTAATTGTGTTAAATAAGAGAGTAAGAGAGACGGCATGATACGAACTTCGTATTTCAAAGTAAACCCCAGGTACAGCGTATTGTATAATCTCGTGACTTTTCGCGTATCTTTTCCCGTCCAGATTAACGACCAGATACTCGTGTCGGTACTACGCTATGATACGCTATATTGATACAAATTTGGACCCACTTTAAGAAAATACCGTGTCAAATAACTAACTATTCTTGCCAACGATCAACAACGACGAACGAGCTCATTAGACGTTGCACTGGTGGTCGACGTGGGTCATAGAGTCGTCAATCTGAAATGAGCTTGGGCCGGCCACGTGTGCCGACGGCACGAACGATAGAGCAAGCGCGTTTTTGAGTGGAGATCCCGGCTAGGCAAAAAGTTTGGACAGGCCGCCTGCCCGATGGTCCGATCACATTAGAGAGACAGCAGGATCAAAGCTAACAGATAACCGATCTGGATGGAAAATGATTGGAGAGGCGTATGCACATCCGTGGGCAAATACGCGCTGAGGAAGAAGAAAACACTCTACCAAGTGATTCTATTGAGTTTTCTTTTGACTTTATCGCAGTATTGTATCGATTCTTTCGAAGGCCTACTTTAATTGGTTGTTACAACACATAAATGCTATTATTTATCCGAGCCAAATAAACCGCTAAATACCGAGCATGACACAGTCGACCGATAAATCTTGATTTTCCGGGAAATTGCTATTGGAGGAAAAGCGATCCCGTACCAAATGATAAGATATTACACACTTGTTTTTCGTAACTGGACTAACAGGCTATTAAAAACAAACTACTTTTTTACCTCGAGTAATTGAGAAAAAAATAGTAATGAAATGAGCATGTTTGCTCGTAACAAACTGGCTGGAAAATGACAATAAAAACTAACAATAAAAATTTATTTTTAATTGGCAGCTAACATTTTTTTTAAAGAGTGTTTTTTTTTTCAAAGTTCTCAGAATCTTGGCGCAATCAGCCGATAATATAGATTCGTGTCTTGAAATATTTCTTGAAACATTGTCATTTTCTTATGTTTTGTGGAAATCAGACTATGTATATTGTATATTATATACATGGTATATAATATTATTTACCTACTTAGCAGAATAAAACATGCCACAAAAGAGGATACATCTTTGCTTCAGGTGTCAGTATCAAGCCACAATTTCTGCAGCCGTTCCCTGAACGCGGCCACAGACGGAGACTCCTTTAGGGATAGGGGTAAATCATTCGACAGCTTGACAGAGTGGAGAGTAAAGGCTTTGGCAAAACGCGCGTTGTCGGGAAGGTAGTGAAAGCTTGGATTGGATTGGAGGTGTAAAGGATACAGAAACTCGCATCATCATCATCATCACTTCATCACTGGTGACACGTAAAAAATAAAACAGTTTAGCGCGCCCTTAACATTAAGTATTTCCATTTCTAAACGGAACCTACTTTCGCTTGGTTCCTCTCTTTCTCAACGGATACCAACCGACCGAGCTGCATGCGCGATCCATGAAACATAACTTAAACGTTATTATTTCCTTTTAGACTCACTATCTCACTAACAAACTTGATGAAATTATACATCTTTTACCACCAAGAAGACGTTTCATTATGGGTCATACACAGCGAGCAAAAGTTGTCTCTTCTGTAGACATAAAATCCGAGTCAGCAAACTTAAGCGATTTATTTAAATGGGCCGAAAGTTGGCCAGGCGGCACACGCCGATGTAGACTTAACTAATAATATTGGCTATAGACCCTTAACTTTTGCCATGCATTGCCAAATTTTGACTAATTTTTGGACGAAATCACATCAAAAACACCTAAAAATTTCAAATATTGTTTGCTTGTCAATTTCATTCAGGATCGTATAACAATACAGACTGCTCAATTAAAGTTAACGAAGTTAAACTGGGGGCTACACCGAAATTTGAAAATTGATGTTTGCGTAGTGCCGCCTCGCTCACTCTCGCATTAGCGTGTATTAGCGTGAGTGGGACGACACGGTATGATGTTCGAATTTTGAACTTTGTAGTATAAAGGCCTGTATATAAATACCGCAATTCCGCGACGGCCACAGACTATGTGCCGCGTTAATTTTCTTGAGGAATATTTCGTTTCGCGCATAAATTTCTCCCCAAAATAGGGTCAATTAAAACCATAGAAGGGCTAAAGAGTTCATTTGAATTGCAAATTTAATAATTACGAGACCGCTAATGAATATAATTTGAATAAATCCTCATGGATTAGGGTATAAATTATCTTAGCTTAAAACCGCGGCAAAAGTTCTAAGGCTTTCGTTAATTAAATAAGTAACATGTGTTTTCTGGTGTCGGATAAATTCTGTTAAGTTATGAAAAGCAGATGGTAGCTAACTTTGTTTGGGGGTACATTCCAACGTGACATGCGGTTTTCTAAGAGTTTTAGGCATCTGCGAACCTCAAACCGCTGTGCAAAGTTACCTTTTAACTTTTTAACGAAGAGTTTACGTTTAGCTTTGCCGTTCTTGACGTCTTTACATCGTTTTAGAGTGATAGTTTTTAGGGTTCCGTACCCAAAGGATTTCGTTTTTCTTTTATAGAATGCTCAAAGATTGTTTATGGGAAAAAATCAAAATGGCGGAGCGGGGGGTTGAAAACGTAAACAGACTCGTAATGGCCCGGTTGCGACCTCGCGCGACCGGCGGCAGCAGCGACGAGCGTTTTGCCCGTTCATTGCGCGGCTGAGACGCTCACCGCACAGTGATTATAGTAACGCCACTAGAGTTGAGGTCACGCACACAAAACAACATCTCATGTAATGACAGCGGGATTTTGACGTTTATTCGTACCGATAGCAAGTTGAACAGACTCAATAGTGAATCAAGATTGACTAAAAATTTCTTCAACCTATTTCGTTAAGAATTATTTAAGAAAATACATCTAGTTCAAACAAAACAGAAAATAAAATATTTTGATCTAAGTATTTTATTTAAATCAGATAAAATAACGATTTTATGCTGCAAATATTTCTTATCACTTTTAAATTGTTTTATTTCAAAAATAGGTTATATGATAAAATAAAAATTATAATATGCATAGTATTGCGTAGGCATTTCACCGTAAGATCATATAATTCACATTTTCATTCACTCACTCATTTCATTCATTCACTACTTTTTTGCAATCAGTACTTTATGTAGCTGTGTGTGTAAACATTCGCCCCAACTCTCGTGGCGTTATCTATATCTGGCGGCACACGCAATGAACGGAAAAAACGCTCGCCGCTGCCGCCGGTCACCCGATGTCGTGGCCAGGCCATGAGGTCTACGCTCTGAGAACTCACAGAGCCACTAGTACTCGTAGTTAGTAGGAAGCAATGGAACACTATTGATGGGAGTTATTCCACAATTTCCCTATTTGTCATCATCATCATTTCAGCCGAAAGACGTCCACTGTTGAACATAGGCCTCCCCAAGGCTCGCCAAACAGATCGGTCCCGTACCATCCGCATCCAAAGCGATCCCTGGAGGCCTACCTACACTGCGTCTTCCGGTCCGTGGACGCCACTCGAGAACCTTTTTGCTCCATCGGCCACCAGTTCTACGAGCGATGTGCCCTGCCCACCGCCATTTGAGTCTGGCGATTCTTCGAGCTATGTCGGTGACCTTAGTTCTTGCGCGGATTTCATCATTTCTAATGCGATCCCGCAGAGAAACTCCGAGCATAGCCCTCTCCATCGCTCTCTGAGTGACTTTGAGCTTTCTTATGAGGCCCATCGTTAGCGGCCACGTCTCAGTGCCATAAGTTATTACTGGCAACACACACTGGTCAAAGACTTTTGCCTTGAGACATTGCGGTATATAGAATGACTATTGTATTTTTTCCTGTTTGTGACAGGAAGAAATGCAATAGAAAACGTACGCCAGTAGAACGCCATTCATCGAGATAGTGACAATGGAACTTGGAACTTACGGTTTGAATGTGGCGGGATAGTGGATTCTGTTGGCATGGTACATTTAAAAGTTATCGAACTACACCGTGAAATTTTAGTGGTTGTTTTCCCGAAACGAGGTGATTTAGTTTCGATTGTACAATCGATTTATAATTACTATTTTGACTAGAGTCAAAAATCCAATTGTGAAAAACGAATGTCGCAAATGACCGCAAACCAATAGTAACGCTTCGTTGGTACAAGTAGCGTACGATCGTACGATAGGTTAGGTACCACTAAAATTTCACGGTGTATACATGTACTCGTAAAGAGAAAAGTCGTGACTGTTTGACTAACTGATTCATCATTCATCAGCGTCCAGCCCAAACCCTTGGTCCTAGAAAGCTAGAATTTTGCATAAAGTTTGCCTTCATGATTTAGGCAAGGAATAAGGACGGATTTGTTGAAATTCCCACGGGATAGATTCCCACTGGGTTATACAAATATTCAGGTCAACGGGACTCTATCTCCATAACTATAATTAATAAACTCTTAAAATTTGTACACAAGTAAGAACTTATCTATCTTACTAATATGTAATTTTAAACGCGAAAGTTTGTATGGATGTACCTAAGGATGGATGACATGGATGTGTGGATGTTTATTACTCTTTCACGCTGAAAAGTTTTCCCGGATTCTGATGAAATTCATCATAATAATATAGGTAGTTTATAACCTGGATTAACATAAAGGATACTTTTTATCCCGAAAAATTGCATAGTTCCCGCGGGATAGCGATAAATGAATTCTTCGAAGATGGACTTGCGGGCAACACCTAGTGTGATTATAACAGTAAAGAACGAATATCAAGAATTTTGAAAATTACTATGATGATGATGGATATTTGGATGGTGGCGTGCCAGATTTTTGTTTTATTAAATGAAAGAGATGAAGCTATAACAGAAATTTTAATTCTTCGCGGACGAAGTCGTATAGTATCAAATAAATCCAAAACATTTCATATAAATGATGATTAGCGAATGACAGTGTTTTATACATATTATAATACAGCATTACAGCATCATCTCTGAACCGCCTACACGAATTCTCGACTGTACAGGATAAAAATGAGTCTTAATTTTTCGTGACATCTCATCACATTAATATTTAACAAGTTAACCGATAGGTATTTATTCAAGTATAAATGTTTCTTTTTAGGTTGACATTTTACTTTTCGATAATTCCCTGCGCAATTACACATTCGCGGATTTCTGTTTGTTATTGTGTGCGTATCAATGACAGTCAAATCTCAGACAGACGTTTTATTTTTAAATGATTTTTTTTTAATATTAGTTGAATGCCAGTCTTTGTTGCCAGTACACCCACAGTATCACTGGCTGAATATAAACGCGAATGAATTATCAAAGGCAGGGTCGCCATCCCGGACGTTAAATAATTCACAGAAAGTCTTTGGCTTGGCTCAGATTGAATTTAGAATTGGTTTGTTTTTGAATAAAGGACGGACGCTATGATTGTTTTTTGTTTCGTTTAGCAGTATTTTTCAATCTTATTGACTACGCTAACGTAGCGTGGGACGTCCTCAGACTCGGTGGAGCGATGATCTTCGCAAGGCGGCTGGCAAGAGCTGCATGAGAGTGGCCGAGGATCGTGCTCAATGGCGTGCCATGGGAGAGGCCTATGTCCAGCATTGGACGAACGTAGGCTGATGATGATGATGATGATTATTGACTACGCTTGTAGCGGTTAGAAAATTAGATGCGTGGTGGATGTGCAACTGTGTGTGAGTGTGTGTAAGCGCAAGGTCTCAGGGTCGTGGTGTCGCTCGCTACACACCATCAGCCATACCCTACCATAATTGACTGCACTGGTGACACCAAAACACCAGCGGTGATGGGGTCGTTACATCCATAATACGCCTCGTATTTTTTATTTCATTGATAACTCAAGGTCAGTCTACTTACTTGATCAAATTCTAGAACGTTCTTTGAATAATACCTGAAACGTTGGTGGTAGCAACCAGTTTTATCCATTCTTCAACGATTAGCTCGCATTAATCTAAAGTGAATTTAAGACTGGCAATGAAATCCAACCGTCCAATTAAATATTAGTGCGTTTGCAAATAGCGTCATTCGAAGTCGTAAACTCGGTTTGCTGTTTATTTTCAATCGGGGCAAAATGACTGGAACGCTCTCCGTAAACACAACGCGTACTGTCAACCTGGCTTTTGAAGTCGGCGCTATTTGTAACTGAGCACTTCAAAGAGTTTGCTAGAGTTTGCTGGCTGTATGCTACATGTTCTTGTGCCTAATTACTAAATTTAAAAAATGAGATTTTCCAGATCCTTCGATCTCGATACTTTCATACATGCTTTCCGAAATTGCGACTTATTTAACTTATTGTACTCAGACTCAAACTTGCTCGGAAACGGCTCTGACGATTTCGATCAAATTTACTATGTGGGGGGTTTTGTGGGCAAACAATCGATCTAGTTTGGTCTTATATATGGAAAAACATGTTATCTAATACTCTGGACACTTATAATAAATTCAGTATGTATATTACCCATGCCATGACAAAAAGAGTACAAACTAAAGGGAGTTTTTTGAAAAAGAGTGTCATGCAACCAAATTGAAATTGATTCAGTAGTTTAAGAGAAATTTATGGAAACAATTCATAATGGTTACTGCAGCGCCTTATGCTAAGACTACCAAACAAACACAAACACACTCAGTCGCAAACTTTCACATATACATTATTATTGGTTTCCATATTGAGCTGCATAAAATTTTTGCGCATAATTAATTAATTATAATTAATTAGTCTAGTGGCAGACTGGATCCGATGCTTATTTATTACTAACTATTTTAACATAAAACGATTGACGGCGAGTCGTATTCCAAAACACAACACATTACAGAAGCCATTTCATGGTTTGTAATACTAAAATTTTACTGCTAATAATGTGGTGTAATTTAATTTTAACTTTGGGTGACTTTGGCAAGAATAATTAATAATGTGCTTACCTAAATTATATTAGGCGGGGTGAAGGTATTCGTTGTTATTTTAGGTTAGTGTAGGTAATTATGAAATGCTATAGTTGTACGAAGAAGTCAATTAAATTAGTTAGGAACTTAGCAATTGTAGATAATTACTAGCTGTTGCCCGCGACTCCGTCTGTGAAGAATTCGTTTATCGCTATCCCACGGGAACTATGGAATTTTCCGCGATAAAAAGAATCCTAATTTTATGTGTTAATCCACGCAATAACCTATCTGTTCAAACCGTTTTAGCGTGAAAGAGTAACAAACATCCACACATCCATCCATACATCTATCCATCTGTATCAACTTTCACGTTTATTTATAATATTAGTGGGACACGCCAATAGCCGAGTCTCTACTGAGTGAGCCGCCTCGCAAGGCAGCCATTTTCAGTGCGATTTTGAGCTTTGTGTAGAACAAAATCATGCCTCATGCGCTTGCCTCACCAGGCGGCTCGCTCAGGGAGAGGTGTGCGCTGATGGCGGCGGCGCGTAATCGGCGTGATCGGCGTAAATCAAACAAAAGTAATTATTAATGAAAATAACAGTTTACTTTCACTTGTAAAATTGTTATAAAACTAACTACTGACATCTGGTGACGTAAGCAGCGGTTTGGCCGAGCCTTAAAGTTGTTTTAAATGTATTGCGCCGATTTCACGCCGTTGCAATGACCGGCGGCACACGTCTCATTGGTTTGATGGACTGAACTGACGCCAGAATTAACGTTAATTAATCGATGTCTAGCACGTGGGATCACCGTTTCGCAGTCACAATTTTCTATTCAAAAAATTACTTACCTACACCTAGCGGAAATGACTCACGAATTTTCCAACTAAATTAATATGACATTCCAAATGACCATCAAGGAAAATTTCATAATGTACATAATATGGTTTAAGGAAAATATATAAGTACGTATAATTGGGTTTTTCTTGAAATAGTTCAGCTGTGAAATTTGCCACATGTGCGTTTGAAGCTTTATCGATTTTCATTTCTCGGTATTTAACTCTATTCCTGATAATTAGAATTTGATAACTGTGTTATTGAAATGTTAAATGTTGATTTTCACATCATCATCATCATTATATTTGCGATTACAAAAAACAAACAGACAATCAAACAAAGGCAATTTCATAATTTACACCGACGTTTTTATGTTTGACATGATTTTTTAATTCAAACATTTCCCCGTATGAGCCAAACGCAAGGATTCCTAACAGCATAATTATACTTACTTAATATCTACAATCGAAATTTTTCGTTGAGGCTTTTACCTCCCACTTACATACAACGCAACAATATTAAAATACGCTCAGAAAATTTCCACACTTTACTTATTGCCGTAGGACAAGGGCATAATTGTCTTTACACCGTGAAATTTTAGTGGTTGTTTTCCCGAAACGAGGTGATTTAGTATCGATTGTTCAATCGATTTATAATTACTATTTTGACTAGTGTCAAAAATCCAATTGTGAAAAACGAAAGTCGAAAGTGACCGCAAACCAATAGTAACGCTTCGTTGGTACCTAACCTATCGTACGATCGTACGCTACTTGTACCAACGAAGCGTTACTATTGGTTTGCGGTCATTTTCGACTTTCGTTTTTCACAATTGGATTTTTGACTCTAGTCAAAATAGTAATTATAAATCGATTGTACAATCGATACTAAATCACCTCGTTTCGGGAAAACAACCACTAAAATTTCACGGTGTATGTGTATATTATTATCGTCCATTGGAATTAGTTATGCCCTTGTTCTACCGAGAAGGTACAATATACTAGCCGTGCCCTGCCCATGACTGCCTATACCAAATGAGCGTGTTAAAAACAGCGTGAATGTTAAAATATGACATTGCTACGGCATCGCGAACAATAACAGTTCTATTTCCAACCCGCAGGCTATTATACTACATTATAATGTCACTGAAAAATCACGGAACCTCCAAAAATATGTCACAAAAATATCATATCAAACAGCTGACATTCGGGCGCGGTGCCAAAAGTAAATTTAATCCCAAACGAATGTCAATGGAGGCCGAAAGGGTTTCCTTGCGAAGGATTCGACGTAATGCGTTTGTTCAGGAACCTAATAAACTCATAATGTTTGCGGGTATGGGCAAAAAAGGTGGCTTTTAACAACGAATATGAATAGTATAGGAATTCGGGTCAAATATTAATAAAGGACCGTTAGCCTTCCGTCTGTATTTCCGGAATCCCTGATGGGTAGTGTGAATAGCTCCAGCCATGCCATGTCAAAACACTGTATCTCAAAAACAGCTAATTTACAGAAGTCGCAATAAAATGTTCAAATCGAAACAGTAAGTTTTAATGGTTACAGTCTAAATTGCTATGATGTTTCTCAATATTTTTAATGTACTAGCTGTTGCCCGCGACTACGTCTTCGAACAATTCGTTTAGCGCAATCCCGCGGGAAAGATGCAATTTTCCGGGATAAAAGTATCCTATGTGTTAATCCAGGTTATAAACTAACTATCTGTGTGCCAACTTTCATCAGAATTCTTCAAACCGTTTAAGCGTGAAAGAGTAAAAAACATCTACACATCCATCCATAATAATATTAGCGGGATCAAGGATGATATAGACTGGATTGGCAGTCGCCATAGTACGGATCGGCCGCGCTTTTTGTACTTCGATTATTAAATCTAGATGGCGCTGAAATATAGCCAGAGGCTTTGAAGGCAAAACAATAAGACTACAGATGTTTCACATTACTACAAATGTATTATTTTTCAAAAATATTGCATAATAATAAATAAAATAAATAAATAAATAAATAAATATAAGGGCACAGAAAAAACCCCAGAAAAAAGACCAATGCTGGGAATCGAACCCAGGTCCTCAGCATTCCGTGCCGCGTGCCATACCCCTACACCACCACTGGTCTAGAGATTAGACACGAATCTTTCCTATACATCATACATTTCAATCTGCTAAATCATCACCTTATGCAGTGACAAGCGCACATCTATGTTACACCCTCATCGAGAGATTTTAACACTCCTTCAAAAAAAAAAAAAAAAAAAAAAAAAAAAGATACTTCATAGCTAACTTGTTTAAAGTTGCACAGTAGCGCCATCTCTTGTCCAGGTGAGCGGTTAGTTCCGAAGGAGTGTTAAAATCTCTCGATGAGGGTGTAACATAGATGTGCGCTTGTCACTGCATAAGGTGATGATTTAGCAGATTGAAATGTATGATGTATAGGAAAGATTCGTGTCTAATCTCTAGACCAGTGGTGGTGTAGGGGTATGGCACGCGGCACGGAATGCTGAGGACCTGGGTTCGATTCCCAGCATTGGTCTTTTTTCTGGGGTTTTTTCTGTGCATCTATATTTTCAGTTTGTATTTAGTACGAAATATATGATTTCACGGGATGACCGTAAAAGTAATAAAAAAATGAAGTTGAAAAAATAAGTACAAAAAAAAGATACTTCATAGCTAACTTGTTTAAATATAAGGGGACAATCTTACACAAATCGACCTAGTCCCAAACTAAGCAAAGCTTGTACTATGGGTACTAGACGACGATAAGCATACTTGTATAGATAAATAAATACTTAAATACATAGAAAACATCCATAACTCAGGTACAAATATTCGTGCTCATCACACAAATAAATGCCCTTACCGGGATTCGAACCCAGGACCTCTTGCTTCGTAGGCAGGGTCACTACCAACTAGGCTAAAGCGGTCGTTAACATACATTAATAACATAGTAATAATACATTTGTAGTAATGTGAAACATCTGTAGTCATATTGTTTTGCCTTCAAAGCCTCTGGCTGTATTTCAGCGCCATCTACATTTAATAATCGAACTACAAAAACCGCGGCCGATCCGTACTATGGCGAATGCCAATCCAGTCTAGGTAATAGGCTTGCGCCTGAAAGCTCAATTATTGATGTTACCACGAAATACCGTAACTCGAGATACAGTGTTTTGCCATGGCATGGCACCAATCGTGAGACAGTTGAGAGCTGCCGTCTGAAAATGTTATGTCACGGATGTCGGGGGTGGGAGGTGCGATGTTTTGTGACAGTGGAATAAAGTTTGCCATTTTCGTCCAACATGGCCTTTGATGAATGGTAACAAAGTTGACGGGTCGATGCTCAAAATCCGGCCAAATGTGAGCCAGGCCTCGCGCAATTACTTTCTTATTTGTATTAATATGTTTTATTTTTATTAGTTGATCCCCTAGGGGGGTATAAGGACCAACTTTTGTTATGAAATCTTGTTTAAACATTAACCGAGAATTAATTTTTGTCATCCAGGAAAATGACTACCATTTTGAACATTTCGTAGAGTCTGATTTCTTCATACTGACCCATTTGGATTGATCATCCTGTATAGTTAAACTAGCTATCATTTTTATTATTATGGGAACGGTGTAGATATTGACAGTGCTCTTGATTTAGGCTGGTTTTAGTGTCACGCGGATCGTCCGTACGGATTGGTACGCACAGACCAATATGTATTAAAACTGCTGTCCGCGCGGGCGGTCTTCCGTACGGAGCCGCCCGCATTACTCTAAAACGCTCCCTAAGCTAAATACATATTGGTCCATGCGTAGCAATCCGTACTGACCGTCCGCGTGACACTAAAACCAGCCTTAAGGATTTGCCACACTGGATGCGTTCTGCGGTCGCGGTCAGGTCAAATTGAACGCAGCCCGCATTATGTATGAACAACATTGTCGGTCTGTATATATTGCGCGTGCGTGCAATGTATACAGCGCGGTCCGCACGGTCAGATCGCATATCTATACAAAATATATAGATATAAAGATCGACAATGTTGTTCATACACCTATTGACCTGACCGCGACCGCAGTGTGGCAAAATTATCGAACTAAAGCACAACAAAGTATTTAATGAACAAAATGCCACTAAGCTCGAAAGTTTAGCGATGTTTTAGGGTTTTTGAATGGATTAATGAATCGTTAAATGAGTATGGTCGGTGTTTAAATTGGTCGTTTTGCGCTTTACAACGAAATCAAAATACTCTCGTTACAAGAGCAAGCAAATTGTAAACCAACAATTTTATTAATAGGAAGTACTCATACCTTAAAATAAAACGGAGTACCTGTGTATGTAATGTAAACTCTTTATCCACTATACGTAATATAAATCTGAAATCCGCAAAAGAACCAGGTTCACCGACATAGCAAACGGATTAGATCGTTGAAATGGAAATGGGCAGGCCATATTGCAAACAGAACAGATGGCCGTTGGGGCTTTTTGAATGGAGACCACGGACTGCTAAACGCAGCGTGGGATTCCACCAACGAGATGGACGGACGATTTGGTAATTGCCCAAATTAGCCCTAGAAAGACGAAGTTTCGCCTAGAGATTGCTTTTATGACATAGACATTGAGGGCGGAATTTTGGAAATTCCTACAGGATAAGGTAAAACCGGGATTATATTATGTATATTCAATTCAATAGGGCTCTCCGTAACTACAGGATGATGGTGCCATATAAGTACATATATTGATATTGCTTAACCCTGGGTTAGGAATTAACTCCGTCCGATTATTCTTGTTAGGTCGGATAATGTCATACGGCATTTTGTGCGAAAAATTTCCAGTGTGTCACGATTATTTTCATTTGATGGTACGTTCGTGTAGAAATAAAATCTATTCGATTCCTAGACGCGTGATGGATTTGTCGCACTGGATGCGTTCTGCAGTCGCGGTCAGGTCAAATTGAACGCAGCCCGCATTATGTATGAACAACTCTGTCGGTCTCTATAATATTTTGTATAGATATGCGATAAGGTAGTTAAGGCTGGGGATTGGAGGGCACGGGTAGCGGGTCGAGAAGCGTAGCGGCAAGAGTTTTCTGGTTTTTATTGCGCGACTGAAACGCCCTATTTGAGCTAGATAGCGGGGTGGCGCGAGAAATTAATGCGGAGTGGAGTTGCGAGTGTATTTTTCCATATACGACGCTAGTCCACGATCGTTTCTCCGGCCCGTTTATCCGCTCCTTTTCCTCATTCTGAGAGGGGGTCTGTGCCCTGCAGTGGGACATAATACTGGCTGGGATGGATGCTCTAAGAAGACTCTGGGTCTAAATGCCAACACAAACCAAGAGCGTGGGGCGCCGACGGAGCGTGCCTAGCGCGCTCTATAACAATGAATCAAATATACGGTGACACACCGGCAGCGCGGTATTTGATTCAGTGTTATTGACCGCGCTGGTCAAGCTCCGTCGGCGCTCTGAGCTCCTGGTTTGTTGTGGCCATAAGCGAGTATGATACACTGGTAGAATCATTTTAAACATAAAACTACCGTGAGTCTCAGTCATAGTGAAAATATACGCAACACTCACGTCTTAAAACAAGACATGTTTCGGGCTAATTCGTAGCCCTTCTTCCCGGAGCCACACGTCACGGCGGCTGCCAAACGTGCACTACGCGCTACCGCTCTGCTCGCGCGGCTGCTCGACGACAATGATACGTATACACGATGACTGTTTTAAGACCTGAGTGATCCGTATATTTTCACTATAGAATCATGTTTTTGAATGTGTACCAACGGTTTCGCGTCAAGCAATTAAATTCAAATACGTCCCAATGATGTCTCGTAAACTCACGAAACATGTGCCGAGGGCATTTCCGCGCTCAATCACGCTTGTTTACAATTTTGACGGCTGCTTATACACCCACATTAGTGACATTTTAAATTTAGACATAACAAAAGTGTAGTATTTATAAAACGTGGTGATGCATGTCACTAGGTTTGACATTATGTCGGAGACGAAATATTTCGAAGAATGGAATGGATGCTGAACCAGTATTTACACGTGGCTTAGTTCTCATGAACCATTATATCCGGCTCTTTAATGGGAATGGAATTTTTAAAAATACTGGTCTTCGTTCACTTTGCTTGAAGCACCCGCGCGAAATTTCATGTCTCTACCTATCAAAAATCAGGATAGAAAAGTAGCCTAGGTGTTATTGTAGGGATCCAGCCTTTTCTAAGCTCATAATAAATAATAAACAATAAAAAACAGAAACAAACAATCCCACTCAAGTCCTGTCGCGTTCAAAAAGTTGGACACCTATAATGGTGGTAGTTAAATTTTTGTACAAAATTTTTCCATTGTGACACTAAAATTAACAAAACAATCGTATTGAAATTTTTACAGTCAGTAGTTTTGTGTCGCTTTTAACGCTGTTCAAATTTTTAGTTTCCACCCAGAAGGATTCAACTGGAAAATTCCTGCCCAAAACTTTTCAGTAAATAACGATTCAATTGTTCAACCGCACCATTTTTTAAAGGTTGTTATGTGGCATCTGTCACTAAAGCATAAAATCGGCATCGCTTACACTAAATAGCACACATATTAGACTGCATTGACACATCTTGAATGTCACCCGAGCATCTACCGGTTCTTTGACTCGGCTGGGAATAACAGCTTTCCTGGCAACTAGCCAGGTTATTGTCGGACTTAGGGTTTCAAGTTCACTGTCACAGCAGATGGCTCGGCCATATGCCGTAATACTATTGAGTGTTTGTTGCTAAGTGGTGCTATAATATTAATTAATTGATTCAGGTGTTACTTTGTGGAGGTCAATCAATGAACTGCATTTGTTTCTACCTTGCTTCTCTGCCACTAATCTTTACACCAAAGCTAAGTCTGTGCGATACTATGATAAATACATCACATTCTAGCTTTAACCCTCTTCACATGCAGGTAACATTTACTATAAAGCACAGCGTTCGCTTGGACAACGCCGAATATTGATTGCATTGTCATTTAATGCAAAGGTACCAACTTCAACATTCTTGGACAGCGACTTCTATTCTTTTTTAATGTCTCAATCGAGATTTTTGTTTATCCGCATACCAAGTTGTATCAAAATCCGTTGAGCGTTTATTGCTGCGTGATTGACACTAACATTCAACCATCTACACAAAATTTATCTTCTATAGTGTAATATTAGTAGGATATATTGTTTTATGTGAAAGAAGGGAGGGCTATTTAAAAGAGATTCTAATATAGCCTGCCGCATATACTACTTAAGTTGAAAAAGTAAAAATACATTTCATAATGTTGTTTTAACTTATGTACCTTTTTCCTAAAGATTTGATAGAACTATGATAACGACCAGATAGTGGTCATGTTAGTGAACTTGATTATAAAGCTAGAGGTCCCGGATTTGTATCGCGATAGGCGCACGCACTTGTATGAATAAGAATTGTGGTATAAGAATGTTTGTGGTTGAGTCATTAATGTTTTAGGTTAATAAATTACCTATTTATGGTGTTTTCTCGTCATTATCCTCTCAGAAAATATTTTGAAGAGGAACGATTTAAATATAGGTTTAAGGGTGAGTGATAAAATCCTTTACACTGCAGTAAGTTTTTTCAGACAGTATCTGCAGAAATTTATTGTTCGGCAGATTGTTGAAAACCGAATGCCGAATCTACTTCCAGCAAAGTTGTTGTGTCATTCTTCTGTAGTGATAATCGTCTGATGGTAATGACGTTTGAACCAAGACATCAAAACAGTGAAATGTAATGTAACTTTATTATCTTTATACACACTCGCACGAAACTTACACACACAGTCACACACTCACTCTGTTTCGGTCTAACCGACCCCCTCTTTCTTATTGTAGTTTAAATTAAAGCTTTTGTTATATTGTGTAATTTCTAACTTGATTTTGTTTTGGTTTTTAAGTTTATTTCTTATTTTTAAATTTTAATGTTTTTGTACCCCGAATCCTGGTTGCCACGTGACAAGCATTGCCTAGTGTGGGACCAACGGTAATCGTTTCTGTAAAGATACCTTCTTTTAATTTTAATAAACTATTTTTTTGTACGTATTTAGTTAGATATGCTTTGTCTGCGAATTACAGAGCATTTTCAAAAATCCCTTTTGATTTAAGAAGTTTCTAGTTAACATACGAGCAAGAGTCATGATGTCCCCAATGTTACACGCCTGCGAATGACGTTACATCCTCCAAATCGCGCGGTCGTCTGGAGTCAAATAGCACGGTTTATGCGGCCGTCGCCCTGTGGGTAACGGGAGATGGGCCACTGAGGCATAGAGCTGGGGAAAAAGCGGAGAAGAATGGATCACATATTACTTACATAGTTTTACTAGCCTATTTAAAGGAAGTACAGTCAAAAATAAGAGTATCATCATGATCTCAGACTATATACGTTCCACTGCAGGTCATTGGCTGCTCACAGAGTGAGAGAGCTTGTGACGTAATCACACAAGGACCCAGTGCGGATTCCAAATTTCACAGACATCATTGAATTTCTTGGGAAGTGTGTGTAGTTTTGCTCACGATATTTTCCTTCTCCGTAAAGCTCGTGATAAATTTCAAATGTAACTTGCACATAAATTTCGAAAAAAGCGAGCCCGGGCTCGAACCCTCTGCTTGAGCCATTGGCCAAACCTTTCCACACCATTTTCGTGCAAACTCTACTCTTACTTCTATAGAACTTTATATTTTTCACTCTCGTTTGTATAGTATCAATACTAGACATTTATTTCAGATTAATATCTATAGAAAGAACAAGTATTAGAAAATCGCGATTCGCTGAAAGCCGAGCTTGCTTTAGCTTAAAGTCGTGGTGGCCTAGTGGTTTGACCTATGGCCTCTCAAGCAGAGGTTCGTGGGTTCAAATCCAGGCTCGCACCTCTCCAGGAAAACATCGTTTGTCGTAAAATCCTGCATACACCTGCGAAGAAATTCAATGGTGTATGTGAAGTTCCCAATCTGCACTGGGCCCGCGTGGGAACTACGGCCCATTCCCTCTCATTCTGAGAGGAGTCCTGTTCCCGCCAGTGGAACGTAATATAGGCTAGGATGATGATGATGATGATTCGCTGAAAGAATGTGCGTCAAACATGTAGATTGCTGTACCTATGTGTGCGTTTATGGTAACTCCATTCTTTTCTCTACTCTGCTAACGAAAAGGATCCATGATACGTAGTGTCCGACCGAAACACGATTTTTAGCCGAAACCGAAACCGAAACCGAATATTCGGTTTTTTTCTGATTTCGGCCGAAACCGAAACCGAAACCGAAATTTTTGAAGTCGTATCATATCAAACAAAATATTCAAAATTACTGTACAGATCGTAAGGAAAAGGTTATTGCAAGGATTTCTTATATGAGAACAGTTACTTTTTTTGTTAAACAAAATAAAAAACGTTTAGTTTTAATGAAAAATGTCTTGGCATAGGTATTATATTATTCAAAACAAACAACCTATTCTTATCACGTCTAAACTAAATTCACAATCCTAATATCAAACGTATTGTTCATTAATCACAGCATAAAATGCAGTAACAAATAAAATAAATAAAATAAATAAATATTAGGGGACAATCTTACACAAATCGACCTAGTCCCAAACTAAGCAACATATACAAGTACTATGGGTACTAGACGACGATAAACATACTTATATAGATAAATAAATACTTAAATACATATAAAACATCCATAACTCAGGAACAAATATTCGTGCTCATCACACAAATAAATGCCCTTACCGGGATTCGAACCCTGGACATCTTGCTTCGTAGGCAGGGTCACTACCAACTAGGCTAAAGCGGTCGCCAAACAGATTCTAAAAAGTAAATAATAATTTAATAAATAAACAACACTCATATATACTACTGTCGCTGGTCCCAGCTGGGCCGGCCGCCGATGCATTACCTATACCTACCCGGCCGAGCGTGTCCGAATTAAGCCGAGCGCTCCCGATGCGAGAGCCGCGAGAGGCCGTGAAGTAATTTCGGCCCGGCCGAAGGTTTCGGCCGGATTCTGGCCGAAACCGAAACCTCCGCCGAAATCACTTTTTTGGCCGAAATTGGCCGAAACCGAAACCGAAACCGAAACTTCGGTCGGACACTAATGATACGTCTCCAGCCAGTACGTCTCATTTAGTTCATCATAAATTAAAGCTATGTTTCAAGACGGCATAATTCCAAGGTTTCAGTAAGGTTCTATCATACCAGTTATATTCAGTCCATATAGGTAATTATTTAAATGTTGAAACGAACTTTGCCTACCGTAAAATGCTTTTGCGAATTGCGGATATTTGTTTTTTTGCGAAATCGCGGAATTTAAATTACAAATCGAGCGAAACAGGCTACTTAGAAAAAAAACCACACTTGATCCTCATGGGAACTACAGGACAACCCCTTTAATACCAACTGAAATTCTGTACCCAGCTGTAGGACAAGTTACTTAAATAACTGAAAACCCAAAAGTACTTTATTCAGAATCGAAATACAGTCGATTACACTGAATATATACTATATTGGTTAAGGTTGCGGGAACACGTTGGATGCGGATGACGCAGGATCGATCTGTTTGGCGAGCCTTGGGGGATGCTTATGTTCAGCAGTGGACGTCTTTCGGCTGAAATGATTATGATGATGTTGGGCTTGAGATGATATTGATGACAGCAATTGCTACTCTTAACTTAAGGTGTTAAGAGCCACCTTAACAAAAGTTGCTTTAAAAA
The DNA here is from genome assembly GCA_947859365.1 of Archips crataeganus. Taxonomy (NCBI): domain Eukaryota; kingdom Metazoa; phylum Arthropoda; class Insecta; order Lepidoptera; family Tortricidae; genus Archips; species Archips crataeganus. The sequence continues at coordinate 18,537,367 of OX402058.1, forward strand.
TCGGATAACGTAATAATCTACAAGCATTTACCCTCGTTAGTCCTCAAAACACCCTCTTTACGAACCGCCCTGCATTATTAATATTTCCGATATTTCCTGATGGTAACAAAATGATGGCGTGACGGTTTAGATTGACGGCAAATTCTGATCGATTTCGTGGCCAATTAATATTAGTCTGCGCAAAGCTCTTGCCTGTGTTAATTTTTGTCGTAAAAACTGTCGCAAGTGAGTTCATATTAAAGGTGTCAAATATTTTATTTATTTAATTATATTTTTATTTATTGGAGAAAATAACAGATACACACACACACACAATCTAATATATAGAAATCTCGTGTCACGGTGTTTGTTATCGAACTCCTCCGAAACGGCTTGATCGATTATTATGAAACTTTTTTCTCCATATTCGGTGGGTCTGAGAATAGGTCATAGGCTATTTTTAGTACCCCTATTCTTCGCGGACGGAGTCGCGCGCAACAGCTAGTTAGTATATAAAAAGGCATATAAATAAGTAATACACTACTCAAAGCACTTGCACTGCTCAAGTATATTATGAACTATGAACGGTTTGTTGTCGATACGTGCTGCTAGAGATGCTGTAAAGTTTGCACAATAATTACGAGCGCGCGCAGACAGAGAGCGGTCTGGAGTTCTGCGTTCCGAGTTCAGAGTTCTGCGTTCTTTCGAATGTACTGAGTCCCTTCCGATAACGCACACAGCAGGCGGTCGGAACTCTCGAGCGGTCAAAACACAGAACTCTGAACGCGGAACTCGGAACTCCAGACCGCTCTCTGTCTGCGCGCGCTCCTTAGTTGAATCGTCAACGATACATGAAGACAAGGAACCTAGTACATTCGCACAGACAAGATTCGAGAAATATACTTACGTGGGTTTATCCTCTCAGCAAACGAAAGTCAGTACCGATCCTGAGTCTCGTTTGTCCATTTTTGTTCCTTCCGTTTTGTTGTACTTGTAATAACCGTGGTAAGATAATGCCCTTCTTTGCCCGTGGTTCTACTGCGCAGTTCTACTGGTTGTACCAAGGACAATATTTTTTGTCCGTGGTCCTATCAGTAGAACTGTCATAATAAAATTATTATATTGTATAGGCATTGGTCCTACTGATCGGGTAGTACAGTCACTGGTATCGATGATAAATAAGTCCACTGTTGGACAAAGGCCTCCTCCAAAGAGTTTCAAAATGATCCTGCGCTGCCCGTATCCAAATGGTTCCTGTGACTTTTACCAGATCGTCGGTCCATCTTGATGTGGGGCTTCCCAGGCCACATCCGGTTCGCGCTCGCCACTCTATCTCTTGTGCTCCATCGACCTTCGGTTCTACGAGCAATGTGCCCTGCACACTGCCACAAGTCTGGTAACTCTCCGAGCTATGCCAGTTACTCTGATTCTCTTGATTTAAAAAAAAAATAGTTATCCATCTGCGAAGAATAAGGGTTTAAAAAAAGCCTACGACCTATTCTCAGATCTACCGAATACAGAGAAAAAAGTTTCATAAAAATCGGTCAAGCCGTTTCGGAGGAGTTCGATAACAAACACCATGACACGAGATTTTTAAATATTAGATTTTGATGATGGAGCGTGCCCAAATATTTTGAGAATCTTGGCTATCCCAATATTATTAAAGTGACTGTCTGGAACGAACATAATAATTTACATTAGCAATTAAACTATGCGGAATTGCTCAGGTATGCATAATAAAATAATGACAAGTGGAGTACGATGGGAAATGACGTTGCTCTGGCAAGCTGTCAAAATGCATGGCCAGTCTTATTATGCCTTGATGAATGGAAGTTTGTTATTGGATAGCTATCGAGGGCCTGGACTCGGCAGGAATCTAATGAGAAAATTAGAAATCATGAAGTTTTCTCTTAATTGTCGCATATCTTCTTTGTAAGTCGCTACACCCTTGACAAAGTGGTCTTGGTGGTCGTATAAGGATTGGTATCTTCTGCAGTGTCCCCAGTCAAAGACTTATGGCACTGAGACGTGCCTGGTAATGATGGACCTCATAAGAAAGCTCATGGTCACTCAGAGGGCGATGGAAAGGACTATGCTCGTGATTTCTGTACCTACATAAATGATTGTTCGCCTATCTTTTGAGTTTTTCTTTTCAAACCAGGTTAGCTAGAAGAGATCCCTTTTAGGGATAAGTTTGCCTTTGTACTTTTTTAACCGGCTTCAAAAAAAGACATCGCGTCTGCCTGGAGAGAGATCTATTGAATGGCCGATTTGTGTTACAAATTTTTGATGCTACACGCCTCAATAAAAACGTACCTATACCATTACGAGTTGATTCGATGAATCACCATTAGTAAATAGTAGCATCTAAGAGAATATTGTGCAATCACGCAACCGTTAAACAAGACTGCAATCAAAATGCTAAAATCGCATCACGTTATTCGTATTTTCTTGAAATTGCCTCGTTGCGGCTGAGCGCGGATGTCAGTTGGCATCAAGTTATAGGACTGGAAACATACCGCTATGATATGGTTAGATGTGGATGCTTTCCCAGATATATTTTCCGTACCTCATAAGATTATATCGAAAATGATGAAATTCGCGAAAGAACTGAAGTCACTGACATAGCTTGAAGAATCGCCAGACTCAAGTGGCAGTGGGCAGGGCACATCGCTCGTAGAACTGATGGCCGGCGATGGCCACGGACCGGACCGGAAGACGTAGTCGATAGGCCTCAGCGACGACCTGGTTAAGGTTGCGGGATCTCGTTGGATGCGGATGGCACGGGACTGAACTGTTTGGCGAGCCTTGGGGGAGGCCTATGTTCAGTAGTGGACGTCGGTTGGCTGAAATGATGATGAATGATGAAATTTTACAGCTCCCCCTCCGCATGAATAAAAAACCAACGCAATCGCAACTAAACCCACAAAAAAGAGAACCACCATCATAAAAAAATCTGGACATGTGTTTAGGTCAATTCATATTTACAGACACCGAGCTTGTCGGACACGTGCCGTTTCAGACACCGACAAAATATTCTTTTCTCAAAGATGCAATGAACTGTTAACCTTACGTTCCAAATAATAGGCCGGGACGTATCACGTTGCGGGCGCTGTTAGACGAGTGCTATGTAATGGATTTTCATACAGAATTGCAGGCGTAGGCCGGGAAAGCGATCGTCTATTGTTTCATGTGACACAGCATCATGACGTTTATATGTCTAGGCATCATGGCATTCAGCCCTAAAATAGTTATTTATGATACAAGTGCGGAAAGTAGGCTCTTCCCAACGAATGGCGGAGATTTAAACAAACGAGCGAAGCGAGTTTGGTTTAGCCGACATGAGTTGGGAATTTGCTACTTTCGACGCGTATATCATACAACATTTTACAATGCATTAAGCGAGGAAAAAATTCTGGCTAAGAGCGCGCGCAGACAGAGAGCGGTCTGGAGTACCGAGTTCCGCGTTCAGAGTTCTGTGTTTTCATCGCTCGAGAGTTCCAGTCGCCTGCTGTGTGCGTTATCGTAAGAGACTCAGTACATTCGAAAGAACGCAGAACTCTGAACTCGGAACTCCAGACCGCTCTCGGTCTGCGCGCGCTCATAAATATTTTCGGAAAAAGATGTTGCGTTCGTATTTACCTTTAATTGAGGGAAAGTTTCGTAGATGTTTACATATTTCAGCATCGGTTAAGTCAGCAGGAGGCTATCACATTTAATTTTGTGCTTGGTCTAGGACGTCAGGCGGCGTTAAGTCCTATGTAAATTCATCACTTGAACTCTTCATTTTAATTTACTAAACTTAAATTAATTCTCCGGACTGAATTCATGAACATTACTGTGGTGGGTTTTCATGACAGGCGCGAACGGAACGAACCATGATTGGTTCGTGTTACGCCATGCGCGCGCACTGAAAACTCATTGGTTGACAGAAGCAAACGGGTAAACATTATTGGTTCGTGTTACGCCATGCGCGCGCACTGAAAGCGCAGATGTCGTACGGTCCGAAATGGACTCAAGGAATTATTATAGTACTAAATTTTTTATTTCAAAACTTTTGACGAAATTAAAATTTGTGTGTTTTAATATTAAAACAATCTGTTTTATTATTTTATCAGTAAATATTCATTTGGTTGCATCAAACATTTTCTTATTTGTGCAAAGCTAAATTATGAAGACACAACTCTCTAGTCTTATTTTTTAAACACTAGTTTAGACACAACTTTTTGAGAATTTAAAAAGTTACTTTTCCGCACGCGTGTGGAAAGTAAAATCCATACAATTTTTTTTCACACTTGCAAAAGTGTGCTGGGATGACTAATTCTATAGATATGTTGACTCGCGTCAAGAGGCACTTTCCGAGCATATGCATTGTAAAAAAACATAAGCAATAGTTGCTTTCTTTGCAATTTTATTTTCTTGACATTTTTTTATTTATTTCATTGCCGCGACCGACGACCGCTTTAGCCTAGTTGGTAGTGACCCTGCCTACGAAGCAAGAGGTCCTGGGTTCAAATCCCGGTAAGGGCATTTATTTGTGTGATGAGCACGAATATTTGTTCCTGAGTTATGGATGTTTTCTATGTATTTAAGTATTTATTTATCTATATAAGTATGTTTATCCGTTGCTTAGTATCCATAACACAAGCTTTGCTAAGCTTACTTTGGGACTAGGTCAATTGGTGTGAATTGTCCCATGATATTTATTTATTTTATTTATTTATTTATTGCATGTTTAAGAAAAGCACTATAATAAGCCTCGACCGGAACAGGGGTTACCGGCCTCGTATCATGCCTACTTACTCGCCCGGCAACGCCTTACTTCCCGGCCTCTGTAGTAATGTACCTTGGCCCGTGTCTGTCGGTGTCTGCGCGGTCGTGTTAAGTACAATAGATAATGAATTCGTTAGAAACTGTATACACCGTGAAATTTTAGTGGTTGTTTTCCCGAAACGAGGTGATTTAGTTTCGATTGTACAATCGATTTATAATTACTATTTTGACTAGACTCAAAAATCCAATTGTGGAAAACGAAAGTCGAAAATGACCGCAAACCAATAGTAACGCTTGGTTGGTACAAGTAGCGTACGATCGTACGATAGGTTAGGTACCAACGAAGCGTTACTATTGGTTTGCGGTCATTTTCGACTTTCGTTTTTCACAATTGGATTTTTGACTCTAGTCAAAATAGTAATTATAAATCGATTGTACAATCGATACTAAATCACCTCGTTTCGGGAAAACAACCACTAAAATTTCACGGTGTAGAAGAATATTATATTTTTGCCACGGCACGAGTCGGCTCGGTGTCTGTTGATATGAATCGACTTTTACGCCGCTCTCCAAACTACTAATCTGTGATTGTAGAAGTGGTTGAAATTCCACTCCCAAGACCTGACCTTAACAAACCCATAAACAAACATTATAAGTGCAAAGCTGTAAAAAGCTTCCACACTCCTTTCTGTCCTTCAACAAACGCTATTAAGCAGTTATCGTACCATTTACCGCCCGAGCGCGTTATCGCGATCATTACGCCCTTATCGGCGCTATTTGATTGATGTACACTCGTAAAGATTCTCGCAACAGGTGGCTTCCCGACCGCCTTATGTTTATTAAGGCCGCATCGGTACCGATAGCAACGGCGGCTATGAAAATGTTTTATTGCTTTTGCTTTGCTGGAAGATAGGAATGACATTTTTTTTTAAATACATTTAAGTAATAGGTAGTGTTTGAGGATGAATATTCGAGCGTTTTGACCGTTCGGTTATTTATTTATTTATTTGGAAAACAAACAGGCAAACATAGCATAATTACATAAATCATTTAAACAATTCATTAGCCCAAACAGTTTTCACTTATAACTAATTACATTTCTGTTGCTCAAACAAGAAGTATACCTACTGTAAATATTATAGACTAGCTTTTGCCCGCGACTCCGTCCGCGTGGAATTAGTAATTTGGGCAGCTTATTTTTTTATCCAATTTGCTTTTTCATCAATTATGGCTCTCCTTAGTTCCTCGATATAAAAAAAAATTACCCCCCGAAAACCCCTCCCCCCGCGCACTTCCCCCACCAACCCCCCCCCTCCCACACACCCGCATTCACATTCACCACCATACTCCCAAGTCAAGCATGCCTATAGAAGTTTTACTTCAAAAACCCCCGATTTTTAAACATTCTTCCGCTCCGGTCCGCTCCTATTGGTGTTAGCGTGATTATATATAACCTATAGCCTTCCTCGATAAATGGGCTATCTAACACTGAAAGAATTTTTCAAATCTGAGCAGTAGTTCCTGAGATTAGCGCGTTCAAACAAACATACAAACCTGTGTGCATGTCCAACTTAAGATGAACCCTATTTAGTATAGTTTACTATATTATTGTTGTCAGCTCATTTTATGTTGGATTTTTTTTCTATGTACTAGCCATGTTCGATAAATTCTTAAAATAGACGTATCTTTCTTATTTGTGAACCGATTCAAATGAAACAAACACTAAATGTTAATCCAAGAAAAGACCAACATATCAATGAAAACCGCATCCTTCTAGGTTAAGCCGTTTCTGAGATTAGCGCGCACAAACGCACAGACAAACAGACAAATAGACAATAATTCTAAAAATCATTGTTTTGGGTTCTATTGCGCTAATAAATAGCCCTAGTGACAGTTTTTCTCAAATATCTTCAATGTACCGACACCGACTTGTTACAGATTTATTATATGTATAGATGAGAAAAAAGAAAGAAAGAAAGAACCGAATACAATACAATACACATACAATACAAAAACCTAACCAAATAGACAAGATAATAACATTTTCTGTGACTGTGTTTCCCTTTGACAGTGTCTTAGTCCACCTCGACATTGGCGGATAAATGATAGTATCGATATGGAGCTCGGATCCTTTAATTTGCCATAATTTCACTTGCCATAACAACGTTTGAAATAAAATATATATATAGAAGCTTTTTCAGGATTTTTTGAAATGTCATTTATAGGATACAGTAGGTTAGGTTAGAATGGTTTTATAACAATACGGAAGAAAATACTGCTTCAGAATTAAATTAAATTACGTCAAATGAAAATTATGGCAAACGATGGAGAATCTATGGAGCTGTATTTGAAAAAAAAATCGAATTTAACCCTTTCCCTGCCAACAGTACGCCACGCCTCGGTTTTATTTAGACAGTGTTTCGGTTTATTACTTTCTACGACTGTCCGCAGAAATAGACGCAAGGTTGGGGGTTAAGTTCGCGAACCGAAAGACGAGACGTGCCGAACTTTCGGATTTGCTTCGTGACTTGTAATTGTAAAATTGGTCTTTGGACCGAAGTTAGACCGGCTCAAGTCAAGATGCTCAATAGCACCTAATTGAGACTGAATCAAGAAAGTTGTTTATAGATAATAAGTATTCACAGGAACTACGTAAAGTTGAGCGCATAATAATGAGATAGACTTTTTGATGGTTCGTTTTAAATATGAAAGCGTGGAGGTGTTTGACCTGAAATTAAACGTATGGTAAATTTCCAAATGTATTCAATTGCTACCCAATCGCATCTTCTTCTTTGTTTTCGCTTTTTTAGGGTTCCGTAGCCAAAATCTCAACAACGGAACCCTTATAGTTTCGCTATATTTGTCTGTCCGTCTGTCTGTCCGTCCGTCCGCAGCTTAGCTTAGAGACTATAAGTGCTAGAAAGCTGTAATTTTGCATCGATATAAGTAACAGTTTCCCCGACAAAGTTGTAAAATAAAACGTAGAAAAAACATTTTTTTAGCGTACTCCCATGGACAATTAATTTCAATGATAAAACCCTCCTGTATATTTCCCTATCCCATTGGAATTCCGGGAAAATATATACCCTATGTCACTCGCGGAACTGAGACGAATCTAATGACACCTCACACTTCAAAATCCATTGAGCCGTTCAGGCTGCAGGGCGTGCGAAAGAATGAATCATTCTTTGGCACGCCGCACTTTTTCGAGCTATGTATCAGATACATAGCTCGAAAAAGTGCGGGTGAATTGGTTTTTCACGTCTAACCTGGTAGTGTGGGATATCGATGCATAGGTCTTTTAAAATCATTACGGGCTTGTTGAGACGATTTTTAGATACACTGATTCGTTTGCGTAAAGCGCGTGGCCTGGGGCTAAATTCAGGAACGGCCCGACACGGTTTGCGAGCGGCAATTCAATCGTTTGCGAGAGGATAGGGATGGGCTGAGCTTCGGATGAGCCTTATTTTCCTGTTAATTCGCTTAGTAAATAAATAAACAATTAAATAAATAAGGCTCATCAAAAGATCAGCCCAAACCTCTCGCAAACCAGTGATTTTTGGCGTTCCTGAATAGCAGTTGATCCCTATCCTCTCGCAAACGATTGAATTACCGCTCGCAAACCGTGTTGGGCCGTTCCTGAATTTAGCCCCAGCTCCCGTCATAAATACTTTAAGCTAGTAGATAATTATGTCCAACCTGGACGTTTGTAGTCAGAAGCAGTTCCAGTAGTGTTAGAGCCCGCTGACAGCGCGTGACATTTTCTCTAGGGTTGCCACTTGTATATTTGTTTACTACTCGTCTTTACCTGCAGCTTTATACGCGTGCACCATTAGGTATTAGGGAATTTGTTAAATTTCCATGGGAATTCTCACCACTTACCACTCAAAGGTTAAAGACTGGTAGTGGACGCTTATACAGGGTTATTTTTAATTCACTGACATCCTCTTAACCCTAAATTCCTATCACTCAAACAAATGTTTTTTGTTTTACGACTTTTTAAAATGAAGCACTTTTTTTCCCATACAAATACACAGAGTATCGTAAAAATAAGAGGAAATCTCAAATTTTCAAAACGTTATTACACCAAAAATATTAAGTTATGACAAAAACCGTAAAACAAAAAACATTTGTTTATGTGGTAGGAGTTTAGGGTTAAAAGGATGCTAGTGAATTACAAATATCCCTGTATAAAGGGATAAATTAAAATACTCAATAGTTTTTTTTTTCTTTATTTTTGTACAATAAAAGGTTTACAAACAATACATACTTAGTTACTTACATCGCAGCTTTTATTTCTGCTGTATGAAGAACAACTGAGTGAAATTTTGCATTTATAATATTGGTGTTTCGGCATTTAAAAAAATTAGTACCCAAAGTTAGACAAAATTAAATCTGTAGTGAAAAAAAGCATACAATAATTAATAGAGCAGGTGTCCGTATTTTTTTTTCAAAATTGATTTCGGTACTTTACCTCACCTCATGTAAAATTAACAGCCTTTTATTATAAAGAGTTTGTAAGTCACGGCAGACCAGACAGACGTGGTAAAACTGTAAGTTCCATTTTGGCTGCGGAACCCTAAATACCATTTTAATTAACTGGCTGGCTGACTGGCAACCCTAGTTTCCATTTGGGTGCGCAAAATAAATGACATTAAACGCTGCAATGTAAACAAGCGGATAAATCACGGCGAAAACTGCCTTATTTAAAAGCTTCTTTATCCGTGTCAAAAGAAGGTGCTTTTAGGGCACAATTTGAACGCGATGAAATTGCTTACAAAGACAAAGCTGCGACTAAAAAGTACTTTTTCTCAAACATGCTATGAAATATTGACGTTATGTTTCTTATAATACGCCACGAACTGTCACGTTGCAGGTGCGCCTAGACGAGAGGTCAATAATGGAATTTCATACAACATTGCTGGCCTTGGCCAGCAAAGTGATCGTCTATTGTTTTATGTGACACAGCACCATGACGTTTAATAGGTCGACGTGGTCGACGTGGATGGATGGATGGATGGATGGATGGATGGATGGATGGATGGATGGATGGATGCATGGATGGATGGACGGACAGATAGACGGACGGTCGGAAGGACGGACGGACGGACGGACGGATGGATGGATGTTGATGGATGGATGGATGGATGGATGTTGATGGATGTTGATGGATGTTGATGGATGTTGATAGATGTTGATGGATGTTGATAGATGTTGATGGATGTTGATGGATGTTGGTTGATGGATGTTGATGGATATTGATGGATGTTGATGGATGTTGATGGATGTTGGTTGATGGATGTTGATGGATGTTGATGGATGTTGATGGATGGATGGATGGATGGATGGATGGATGTTGATGGATGTTGATAGATGTTGATGGATGTTGATGGATGTTGATGGATGTTGATGGATGTTGGTTGATGGATGTTGATGGATATTGATGGATGTTGATGGATGTTGATGGATGTTGGTTGATGGATGTTGATGGATGTTGATGGATGTTGATGGATGGATGGATGGATGGATGGATGGATGTTGATGGATGTTGATGGATTTTGATGGATGGATGGATGGATGGATGTTGATGGATGTTGTTGGATGTTGATGGATGTTGATGGATGTTGATGTATGTTGATGGATGTTGATGGATGTTGATGGATGTTGATAGATGTTGATGGATGTTGATGGATGTTGATGGATGTTGGTTGATGTTGGTTGATGGATGTTGATGGATGTTGGTTGATGGATGTTGATGGATGTTGATGGATGTTGATGGATGTTGATAGATGTTGATGGATGTTGATGGATGTTGATGGATGTTGATGGACGTTGTTGGATGTTGATGGATGTTGATGGATGTTGATGGATATTGATGGCTGTTGATGGATGTTGATGGATGTTGATGGATGTTGATGGATGTTGATGGATGTTGGTTGATGTTGGTTGATGGATGTTGATGGATGTTGATGGATGTTGATGGATGTTGATGGATGTTGGTTGATGGATGTTGATGGATGTTGATGGATGTTGATGGATGTTGATAGATGTTGATGGATGTTGATGGATGTTGATGGATGTTGATGGATGTTGATGGATGTTGATGGATGTTGATGGATGTTGACAGATGTTGATGGATGTTGATGGATGTTGATGGATGTTGATGGATGTTGGTTGATGGATATTGATGGATATTGATGGATGTTGATGGATGTTGATGGATGTTGGTTGATGGATGTTGATGGATGTTGATGGATGTTGATGGATGTTGATGGATGGATGGATGGATGGATGTTGATGGATGTTGATGGATGTTGTTGGATGTTGATGGATGTTGATGGATGTTGATGTATGTTGATGGATGTTGATGGATGTTGATGGATGTTGATGGATGTTGATGGATGTTGATGGATGTTGGTTGATATTGGTTGATGGATGTTGATGGATGTTGATGGATGTTGATGGATGTTGATGGATGTTGATGGATGTTGATGGATGTTGATAGATGTTGATGGATGTTGATGGATGTTGATGGATGTTGATGGATGTTGTTGGATGTTGATGGATGTTGATGGATGTTGATGGATATTGATGGCTGTTGATGGATGTTGATGAATGTTGATGGATGTTGATGGATATTGATGGATGTTGATGGATGTTGATGGATGTTGGTTGATGGATGTTGATGGATGTTGATGGATGTTGATGGATGTTGATGGATGTTGATGGATGTTGATGGATGTTGATGGATGTTGGTTGATGTTGGTTGATGGATGTTGATGGATGTTGATGGATGTTGATGGATGTTGATGGATGTTGGTTGATGTTGGTTGATAGATGTTGATGGATGTTGATGGATGTTGATGATGTTGTTGTGTTGGTGATGGTGATGGTGATGGTGATGATGATGGCGGTGATGATGGTGGTGATGATGATGATGCATGTTTGAGAAAAACTTTATACAAGCCTTGGCCACGAACAGGGATTGCCGGCCTCGTATCTCTAGATGGCCTCGTTGACACTCGGCCATCTATAACTGCTCGGCCGGCAACCCCCTATTTCGCGGCCGCTGCAGTAATGTACTATTACTGCTCGGAAGTTTGTAAAGAACTTGGGCTAAATTCAGGAACGGCCCAACACGGTTTGCGAGCGGTAATTCAATCGTTTGGGAGAGGATAGGAATGGGTTGAGCTTGGGATGAACCTTATTTTCCTATTAATTCGCTTTGTAAATAAATAAATAAAGAAATAAATAAGGCTCATCCCAAACCTCTCGCAAACCAGTGATTTTTGGCGTTCCTGAATAGCAGTTCAATCAAACAAAACCCAATCCAAACGATTGAATTACCGCTACCAAACCCGTGAAGGCCCGTTCCTGAATTTAGCTTTGAACCGCGGCGTCGCCCGCGTATGCCTTCACGTTAAAACATTTACAATTTTACAAGCTTTTGTTTAGTTTCACCTATCCCGATGTCTGTCTGTCTGTAATCAAATTTTGCAAGTTAAATTTGACCCACTTCCCGAATACCGATTGAGCTGAAATTTTGCATGCATGTGTAAATCGGGTGACAACGCTATATTATTATTATTAATATTAGTCGCGGGCAACAGCTAGTAAATAAATAATAAATAAGTATTTTCCACTTTCAAATGATGTGATTTCGAAAACTGTGCCAGCTCCTTAAGTCCTCCTATCTCTGAAAACAGGGAAATTATTATTTTCGCTCAATCTATCGCTTTCGCTTGAGTCGTTCGGCGTTTCGCTCGCTTGCTTCGGAGCGACGTAATGCGCAGTGACCCGTTTGCGTAGAATCAGCAACCGGACATTATGAGTCTTAAATAGTAGTATTTGGATGGACATGATATCCTACTTATTTTATTCTTATAAATTACAATTTGTTATATTAAATAAAATAAAATAACATAAAGACGTGAAATTAACAGTTAAAAAGAAAATAAAGATGACTTACCTAAGTAAAATTAACTAAATATGTGCATGTCACTATAAAAATAAAAATTATAAAAAGAATACCCCGTCCAAAAGATCTGACTGTGGCAGGGTTCCCATGATGCTGGCCGAATTACCCCTTTGGACCGCAAGTGCGATCCGTTGGGATAAATATGCGCCAGCTCTTGGGTCCCCAGAGGTGTCGACCAACCGGGAAGAAAGGGCCTTCATGAATGACTTCATGTCGACTGACCAAGGCCCTAATATCCTACTTACATAATATTATAAATTTTTCCAAAAATAAATAAATACCCTGGTTTCTGACCAGATTATTCTCATCATCCATCATAATCCCAGCCTATACATATACGTCCCACTGCAGGCCACAGGCCTCCTCTCAAAATAAGATGGCTTGGGCTGTAGTAGTTCCAATCACACGCGGGCCCAAGTGCAGATTGGGAACATCACACACACCATTGAATTTCTTTGCCGGTGTATGCAGGTTTCCTCACGATGTTTTCCTTCACCGTAAAGCTCATGGTAAACTTCAAATGTAATTTCGCACATAAAATTCGAAAAACTTGGAGGTGCTAGCCGGGATTCGAACCCACGACCCTCAGCTTGAGAGGCCTGAACTGGCTAAACCACCACGGCATGGTTCTTATAAGGTTCATATCAACAAGGCTTTTCTGAACCAGTGGTAGCGTCTTTGACTTCGTATACTTTATAGCCTACCCTGAATAAATATTATATTATGACTTCGACTTTGAAGCCTACCGTGGACCTGCACAAACTCGCTCTTGGCCGATTTTAAGCAAATACTTGCCAATTATATTCTGAAGTTAAATACGTATTAATGGGGTGTGTAATGATAGATATAACAACATTTGATATAACTGTAACATTTGGTATAATGCTACATTTGATATAATTCGATTTACTCGAGAAGTAAACATTCTACGATTCTTATATAAAATAAACTAACCTAACCTAACCTAATGCATATCAAATAGAATTAATATCAATCCTCCGAAGTTTACTTTTTGAGTAAATCGCATTATATCAAATGTAGCATTATACCAAATGTTACAGTTATATCAAATGTTGTTATATCTATCGAGGCGCACCCGTATTAATGACGTCAACGGGTCTATGTTCGTTCGTCTATATAAGTTCGTTCTTGTAGGGGTCGCAGTTCTAACCTAACCTAATCTACTTTTCTGGCTCGCAAGCCGCTATTTGCCAACAAGAGCTCTGTTACAGCATTTAATATTATGGATTTTGATATTACGACTCGTATGTTTTATGTCTTTCTAAATTAGTACAAAACATATTAAGGATTTAGAGTATTAGGACATGTGACGTTATGGCTTATGATCATTAGGACATAAGATCATTATGGCAAAAGTATGAAATGTCAAAAGTGTTTATGGCAAAAGTGGTATGGCATTTGAGTTTAAGACAAACGATATTATGGATTACGAAGGAGACCCGACGCCAACATCATGTACAGTGAAAACATATTACTTATACGAGTATACGCACATAAAAATGCTTCTTTGCATATTTAGGTAATATTAATGTCTGGAATAAAACTGGCTCGGTCTAAAGTACAAAATGTATTAATGTCTCCACAAGTCACTTTGAAATTACTACCCTCGGGCTGTAAAGTAAACGTTTTATTAACATGACAAATGTGTAATGTACAATTCGTTATGATAACAGTACTCGCACCTGCTTTTAATCGAAGAAACTAAATCATGTACCAAGATAGAACCTTTTCACAAACAATTCCACGATGTTTTCTTTGGCGGATGTATCTACACGACATTTGCAGCGAAATGGTTCCTCCCGGTAAATGATTTAGTTTTTTCGTGTTTATGTGGAGTTTAAATTAAAGATTTAGGGATTTAGTTCATTTATCTATGTTGTAAACATAAACTATTCATGACAAGACATTAGTAACGCACGCTTTAAGCACCACCCACGTAAAAATATGTTACATTTCGTATTACTTCGCACATAAACTCCGTAAAACTCAGAGGTGCGAGCCGGGATTTGAACCCACGACCCTCCGCTTGAGAGCACACACAGCTTTGTTTTGACAAAGTAATTATGTATTTTGTAAAATGTGACAATATATGTTATGGTAATGTGCTGGAAAAATAAATACTACATGAAAAACTAAAGTGAGCGGACATAGAACGACATTATTTTGTCTTTATTACATAAATAATAGTCCATTAGACCCGTTAATTCGTGAAACTTTAATATTGTTGTTAGTTGGCCGCGGCCCACAAACAGCAATAAATAATTACGATATATTACCGAATCTGTGACTGCGACGGGTAAAATTAAACACAGGGGGGTTACTACGAAATTCGTAGTTCGAAGTTCGGATCGTGCGGTCCCTCTCACTCTCGTAATAAATACCATTAGCGTGAGCAGAACGGCATGAAACGAAGTTCGAATTTCGCGCTGCCAAAATAACGGAAAAACAAAACGGGAATCTTTGCCTATTTTTTGATCTATGCTTAAGGCCCTACTGAGCTTTTGACGCATTTATTGCAGTCATGCTGTGTCATTACTAGCAAAGGTTTAGCCTGAAATTCATGTGTAAGATATGTGAGGATTCACTCTAATGACAAGTGTTTATCGAAACACGATTACTTGTAGTTCACTCAATAGAAAAAAAATCCGAAGTCGTCTCTAAAAAATAAAATAAATTTGTAGTACGATCATAAGAATAAATAAGAACTTAAGTAGAAGGGCGGCGGCGGCCTTTGAGTCCGGCCAGAGCGGGAGTTTCCCTTCTACCTATGTTCTTATTTATTCTTATGGTACGACGTAAATACTGCACAGCAGGTTATGACTTTTTGAATGTTAGTAAAACAAGATGTTTTAGGGCGTAGTGTTGCTACATTTTTAAAATGCGTATTTGTTTTAGTAATACGATGAAAATACCTAAAAACACGCGCAGTCTAACCAACGTATCTTGAGCCATCGTGCTTCCCCCCTGTCCGATCCGATAGCTAGTTGCGTCAGTTCTCCTTCGGCCATCGGACGGGGAACTCGTATCGCTCGCGCTTACGCACGGCTTTGATTCCAGCCGCTCTCACGCACACATACACTCGTGCACAGAATACCTAAAATCGATTAGCGCCAAAAGTTCGGTGGGGCCTTAAGCAAAAATCTATCTTCTTTTGCAAGAGAAATACATAATAGTCCGTTTATTTACAAGTATCCATCTCAGTCTATATACGTCCCACTAGATTTGAGAGGCCATAGGTCAAACCGCTAGGCCACCATGGCTTTTAGTACTATAAATTAGGAAGTATAAACTATTTAATCATAAAATATTGCAAGAAATCCTCTAAAATTGAAAAATAAACGGTCGCTACAGACGCGGCCATATAAAATTTATGATGTAGCGCGGATGCTGTGGGCACATAACGGGTTATTTCGATGATTTTTCATAGGAAAATGATCATAAATATGTTGTATTTTATGTGAAAACTATACAATTATAACGGTGGGGAAGTGTAATTTTAGAAGATTTAGTTAGTTTGAATACACTCGAATACAAAAAATACTGCGTCAGTTTTTGTGACATATAAATAATTTGTTGGCAAAAATATTACGTAAACATAAACATAAAGCAACATCTCATGCACAATCAATCAAATAAGTTTAAAACAAATTACGTTAATTAATTAAACAAATTAGACTATCTCCATATAAAATTTCAAGTAAGTAAATCCGTTCAGCCGTGATTAAGTAACAAACATCCAAATATCCAAACATCTTGACAAACTTTCACAAATATTAGTAGGATTATTAATAGCATATATTACGAGTGCAATACATGTTAAAGTTTTTAGTTGGACAAGATTTTCTAGGGTCAATTGGCGCGGACGGAGTACAGCAAGCGGGCAACAGCAAGTAAATGATATTTTTTCATCTAGTTTATATTAGGAACCAATTAAATGATCACAATAGCTCATAGCTTTGCTAATGGCTGTCATAAACTATGATCAATATTTATGATGCCTAAATGTGGATTAATCGCTCAATGAGTTATAAAAAATAAATTTAGTAACTCTTTAATAATACTACAGTACGTATAATTCATAATTAATTCTGGACTGGGAATGAAATAGATCAACTGTCAAAAATACGGACATATGAATAGGGAATGTCTTAGAAAAATTACCAGTCGTTTTTTTTTTGTACAGAAAAGTCAATTATAAGAAACTAATTTTAACATTTTGTCATTTAATTCACTACTTTTTTCAAAATTAATTATTGAAACTATTTTGATTGATGACTTCAGATTATAATTGAGGGCTCCCACACAGGCAATTTCTAAATCTATCTAAATGCGTACTATAAGGCAAATCCCTTCAATTGGCATTGATCACTTTTTTACAATGTGGTCTAATTCCAAAACCATTTCGAGGAATAGGTTTATTAAATCATTTTATAACATTGTAGTAAAAAAATATTAAATGATCGCGTGTTTTTTTTGCAAAATAATGTTTGACCTTTGTTTGACCTTTCTGTGGGCATTAAATTTGAAATTCTTTGCAACAAGAAAAAAAACCGTCCGTCTAGTTTCTCTATACTATCCTCTGTCACTTCGACGTAGTTATCATCTGTCAGTTTATTCAGGATACTATTTTGAAAAATATTCTTCGCGTTTTTCATATTTTAATAATGGATTTATACAGGAAGTGTTTCATTCCTACTTGTGGAAATGATTCTGTCAATAGCCCAAACAAATAAATTGCTCGCATTAGAGAAGATTTACAAGAGAAGTGGTGCCGCAAAGTTAATTCAAAGTTTACAAGATGTACTTATAGTTTTGAGGATCATTTTAATGTAAGTATGGATTAAATCCGCCAAAGAACTTTCAAGGGAAAACTTCTGACCATTTTATTTTATACGTACAAAAAATACTATAGCAGTAAATCGTTTTTTTTACCTATTCTCTTGGAAGAATCGGCAACTTTAGTGTTATTGTTATTGTAATGTAAAGTGACATTGTCAGATGACAACTAACCATCGATTGTGAAACATTTTTTTTGTCATTATGTCTGTGGTTTATACACAGATTCAGCCGCGGCATGTAATTTACGAGAAGTCGTATCTCAAAATTTCAATAAATTATAAAAAAATATTGGAGTGATGAATTGCTGAAATATTCAAATTAGTTTCTTAAAATGCTCTATATTTTCGATAAAAAAAACGAAAAGGGGGGTTAGAAAAAATGATCAATCCCAATTATTTTTTGTGTAGTGGTGGTTGGTATACTGTAACTAGTGTCACTTTACTGGCTCTGTCAAAGTGCTAGCTGTCACTGATGTCAGACAGCGGGTCCAAATCAAACTCCGTAGTTTAATATTCACGCATGAATTGTGAAGAGTTCTAAATAATGCTATTCCACACCGACACACAAGTACAACTTGGATCGTCTACGACATCTACTTAATGTCAAATGAAGGTCATTGCTTATTTGATATGTAATAAATGCATTACATTATATGAAAATTAAATAACTACAGAAAAAGATTTAAAAAGCATTTATCTCGAAATGCCACTCTAAAACCTTACCTACTGCCCCATCGCCCGTTGGTTCTATGAGCAATGTGCCTTGCCACTTAAGTCTGGCAACTCTTCGAAATGTCAGTAACTTTGGATCTCCCTCATTTTTGATTTTATCACGCAGGGAAACTCCGAGCATAGCGCCCTCCATCGTTATTTTAGTGACTTTGAGCTTTCTTATGAGGCCTATTGTGAGCAACCACGTCTCAGTTCCGTAAGGCATCACTGGCAACGCACGCTGGTTAAAGACTTTCGTCTTTAGGCACTGCGGTATTTTGGACAAATTGTTCCTATATTTTTTTTAATACAATATAGGCTTGCGTTTGACCACAATCACGCCTGATGGAAAGCGAGGATGAGGCCTACGGTACAATATACTCAACTAATAATATACTTAAAGTGTCGTATAGCCGTGGTTTAGTAGTTTGACCTATGGCCTCTTAAGCAGAGGGTCGTGGGTTCGAGTCCGGGTTCGCACCTCCGAGTTTTACGGAATTTATGTGCGAAATTTACCATGAGCTTTACGATGACGGAAAATATCTTGAGGAAACCTCCACACACGTGCGAACTACGCCCCAAGCTCTCTTATTCTGGGAGGAGGCTTGTGCTACTGGCACTGGGACGTATATAGACTGGGATGATTGATACAAGTGCGATCTACGAGCATTAAAGCTGGTGTTATAGTAGAACTCCGGAAGCATCTCTATAATTTCTAATCAAACCTTGCCATTGATTGAGACCGCTGGCGCATCGCCAACTCCTATAGACAACGCAAGCGCACGCGCATACAGGGTGAATACAACCTTATAGTTAAAACCAATAAGTTCATTTTTCTAAAAAAAATATTGACATACTTGACGTGATAGTTGGGTCTGAACAAATGTTGATTTATGTGAAATGCAGTTCAATAGTGCGTCTGAAGTTCATAAGACGCTTTAGGGCCGCGTGGGAATTACAGCCTAAACCTGCACAGCCTGAAACGAGGCCTGAGTCCAGCAGTCGGATATAAGTTCATCATCATTTCCCAAAAATCCCCGTGAGAATTTCTAAATATTACTTTTTTATTCCAGAATTTCAGCTAAACCAAATTACATCCTAATTAGTTCAGGTGTTTTAGCGTGAACATGTACCTAACAAATAAACATACACACGCACGCAGGCGATATGTATATTATAAATGTGAAAGTGTGTGTGTCTGTCGGTCTGTTACCTCTTCGCGCTTAAAGCGCTGAATCAATTTAGATAAAATTTGGTATGCAAATAATTTGAGACCCTGAGAAGGACAAAGAATAGCTTTTATCCCGGAAAATAGCATAGTTCCCACGGGATAGCGATTAAAGAATTCTTTGCAGACGGAGTTGCAGGCGACAGCTAGTATACTTATAATATTAGTAGGATTAATTTTGTTATGCATCTATCTGTCAAAGGGCCGGTAACGCACCTGTTTTACCCTTCCTGTTGTTGGTGTCCATGGGCGGCGGTGATTACTTTCAAAAACCACGTGTGGCGCACAAACGTAGCTGACTTGCACGTGTGCTCGTGGAGCGAAATTACTATTTCCGCAGTGAGCGTCAATGGCAATTTTCCTTAGAGTGATACCGGCCTTGAATCCGGTTTAGCGCTGATACAAGCGACGATTGATGCAAACCGGTACCGGCTCGTACTGCGGCTAAAATTAGACGGCTTTTGAGGAAATTACGAGCAATGCTAGTAGACACGCCCTTTTTAACGACCCGGCTACGACAGTGCGCGATTGGCGGCGAGGCGAGCGACTAAGGCGCAAGCCACAATGAAGAAGTATAGTCCGTTTTGGTCTACCATTCCAACTAATAGGACTAAAAAGACGAAATAATCCATTTAGTTCTACTACTTCTGGCACGAATTTTAAATAGACTAAACGGACGACATAATCCGTTTAGTCCCAATACTTCTGGCACGAAATAGGGCTGGTTAGATAATTTTTACACATTAATAGGTAGGTTAGGTTCGTTAGTATCTTCAGACGCACGAAGGGCAGACCGCCCAGAAATAGGAGCCCCGTGAAGCGGGGCTCCGTCGACGTAAGGCGTGGGTTGCCTAATGCAGTCATTCCGTTAAGCTCTACTAGTGTAACTAAACGGATAATTTTGTCCGTTAAGTCCTATTAGTAGGACTAAAGAGAATTTTCTATCCATTTATTCCTGTTAATTAGGACTGAATGGTAGACCAAAACAGACTATATCAAAGAAGCGTTAAAGAAGAGACGTGGGACGGGAGCGCTTCGCCGTCGCGGTGGCCCTTGAATCAGTTTTCATACTAAATGTAGGTATGGAAGCGTCGCAATCCAAAGCAGATAGAAGAGACGGGGCGGAGACGCGGCCTGCGAACAAACGACGCGGACGGCGACGCGCTCCCGTCCCACGTCTCTTCTGTGTGCCTTGCGCTTGATGGCCCGGCCACGACTTCGTGGGACCGGCGGCAACGGCGAGCGTTTTATCAGTTCATTGCGTTTACCGCTAGGTAACCATTGTACCCTACTTATCTCTATCTACCCATAGCACAAGCTTTGCTTAGTTTGGGACTAGATAATTTTTTGTCAATAGTTCCATTATTTATTATAGGTAGCGCAATATGTAGAATGGGCTATGGGCTTGGGATATTATTTATGTAATCGACGAGATATCGGCATAAGCCGATCGAAAAAAGGTTTAGAATCGGTATAAACCGATTAAAAAAGCTTTATATAACATTTTTGTGCTGGGTTTCCCGATATAGTTGCCTTACGACTCGAGCACAGGGATGACTTTGTAGACGAGGTTCGCTTAGAGCTGTGTTTCTTAACCTTTTTTGACCAAGGGCCATTTTGGTTTCATTATTATTGTAAGGACAAGGTTAAAATAAGTTTCAGCATAGTTAAGAAAAAATGGGTTCTTTCAGTTCACATTAAAAAAACTAAATACTTTTACCTTGCTATCCTACCACACGTGCAAGACAAAAGTACGCTCGTGTCACACGTACTCGTACTGTGTATGATCAAGCAGGGAAAAATGCAAGAAGAAAAATGTATTTTTTTAGAAGGGAAAGCGCGTACATCTCTTGGAGCAAATGCTCCAAGGCAAACAGCACTGCACACGCTCGGAGTGTCGATGGAGCCGCCTTGAGGATTCGTTAATAGCCTGAATAGCGTCGAGTGATAGGAACCGGTATATTCGAAGAAACTACGTATCTCTGTGGAATATTTTCAAATAGAAAATTAATGAACTAAAACAATTACTTTGCTCACCCGCGACCTTACAATAGTTACGTTTATGCAAGAAATGTGCGTTCATGCAGTTCCTCCACCTCCACACTGTACATAAACTTGCATAAACGTAACTATTGTAAGGTCGCGGGTGAGCAAAGTAATTGTTTTAGTTCATTAATATGGACCTCCGCAAAGTAACGCCTGATTCAATAAATTATTTAAATAATAGAAAATTACTTTGATTTCTTGACATAAATGGTAAGTTAGACATTTTTTACAAGATGTATATGTCTCATAAGTTTTGCCGCGGTGTAGAAATAAACGAAAATTTACCCATCTCTCCCCCTTAGCTTCGAAACTACTGCGCCGTTCCGTCCATTATTTCATCCCTTTAAGGGTTGATTAAAAATCAAAATTTTCATTAAATTTAGGCTCCAATGAAGCTCTTATGAACGTCAAAGAACCTACCACCGGTCCGGAAAAACCCTGTCGAGAAGAATCCGAAAAGAAACTCAACAAGGTATATTTTTTCAAACCGATATACAATCTTATTAAATTACATACATTAAAGGATTAAATACAACTAAATTTTTTAACACAGTATGCGTATAGAACTCAGGATAGGTCTTAGTCCACTTATTAACCGTTTTTAATTTCAACGTATTTAAAATAATTAGAAGTAAACATAACTAAATAATTTTACTAAATTCAGCCATAAAAACGTTTCTGGAATGCCACTTTGACAAAACAATAACAGAAATGCAACTAAAAATGTCAAATGTTAATTGCGATAATAATTCCGATTTAGATAAAATTTTTAGTATCTACACTTTTACGACTCTACCTACCTACCTACCTATTTTTGAGATGACCTTTCCGACCTATGGTTATTATGAGAGTGGATAAAAATTTCACTTTAATTCTTCGAAAAATAACGATACATTTTAATGTAGTTAAAATTCAATCCGACTGCGTCGTAATATGACTAACATAATAAATGCTAGCGTTTCAACGGACATTCGCAAACACGCAATGTTTGCGGACGTAGAAGCAAGTAATTACTCCGACTGTAGCTGTTACAGTTGTTTCAGTAACAGTTAAACATCAAAGACACGTTTTCCTGGATAGTTTTTTGTCGCTAGCACGTGAAAATGTAATTATATAATAAAATGTCAAAACTTTGACTTTTATTCATTCAGAAGAAAAGACAAAAGTATCTTTCAAACAGAAGATAAGTTTTGTCAAATAATCGTTTTTAATGCAAGCTTTTTCTCTTTCAATCTACAGGACGTAGCTTCCCAAAATCGTACCAAGCCACTGACGTTCTCTTCTTGAATTTCGCTTTTGTTTGTACTGAAACCAGATCCAAAATCAAAAAGCGACTTGTTGAAGGTTGGATCGTTTTTGCGAAACGACGTCCTACCAAATTTCAAGTGATCCGACCACAGGAAGTGGGTTAAATATGATTGACAAAAACTGAGTAACTTCAAGTAAATTTAGTTGCCCTTATATTTTGTCGGCCCCGACATCGGACAAACGAGAACGTGGGCAATTAAAAAAATTGTATAGGTAAAGAAAATGAAATGCGTATGACAACAGGGCTAGTGACAATGGCATTAACATTGTTTTATTTTACTGCCCGGCTTTCAAAGTTTCAAATCATAGCGTAGGCGACTTTTACGAGTACTTCAGGTCTGGATAATTATATGTGATCTACTTTAATTCTATGTGTTTCATATGATTTTATTTTTATTTTGTGCTATTCCTTTTTTCCCGCAACTACAACAAAAGCTCTAAGTTTTTCCGCTAAGAATCAGAGAAAATCCGTTTTCAATTAAATCTGATGTACTTAGCTTAGTATATCTTTAAGATAAATCTAAAAAACTTCTTACAATCTCTTTTACTTATGTTAACTTGTCAAATGGATGCAATAAAATGCACGGGAAACCGTGCAATGGAGTTACGTTACGTACAGTTAATAATATTATTTAACTTTATCACATAAATATACTACAACAACACGTACAATACGTTTACTTTTAGTTTACCACTGACAGATGGCTTGCCTTCATTTAATTCCCAACTTTAACACCATACAAATAATGTTGCTATTACAAAATCTGCAAACGTGGGTAACAGTATTCTAAAATTGGCTTTATTTTTAGGTTGTTAAAGTTGAATATGAAATGAAGGCAAACCATCTGTCAGTGGTAGGTAAACTTTATGTAATTTTACTGTACACAATTTATTTTAATTTTTTAGCCTCGTCTGTTACTTAAGTCCTCGTGCACTTTATTACAAGGTAAGTATGGTAAGAATAACTGTAGAAATAGTTTCAAAAATCACAAAAGTGGGTATTCTAGGCTGGGTCTATCTATAGCAATAATGTCTGATAAAAAAGTCGGGACTTACGAGGTTAGTGACAAAATTTGGTGAAACCTATTCACAGTCAATTTCCCGATGATTTCTTTGGCAGATGTAGGGATCGTCAACATGACATTCAGACGCGATTCAATTTCCTCGACTGCACATCTACTTCTGTCATAAAAAAAACTAAATCAACTCAATCTGCCGTAATGACTAATAAATAAAAAAAGACGGATAAACCCACGAAATGAGCAACGTTTTTATTACATCTTCTTTTTATACCAAATACGTCCAGTAACTTTTTACTGCCTTTGACTTCGTTAAACAACCTTATCCCTCTATCTGTGCTGCATGAGAACAATAAAAAAAGTAATTCAAACTACGCGTTCGGAATACAAACTTACTGGCTGGCTAGATTTTCCCGCTAACATCGCAAACGGTTTTCTTGTTTTCCTTCGGGCCTTCAGTACCGTTTAGATGGGCCAGGGGAGAGGTCGCGCGCTTCTTCTCTGAAAACTAACGAACTTGAATCGCGTAAATATTTTTTTCGTGTTTTTAGTTTAGGTACTTACTGATTGTTGTGTTAAGTTGTAATGTTTGTTTTGGTTATGTGATTAAATATGAGTTTTGTGATTTTGGTTGAGTTTTAATTGAAATCATGGCCGATTTGGATAAGGAAGAAGATGTCGAAGGTAACGTCATTAAGTTGTGAATTAAAGTAATGAAATATTTTATTAATCTGCTGAAAATACTGTAATAACTTCCGTGTTGTGACAGTATTTGTTCCGTTTCTGAGTGGCATTGTAACCTCTGAAGTCAAGTTGTAAATTGTGTACCTATTCTACTTGCCCTCTTTTACCAGACATTATTAAAGTAATTATTTTAGATTGTGCGAGTATAGTAAATTGGTATAGGTCAAAAACTCAAGTAAATAGTAATAACGTGTCCGTATAAAAAAAATTGACGTTCCAAATTTGAAAAATGACTTTAGCTCCATATCAATTCTGTGCACAACTACATACAGTTGGTCATTCACTTAAGTTTTACACCTATACTTATTTACATTCGCCTTGAGTTACCTATTTACATTTGTTTTAAATGTAAATAATAATGTGTATGTGTAATTTTATTCAAATAGTTACTTGACAAATGTTTTTACTCCGTTACTGAGTTTTTAAATTACGAAACTTAACTTAATAAAAGGAGGAGTTTCTCATGTCGACGTGTATATTTTTTTTTTATGTGTGACCACGCATAACTTTTTACAGAAAAGTCCGATTTTGATGATTCTTTTTTTATTGGATAGGGTATACCTTGAAGGGGTTAGTTCACCTAGGGTCACATTCCTTAAACTGCCTTTTCCCATTGATGGCCTATTCTCCTAACGGCCACTTCCCTTGAACGACCACTTCAGTTCAGAAAATAGGTAGGTTTGGTTAGTTAGGTAGCTTCTCCTGCCCGAAGGGCAAAGCGCCTAGAAATAGGAGCCTCGCGAAGCGGGGCTCCGTCGAATTTGTTGTTTTTAAATGAATTACGGATGAATAAATCCTGGGTGAAGCCACTTCAGGTGCATTAAATTTACGCAGCGAGAAATTCATGTAGATGCCACTCTGGGAAATGGCCGATGTAGGAATTTACACAGTGGCCGTCCAAGGAAGTGGCCCAGGTGAACTAATCCCAAGTGTGGTATTATATGAATTTGGAAAAAAAAATTACCCCGGGGTGGGAAAAAAGTATAAAATAAAAACTTTTGTTAAAAAGTTTTATTACTTTATATTGATTTTGAATAATTTTTCTAATCTAATTTATTGTTTTTTTTTTTAATATTTCTACGCCAAAACTGACAGAATATGTTGATCTCTTGCTGATTATAAATTGTAATATCTGTACCTACCATATTCTAAGAAATAAATCATTTCTATTCTATTCTATTCTATTTAGAAAGTAGTTAGTAATAAAGTAATACGAACGCAGACGACCGTTGAAAATAAATATGTGTTAAACGTTCTTCTTTATATTTTTAATATTAAACACACTATTATTTAATTTTTCACTGTAACTTCTCAAGTACCCACTTTATTTTTCACAAGCAATAATTATACGATGCACGTAAGATGCTTAAGGATAATAAAAATTTATTATAAACCTTCACAATAAACTACCAGAACTTAGACAACCGTTGAACATAAGTTTAGCACACGTTAGGCTACAGAGAATAATCATTTTGGACATGAGAAAGATCTAAGTATTTTTATGGCAAAACCATCAATATTCAACATAAAGATAAAACTAAAATTGGACAAACCCTTTCAAAACTTTTTAAAAATAGTGGTGGGAAGGAGGCGTGATTGTATGTATGTATGATGAAAATAGTTATATTATACAACAACTAACGTATTTAATGTCGCGAAGTAGCAAATAAACTGTAAAGGTGTAAACTAAAATTGTACATAATATATAAACTTACGTGCTAATTTGACAATTCATCGAAAAAATCGTAGGATACTGTCTCAAGGCTAAACTTCTAAATGCGTCAGTCTTCACAGAGTTTTATCACATGTAATGTGACATAATCATAAATAAATAACTATTTTTTTAAACGGTAATGTTGTCAGACAGATCAAATTGTCACCTGTTACAGGTGCAAATTACGAAACAGATTCTACTGATGTTCTAAATATGATAGTTTTCAATCTAATATTTTTATTAAATAAAATAAAATAACATAAAGACATGAAATTAACAGTTAAAAAGAAAATAAAGATAACTTACTTAAGTAAAATTAACTAAATATGTACATGTCACTATAAAAATAAAAATTATAAAAAGAATACCCCGTCCAAAAGATCTGACTGTGGCAGGGTTCCCATGATGCTGGCCGAATTACCCCTTGGGACCGCAAGTGCGATCCGTTGGGATAAATATGCGCCAGCTCTTGGGTCCCCAGAGGTGTCGACCAACCGGGAAGAAAGGGCCTTCATGAATGACTTCATGTCGGCTGACCAAGGCCCTAAGGCCTCAACAGCAAGCACTGCAAACTCGTAATCCTTTAATAAAGATGAGTACTTGCGGTGCTTGAGGAGTTGGGCCTGATCAGCCGCAGCGCCGGCTTGTGAGCTAATTGCCTTGATGTGGGACAGAGCGAAAGTATCAACGTATGTAGCGTCCCACACCAGAGCCCTACCGAGCTTCCACGGCACCAGTGTGACCCCGTTTGTTTTCAATCGTGTGGTTGCTACTTATCCACGTAACTGCGCCTGGATATATTTGGATGAAGTTTGGTATATAGAACTGAGTCTTGGAAATAACACAGGTTACTTTTTTATTTCAATATTCCCACGGCATCGGGATGTGTGCATTTAAAAGCATTTTCGCTCTTCCTTCATTGTCCGTCCCGTACAGCTAAGGAGTGGAATTCCCTACCTGCCGTCTGTGTTCCCTGAACAGTACAATAGGGTGGTCCAAAAAAATTTTTTTTCGATTTTAGTAGGGGCCACCCCTCCATTTTGTGATCTATGCCTATAGTATTACTGACGTGAAATTTCAACATCCTAGGTCCAGAGCAAATGGGTGCTCACGGTGTGACAAAATTTTATTTTTTTAGTAAATTACCCTCATATGCGCCTAATTGTCAGAGGTCAGGTCAATGTGTTGGAGTGACTTTTAATGCTATAAAATAAACTTAAAGTGATTATATAGATATCCAAGTGACTTTAAGATGATAAGACTGTTATGAAATTGTGTCAAGCTACAAACAAATTGCTTGAAAATGGCCTCCTCTTCTCGGAACCCATAACTCAGCTGAATCAGCTTCCAACCCTGCGACAAGTACTCCGACGCTTTCACGAGTACTTAAAGCATAAAAAACGTAAGAGATTCTGCTCATTCTGTTATAAAATAATTAATTGAGATCTGACAAAAGGCTGGAATACCGACTAAACAACAGAAACACTGTATTGAAATATTGGATAAAATTACTAAACTAAACGGGACTTATCAGTCTTATCACGCAATAAATATTTATTTATTTACCTCGACGTTTCGGCCACATTGCAGCAACCGTGGTCACGAGTTAACTCATGTGACCACCACCACCACGGTTGCTGCAATGTGGCCGAAACGTCGAGGTAAATAAATAAATATTTATTGCGTGATAAGTCCCGTTTAGTTTAGTAATTATGAGTGAAAATCACGAAAGTTTAAAACAGTATATTGGAGAAAACTCAGTAGAAATGGCTGCTTTTAAATAAAAATAAATCTAGAGCTTCTCAATCGCAAAAAGACCGAGAAAATTTGTTTACCAAAGAACTAGATACCTTTTCGATATTTCCCATGCTGAAGCTATAAACCAGATAAAAATCAAAGAAGACTAAGATTTTCTTAATGACCATCGCGGTGAGCGCAAAATGATAATTACTTCATTAGATAAGAAGTTCGCAAACAAAATAGAACGTGTCGAAAAGCGTAAGAGACGGCCCAAATTACTGAGACAAAAGGTAGATGAAAGCTTGCCTCCACTTCGGCAGTTCCAAGCCAAGAGTTTAATGCTAGCTTCTCTAGCTCTTCCACCGACTCACACAATGAGCAGGATTCCGAGGAAGTACGGTATAAGCTGTCTGTTGGAAAGAAACCTGTGCAAGATTTGTAATCGTCTAGCGGAATTTTTACAACACCATGTTACCAGCGCTCTAGATCGCAAGAAAATAACCAATCGAGAAGCAATGCGGCTAATGATTCCGCTTGCTGCCGCACTAGATCCCTAGAAGACCCTGCTTCCCTACCTATTTCCCGAAGCACTATTAGGCGAGCACGAAATAAATTTGAATACATACATACAAGGCAAAAAACCAGTTAAAAACTTACGTGTCGTAAATGATACAGCTGAGAGAGGGGTAAAATTATTTGAAGAATATAATAAACTTCTCACTAAGAACGAAGACGAAAAGCAAATAATTCTACATGTAGTGGAATACAACAGGAAGATTGTATCCACTGAAACAACTAAAACGTCACTAGTAAATGTCATTGAAAATAAATAAAACTAACAGTACAATTCTAATATTTAATTTGTTATGACGCTGTGATGTTCTTTGATTAAAATAAACCACATCATTCCATATATTTTTGTGTTTTTATCAATTTCCTGGTCGCTTCTGTATTAGCAATTTCATAAATATTTTTTATATTTCATAAGCGATGAGCATCCTCTTATGCTAAAGATATATGTTTGTAAATTTGCTCACTTGATATTATAGATATGTGTAACAAAATAATGGGGTGGCCTGACACGTAGATCGAATTTGAATTTTTCCCATACAAACGTGGACCACCCTACAGTACAAGCTAGCCATTTTCAAGTCTAGGGCGAATGAACGTTGATTAAGCAAGCGTGCTCCATCGTAGGGGGCCAGACTGGTCGTTACACCAGGTTGTCACACCATTGCTATTCGACGGAGCCCTGCCGCAGCTCCTGTTTCTAGCCTAGCCCTTAGGGCATCTTATAGATACCTATCGAACCTAACCTACCTACTTTTGCGGAATACAAATGACGAAAGCGAAAGGATAAGTCTCTACATATAGTGGTGGTGTGACAACCTGGTGTGACCAAGTGTTTGCCCCTTATCGTAGACCTCATCTTCGCTTTTCATCAGGCGTGATTGATGGTCAAACGTAGCCTATATTGTAGAAAATAATATGACGAAATCTCAACCGCCAAGTCAAAAGACGTGAAATTTTGCACGGATTTTCTCTAGACAACATAAATGAAACAGCGATGTAATTTTTGTGATTTCCCTAGGAATTTAGTGAAATCTAGGAATTTGAATTCATCTGCTATTTCATACGAGCGTAGCAAGGCAATACTAGTCATCTAAAGCGCTTCAGTTACTGTCAAGTCGAATCACTTTGGCCCTGTAGGGTAACGCTGGCCATTAGGCTAACTTCGTCTTGACTTTATTAATTATATTGAAATTATGGCGCGTTGCCATATTCTTGGTTTAGACCACGTTTTTTATGTTTTCTATTAGACTCTTCTTTATACACCGTGAAATTTTAGTGGTTGTTTTCCCAACACGAGGTGATTTAGTTCCGATTGTACAATCGATTTATAATTACTATTTTGACTAGAGCCAAAATCCAATTGTGAAAAACGAAAGTCGAAAATGACCGCAAACCAATAGTAACGCTTCATTGGTACCTAACCTATCGTACGATCGTACGCTACTTGTACCAACAAAGCGTTACTATTGGTTTGCGGTCATTTTCGACTTTCGTTTTTCACAATTCGATTTTTGACTCTAGTCAAAATAATAATTATCAATCGATTGTACAATCGAAACTAAATCACCTCGTTTCGGGAAAACAACCACTAAAATTTCACGGTGTATGTTTTTCACATGTCAAATTGTTATTAAAGTATTAAGAAAGAAGTTGGTGAGGTCTCCACGTCTTACGTTGTCAGTATTCCCAACATCCGCAACAAGCGATTTCGCTCTTCCTTCATCAACCGCACAGCTAAAAGGAGTGGAATTCTCTGCCTACGACTGTGCTCCCTGAACTATACAATTTGGCCGCTTTCAAGTCTAGGGTGAATGAGCATTTACTAGGCAAGCGTGCTCCATCGTAGGCCTCACTTTCGCTTTCCATCAGGCGTGATTGTGGTCAAATTCAAGCCTATTTGACCACAGCTTTAGCCTAGTTGGTAGTGACCCTGCCTACGAAGCAAGAGGTCCTGGGTTCAAATCCCGGTAAGGGCATTTATTTGTGTGATGAGCACGAATATTTGTTCCTGAGTTATGGATGTTTTCTTTGTATTTAAGTATTTATTTATCTATATAAGTATGTTTATCGTCGTCAAGTACCCATAGTACAAGCTTTGCTTAGTTTGGGACTAGGTCGATTTGTGTAAGATTGTCCCCTAATATTTATTTATATTTATTTATTTATTTATATTGTATTCATCATCATCATCATTTCAGCCGAAAGATGTCCACTGCTGAACATAGGCCTATATAGTATATAAAAAAAAACTTCAAATTAGTGCCTTATATACCATTATTAGAAATGTATGTTCACAAAAGAGACTTTAAATCAAAAGCCATTTTTAAACCTTTACTGGCTGTACTCACATTGTCAACCAAACTTCATATCCATTATAAACCGCAAGTGCGATACGCAAAAATGATAAATACATGGCTCCATCGACATACTTATTTACAAACGAACATTGCGTTTAATAAAAGTTTGTAAAAAATGATTGTTCTACACCCACAAAAAAGCTGACAGGATTCACACGCGTGGAAATGCCCGACAGCGTTTATCCCCAGAGCCAATCATGTTTCCACAGAGAAAAAATGACAGTAACCGACCTTCGGCACGATACATATCGTTTCAAATTTCACATTTGGGCCGAATGAGTGATCATCTAATCAGTCAACCGCCACGCTTTTCATTGCCCGCCTTTGACAACGAATTGTTAGTCAAGGTGAAAATACTTGATCTGCGTACAACTCGGAACAGTGGGGATGCAGTTAACAGTAGGTCAATGGCACTTCCTGAAACTGTTTTTTTTTTCTGTTTTCCTGTACTTTCTGCTGTTTTGTAGGGCACTGACTACGATCCTGGATAACTGTTCCCACCCCATTCCCAACATATGCACACATAGGATACAGTAGGTATTTATCTTCGTTTACCTTTACTTGCCAGAATTAAATTTGCCCGAATTTCATCTGCTATAACAACGTTTCCCATAAAATGTATAGAAGCACGAAATTTTCGGGATTTTTTGAAATGTCATACAGTAGGTTAGGTTAGATTTGTTTTATAACAATTCTGAAGAAAATACTGTTTCAGAACTAGATTATATTATGTGAAATGGAAATTATGGAAAGCTTATTGTATCATACTTAATTATTATTGAAAAATTTACAAGCATAAACAATTACCATTTATCAACCTCTTTATCTAACAATATGGCCACTTGAAATGAGCAGTTCCATAATGTCTTTGAGAGACATTGTCATTCCGATTAACAATAAATTGACGTTGTGATAATATGTTGGACAATATACTGATAATGTCAAATTTATTTTACTATCACATCTACTTTTATTATAGTTGCAAACACAGTGTATAGTATAGACTAAACACAAAAAATATGAAATAAACGTGCATTACCTACGGTAGTAAGTTTTGTAAAATAATTTGTATTCAGATACCAAATCATCTGTGTAAAAATTTAAGTCTTGTTTACGTCATCCGTACCAAAACTTCGAGCCCTGATGATGAAATAATTAATTATATCTCGCTAACAGATAAACCACAGATTACCTTCATGCATAGTATACTGCATTCATAATCTACTGTCCCACGGTCATTGGCCTTGGAGCAGCTTTGGCAGATTCCCAACATAGTTTTGCGGATTCTAGAGATTAAAGTTTCCTTAACACTCAAGGATTAGGGTTTCTATTTAAGTGGCTGGACGGAAAATTGTTTTGTTTTATAATGCCGGGACGGTTTGACAATTTACGCTAGTTGCGCATGTCAATTGTTTAAATTCGAGTTAATTATTTTGTTACACGATCCGTATTATTATTATCTCTTTGTCGTCAACGGAGAAGATTTAATTGGCAATATTTACGGACTAGAACATCAAGATGTTATGACGTTTCAGGCAGCGTGATAAATATACCTATAGATTTTCTTGGCACGAACGATGCAACGCTAGTGACTTCTTTCTGATAGCTTCGACTTATAATATAGTTGTCTAATCAAGATTGTTTTTTTTGGAATCTTTTTGTATTTTTATTTTTGAACTCCAGATTTTTTATTTTTCCGGTTTTCCCGTGAAATCCATATATTTTATACTAAATACCATCTGAAACATGAATGCACAGAAAAACGCTTTTCGTAACGCATTCACCAGCTTACTCCCCAAGTCAAGCGTGCCTAAAGAAGTTGTACTTCAAAAATGCATTGGGCCCATTTCAGTCCATTCACGAGTCGATTGCGCGGAAGTCGCGATCAAAAGCTAGTGAGTTATAAAAGTCCACGTGTGTGATGTCACGCCTTATTTGCCACTAGGAGTGTTCGCAGCACTCCTAGCAACAATTAGTGCAAGGGTGGGTCGTAAATCCAGGGCCCCGTAAAACACGGTTTGCGAAACTAATGAAATTAGTGGACTTTGTACGTTAGTTTTCTCTTATGCGGTGAAACAACAGGGGTTTTATGCTTGGAAGGTGTCGCTATTTATTGTAAAAGTGTGTTGCTCTGGGAAACGTGAATGATGAACGAGCTACTGACACGATGTAGAATCAGGTACTGCCTTTTTAGGGTTCCGTAGTCAACTAGGAACCCTTATAGTTTCGCCATGTCTGTCCGTCTGTCTGTCTGTCTGTCTGTCCGTCCGCGGCTAAGCTCAGATACTGTCAGTACTAGAAAGCTGTAATTTGGCATGAATATAATATACGAGGGGCGTTCAATATAAAGTGAGAATGAGATGCAAACTCTTTTAATATTACGAAATTAAATACTGGCCGGTAAAGCTAATCTATCTAGCTGATTGCTATGAAAAAAAAAAACTAACTGTCTTTTGTTTAAAAAAATATACGGTAATTTCTTTGCAGTGCTATTGAGTGCGTTAGCGAAAATGGAGAAAATTGAACTGCGCGCCGTTATCAACTACTTGTATTTGAAAAATTTTTCTACGGACCAAGTCAATTTGGATTTGCGGGACACTTTAGGATCTAATGCTCCTCCGTATTCGACAGTCGCACGTTGGTGCGCCGAATTAAGACGTGAAAGAACATCGACAATGGACGACCCCCGCTCCGGACGCCCTACTACAGCAGTAACTGAAGAAATTGTGAAAAAAGTCGAAAACTCAGTTTTGGCAGATCGTCGTGTCACAGTTCGTTTTATTGCTGAAAATGTAAAGATTTCAACGGGGAGCGTGCATAATATTTTACATGAACGCATGGGTATGAAAAAGGTATCTGCGCGTTGGGTACCAAGAATGCTTACTGACACGCAAAAACAAACTAGACTAGAGATTTGTCAAGAAGCTTTGAACCTGATGCAGCAAGACCGGGAACTTTTTTTGGCGCGATTTATAACAATGGACGAAACATGGCTCCATCATTACGACCCTGAAACGAAACTGCAGTCTATGACATGGAAAAAACCATCATCTCCAACTCCGAAGAAATTCAAGGTGAGCCCATCTGCCGGTAAGGTCATGGGCTCTGTTTTTTGGGATGGTAAAGGGGTATTAATGATTGAGTATCTCGAGCATGGAGCCACTATTACGGGCACTTTATACGCCAAGCAAATAGCAACATTGCACAATGAGATCCGCGAAAAACGGCGAGGTAAACTCTCGAAAGTTGTGCTGTTCCACCAGGACAATGCCCCGGCACACAAGTCCGCCGTTGCAATGGCTGCAATTCGTGATGCTGGGTTCGATATCCTTAAGCATCCTCCGTATTCACCAGATCTCGCTCCCAGTGATTTCTACCTATTTCCGAGATTGAAACAATACCTGAGAGGCCAGAAATTTGAAGACGACGACGCGGTAGTCGCTGCAGTACAAGATTTTTTAAGTACTCAAGATGAGACCTTTTTTAAAAATGGAATTTTAAGTTTAGAAAAAAGATATACTATGTGTATTATGCTAAAAGGTGACTATGTCGAAAAATAAAATGACATTTAGTAAAAGTTGTTTATAACATACTCATTCTCACTTTTTATTGAACGCCCCTAGTATCAGTCACTCCGACAAAGTGATTAAATAAAAAAAAAATAAAAAAAAAATTTTTGCGGTACCTCCCATAGACGTAAAGTAGGGGTGATTTTTTTTTCTCGACTAACCCTATTGTGTGGGGTATCGTTGGATAGGTCTTTTAAAATCATTGCGGGGTTGCTAACATGATTTTTCTATTCAGTTTGCGAAATATTCAACTTTAAAGTGAAAATTTTCATTAAAATCGACCGTCCCCCCCCCCTCCAAAATCTAAACTGTTGGGTGGAAAAATTTGAAAAAATTCAGAATGGTAGTAAATATATCAAATTTACTAGGAAAATTATAGCGGCTAAGATTGCTTGGAAATTATTTGTAGTTTAAGAGTAAATATTAGCCTAAGGTATAAAATATACCTAAACTTGGATGATTCCCGTACACATACGAAATCCTTAGAAAAATATTACTTGATTTTTTTCTTAATGGCTACGGAACCCTACCTTGGGCGTGTCCGACACGCTCTTGGCCGGTTTTTTATCTTTCTAGTTTGGAACCACCACGTTGCATTGGTTATGAAGCTCGGTAAAATATTTATTTATTTATTTATTTATTTACATTATCATCACTTACACTATCATTACAGGAATAAAAAAACTAAAAAACACGCTTTAAAAAATAAAAAATAAATTTTAATAAATTTCAATTCACTATTCTTATAGTGCAGTAAAAAATCTTAATAAGCAATTATTATATTAAACAAGTTAGCTATGAAGTATCTTTTTTTTTTTTTTTTTTTTTTTTTTTTTTTTTTTTTTTTTTTTTTTCAACTTCATTTTTTTTATTACTTTTGCATAAGGTGATGATTTAGCAGATTGAAATGTATGATGTATAGGAAAGATTCGTGTCTAATCTCTAGACCAGTGGTGGTGTAGGGGTATGGCACGCGGCACGGAATGCTGAGGACCTGGGTTCGATTCCCAGCATTGGTCTTTTTTCTGTGCATCTATATTTCAGTTTGTATTTAGTACGAAATGAATTATTATATTGTTATATCCAGATCAAAATTTGTAAACAATTCTAAATATTGATAAAATAAATAATAATAGTTTAAAATATTTTATTGTAAAAAAAGCGTGGGGTGCATGGTGTCAATTGTCAAGGATTGTCATTTTGATAACATCTTAAAAAGCACCCCACGCTTTTTTTACAATAAAATATTTTAAACTATTATTATTTATTTTATCAATATTTAGAATTGTTTACAAATTTTGATCTGGATATAACAATATAATAATTGCTTATTAAGATTTTTTACTGCACTATAAGAATAGTGAATTGAAATTTATTAAAATTTATTTTTTATTTTTTAAAGCGTGTTTTTTAGTTTTTTTTAACTATTATTTATTTTCTATTTTTTAGTTGCATTTTTTCTTTCTAACTTTACCCCCTCACCTACAACCCCCAAACCCCCTAAACCCAACCCCCCAACATCCCCCACCCCATTTCCCCAAACCCCCCCCCCAACCCCACACCCTTACCCCCAATCCCCTAAACCCCCCTTACCCCCTCCTCATTTTACAAACCCCCGAACCACCTAAACCCAACCCCCCTAACACCGAACCCCCATACCCCCGGAAACCCCCACCCCCACTCCCCCCACACGTCACCTGCCCCCCCCCACCCCACCCCTCCCACCCCCCCCTCCACCCCACCACCTACCGCCCCCCCTTCCAGTTCCATCATCAAACCCTTGTTATCATCTAGGCCTCTTACCCCCTCTCCATTTCCCACAACCCCCCAAAATCACTTATCCCGAACCCCCCAACACCCCCACCCTATTTCCCGTAAATCCCCCCCCCCCCATCCCCTAACCCCAACCGCCACACCCTAACACCCAACCCTCTAAACCCCCGACCCCCTTACCCCATACCCCATTCCCCCCCCAACCCGCCACCTACCCCCCTTCCAGCTCCATCATCAGATTCTTGTTACCATCTAGGACCAAAGTACTCGTCAAAACGAATCAAACGAGCCCAAACTCGATGGGGTTGTTTCGTTTTATTGTGGAGTGCCTTTGGCCATCTTCCAGCTCCATCATCAGACCCTGGTTACCATATGGGATCAAAGTGCTCGTCAAGACGAATCAAACGAGCCCAAAATCGATGGGGTTGTGTCGTTTTATTGTGGAGTGCCTTTGGCCATCTTCCAGCTCCATCATCAGACCCTGGTTACCATATGGGATCAAAGTGCTCGTCAAGACGAATCAAACGAGCCCAAACTCGATGGGGTTGTGTCGTTTTATTGTGGAGTGCCTTTGGCCATCTTCCAGCTCCATCATCAGACCCTGGTTACCATCTGGGATCAAAGTGCTCGTCAAGACAAATCAAACGAGCCCAAACTCGACGGGATTGTGTTGTTTTATTACATAGTTCCTATGGCCACCATCCAGCTCCATCATCAGATCAGCTCCATGTTACAATAATATTGCATTGTCATCCAATTTACACATATATGCAAAATTTCAGCTCAATCGGAAACCGGGAAGTGGGTCAAAATCGCGCCCTAAGGAGTCGGTTACAAACAAACATACAAACATACAAACATACAGGTGAAGCTAATATAAAGCGTGTAAAAAAACCTAAGGCGATAGAGAAGGCCTTTAACAACACAATTATTTACTATATTTAACGCCCATAACATATTATAATATGTAAGGCAACACTTTTGAATTCACTCAGAGTGCAATGAAACAGTCAACTGAATCGGCTATCTGGTTGAGAGTAGCGATTAGTATTGCATCATTGACATGGAGGTATACACTGTATACAGGAGATAAAGTGTCTCCTCCTTATAGTGCCACTATTGAAGGTTGGAAGGGACTGGGTTGACGAAGGTTGGTATGGAAGGTTGGCAGTTAACTCTTTCAATGTCAACCCGTTTTGCAAAAAAAAAATACTCCTTTGCGACGGTAGGTATGGCGCCCATTTGGTACCGTCAGAAAAGTATGGCATGGTGATTTTCGTGAATGGCTACTCGACGTTTATTAGCTGTGCAAAAATTAGCTTGGTACAAAGAGTTGAATTGTTGTTTTTAAATTAACGTGTTCGCGTCGTAATGGCGGGCTGTGTAAGTCACACCGGAGAGGTATGGCATTACGCTACCGCCTTCTCTTTTTTTATCGACTATCGGAAAATACAAGAATTTTTGTGGGACAAATCGTTCGATTCTCGTTATTTCTTGTTATTTTAAACATTGTATTTCTTGTCATCATGTACTGCAAATTATTGAATAAATTATCTTATCTCATCTCATCTCATCTCATCTCATCTCATCTCATCTCATCTCATCTCATCTCATCTCATCTCATCTCATCTCATCTCATCTCATCTCATCTCATCTCATCTCATCTCATCTCATCTCATCTCATCTCATCTCATCTCATCTCATCTCATCTCATCTCATCTCATCTCATCTCATCTCATCTCATCTCATCTCATCTCATCTCATCTCATCTCATCTCATCTCATCTCATCTCATCTCATCTCATCTCATCTCATCTCATCTCATCTCATCTCATCTCATCTCATCTCATCTCATCTCATCTCATCTCATCTCATCTCATCTCATCTCATCTCATCTTATCTTATCTTATTTATCCGACACGTTCGATTAACGCCCACGCGATTGGGCCGCCGGTACCAGCGCTATGACCATCATTTTCCTTTTTGTCATTACGTAATTAGACCCCTGAAGAACCGCCATACTGGTACAAATGACCTAGTATTTTGTGTCACCATCCCCCGGTCTAAAAGGCTGGGGTTCAAATCCCGAGCTCCTTCCCCTGAGTTTTTGCAGCCGCGTCGGATAGCAGAGCTGCAAGAGCGCTGGCCGAGCAGTTCACGCCGGTTTCCCGTTCGAACTAACCTTGAGAGGAACCACAGATTGGTTCATAACGTGATGAGTGTGTGTTGCCAGTGATGACTTATGGCACTGAGATGTGGCTGCTAACGACGGGCCTCATAAGGAAGCTCAAAGTCACTCAGACGGCGATGGAGAGGGCTATGCTCGGAGTTTCTCTGCGGGATCGCATTACAAATTATGAAATTCGCGCAAAAACTAAACTCACCGACATAGCTCGAAGAATCGCCAGACTCAAGTGGCAGTGGGCAGGACACATCGCTCGTAGAACTGATGGCCGATGGGGCCAAAAGGTTCTCGAGTGGCGTCTACGGACTGAAGACGCAGTGTAGGTAAACCTCCAACAAGATGGAGCTACGACCTGGTTAAGGTTTGGGATCCCGTTGGATGCAGATGGCACGGGACCGATCTGTTTGGCGAGCCTTGGGGGAGGCCTATGTTCAGAAGTGGACGTCTTTTGGCTGAAATGATGACGATGATGGGTTTACAAGCCATGTAGAAAACGATGCAGAAAGTTACCCTTTTAGATCTGATTAAGACGTGTCAAATGTTTTGCGGTTAGACCAATGTGTGGAACAAAATAAACTTAGCATTGCATGCAATCGTAGCGTGAGATAATTCAAAGAATGTAATTATATTGCATAGTATACCATAAAAGAACCCTGACTTGTGCAGCACAACTTTAGCGTCAGCTCGATACTTATATTATAGACTTTAAGTCTGCGATCTAAAGTAGGTTTTGCAGTGTTAATGGCTGTTACGTGACATATCAATGTGCATGCTATGTTCCATTCTATCACCATGGGAGTAATGGGACCTCATACTACGAAGATGTAATGAAACGTTTAGAGGGAACACAAACATTTGAAATAAACAGAAATTAATGTCATTTTAAATGAGCATTGACCATTTCAATAACCACTATTAACGTTATTCAAATTGGATCACGAATCTATTAAAAAATTGGTTAGATTTTCAAATTTACGTACTCACAACAATAAAATTTATTGGGAGATCAGATAGTTTCATTATATCTCGCTCTAAAATAATGAATGCTCGCACGTTTAAGACGAGACTGACTCTATTCGAATTATTCTCATTTCTTAACTAAACCTGATTTACTTCTTACATAATTTTTTTGTTTTTGAAATGGGAACAATTTAAATACAGTCAGTCTTATTCTAAACGTGCGTATGGTCAGATACTAAGGAGTCTAGTTTACTATGATGGGTTTTATTGCTACTATTAATTTAATCAGTTCCTATTTTTTTCTATGTACGAGCAAGGATGATATAGACTGGATTGGCAGTCGCCATAGTATGGATTGGCTGCGGTTTTTGTACTTCGATTATTAAATCTAGATGGCACTGAAATATAGCCAGAGGCTTTCAAGGAAAAACAATAAGACTACCGATATTTCATATCACTGCAAATGTATTATTATGCAATATTTTTGAAAAATAATACATATGTAGTAATATGAAACATCTGCAGTCTTATTGTTTTGCCTTCAAAACCTCTGGCTAAAATTCAGCGCCATCTAGATTTAATAATCGAACTACAAAAACCGCGGCCGTTCCGTACTATGGCGACTGCCAATCCAGTCTATATCATCCTTGGTACGAGTATGTATACGTTATTTAGCATAGTTACTATCGCACTGAAGCTAAAAGATACTATTCTAATTAACTTTTTATTTGCCACGATGGTGGTTTCAAAGTGGTGAAAAAAAATTGGTTGACTGTAATTATCTTCTTCTGTTTTGTTTTACATGACGTGTTATTTAATAAAGAGTCAGTTGTATTGTATTATAGAGCGTAATTATTATTTAAAGTAATAGTTAATAATAATAATAATAATTGATTTATTAGTTGAATATAGGTGGGTACAAAAGATCTTAAAGCTATCTGAAGTATCACTATGTTGTGTCGTGAGGCATTAAAATATTCGCGATGTATGCATTCATAATATTTAATTACAGTAAGTTAGAAATTAATTTATCGAATAATAAGTTTTTGTTGCTAAAAAGTGAAATAAAGTTTATTTTTATTTGGAGATATCTATTTTTTCTTCCGTTATCTTGTTATTTCTTCTGGCACCTTATTATAAATACTTGGCGCCATTGCTAATAAACTTTTTTGAAACAAAGCTGCGCTGCGAGGCATTGTAGGTACGTAATTTATTTCTAACTAGCTTTTGCCCGCGACTTCGTCCGCGTGGAATTAGTAATTTGGGCAGCTTATTTTTTTTATCCAGTTTGCTTTTTCATCAATTATGGCTCTCCTTAGTTCCTCGATATAAATAAATTACCCGCCCCCCGCAAGCACACCCGCGTTCACATTGCGTGCGCCTATAGAAGTTTTACTTCAAAAACCCCCGATTTTGAAACATTCTTCCGCTCCGCTCCACTCCTATTGGTGTTAGCGTGATGATATATAGCCTATGTATCTAGATTATCTGTGTACCGAATTTCATTTAAATCGGTTCAGTAGTTTTAGCGTGAAAGCGAGACAGACAGACAGACAGACAGAGTTGCTTTCGCATTTATAATATTAGTTAGGAAGTTAGGATTAAGATTATGATTATAATATTAGCAGTTAGGATAGGATTAATAGGATAGGATGCGTGTGTGTAAGTTATATTTACTTTTCGTATTTTTTTCACCGCTCACTAAATTATCGCAAGCAAGGCATCGCCCGCACCGCCTCCAAGTCGAATTAACAAAAGCGGACAGAGTGTCCTCACGAAACTTGATTAAATCTTTATGTTCGCTATTTCTGTTCTGGCTAAGGTTAAGGTTGACCGGTAGACTAGTTTTACGCGTATATATTACTAGCTTTTGCCCGCGACTCCGTCCGCGTGGAATTAGTAATTTGGGCAGATTATTTTTTTATCCAATTTGCTTTTTCATCAATAATGGCTCTCCTTAGATCCTTCCGGAAGAAGTGAAACTTTATAATAAACCAACCCGCTCCCAATCCGCCCCCAACCCGCTCCTAACCCGCACCCAACCCACTCCCAACTCGCTCTCAACCCGCCCCCAACCCGCTCCCAACCCGGCCCCAATCCGCTCCCAATTCGCCCCCAACCCGCCCCAACCCGCTCTCAACCCGCCCCCAACCCGCTCCCAACCCGCCCCAACTCGGTCTCAACCCGCCCCCAACCCGCTCCTAACCCGCCCCCAACCCGCCTCCAACTCGCTCTCAACCCGCCCCCAACCCGCTCCCAACCCGCCCCCAACACGCTCTCAACCCGCCCCCAACCCGCTCGTAACCCGCCCCCAATCCGCTCCCAACCCGCCCCAACTCGCTCTCAACCCGCTCCCAACCCGCCCCCAACCCGCTCCCAACCCGCCCCCAACTCGCTCTCAACCCGCCCCCAACCCGCTCCCAACCCGCTCCCAACTCGCCCCCCCCACCCGCTCCCAACCCGCCCCCAACCCGCTCTCAACCCGCCCCCCCCCCACCCGCTCCCAACCCACCCCTAACTGGGCTGCCTAACACTGAAAGAATTATCCAAATCGGAGCAGTAGTTCCCGAGATATAGAAGTTTTACTTCAAAACCCCTGATTTGGAAACATTCTTCCGCTCCGCTCCGCTCCTATTGGTGTTAGCGTGATGATTTATAGCCTATAGCCTTCCTCGATAAGTGAGCTATCTAACACTGAAAGAATTTTTCAAATCGGAGCAGTAGTTCCTGAGATTAGCGCCTATAGAAGTTTTACTTCAAAATCCCCCGATTTTGAAACATTCTTCCGCTCCGCTCCGCTCCTATTGGTGTTAGCGTGATAATATATAGCCTACAGCCTTCCTCGATAAATTGGCTATCTAACACTGAAAGAATTTTTCAAATCGGAGCAGTAGTTCCTGAGATTAGCGCGTTCAAACAAACAAACAAACAAACAAACAAACAAACAAACAAACAAACTTCAGCTTTATAAGTTAAGTATGAAGTATCTTTTTCTATTTTATTTTTTTTCAGCTTTATATATTAGTATAGATTTTCCTTCTTCTCAACATTCATCATCATCATCATCCCCGCCTAACGTTCCACTGCAGGGCAAAGGCCTCCTCTCAGAATGAAAGGGCTTGGACCGTAGTTCCCACGCGAGCCCACTGCTGATTGGGAACTTCAAACACACCATTGAATTTCTTCGCAGATTTTTCCTCACGATGTTTTGCTTCACCGTATAGCTCATGGTAAATTTCAAATAAAATTTCGCACATGAATTCCGAAAAAAATAGAGGTGCGAGCCTGGATTATATTTGAAATTCACCATATTATTATAAGTATGCTTTATAGCAAGGGTCTTCAACCTTTTTGAAGTCAAGGGCCTAGAATACTCTGATATTGGTTCGGTGGGCCGCAACATAGTAAAAACATTCCATTCTAAACTAAAAGTTCTTTATAAACTGTAAATAGGTATAATTTGTAGACATGTGAATTTAATTTTGTCAATACAATGTCGGGCCGCCATCGATGCAACCGCGGGCCGCAAGCTGCCCGCGGGCCGCCGGTTGAAGACCAACATAGTGAAGGCAAACATCGTGAGGAATCCTGCACACATCTGCGGAGACATTCAATGTGTGAAGTTCCCAATCCGCACAGAGCCCGCGTGGGAACTACGGCTCCATCATTTTGAGAGGAGGCCTGTGCCCTGCAGTGAGATGTATATATAGGCTGGGATGATGATAAACATCCTTGTAAAGGTTTTCTAGCGGAACTTTCCATCTAATGAGGGTTTTCTGACAGGTGGAATATCGCTAGATGGCGTTAGTATCGTAAGGTCTATTTGACGTTACACCCATACAACAATTGTTAAAGTTGTCAAATGGACCTGACGATACTAGCGCCAAATAGCCTCTCATAGAAAACCCTCATTAAAGATGAAGTCACCCTTTTGACACCGTACCGTAAAGTCGGGTCCCTTTGACCCGAAGGAGGGATCTTTGGTCACGCTCAGAACACAGTTATGTTCCTATTACTTAAACTTTTTTTTTAATTAATCAGCATATTCTTAACGATAAACTTATTAACTGCATGGTTTCTAAAAAAACTACCACTGATAAAGTAATGAACTAAAACAATTACTTTGCTCACCCGCGACCTTACAATAGTTACGTTTATGCAAGAAAAAGTAAAGTAATTGTTTTAGTTCATTAATATGGACCTCCGCAAAGTAACGCCTGATTCAATAAACTGATAAAGTATACTAGCACAATATAAATAATGTCAATATTAATAAATTTTTGAGAGAAAAAAATAAGACAATAAAAATTTAATCGACTGCAAAAAATATGAAAATAACTTTCTACTGACCCGTTTGAAGTCGTTGCATCAGTACGAGCCAGCAAAAGTGCATCTTGTCATCTAACTTACCTACATACTACCTATTGGGCTTCTATTACCCTTGCTAGATCATTTTGAGGCACCTCAAATGTATTTTTGAAATAGGTACTTTGTTATTAAGTAGCTCCAGTGGCCAACTGTGGTTTTCGTCATCAGTTCCATTTCGCCTAATGATCATATCTAAGAGCAAATAGTTATAACGAGTTACCACAAAATAAACCTAAATCGTTATAGATTAGATATTCATACAATCCAGGATGCACTGTGGTTTTCGTCATCAGTTCCATTTCGCCTAATGATCATATCTAAAAGCAAATAGTTATAACGAGTTACCACAAAATAAACCTAAATCGTTATAGATTAGATATTCATACAATCCAGGATGCACTCATCAGATCCTGACTTTGGTGACAGTGGGACCAGATTGAAAGCATTCCCTTTCCAACCAAAAATATAATGAACTAAAACAATTACTTTGCTCACCCGCGACCTTACAATAGTTACGTTTATGCAAGAAATGTGCGTTCATGCAGTTCCTCCACCTCCACACTGTACGAACACACACAAATCACATAAACCCAACCATCACCACCACCAAGCTACACTGACGCGTTTCGAACTCAACCAGAGCTCATCTTCAGAGTTACCACAACCGTATGCTATGCTGCCAACTGTTAAACTCAAACACAGT
The DNA here is from genome assembly GCA_947859365.1 of Archips crataeganus. Taxonomy (NCBI): domain Eukaryota; kingdom Metazoa; phylum Arthropoda; class Insecta; order Lepidoptera; family Tortricidae; genus Archips; species Archips crataeganus. Next base: position 18,581,953 of record OX402058.1, read on the forward strand.
TTAACAGTTGGTAGCATAGCATACGGTTGTGGTAACTCTGAAGATGAGCTCTGGTTGAGTTCGAAACGCGTCAGTGTAGCTTGGTGGTGGTGATGGTTGGGTTTATGTGATTTGTGTGTGTTCGTACAGTGTGGAGGTGGAGGAACTGCATGAACGCACATTTCTTGCATAAACGTAACTATTGTAAGGTCGCGGGTGAGCAAAGTAATTGTTTTAGTTCATTAATATGGACCTCCGCAAAGTAACGCCTGATTCAATAAATTATTCAAAAATATAATTTTCAAATATTTATAAATGATGAAGTTCTGCAGTAACAAACAGAAAACCTCCCTCTTTTTTTCTGAAGGAGTTCTGAAGCAACAAATAAAATCAGTAATAGGGTCCCGTTTTTACCCTTTGGGTACGGAACCCTAAAAACAACCTCTTTCTACTCTAACCTTCCACCCAGTCAAAGGAGGGTTATGTTTTTCGAGCGTATGTACTTATGTGTGTATAGTCGACCAAGTAAGTGCTTTACCATTTTTTATGACAGTTCGTACTTCAGAATAAAAACAATAAGGCTGACTGTCACATTGACTTGTTAGTGAAAATAGCCTTTGATGTTTTAAACCGTACAACTGACATTGAACCTTAGGGTGGTAAAGGAATTTCTTGGTCGAGTATACATAAAATATGTATTCTTTGGCACGCACTGCAGCGCCTAAGCGGCTCAATGGATTTTGAAGTGTGAGGTGTCATTAGATTCGTCTCAGTTCCGAGAGTGACATAGGGTATATACGTTTCTACGAATTGCCATGGAAACGGGAATTATACGGGCGGTTTTTTTTCATCCAGCATTGAAATTAAATTTATTCTGGAGTCAATTCAATTCAATTTTTTAAAATATAGAGCTCCATCGATACTATCGATGATTCTGCCAATATCGAGGTTATTCTGGAGTCTAAGTATTACAAATAACATCAAGCCCTGTGCGACGTTTCGAGTAATAAGTGTTATCTACCAACATATTTGGTCCAACAAACTGCGTGCCACACTGTCTCGTGTCCGGTCCAGAATCCCGTTATTAGCTTTATTAATAAAGTTCATGGAGCCGACCCTAATAAATGTCGGAGACGATGTCAAGGAATAACAGAAAAGTTACATTGTGAAGATATTCTTTGTTCAGTTGAACTCTGTTGTTGCTTGGTAAGCTGACGGCAAATAAGTTTGTCTGGCAGTTTAGAAATTTTGCAGATACCTACCTAAGTGGTCTAGCTAGGTAACAGTAACGTCGCGTAAAAATATTCTTTAGCAGCTATGCTGGTGCAACCCTGGATCAAAAAAGGCAGATATAAAAATTACAAAAGTTCAATTCACTGCAGGGCATGAGAATGAGAGGGCATGGGCCGTAGTTCCCGCGGGGGCCCAGTGCGGATTGGGAACTTCACACACACCATTGAATTTATTCGCAGGTGTATGCTAGTTTCCTCACGATGTTTTCCTTCACCGTAAAGCTCATGGTAAATTCCGAAAAACTCAGAGGTGCGAGCCGGAATTTGAACCCACGACCCTCTGCTTGAGAGGCAATAGGTTGAACCACTGGGCCACCACGGCTTCCGATATAAAAACATAAGGTAACGGCAGCGATTTCCGTGGTATTCAAAATCGGCATTCTATTCCGTGGTATTTTTATTTATGCGTTTTGTGATGTATTTAAGAGGCTTGCAGTAAATTTGCTCATACAGGAATAAAAAGTAATTTTTTGTCAACGAAATTAACAGCACTAGTGAACATATATCAAGCAAGGGGCCATAAAAATTGTCAGTAAACGAAACGTTGCCGCAGAAGCAGGTTGTGTCATACAAACGCAAGATACCTCGCGTAAGTACAACCGTGTTTCTAATTAGTGATTTGGATAATAAATATGACAGTTACTTTAATGTTGCGGTTTTGTAATGTTAGATAGTAGTTTCTTTTATGACTTAAGATCATAATTTTTTCATATTTTTGGACAGAAATACGTTAAAAACGGTAAATTAAATACAGCGGAATAAGCATCCATATTTTTGCAGTGGCAGATTATTCCGAGGTATGCCTCGGCTTAAGATGTAACAATACTTTCCATTCCGAGTTAATTTATTTTAAATTTTGCTTAGCACTTATATTAAATATTTGTGGAAATGTAATCTTTAGCTAATACAGCAGGTAAAGAGCAATATCCGTGGTATTAAAAAGTGATCAGAACTCTTAATTTTTAAAGATTCGCTGACCACAATAAAGTATGTTTTCTTAGAAACCCTTAAATATACACGTCATTTTACTTTTATGAAAAATTGATTTTGCTTGTTAAGATATGAAAGTTGAGTTTTTTGTGAAGATTGGAATATGAGCTTTCGATTTACATTAAAAAAATCTCTGTTTACTTGTTTTTTTATGGGTCGGAATTATGTTTTTTGATAACCTGGATTGAAGATAAATCCGATGGTGGGAAAACCCCAACACACGGAAATAGCATATATGGGAATCTAAATCCGTGTTACGAAGAATTTGTACCCCTCGGAATTATCTTCTCATATAATGTAATTCCGAGTGGTATTACCAACAAAATTGAAATTTAGGGTACCGTAAAATTGGATATAAAGTCACTGTCAATTGAAATTGCAAACAATGTAAAACAAACCTTGTATTTAAAATGTCTTTAATTTCCATTTTCCCTCATCAAATACTGCTAAATCCATGTGTTATTTAATCTATACTTACCACAACATTATCCTAAACCATTAAAACTATAAACAAGTGCTACTTTGAATATAGATATTTCATTAAATGGTTTATTTACATTGTTCGCAATTTCAATTGACAGCGACTTCAGATTTAGTCCGTTTCAATGTTATGTGTAATGATGAGTTTAATCCTACTTTCTCCTAATATTATAAATGCGAAAGTTAAGTCTGCGCAAAATATACAGACGATACAAAAAATATTTTTAGTGTACGGAACCAAGTAAAATATTTAGTCGTTACCCACGGAATTGTCAGCCAAAACACACGGAATTAGATTTACTAGCTATGGATTACCACGGAATAAGAATTTTTCCCTTCCTGCCTTTAAAAAATATTTTTTACTATTAAATCATCCAAGACAAACTACAAAAGTAAAAAAAAATCAAAGTTCACTTAAGGTACTCCTAAAAAAAAAATATTTTCTGACTCTATTTTATTCAGAAGTGCTTATTTTTTTGATGTATTTGAAAAATGTCCTTAAACCCCACGGAATTCGCTGCCGTTACCTTAGCTTAGTTAAACCCGTTTCCACCAGCGCTGTGCAATGTGGACGAATTAATAATTATTATTGGTTCCTGAAAGTAAATAAAGTCGAAATTAAAACGGGGTATTATTTTGAGTTGATGTAATGGTCTAGGAATGCGATGTGTAAAGCAATCTGAACCTTGATGCACATCTAGTAAAGTTCACTTACTGGGTATTCTGGGTTTAATATTCTGGAATATTTACACTACACCACCACGACCATATAATGTAATAAACGATATATGACTATGACTTTGAGTAGGTATTAGCTTTTCTATAATGATATTGCGTTAAAACTGCACACACTTGTGTACCTAGAAATTCAATGGTGTGTGTGAAGTTTCCAACCCGCACTGAACCCGCGTGGGAACTACGGCTCTTTCTGAGAGGTCTGTGCCCTGCGGCGGGACGTACATAATATATAGGCTGGAATGGTGAAACATTTGAAGCATCTTATATAAATGGACGTTATATGAAAATACCATGCTAGCTGACCTCATTTGTGTAGCTTACTCATTTTTGGACATGTTGTGGGTTGGAACGTTTTTAATATAATACGTCCAAATATCTCTGCATATTATTATTCATGTCAAAGAAAAGTCCTGAAAAGCGGAAACACAAATGGAATGACACACAAGTAAACAACAAGTAATTAACAGCACATTTTCCAAATAAACTGAACATTGTCAAACAACTCGTTAAGGGTCAAACTTTTATTTACTTGAATACTCTGAAGTTAAATATTACGCCAATTATTTAACAACTAACTTTTGGCCGCGAATTCGTTCGCGCCGAATTCCAATTTATGGTAAAGCTTTTTCATCTATTATTTAATTGAATAAAACAAAAATCCGGTAACAGCAATATGCATTATCATTGGTATCAGTCAGAGAATTATTTAAATCCCATTTATTCCCTATCCCGTGCGAATTTTCAAAAATGCTGCTGATATTAGTTTTTTACTGTTACACCTACTTGTGTATCAAATTTGAAGAGACTAATAATAGGGTCACTCTGAATCGAACATATAAATCCCTTGTATTTCTTATCCCGCGGGAATTTCAACAAATCCGCCGTCCTTATTCCTTGCTTACATCATAAAAGTAAACTCTAGGCAAAATTTCAGCATTTTAGGACCAAGGATTTGGGCTGGGCATTGATAAGCCAATCAGTCAGTGAGTGAGTGAATGAGTCAGTCAGTTAGTCAGGACTTTCTAATATTTATATACTAGCTGGTGCCCGCGACTTTGTCCGCGCAGTAAAGCCGTCCGTAGTAGGTCCGTTCAGTAGTTTCGGAGATTAGCGTGTACATACAGACAGTCAGACGCATGATTTCTACTGTTTTATTATAAGCATAGAAGGTTATACATAGATACAGATGTATAAAGGCTTCGACTGTTGGAACGGGAAATGAACGGAGTTTAAAGTTGAAAGCATTTTCTGCTTGTCCATTTCTGTGTACGTTGCGGTATGATTAAACAAGGCGAATCTGTTTTAATATCTTTACTTTCTAGTAGCAAAGACAATTTTCTTATCTATGAATGATCTAGGGATGCATCCGATACCGATACCGATACCCATGTATCGGCGATATTTTTGGTTGGCCGATATATCGGCATCGGCGATATTTTTATTGCCGATACAACGATACTTTTCAAATTTCGCGCTTTAAAAAAGTAATGTAAACGCGCATCTTGTTTGATCTACACTGACGAGCAAAAATAAAGGATCGGTTAATACAGAAATGACGATAACTACAAAACCCGCTGTGATAGCTTCTTCGAGTAAAATGAGTTTAGTAAAGAATTTTATTCTTATGAAGATAAAGTTTAATTGAGAAAAAAACTCTTTACTAAACTCATTTTACTCGAAGAAGCTATAACAGCGGGTTTTGTAGTTATCGTTATTTTTGTAACCGACCCTTTATTTTTGCTCGTCAGTGTAGTTTGTTGCAAACGGGGCAAAACAAAAATCTTATTAATGTTAAATTTAATTATTAACAGTTATTGATTTAATTTTAATTATTACCCTTAATTCTTAATTTTAATAATCTTATTCAAAGTCTGTAACTGTTTATATATTTTAATAGAAATTAAAAATACATATTTAACCAAAATTGTGTGTTTTATATATTTTACCTTAATTTAATTTTAATTCACTAACTAAGCGTTTGTATCGGTATTGGTATCGGTATCGACGATATTTTTATAAGAGTATCGGTATCGGTATCGTATCGGAAAAAAGGCGTATCGATGCATCCCTAGAATGATCTAAATAGAAATGGCCGTATTGTTTAAGAAGAGGTTTAAGTAACATACAGAATTGATTATTAATCGGTGATCAGGAATAAATTTTTACGGGTCAGTAACCACCAAAATCATGTTTGATGATAAGTAAATATGTGGCCTGAAGATGTTTGCCTACTAAATACCCATTTATCATAATCTAGCAAGTAAAGATTTATCGCAATAGCACGAAAATTTCTCCAACTTTTATACCCTAGGGGGAAGATTTCTAAAGCATCCTTTCCTCTCTGCCCTCAGGGAAAGATCTACTAGAATTTGGATGGAAATCTTTTCCATAATAAAATACTATTTGAGCATTTACATTTGAAATCAATGAGGCTGCGAATTGAGGCGTATATACAGGGTGGCCAAATAACAGGTAGGTATACATTTTAGTTTTGTAATTTTATTCTATGAAATATAAAAATTATTAAGTATTTCTTGTTGTTTAGGGCCAGCAATTAAATATGAAAGAAATAAAGAAAGAAAGAAAGAAAATATATTTATTTACAACATCACCAGACACATCATCAATATTTTACAAAACAAATATGGAAAAAAAATTATTGAATCAGGCGTTACTTTGTGGAGGTCCATATTAATGAACTGAAACAATTAAGTACTTTACTCATCCGTGACCTAAGTCACCTAGGACCTAGATCGCGGGTAAGCAAAGTAATTGTTTCAGTTCTTTAATATGGAAAATAGTGTCAGACAAATGTCCACGCCTTATTTTATTACCCTCTGGTATAGTCGACCAAGAAACTTCTTTACCACCCTAAAAGGCCTTCTACACGGTCGGGACCAACCGCCAACCATCGTGACCTTGGTCGGGTTGATTTAAAAATGGACAGTGTAGAAGTCGGTTGACCCGACCGATATTTGGTTGATGTCAACGGCCTTGGTCGCGAGCGCATTGTCCGTGGTCGGCCCCAACCGTATGGAACGCTGTCGGCCGACGCGAGTGACACGACGGTCGGCGGTTGGTCCCGACCGTGTAGAAGGGGTTTAAGGTTCAAAGTCAGTTGTATGACTTAAGACGTCAAAGGCTATTTTCACTTACAAGTCAATGTGACAATCGGCCTTATTGGGTTTATTCTGATGGAGGAACTGTCACAAAAAATGGTAAAGCACTTACATGGTCGACTATACCTTATGTATCATCATTTATTACTATACTACGATTATAAAGTATACCTACTATAACCCCGTTCCAATCACCTACAATCGATCAATTTGAAGGTCAAACCACGCGCAGGACTTTATCAACAACCAATCTATTGTGTGAGACAATGCCCCGTTAAGATGGGAGGGCCTCCGCCGCGGGCCCTTGTTAGGGCCTCAAGGGTGCTCTAGGGGCCCTCGAGGGACGAAAATGTATGTGGAACCAGAATTTCAACAGTCAAGTACTGTGTTTGAGATTATAAATAACAAAGGACGCCGTCATGGCAACAGTTTCTATATTGAGACTTGATATAGATTGACTTGACGAGATTTATGCCGTGTGCGCATGCTCTCACCGTACGGAATTCTACATCAGCAATTTAAAAAGTTTTTGCTAAAAATTATATTTTTAATACAAGCTTTTTTTTGATGACTGTACTTTTTGCCCTCGGTTACCAAAGTACTCGTCAAGGCGAATCAAACGAGCCCAAACTCGATGCGATCATCATCAGATCATCTCCATGTTTTATTAATATTGCATTGTGATCCGATTCGTACATGCATGCAAATTGCAGCTAAATCGGAAAACGGGAATTTCAGTCAAATTTAACTTGCAAGATTTGACCCGTACATACTACATTGCAAGTTAAAAATAAGTTTTTGTTGAAAATTTCATTTTTAAAGCAAGCTTTTTGGCTGACTGTACTTTTTGTTGACTGTACTTACATTGTCATCCATCTTACATAAGTATACCACCTCTGAATCCGACCACTAGAAGTGGGTCAAATTCGAATTCCAAGATTTGACCCGTACATACATAAGTAGATATATTACACATTGCAAGTTAAATAAAAGCTTGTAAAAGGCTAGCGCTTGTTCTTTGCTTTTGTTACTTTCATACTATAAGTATGTACTATCGCCCCAAGCGCCAGATAACCACCTTAAAGGCCCAGTTTGCGTGCAGTGGCTAGACATCTGTCCATAACAATCCATAGCAATAAACATCAACGGCTGCAAGCAAATTTGTATTGAAAATGGGTATCTGGCGTCTGGGGCGATGGTAAGTAACAAAAGTAACTAATGTTTCTGTAACTTTCTTCCTCTAACTGTCAAAAGCAAAAAATATATAAAAACAAAATACGGATCATCGTTATATGTAGTAAAAAAATCATCAGGTTGCCATCTATCTATTAAATGAGACATGTTTCGTATCTGTTGGGGGACATTGCAGTGCCTATACAAATTTGCTCAGTCCTTTAGGCTAAAGCAAGCACTTATGCGAAGTGATCCGACAGAGAACCAAAGTTATCGACATAGCCCACCGCATCAGCACGCTGAAGTGGCAATGGGCAGGCCATATAACCCGAAGAACCGATAACCGTTGGGGTAGACGAGTTCTTGAGTGGAGACCACGGATTGGCAAACGTAGCGTGGGACGTCCTCAGACTCGGTGGAGCGATGATCTTCGCAGGGCGGCTGGCAACAGCTGGATGGGAGTGGCCGAGGATCGTGCTCAGTGGCGTGCCATGGGAGAGGCCTATGTCCAGCAGTGGATGAACATAGGCTGATGATGATGAAGCACTTATGGATGTCGAAAACCCTGTTTTATATTAACACCATTTGCATTTTATTGAATAGCTAATGCTTTAAGGCTAGTTGCTATCAAATATCAATCAATTTATAGTAGTAAGGCCACGAAGTGGAACCACTCGCCGTACCTTTTCTGTGCTATCAAAATGTCCTTTAACGAAGACATGCACACACACCTATAACAGAGCACCCAAGGTATTGGTTTTTTTTTTTGAATGATTTGCCAGAGGGGCCAAAGACGCGAAGTCTTTGCCGTTTTTTACTTTAAGGATTGGAAGGGTGACTTGTGCTCGGGAAAAAACCCTTCGGACGAACTGGGAATGCGAACTTGCACGGACTAAAAAACCCGGTCACAAGTCCCCTTCTCTATTGGTTATCAAGACAATAACAAGGTATTGGTTTCAGTTCATGGACATACCCTTACTCCTCGATTTTGGTAGCGACAAATATATCACAGTTGAAACGTTCCGCGGAGACTGGTTAGGTTAGATCGATGTACCAATATCGTTATTTCCTGGTAGCAAAATTTCCATTCGCATTTTTTTTCCCCAAATGCTTTTTTCTCACCGTAGTTTTTTACTGAACTTATTTTCACAGTAGCGTTTTTTCCCAATTTGAATTGACACAGATACAGTGTCGACGGAGCTCCTTCTTCTGTGTGCTTTTGGCCCTTCAACTTAAACCTACTTATGTTTCTGTATCGATTAAAGTTGGGAAAAAGTTAATGAAAATAAGCTTCAGTAAAAAACTATACTTGGTGAGAAAAAAAGCATTTGGGAAAAAATGCGAATGGAAATTTTGCTACTAGGAAATACGGCTTTGATAAATTGTTCTAACCAGTATTCAATATGGCAATTTATAGCTTTTTAAACTTTATTCAGTTTCCATACCAAATTTAATTCAGTCAGCAAATCTGAAAGTCGCTAGAATAACGTCTTTGTAAGCAAAAAAACTTTTTAACAAAAAATTAAACCGCCGAAAAAACTGAAAAGCAAAAAATAATACCTTTTTTGTTTGACCTTAATCTAGGTACCAGTTTGAAGTCGGTGCCTCAGCACTTAGCCAGGAGGAGTGGACCTATAATCGTCTACCTGATTGGCTTCTATCACTCCTCCTGGCTCGTGCTGAGGCACCGACTTCAAACTGGTATCTAGATTAAGGTCAAACAAAAAAGGTATATTATTTTTTGCTTTTCAGTTTTTTCGGCGGTTTAATTTTTTGTTAAAAAGTTTTTATTTTGTACTTTTTTTCCATCCTTGGGGTAATTTTTTTTCCAAATTTATAATACCAATTTCAAGGTATACCCTATCTATCCAATAAAAAAGAATTATGAAAATCAGACTACTCTGTAAAAAGTTAGTCAATCATCCCCTGTTTTCCTACTCTTAGGGTAGGAATATTATTTCCAAATTGAAATGGGACCACCCTTGGGGTATACGCTTTCCAATATAAAAAAGAATCATCAAAATCCGACTACTCTGTAATAAGTTATGCGTGATCATATAGTACAATCAGTAACTGAACAATCAAACAAATGCAGAGGGTTATGATGGCATTACTTTAAATATGATAATTTTGACATTGCCATACACACTTGACATAATAGCAAAAATAATAAATAAGTCAATTACTACATGTATAGTCCCAGATGTATGGAAAATAGCAGCAGTGCGACCTCTGCCTAAGATAACAAATCCTACAGAGTTGAGGGATCTCAGACCTGTTAGTATTTTACCCTGCCTCTCTAAAATACTTGAGAAATCTGTATGTATTCAGCTAACCAATTTTTTGGAGAGAAATGAAATCCTGCCAGAGTTACAGTCAGGTTTCAGGAAAGGCAGGAGTACTGTAACTGCATTATTAGATGTTACTGACAATATGATTTGTGCTCTGGATGAAGGAATGTGTACATTTCTGGTACTGCTAGACTTTTCAAGGGCGTTTGACTCTCTAAATATTGACCTGTTATTGTCTAAATTAAGTTATTATGGGTTTGATGGTGATTCATTGCGTTGGTTTGACAGCTACCTTGACAATCGATGCCAGTATGTAAATATGACTCGAATTGATGGTTCCTTACAGATTTCGGAAAAAGAGGTGGTAAAAAGAGGCGTGCCGCAGGGATCGATCCTCGGCCCAATTCTTTTTATTTTGTATTTGGCTGATATAAAAACACAAATAAGGAATGCTAAGTATCATATATATGCTGACGACATACAGGTTTATATATCTTGCAAGCCCTCAGAGGCTGACTATGCAATAAGTAAGCTAAATGAGGACCTCACTAGAATAACTACTTGGGCGTCAAGCAATTCCCTGCTTCTCAACCCAACAAAAACCAAATATATGGTTATTGGAAGTAAGCAACAGTTGTCTGCTCTGAGATATACTGCTGCTGTTAAAATACTAAATGAAAGTATAGAACGGGTGTATGAGGCACGAAATCTTGGTATCTTAATTGATAGTGAGTTGCGATATGAAAAGCATATTGCAAACACAATACGAAATTGCTTTTATAAGCTAAAAGTGTTGTATAGAGCTAGGGCGTTCTTGAGTGAAAAGTTGAGAGTACAGCTTGTAGAGTCGCTGGTGCTATCGAAATTAAATTACATGGATGTAGTGTACGGACCGCGTTTGCTTGCAAAAACTAAAAGACTCGTCCAGAGAGTCCAGAATGCCTGTTCACGCTTCTGTTTTAATGTTCCGTTAAGGGCTCATGTTACTCCTTTCCTAAATAAGCACTTAATGCTTAAAATGCATCACCGACGTAAACTTCATCTGGCTTGTCTACTTTTTGACGTACTTAAGCACAGAGCCCCTATGTATCTTGTCAGTAAACTCACACTTTCGTCTTGCCTGAGGTCAAGTGGAGAGCGAAAGCGTGCCACACAACTGCTTATGCCTCGACACAAAACTGCTGCTTTTCGTGGCAGTTTCAGGTATGCAGCCACGAAATGTTGGAATAACATTCCGCCCCCGATCAGAGACCTAAAATGTACACAAAATTTTAAATTAAAGATGAAAAAAATGATGTTTGAGCACCAAAGGGCTCAAGAACTGCTGAGCCATGATACGAGTGTAATTTGAGTGTTCTTTGTTTGTCGAATTTCATGTCTTTGTCGAATTTCATGTCTCTGTAGTACATACCTTGAGTTTTTGTCCCATACGCATCGGAGCGGATGTAACTGTAACTGTTTTTGCAATCATTGAGCAACTTTTTCATTTGTGTATGTTTGGTTACTTCATATAATCGAAGTGTCTGTCGCTGTAGCTTAACTTTTTTTTTTTTTTTTCTTAATTTAAACTGTGTTTCTTTGTTTTTTATAATTTTAGTTTTAGATCTGTTTCCCAGATCAGAGGAAAGAACTGGTAAAACTGGTTTTATTTAGTTTAATCGGGTTATGATTGGGTTGTTGTTGTTGTTTCTACTAATACTTTTTCTTTTTTTTTTTTTGTTTCTTTAGTGTTCCGTGTTCCGCTAGGAAGAGGCATAGGTCTCAGGAACATTCAGCCAATTATTTTAGGGCCACCACAGACCGAAGCGTTTTCGTTGCCGTCGCGCGCGCGCCCCGTGCTTCGGTCTGTGGTAGCCTTGAATGCTTGAATGTTTAATTTTTAGGGTTCCGTAGTCAGATAGTTTTATGTTAGAATGATATGTTTTTTTTTTTATAATAATTATATAATTTGTGTCTGTTTTGTGTGGCCTTCCGTGATGTTGCTGTAGGTACTGTGGCCCGGCGGAAGACCAGTGCTGGTTTTTAACTAGCAACATGCTGAGCCGGGTCCCTTTTTGTAGCAGCACTAATATGTACATTTCTATGTCTATGTCTATACGTATGTTTGTACTCTTATTTTTGCCTGTGTATGTGTTATTGTTGTTATAAAATAAATGTTTTTCTTTCTTTTCTTTCTTTCTTTCAATCATCCCCTGTTTTTCTACCCTTAGGGTAGGAATATTGTTTTCAAATTTAAATGGGACCACCCTCGGGGTATACGCTTTCCAATAAAAAAAGAATCATCAAAATTGGAGTACTCTGTTAAAAGTTATGCGTGATCATACATAAAAAAAAAAATATATATATATATATATATATACACGTCGAATTGAGAACCTCCTCCTTTTGTTTTCGTCGGTTGAAAAGGCAAGTTCAGGCTTAGCTGGTCGTAGATTAAGCCAAGATCAAGAAAGTAATTAAAATTCGGCCTGACTGTGTTCGTGTTCGGTATCGTTTGCTCCCACGATTCCTTATCAGCTGTTTGAATCAGTGTAACTTTGCTGGGATTACGCTTAATCTAGGATCTGAGTTTAGACTTTGAGATTGTTCAGGCGTTAGGGGTTTTGGCTCTGCGCTACGTCGAATTCAGATCGAAAATTAATCTGTCTTGATTAGGGACGTGACGTACTTTTTGTGATCTTCAAAACACGATTCTCCAAGATGTTTTTTTGGCAATAGTTAGTTATGACTGTTACTTATTTGTCAACTCAATCGAATAAAATTTATTTATTTTCTATACATTCGAATTTAGGACGTAATAAAACATCAATCTTTAATAAGCTTAAAATGTGGTACAGTAGTAGGTCACAGTGTACAGAAAAATAGTTTCACACATTTCACCTATATCAGGGGCCTTACCATTATCTCTTAATACGATTCAGTTTAAGCTCTAAACTGAACTGCATCGCTATTTCGTACCACGACGTTACTTACTTTTGCGATTCAGTTCAAGTGCGGTTCAGCGGTAACGATACAGACATTTTCATTCACTCCCTTCAAGTTCTAGTGGTTTTCGTACCATGACGCTTAACTTGAGTGGGAATTGAATCGCTTCAGTGTCAAATTTAGCGATTCAGTATACGTTACTCATTACGGCTGTCAAAGTTTGTTATTACGGATTCCAAAACAAAAATTGACATTTAATATTTAATTATTAATTTCATATTTAATACAATAGAACTGTAGAGTAAACGTATTGGCCATGCCACAGTGTTGCGCAGTCCCGTTTTGCTCGGAAAAGAAAGGCGAACATAAGTTTCCGAAAGATAAAAGTGTCTCAAAGCAGTGGTTAGTAGCGATTCGCAGGGTCAACTATGCCTATATTCCAACTATATTCACGTATTTGTAAAAAACATTTAAATCTTGACGATTATGCATTACCTAAACTAAAGAATCAAATACAGAAAATCGTAAGTAATGATTTTTCTTATTCCTAAATACCGTGCTTGCATCAGGCATTTGATTTACCCCAACCTTGAAACTGAGCAAGTTGTTAAAATTTTTCAGCTATTCCTAAACTAAAACCAGCCTAGTCGATTTTCCTGGAACCATGAAAATAAAAAGTATTGGTAGGAATTTCTGGCTCTAGATGTGTGACCTTTGTTTCAGATGCATATGGTGGATCTGTCAGTAACAGAGAGTTATTCGAAAAGTGTGGCATCATAATAAATCTACTTCAAAAAGGGGACAAAGGGGACATTATTCTCGGTGATCGTGGCTTTAGTATTCAAGATCTTGTTTCACATATGGATGTTATAGTAAACATGCCACAGTTTCTGAAAAAAGGGTGTAATCAGTTTGAAGCACACCAACTCAGGCAATCGAAAAAATTGACATCTGAACGTACCTATCAATGTTAAGCATGTCATTGATTTAGGAAAAACTTTAAAGATTCTTAGTAATTAGTTATCTATCATCTAATTTAGTACCAATTGGAGGAAGAATCATATTTGTATGCTCTATGCTCACTAATTTCAGGAAGAATATAATGTAAATAAGGATTTTGGACAGTTAATTATAGGTACTTAAATAAAAGTAAAAATAAATCAATCATCTAAACTTTTTATTTATCCTTTCAATACATAGTCATCCCTTTTATCTACTATAATAATTAACTATATTTGAAAGGTTTAGGTAATTAACCAAATGTAAACAAAACAATGACGACTGATGTCTTAAATACTGTAATTCTCCCATTGAACTATCTAAACATTTACATTTCTGTATTAAAATACGTTAGTCTAGTTTGTAAAGTCAGCGTCAAATAGTTCGTGACACCCAAAGTGGCCAAAAAGTTAGCAACACGGCCTTATTCCAACTGTAATAAAGACGTGATGCGAACTATTTGACCACTTTGGGTGTCACAAACTATTTGACGCTGACTGTATTAGAATGATAGATAAATAAAATGTTTTGAATCCTTGAATATGCCAAATTTGGAAACTGAAGTTTGTTTACATTTAGTTAACTACCTAAACCTTTCAAGTATAAATAACACATGAAATAGACACATATAACATAGTAGAAGAGAGTAGGTAGGGTTTCATTGTACTAATTTAAGGTAATTATTTATGGTCATTAGATATTCCATGCAGGGAAGCAACTTCAAACACACCACTTATGCCAAGCCGTATTTTCTCTAAAGAGCAATAGTTTATTACATTGTTATATATTATGTTAGCATAATCATACCATTGTACAGTGTTGCAAGTGTTATCAGTACGTGGATCAAAAAACATATTATTTCGTTTAGATTTGGTGACATTATATTTTTGTATTTCAAATGTAAGATTTTCAGCTTTTTTAGGAGACAAGTTCATTTTCTTTTTTTCGGCTCATGCCATATCTGTTTGTTTACTCTTTAAATCGTAAAATTGCATAACATACACAGGCTATGTGCTCACAAACTGCCTTTGGTCCCATACCAGCAGCACACTCACACATGGATTGAACAATTTTTCCATCTGATTCAAAGGCAATGCTCATAAAATATGATAATGCTTTCGTGTTTTCAGAGTGGACTTGTCCCCTATAGAAAAGCAAATTATTTTGTGTACATTGTCACTAGAGCCACTAAATATTCATTTATCATTATAGCCCTTTCTATGAACTGCAGCACACTGTCTTTGTAAACCTCTAAATGTAAGTGTTAATATTCACTATATCTAAGTCAGGTGATAAGTACACTTCTCGATGTTACAGTGCTGTACGAACTGTCTGAAGGCCACTCAACAGTATGTACGCCAAATCGGTTTTTAGTATTTCATCTCCTATGTTTCCAACAAAATTATTGTTCCTATCATAGTCTTGAAGCCTGTAAAAAGAAAAAAAACAGCTGTAATCTTGGTAAACAACAATGTAAATAAGCAAATTTTACACAAAAAATAGTTTGTTTATAGTAAAAAACTAACCTCTTAATTAGCTGTTTTTTCAGACCGTATAATTTTGCACCTCTTTTTCTTAACTCCGCTTTTAAAGCAATCACATTCATTAATCCGTAACTTATATTTGGCATAATTAATCTAACGTATTGCTAAATATTCGCAATATTAATATAAATAGAAATAAACCCGCGAAGCCAAACCGTAAACAGTGACATTTGACATTTCGAAGACCTCAAGCTACACTAGCGCCTCGCAAATTATACGCGATAGCCCTCGCGTTCCGAATCTTAGCTGCAGGCAGATTGCTTAAAATGTACAAAGCAAAGAGAATAATATAACCAATACATTTTGTACAAAGGTTTCACAACCACTGTGTTAGAAATTATATTTAGCTCTAAAAAAAAGTCATATTTTATGACAAAGAAACATTATTTAAGGAAATGAGTTTTTTATAAAGTTTTCAGTACTTTAAAAATGAAAAAGAAATCAAACCGTAAGCTAACTTTAGAAGTACTTTGGGTTTCGAACGTCCAAACGTCAGTCGAGACTAAAAGAGATAGATATATTTGGTTTGCATATAGCGGCATCCCTTTCGCGACTTAGCGTTTCAGTTTCGGACCAGAGACAATATCGGTCTTTCTTTCACTTGTAAGCGATTGAGCCTCAGCTCTGAGAAATAGACGTCGTGGTACCAATTTCGACGATTCAGTTAACGTGCCTAAATTGAACTGCTCTGCGTTTGGAACGTTCATTGAAAGATCATGGTAAGCCCCCAGGCATGCAAAATATTAATGTAAGTACTTATATGAAAAGACATTAGGCAATAGACACAAAATTTAACATTTTTGAATTAATAATTATTACACACATGTCATACTAAAATACTAGAAAATCTAAATACAAATAACAACAATATTCCAAAGACTATAGTAATTAAATTTCATACACGCAGATCCAGAAAATAATGTCAATATTATGTGATATGTCAAACAGTATAACAAAGATATAATAATAACATGTCAACTGATTAAAATATTTCAACGTGAAAAAACAACAATTAAAATAGTAATTTTGTGTCATAGTTAAAATAATCTTTTACAGAATAAAAACACATATTTATCAACCACTGTTTCAACTATTGTTTAAATCTAAAAATCGGGGTAGTGGTTTGTCTCAAGCGTTGCGGTAAATGATTAAATATTTTTATGGTCATAATATGACAATTCTTAGAATATAATGCGCTTCTGCATGTCGGTAGAAGCATTTTCGTAGGATCTCTCGGTCCCGGATCTGGAGTATTATCAGCCCATTTATAGCGTTTTTGAGTGTTATGTGACAACTAGTCTTTACGCTACGCTCGGTCAGGACAAAATTTTGACCCTATTGGTTTACGCGAACGAAGTCGGGCGTAAAGACTAGTTATCACATAACACCCATAAACGCTATAAATGGGCCAATACTCCAGATGTTTTATTACATCCTAAATTCTAGACTATAAGTGCGTCACTGTTATTGTTCTAACTATCCGCGAGTACCTCTGTCATACAAACTGAATAAGCCTATGATTAACGACTTTCAGTTTAGGTCACGTTGCCAGTGCTAGCTTGCTCAAAACTATGTTTTATAGACCATTACTTTACAAATTAACCTTTACTAAACAAAACCCAGTCGATCATTAAAGCGTTTCAACCGCAATAAATGCAGCAGATAAATTTTATCTGGTCACATTTTTTAAGAAATTACCTGTAGATTTTACCGGGGTTTACGGTTAAATTTTTGATTATTTTTTAGAGGCAGAGGTTATTTTTTAGAGGAAGTTTGATATGGCCTCTCAAGGAGAGAGTCGTAGGTTCGAGCCCGGGATCGCACTTCTGAGTTTTTTGGAATTTGAAAAATGAAAAAAAATGAAAAATATTTATTTTCGTTTACAATTGTGCATTAATAGTGTCAAGGTTGGGACTTCCTAGTAAGTATTATAATACCTGTAGCAGGAAGTCCCGCTCCTCCAAAAACAAGACAGTTGTTTCTTAACAAACGATACTTATAAAACTAAAGTTAAAAGGAATTTACATTTTAAAAACAGTTATGAAAAATCGGGCTTCACGAATATTGTCGTGAGCCTGTAATTTTGAAAAGGTGAGTGTGTGTGTGTATGTGTGTGTGTGTGTGTGTGTGTGTGTGTGTGTGTGTGTGTGTGTGTGTGTGTGTGTGTGTGTGCAAATGCCACAGAAAACGCCAGTAACTTTGGATATTATTAACAACGGGATAAAGTGAAACTTTCAGGCGCATCTACGACGTCAGCCATACGTACTACTTATTAATATACATACATATACATATATACACATATATATATATATTACATACATTTGAACATTGTTATGTTTACTATAAAGAAAGTTATATTTAGTTTAATACATGATAAATTAGAAGTTCAGTATCTTCGTAGCTAAGTGTCTTCAACCATTCCGTTACAGATTTTTTACAGGTATATAATTGTTGCTGGTATATGTTAATTTTGTCATTTATTTTATTATAAAGGTATGCAGATTGAGTTTTATACTGTCTTTTAGCAAACATGGACTTACATATTGTAAGTGGGGCAACAATGTTTTTTCGTCTTCTCGTAAGAAGGGCAGGGTTAAACTTTAATGTTTTATGTAACTTTAGTATTGTACAGAGGATATACAGCTTTCTCATGGATAACTGGTCACTAATCTGATAAAGTTCGTTAGTGGGAAATCTGTAAGGCCTTAGGTACATTACCTTCAAGAGACATCGCTGTCCCCTCTCAACCTCAAGAAATTTAGTTTTAGTTGCCCCTCCCCAGGCAGTGATACAATAGCTCATAATGGATTGCGCTAAAGTTACATAAAGTTGTTTTAAAAGTGACTTAGTCGCAATATGTCTCAGAATCTTAAAGATCCATATGAGTTTTCTAATTCTACCGTTCACAAATTCAATATGCTTATGCCAGGAAAGGCGCTGGTCGAATATGACACCAAGGTACTTAGTGTGACTCACCCTCTCAATATCCATACAGTTACAAAGAGAACGATCAGCATATGAACAAGTGTGTAGTTTAAGTTTCAGACTAATCAGTGGTTGAGTGCTGTTGTATTTCGTAAAACATATGTGATTCGTTTTGTTAACATTTAAAGTGAGAAGGTTAGTTTTAAGCCAAGAGGATATCTTACAAAGACCATCATTAGCACACTCGAACACTGACTCCCAAGACTCTCCCTCAAAAACGATGACAGTGTCATCAGCATAAGATTGGATGTTTCCACGATTTATATTTAGGCTAATCAGGTCGTTGATGTAGATTAAAAATAACGTGGGCCCCAGGATGCTCCCCTGGGGGACGCCAAAAGTGATGTCAACTTCTTCACTTTTGTAGTCGCCCACCTTAGTTTTCTGAGTGCGACCAAAAAGATAATTAGTCAGCAATGCTAAAGGGGCACCCCTAATACCAACGCACTCCATCTTGCGCACAAGAGTGGGGAGAGAAACGGTGTCAAAAGCCTTTTTTAAATCAAGAAATACAGCTAAACATTTCTTTCCCGCGTCTACTTTATCAATAATTAAATTCGTGAGTGATAGGACTGCATCCTCCGTGGATCTAGCACGCCGAAAACCAAACTGTAATTCAGAAATTAAATTAAATTTTTCTAAGTACACCATTAGTCTATTATTGATTAGTTTTTCTATTATTTTGGAGATAGCTGGCAGTACTGATATAGGCCTGTAGTTGTTGACATCGTCTCTCTCACCACCCTTGTACACGGGAGTAACAATAGATTGTTTAAGTGGACCAGGGAAAATTCCTGTGTTAAAGCAGAGATTTGCTAGGTGACTAATAATAGGGGCCAAATCATTTTTCAACAGCTTGATAAATTTGGTTGGTATATTGTCCCATCCAGGGGCGCTTTCTGTTCTTAGGCTCATGATAATATCACTAACTTCTCTTGGGTCAGTGTCCAAGAGGACGAAGGATGAAGTAGTCCAATTGGGCATGTATTCATTGTGTGTATTATCGTCCGAGTAATTTAAGCTGTTACTAATATCCTCCGCCAGAGTTTTGCCAATCTCCGCAAAAAATGTATTAACGTAATTGACAGAGTCTGTTGGAGATGGTTTGATGTTAAGTAATTCATTATTTTTACCTTTTGTAGATTTATAGTGTGTTATCTTTTTAATGGTTTTCCAGAGAGTTTTTGAGTTTTTAGCAGAGTTTGTCAGTTCGTCCCTTTCATATTTGCGTTTTAGTTTTTTAATCAAGTTATTGCAAAAGTTGCGGTACCTCCCGTATACAACCTTCAAAATCTCATTATGTGGTTCTGAACGTACTTTAAGTTGTAGTCTATTTCGGTTTCTAATGCAGCGCAGTATACCAGGCGTAATCCATGGCTTAATGACACGTTGACTTTTCGGTATTGGTTTGGTGGTTATGCTCTCTTCAATGGATTGATTTAGTTTGCTAATCAGCTGATGTACTACATAATATGGATCAAAACTTAGAAGTAGTGTTTCAATGTTTTTGTCTAAAAGGTTTTTAAGGGCTTTCTCATAATTGATAGATACGGTATTCCTAGAAGAAAAGTCAGTCAATTTATCCGTCGTTAATGCCAGGAATATAGTAAGGTGGTCAGTAATCGAGGTATTGAGAATAGCTATATGTGCGGCCGTTTTTTGGGTTTCTATCTTTAGCATAAAATGGTCTAAACAATTAGTAAGTCTGGTAGGTATGGTATGACCAGGTAGAATACCATGAGAAGAGAGCATGTTGAGGTAATATTGTCTATTTAAATTTTCATGAGTAGGTTCTTGGTCTCTTGTTATAAGGTTTATGTTTAGATCACCTGTTATAATAATATTTTTAAAAGATTTTAGCGTATCAAGATGGTTATTAAGAGCATTTATAAAGTTTTGTGCATTGGAGTTGGAAGGTGAGCGATATATGCCGAGAATTACAGTATTTTGTATTATAATTTGGACACAGGTTGAGTGCTCAATTTTGATTTCATGATTGATTTTTACATGCGAAGTTACATTTTAATTTTACCATCATTTTTCGTGAGTACAATGTAGGTACACACCTACAAGAAAATCAATACAATGGTGTGTCTGAAGTTCTCAATCTGCATGGGCCGCGTTGTAAATACTACGACCCCAGCCCTCTTATTCAGAGAGGAGGCCTTCAGTGGGATTAGTTGGTGATCATTCTTATAAAAATAGATTCGAAAGATATACATATTACATCACTAGCAAACAGTGTATGCATACCCTACTCGTAGATTCAAGTAATTGTTTTACCCTCGACCTTTCCGAACTGATAGGCTGAACACAAATTAATACCGACGTACGAACATTACGACCCGAATTGATATGTATCTAGCGAATTAGATAACATAACTAGTTCCTACTAGTCATAAACCCAGCTTTGCGATTGTGTGAGTGACTCGCAAATGGCCAATGAACGAAGGTATTGCTTTGTGTGTGGATTGTGACGCGATTTGTACGTCCCACAGACACAAAGTCGCGAACTGTATCAACCTTTGAGTAATACAGTCACGTGCAATATTCAGTATCTGTTTTGACGTTTGTGTTATTATAGAAAGAATTTATTTCGATGGAAATAGAATGATATCTGATAGTATTAGGAATCGTAATATGACGCCCACATTGATATTTACGAAGAGGTTTGCTCAACGTAGGTATCAATAATAAATATTTAAAGATTTTCATTTCGTTACTAGTAAATCCGTATCTGTATTTAGTGGTGATTCGTAAACATAATAACGATTTCTCCTGGGATACCTAGATAGAATTTTTTGTGATACTGAATTTGCCGTCCAAATGTCAAGCAAACGAAATGAAGTAGGTACAAAATTAACTTTTGAGAACTACTATGTCGTATTTGTCGTTACATAATAATTTTATACTTTTACTAGCTGTTGCCCTCGATTCCGTTCGCGAAGAATAGGGGTATAAAAATTAGATTAAAATTTGTCAAGCCGATTCGGAGGAGATCGATAACAAACACCGTGACACGAGAATTATACACCGTGGAATTTTAGTGGTTGTTTTCCCGAAACGAGGTGATTTAGTATCGATTGTACAATCGATTTATAATTACTATTTTGACTAGAGTCAAAAATCCAATTGTGAAAAACGAAAGTCGAAAATGACCGCAAACCAATAGTAACGCTTCGTTGGTACCTAACCTATCGTACGATCGTACGCTACTTGTACAACCACTAAAATTTCACGGTGTATACTCTACATAAAGCCGTGGTAGCTTAGTGGTTTGACCTATGGCCTCTCAAACAGAGGGTCGTGGGTGCGGCCCAGCCTCGTACTTCTGAGGGAAACTACATTTGAAATTTATCATGAGCTTTACCATGAAGGAATACATCATGCACGCGCCTGCGAAGAAATTCAATGGTGTGTGTGAAGTTTCCAAGCCTGAGAGGAGTTCTGAGAGGGGGCATGTGCCCTGCAGTGGGACGTACATAGGCTGGGATGATGGTGATGATATTGTTTTATTTTTGTCCGCAGAAGAGGAGGGCACAGAATTGGAGCTGGAAGCCCTGTACAGAAGATACTGCGTGCGGTTGAAGCACGCTCTCTTCGTGTCGGCGCTCTGTGTCACACTACTGTTCACACTTATACTGTTGTGCGCTGTGTGCATCTTACATTCAAATGTGAGTATACAGGGTGTCCCAGAAGTACCACGTCACAGTGGCACCGGAGGTAGGTCCGCTCAAGAGGGATCCTCACCCAACCCTCAAACCTAAACCCTTAGTAATTTAGTAAAATTCAAACTCAAATGTTTATATAATTTTAGACAACATAGTTGGTCCAGGTTGTTTGTTAGTAACACAGATAAATATTAACATAATTACTGATTACCTTAGTACACAGAAAAAACACAAACAGTCTACCGCCTCGCGAATATAACAGTTTCGTACTGCCGCATAAGTAATAGCCAAAAAAATAGTGAAAAGATTTTAGACGGTTTAGGGTTATCGCCAAGTCAATGTTTTTAGTGAATTTTCCCTTTTAGGGTTCCCTTATAGTTTCGCCATGTCTGTCCGTCTGTCTGTCCATCCGCGGCTAAGCTGCGACTGTTAGTACTAGAAAGCTGTAATTTGGCATGAATATATATATCAGTCACGCCGACAAAGTGATTAAACAAAAAAAACTAAAATAAATTTTTTTAGGGTACCTCCCATAGACGTAAAGTGGGGGTGATTTTTTTTCTCGACTAACCCTATAGTGTGGGGTATCGTTAGATAGGTCTTTTAAAACCATTGGGGGGTTGCTAACATGATTTTTCTATTCAGTGATCTGTTTGCGAAATATTCAACTTTAAAGAGAAAATTTTCATTAAAATCGACCGTCCCCCCCTCTAAAATCTAAACTGTTGGGTGGAAAAATTTGAAAAAAATTCTGAATGGTAGTAAATATATTATACATATTTACAAGGGAAATTATAGCGGCTAAAATTGCTTGGGAATTATTTGTAGTTTAAGAGTAAATAGTAGCCTAAGGTATAAAACATACCTAAACTTGGAAGATTCCGTACACATACGAAATCCTTTGAAAATATTACTTGATTTTTTCATAATGGCTACGGAACCCTATCTTGGGCGTGTCCGACACGCTCTTGGCCGGTTTTTTTTAAGATTGTTAGAGCCAGCATGAACTTTGAAAGCTTTCGAAGTTAAACAAGTTAGCTATGAAGTATCTTTTTTTGTACTTATTTTTTCAACTTCATTTTTTATTACTTTTACGGTCATCCCGTGAAATCATACATTTCGTACTAAATACAAACTGAAATATAGATGCACAGAAAAAACCCCAGAAAAAAGACCAATGCTGGGAATCGAACCCAGGTCCTCAGCATTCCGTGCCGCGTGCCATACCCCTACACCACCACTAGTCTAGAGATTAGACACGAATCTTTCCTATACATCATACATTTCAATCTGCTAAATCATCACCTTATGCAGTGACAAACGCACATCTATGTTACACCCTCATCGAGAGATTTTAACACTCCTTCGGAACTAACCGCTCACCTGGACAAGAGATGGCGCTACTGTGCAACTTTAAACAAGTTAGCTATGAAGTATCTTTTTTTGTACTTATTTTTTCAACTTCATTTTTTATTACTTTTACGGTCATCCCGTGAAATCATACATTTCGTACTAAATACAAACTGAAATATAGATGCACAGAAAAAACCCCAGAAAAAAGACCAATGCTGGGAATCGAACCCAGGTCCTCAGCATTCCGTGCCGCGTGCCATACCCCTACACCACCACTAGTCTAGAGATTAGACACGAATCTTTCCTATACATCATACATTTCAATCTGCTAAATCATCACCTTATGCAGTGACAAACGCACATCTATGTTACACCCTCATCGAGAGATTTTAACACTCCTTCGGAACTAACCGCTCACCTGGACAAGAGATGGCGCTACTGTGCAACTTTAAACAAGTTAGCTATGAAGTATCTTTTTTTGTACTTATTTTTTCAACTTCATTTTTTATTACTTTTACGGTCATCCCGTGAAATCATACATTTCGTACTAAATACAAACTGAAATATAGATGCACAGAAAAAACCCCAGAAAAAAGACCAATGCTGGGAATCGAACCCAGGTCCTCAGCATTCCGTGCCGCGTGCCATACCCCTCCCCTACACCACCACTAGTCTAGAGATTAGACACGAATCTTTCCTATACATCATACATTTAAATCTATGCTTTCGAAGTTAGTTTCTTTGATGTTTATGGAGTCATGAATAGTTAATGAAGATGTCAAAAGTGTTTTGAAACTCTAAACATGTGTACAAAATGACGTCATTTTTCATCCGCACTAAAAGTTTGAGCTCTTAGGGTTACAAAAGATCGTATTGCAAGCAGAAATTTTGCAATTGGTCTACTAATTAGAGCTAGGGATGTATTCTAGTTCTGTAAACTGTTAGTTATACTTGCTTTGTTCACCCACAGACCAGAAATTACGTAGACGTAACATTAGAGTCTACGTTTGTTCTGACTAATTTCAGAAACCGCACACTCGACGCTAGTTGTTAATGAATTTGAGCTGGAGCTACATTAATTTTAGAGGCACATAATAATTAACATCATCATCATCATTTTAGCCTAAAGGCGTTAACTGCTGAACTGAAGATTCCCCAAACAAAGTCGTCCTGCGCCATCCGCATCTAATTCTTTACTCAAATACAAACAAAAGAAGCACAAATAATACTTCTCTGAATATCTTTAAATAAATATCAAATAAATAAAATAAATATCACGGGACAATTCACACCAATTGACCCAGTCCCAAAGTAAGCTAGGAAAGCTTGTGTTATGGGTACTAGGCAACGGATAAACATACTTATATAGATAGATACATACTTATATACATATTAAACACCCAAGACCCGAGAACAAACATTCGTATTTTTCATACAAATATCTGCCCCGACACGGGAATCGAACCCGGGACCTCAAGCTTCATAGTCAGGTTCTCTAACCACTAGGCCATCTGGTCGTCTTAAATCTTTGCCATACTGCATAGCAGTTTGTTGGCAGAAAGTGTAGAACTCTCATTCTTTAAGTTTTATTTTTACGGTTCCGTACCCAGGGATGCCTACGTTACCTATTACTGAATCTCCACTGTCCGTCTGTCCGTCTGTCTGTTCGTCACTGTGTCACAAGGCTTCATCTCCTAAACCGCAATAGCTAGGTAACACTCGTAAATTTCACCAACTAACCCACCAACCAGGTCGTCGCTCAATCTTGTTGCAGGCCTACCTAAACTGCGTCTTCCGAACTATGGACGCCATTCGAGAACTTTTTGTCCCCATCGGCCAAAAATCGGCATCGGATTCTACGAGCAATATGTCCTGCCCACTGCCCTTTGAGTCTGGCGATTCTTCGTGCTTGTCGGTTACTTTAGTTCTTGCGCGGATTTTATCATAAAAATATCATCAAAAAAAAAAATCAAAACGTTTATTCTGCAAATAGGCCGCAAAGGGCTCTTTTACATGTCACTTTTTTTAAACTACCAGCGCTTTCGTAAGGACCATCATTGCCAAGAAGAATGCGCCGCAAGAAACTTGGCAGGAAGTCATCTTTCAAATTAAAATATAATCATATATAATCATCATCATCATCATCATCCCAGCTTATATACGTCCCACTGCAGGGCACAGACCTCCTCTCGGAATGTGAGGGCTTGGGCCGTAGTTCCCACGCGGGCCCAGTGCGGATTGGGAACATCACACACACCATTGAATTTCTTCGCAGGTGTATACAGGTTTCCTCTCGATGTTTTCCTTCACCGTAAAGGTCATAAATTCCGAAAAACTCAGAGGTGCCAGCCGGGATTTGAACCCACGGCCCTCTGCTTGAGAGGCTATACATATAGGTAAAACCGCTAGGCCACCACGGCTTTTTTATAAAAATATAGTACTTATAAAGTAATTAACCGTGAATCACAACTGTTACCATTTGATAATTACGTTAGGAAAACGGTATCTTTGATTACCACATGCACATCAATTCCGTGTGTTTTTTTTTTGGTTTGCACTCAACATGTTTAAAACACCAACTCCCTCTTCTAGCTTTAAACAAAACATCACCAACAAAGAAACTCGTAATCGGCCATCTTGCAATGTACTGAACTAATGTTGTCTAAAATGATACTAATCTCCACTAATCTCTATCGCAGGCAGCTCCTGTCACTTGCAGCTGACATTGTTCTACCTTTCTTTGTGGACTCAAAATAACTCAACAAGCAGACCTTTTCTGACCAACAACTTGTTTGCAATAAGAGCGCCTAGTAAAATGAATAAGCTGCAGGAGCAAAGTAACTATGTAATTGTAGCTCGTGCGTGTTTTGTGTTATCGTTATGACAGTCAGTTTTAATTCATTAACTTAAGAACCCTTTTCTTTATGGGTATCATCATCATCATCTCAGCCTATATACGCCCCACTGCAGGGCACAGGCCTCCTCTCAGATGAGAGGGCTTGGGCCGTAGTTCCCACGCGGGCCCAGTGCGTATTGGGAACTTTACACACACCATTGAATTTCTTCGCAGGTCAAAGCTCATGGTAAATTACAAATAGAAGACGTGGGAGGTGGGAGAATAGGAAAAGACGTGGTGGGAGAAGACGTGGTGGCCTAGTGGTTTGACCTATATGGCCTCTCACGCAGAGGGTCGTGGGCGTGGGCTCAAATCCTTGCTCGCACTTCTAAGTTTTTCGGAATTTATGTGAGAAAATTTATGTGTATGCTATACCAAAATTACGCCACTGAATATCGACGTGTTCACGCCTCCAATGCTGTTTCAATTACTAAAAACACTTTTGAGCTAGGTAGAACACAGGAATTATCAGAGGGCTAATTATTTTACACTTTACCCTAACGACATCTTTAGACTTAGCAGTTACTGAGCTGTGGTGAAAATTAAATTCAAATATTGGGACCGTGCACGACGGTGGCGCCGCGTAGCGTTGACAATATTTCCTCCTCATTTACTTCCAATTTTTGCCATGTTGTGCGCTGCGATCGTTTTCTGTACCCCACCACCCGGCTTCTGGCTACGTGGACGACGGTGGCGCCGCGTAGCGTTGACAACATTTTCTCCTCATTTACTTCCAATTTTTGCCATGTTGTGCGCTGCGATCGCTTTCTGTACCCCACCACCCGCTTCGCACATAGCCAGGGAAAAGCCCTAGTTTTTTGCATGCTAATGTCCAATGGATTACACCCTGCTGTTTCCTATATTACTAATGAGATAAAGATGAAGATGGCGTACTGAAACAGTGGTCAGCGCTTGGACACCTTACAAAAGACACAGTAATTAACTTTTTTAACAGACTTCAAAAAAAAAGAGGAGGTTCTCAATTCGTCGGAAACATTTTTTATGTATCCCGATTATTTACTCGAAGACGCGTGAGCCGATTTGGAAATTTATTTTTTTGTTTAAAATCTGATCTGATGGTGGGATCCTAGGGAAATCGAGATCCTAGAGAAATTCTATAGACACACCTATGGTGATTTTTAGCATTTATCGCTCTCGAAGATTAGCAGAATTAAGAGGAAGCAGTTCAGAGAGGTAATGCGACCAGTGTCCTGAGATGAATACCTATGGCAGAAAATGTTAACAAATTTTGTAGTTTTTAGTGTAATTTACATCCAGTTTTAGTTTTAGAATTATCTAATATATAAAAATCTCGTGTCACGGTGTTTGTTATCGAACTCCTAAGAAACGGCTTGACCGATATTTATGAAACTTTTATCTCTATACTCGGTAGATATGAGAATAGGTCGTAGCTATTTTCTGTATACCTACCCCTATTCTTCGCAGACGGAGTCGCGGACAACAGCTAGTATTTTATAATTTCCTTTTGTTAGGTCATACAATGCACTTTTCAATGTAACGTTGCACCAAAACAATGAAAAACAAAGCAACAATGATACGACAATAACCACCAAGCAACGAAAGGCCCTAGATTCTAGAATTATTCTACTCCGTCTACTCAAAACTACTTTAACAGATCGAGCATAGAAACTCTTTCACTCGTTTGGTCTAAATGTACCGTTTCCTAATTTAAATCCAACTAGCCCTCACCCACGACGTTACACTAAATATTTAAGAAAATTGAATTAACTTTACACGTTTAACCCAAAATTTGGCTACTTAGGTATTAAATTTCATTAAGTGATCTGTCCTAAGCTTGATGTTAACTAAGTAAACACTACTAACCTTAAGCAGGACAGAGAGGGTAAACCAAGCACTGAAAATAAACTGCGCCGTCTTGCTCTTTTAACTCAAACACAAAACATTTATTTGCTTTGATACGAAATACAGAATCGAACCCTGTAAGGGCACTGCCTAATAAAATTGTAATGCTACTTCTTTTACATAAAACTGACAAGTGATTGGTCCCTATCGCACCTGATGAAAAGTGCAGATGAGGCCAAAGGTGTATCTTAGGGTGAGGCCACACGAGCGTAATTTTGTGAGTTGTGAGCGGCAGAATTTCGGTTGCGCCATACATTGTGTCACGTGAGTGTCACGTGATGGCCCTCATATTTTTGCATTTTCTATTTTCTATTTCTATATTGTATGGCGCGAACCGAAATTCTGCCGCTCACGACTCACGAAATTACGCTCGTGTGGCCTCACCCTTACTGGTTCAGTAACATTCTATTCACTCTAGCCTTGAACAGCCCTAGGTTATATCTATTTAAGAAATACAGACGATGGGAGTGAATTCCATTCTTATTATTATTATCTTATTACTAAACTTTTGCTCGCGACTTCGTCCGCGCAGAATTCAGATTTATGGTAAAGCTTCTTTATCTTTTTCATTGAATAAAGCAGAAATCCTAAAATCCATCGTCATTATAATCGATATCAGTTACTTAATATGCAAGTCCCGTTTTTTCTTTACCCCGTGGGATTTTCCGAAAATCCCGAAGTTTGTTTTTTACTGTTATAACAAAGTTATAATCACCTGATTAATTTAAAGTCTCTTATAATTATAGTTACGGAAAAAGGGTCAATTTTAAGCGAAAATATAAATAGGTACCCTTTATTCACGACCAGATTTTTTAGACGACCAGATGGCCTAGTGGTTAGAGAACCTGACTACGAAGCTTGAGGTCCCGGGTTCGATTCCCGTGTCGGGGCAGATATTTGTATGAAAAATACGAATGTTTGTTCTCGGGTCTTGGGTGTTTAATATTTATTTATGTATGTATCTATCTATATAAGTATGTTTATCCGTTGCCTAGTACCCATAACACAAGCTTTGCCTAGCTTACTTTGGGACTAGGTCAATTAGTGTGATTGTCCCCTGATATTTATTATTTATTATTTATTATTATTATTCCGTATCACGTAAGAATTTCGAAAAATCTCTTCTTAGTGGATGCTTACGCCATAAGTGCTATCTTTGTGCCAAACTTCAGCACAATTAATTGGGTGGTTTGAGCTGTGCGTTGACAGGTCAGTGAGTAACGGTTGCCTTTTATAAATAGGTACAAAAGATTTAGAATAATATTAACGGAGTAACCAAACAGAATTGCGACACACGCTCGTTTATTTCCCACTGACTAGGCTATTCTCTCTGCGCCCTGCATGCAGCCTTTAGCTACCAGTAATCTCATAAACCCATAATTGAAGCGGACGGAGACGGCTCTAACGAAATTTCTGTGCGGACGTGGCCTTCGACCTAATCCAGCTAATGTACCGACGGTCCGTGTTAAGTAAAAGGGCTGTACGTTTAGCACTAATTACTTTTCAGATGTGAGCTCTAAGTCCATAGGATAAAAACTAGGCGTTCGAGTCGACCTCGCACGCGAAAGGTACCGAATCACCGTACAATTGTTATTTTTAGACGCCGAAAGTAAACGTTTCTTCTAACTTGACCCTTTTTAACCTCCGGCACAAAAAGAAAGAAAGAAAGAAAAACATTTATTTATAACAACAATAACACGTACACAGGCTAAAATTAAAAGTACAAACATAGACATATGTACATATTGATGTTGCTATAAAGGGGGCTCAGCGTGCCGCTGGTTAAAAACCAGCACTGGTCTTCCGCCGGGCCACAGTATAGTAAAATAACGGAAGGCCACACAAAACTGACACAAATATTACACTAATATAAAAAAGAGGGGTGTTATCATGAGGGGTGGTAGCGTCTTTCCTGTCGACATGCCAAAAGTTAAATAAGTCTATAGCCAATATTTTTTAGTCACGTCAAGGATGATATAGGCATAGTAATACATTTGCAGTGGTATGAAATATCTGTAGTCTTATTGTTTTGCCTTCAAAGCTTCTGGCTATATTTCAGCGCCATCTAGATTTAATAATCGAACTACAAAAAACGCGGCCGATCCGTACTATGGCGACTGCCAATCCAGTCTATATCATCCTTGGTCACGTCTGCATCAGCTTCTGGGCCGCCTGCGCAACACTCGGCCCATATAAATAAATCTATAGTTTCCTGACTCTGAGTCGCTAATTTTATGTCCACAGGAGAGACTAAGTACTTTTGTTTCTTACTGTAGTGCGTATGACCCTTAATCCCTCGTATGCTTAAGACACGGATCCGTGCCCAATTTAAGTCATTACTTTTGTATTTTTTTTAAATCTGTATAATTGGATTTATATGAAACAGTTGAGACTAGACAGTTGAGATTTATTTTGTTTTCACTTTCTCCATACGAGTGGTTAAGCGTGCAAACCAGTGGGTACAAGCTAGTATTAGAATATTGTGTCTGCCTCAACGGCTGTGGGGAGGTTTATTTTTAACCGCACACTTTGCTACTTTATGTTATGTGACTACTTAAATTTTATCGCTGCTGAGCGATCAAATTCAGTTTGAATATAAAAATAATAGTTTAAAAAAACTAAAAAACACGTTTTATAAAATAAAAAATAAATGTTAATAAATTTCAATGCACTATTCTTATAGTGCAGTAAAAAATCTTAATAAGCAATTATTATATTGTTATATCCAGATCAAAATTTGTAAACAATTCTAAATATTGATAAAATAAATAATAATAGTTTAAAATATTTTATTGTAAAAAAAGCGTGGGGTGCATGGTGTCAATTGTCAAGGATTATCATTTTGATAACATCTTAAAAAGCACCCCACGCTTTTTTTACAATAAAATATTTTAAACTATTATTATTTATTTTATCAATATTTAGAATTGTTTACAAATTTTGATCTGGATATAACAATATAATAATTGCTTATTAAGATTTTTTACTGCACTATAAGAATAGTGCATTGAAATTTATTAAAATTTATTTTTTATTTTTTAAAGCGTGTTTTTTAGTTTTTTTAAACTATTATTTATTTTCTATTTTTTAGTTGCATTTTTTTTCTTTCTAACTTTACCCCCCTCACCTACAACCCCCAAACCCCCTAAACCCAACCCCCCAACATCCCCCACCCCATTTCCCCAAACCCCCCCCCAAACCCCACACACTTGCCCCCAATCCCCCCTTACCCCCCTCCTCATTTTACAAACCCCCGAACCACTTAAACCCAACCCCCCTAACACCGAACCCCCCAAACCCCCGGAACCCCCCCCACCCCGCCACCTACCGCCCCCCCTTCCAGTTCCATCATCAAACCCTTGTTACCATCTAGGCCTCTTACCCCCTCCCCATTTCCCACAACCCCCCAAAATCTCTTACCCCCGAACCCCCCAACACCCCCACCCTATTCCCCGTAAACCCCCCCCCCATCTCCTAACCCCCAACCTTCTAAACCCCCGACCCCCTTACCCCATACCCCATTCCCCCCCCACCCCGCCACCTACCCCCCTTCCAGCTCCATCATCAGACCCTTGTTACCATCTAGGACCAAAGTACTCGTCAAAACGAATCAAACGAGCCCAAACTCGATGGGGTTGTTTCGTTTTATTGTGGAGTGCCTTTGGCCATCTTCCAGCTCCATCATCAGACCCTGGTTACCATCTAGGATCAAAGTGCTCGTCAAGACGAATCAAACGAGCCCAAACTCGACGGGGTTGTGTAGTTTTATTGTGGAGTGCCTTTGGACATCTTCCAGCTCCATCATCAGACCCTGGTTACCATCTGAGATCAAAGTGCTCGTCAAGACGAATCAAACGAGCCCAAACTCGACGGGATTGTGTTGTTTTATTACATAGTTCCTATGGCCACCATCCAGCTCCATCATCAGATCAGCTCCATGTTACAATAATATTGCATTGTCATCCAATTTACACATATGTGCAAAATTTCAGCTCAATCGGAAACCGGGAAGTGGGTCAAAATCGCGCCCTAAGGAGTCGGTTACAAACATACATACAAACATACAGGTGAAGCTAATATAAAGCGTGTAAAAAAACTACAATGTGACAGTTAAACATGGCACTTACCTAGTTTCAAAACAATGTATGTTAATATTTTTATCTTTCGTAAGAACTTCAACAAGAATTAGATTCTGAATCCATATATTTTTTTTTATTAATCTAGTTTCTTATTAAACGAAAATGTAAGTTTGTTTGTTGGTTACGCTTAGAGTATTTTAAATATCTTTATAAAATTTCGAAGAGAAATAGTTGAGACCCTAGCCACATACTTGGGTTGTGCAACTGTGGTTGCCTATTTATGTATTTATTTCAATAAAATTTTAAATTATTTAGTTACTTAAACACAAACAAAAGATGTACAAACAATACTTATCTCTAAATACCTCTGCCAAACTGCATAGCAGTTTTTTGGCAGAAAGTGTGAGTGGTTATAGGTTAAGTGCGTGATTATGGAAGGATTTGTTTTCTTTTTTACATGAAACTAACGCGTAACACCCTATCTCACACGATGAAAAGTGCCATGAGGCATGAGTAACGCTTGAATTAATAAATTTTAATAACTATTGTTTTAGGGTATTTTTTTAAGGCGCAACTTGGTTTCCCATAATTTAATAAGTCATAATGTACCATTCTCCATGATGAACGTTAGTCATAAAGTGATTTATTTGTGAAACTGTATTTTCTTCAGGATTTTTTTAAATACCGTCGTATAAGAATGCAGTAGGTTACGTTTGGTTTGATTTATAACAATTCCGAAGAAGATCCTGTTTTGAGAAATACATCACTTTATAGACTAAAGTTGATTATGAAGAATGATACATTATGGCTTATTAAATTATGGGAAATCATTGAGATCCGTTTTTTAATTATTCGTATGAATACCACATCAAGCGATAGGTTTAACTTGGTCACGTTATACGGACCAATGAGTGCCCCGAGCCAAAAGGTCTCCGGGGATTGCAAGCAGATATTAGAATTCCTACCGTCTCGTGTTTTTATTGCCCTTTTTTTTAATGATTGAGCTGACAACACTCGCCACAGACAAAATTGAAATTTTCTAAATCCCAGTAATTGTAATCTACATTTATTGTAAGCCTCAAAAAAATGTTTTCGTTCGGAAGCAATTGGATTAGTTATTTTATTTTAGTATATTGATTTTGAATAAAAAACAAATTAAAATACTGTCCCACGGGAATTCGTTGCCGGATATTAAGTATTCTATTTTTCAATACCTCCTCGCTTGCCCTCACCTCACGTCATCTCAAGCGCATGGAGGACGGTCGTGCAGTGAAGAGGGCCTACATTAGGGTAGGCTAACAGGGCGGCGTCCCGTCGTATTTTAAGCAGCAGTTTGGCCGAACCTTTAGGCGTGCACTTGTATTGGAGGCCAAGACACACTTTGGGTCGTTGCGCCAGAGGAGTAAGTAAGTATTTTTTAATCCAGATTTTTGTTCATCTGTATGCCAGGTTTCATTGAAATTTATTAAGACATTGTTGCGTGATAGACGAGATAATAGGATACCAAATAGGGAAGGGGATTCCTTTTCATTACTTGTTTCAGTTTTTTTTCCTGTTTCTTAAAGTTTCTATTTTTAGTTTAGGATGGTTGTAATAATTACTTTGTTGAAATTATGACTTGAAAATTTTTGAGAAAAAATATTTTTTAACCAGTTAGGCATTTTGAAATTTAGCTCGCGTTTCTACCCTTAATATTAGGCCTGCGATTTCAACCGACCAGTGAATAAAAAATTCGCTCGCAGTTACGCCACTCGTGTGTGTTCGTCACCGAGCCGTTATTGTCAAACACAATCAACTGCCCTTTGAGAGGTTTAGCTACGAGCTTTGCTACGTGTAATGCTACGGCTTAAGTGCTACGAACGCTACGGCGTAGCTGCATCGTAGTATTATGGTATTACCTGATATGCCGTTTGCCGAAGGTATACTTATAGTAATCAGTAGTTCTTGTACTTCCTTTGTTTTTGTTTGAGTCATCATCATTATCATCATTTCAGCCGAAAGACGTCCATTGCTGAACATAGGCCTCCCCCAAGGCTCGCCAAACAGATCGTTCCCGTGCCATCCGCATCTAACGCAATCCCGCAACCTTAACTAAGTCGTCACTCCATCTTGTTGGAGGCCTACCCACACTGCGTCTTCCGGTCCGTGGACGCCACTCAAGAACCTTTTTGCCCCATCGACCATCAGTTCTACCAGCGATGTGCCCTGCCCACTGCCACTTGAGTCTGGTGATTCTTCGAGCTATGTCGGTGACTTTAGTTCTTGTACGGATTTCATCATTTCTAATGCGATCCCGCAGAGAAACTCCAAGCATAGCCCTCTCCCTCGCTCTCTGAGTGACTTTGAGCTTTTTTATGAGGCCCATCGTTAGCGGCCACGTCTCAGTGCTATAAGTCATCACTGGCAACACACACTGGTCAAAGACTTTTGACTTGAGACGTTGCCGTATATTGAATGACAAGATAATTGCGGTGCTTCCCGAACGCTGCCCAGCCGAGTCTTATTAATTTGAGTAAATAAATAATTTAATAAAAAATATCTACACAACTGTATGCCGTAAGTAAACCATAAGGTTGGTGTTTGCATAATATTTAACGCGATGGCTGTTTGTATATATATTTATGCTTATGACTGTACGCGCACGTGCCTGTGGCATGCGTGTGTGCGTGCGTGTGTGTGTGCGGCGTGCGTCGCAGACGCAGTCGCGGGCAACAGCTAGTTAAGAATAATTTTCTTAAGCATAAACCTATCATCAAGGTTGTAAGCGGATTTACCTCAAAATGTTTTTTTTATCGTCATGTCATTCCCAATGACTTTCCACCTCCATTATGCGTATTTTCCCGCCGATATGTTATGATATGACATGTCTGATAAACATTGTACTTCCCAAAATAGTATGTTTCTGACCTGTTTGACGTAATTGCGACAAAAACTATTATGATACAATAATAAATCATTGATATCGATATTGACAGGTGCCTCGACACTATGAGTATTGAGAATGTGATATATTTAGACGGAACTGCGCTTTTGCATTATACCTAATACATCGATAAAATAAATTGCATGCGTTAACAAACAAATAATACGTTTTTATAATAAAACTAGCTGTTGCCCGCGACTCCGTCTGCGAAGAAAAGCGGCATAAATAATAGCCTACGACCTACCAAATATAGACGAAAAGGATTCATAAAGCCGTTTCGGAGGAGTTCGATAGCAAACACCGTGACACTAGATTTTTATATATTAGATTTCAAAAACCATAACCGACCAAACAGATACAAAATTCAAATGAATCGTCAAGAAGACACTAATATGTAACTAAAACATATAATAAAATTTATGATTATATCATAATATAGGTACAGAAATACTTATTACAAAAATTTACTTGTGCTGGATAGTTACCTATTTAATTAAATAACATTGTAGATCCGTTTGAAAAAATAAACTTGTTGAGTAAGAGAAGGATATAATTATACCTCAAGTCTTTCTTCCAGTGTGGTGCGTTTCCACGTATTAAAAAAAATAGCCTTTATTCACTGATATAGTGTTGATTTATAAAATTATAATGTTTCCACGTAGGTATGGGCTTGGGCAAATACCAGTCTGTCAGTCAGGCCTTCAGTTAGTTTCGTCTTTTAGTATACAATAACTAAACCTACATTAACCTGTTTCACCATCCATTGATCAAATTTATTTGACGGATAAATGTGATGCCGTCTCTGTTTGTTTTGCTCGAACAGACGGAGACGGCATCACATTTATCCGTCAGTTAAAATTATTCAATGGGTGGTGAAACAGCCCCTAAAAATTATAAAAACTCCCAACGCAATTAGGTCACACATATGTTTGAAAACTAAGTTATTGCCTATTACACGTCTAAGGTCACTTCCGCAGCTAACAAAAGAGCTGACAACTTTGAAATGGCTTAACCAAGTTTAATAAAACATGTCTAAAAACTATCGCCAAGAAAAGTGCTTTCAAGTGAAAAAAAACCGCATCCAACTCGAATCACTCGTTTAAGAGCTATGATGCCACAGACGTCTGAGTTCCATCGGTAAAATAAAATTAAAAATACACTGGTGTTAACCTGAATACATTTAATTGCACGAAAAATATTTGTATTGAATTTTGTTGTATTACTCCTAGTAGTATGTATGTATGTATGTAAAACTCTTTATTGTACATAAAACATGAAAATAACTAGTTAACAAGAGATACAGATGTACAAAGGCGAACTTATCCCTTAAAGGGATCTCTTCCAGTTAACCTTAGAACGATTGACAGGACATTAGAGACAAGAGTAGGCATACAATGCTGAGTAAAAAAAAAAAAAAGAGCCGAAATCAAAAATAAACCCAAACTAACAAAACATAAACAATACCCATACTTACAAAGAATACACACAAGTACACACATATATTATATAATGAATACAATAGACTAATACATATCATATCAACATAAATAGACTACATAAAAACTACAAATACTTACATTAATATACGCATATACACTAAACAAAGAACACAACAGAGGTAGTCTCAATTTAAGAGGAACTGTCAAGCCAGTACGCCCCTAAGCGATTCCGGAAGATGGCTATCGACTGCGACCGCCTGATGTCACTCGGCAACCGATTCCACAGACTAACAGCGTAAGAGTAGTAAGAGTAGGCTGCCTAGGACTCCCTTCAAGGCTAACGATTCAAATATTATCCATAAAATAGACACATTTCAGGAAATATTGCGGCAGATATTGTCAAAGTTTTGCCATTTACGACAAGCCGTGCCTCGCTGTCGTTCTGTGTCCAAGGACTATTAATATCTGCCCCACGTTTTACTTACCGAACAAAAAATGCATTGTACAGTCTTCAACTACAAAACATAATACGTAAAATTATTTTTTCTTATCTATTCAGTGGCCATCTAAATGAGCAATTTTTTTTTTATTATTATGAGGGAGGAAAACGAGCAAGCATTTTTCTAAACTTTGTGCATTTAATTTTTGACTGCGACTTGCATAGTATAGGTAAGTAGCGTGAATGCAACTGAGCTTAACTAACGCAGCCTCCCTAGGTAAAAAATGTCCTAATTCATTTGAATGGACATTTCCTTTTTGCCCACGAATCTCTCTTCCTAGTCGGATACTCTTGTCAGAGTGGTCGTGGTTGCGCAGACGAGGTACACGGAGTGATGTTCGGTGGGTCGCAGACTTTTTCGTGGACAGCCCTCTTAGCAATTTGCTTCCATTTCTGCCGGTTAGAGGCGTTGCGAGTACACTGGACCATGGTGGACTCAGTAGCTTTTTTAATCAGGTCAGTCCAGCGAGTTGGTGAACGGCCGCGTGCCCTCTTGCCTTCCACCTGACCCTGGACCACCAACCTCTCTATTGAGTTCACATTCCTGGAGATGTGACCAAAGAACTTCAGTATCCGTAATTGCACAGTCGACGAAAGCCGGTCCTTAATATGAAGCTCTTTGAGGATGGAAACATGAATGTCCACGAATGTGTGATGTCCACGAATCATACGATACTAAAACCTAATCATAATCCCAGCCTATATACGTCCCACTACATGTAGTGCCCTCTGGCACAGGTCTACTCTAATCCACACGGGTTCAGTGCTAATAGGGAACTTCACACACACCGTTAAATTTCTTCTCAGGTGTGTGCAGCTTCTTCACGATGTTCCCCTTCACCGTAAAGCTCACGGCAAATTTCAAATGTAATTTCGCACTTAAATTCCGAAAAATTCAGAGGTGCGAGCCCGGGGTGAACCCACGACCTTCTGCTTGTGAGGCCATAGGTCAAACCACTAGGTTACCACGACTCTTACCATGACGTCTAAATCATCATCATCGTCATCATCAGCCTATGCTCGTCCACTGCTGGACATAGGCCTCTCCCATGACACGCTACTGATGCTGTCACTGATTGTTGGCGACTGGTTGGCAAAATCTCTTTTTTTGTAGTTTGTTATTTTTGTTCCTATTTTAAAATCTACTAAGACCCGCCTGACAGAGACGGAGAAGTCAGTTGCTCTGTCAGACGGGTTGTGCTAAGTTCTATTTGTCTGTTTATTCCCTTTTATTATAGTTGGTAACCATTTTAAACGTGTATTTCATTTAATTACGTAGTGTCGTCAATACTGATGACGCTGATGACGCTAAATGACGCTTACGAATCATTCAATATTCCCTAATTATGTTACTTCCTTTGTTACACATTTAATCACAATTCCATTCGTTGAAAAACCAATTGTCTCCTGGGACGTTAGGTTAAGACAACATAACCCGAGCTCCTATCCCCTCAACTGTTTGATTAGACTTATCTAATTACATCCATTGTTCCCCACAGTCCTATTTCTCGCGCGTCCCACTCTAAGGCTCTCTACGTCTCTGCCTGACGTATACCAAGGGGATTCAGAGTTTGGGAAACATTGGAGAAATAGTGTAGGCGAATTGTGTGCGTACCGCTATTGTTTTTCATTGGTGTGTAATTCCGATAGGGTTTTGTTTTGCATCATCAGCATCATCTCAGCCTATATACGTCCCACTGCAGGGCACACGCCTCCTCTCAGAATGAGAGGGCTTGGGCCGTTGTTCCCACGCGGGTCCAGTGCGGATTGGGAATTTCACACACACCATTGAATTTCTTCTCAAGCGTGTGCAGGTTCCCTCGTGGTAAATTATAAATTTAATTTCGCACGAAAATTCCGAAAAACTCAGAGGTGCGAGCCCGGACTCGAACCCACGACCCTTTTCTATTCTATCAAACCACTTAGGCCACCACGGCATTTTTGTTTGCATCGCTTGAATAGATTTAGCAAATGGTTGGTGGAACTGCAACACCGCATAACTAGCTTTTTCAATAAGGTCTAATTTGTCTAATTTTCACTGTTATTTCATTTCAAGTTTAGCCTTAAGAAAAAAGCTAGTTACGCAGTTCCATCGACGAAATGTATCTTGCATGTTATAAACGGGTTACATAGTAATTTACACTTAAATAGAGGGTTCTTCATACATTGAAAGATTTCAGTTAGTTGGTCGTAATACATATAACTGCAATAACATTTGATTTTTACGATACGGAAAAACAAAGAATTTCGTATCACTACAATTGCTGAATTAAACGAATTTACATTAGGTGAAGTTCTATTTCAATTTTACGATCTTCACCAGCATGGAATACTATGCAGCGATACGGAGTATCATTATAAATAAATAAATAAATAAATATCACGGGACAATTCACACCAATTGACCTAGTCCCAAAGTAAGCTAGGCATAGCTTGTGTTATGGGTACTAGGCAACGGATAAACATACTTATGTAGATAGATACATACTTAAATACATATTAAACAC
Organism: Archips crataeganus; assembly: GCA_947859365.1. Taxonomy (NCBI): domain Eukaryota; kingdom Metazoa; phylum Arthropoda; class Insecta; order Lepidoptera; family Tortricidae; genus Archips; species Archips crataeganus. The sequence continues at coordinate 18,621,722 of OX402058.1, forward strand.
CCAAGACCCGAGAACAAACATTCGTATTTTTCATACAAATATCTGCCCCGACACGGGAATCGAACCCGGGACCTCAAGCTTCATAGTCAGGGTCTCTAACCACTAGGCCAATCTGGTCGTCGTCGTGACAATGGATGAAAATTTTAAAAGTGCTTGAGTATTTTTATATCGGCAGGAATAACGTTCTTTATGAAAAGGAAAAAAACAGATTTTCTGGTTCCATCATAAAATATACTTCATTATTAAAAATAAAAACAGTTTATTATATCTGGGATGAATTAAAATATACACGGACCTTAGTCCGCCACAATACATATTGAAAAAAAAAGCCAGATGTGCCATTGACAGCTTGTCATAAACAACCTTAGATAATTTAAGACGGGATGAGCCTTTGACGTACCTTTTGTTTTCTATGTATTTAAGTATTTATTTATCTATATAAGTATGTTTATCCGTTGCTTAGTACCCATAACACAAGCTTTGCTAAGCTTACTTTGGGACTAGGTCAATTGGTGTGAATTGTCCCATGATATTTATTTTATTTTATTTTTATTTGCCTGCAACTTTTTCTGCCAGGTTAGGTTCCTTACTTACTACCTACTTAAATATTCTGACCTAAATTTAACCGTTAACGAGAAAACCTTTAGATTTATTTTCAACCTTTTGGCTTCCAGAAGACAATTATTTCTTGATTCAGCGAGAAGACTACATAATAGAATAGTTAATGAAAACCATTAAATTAATTTGGCTGACTGAGTTTCCTTGAACCAATATTTAATTTACTTCCTTACCGCACCGTATTTTGTTCATTTTCATGTTTTAGGAAATTATAACGTTAGTACAAAAATATCATGATTTTTTTAACATAATCATCATCATCATATCAGCGAAAAGACGTCTACTCCCCGCATCGAAGTGGTTCCTGCAAACTTTACCAGAACAAAAAAAATAAAATAAAATAGCTATTGCCAGTTAACCTTTAAACCATTTGACAATCCTGTCAAGACATTCGATTTTGGACCGTAAATGTTGCTAATTTGAATCGGGTTTGATTTCTACTTGACGGTAAATAGATTGCCGGTAACGATTTAAGGGTTGAAAGCGACATTACATACTAAAGGCCAACACAAACCGGAGCGCGGGGCGCCGACGAAGCGTGCCCGGCGCGCTCTATAACATTGAATCAAATATACGGTGACACACACCGGCGGCGCGGCACACCGTATTTGATTCAGTGTTATTGACCGCGCTGGGCACGCTCCGTCGGTGCACCGCGCTCTCAGTTTGTTGTGGCCTTTAGTCATGCGACTAATACGAATGATTTTCTAAGTAATTTTTTTAAGTTAATGTTTTGAAAAAGCACTAGAAATTTCCTTTTAGTATGCTTAATGCTTATGTTAGCATGCTGCTTATGTTGTTATGCTTATTTTAGACGATCAGATGGCCTAGTGGTTAGAGAACTTGACTACGAAGCTTGAGGTCCCGGGTTCGATTCCCTTGTCGGGGCAGATATTTGTATAAAAATACGAATGTTTGTTCTCGGGTCTTGGGTGTTTAATATGTATTTAAGTATGTATCTATCTATATAAGTATGTTTATCCGTTGCTTATTACCCATAACACAAGCTTTGCTTAGCATACTTTGGGACTAGGTCAATTGGTGTGAAATGACCCGTGATATATATATATTTTTTTTTTTGTGGACGCATGGCGGATTGTTTTCTATCTTCAGTACAGCTTAAAAAATCCTTTTATCTTTTTGTTTTAGGATATCGCCAATATCTCCATCCAACTCGCAACTCTATCGGTCATCTTCTTCGTGCTGTCAATCGTTCTGGCGATGGCGCTGTTGCCAGCCGCGCCAGAGTGGGAGGCGCTGGCGCTGGCGGGATCGCTCCTGGTCACAGCTGTCCTCGGTGCTGGGACGCTGATGGCCACGCACCATGCGCCGTTGCCACTCTTTGCACTGATACTGGTGAGTGTTTAAGATAGTCTGGTGTCAGCGTTGGTGGGGTCAGTGCTGGTCGCAGCTGTAATTGGGACTGGGACGTTGATGGCCATGTACCACATGACGTTGCCACTTTTTGGACTGATACTAGTGAGTGTTTAGATTAGTTAGAATGCCAGTGAGGGCGGGGTCAGTGCTGGTCACAGCTATATTCGGTGCTGGAATGCTGATGGACACGCACGGGCATGGCGCCACTCTTGCCACTCTTCGCACTGAGACTGGTGGGTGTCCAAGATAGCTAGGTACCAGGGTTGGAAGGGTTAGTGCTGGTGATAGCTTAGTTTGGGCTTGAACTTCAATGGCCATGTATTTATCACCATGCCATTGCCACTTTGCACGAAGATTTGATTTTTTTCGCGAATTTGAGGCTAGGAGATGTAGCGAGCTCGATGCAAAGCGCGATGAGCTGAAGGCCAGGCCACCTGCGGCCATATTATACAATTATGTCGGAGGGGTGCTGACGTGCAGCGAGTGCGGGCGCACATTCTCTGCTAAGATAGGGTACGTCAGTCACCAGAGAGCACATTAACGACGCTCTCATTTATAGGATAGGAAGTAGTTGCCGTAGCCGAACACGGCTGGAAGATTATTATGCATGAATAGTAGTAAAAGTTCAGTTTAGTTCCGTGTTGGGATGCTGATGGCGACGCATCATGCACCATTGTCACCCTTGGCACCGATACTACTTCTTAAAAGCTTTATTCAGTTTTTTAGCTATTGCTGGCGGGGTCAGTCAAGTGCTGGTCACAGCATGCACAGCACAGATGCCATGAAATAGGGTACCAAATGTGGATCACCTAATAGTAAGTGCGCCCTCATGAACACTCGCGGCACCAGAGAATTGCCAATGCGTTAGCTTAGATAAATAAGAAAGAAAGCCTCATGTCCTAGTAATTTCACCGCTTGTCTTACTCTCCATGTGGAAAATAGCAGCTCGAGCACTCCTTGGTAGCAGGATTCACTATTCTACTCACATAGTAAGGTGGTAATAACATGGACAGAAACTGTTGCGGTCACGCTCCGTACCGTACTATTACCTATAGCTAAACCGTTTAACTAAGTAAACTATAAACTAAACTATAAGTCCTCGCCTGCGCGATACGCCCGCACCTCTCGCTCGCGGGGGATGACTCAGTTAAACGGTTTAGCTATAATATCAAACTTCGACAAAATACATTTATTTGGATACTTGTATCGCCCCAAGTTATCGAATCTCCATTCCACCAATTTATACTTCCCTCCCAACTTTAATCGGATAAAACATCGGAAAACAAATTGGACATTACCGGGCACTCGGGATACATCTATTGGGTACCTGTCAAAGTGTCTGCGGTCCTAAATATTTGTTTACGTCAAAGCTTGTGACGGGCCGGGTAAATGTTTACTTCCTCCCCGAATATAGTGGGCAGACGGTTTAAGGGATTGGGCACACTGAAGTTTAAATAAAACCGGCCAAGAGCGTGTCGGACACGCACAAGGTAGGGTTCCGTAGCCATTACAAAAAAATCAAGTAATATATTTCTAAGGATTTCGTATGTGTACGAAATCATCCAAGTTTAGGTATGTTTTATACCTTAGGCTACTATTTACTTTTAAACTACAAATAATTTCCAAGCAATCTTAGCCGCTATAATTTTCCTAGTAAATTTGATATATTTACTACCATTCTGAATTTTTTCAAATTTTTCCACCTAACAGTTTTGGTTTTAGAGGGGGGGGGGGGACGCTGGATTTTAATAATTTTTTTCACTTTAAAGTTGAATATTTCGCAAATAGATCACTGAATAGAAAAATCATGTTAGCAACCCCGCAATGGTTTTAAAAGACCTATCCAACGATACCCCACACTATAGGATTAGTCGAGAAAAAAAAAATCACCCCCCCTTTACGTCTATGGGAGGTACCCTAAAAAAAATTATCTTTTTATTTTTTATTTTACCACTTTGTTGGCGTGTCTGATATGTATATTCATGCCAAATTACAGCTTTCTAGTACTAACGATCTCTGAGCTTTGCCGCGGACAGACAGACAGACGGACAGACATGGCGAAACTATAAGGGTTCCTAGTTGACTACGGAACCCTAAAAACGACGCCCCTTTAACGCAATTCAAATTTAAATTCATATTCAAATGTGTATAGTGTACCTATTATAAGTTAAACGTGTGTGTCTGTGTATCTGTCTGTGGCATCATCTAAATCTAAAGTAATGGTAGTTATAAAGATTTGATAGTGTGTTTGTTTTCTAAAATAAATAAAGTGATCTAAATTTCTAAACTAACATTGCGAAAAAAAATTGTGAAGTTTTGGATGAAGGGATAAACTTAAAAACTAAACTTTTTCCCATTTCCTTGCGAAGAGACGTAGGTTCTCTTTGTGTGCTCTACAGGCTCTATCTACTACGGGGAGTGCTCCGAGGAGCTATTCACTTAATTACCAGCTACGGGCTTCCACTATCGCACGTCGCGCCGTAAGTCTGCGTTCCATCGTCACCACCTTGATGAATATCCATCTACAACTGTGCGTTTCCGTCGGCATTTTCTGCCACGCACAGTTAAATTGTGGAATCAACTCCCGTCTACGGTGTTTCCAACTAACTATGACATCGGGTCCTTCAAGAAATGAGTGGTTCCCTTAAAGGCCGGCAACGGACTAGTGACCCTTCTGGGGTTTCTGGTTCTCATGGGTGGTGGTGATCGCTTACCAACAGGTGACCCTCTTGCTCGTTTGCCCCCTCTATCAATAAAAAAATAAAATAAAAATAAATAAATTAAACAACTGAATCTATTAAAAAAAATCAAATATAAAAGCCTTTAAAAATCAGCAAGTAACACGTTACCCCGGAAATATGTAAAGTTCGTATGGAACGAAAGAAAGAAAGAAAATACATTTATTTACAACAACACGAGACACATAAATATTTTTTCTCAAACATGCTATGAAATATTGACGTTATGTTCCTTATAATACGCCACGAAGTGTCACGTTGAAGGTGCGGGCTAGACGAGAGGTCAATAATGGAATTTCATACAACATTGCTGGCCTTGGCCAGCAAAGTGATCGTCTATTGTTTCATACTATGACGTTTATAGGTCTATGGCATCATCATAGCATTTAGCCATTAAAAAAAAACTATAAGCAATATTTTGCGTTTTGGTTCATTAAGACATTCTGCCACTACGTTTATTTAAGGTAAGGTAAGATGATGATGATGATGTTGGTGATGATGATGGTGATGTTGATGGTGTCGATGATGGCGGTGATGATGATGGTGATGGTGTTGATGATGGTGATGATGGGTGATGATGGTGATGATGATGGTGATAACGAGATGATGATGATGGTGATGATGAGATGATGATGATGATGATGATGATGATGATGATGATGATGATGATGATGATGATGGGTGATGATGATGATGATGATGGTGATGATGGGTGATGATGATGATGATGATGATGATGATGGTGATGATGGTGATGATGGGTGATGGTGATGATGATGATGATGATGATGATGGTGATGATGATGGTGATGATAAGATGATGATGGTGGTGATGGTGATGGTGATGATGATGGTGATGACGACGACGACGATGACGATGATGATGATGATGATGATGCATGTTTGAGAAAAACTCTATACAAGCCTTGGCCACGAACATGGATTGCCGGCCTCGTATCTCTAGATGGCCTCGTTAACACTCGGCCAGCAATCCCCTATTTCGCGGCCGCTGCAGTAATGTACTATTACCAAAAGGACAATACGAAGGCTAAAGATAGAGTGTGTCATTCTTTCGTACGGGACCTGCGAGTAACAGCTACTTAGTAGGTAACTAAAAAGTAATAATCGTTAGCACAACCAATTTAAGTATACGTGTTTTTTGTAAAGAGGACTAATAATTGAACTGACACCGTATTTTTCTCGAGAGCGTTCGAGATTGAAACGAATTCACATTGGACGTTGTGCGTTCGCGTATTTAGATTCGGTGTGGTCGATCCTTTGCTTGCCCATGGAATGTAGTGGGCAGACGGACTAATTTTGTTTGCGGCGGTTGACACTGAATAATACATCTGATGTCTTTTTGATGTAGCATTTAAGAGTAATTACGGTTCAATGGAATCCTCAATGAAAATAAGCGAAACCCTCTTTAATGGAAGTACATAATTTGTTGGTTCTTTTACTAAGAATTCGGTATTGAACGATTCAGGTTCTTTTCTGGATTGGAATAAATTTTAATTACACTTGTATTTCTGAATACCGTGGAGGTCAAAAAATATAAAAAAAATTAAGTTTCTTGCCGGATTCTTCTCAACAGGCTTTTTTCGACTTTCACTAGTTTTTTTCATAGCCTAAGGTTAACGTCCCTGTGCTAGGTACTGACCCAGTACATGGCACCTTCAATCTTATGTCATAGTAAGAGAGATGAGATAGATGGGTGTCATCTACTGGGCGTTGAGGTGTCAAAAATATTGGTACGTTTACCTTACATTGAATAAAAATATTTTCACTTTTTCCTTTTAAGAATTCGGTTACAGAGAAAGTGTTATACACTGACGAGCAAAAATAAAGGGTCGGTTGCACAAATGTCGATAACTACAAAACCGGCTGTGATAGCTTCTTCGAGTAAAATGAGTTTAGTAAAGAGTTTTATTCTTAACAAGAAAAAGTTTAATTGAGAATAAAACTCTTTACTAAACTCATTTTACCCGAAGAAGCTATCACAGCGGGTTTTGTAGTTATGGTCATTTTTGTAACCGACCCTTTATTTTTGCTCGTCAGTGTAGTTTTTGAAATGTATTTTGCGCCATTTCCGTGAGGCGTTTTACTTTAGTATTCAGTATACTTAGATTATTTATACACTAAATAGAGTGTCAGTAGCAAACACTGCGATACAAAACGTCCAGAAACCCATTTGACAGCTTCATTTTACGATCGCGTTACGTCATTCAGATCAGACTGAAGGTGGAAAAATGACATATAACCCAACCTGTTGGCTTATATTTTTCGGGACGTTTTCATGCCGCGTAAGCTCTATCTAGTGTAAGTATAAATAATCTAAGTCAGTATACGTATAGTAACGATGCTAAAATGACACAAAAAAGTGATACCACCCGGTCCACCCGTCGCGTCGCTTGTCTCTCACGCAAAGCTGTCCTAACGCTCGATCTTACCTACTGCTTACGTACGATTCCCGAATAGAGGCCCAAGCTTTGACAAAGTAGATGCTAAAAAAACGGCCGGCTCGACTGAAGACGTTGCCGTCGCCAAAACCTTTAAGTTCCTTGAGGTACCCAAACTTCAGGCCAATAAATAACTGCAAAGCCATTTCTTCCTAATCCCCCGAGAGCGGATGCCTGTTATCCGGTAAGACCACTCCGGGTAAAACTCGGCCGCTGACACTCAGCCGATTATTATCCGGATTAGGCCAAATAAAGAGCATGTGGTGCTCTTAAGCGAGTAGCAGTTACTTTTTTTGATACCTCTTTAAATGAAAAAATAACAGACAAGTTTGAACCTTTAACCTAACTAATTTCACTATAAGTCAATATGACAATCACACTTATTTTTTTATGGTGAAAAATGGTTAAGCACTTTGTTGATTATACTTGTCTTATTAATAGAACCTTTTGAGACATTATAGGCTCGAGGTGTCGCATGTTTAATTTAGAAATATTTAAATACTCGTATGCTTAAAAGCAGAAGTTTAAAAAGCCAGAGAGTGTCAGAACACTAACCTTGAATTCACAAACACGCAATTGGAGCATTACACTATGCTTTTATAGGACATTGGTTGAATAAAATATGTTTATAATCAGAATAATGAAGCGACAAACTTATGGTCCAAAACTATAATATTTACTTAGTCGTTTGCTCAACTTTACAAATAATAGATACAGGACAAACTAGTTAAGTACTACTACTATGTAGGTAGTTATATAGCTGTTATAACCATGATTTCGTTTAAGCAAAACTCGTTTATCGCTTTCCCGCGGGAACTATGCAATTTTCCTAGATAAAATATATTCTACGTCCTTGGCCAGCTAGACTATCATCATACCAAATTTCATCTAAATCGATTTGGCGATTCAAGCGTGACGAGGTAACAGAGAGAGATAGAATGAATTTCGCTTTTATGATATTACTAGCTGTTGCCCGCGACTCCGTCCGCGAAGAATAGGGGTTTCAAAAATAGTCTACGACCTATTCTCAGACCTACCTACCGAGTGTAGTGAAAAAAGTTTCTTAAAAATTGGTCTAGCCGTTTCGGAGAAGTTCGATAACAAACACCGTGACACGAGATTTTTATACATTAGAAGATTAGTTAGAAAAGATTCATCATCATCATCATTTCAGCCGTAGGACGTCCACTGCTGGACATAGGCCTCCCTTATTGAAGCCCAATCATCAAGAAAAAATCATGGCCGCCATAACAACATGTTATAATGATACTACTTAAAACTAGACTAGAGTGTCTTCGTAAAGTGCTGGCTGAGTTACCGAGAAACAAATGTATGCCGATCGACGGAGTCAGTGGCGCAAAGTGGTAGGATTAAGCGTAGTCCTATCCGTATAACTACAGGGTTATTTGTAATTCACTGACATCCTCTTAACCCTGAATTCCCGTCACTCAAACAAATGTTTTTTGTTTTACGACTTTTTAAAATGAAGCACTTTTTTTCCCATACAAATACACAGAGTATCGTAAAAATAAGAGGTAGGTAATCTCAAATTTTCAAAACGTTGTTACACCAAAAATATTAAGTTATGACAAAAGCCGTAAAATAAAAAAACATTTGTTTAAGTGGTAGGAGTTTAGGGTTAAAAGGATGCTAGTGAATTACAAATAACCCTGTATAAATTAAAAAATTTAATAACCCCCGGTGCAATTTGGTAAAACATATTTTGAAAATAAAGTAAATGCCCATTCTGTGTCTAAGATCCCTCCAGCAGCTAGCAAAAGAGCTGATAACTTTGAAACGGCTAAACCAATTTTGATGAACCATCGCCAAAAAACCTGCTTTCAAACAAAAAAAACCGCATCCGAATCGGTTCACCCGTTATGATCTATGATGCCTATACACAGCGGTCAAACTTATAACACCCCTCTTTTTGTGTCGTGGGTTAAAAACTGTATTCCACAGATACTTGGGCCAAGATATGTTGGTATCCCACAGAGACAAAAAATTCTTCTTATTTTTTATTACCGAAAAAACCGATAGTTCCCTGGAAAGTTGAAATATAACCGCGGCTGCTAATTAAATATCGTATTCCCGGGGCTCGTGGGAATATGATACGGAACCAAGTCTTTTTACTTTGTATTTACATTTTTTCGGATTTTGTTAAGAGAAATACCCGTTTCATGTTGATTCGTGTACCAAACAAAACAAAAAAATATAATTATTTTATCGATCGTTTTATGGAATTAAAAATTAGTTACCAAGACTCGGCTTGCTGCCTTTTTAACCCCTGACACAAAAAGAGGGGTGTTATAAGTTTGATCGCTGTGTGTGTCTGTCTGTCTGTATGTCTGTCTGTGGCATTATAGCTCTTAAACGGGTGAACCGATTTGGATGCGGTTTTTTTTATTAGAAAGCAGGTTTCTTGGCAATGGTTCTTAGACATGTTTTATCAAAATCGGTTCAGCCGTTTCAAAGTTATCAGCTCTTTTGTTAGCTGTGGAAGGTATCTAAGACGCATGATGGGCATTTAAATTATATTTTAACTAGCAGCCCGTCCCGGCTTCGCACGGGGTAGACAATTATTTATTTTTGGAAATTTGGATATAAAACACTTTTTTTCACAAATATTTTTATTTATTAAAAAATTATTATTTATTATTTATTAATTATTACAGACGTGCACGCCCCACTCCTGTATTTCAGTGCCCCCTCCCCCCGCCCGCCGCGATGCCCGGCGCGCTTTTCAGACTGCATCGCAAACAACGGCCACGGCGCTATGGCGGTTTTGTTTACTGTTTGAATTTTTTAATTCGTAATATCTTTTGAATGGAAAGTCCAATTTAAATAATTTAAAAACTATTTTATAGGTAGTTAAATGGTCTTTACCATAAAATAATTTATTTGGATAAGGATTAATATAAACACATAAATAGCATGGTTTGAATTTGGTTAGCATTTTCATTAATGTTTAAAATGAAAAAAGTTGTTGTAGTGACATAACTACAATAGTTGGACATATGCTACCGCGGAGTTTTTTGTAGACATTATGATGTTCTTCAATATTGTTGTACATTATTTTGTTCTATCGCTAATAGTTTCGGCAGCGCATTCGACGAAAGACATTTTAAGACTCATTTTTCTACACCTTCGGTTACATTGTTCAAATTTTACCAAGGATCCCTAATTTTTTCTAAATGAAATGTAGCCTATGTCAAATTGGAAGAATGTAGCATTCTATTGGTGAAAGAATTTTTTAAATCGGCCCAGTACTTTTTGAGCCTATTCATTACAAACATACAAAAATAGGTACAAATCTTTCCTCTTTATAATATTAGTGTAGATTACGTATTAAAACACAGTTAAAACACCAAATCTGATCCCGGTTTTTCTTCACCTGTTACATTAAAAAGCTGTCTCTACATAATTTAGTATAAGAGGTACATATAAGGTACAAAATCATTTTTCTCAGAACTCCTCACCCAAAAATAATAAGCCACTAACAACAGCATCATACCGTTTTGCGTGGCGGATTTATTTTTCAATTTTCCGCTTTCAGATTTACATAAGTGGTCCATTTGTTACCCCTTTCATGGCTGGCTTTATAAAACATGTAGTTTCATGAATAACAAAATTTTCTTGAAATGAGACGTATGAGCTGGATTCTGGGTTCTGAAAGAGAACCCAGATTAGTTTGTTCATTTTCAATTTCAGTTAATTACAGTACTTACCTTTTTATTAGGGTCCCGTACATGGAGTACGGCAGGCAATGGGACCCTATAACAATCAAAGTTGACGTTATCTTGTTGTCTTTGTATTTTATTTCTTGAGGACCGGATTGCCGAGTGATTGGAGGACCTACTACGATGTTTGAGGTCCCGGGTTCGATTTAAACAAAAAGATAAAAACAAAAAGATACTTCATACCAAACTTGTTTTTTTAATCTACATAAATAAGTATGATTATCCTTTGTCTAGTAACCATAGTACAAGCTTTGCTTAGTTTGGGACTATTTTTTTTTTTTTAATGAGTCGCCAGAGGGGCCAAAGACGCGAAGTCTTTGCTGTTTTTTACTTTAAGGATTGGAAGGGTGACTTTGTGCTCGGGAAAAATCCCTTCGGACGAACTGGGAATGGAGGGCCCAGACAGTGTCCGACTTGCACGGACTAAAAAACCCGGTCACAAGTCCCCTTCTCTATTGGTTATCAAGACAATAAACGTCTGCTTTAAATTTTGAGGAGGGGAGGGGTAGGAAGGGAAGTTTGGGACTATTGAATGGTGTCACTCTTCCCATCATTTATTTTATTTCCTAATTTCAAGATTATAAGCTCTCCAGTGACTTATGGCACTGAGACGTGGCCGCTAACGATGGGCCTCATAAGAAAGCACAAAGTCACTCAGAGGGCGATGGAAAGGGCTATGCTCGGAGTTTCTCTGCGGGAGCGCATTAGAAATAATGAAATCCGCGCAAGAACTAAAGTCACTGACATAGCTCGAAGTATCACCAGACTTTTGTAAGATCTTTGTTATTTACACTATGTTCTGGCAATAAATAACTTTGACTTTGACTTGGACTTGGACTTTGACTCAAGTGGCAGTGGGCAGGGCACATCGCTCGTAGAACTAATGGCCGATGGGGTAAAAAGGTTCTCGAGTGGCGTCCACGGACCGGAAGACGCAGTGTTAGGTAGGCATCCAACAAGATGTAGCGACGACCTGGTTAAGGTTGCGGGATCGCGTTGGATGCAGATGGCACGGGACCGACCTGTTTGGCGAGCCTTGCGGGAGGCTTATGTTCAGCAGTGGACGTCTTTTGGCTGAAATGATGATGTTTTAATGTTTTAATGTTTATTTGGGCACAAACGGTACATTATTCTTAAACCTAAACATAGTTACAATTCACATAAACCAACGAAGCTGCCACCAGTTATTAATACCATTATACGTAAAAACAAACAAACGGGAAAATATGAGCCGAAAAACAGAATGCTGACTAAAAACAAATACATTTATATACATAATTATACAATTTTGGATAAAGGAAATGAGATGTTATCCATCCATAAGTGACTTAATGTTACACTTAAACCCACTGAGAGATAAATGAAATATATCAACCTGACTAAATTTAGTATTGTGGGCTTTACAGGCTCTATTAACAAAGGAGTTAGATTTATATTTTTTACGTGTGAGAGGGACATGAAACAGTTTACTGACATTGCGTGTGTTCAAACGAGGGGTTTTCAATCCTAATCTACTTAACATATAAGATGATGATGATGATGATGATGACCTTTTACCTTCATTAGGCTAATTAGGATAATATAGTGAATCATCCGGTCTTGGATCCATATGTCATCACTGGTAACTCACACTGTTTAAATAGTCTTTCACCTCACTAGCTCGGAAAGCCCTTTTTGTTTGATTGACATCTATTGAGAAAATCGCTTTTTATCCACTTGTGAAGAAAGAGTTTTGACATTTGAAGGCAGCTTAGCTAAGTGATATTTGACAGCTAACAAAACGCAAAACGTTAAAAGTACTGAATTTTTAACATCACAATTAATTAATTGCATCGAGTAAAAACACTAAATACAGTCTTACAACTTTATTTAATTCATAAATATCAGCATTCAACATTAGCCTTCATTCTTGTTGTAAAAACGGATAAAATGTTCTGACAGTCCAAGTAAGTCGATGTGCGAACAAAACGCATCCGAAATAATAAAAACAAACTTAAGTCAATCAAAACTTTTCAATTAAGCCGTCAACGTTAAAATATATTCGCATGTTTTTCTAGTTATTTTGTTATTAAAAATGAGTGATTCGAGTGACGAAGACGTATTAACACCTGTGGAATTACGGGAAACAGTCCGTGCAAAATGCGGAATCGAACTTGCGGAATGTCGGTATTGGAGTAGTTCCATAAAGACTGGATATGCTTAGGCTATTTTGCATTATTTTTGATTTTACCAATATTTCTATACTTCAAAATTATTGTATTGACAAAGAGGTAAATAAATAATAATTGATAGTACAAACCCTTTTTCTTATTTTCCTCGCTATAGTGAGGTGAAAAGTTTTGTGTTATACACGGGTGAAAAGATATTTTACATCTCGTGAGTTGAAACACTCGCTATCGAAAGGATTCTATTTTTGAACCACTCGCTTCGCTCGTGGTCAATCATAGACTCCTTTCGATAGCTCGTGTTTCAAATGAACACTCGCAGGTAAAATACAACTTTCCCCCCTTGTATAATAAATAACTATTTTCTAGCTAGAGGCACTAAGACATTTTGGACGAAAATACGTTGCGGAGTTTCCCCTATACCGGACATATGCCGGGCATAAAATAATAGTAGATTGTACACCAAGGGGATAAAGCACTGCATTATGTCACGGGCGCGATATTGAATCCTGAGCGTATCGAGGGACTCCAGATTTAACTCCCGAGCGTAGCGAGGGGGTTTTTTAGTTGATTCCCGAGCGAAGCGAGGGAATTAAGATGGAGTCCTGAGAGCAGTGAAGGATTTAAGCGCGCCCAAGGCAAAATCAGTTTTATCCCCGAGGAGTATAGTATAGCATCTGAGTACAGAAAATATTAAAATAAGTTTTCTTAGCCGCTTCTGTAATAATTTTACTGTCATTTAGCGATATTGAACATAAATAACTGTTTTATCAATGACTGAAACAGTAACTACACCGAGGTGACAGAAGCGGGCTAGCGGGGTGGAGGGGAGGAGATGGTGTATTGTGGAAGCTTAGCGAGGTATGGCGGAGAGTTTTCTGTTAGCAAGCAATGTTAATCTATATAAGCAATTGGAAGACTGAATTAAACTAAAATTGGTAAAGTGAAGAGCGAGTATTATTTGGCTAGTTTTAGCAATACTCTACTTTTCTCACCTTTTGCGAGACAATAAAAACCAAGGCTACTAGAAAAATACTCGAAATAGACCCAGAAGCACTGATTCTCACACTGACTTTGCGCCTTTCGCAGTTTTCCATTTGTCGAAATCTTTGTAAGCTTTTAAGTATTTTTCCTTCGAATTCTCTGGGAGTACATTATTAACAATTTCTAAGGCCGGCTTGCGCAGACCTGGGTTAGCTACTTAACTCCGAGCGAGTTAACTGCTAACCCAGGGTTAACAAGTGTCAAAATGTATGGAACTGTCATTCTTAACCCAGGGTTACCGATTTAATTTTTTTACCCTGAACTGTGCAAGTGGTCCTAAGGCGTCTAATTTAATGGAATTAGGAGTCAAATCACTTTCGTCACTCGATATTTTCCTAATGTTTTATCTTCTTTTGCAGTTTTGATACTTAAAATTGCAGCGTATTGAAATACTCGCGGCTTTTGTTTTAAGTATTGATTTTTTTTCGTTCGGCTTGCCGTGGCGTGGCCAGCTCGATTTTCGAATAAGTTCGATTTTCAAATAAATGAGGCGCGGCGCGCGCCGCCGTCCACCTCCTCGCCGTCGGCCACCAGCAGCTGCAGCAGCCGCGCGCCGCGCGATTTTGACGAAATTAGACTTTAAATGCATAACAATAAGAACTAAGAGAAGTGAGAATCACATTACTGCCGCCGGGTTATAATGAAATTCAGTACAACATTACGCCCCGGCAAAAGACAAGGGCTATAATGATTTACTTTGAGTAAGGTTTGCATGATATATAATGAGGCATTGTCGAGCAGGTGGTGTGAAAATAATATTCAATTCCTGTAACGAAAAGCGTACAAAATTATCATATCTGAATAATTTATTGGCTCGTAAAAGGAGGAGTCGTTGAAAAGTGTTGATTCCGGAACTGTTCCGAATGGTTGAATTATTGATGATGATTCGAACTGAACTGCTGTCCGTTCAATTTGGGTGACGGCGGTGTGGCTTGGCGGTTGACTGTGATGCGACCGTGGAATATGAAGCAGGGTGGCCATATTTTTACAGCTAAAATTTAATTGCCAGCTTCCAACGTGCCGGTATTTTATTAATTCAATGAGTGGATTTCAATGGTCTCATTTTTAAAGTCCCGTAGTCAACTAGGAACCCTTATGGTTTCGCCATGTCTGTCCGTCTGTCTGTCTGTCTGTCTGTCTGTCTGTTTGTCTGTCTGTCTGTCCGTCCGCGGCTAAGCTCAGAGACTGTTAGTACTAGACAGCTGTAATTTGGCATGTATATATAAATCAGTCACAACGACAAAGTGATTAAATAAAAAAAAGTAAAAAAATTTTTTTTAGGGTACCTCCCATAGACGTAAAGTGGGGGTGATTTTTTTTTCTCGACTAACCCTATATCGTTGGATAGGTCTTTTAAAACCATTGCGGGGTTGCTAACATGATTTTTCCATTCAGTGATCTGTTTGCGAAATATTCAACTTTAAAGTGAAAATTTTCATTAAAATCGCCTGTCCCCCCCCCCCCCTCTAAAATCTAAACTGTTGGGTGGAAAAATTTTAAAAAGTTCAGAATGGTAGTAAATATATCAAATTTACTAGGAAAATTATAGCGGCTAAGATTGCTTGGATATTATATTTTGTAGTATAAGAGTAAATAGTAGCCTAAGGTATAAAACATACCTATACTTGGATGATTCCGTACACATACGAAATCCTTAGAAAAATATTACTTGATTTTTTCGTAACGGCTACGGAACCCACCTTGGGCGTGTCCGACACGCTCTTTGCCGGTTTTTTTATCTAATATATAAAAATCTCGTGTCACGGTGTTTGTTATCGAACTCCTCTTTTCTCTACATTCGGTAGGTCTGAGAATAGGTTGTAGGCTATTTTTCATACCACTATTATTCTTCGCAGACGGAGTCGCGGGCAACAGCTAGTAAAAACATAAAACTTAGAATATAATTGGTATATTGGTATTGGTATAAGTGGTTAATAATACTAAAATTAGCCCAGTGGTCTGTCCTGTGGCCTCTCAAGCAGAGTCTCATCTCTGAGTTTTTCGAAATTGACGGATCGGTTTTTCGGATTTGAAATTTACTAGTTTTACAGTGAAGGAAAACATCCCGACTAACCAAAAAATTCATTGGTGTGTGTAAAGATCTTAATCCGAAATGGGAACCATGGCCCAATCCCTCTTATTTTAAAAAGATTACTTACTAAAATTGTTACTTTTCCAGAAGTTATACAAAGTTGTAATAGTTATTTGTTATACAAGGGGGGAAAGTTGTATTTTACCTGCGAGTGTTCATTTTGAAACACGAGCTATCGAAAGGATTCTATGATTGACCACGAGCGAAGCGAGTGGTTCAAAAATAGAATCCTTTCGATAGCGAGTGCTTCAACACACGAGACGTAAAATAACTTTTCACCCGTGTATAACACAAAACTTTTCATCTCACTACAGCGAGGAAAATAAGAAAAAGGGTTTGTACTATCAATTATTATTTATTTACCTCTTTGCCAATACAATAATTTTGAAGTACTTATAGAAATATTGGTAAAATCAAAAATGATGCAAAATAGCCTAAGCATATCCAGTCTTTATGGAACTATTCCAATACCGACATATCGTCACTACTTTGAAAAAATCTCGTATCTCCAATCAATGAATAAACCAAACTGAACTAACTTTATTGCACATCGAGTAAAGTTCAATTAGGCAGATTATCGATTTTGAGATACGAGCAAACTGTATTACTGTTAAATTGTATACTGGCCCTATACTACGAAGCGCGAAATTCGAACTTCGTTTCATGCCGTTCCGCTCACGCTAATGGTATTTATTACGAGAGTGAGAGGGACCGCATGATCCGAACTTCGAACTTCGAATTTCGGAGTAACCCCCCTGGTTTGACTTAAGTTTTTTTATTATTATTTCGGATGCGTTTTGTTCGCACATCGACTTACTTGGACTGTCAGAACTTTTTATCCGTTTTTACAACAAGAATGAATGAACTAAAACAATTACTTTGCTCACCCGCGACCTTACAATAGTTACGTTTATGCAAGAAATGTGCGTTCATGCAGTTCCTCCACCTCCACACTGTACGAACACACACAAATCACATAAACCCAACCATCACCACCACCAAGCTACACTGACGCGTTTCGAACTCAACCAGAGCTCATCTTCAGAGTTACCACAACCGTATGCTATGCTACCAAATGTTAAACTAACAAACCAAAACAAATGTTTTAACTTGTCACTGTAACTTCTCAAGTACCCACTTTATTTTTCTTATTCTCAAACTACCCCACAAAAAATAACTTTTATTGACATATTTAAAACTACCTTGAATTTTTTGTTTATTTATTTATAAGGCATATTTAATTAATACTAACTGTTCAAATTCGACCCAAGCCGCAGTAAAGGAGAAGATACTAAATTTACCTGTTCATTAATAATAGACCCCATATTGTTGTACCTAATTATTTCCATGCATTCCAGAGCATCCAGACGCAACCCCTTGCCGCAATAATGTAACACTTCATAAGAATCTGAATCTAACAATGAATGATTTGATTCCAACAAATGCTTTGCAAAATTCGATCTATCTGGATGCTCATTCCTATATGCCGAAACATGCTCTTTAAATCTAGTATTAAAACTTCGGCCTGTCTGTCCTACGTATATCCCATTGCAGTCATTACAAGTAAGCTTGTATACCCCCGATCTAGTTCCCTTATCTACCTGTTCTTTGTGGTTACATAGCCTAGAGTACAAAGAGTTGTTAGTCTTAAAGGCAACATTAATATTGTTTGATTTTAAAATGCCATAAATCTTATCAGACAAACCCCCGACGTAAGAGATGCTAGATCTATATTTGTTAGTAGACTGAGAAGGTAACGCAGCGTAAAGCAATGAATAATGCGTAAAGGAATGAGCATCCAGATAGATCGAATTTTGCAAAGCATTTGTTGGAATCAAATCATTCATTGTTAGATTCAGATTCTTATGAAGTGTTACATTATTGCGGCAAGGGGTTGCGTCTGGATGCTCTGGAATGCATGGAAATAATTAGGTACAACACTATGGGGTCTATTATTAATGAACAGGTAAATTTAGTATCTTCTCCTTTACTGCGGCTTGGGTCGAATTTGAACAGTTAGTATTAATTAAATATGCCTTATAAATAAATAAACAAAAAATTCAAGGTAGTTTTAAATATGTCAATAAAAGTTAATTTTTGTGGGGTAGTTTGAGAATAAGAAAAATAAAGTGGGTACTTGAGAAGTTACAGTGACAAGTTAAAACATTTGTTTTGGTTTGTTAGTTTAACATTTGGTAGCATAGCATACGGTTGTGGTAACTCTGAAGATGAGCTCTGGTTGAGTTCGAAACGCGTCAGTGTAGCTTGGTGGTGGTGATGGTTGGGTTTATGTGATTTGTGTGTGTTCATACAGTGTGGAGGTGGAGGAACTGCATGAACGCACATTTCTTGCATAAACGTAACTATTGTAAGGTCGCGGGTGAGCAAAGTAATTGTTTTAGTTCATTAATATGGACCTCCGCAAAGTAACGCCTGATTCAATAAATTAACAAGAATGAAGGTTAATGTTGAATGCTCATATTTATGAATTAAAATAAAGTTGTAAAACTGTATTTAGTGTTTTTTACTCGATGCAATTCATTAATTGTGATGTTAAAAATTCAGCACTTTTAACGTTTTACGTTTTGTTAGCTGTCAAATATCACTTCAGCTGCCTTCAAATGTCAAAACTCTTTCTTCACTTGTGGATAAAAAGCGATTTTCTCAATAGATGTCAAACAAACAAAAAGGGCTTTCCGAGCTAGTGAGGTGAAAAATATCTGTACATAATTACATTGTTTGTGTTTCAAATTATATTTCTGTGTGAAAATTAATTTCGGGATTAAAAGTCGTAAAAGTAAACATAAATTATTTTATTACGGCCTAAAAGTGTAATTAAAATGAGAAAAGTAAATTTTAAATTAATTCAATTTAGGCTCATCTCACATTGGCTTATATTCACACCGAAGTTCATTACCAGAAACAGAATTAAACAAGGTTTCGGTATTAAAGACTAGAAATTAAGTGAGGCCGCCGTTTTGTTTGTAACTGTCACATTTTGACGTTAAGCGCTGACAGCTGTCAAAGTAGCGGCACACGAAATATTCTACTTTAGCTATCGAGGATGGAGTATAAATAATTCTGCAATCCTCTACTGGGCGTCCATTGATAATGGTGCTGGCTTCCATCTGGCAAACTACTTGATCGTTTGCCAGTGGTACAGGGGGCAGTTGCCGCGTGCCCGCAAGCCGAGGAACTCCTCCTCAATCCCGCAAATCCCGCGGGATCCCGCTATATTTTAGACCGAGATTACTACCGCATGTTGCATGCGGGATCCCGGTATTTCGAAATCCCGATATTGCATACTCTATTTGCCACCTAATGTAAATTTATTACTTACATTAAAGAAATCGCCACCTAAGGTCAATTCTGTTATATCGTTTTACAAATACGTGCGTAAGTATAATATGGTGTACTGAATTGTACTACATAGGTACTTTATTTAGCCTCGTCTTTTTACTTCTTAGACCAGTTTTGACAATAATTTGTAAATTCTACAAAGGTTGAGTGCTCGACACTGACCCAATATATGGCACCTTCAATCTTAAGTAAGAGAGGTGACAGATAGGTGTCATCTACTGGGCGTTGAGGTGTCGAGCATTGGTATCTTTTACTTAAATTATTCTATTCTAGCCTACATTATTATAAATCAGAAAATTTGTGAAGAGATTAGTTTTGTCCCCATATTGAAGTTAGTGAATTTATTCAAGAAAGAAAAATCCCGGTTGTTTGAAAAACACAAAAATGCGCATTTTATCTGAACATGGGTTCGCATAATTAGGTAAAATTACCATATTTTCTGTCTTATGAATAATCGTGCTAGACATTTATTTACATTGTAAAAAGTTTCTCAAACGAAAATTTACATTAACACATTATTAGAGTTACCTAAATCGAATTAAGGACTTAAGTTTATTATGTTAAAGCATGTGGAAATAATTGAAAACACTTGTTACTTATTGAAAAACTTTTTTAATTACGAGTATGAAAGCGTTTACCTATTTATTAGCGGTAAATTAATAGTAGCGGTTTAATAAAAATTAAATTGTTGCACG
Organism: Archips crataeganus; assembly: GCA_947859365.1. NCBI lineage: Eukaryota > Metazoa > Arthropoda > Insecta > Lepidoptera > Tortricidae > Archips > Archips crataeganus. The sequence goes on from OX402058.1 coordinate 18,642,010, forward strand.
TCTGACATAGAAGAACAATTAAAGCTATTTGGTATTGGTAAACAAAACTATAACAAAAAAACCGTCAAAAAAAGATAACTGGTGCAAAATAACTATTGCAACTGTACCCAGCCAGTAAAAAAAAGGAAACAAAAAAATGCATTCCAAGTTCAATTTATTTTCGCTTGGCCGAAGCTGAACTTAATTTAAAAATTACATCAAGGACAAAATGATGTAAAGTAAAACAAGCGTTTGTTTTATTTAATACTCTATTCCCTTATGTTTAGATTTAAACTAGATTGGACTATTTCTGCGAGTTAGCGCGGTTAAATTTTTTAGCAGAGTTCCAACGATGTTTTCAGTTTTTATCGTTATGGGGGAGTAGGGAAGAGGTTAATTTAAAATCGCCAGGTGGCCAGCATTTTTCTGGAATGTCAGGCTGCGTTCAGCACTTTTTTCCTTGTCTTGGAATTATCCGGAATGTTAGGCTACGTTCCAGCCAGCTGACACCTTTTCTTGTTTAATTTGTCTTGTTTAGTGTGTACTCTTCGTGATAGTCTGTAAAAGGGAACTGTACTTAAGTATGAATATAATACACTTAGTGTGTATCAAAATAGGCTGCAGCTAAAACTGACTCAAAATATTTGAATGAGGGTGAATATTTAAGCGTTTTGATCGCTCGGCAATTCATCAATTACCATCCCACGACTTTTACTACAACGGAAACATAAGGACGACCGGATAGTCTAGTCTAGTGGTTAGAGAACATGACAACGAAGTTTAAAAAATACGAATGTTTGTGCTCCAGTCTTGGTTGTTTAATATGTACTTAGTTATGTATTTATCCATATAAGTATGTTTATCCGTTTTCTAGAACCCATAGTACAAGTTTTGCTTAGTTTGGAACTAGGTCAATTTGCAAGAAGTTGCAAGATCTTCAATCAAACGAGATTTAACATTGGTACTATTTGCTGTTTTAAAAAAAAATGCCCTGAGCTGGTGCTCATGCTCAGCAACTATTTCTGAAATAGATGATTCTATTTCAAAAATATTTGATGAAATGGTAATAATGAAAAGAACCTGTATTTGCTGAAATGGTAATGATGAAAAGAACCCGTATTTGCTGAAATGGTAATGATGAAAAGAACCCGTATTTGCTGAAACGGTAGTGATGAAAGAAGCCGTAACAAAGCGAATATTCACCAACAACAAAAGCAAATTTTCAATTAATTTTCCAATTAAAAATAGTATGGACGCGAACTGAAGAAAATTAAAAGAACTATTATTTTGCAGAGCTGGGAAGAGTTTTAGAAAGTTCAGTAGTAAAGACAGTGTATATTGTTGAGAAAATTAAATTGCCCAAGTACGTGCGCTGCTATCGAACTTTGTCTTCTAAATTTATTTACTTTACGTTTACCCACGGATTTTCACACTAACCCCCTGTTTCACCATCCATTGATCAAATTTATTTGATGGATAAATGTGATACCGTCTCTGTTTGTTTTGTTCGAATAGACGGAGACGGCATCACATTTGCCCGTCAGTTAAAATTAATCAATGGGTGGTGAAATAGCCCCTTGGTCTCAGATCTGGTAGTTAAATTTAAATCCCGGGATTTTATTAAATCGACACCAGCAACTCATACTACGCTAACTTGATTTTCGCCAAATTTGTTTTTTTAATCCAATACAATAATTGTACAATTATCTACGTCTACAAAAAAAATAATTTCAAAATTCTATAAAATAAAAAAGTTTTGAAACTCATAAAACGCTAAGTAAACATACTTTTTAATATCACACGATCTATAGACCGCTAACTATATTTTAGTTGGGTACTTACTATGGAGATCGTGTGAGGGCATGTTTGTAAATACTACGTGAAGTACCTGTCGTCGATATTAAAAGTCTATCTACAATAATCTACATATAGGTATATAAATTAATGCCCATTTCCTTTGGTCACGTCATTTCCTTTCGGTCATTCTTTTTTCGTTGCGTTTGCTATTGTCAGAAGATTTTTATGCAAGAAATTTTAGAAAAAATAAAGAAGCCGAAGGCTACAGCTAGTTGGAAATAAATACAGCCAAATATAATTACATTAAATATTTTGTTAGTAATAATATTATTCCTCAAAAGTATCATAGTTTTCATACTAATCTGCTTTCTCAAGAGCAAAATCTTGACGAATCTACTACTGATGGGGAAGATGATAACTGATTTAATGTAAATAATAACAGTATTTTGAACTAATTTTCGCACATTTCTATATCTTTTGACGTAAATAAAACGCTAATTTCGTAACGCTGATTCGTATAAAAGAAGCTAAGTGTGACTTGGATTACTTTATAAATATTATAAGTGTAAAGATGTTCCCAGTTATACGACGCTAACTTTTAAAAGTTTATAAAAATGCATAAAGTTACCATGTTATTTCATTTCAAGTAATAAAATTATGTTATCCTAATATGTCCATGATTTGTATTTCTTGTTAAATCGCTTCCAATATCATATTTGTACTGTATATTTAAAAGGAGACACGACCTAACACACTACGCTAAGTTAGAAATGGCGTTATATTCATTGTCTATTATGTTTCTATTTTTGTTATAAAGTACGCTAAGTAAAACTAAATTCAAAAACGAATGAAATAATCAAAAATGTAATTTTGTATTTCTTATAATTGTACAACAAATAAAACATCCCAGAAAAATTAGAATTATTATGTTCAGTAGTTTCAAATTTATCGCTAGTTTACCTTGTATTGGCCGTAGCGTAAAGTTACCATTTTTAAGTTAGCGTAATGTTAATTGCTGGTGTCGAAATTATTATAGGCATTCCCAAAAATTGCATCGGGGTCGATGAATATCTCAAGAGACATCAGGCAAGGCTCATCGTGGTCAACTACATCATACTATGTACGGTGGTGACTATAGTACCTACTCCCTACCAACAGATTCCAATTGTCTGAAAATTTCGTTCAGCAGAAGTTCTTCTAAAATACGTAAAGAATATCCTCTCTTGTTTCCAGATGGTCCACACAATGATGCCGATAGCGAGGTCTATAGCCCTGGGCATGTCCGCGGCACTGACTTTGGCCTATATAGGCCTGGCTCTGGGCCTGGGACCCCACAATGTGGAGAGCCAGTTCCATCAACAGGTAAGAACGCTGTCTGTAACAGGGGCTGTATATAGGGCTGCCACCTTAAAAAAACTGGCCAAGTGCGAGTCGGACTCGCGCGCGAAGGGTTCCATGATAAAGGGAATAAAATTACGTTTGTTGTATGGGAGCCCCCCTTGAATACTTGTTTTATTTTAATTTAATTAGTACCTGGGCGACCGAGCTCTCCTCGGGCTGAAACTCGGTACCAGGCGTTTTCCCAGAGATAAGACCAAGCTAGATCAATTTTTCATCCCCGAAAACCCCCACATACCAAATTTCATCGAAATCCTTGGAGCCGTTTCCGAGACCCTGATTATATAATATACAAGAATTGCTCGTTTAAAGGTATTAGATTTATTTTTAAAGTGAATATGTAACTAACCTGACTACGAAGCTTGAGGTCCCGGGTTCGATTCCCGTGTCGGGGCAGATATTTGTATGAATAATACGAATGTTTGTTCTCGGGTCTTGGGTGTTTTATATGTATTTAAGTATGTATCTATCTATATAAGTATGTTTATCCGTTGCCTGGCACCCATAGCACAAGCTTTGCTTAGCTTACTTTGGGACTAATAGGTCAATTGGTGTGAATTGTCCCGTGATATTTATTTATTTATTTATTTATTTATTATTTAACTAAATATTTTGTGAATATTTCAAGCGTTTACCTGTTGCGTGCTGTTGCTGTTATCAGTATCGAGCAAAAACGAGCAAAAAAAGTGACGTTTGTTTTATGGGAGCCTCTTTAAATATTTATTTTATTCTGTTTTTTAGTATTTGTTGTTATAGCGGCAACTGAAATACATCATCTGTGAAAATTTCAATAGTCCAGCTATCACGGTTCAGAGATACAGCCTGGTGAAAGAGGGACAGACGGACGGACGGACAGCGAAGTCTCAGTTATAGGGTCCCGTTTTTGCTTTTTGGGTACGGAACCTTAAAAAGCAGACTCGGAGAACATCGCAATTATTCAAATTTTCCGCCTTTACTATGTTGACTGGTAAGCATTTCGCTCGTTGGTCCTAGTAGGGTAAGTTCTCTCCGCTCCGGTTGTCTCCGCTTGATTGTTTCCATTGAAGCGGTGCGGAGACGAGATGTGGATTTCAACTAATATGATTGGTCGATCCCTACACGTCTCCTCTCCGCTCCGCTTGTCTCCGCCTCAGTGGTGTCACAGCCTAAAGGAAAGCGTACAGGAGTAAAACAAATGAAGGGAGCAGCATTGTATCTACTTGTTGTTATTGTTCGTGTTATCTGAGTCTGAACGAGTTCAGCAAATCCTGTTCGCTTAGCGCGCTACGCTTCGCAACAATGGAGTTACAGGGGGCCGGTTACACGAGGAACTGTTAAGCTACAGTTTATAGTAATGCGCTATATATTCCGAGTGCTTGACATATTAGCTGTGGTGGCCTAGTGGTTTGACCTATGGCCTCTCAAGCAGAGGGTCATGGGTTCATATCCCGGTTAACACCTCTCACTTTTTCGGAATTTATGTGTGAAATTTACCATGAGCTTTACGGTGAAGGAAAACATCGGGAGGAAACCTACACACGTGTGAAGAGATTAAATGATTTGTGTGAAGTTCCCAAACCCCACCAGTGCCGGATTAAGCCAGCGTGCGGCCTGTAGCAAATTCTATCTAGGGGCCCTAAAAAAAAAGCAGAAAACGAAAAAAAAGGTCAGAAAACGTTGGTGCCCGGGGCCCGTAGCATTTGCTACTCTAGCTACAGGCAGTACCCGGCCATAATAAATGTTGCCATGTTGTCCATAATAAATTGAATGGGAGAAATCCACATAAACTATATGTACCCCAGCCAACGCTTAAAACTTTTCAGCAAAAATATTTATGGCATGGCAATAAAATATATAATTAATTACCTAATGACATGAAATCCCACTGTGATAACAAATTTCCTAAAATTTTATTTAAATGGTTACTTGACAAATGTTTTTACTCCGTTACTGAGTTTTTAAATTACGAAACTTAACTTAGTTTTCTTATTATTATTTTATTACTTTATATTGACTTTGAATAATGTTTCTAATCTAATTTATTGTTTTTTTTTTTTTATATTTCTACGCCGAAACTGGCAGAATATGTTGATCTCTTGCTGATTATAAACTGTAATATCTGTACCTACCATATTCTAGGAAATAAATCATTTCTATTCTATTCTATAAAGATTGCACACTTTTTTCAATAAAAGGGTCTTCTCTTCTTCTTCTCTCCTTCTTCAGCCCATAGCCACCCAATGCTGAGTGTAGGCTTCCAGCATTGCTCGCCACCCATCTCGTTCCAGTGCTCTCCTCATCCAGCACCTTCTTGCCACTTTGACCAGGTCGTCAGTCCACCTCATCTCCTGTCTGCCAACGTTTCTCGGCCCGGTTCTGGGTCTCCACTCCCACCCCCATCACAGCCTTCCCCCATCTTCCGTCACTCCTGCGGCATATGTGTCCAGCCCACTTCCACACACACCTTTATTTTATTATTTCTCCTGACGTCAAAATGTAACACGCTTTTGTTGAAAATTTACACAAAATCCATAATCTTAATCAACTGTCCTGTATTAATGTTACCGCAGGTATTTTGTGTGCTAAGCAGCAATTAACTTAAATTACGGTGTAAACACAGTACCAACGGCCCCTTGTCTCTCATCTCATACACTCCACGTGTGAACCTTTTAGCCGTTCGTTGCGAGCGCCTGGCTCCGAGAGATAAGCAACGTGTCGTAATTGAAAATCTCTGCTCAGTTGTTTTATGCAGGCGCTTGCATGTAACTAACGAAGCTCTGAAATAAGATGAGAACGGTGCTTGATTAAGTTATTTACAATCTTATAGCGCTCGTCACAGTTTATGAAAAAGATGTTGTTTGAATCTTTAAGATTAATTTTCTCTTGTAGCTATTTCAGCAATGTGCTCGGAGTATTTAATCATCATCATATCAGATAGAAGACGTCTATTAATGGACAAAAGCTCTCCTAAAAGAGCTCCATAGCGAACGGTGGCGTAGGAAATTTCCCAACAAGATGGACCGACGCTCTGGTAAAATTCGCAGGAACCATTTGGATTTGGGCAGTGCAGAATCGATCGTTGTGGCACTCTCTGTGGGGAAGGCCTTTGTCCAGCAGTAGTGTCCAACCGAAACTGGTTTTTACGACCAAAACCTAAACCGAAACCGAAACTTCCATACCAGGATCATGTTTTGAGGGAAAAATAAAGAAAACGTTAAGTATTATAATCAGTCAGTTTTATTTTTTTATCTTTAAGTCTCATAGCTATACAGTCTTCGACATTTTCACTTATTGATAATCAGCATAACAACTCCTTATTTGAAATGATGCCGTCTCCGTCTGTTTGAACAAAACAAACATAGACGGCATCAAATTTATCCGTCAAATAAATTTGATTAATGGATGGTAAAACAGGGGGTAAAGCTTGTAAACTTTCAACACTTATGGCCAGTTTAAGCTTTGCTTTCTTGATTTAGGTTTAACGAGATGAGTTTCCAAATTAACTGACCTATAAATAAAACGGATCACTTAACTCCCGGAACGGTGGAGGTAATAAACGCGGAATTCCACTTCTTTTGCCACTTCTTGATCATTCGCGACTCACTCAACTAATATACTTACTCCTAAACGAGCATTTTTTAAATAGGCTAGATGACTAAAAAAACTGTTTAGTCCGTCAGTTAGATTATTAAAAAATATTGTACACGTTTTTTTTTTATTTGACAAACAAAAAATGACGAGGATACTCGTGCTTAGAAGTTTCGAGTGACGTCACTATATGGTACAATTTTTACCTAAGAGTGACGTCACAAGCCACCACTCCGGATGTAGGTATGATGATCTATGCCTTTGTCAATTTTTAATAATTTGATAAACAAAAAAATACGTGTCTCATATTTTTCCATTATCTAACTGACGAACTAAATAGAATGACATATTTATAACCCAGTCGTCATCCCTATTATTATCGTCATCATCACAGGCTCTCATGGTGATTTTTAATCGGTGATCAGGAGTTGAAAAATATTAATCCCTAGCGAAAATGGAAATTAGGTAATAGGTGAGGTCTCAAGCAAGAATGCAAGCAGTGAATCTCTTTTCAACCGACGAAAACAAAAGGAGGAGGTTCTCAAGTCGACGTGCATACTTGTTTTTTTTTTTTTTTTTTAATGTATGGTCACGCATAACTTTTTACAGAGTAGTCCGATTTTGATAATTCTTTTTTTATTGGAAAGCGTATACCCCGAGGGTGGTCCCATTTAAATTTGGAAATAATATTCCTACCCTAAGGGTAGAAAAACAGGTTACAGGTTAATTTAGGTACCAGTTTGAAGTCGGTGCCACAGCACTAGCCAGGAGGAGTGTCCTATAATCGTCTACCTGATTGGCTTCTATCACTCCTCCTGGCTCGTGCTGAGGCACCGACTTCAAACTGGTACCTAGATTAAGGTCAAACAAAAAAGGTATTATGTATGTATTTATGTATATAAACTCTTTATTGTACAAAAATAAGGAAAAAAAGAAATACATTACTGACAACCGTTGAAATGCATGTACAAAGGCGAACTTATCCCTTTAAGGGATCTCTACCAGTCAACCCTTGAGTGGATGAAAGGAGCATTTAGTAAGGGACCGACAAAGAGTAAGTCAAAATAATACAGTCGGACAAAGCAAAGGCTACAATACAACTTTTAGTAAATACAATACATAAACTCACAATATAAAGAAACCTAATAAAAATATACTACCATATACAACATATATATGCAAAATACATACAATAAATAAGCAGTGTTCTCAATATATTAAAGTGATGGTGGTGGTTTTCAGTTTTTTCGGCAGTTTAATTTTTTTGTTAAAAAGTTTTTTAATTATATAAAAGTATCGTTGTTGTTAAAACTTCCTCCATCCACCTAAAGTATGGACATGCTAAATTTGTTGAAGTTAAGTAGTTTCGTCTAGTGTCATCGTTTTGGCGGGGATTTTAACAGGTCTCACGTCAAAGTTTGTTTAAGAAACTGACTTGTTAAAGGGGTTTTAGGCTCATAGACTAAACTATATGTAGAATGACAATGATTTTACATAAAAAGTGATTTTCCAAATAATTATTACTTAAAAAACCGTCCAAGAGCGTGTCGGACACGCCCTAGATAGGGTTCCGTAGCAGGTACGAATAAATCTTTGCATACTTTATTAATGTTGTTGTTTTGGTCCCAACTCCCACCGCGCGCTAGGGTTAACAGCGCGATGTACCTACCTAGAATTTCAACGTCGGCGGTACAGAGCCATCCATCGGCGAATTGGGTAACTAATCTAACCTGCAGTCTACTAGAACTGGTATGTATGTTGATGGTTTTTCAGATGTAATTCTTTATTATATGAACCGATTTTTTTTTTTTTTATTTGAAAGAAGATACTGTTAGCGTGATCTTATAGTACTCAAAGAAAAGAAAATGCTTGCAGTGGCGGTTAAATTACAATCTTAGTTTAGAAATATTTGTTTTACAAAAACTTAAAATTTTAATTAAAAAATTTAAGTTGAAAATAATTTTCCTAGAAAGTTTTTATTATGTTTAACTTACTTGATTTTTTTCATATTTTTTAAATGTGCCTTTCAAAAGTTAGAGGGGGGGACACATTATTTTGAATTTTCGGAGAGAATATCTCCGAAAATATTCACTTCATCAAGAAATTGTTTTAGCAAACCCCTATTTACCTGTCCAATGATACCCCACACTATAGAATTAGTCGAGAAAAAAAAATCACCCCCATTTTCCGACTATGGCAGGTACCCTAAAAATTTTTTTTTTGTTTTTTTTTTATTTATATATTCATGCCAAATTACAGCTTTCTAGTACTAACAGTCTCTGAGCTTAGCCGCGGACGGACAGACAGACAGAAAGACAGACAGACAGACAGACAGACAGACAGACAGACAGACGGACAGACATGACGAAACTATAAGGGTTCCTAGTTGACTACGGAACCCTCAAAATAGACTTTTTGTTTCTTGTAACTGTGACTTAAACGTGGTCGCCACCGAATACTGATCTAGAAAAATTGGTTCATGATTCATGATCACCAATTAGAAATCATCGTGTATATGCCCAACTGTACGGCACAGGCGTCCTCTCCGGTCCCACTGAAAAACAGGCCTTGCGGATTAATATGCTGTGTGGGGCTCAATTTATATTATACTATTCGATGTTTTTTATCTTTTCCTGCCAAATGTATTTTTTCCCGAGTATCGAAGATGTGTAAATAAACATTTCTCTACCCCTCTCTCTCTATAGCAGAATAAGAGGGCTTAATAATAATAATTAGGGGATAGACCTCCATAGTTGCGCCCATCTCATTTATATTATATGGTACCAAAGGCCTCTTCATGTTGGCTTCGGCCCCATGAATGCCTTTCAAATGACCGGGTCCCCATGGGCCCGTGATCGGATATCCGTATCAACATAATAATAATAATAATAATTTATTTATTTCTCTAAAAAATTACAAGGACAGTTAAAATATCATAGAACAGCAATAGGTTTACATGTATTTTAAAGAGCAACGAATTTCCAATCCAATTTGACTGGTCCCTTCCCTACACTAGGCATAGCCTGTCTCGTAGGTAAGCTTGGGCCGTAGTTTCCATACGCAGGTCCAACGCGGAATGGGAACTTCATACGCACCATTGAACTTTTTCGCAATTATCTGCAGACTTGCTGACAATGTGTTCGTTCACCATAAAGCTCATGGTAAATTTCAAATGTAATTTCGCACGTGATTTTCGAAAAATTCAGAGGTGCGAGCTCGAGTTGGAACCCACGACCCTCTGCACAGGCCATAGGTCAAGCCAATAGGCCCTTTCAGGTGCAAAACCCTGAAAAATAGCTTATCTCAGATCGCTTCTTAATCTCTGCTGGAGTGCAATGACCTCAGATTGTCTGTCTATCCGTTTACTTATTCAAACAAGATTCTCCGTCAGGACCGTACCTACTAACACTAGACTTCATCCTTCATTAAAATAGTAAGTTTCTTGTTTTATCTAACTAAACGAAAAAACGTCAAGTTTGTTAATTATAACAAGAATTATAGTTTCGGAGATCAGGCCACTTTGAAGCGACAATATAAATCTCATTTAGTTCCTATCCCGTGGGAATTTCAAAAATCCCTTCTTAGTGTACCTACCTCTAATACTCAAGGTATATGTGTGCCTTCAAGTCTTTAGCTTCAGTGGTTTAGGCTGTTAGTTGATATATCAGTCAGTTAGGATTTTAAAGTTTTTTTTAATTATGAAAGGGTGGCAATCGAGTAAGCGGGTCATCTGATGGAAAATGATCACCACCGCCCATAAATACCAACAACTCAAAGAGAGTCACTGATCTGTTGCCGGCCTAGCTACAACATTGCTCTACTATTACAACATAATATCATACAGTTTTTTTTTAAATAAATATTATTTATTTATTTAATCGAATTTTTTTTTATGTTAAAGAGGCCAGACAAGCGAACTAGTGGGTCACCTGATGTTAAATGATCACCAGTGTCCATAGACACCCGCAGCGCTTTTACGAGCGCTTTGCTTTCGTATGGCGTAAAACATTAAACACATACACGAAAAAAACATATAAAAACTGTATGATATTATGTTGTAATAGTAGAGCAATCATCTAAGTTAAAAGATGAACAAAGTCCCTTTGTAGTTGGAGCATAAATCAGAATTACGGGGTAAGTTCGCCACTGACATAGGTACCTACATGCAGCGTACAGTTTCAAGGCAGTTGTTGGCGAATGTAACAGCGCACGTTGAGCGCACGCATACAAAGTGTCACCTTCGGGTCAAATAGAGCGGCGTCACGCGAATACCTGTTTTAAAGTTAAAAAAGAGATAGGAAGGTATGCATATTTTTGCGAATATTTTATTTATATCCATACTAATATTATAAATATGAAAGTGTGTCTGTCTGTCTGTCTATTTGTCTGTCTGTAACCTCTACACGCTTAAACAGCTGAACCGATTTCGATGAAATTCGGCATGCAGATAATTATGTAGTTTGAGACCCTGGAAAGGACATAGGATAATTTTTATCTCGGAAATTTGCATAGTTCCCGTGGGATAGCGATAAACGAATTCTTCGCGGACGGAGCCGCGGGCAGAAGCTATACAATATAAAATTCAAAGTCCTGACTGTCACCCCAAGCCGTTGAAGCTAAGGACTTGAAATTTATAACAAAAGTAAGTACACTAAGCAGGGATTTTTTTTATAATCTCACGGGATAGAGAATCTACCGGTGGTAGATTCTTCGACGTTCATAGGAGCATCAATTGATGCCTAAATTGAATAAAGAATTTTGACTTTGACCTTGACTTTGACTTTGAATGGGATTTATACTATCGCTTCAAAGTGGTCGTATCTCCGTAACTAGGAATACAGACTTCAAACTTGGGATGCAAGTAGGTGATTATAGCTTTATAGTAAAAAAATAATTTTCGGAAAATCCCAGGGAAAAAATAGAGTTTTTATTATTTTATTCACATCAATGGGAGCCTATCTCCGTAACCATTCCTTTAGGGTCATAAAGGTGCAGTAAAAAGGGATTTTTGGAATTTCCCTCGGGATATAGATCGGGAGTTGGTTATAAATTTTATATTTGTGCGTGGACGAAGAAATCGCGGGAAAAAGCCTAGTGTCGTATAAAACTCTATCAGACATATTAAATTTGAGAGTTCCACGCATAAATATAATTATACCGTCGCGTCGGGTGACAAGCAAAAGTCACTAAGTACCAAATACCTACTTAAAACAAAGCTCGTATCTCAGTATGAAATTACTAACTAGATACGACTTTTTGAAGAGCAGTGACGGAAATTTTAGTGAGTTTTGCTTGTCATCCGGCGATATATTCTTATTAAATTTGAGGTGTCCATACATTGAGTTTGTGATTTCATTTCAACAAGGTATGTACATCCCAAATTTAATCAGCTTAATTTTAACAATTGAATTAATGCATTATGTTGTCCAGCATTAACTGAGTTAGAAACAATAATTTCTGTTTACGACTTAGGATCATCCCTTAGGATTCACCCCCAGTATGTAGTCCAGTTGCTATTGTGGAAAAAAATATAGGTAATCAGAAAAATTAAGTTATAAATTCTAACGTGTATAAGGTATAAGGTACAAAACCCTTCGTATATAAATCCGCAAAATTTTTGTAGATATTTTTAATAAAAAAAATGAATCCTTATACTCGCATCTCGAATTGCTTTATTACAAAGCCCCGTACAGCGAATAACTTGGCTAACATAATTCCAGTTCGTATCGCTACCCGGCGATATCTCTTGAATATTGAGTGAGTTTATGGGAGCCTTCTAGAAACCTTATTATATGGAGAAGATTACACAGCGCGATGGAGGGTTAATTTAGAAACTTTATTCAATGCTTTCTGGTATTTATGTAAGAATAAGGTATTTATTATTATACTAGACGATGCCCGCGGCTTCGCCCCCGCTGAAGTATATTAAAATGTGTTTTCCCGTGGGTATGAGGTATTTTCCCGTGGTAAAAAGTAGCTTATATCACTCCGCAGCCATTCAACTATGTCCGTACAAACCAACACGGCAATCAGTCACTCAGTTTCAATGTAAAAGAAGAATAAAGGCGAATTTATCCCTCAATGAGATCACTTCTATTAGTTAAACATTGAGCAGTTGACATGACGTCAGAAATCATTGATAGATCAGGTCCAACGTATTTCTGGACATTGGTTTTTCATTACTAGTAGATAGATAGACTACATAGTAGTAGATAGACATCAAAGTGATCGGAATCGATATAAAATGCAAAAGCTAAGTAAAGTACATTGGTTCTAAAACTGTACACATTTTTTTAAGTATAAGGTACAAAAAAATCACCCTTTTTCACTATCAAAATTAATCGCATTTTGTACATTATTGCGTGTTGAACTATTTGTATTTAATAAATTTTATGGTTTATTTCGTGTGTACAAGTTAGGTTAGCGTTTTGTACATTTTACCATTTTTACCAGTTGGTCGTTTTGAGTATTTTTCATTATATAGGAAAGAAAAAAAAGATCCAGCACATAAAGCTACAAAGTCGCAACTAAAATAACCAATAACCTAATGAAAAACACGACTATGTCCCCTGTCAACTTCTGACCTTTTTCATTTTACTCACGTTCATATATCAGCAGTTCCGTGAACTGCCACCCAGGGTGAACTATTACAACAGAACACGAACTAAATCTGCCGTGTCAGCTGCCAATAAGCGACAGTCTATTTGTTCTGTCTGCTCGCAGCCTTGACATTGAGACATTGAAAACTGTGGTGCTATGTGAAGGTATTAATAGGTGTTGGGGTGTGTGTGTAGTGATCTGTACAACAACAAAGTAAGCCAATTTCATATTACATAACGCAAATGGTATTATTTTCAACTTGTATAATAATGACTTAAGTTGTTGGTATAAAGTGCATAACAACAAGGTATCAAGGTAAGGAAGAAAAGGTTCGTCACTTTTCGACTCTATGTCAACGAGTTAAGGTCGAAAAGTGATGAACCTTTTCTTACCCCGACTATACATAATATCATGGAGCATAACAATCAGATAACATAATAGGGATGCTGACGCTATTAAAAATAATTCGTAGACATGACTCCAGTAAAAAAAAACGTTTAATTTTGGCTCTGAAACCCAGATTAATTTTCGATTAACTGCAAAATTAGATTTTTTGTTGCTTTAAAACAAATAAATAGTTAGTTGATTGAGTTGGCGATCGAGTGACGTCATAAGTTGCTGTTGCCATTCAAATTCTATTACCTGGTTTACACTCGCGTACGAGTGGCGAGACGAACTGCGGGACGAGCCACGAGACGAGAGTGTGAACAGGCGCGCCTCGCGCCTCGTCTCGTGATTTGCCTTGATTTAGGCTCGCGGCCGGAGCGAGACGACGAGGCGAGGCGCGAGGCGAGGTGACGAGGCGAGAGTGTAAATCAGGTATATGGGAGAATTATGTTTAGACAGCTCATAAAAAGTACGTCAGTTGATTGGTGGTGTCAACATCTATTAGCAGTTGCATAATGAAGAATCAAGCAGCAACAAGCAGTTTTATAATAGTCATTCCGAATAATGCTTAAAACGCATAGTCAAAGTCAAAAATAAGATAGAGCTCTGTGAAAGACGGACAGACTGAGAGGCAGACAGCGGAGTCTCAGTAAAAGGGTCCCGTCGGCGCCCTTTGGGTACGGAACCCTAAAAGACTAAAATCAGGCATTGAAAACTTAAAATCTACCAACAATATATTTCATTAAACCGCAGTAGGTAGGTAGGTATTGACCGGTAGGTGATGTGATGGCATTGAAAATTAAATTTCATAGTAATGACGACATAAGCAAAGTTTTGACCCACTTTTTCCGCGAGTACATCGTCGGATAGCAGTGAGTAATGAAAGGAAAATTTTAATATACGCAAAGCCTATGATTCATAAAACTTAGCCTTAGAAATATGTAAATCAACCATGAATCTCGTGGTAATTGTGTGTATCACCATCATCATGCCAACCTATATACGGCCCGCTGGTAGGCACAGGCCTCCTCTCAGATTGAGAGGGCTTGGGCCGCAGCTCTCACGCGGGCACAGTGCGGATCGGGAACTTCAGACTCCATTGGATTTCTCCGCAGGCTTGTGCAGGTTTAAGATGTTTTCCTTCACCGTAACGCTCGTAGTCCAGCGTTGTGGCTAGCCGCAACACAGTTGTTTTATATACATTTATTTATAAAAACAATAATACACAGCCAAAAAGTAAAAGTAAAAACATAGACATATTAGGTACAAATTAATGCTGTTACAAAAGGATCCTGGCTCAGCGTGTCGCCAATTAAAAACCAGCATTGGTCTCCCGCCGGGCCACAGTATGTATAGTCGACCAAGAAACTCCTTTGCCACCCTAAAGTTCAATGTCAGTTGTATGACTTAAGACATCAAAGACTATTTTCACTAACGAGTCAATGTGACAATCAGCCTTATTGTTTTTATTCTGATGTAGGAACTGTCACATAAAATGGTAAAGCACTTACTTGGTCGACTATACAGTAAAATCACGGAAGGCCACACAAAACAGACACAAATTATATAGTCAGGAAAAAAAGAAGAAATTAAAGTTACATGGTTCATCTAGTCGGCTGTATAATATGATCTACGTTATAATGAATGATGATGATCTACCCTATTACTCTTTGTCTTCAGCTATTCTGCGAGCTGGCTCTCCTGCTCTCCGCCAGTGGCATCGGGCTTTACTACCGAGCGTTGACAGAGAGAGCCCATCGGAACACCTTCGCTGGCACCAGGACCTGTCTGGAGCAGCGGGTCAAGTTGGAGTGCGAGAGGGAACAACAGGAGCGGCTGCTGCTGTCAGTGATACCCGCTTATATTGCTGCTGAGGTAAGTCAGTTTATTCAACAAGCAAAAACCGCGCATAAACATCAATAAGTACATAGAATCGGTATTAATGGATGCTCGTGAGGGTACTCGATAGATAACATAAACGACGTTTGATATAAATGTAATTTGGTATACATAGTATGCGTGTTAATGTGCGCCTACTAGAAAAGTTATGGCAACGCTACTAATTTTACAAAGAAATTTAACATCACTCTCTTTTACTCGGATTTTGATTTTAGGGGCTGTTTCACCCACCCATTCATTCATTCATTCATTTCACCCATTGATTAATTTTAACTGATGGATAAATGTGATGCCGTCTCCGTCTAGTCAAAGGGGGGATGAAAATTTCATTGATTTTGCCGTAGGATGCACCGTTTTCAAGATATTTGACAAAACACCTGTTCTCGTCCGATCACCGAGATTAAGCAACGTCGGGCGCGGTCAGCATTTGGATGGGTGACCGCCTGGTTTCATTTTTGTTATAATTTAAATGTTTTCTTATGACGTTGTCACTTTAAACTATCGTCCGTAAACCGACTTTACAGACAACGGGTTTTTTTTAAGTAATTAATCTACACTCACGCGAAGTGGGAGCGGGCAGCTAGTTATTTTTATATAAATCTTATAATTCACATAATGTCCCAATGTCATCGAGTGACGTAGAAAATGTTGTCAAGCTTGAATACCGCGAACATAGTTGCGCGTGCGCCTCTACGTCATGTCCGGCTTACTGTTAGTTATACGTGTCGAGACTCTTTAACACTTACTTGACCTACGCAAGGATTTTAACTGCACAGTAGGGCACAGGCCTCTTCTCAGAATGCGAGGCCTTGGGCTATAGTTCTCACGCGTAGACTTGCTTATGAAGATAAATTGCATGCTTAACTTTTAAACCATTTGACAACCCTGTCAAGACAGAAGAAAGAAGAAGATAGTAGAAGATTTTGGACCGTAAATGTTGCTAATTTGAATCGGCTTTGTTTCTGTTTGACGGCAAATATATTGCCGGTGTCGATTTAAAGGTTAAATACACTCCTTAGCTGTGCTGTTGATAAAGGAAGAGCGAAAACGCTTTATGCGAATTTTGGGAATACTGACAACGTAGGGAAGACCGAGGAGAGTTATTACAGAGGAGAGGTTGTGACGTCGTCGATTTTTGGGAACTTATTTACTGCTAGCAAGCTCGCAACAGCGCGTGTTTGATAGCTCCAGACTTGAACTAAAAAACGCGCTCTATTTCGAGCTCCCTAGCAGTTAATAAGTTCTAAAAAAATGACGTTGTCACTACTCTCCTCTGTCACAACTGTCCTCGGTCTCCCCTAAGGGTCGAGACCCCGGCTACTTCTGGTCGACCTGTGGAAGAAAGGAGCAGGTGGAATAAGGTCGTGCAGTTCCGAAGCGCATTCACCGAAATGTAACCTGCAGAGTTAGTTTTTGTTTTTGAATTGATAAAGAAATAATGTTTGTACTCCGGGACCCTCTCCCTCCTGATAAGCATGACAAAGAGGACGGCTAGAAAGCTGTGATGGCATGATAAAGAGAACGGGGAATGGAATGAAAGAAGGAATTAAGACCATGTATATATATAATTAGAGTAGATAGAATAGTTAGTTATTAGAAAGCAAGTATGAGGAAGGACGATAGAAAGATAAAGTATGTAGCATGAAAGTGCGAGAAGCATTACTGATGGAACTAGAATGAATGGACCTAGTAGCCATAGACTCCTAGACTAATGTCGGAGGAAGCGTATTAAAAAAAAAAACAAAAAAAAACCTGTAGAGTTAAACTCGTTTTAAGACGTGATGATCCGTATATTTTCACTATGAGTGTAGTTCACTGTAGTTTCACGTTCATAGTTTAGGAGTTTGAGAATTTACGCACAGACGAGGAAATCGCTTTAAATAGAAAAAGAGAAGAGAGGTCAAGAAAGTTAAGAGGTAGTTTTCACGACCTTGTGACATTGTTGTGGGACATTAATAAGGATGTCACAGCGGCGACCCAAATCGTGTTTTTCACATTAACGTCACCTTATGAGTTCTGCCGCGCAAGTAGGTGACTATTTATTTGCCAGCAATCGCTTTCTTTTATCTACTCTAACGGTATACACTGGCGAGCACAAATAAACGGTCACTTTTCAGACAGCTTTGTTTATAACAAAATATGTTGTTTTTGCACGTTATTAGCTGCGTCGGTTATTTTAGTTAGTTGAAGTCAAAATACAAGTAGTAGGTACAATTATTTCTTTGTATTTTTTTTTTATTGTATTTTGTAACACATTTTTGTAAGTAATAGTTTATTTTAAAAGTAATAATAGATAGATATAAGTATTGACAGTAAATTAAATTAAAAACAAATTTAATTAAATTAAAACATATTGAAAAAAAAATTGAAATAGATTGAAGTAATTGAATAAACATCAAATGCAGTAGAATAATAAGTTTAAAAAAATCTAAAATAAAGCTCGAGGTTAATTTCAAATTAAAGTTCGCACATAAATTTCGAAAAACTTAGATGCGAGCCCTGGTTCTAACAACAACCATCTGCTTGAAAGATCATAGGTCAAACCACTACGCTACCACTTTTTAAAAATTAATCATCATCATCATCTCTGCCAAAAGACGTCCACAGCTGAACATAGGCCTCCCCAAGGCTCGCCAAACAGATCGGTCCCGCGCTTCTACCGCGCCATCCGCATCCAACGCGATCTCGCAGAAATTAGAAAGTATAAAAAAAAAAACTCCAATTTGTCTCGGACATTAGTTGTCCAGAACTAAGGTCACCGACATAGCTCGAAGAATCGCCAAACTCAAGTGGCAGTGGGCAGGGCACATCGCTCGTAGAACTGAATTACTGATGGCCGCTGGGGCAAAAAGGTTCTCGAGTGGCGTCCAGTCCACAGACCGGAAGTCGCAGTTTAGGTAGGCCTCCAACAAGATGGAGCGACGACCTGGTTAAGGTCGCGGGACGGCTTTGGATGCGGATGACTCGGGACCAATCTGTTTGGCGAGCCTTGGGGGAGGCTTATGTTCAGCAGTGGACGTCTTTCGGCTGAAATGATGATGATGATTAGTTGTCAATTTAATTTTTGCTGTAGTTTTGTTGCAAAGTTGCAATACACAAATTTTTTCACTTTCTATTGATATATCGAGTGATAATAATTTTAACAATCGGTACTCGCTCTGTGTAGAAAAGTGAAAAAGTAATTGAAAATAAGTGAAAAGCAGAGCTCTTTAAAAGGTCTCTATTATGGTAAAAGAAACGCCGTCACATTCTGTTGTTCTGGAAACGTTATCCCGGAATAATGAATTATAATGGACTTCGTTTTGCTTTGTGAATGACAAAAACATTGCGGGTTTCCAATGTTGTACGCGTCGGACGGAATTTTGCTAGGTAGGTACGAGTTAGTAGAATTTACGCAATTCAAACCAACTTTCCGCAAAATGCACACTCCCAAAACGTACATTTGATGAACCGAACAGAGTCACAACTTTGCCTCTCCTCCGGTGCCAGTTATCATTGAGTTTCGGCACCCTGTCGATTTTAGAATGAGCTCGTGTTAAATTTTATCACCCATTGATTAGTTTTAACTGTCGGATAAATGTGATGCCGTCTTCGTCTATTCGAACAAAACAAACAGAGACGGCATCACATTTATCCTTCAAATAAATTTGATCAATCGATGGTGAAACAGGGGGTTAGTGTCTTTTGCAGCATTTTTGATCGTTGGATCATTGAAAGTGTCGCAAAAATTCCGTGCTCTGGTTATGACAAACAAAAACAACAAAGCGACGACGGCATTTCGTCTTAGTTAGCCGTAATCGTATCGTCCACCTGTCACACTTCGTCGTGTCGTATATCCAATCGTATCGCGTTACAATGGACACTCCCACGCCGTGCGAGGAATGGGAAACGAGGACCGTTACATTACAATCCCAGTTGCTGGTACTTTGACTTGACTGGGCCAAGGTCATTTGTACTCAAATGAGTCCTAGAGCCTACTAATCTATATCCATACTAAGTATACTAAGTGTAATTATATTTATACTTACCTACTATCTTTCTAAAATATAAAAAATTCGTGTCACAGTGTTTGCTATCGATCTCCTTCGAAACGGCTTGATTGAATTTTATGAATTTTTTGGTCTATATTTGGTAGGTCTGAAAATAGGCCGCAGGCTATTTTTTATACCTCTATTATTCGCAGACGGAGTCGCGGGCAACAGCTAGTAATACATATCTGGTCATCTAATATTCCGCAGTGTCAAGTCAAGTCTTTGACTAGAGTGTGTGTTGCCAGAGACAAATTATGGCACTGAGACGTGGCCGCTAACGAGGGGTCTCATAAGAAAGACTCATAGGGCGATGGAGGTGCTCGGAACATCTCTGCGGGATCACATTCCCCAGAAGAATCTCCAGACTCAGGTTTCAGTGGGCAGCGCACAACGCTCGTAGAACTGAGGGCCGATGGGGCCAAAAGGTTCTCGACGTGCGTCCACGGACCGGAAGACACAGTGTAGGTAGGCTCCAACAAGATGGACCGACGATCTGGTTAGGGTTGCGGGGACGCGTTGTCGGTCATACCTACTTTCACGCTAAAACGGATGGATGCATTCCGAATGAAATTTGGTATGCTGGAGCTGGAATTTGGGAATGACACAAAGGATACCTTTTATTCCAATATTCGCCCGAAATTGGAATTTGCGCGTGGAAAATCCTGAAATCTCAATCTCTAAGTCTACAGATTTGAAACTTGGCTCGGGTGTTTTATCATACAAGATAAATGAAGATCACGATGTGATTTCTGGGTATTTCTCGGAATTAAGAAAAAAAAGTTTCAGTAAAAAAAGCTAAACATTTTTTTGGATGTTTTTGCTGGGGGGGGGGGACAGGTTACGGTTAGCAATATACTCGGCGGTTATAGCTAAGGGACGTGAGTTCGGATTCCGTCTGGCGCACATGAAAAATTTTCGTTTAAAAAAAATCGCGTAGTTGCGAAAAATTGAATGCTGGGAATGGATGGATGATAAACTCGTAGGTATACCTACAAAAAGAGTCTACTTAATCGATCCAAAAAGCTCACAAACCCCACTTTTTACGTTTTGCTTCGGCGATGTTCTTTATTTTTTATTTGTAATTAGATTTAATGCAATTAGAGTTTGTTTCAAATAACATTTCTTTGAAGTTACGGGCTTTGCACGATAGTCACGATCCCCCAAACTTTGGGGCTTAATTAAACTGCAAAGAATTCTTTAGAACTTGTACGGACATCGTCTAGGGACCTGATTTGTTTATTTTGTAGAAAAACTTTGATGTTTTTTTCCTAGCAATCATTTTCAGATTTTCAGAGCCAAAATGACAAAACGAAAACCTTAATCATAGTTTTGTCATGTCTGACTTTCCGTCCGTCTGTCCGTCCGTCCACGGCTTAGTGTAGAGACTAGTAGCGCTAGAAAACTGTAATTACGTATGGATATGTTAAGCAATTACTCCGACAAAGTGATAAAATAAAAAGCAGAAGAAAAAAATTTTAGAAGTAAAGTGGGGGTGGTTTTTTTTCTCCTCTAACCTGATTGTGATTGTAAAAACGATTTTTCAATACAGTGATTCGTTTGCGAGATATTCAACTTTAAAGAGAAAACTTTTGTTAAAACCGAGCATCCCCCTTCCTCGAAAACCTAAACAGTTGGTTTGAAAATTTTGAATAAATTCATGATGGGAGTAAATATACTTATTATTGAACTAAAACAATTACTTTGCTCACCCGCGACCTTACAATAGTTACGTTTATGCAAGAAATGTGCGTTCATGCAGTTCCTCCACCTCCACACTGTACGAACACACACAAATCACATAAACCCAACCATCACCACCACCAAGCTACACTGACGCGTTACGAACTCAACCAGAGCTCATCTTCAGAGTTACCACAACCGTATGCTATGCTACCAAATGTTAAACTAACAAACCAAAACAAATGTTTTAACTTGTCACTGTAACTTCTCAAGTACCCACTTTATTTTTCTTATTCCGCAAAGTAACGCCTGATTCAATAAATTATACTTATTATATCAAATTAACAAGAAAAACTATAGCGGGTAAGTTGGCTTGCGAATTATTAGTAGTTTAAGAGTAAATAGCAGCCTGATCTCTGATAAACTGTCCCTCACATTACATACATTGTGAAAACTCAAACTCTCATTGAGCTTGCAGTTGTATTGATAAATGCTCCTCTGTCAAATATTTGGGGCTTATCGTTGAACGACACCTCTCTTTCAAGGAGCATATTCACACTCTTGTAAAGAGAGTAAGACAAATTATATTTATAGTTAATCGTTTCATCCAGCAACAAATTCTTATTTATGAGTGACCACAATTAATTAAAATGAGTTTTCATCTATAATAATCGGCTTTTTTAAAAGCTTTGAGCCAAATAAATTGGCTGGCTTAGACGAAGTTAATTATTACTGGGGAAAATTCAGAAATAATCACACAATTTGTTATTTTGCGAAACTTGTAGCTTCCTTTTGAAGTTCCTCGGATTGAATAAAAGATTAGCCCTGAGAATTGGTCTACCGGAAAACATCAAAGAAGCATGTTTTATGATAGAACTTTAATACTAAGGTTAAACCATTGATTATAGCAGTCGAGTTGTTTGACGACCAGATGGTCTAGTAGGTAGAGAACCTGACTACGAAACTTGAGGTCCCTGGTTCGATTCCCGCGTCGGGGCAGATATTTGTATTAATAATACGAATATTTGTTCTCGGGTCTTGGGTGTTTAATATGTATTTAAGTATGTATCTATATAAGTATGTTTATCCGTTGCCTTGCACCCATAACACAAGCTATGCTTAGCTTACTTTGGGACTAGGTTAATTGGTATGCATTGTCCCGTGATATTTATTTATTTATTTAGTTGCGCGTGCTCGTTCACTAAACGAATCGCTCCTAAATGGTACATTCGGCCAAAAATGTGGTCTGCCACGCTAAGGTGAAGTTCATTTGCACGTCAAGATACAAGAAGGTCGATTTTCGCTTGCAATTGTATGATGACAGTGACTTATTGCTTCACTCTGTTCGATAAGTCCACCTTAGCGCTATCTAGATCTCACATAAACTTTTGTCATAGCTGGTAGACCACTTTCTTGGTTGACCGTACAATCCGGCACACTACTACTACTGCTACAGTCTACAACTACTTCTAGTTCGATCTTTTAGTTCTTTTAGTACCTTATTACGTGATAGAGTCTATGCATCCTTTGCTCACGTTTGAATACCCGTTCCATTCCCTTTTATCATTATGTACTATATGTTTAAAAAAACATGTACAATTTGTCTCTATTAATCTTAATTTATTTAAGGTGTCGTATTTTTGGTATTTTGTCGTGTCTGTGAGTATGGGTTGTAACAGAATAAAAATGCGAATTTATTGAAAAATAAGTACCTATTTATTTTTCTAACTCATCGAGATAGTAACATTAACAGTACTTACAAATAATAGCTACATCTAGATCAGTCGTAATTGGCCGTTTAAAATACGAAACCTTATACTTTTTGTCATTAGTAATTGAATTTTCTATATCACTTGAAACTCAATCAACGTGAAACTATAAGATTGAATTCGGATTTGTTATCAAATCGCTTTTAGAGTTTGACATTCAAACATAAA
Source organism: Archips crataeganus (assembly GCA_947859365.1). Classification (NCBI taxonomy): domain Eukaryota; kingdom Metazoa; phylum Arthropoda; class Insecta; order Lepidoptera; family Tortricidae; genus Archips; species Archips crataeganus. The sequence goes on from OX402058.1 coordinate 18,665,285, forward strand.
ATCTTAGAAAAGCATCAAAAAGTCACTTAATTGAATTAAGCAATTAGCAGCAAATTTACAACAATTATAATCTACAATATTGCAGTATGGTCCCACATCTTCGCTGCGCCAGGAACACTTTCACGAAAAACATTTGGGTGAATCAACTTTTTCGTGATTTTTGCGTACCCAGTTGTCCAAGTGACATCTTCATACTGTTTCATAGCAAAATGCTTAGGTTGTTCATGAGACACAATTTGTGTAACCATAGCAACAGATGGCAAGAAAAAGTTGATGCACCCATTTGCAATCTTAAAATTTGGCCTGAAAAAAGTTTACGGTAACATTTTCAAAGCACAGCGTTTGCTCGGACAACACCATCTATTGATTGCAGACGAAATTAACACGTTATCTCAAAAAAACCTAGGTACGGTGACGTGCAAAAATATATATACCTTAACAAGGCGTCAAAAATATCTATACAACTCTATGTCATTAACCATAAGGTTGATGTTTACACATTATGATGCGATGACGGTATACATATTTATGCTTTGGACTGTTTTTTTTTTTAAATAAAATATTACCGGAACATTATATATCCTATTTCTCAATCCAGATCTTAATAATATTATCTGTTTAACATGCATCCAAAAATCTTCAAAAAAATTGTCATTAAATAATAGGGTACTATTTAATAGGATACCTCCGTAATATATTTTGATTGCTATTTTTAATGTGTCATGCACTATAAACATAAAAACTGCTGTCAATTTTCTGTGTAAATAAATATCTATATTCTTATTTCTCTACGCCATAATTTTCTAATTATGACTTGAACCAAACTTGCTAACCAGAGCTCAGTCAGATCCCTGACGACTGACTAACGTCATAGTTCATACATTTTGTCGCAATAACCAGTGAACTTAACCTTGCTGATAAGAAATTATACAGTTTAAAAAGTCGAACGTAGATCTTATTACACGGCCTTCGATATAAACTTAAGGCGTCGCTTCCACAACAATATGGCTGACATGAACCAACACTGTTTACAATTTGACTTACAAAATGATATAATTATATAAGATAAAATTGTCATTTCAATATCTACAAAATAACATTCAAATAATTGAGCAGTTTGATTGGACATCAACATTAAACGATAACTATTACATTTTCGAATCCTTAATTAACAAATTTTATAAATATTGTAAGCTACTTTTGGACAATCCTGAATGGTATAGGTACTAGACGCGGGAAAACGTTTGGACATATGATACGACACGACAACTTCTTTATGACAATTTTAGAAGAAAAGATTGAGGGGAAGTTCGAGGTCGTCTTAGGGGAAACTAAATAGTAAATACATGGATCAAGTAACGGAAAAAGACGGCGTTGTGTCGTATCAGGAGGTGAAGAAGATGGCTCGCAGGAGGGAGGAGTGGAAGACACTCTACCGCCAAGAGTGTAACTCTTAAATTTTGATGATTGAAATTTACTCTTAAAAATGTTAGTTTTATATGAGATCAACTACCGAATTGATATCACAATAATTCAACTCCAGTCATTGAATAGAACTTTCTCAATACAGAGTTTAGCGATGGGTCGTCCACGATTTTAACGTTAACGCAACTAGACCGTTCATTTACCTACGTTCATCGACTAGTCCATAGACTAGTTGAATTCGTCGGCTAGTCGACGTGATATCTGACCTGCGTTATGTAGATGTTCAATCTAACGGCACGTCGATTTCTACGAATTCGTCTGTGGTTGCAGTAGTATAGTCTACAATACAACTCTTAAATATGAACGCTATATTATGTCGAACATAGTTCAAATTTGTTTGGTTGAACGAATGAACTGTATGTATTAACAGACTATGATTTTGTGTCGACGTCGCGTTCCTAGTAGATATGAACGATTGTGAACTCTTAGTTTAGCCGTCTAAGAATTAGACTAGTCGACGCTCGGTCGGTGGACCGTCCAAACGTTGAATCTACATGGACCGTTCAATCAACTAGTCCGTTCATTCAACGCCCATCGCTAACAGGGTTTATTCAACCCACGTAATTCATAACACTATGATTCAAAACATTTTTTCCTTTCCGCATCGGATTTTCCGATATTAACGTGGATGGTTATAGCTTCGTCGACCTCCGATTTCATAATGACGTCGTTCCATTGAATCTCGGCCTTTTTGCTGTAATTTTCATTCTCTATCAGTATGGCGGATTTCGTGTACAGCTCTTTGGATTGGAATTCCACTAAAGCACAGTAATCGCTCTTTTTCGATTCTGACTTTGCGTCGGCCAAGTAACCTAGATTCCGCCTCATTACTTCTACTCTCACATGGTAGTTATAGATGCAGACTTTGATAATAAAAGCGCTCTTCTGGTGCAGAAGGACGATTTTGTATTTGGTTCTACAACACGCCGTTTTCTTTAGCTTGGTTTGGAAGTTTTCTATTAGGATTTTTATTTTTTGAGAGTATACGGCTATGACGTTGTGGTTGCTTTGGAGGTGAGCTGATAGCTCATCGAAAGGGACTGATGAACAGCTGGCGGATACAGGGCAGGCCATGGTGTCGTATTTGCATTCTTCCTCGTGCTTGGGTCTGGTAGATGCTGTGAGAAGGTCGTTGCAGCCGCGTCTGTTGACAAAAAGAAGCATGGGTAAGTGACTTTAGAAGTTATATGTGAACGGAGAGCTATGTAGATGATGCTATTGAGGTTTTTGCCTGTCACTACTATCACGTGATTGAAAAGTTATTAGAAATTAATCATTTATGGAAGCAGACGCCCAAAAAATATCTTATTTGAAAAATAATCATCTGAACACAGTGTGTAGAGATATTAATAACGACATCGTCATTCGTTTTTAAAAATGCAATCAACAATTTTTTTTAACAGTCCAATTTTTTTGTTGCCATAACCTAGATTTGCATAACCCGAAACGTAATTACGTCTAGTTAAATTAGCTCAAGCAGAATTTATTAATTTAATATTGTATAGTAAGCAAAATTTTATAATTTTGCTACTTTAAGACGCTTCGAGAGAGTAAACATACATTCTGATTAAAACACTTCATATTTGTTAACACAAGACCCGTAACACCGCATTATATTTGTAAAACAAAAGATTTCATTAACACCGGGCTTATTCACGCTGAACTTTTTAATTAGTTTTGTGTGATTTATAGTTTTCATCAGAAACATTTCTCTTGTTAGTTTCAGAATGGGACCCCACACAGGTTTTTAGTTAAACAATGAACTTTACTAACATTTTTGAGATGAAATATTAAACAAAATCACGTAAATTAATTCAAATTTAGGTTGAAAGTTTCATCACCGATTCGTTTTCATTTTCTGGCAACATCTCTTGAGACTGCATTAGCGAACAGTGTTAGCAAGAGGAAATAGTTCGTTTTAATTCAAGCGAAGTCTTTTAATGTTTCGATCTTCAGTGGATTATCTTTGAATACAGACCAAGTTCGAGACAGACTTTGGATTATCTAAAGCGACATTGCACCGAGCAAAACCGATAAGACCTATTTGTAAAAATAACCCACCAATCAGATTGTTATGCTAATATTTCAAGAGCATCGTATAGTCACGGATTATCATACAAAAGGTGAAGTTATTTCAATCCCCTAAACGTACAGAGCCAGGTCTTGTTTTAATTGACAAAATATCAGAAATTGGACAAAATCGGTTAACATTTAGGGATTGGAAACCGTTATCAACGTTTGTTTGTAAAAAGGGTTAGTTTTTGATTTCATTTCACAATACTCGTAAATGTTTGGGTTGGTACGAACAGCCTTTCATTTGTTCTTTTTACTCCACATTAAATTATATTCATTCTTTTTATTTGCGGTCATGTAGCTCCAAGTTGCGCTATCATAAAATATTTATAATTATCGTAGTTGTAACATTTAAAATTAATTGCCCAATAGACAAAATAATCATCTAGATAATTTGATAGTATATCTATCAAGACCATTTACACAATTACAATGATAGCAGCAGTATAATTATGGAGATTGCGGTTGTTTTGTTATTATGGTACCTAGTTATCAGTCCGTCTTTATTAAAAGGATGATTTTAAATTGGTAATACGAATAAAAGCTTTGTTTAGATAGTATTTTTAAACATTTACATAATGAATACGAATACACTGTCGTGTAGTCGTGTCTACCAAAGTGGCCAGTAAAGGTTAGTGGAATATGTGGTGACCAAAATCATAATCTAATTACTCGTCATTTACCTTTTATCTGCCCGGAAACATTTAATCACCAATACACGGTGAAATGGCTTAGGGCCTAATAAATTACACCGTATCTTTTGTACCGTGTGATATTTATAGATTCCGTGATAGCCCCATTAAAATAACTTTTGAGGGTAACAGTTTCGCTTCGAATGCAATGATCCAGATAAGGTATCAAATAAATCGTAAAAATAGATTAAAACTGCAAGGTTTTACGACTCCGGACGGTTTATTAGGTCCTCTACGATTTTATTGAGGCTCAAACTTGTGGTTTATTTTATTAGCTGTTAGTATGTGTTAAGTATCCAGTTTCCACGCTTCAAGAGTTGTAAGCCAGTTTTGGAAACAAGTTCATAGTTAACTTTTAAATTTCATGGCAAGCGTTTTTGCGCACCCTTTGTTATCTAAGCTAAGAATGGAAATTTCTCAAATGTTTATAATATCATATAGTTATAATTACACCTGAGACTTATCGCAAAAAAAATATACCTCGACGTTTTAAAGTAAATAACAGCGGTCGTGGTCACGAGCAGACTATAATCTGACCATCTTCAAATCTAGCGTTAATGGGCATTTAATAGGTAAAAGTGTCTCTTCCTAATGACCATACTTGGTGTAACATTAAGAATACACCTCCACGAAACGTAGAATATCATATTAATGACATATGTTTAAAGACCAAAGGCTCTAATAGTCTCTTGCGACTCTAAAAAATTACCCGGGCCCAATTGCATAACAAATTACAAGCTAATAGTATTATTAGCTACTTTGTATTGAAATTCAGTATACTATTAGCTTGTATTTTGCTATGCAATTGGGCCCTGGTTTACACTACCTAGAAGGTATTCTCTGTTGACACAGGCCTTACAACGAAAGTCATATTAATAAAAAAAAGGTCCAAAAATCACTAACCCGTAAAAAGTATGTTTTGCTTTTCATAAAAAAAAAGTAATTTAAATAAGTAAGGTGTGTTCCTCAGCTAACTAACGAGGTTTTTCTATCACCGAAAAGCTCGCAGTAATTATCTTGTACAGCTAATAACTTGAAGATATTTACCTATAATTCCGACACGGCAACATCAAGTCGTTGACTAGCCTCTGCAACGCCAGGCAAGGCGCGGCCGGCGCTCGGAGTGTACCCCTGCACCAGGCGCATCGGGACATGCGTCGCGAACACCGAGTGCACCATACACCGCCGCACCACGGGCAAACGCAGGGGCCGCAGCACTGCGAAACAAGCAATGGATTAGGTACACTTTGGAATTGTCGAAGTGGATCGAGTGTTAGGATACGATTCGAGTAGTGATAGCGACAATTTTTTTTATAATCTATCTATGTAAATAAAAATGAATCACCGAAATGTTTGTACGATAACTTCCGATCGACTGCACCAAATTAGATAATTCTTGTATTGTTGCGTTTGTTACTGTCAGGGGAAGGTTTAAAAGTTATAAATTTTAGATAAAATAGAACGGGGACGAAGCCGCGGGTATCAGTTATCTATACATATAATAAATCTGTAACAAGTCGGTGTGTACATTGAAGATATTTGAGAAAAACTGTCACTAGGGCTATTTATTAGCGCAGTAGAACCCAAAACAATGATTTTTAGAATTATTGTCTGTTTGTCTGTTTGTCTGTGCGTTTGTGCGCGCTAATCTCAGAAACGGCTTAACCTAGAAGGATGCGGTTTTCACTGATATGTTGGTATTTTCTTGGATTAACATTTAGTGTTTGTTTCATTTGAATCGGTTCACAAATAAGAATGATACGTCTATTTTAACAATTTATCGAACAGGTTTTTTTGTTTGAACACGCTAATCTCAGGAACTACTGCTCCGATCTGAAAAATTCTTTCAGTGTTAGATAGCACATTTATCGAGAAAGGCTATAGGCTATATAATCATCACGCTAACACCAATAGCAGCGGAGCGGAGCGGAAGAATGTTTCAAAATCGGGGGTGTTTGAAGTAAAACTTCTATAGGCACGCTTGACTTGGGAGTACGGTGGCGAATATGAACGCGGGTGTGCGGGGGGGGGGGTTTGGTGGGGGTCGGTTGGGAGGGGGGTGCGGGGGGAGGTAATTTTTTTATATCGAGGAACTAAGGAGAGCCGTAATTGATGAAAAAGCAACTTGGATAAAAAAATAAGCTGCCCAAATTACTAATTCTATGCGGACGGAGTCGCGGGCAAAAGCTAGTGTTGAATAAATATGTTAGGTATCTCAAGGTTTATTTACTTCTTAGTTTAATTTATTTATTCATAAAGGCCAACCATAACCGTATAAATTAGGAGATAATAAGCTAAATTGTCACTATGTAGGTAATCTACTTTAAATAATGACGTGGCGTAGTTTAAGACTGCGTATTGGTTGGTTGCGAGGAAAAAATCCAAAATACTATTCGAAGTAGGAATCTACGTACCTATTACTACAAAACCACAAGTCAAAATTACATTTTCAACCTGTTAACAAAATCAGTGAACCATGGAGGTTAGCATAAATAGAGATTTCACATAATTCTTACGAAATTCAAGAAGTAAAATAAAATGATACAAGTTTTTTTTTGACTGAGAAATTGCATAAACAATATGTTTTTAGAATAAAATTCCAAAAACTGTTATCCTTGATCTTTTACTCGCACACCGCTTTGCTTCCACGCGCATGCCGAATGGACACGCAGCCTCAGATTTAAGTAACTTTTAACGACGGCAAGATACTGTTTGCCCTCGAAATATAAACAAAAAACATCCCTTCTCATCTAGATTTTACGCATTCCTAGCACCACTTCTTTACAATAGATTAAACGCCCAATTAGACATTTACTCCCTTAATTATAATAAAGTTAAGATAATTCTCCAAACAGCACTTCAACAAATGTCCTATGAGGATACAGAAAAATTATTGTCAGTCTTAAAATAAATATGCTTAGATAGGTATATAGTTTGTAAGAGTTGTAGTTCTATGTTATAAATGTTAAGATTTTTTTTTTCTTTTGTTTTTTTAATGTGGTTAAATATTTAAGACTTGTTTTGTATGTATTCCTTATTTTACACCTGAAACACAGGAAATTTTTTTTCCTAGTTCAGGTATACGTAACATGTTTCCTTTTTAAATATGTTTAGTCTATAAGTTGTTATGTTTTGTAACTTTTAGTATGATAAATAAAGATTTATTATTTTTATTATTTTTTAATTAAATAAAGAGCCTGTAATCGAAAAATTAATATCATTAAGTTAACGGTTTCAAGTAGAACTTCCTTATTAATATTTGTGTGCACCGAGAAACCGGGTCCAAGCGGAAGGTCGCGATGTGAGATCGTCTCTTGCGCAATAATCATAAGGTTGACAATTAAGTAAGATAAGTTTTTGGGTCAAGGCGATATGTTATGAGTTATCGCGTAATACGTATTCGCGAGTTTGTAGGAAGGTCCAAGTTCAAGCAAAAGTTGATTGGTGGTTCTCTCAATGAACAAAGTAGTACCCTATCTTACTTATCTTACTTGATATTTTATAAACGAACGAAACGTTCACATTAATCCATACAAACGAAAGCTGGACACCAATGCCAATACAGTTATCAGAAAAAGCCGTTAATCTACCTACAGATTCCAGGTTTTTTGAGTCGAGTTTTCCATCATATTTGATCGGAAAAGTTCGTTTTATCGTGCTATCTCAATTAGCTTCAGTTTTTCGTTTTGAAATATGACTCTGCATAATAAAGTTCCATGTTCGTTCAATGGATATGAAAATGCCACTCATTTAATACAACAATTGTGTGGTAGATAGATAGAGATAGATATAATATTTATTCTTCAACTTCGGGTGCCGTCGTATTTCGATTGAGATCCGACTTTTCCCGATGGAAATAGGGACAACATGCACAATATCTGAACTATTCTTATGGAATAATCTCATATTTATTGAAATGATGAAATGAGTTTATTTTATAAGGATATTGCGCAGTGAAATAAAGAAAAACGAGCCAATTCCTTCGGATTCACGCGAGGTTGTAATATTAAGTAGGTAACGTTAGAATAAATATGCGAACGATTAAAAAACAACGAATGGATAACAATACATTAGTGACTAAAAAAATATTGCCTACGTGGATTTTTCACGTCTACTTAGTAACACAATATTGCTAGCAAGATTAGGTAAGATAATCTTGTAGAGTGTCAATAGGTGGTTATAATACAAAAACAATGATAAAACGGACAAAAGACTGAATGTCTCTATACGTGAAGTAAAGTGGCACTTCACGTAACTACATCGTTAGGCCAACATGTCCAAGGCAATTACTATCCTTAGAAAATAACCTCAATAAGTTGTGTTGGAATTTTTTTAGAATGCGTCGTTGAAAGTTGATTATATGAACCTACGCTGAGCAGGCTGGAGACTAGGGCGGAAAATTTGGCTCAATTTTTTTTTACAAAAACGAAAAGAACATTTTAACCTTTTCGACGCCAATGACGCATATCCGCACCGCAGGCTCAACGCCAACAACGGATATATGAGTCACGCATGGCAAACAGAGCGATATCTACCTACATGCATTTCTGTAGGGTTTAACTTCGCGGTTTACATTCCGATGTCATGATGACGTATGAGTGAGAACTGTTGTATTCGACAAAGCGTTGACAAGGTTAAAAACACGGAGAATTGAGGTCTTAAAAATTTAACAATAAATAAAATAATTTTGGCAAACGGAGTCAGAGGTAACTGCTAGTACAGAATTTTCCTTGAGATCATTATATTTTTAAATTGATTCTTACAATTTCTAAGGGATTTGCTATTCTTTAAATAAAACGTTACCTATCTAAGATAAAACAAAGTACTTGACTGTTTGTTAGGTTGTATAGAAAGCTTGTACAAAGTTATCTTGTGTAATTAGTATCGGAGTGCGATCGTGGGCGATCCGCGCTTCAGGGGATAGAGCGTCTGAGAGCTAGGCACTGGACTTTCTAGAAAGTCAGTTTATAATTGTTTATTTAATTCAAGAAAAAACATCGGCTATCCGTTCTGCGTGCTAATATGGCCTGCCCATTGCCATTGTCAACGAGCTAATCCATAGTGAAAAATACAGATAACTCACATCTATGATCGAGTTTAACTCGACATGTTAGTAAATAATGCGACCGCTTTAGCCTAGTTGGTAGTGACCCTGCCTACGAAGCAAGAGGTCCTGGGTTCAAATCCCGGTAAGGGCATTTATTTGTGTGATGAGCACGAATATTTGCTCCTGAGTTATGGATGTTTTCTATGTATTTAAGTATTTATTTATCTATATAAGTATGTTTATCCGTTGCTTAGTACCCATAACACAAGCTTTGCTAAGCTTACTTTGGGACTAGGTCAATTGGTGTGAATTGTCCCATGATATTTATTTATTTATTTATTTAATGCATTTCAACAAGGTAATGATAGTGTGGTAACTCTAACGCTTACCTGTAGAGGTTCCAAGCATATGCTGCACTCGGAGAAACGCGTGAGCACCTCATCGCAGTTCGGGCATGCGCACGTCGCCGCGTGCCCTTCCTCCACCGCCTCGAGCGCAGGCGGCTCGACGATTGGTGGGGGCTTATCTGAAAACAAGACGATTTTTATTAACCAGATGTAACTATTAGTTATATGCACTTAAAATAAATAGGTGCATGTTCAATATATAAAAAACGGTCAAGTGCGAGCTGGACTCGTACACGAAGGGTATCGTAGGTACATTCGTACAATGTTGTTGAAATAGTTCAAAAAACTTATGAAGATCGAGTTAAAAACGCTGAAAAAAACGCGTTTTTTTACACGCTTTATATTAGCTTCACCTGTATGTTTGTATGTATGTATGTTTGTTTTAAGACAGTCCTTAGTCTCAGTAAGAGGGTCCCGTTGGCACTCTTTATGTGCGAAACCCTTAAGAAAAGGCATGATAGACCAGTGGCTTAATCTATGGACTCTTACGGAGAGAGTCGTCAGGTTCGAGTCCGGGCTCACACCTCAATATTTTTACTAGTTTTTCGGTGAAGAAAATTAGGAAACCTGTATATTGGCGAAGTTTTTCAATGGTGTGTGTGAAGTGCCTAATCAGAACTGGACCCGCCTAGGAAGTACAGCCTAAGCTCTCTCATTCTAAGAAGAGGCTTGTGCCCAGTGAGCCATATACAGGAGACATCATTTTCAATAAAGAACCGAGCGATGTGTGGTAAGGCAAAAATATATTTTCGTATAAATAAATATTTATTGAAGGTCGTTTGCAAAATGAAAATTTCAACAATAAGTAAGTATCTTAAACTAATTGGTATTATGAAAAAGCTTACTCAAGCCTAAAGCTAATTAATTTTCAGCGAAGGAACGAAAATTCCGGTTAGTAAAATTTCAGAATAATTCACTATCCGTAGGGAAAAGCGTGACGCTAACGAAGTTATGAAATAACCTATTTACGGAATGAAATTTAACTCTACTTTATGTAACAGCCAAATTGAATATTATATGTATAGTTTATCATGAGCGAGAAAAAAATCTTTCAGTACAGTTTATGATCACTTTATGAAACTACCGTAAGACTCACTCTTAGTGAAATAATACGGATTACTCACGTCTAATCCGTAATAAGTAAGGAATCTGTATTATTTCACTATCAGTTAATGATCAATAATTGTAAATTTTCGTGACACGTAGTTTGTATTATGATTGCATAGCTACAAATTATATACCTTATAGAAAAAAAGGTACCTAGTTATATTAAAAAAAAAACGGTTTCTAGCAATAGAACCGCCGCGGTTTAACGACCGCTTTAGCCTAGTTGGTAGTGACCCTGCCTACGAAGCAAGAGGTCCTGGGTTCAAATCCCGGTAAGGGCATTTATTTGTGTGATGAGCACGAATATTTGTTCCTGAGTTATGGATGTTTTCTATGTATTTAAGTATTTATTTATCTATATAAGTATGTTTATCGTCGTCTAGTACCCATAGTACAAGCTTTGCTTAGTTTGAGACTAGGTCGATTTGTGTAAGATTGTCCCCTAATACTTATTATTTATTTATTTATTTATAGATAATACACTGTGGCCCAACGTCTAGTCAGTTCCGATTGTACCGTCTTTCTCGTAATAGATCACTTCCACCAGAGATGTACAGTCAACGTCATATTAAGTGATCACTTTTGTACCTTGTCGCTTTCAGTCGTTTCATAAATTCGTATGGCTTTTTAAACATGACTTACAAGTGAGAAGGTACAAAAATGATCACTTATTTATGACGTTGAACCTACTATGCCGTTATGCTGCTAGATACGCTACGAAACTATGTGACCATTTTCACTAATGATAAGTAACCGTTCGAAGTTCCAAAAAAACATGTCTTGTCTTCGATCATATAATACGTAGATGCACTCCCATTTGAATTTAACAATTAAAATTTCAAGTTTGAATTAGAGTACGTTGTCGGCTTTCATAAAAAAATGTCTAATAGGTTTACTTAGGCCTGTTTCGTTGATAGTTTTCTATTCATTACGTGTAGTGAGTGTCATGAATCATGACGCAAGTAGCGTCTCATCCACGCAACGAACACAGAAAATGCGCGTCCAAAGCTTTTCTTGCGACGATTAATCTCCACCAATTAAAGCACCGGTCACAACCGTTGGCCTTCGAATATTTACAAAGATCTTTGTAACCAAACCTTACCTTTTTCCAAAATAAATTCAACAGTATCCAATTCTGGCAACTTCATTCTGTAACCTTCCCCTCCTCTTTTACTTTTCAACAAAATTGGTTTCGTTCAACGAAATCCTACTCCACGATATCACTTTTGAAAACCGTATTTTTAATTCTAAGCTGTAGTCTAAATATATTATTTATAAATTTATTATTAGAATTTTTTATGATTCGATTTTATTGTGTAGCACTTCCCGCAAACGTTTCAGTCGTACTGAATAAATTTTATCTCGTGAAACTGCTTTATATACATGTGACAAATCATATTTACTTACATAGATGTTCTAAATATTCTAACATTGTACCATAACTGTGTACCACGAGTTAATATTTGCAATTCCGAACATACTTGTGTTATCAGTACTTATACGTTTATCAGTATCGTGAAAACGTCACTTTACTTTTAAAAGAGCTTGTATCTCAAAATCGATATTATTACCTACTACATGAACTTTACTCGGTATGTTTCAAGGTTCACTTTAGTTTACATAATTGATTGAGATACGACCTTTTATTGACGTGTTTTAAATGTATTCTGACGTATAACATATTATGATACAAACTTTGTAAGTTGCTTTTAAAATAAAAGTGTGACTATGGGTTTCACTATGATAAGTGAAAACGCATTAAAACTGGCCAAGTGCGAGTCGGACTCGCGCACGAAGGGTTCCGTGCCATTATCTATAAAAACGGCAAAAAAATCATGTTTTTTATGGGAGCCCCCTTAAATATTTGTTTTATTTTAATATAATTATTTATTTTTAAATTGAACATATAACTAACTAAATATTCTGTGAATATTTCAAGCGTCTACCTGTTGCCGTTATCAATATCGATAAAAAACGAGCAAAAAAAATCACGTTTGTTGTATGGGAGCCCCCTTAAATATTTATTTATTTCTGCTTTTTAGTATTTGTTGTTATAGCGGCAACTGAAATACATCATCTGTGAAAATTTCAATTGTCTAGCTATCAGGATTCGTGAGATACAGCCTGGTGACAGACTGACGGACGGGCGGGCGGATAGCGAAGTCAGTTATAGGGTCCCGTTTTTTCCCTTTGGGTACGGAACCTTGAAAATTACGTCAGCTAAGCAGCTTTTTAGCGAAATTGAACGGACGAATTAAGTTCATAATAATATGCCAGATTTGAACGAAATATGATTTAATTTAGTTTTTCAGTTTTTAATCCTGCGATTAATTAATTAATTTCGGCAGACGCAGGACGCAGGTAGCTAATTACATAGGTAATTCTATAAAGTGCGCAAATTATTTCATCAAGTTTGAATTGCGATAGATTTCCCTCTTAGTATTTAAATGTGTGAGCAAATTGCAAATAAAAAGTTTACTAAACTTTTAAAAAAATGTATTAGTGATTGTAGACATATCCCATTTTTCTAATTTAATTCCAGTTAACATCATGCTTAGAGACAAAATTTTGATATTTTTACGCAAGGACATTTATCAATTACGATCCGAGATACTTTTCTCTCAGCTAACTGGTACATTGACAAAATTATAGGTGATCGAAAACAAACTGTCAGAACAGTACCCAGTCCATACTGATCTTTGCGTCTATTGTATGCTGATTCTACATTCAATTGTCTTCTCACATATTAATGGCCGGCTAGGACCACGCGCCACTCCACACGCAATTTCTCAGTTCAGTGCGGGTGATGTCAGCTAACCATTGAACAACAAGCGTCTATGCCGCGCAATGAACAGTGGAAACGCTCGTCTGACATCCAGACCCTTTCTGCCATTTTATTCTTTCTCAGTGATCCATAAAACGTGCACAACTGTTTCGCAAACACACGCCCAAGCACACGTGATACACACACATTATCTCAGATTAAGAATAATTACGTCACCTAACGCAACGTACACTTTATTACAATTAAGAGATACTGCTATGACGTTATAGCACATAGCGTGACGCAACTAGCGGGTCAGACGAAAGAGAAAGGATTTTTGAGGCCAGGCTAACGGTGGGTAACCTGTTCTTTTGCACGAGCTGTAACTAGCGCCTTAAACCTTAAAGGTCTTCTCGTTGCAGATGGCGGCTTTAAACCTGTTTTACCGATAAGTTAACACTAAGGAAACCCTTGGATGGATATCGTAAATTTGATACTTTGAAATCTGTCACGACACGAAAGCCACATAGATTATTCAATCTTTATATGAACAAACTCATTGAGGAGCTCAGCAGTACTTGTGTTGGATGTCACGTAGAGGATATTTGTGTCAACAATATAAGCTATGCTGATGACATGGTGCTGCTGAGCCCCTCAATGGGTGGTCTAATAAAATTGTTACATAAGTGTGAAGTATATGCGGAGGCCCATGGGCTCAGGTACAATGCGTCCAAAAGTGAGCTCCTACAATTTAAAGCGGGTAATAAATCGTATAAAATGCAGTCTGTCACGCTTTGTGGGAGCCCGTTAAAAAGAGTAGAAAAGTTCAAATACCTGGGCCACTGGGTCACCGCGACTATGTCTGATGTCGAGGACATCGAGCGGGAGCGCCGCGCGCTGTGTGTTCGGTGTAATATGTTGGCCCGCAGATTTGCACGTTGTAGCAAGGAAGTTAAGTTAACTCTTTTTAAAGCTTATTGCCAAACCTTCTACACGTGCAGTCTGTGGTCTAGCTTTACGCTGCGGGCACTCAGCGCGCTGCGCATTCAATACAATGATGCATTCAGGATGCTGTTTGGACTACCGCGTTACAGTAGTGCCTCGCTGATGTTCGCCGAGGCACAAACAGACGGCTTCTTTGCGATCATGAGGAAGCGGTGTGCGTCGTTCCTCAGTCGTAGTCGCTGCAGCACAAACAGCATCTTGAGCACCCTGACGCAGCGCTGGGACTCCCCGCTTGTAAAGCGTTGTGTGGAACTGCATGCACCTGTCGCCGCAGTGCCCCGCCGTTTTTAATCCTTTCCTTTCTTTTTGTTTTTTTTTTTTTCTGTTTGTTGTTGTTCAAAATATATGTGTCTTACTAACAATAATAATAATAAGTCTTTTTAATTACTAATACTATGGATTGAATAGTCCGAAATAAAAGAAATTTAATTTAATTTAATTTAATATGTCTAATAATAGATGATTTGGAACGTTTTGAACCAAATTGGTAAAATTTTAGGTGGAAAGAAAAAAGAGATGTCACTTTTTGAGTTTTTACACCTCACACACTTTGAATATAAAGACGAATCTGATTGCGGAAATGAGTCCTTATGTGAAGGTGGTGAAAGTAAACATGATAATAATGGAAATAGGTACGATTGAGTCAGTTGTCCGTTAGGCTGGCTGCGTATCCACCGGATCTGTGCCAGGATGCGTTGCGAGGGATGTGTCTGTCATGAACCAATGGCAATGTCATGAACCTGGCAAGGTCGCCATGTATTATAATAACTGTGTCTTACTACATTGGTTGATGGGTAGTTTTTGAGGGAGTCTTTAATAAAACAAACCATTACTGTTACACGTCTAGATCTGTATTAAATATTCATAAGTTACCTACATTATAATGTGCGCGTATTCATGATTAACATGTCTACATATAAGGAGTCACTTAGCCTAATTATTGGAGATGGTATCTATACACCACAAAAACTTCATTTAAAAGGTCCTAAATGAATGAAGTGTTTCTATTGGTCATGACAGACACATCCCTCGCAATGCATCCTCGCACATCTCTGGTGGAAACGCAGCCTAAGAACAGACATATTTATTGTACCAATAAATTGGATCATGTTAGAATTTGCTCGTAACGTAACCCTCCTCCTCCTCATCGTTTTCGATGACGGCGAACCCACTATTCTATGAATTAAGACGCCTGCCATGGGCTCTGATATGGCTGGCTAGGCCGAATTTACTTTTAAATACTCGTAGCCCCTACATGAGATATAAAGTAATGTTTCCTGGAAAAAAGTCTGTCGCAAAGAAAGGTTGACATATTCCATTTTTTCATCTTCGTTGCTAAGATTTATCTGACTCATTGGACGATTTATTATACAATTCCCCGAGGCAGCACAAAACATTTAATTGGTACGCAATACAAATGTTGTTCTTTCTTTATTAGCCGTTTCGTTTGACATGCCTCGCGGCCATTTCTTATAAACAAGTTCAAAGTTGTTATCTACATGTGAAACACAACACGGACTCTTTATTTCATTAAACTTCTCATAAAATAATCACGTGCTCTTAATTCGCCATGACTGTCAAGGTTGGCCGTTACATAACCGCTTACACCAATCGGCATACTTGCGCCATCTTGGAAATGACAACTTATTTGTTCCAGTGGTAAAGTGGTGAAACTACAAACTTTGCATATTAAACCGCAAGATTTGATTGGCAGTGGCGCCGCTCTCAAGTGTTTTGCTATGCTGCATTAAATTTGCAAAATATTTTACGTTTAAAAATCGGAATGAGTGTTGTTGGCATAAAAAGAAACTGTGGCGAATCGCGAACGCTGTTGTAAAATGTAATGCAGATTTTTACTTAGGTTTTTTTCATTCAAGGTTAACAGGCAAAAGTGTAATAAATTGACGTCTTGTTTTAGATTAATATTTGACAACAAAACCAGAAACCATCGGAAATTACCAAAATAGTGACTAAACTCTGTACTTAAATTTAATTACAGATGCTATGTATGAGTACAATTTAAACCATAATCTGAATACATAAAATTAACCGCTTTCGAAATATTTCCGCGTTTCATTAAAAGCGGAACAAAATAATTTCAGAAAGTCACTGACAAGTTTCCGCACAAAAACGTGTTTGAATGATAAAAATCAAATAGATTTTTCTGCAAAAAAACGATGATATTAGCACTTTCGTTGTCAGTTTCAGTAGAATTGTTTGACCTAAAAACGGCGCCTTGAATGCTAGGTACCGTTTTCCATTTAACATGTTTTAGGTTAAAAGAAGAAAAGTATGTTTTCTAGTGATTTCTCAACTTTTGTGTATACATAATTTAAGTTTAACCGGGTCTTAAGATAGTTACTATTTACGGATGTTCCTGAGTCATTCAGTCTTTTTAGTTTTGTCCTAATTTAGAAAAATAATTGAGCCTTGTACTGCTTTTTTTCCCGCAAAACATATGCACAAATTATTAAATAATGTTTCGTTCTCAAAGAGCAGTTTGTAAGTTTAAGTTTATTCAGATATTACTGGCCAATTTCTTTACGACATTTCATTTTTGCCTGCGCCACTGTTGACTTGCAAAATGCGAGTTAAGACATGACTATAGTTTGTTAATAACACAGTATTACATTACAAAATAATGATTATTTCCGTTTAAATTTTACAGACAATATTGTGTTTTGTGTTTAAGTACGAGAAACAGCTGTTCAATTTCACAAAACAAAACCTTAACATAGAAAAATTTAAAACATCTCATTTGTTCTTTCTCATTTTCATCTTTCTTTTAAAAATGTTCAATGTTTTTTCAGGAATGTTAGACCTACATGTTTTATAATTTGAACAGAATTCTTCGCATTTATTAAGAATTAATGTAAAGACAATGACATTTCTAACCTTAATTAACTTCCGAAGAATACTAAACTTAATGAAATTTATTCTTGCTTTACACGATTAAAATGATCGCAGTTAAATAAAACCGATTGATTAACATTATCACTACATAGTATAAAAAAAAGTCGCTTCCCGCTGTCAGTCTGTCCCTATGTATGCTTAGATCTTTAAAACTACGCAATGGATTTTGATGCGGTTTTTTTTATATTTAGATAGAATGATTCAAGAGGAAGGTTTATAATACATGCATAAATAATTGCACCCGTGCGAAGCCAGGCCGGGTCGCTAGTGATCTATATTTTCCATATGTGACGGCACCAATCATAGACATGTTAAGCACAGTTGTAACCAGTAATGGGCATCAAAGATTTAATGTATTACCAGTGGACTTTACCAGTTATGACCATCAGTTATCTGAGCATAGTGTTGATAGTTTAAAATGTAAAGTCCGTTTCTTAAAATTTGGGTTTGTAATTACTGGTGATGTCACACTACGAAGAGTATTGACTCTGCAATGGTACTGCTTACTCATGGTGTTAAAAAATAAGGGAGTCATTTCAAGTGAAACATTGACTATTACGCCCCTACCTGACGTCATTAATGACGTCACAGTTAAAGACAAGCGAAGTTCCAACGCCAAATCAGATGAACTGACTAACACAAACGAAGATAAGAAGATATTTGATGAGACGCAAGTCTGGGAAATTGAGATGATCAATTGTTAGTTTAGTGATGATAAAATTGTTGCAATCAGTTTATCTAATGAATAATGATTATGATGTAATGTGATGATTACGCGTAGAATTTAAAGATTTTGCCTCGTGACAATTTGTTAATTACTATAATGGAGTTTATGAAACACTAGATAACAGTTCTTTGAAATATTTTTTATCAACTTCGCGTTTCGCTTCTGAGAAATCATTCATGAATTTTATTTTTTTAATTTCAGTAATTTAAATGCATTTTAGGAGTTCAGTTTAAAATTAATCTTCACTTAATAAAAAAAAACAATTGTAGAAAATTACACATGAACATGAACGCATAAGTAAGTATAGTACGAATTTTTTGAGGTGTCCCGATCTCGTTAACTTACAGCCCACCTTTCTAACAAAGCCATCGTATTCTATTATGTCCTCAAGTGAATAATCCTCAGTTTAAAATGAACCGAAATATAAGATAAAATAGCTTATTGCTATCTTAGCGCATAGCTATTCTCAATTTTATTGTTTGGGTGTTTTGCTGTCAATACAATGATGATGCGTTGCGTTACTTGGGTGCTGCAGCAATGACACACTTAACAGACAATGGCGTCTTCCTGTCACATGTTTAAATGGAAGGTTGTTTGTAATAAATGTAAAAATCCTACTAAATTTGGGAATGAAAAATTTGTAAAGATGTTTGGAAGTTTCGATATTTGAATGTTTGTATTTTGTATGTCAATCACGCAAAAAAAGGTGAACAGATTTAGATGAAACTTGGCGTGCAGATGGACAAAGATTTTGATTGAGGCATAGGATACTTAATATCCCGTGGGATAGTATTTTTTCGTTGTACGAGAATAGAAGGTACTGTCCAAGAACGTTAAAGTACCTCGGCTTTGAAGATGATGATATTTAAGGTCGCGGGTGAGCAAAGTAATTGTTTTAGTTCATTTAATGTTATGATCTCGTAAGTCATAGTGTTCTTTATAAAATACAAAGTAATAGATACATTGCCAATAGAGACCGGTGTAGAAGGATCGCGAAGGCAGCGACCGCAGCGCAGAGCGACCCCTCACGACCACGACCACTCTGTCAAGAGTGAACGACTAAGAAGAATAGACTCAATGAACACTAAATACTTAAATGAAGAATAAATGGGACAAATTTTTGTCGGTCTGAAGCATTTCAGGTCTGTCCATTAAAAAAAGTTAAAACATTTAAGGTTAAAATTTATTACATTAATTTATGCAATAGCATTCAACAGAGTCAATCCTCTTGAAATAACAATAGAATGCTATCACTCTGATAATATGATTGCCTCGATAAATTGCAGCAACGATGTACATAGATCGATGCATGATTGTTATTGCGAAGTGTTGCAGTCTAATCGGCTCGATGGATTTTAAAGTGTGAGTTGTCACACTTTAAAATCCATCGAGCCGTTTAGACTGCGGTGCATGCCAAAGAATGATACATTACATAAATACATACGCTCGAAAAAAACATAACCTTCCTTCGCCAGTCGGGTAATAAAAACGTTCTGACATCAACATGCTTGCACACGAGTTTTACACCTATCAACACTTCGCAATAACAATCATGCATCGATCTATGTACATCGTTGCTACAACTCACTAGCTACGTTTTAGTTACGAGAGTGACATAGGGTCTTACGGGTGAATCAAGTTTTTCTTGCCACCCGTTGCTATGGTAACACAAATTTTATCTCCTGGACAACCTAAGCATTTTTCTATGAAACAGTATGAAGATTTCACTTGGACAGCCGGAGACAGAGTAAAGAATACAAAAAAGTTGATTTACTCTACCTATCTTTACTGTGA
This sequence comes from Archips crataeganus, assembly GCA_947859365.1. Lineage (NCBI taxonomy): Eukaryota > Metazoa > Arthropoda > Insecta > Lepidoptera > Tortricidae > Archips > Archips crataeganus. Next base: position 18,685,299 of record OX402058.1, read on the forward strand.
ACACGGAAACACGGATTTCTGATTTACTTATACGCATTGACATATATCTTATACGATTTCAAAACTTTCTATTGAATTTGAGATGAAATTTGGTTCTCGTAGTAAGTAGGGGATCCAAAGACGGATGTGTAGCGGAAAGCGGGGGCACTTTTGGGGTTAAATAAGAAAATATTTTTACGCAGTCGGTATACAGTGTCAATTACATTATTCCTTAAATAATCAGAATTTAAAGGAACAACCTTAATAACCCTTACTCCATCATCACCTCAGCCAAGTTTGTGAGTCTGTGCGTGTTTCTGAATTACACGCTAAAAAGGTTAGATAGATTTTTATGAAGTTTGTTATGAGTAGACATGTGTGGTTAAATTTCTAAAATAACGCGTAGCCTTCTTTCTATCCTAATAATTCCCACCTCTCAACTACTAAGTCTAGAGACATAAAATTTAGCACAAGATTTTTTTATGCAACGTACCTAATAAAGATCACCATGTAAATTTTGGAAAATCCTTTGGGAATTTATAAGTCTCGGAATTGCAATTTCGCTGACAGACTTAAAGATTCTAGCGAGGAAAGCCGCAAGTAAAGGCTCGTACAGATAGAATCACTAAATGGTTGCGTGCAATGTACGGTACGCAATTAAGTTAAAAACTAGTTATTACATGTAGTCTGCACGTAACATCCATACCTACTTGATCACTTAAATTCAGTGGGTAATTTTTCAATAACACTACACAATGGCCATTGTTTCTAGTCTCCGTCGTAAGTATCAATAGAAAAGATAAAATATGATGATTGTTGATCAACATTAGTTCAAACGATTGCTACAGTTATCGGGATTGAGAGACATGAAAATGCATACATTCGAAGTGGAAACGGAAAGATTTTTCCGCTAAAATAAGTCATCTTTGTATGTATTTCGCAGCGTTATTTTTTAAATAATTTCTTATCTAGATAATTATTTCAAATAAAATCATTTCAAATAAATTTATTCGAAGATAAATTCAATCACAAATAGTGCGTTGACAACTTTTTTATTTAGATAAATTATCTAGATGAAGATAACCGACCTCGTTTGTTATTGAAGTAAGCTTATAATAATAAATGTATACAGAATGTCACGTCGGGTCAAACCGTCACACTGACATGCCCGACCACTTCTAGTTCTACATGACTGTACTACTGACATTCATCTTTTATTTAAAATCCTAACTAATTTATCTAGATAAAAATGAAACTGATCTAGACAAATTCAAAATAACAAATGACGGATTATTTAGTTACTTCAAATAAAAGATGATTTATTATCTTCCCGGTTTTTCGTAAATAGATAATTTTTGCCCAACTCTGGTATTTCAGTTGCCGCTATAACATCACATATAACAACAGGCAGACGCTGAAGTATTCACAGAATAATTAGTTAAATTTTTAAAAAACTTGGCTTTTATATTAAATGGCGTTGCCAGAGCGAACGTTGGACTTTAAAAAATGTAACGTTTTCCCAGGAAAAACTTGAACGTAAATGTACTTCAAGGTATTTATAACACGGACAAAGACAAAGTTAAAGCTAATTATTTAATATTTGCAGATACATTTGCAATAGGAAATAAATATTTAAACTGAAACAGGTAAGAAAATTGGTAATCGTAGAAAATATCGAAGTCAATGCTTCCAAGTTTACGAAATATCGTGGCATTGCAAATAATTGTCGATTGATTTACTTGGTTGGCTTGATTGGTTTATTTCGATTTAAAGTTAAATTAAGAATATTTAATTTTGTCAATTTATTATTTTGATTAAATATACTAATAACTGTTTCGTTAACCGTTAAGTTATTACGACACGCCGAAATTGACGATTTGTTTCATTTTCTCTTTCTTGTGCAAACGTTGGGTTTTAAAAAAATCTCACTACATATGTTGGATCGTATAAAAAAATTATGGCTAATAAACTTGTCGTGAACTGTCGTGTCGCTGTCATGATTTCTACAATGATGAGCCGAAGTAGACAGAACTCGAGGAATATCATATTCCTGACTAATTTTGATCTGTATTTTGCTTAAAATATTATAAATGTGAACGTGTGTGAAGATGTTAATTCGACTTTCAAGATGCCACGTTAACTTCGTCTGCAATCAATAGATGGCGCTGTCCAAACGAACGTTGTGCTTTAAAAATTTTACCGTAATATTTTTTAGTCTAAACTCGAAGATTGTAAATTTGTCTCGTGAAACTATTTCTATCGCAGGAAAAGCCACGGGATAATGCTAGTGGTCAAACAATTTGTGGAACATACCTTCAATTTCAACATTTTCACCGCTAGATGAGTCTGAAGAATCATCTTCTATTTTCTTTTCCGTGACTATCGTCACGCTATTTTCTCCGCATTCATTATTATGTCTTTTTTCTGTCACCGAATGGAACTGTGGACAAGAGAAGGACATCATTAGATATTGATATTAAAACAGAAACAATAATTTTATTACAACGATGTGAGGGTAATATCAATCTTGTAAACGAATTCGATTATTTAGCGAAGGAACACCAGAATGGCAAAGGCGGGCTTTCGCAGATCAGGGTTAGCTATGTAACTCCGAGTTAAGTGCTAACTCAGGGTTAATTAGTGTGATAAAATATGGAAGTATCACCCAGGGCTAACGGTTTAATTTTATTAATCCTAAACCGTCCAAGTAGCACTAAGCGGCACATTTAATGCTTTAGCAAATCATATAAAAACTATGAAGATCATTTTATAATTAGTAATGGAACCGTCAAGAGTTCTTCTCTGCTTCTGTGACATGGTAGAATTTGACTCCTTTGAGTACATAAATATGGAAATATAAATGTTAAGCGGCCAGCACGTCCCATATCCTGCTCTATGACAAGTGTACTAAGTAAAATATGTTAGGACTCTCGACTATGATGCTATCCTTCACATAACTAACCACAACTAAATCCCTCTCCTCTATAAGCCTAGTCCCTAACGAATGCCTTAGTCCAAAGCACATTATCTCTAGCACTGGAAACGTTATGCAATGCAACCTAATGCGCTTTGCGTAACTGCAGCGCAGATCTAGGGTTTTGCAAGCTCCAGATAAGCTGTTATGACACTGGATCTACCACAAAGTTAACTAAACAGGTGATAATGTCGCTGCCTTTGAATTTAGACGCACAATTACTATGAGGTAATGTTAGTGTACCTACGGTCTTTTCCACCTGCCGTGCTAAGTTGGTTTTGATGATGTGTTCTGAGCTGTATGTAGATGATGTCTTGGTAGGTCGATTTGTTGCAACATTGTATTATGATCATGCATAAAGTGCAAGCCATTTGTTTGAATTGAACGGCTTCAAGAAAATTGAGTATGTAAATAAAGTTAACTTTATGTCTACAAATTTACAACATCTACACTTCTTTGTTGTAATGCATATAGATATTTACTGATATTAATAATGTAATACACGTAGGTTAGTTAATTAAACTTGTAAATTAAGTTATCTACTACATTTAGAATTGTAATTTAAACCGGTAACAATAAATCGAATTGTTAATTATTAGTTAATTTTGATTACATCAGTGCTATGAGGTGACGATAATTTTTTCATTGTCATTTATTTTAATTATGGTTTTGTTAATTACACTACGAAGTTCATCTAATTTGACATTGATTATTCCAGCAAGGTCAGAAAAGTAATTTGGCTGGTTTTTAATTTGTTCTAATTCCCTTACACAGACTTCCATGAAATGTCTCACAAACCTCAGTCAAAAAAACGAGTACTACACCTACAGCAGGAACAGATAGAAAGACAAGTGCTTCCCGCGTACAGTCGCTATAAATAGGCCACGAGAAAGAAACCCCGTTAGTCCTGTCAGCAACAGGTTGGATCTGGTTTAGAGATGTCAAACTATCGATAGTCTTGCTATTTATGATATATTTATTTGATTTAACGGAAATGCCTCGCTCCCCTTTTGCCCTTGTACATGTATCTCTACGATGTCAGAAGTGTTTTTTTTTGATTTATTTTTGTGCAACAAAGGGTTTATATTCATACATACATACTTTCTAGATCATTGGAAAACAAGGTCTAAGGAGCTGACGCTTAGTTTCGCAATAATGATACATACAATATCTACTGTAGCGTGCTCATAATTATTAGAATTTATCAGATTTGCGTTGTGTATAAAAAACGATTATGAATTCATTATTGATTAATCAGCAATTCAATAGATAACCAGACTATTGCAATTACCGATGAACTCGATACAGAGCTATCAATCGCATCGACGGACTGATCATCGATACCTTATTTTGTCGGTAGTAATTTGTTAGGTAGCAACTCTATTCCGAATGGCGTCAGGTAGTCCTTTTTTAGTGTAGGTATATTAAGTGGTTTGGATTAAGGTACATAAAGGATATGACACGGAGCTAAAGGTATTCGTTACTGTAGATTGAAGCGACTAAAATAATACCGCTAATAGATGCAGTCTTACAAACTATAAGTCAGCACGATGTGTAGCTTTACTTTTAACTATTTAAAAACAAGGAGCATTTTTTTTTCTTTTTTTTTATGTTAAAGAGGCCAAACAAACGAACTAGTGGGTCACCTGATGTTAAATGATCCCCCTGTCCATAGACACCCGCAGCGCTTTACACGATGCCAGTGCGTTGTCGGCCCTGGGAAAAGGAGAGGAAATAGGGGAGGGGGAGAGGTATTGGGCCCCCGGCGCTCTCACTGACCGCACGAAACGCAGCAGGAGTACTGCTGCTTCACGCCGGTGTTCTGTGAGAGGGTGGTACTGCCCCGGACGAGCCGGCCCATAAGTGATGCAGCGGCTAGCTACAACATGGCTCTACCACTACTAAAATCACTTTTTAAAGTCACTTTAATAAATTCTGCCAAGACTTTAAAAATGGTGGGCAATGACATCGAGTCTCAGATATCGCTTATTATTTAAATGTAATAAACTTTCTAGATAACAGAGCATCCGTCAGCAAATCAATTAATTTATTTTGTCATTGATTTAATATAATGTAACTAATCACGAGTGACTTTTCTTTGGTCGGCGCTCCTGTTTATGATAATGAATAACATAAACTTATTGTCAGCTAAAATAAGTACCTACTGAATGTGTATAAACAAATCCAAAAAATGTTTATAACATATTTTTCTCAAACATCCAAGGAAATGTGGTCCTTATAGCCGTGACAATAGAACACGAAGTATGTCATTGTATAGCAGTTGAGGAAGATTCGTTCCAATTTCAAATTAGACGATAATAATGGAATTTCATACAAACATTGCTGGCCAAGGCCAGCAAAGAGATTGTCTTTTGTTTTAGTGGGTCGTATTTTCTTTTATTGACTATCAATGACATACTGCCAATTAAGAAAAATTTAGTTTGTGAATTTACTTTTTAATATCTTACTTGGCTAGATTTAACCAGGTATTCAATAAAATAAATAAGGATTGGCGTTTATTGTTAACAATTTATTATTAATAAGGTCGTAATTTTTGAATAAATATAAATCATCTCAGCTTACAAATAAATTGCTGGAAAATAAATATTTTGGCGGGAATCAAAAAAAAAACAATAATAATTAAATATGAATATATATATAAGTTGAACATTCGTATCATTTCCTTGGATTTATTTGAGAAAAGCACTATACAAGCCTTGGCCACGAACAGGGATTGCCGGCCTCGTATCTCTAGATGGCCTCGTTAACACTCGGCCATCTATTACTACTCGGCCGGCAATCCCCTATTTCGCGGCCGCTGCAGTAATGTACTATATATTACGTCAAAATTACTAAAGGATTTTTACATTGAGTATTGAAAACAGTAGGCAAAAATTCAACATAATTCATTTTCCCGCTGTCAATCACTCATTTTACATTAAAAAAAAACTTGCTTTCGTTACGAATATTTTTATCATAAAAGTAAGGCTTCAATAAAATCAAACCCTGTTTGGTTAATCAATGTGGAAGTTACAAATTGTTACCAACATTAATAAAGTTTTGGTTGACTTAACACTATCAATCGAATCTTATAAAGATAACTCATTGTCCATGGCCAGTCATGCGAAATACACTATTAGATTGCGGACTAGCATGAGAGGATATTTATGCTGCTACAGAGTTAACTCATACAGAGATACACAAATCAATAAGTAGAATACTGATCATGCTAGCAAGACGACGCGTCAATGAACTTATATTTTAAACACGTTTCGATTATGGGAACCTCCTTGCTGGCCCTTATGACTGTATAATGTCCCTTCGTCGTCACAAATAATTGGTATAATATTATTATACCAATTAATTGTATGTGATTCAATAACTAAAGAAACCGAGTCACCTGGCAGTTCTGGATTGAAATAAATAAAATAGTAATTGACAGAATAATAAATAGAAAAATTGAGACCTAATATGTAGAACAGATAGTAATCATTTAAAACATAAATAATGTATTGAAACAATTACTTTGCTCACCCGCGGAAGGGACCTTAGACGCATAATGTGACAAAATAACGTTGGGGTTTTTAAAATTTTTAATTTGTATTTATTGTGTAACTACAAGTATCTACCTATTATAGTATTAGTGTAGATTTGAAGATTCTGAACGGAACACTAAAAAGGTGGCAACATAGATAAACGTACACAATAGAGACCATAACATAAGTCATGCAATTGTGTAACTATCGACTGTGTAGAAACTGTTAAGAAGAAATGAGATTGATTCAATAAGTTATTTATGTTTTTGTGGTTGTGGTGCAATGGTTTTATTTAGATTAAGTTGCAATAATACGATTACAGTTAAACGTTACAGATATAGGTTTCTCAAAATTAACCCGGAATATGCCGAATAGTGCTTTGGTTCATCATAATCATCATCATTCCACTACAGGGCACAGGCCTCCTCTCAAAATGATAGGGCCGTAGTTCCCATGCGGGCCCTGTTTGGATTGGGAACTTCACATATTGTATGTCTCCGAAGATGTGTGGAGGATTCCTCACGAAGTTTGCCTATAAAGCATATGGTGAATTTCAAATATAATTTCGCTCATAAATTTAAAAAAAAGTCGGAGGAATCAAAAATTTTTTTGCAAAATTATTTCGAAACTAATAGGAATTCATACTACAAAATGTTAATGATAGCAATGTAATTTGTGTAGCCAATTGAGATAAATTATTTATTTAGTCATTTACTTAAATTTTCATGATAATTTTTATAGTTTTGATTGAGCCGTATGCCGCATTGGTTTTTCTTATGTTCAGCAGTCTTTCGGCTGAAATGGTGGTATGAACAAGGATAGAAACAAGTAAGCAAGAATAATGTAAGAGGCATCGAACTCAAGGTTCATACAAAGATCACTGGTTGTAAGCATGGTTGGCACGATTCAATATTTTGTTAACACTGAACTGTTAACCAGCGATAAAAAGTAACGTTAACGAAATGTATAACTGGCACGATATAATTTGTCGTCTTAACGACGTGCGAAATCGTTATAATTCGATTTATTAAATTTGTCAACTCGATATTTCTAGTTTAGGTTGCATGCGTTGAATGCGTGATTGAAAACCTTATGCCTCGTGCGTTTGTTTGCGAAATAATTTATTATATGTATAATAATGACTATTGTTAGGTTATAAGATAATACAATAAGTGGATTATTTAACTGCCACGAGGGAGCAACGTGATAGGGATGAGAACATTTATACATTTAGTTAAAATTAAAATATTTTATTTTAGTTCTTATGGAATAAAAAAAAATGCAGTTATCGATATAGCAGCGACTAAAACAGTAACAGGTTGAATTGCAGCTCTAAATCATAAAGATGCATAATGGTAAAACAATTTAACTTACCTAATAAAGAACAAAACGATCTTATTTAATTTTCAAGTTTAATCAAAAACGATTTTTTAAATTCACATTGCTTTTTAACCGACTTCAAAAAAAGGAGGAGGTTCTCAATTCGGTTGTATGTTCTTTTTTTTTTTTAACGTGTGTTACCTCAGAACTCCGTCATTTATGAACCGATTTGGAGAATTTTTTCGTTGTTTGAAAGCACATGCTTCAAGGTTGGTCCCGTTGTTACCAGAATCCAATTCTGATGATGGGATCCATGAGGAATTGAAGAAACTCCTCAAAAATTCAAGAGAAACGTATAGCGATTTTAGTATTTTCGGTGACAAATCGAGCATTTGCATTCAGAAAATATCATGAAACTCTGTAATAAAACGACACAACCCCGTCGAGCATTAAAAATAGAATTTTCAACATAAACTTATTTCGAAGTCAAACTGATGATTTTATCCTACGCATCTATTTTAAACAGAAACAACTAAAAAGCAAAAAATATTTTTTTTTTAAATAAAAAATTAAACCTCCTTCAAAAAACATCCAAAAAACTATGAAATAATAATTGAACCAAACCGACCACAATAAGCATGAAAATATCTTTCTTCTAATCTGTTCGAAGTCGGTGCCTCAGCACAAGCCAGCAGGAGTGTAAAAGCCCTATAGATAGTAGGTATGTAGGTAAGTTAGATTACTAGGTCCACTCCTGCTGCTGGCTCGAGCTGAGGCACCGACTTCGAACAGATTAGAAGAAAGATATTTTCATGCTTATTGTGGTCGGTTTGGTTCAATTATTATTTCATAGTTTTTTGGATGTTTTTTTGAAGGAGGTTTAATTTTTATTTAATTTTTTTTATAAATTATCGTTACATTTGAGTCTGTACCATTAAGTACCTATTATTTTCTTTCTAGCTATTAGATGTTTATCTTTACGTTAAGTTTCTATACATAGGCCTCCCCCAAGGCTCGCCAAACAGATCGATTCCGTGCCCTCCGCATCCAACGCGATCCCGCAACCTTAACCAGGTCGTCGCTCCATCTTGTTGCAGGCCTACCTACACTGCGTCTTCCGGTCAGTGGACGTCACTCGAGAACCTTTTTGCCCCATCAGCCATCAAGTTCTACAATACAATACAATACAATGACTCTTTATTGTACACCACAAATTATACAATACAGAAAAACAAGTACATGAAAAAAAGAAATAAGGTAAGCAATGGGCGGCCTTATCGCTTCGAAGCGATCTCTTCCAGGCAACCTTTAAAAAAAAGAGAAAGAAAGCAAGGAATGCATTTCAGCACGATACTATTCTATACTATTATACATAACTAGCTTTTGCCCGCGGCTTCGCTCGCGTGTACTATGAGTATTCCAAAGAACCAAGATATCAAGCAAGCAAGCATACAGGCAAGCAAGCAAGCAGGTCCACAATTGACCGAGAAATCGGTGAACATACCTACATAAAAAAATACATAAAGTGGAATGCTTAACCTCCTCCTTTTTTAGAAGTCGGTTAAAGTGCCCTTTGCGGCCTACTTACAGTATAAACTTATGAATTTTGAAATTTTAGCTTTCAATAACCAGTAAAACGCAAAATCCCGTTTTTTCCCGTTCCCGTAAGAATTTCGGGAAATGTTTTCTTAATGCTCCCCTACACTCCCCAAGGAACCCACTTGCCAAATTTCAGCTTTCTATGACCAGTAAAACGAAAAAGCCCGTTTTTCCCGCTCCCGTGGGAATTTTGGAAAGTCCTCTCTCAGTGCTCCTCAAAACTCTCCAAACAACCTACATGCCGAATTTCAGCTTTCTACAACCAGTAAAACGAAAAATCCCGTTTTTTCCCGTTACCGTTGGAATTTGGGAAAGTCCTCTCTCAATGCTCCTCTACACTCTCCAAGCAACCTACATACCGAATTTCAGCTTTCTACGACCAGTAAAACGAACAATCCTGTTTTTTCCCGTTCCCGTGGGAATTTTGGAAAGTCCTCTCTCAATCCAGCTCTACACTCCCCAAGGAACCCACTTGCCAAATTTCAGCTTTCTATGACCAGTAAAACGAAAAATCCCGTTTTTCCCGTTCCCATGGGAATTTCGGAAAGTCCTCTCTCAATGCTCCTCTACACTCCCCAAACGACCTACATGCCGAATTTCAGCTTTCTACGCCCAGTAAAACGAAAAATCCCGTTTTTTCCCGTTCCCGTGGGAATTTGGGAAAGTCCTCTCTCAATGCTCATCTACACTCCCCAAGCAACCTACAGTTGACTACAAAAAGATCGATACCGCCAAAGTTACAAAGATATGTATACACACCTTTATTGACATAACATTAAGGTCGTGTATACATATTTTTGTAACTTTGGCCGTATCGATTTTTTTGTAGTCGACTACATGCCGAATTTCAACTTTCTACGACCTGTAAAACGAAAAATCCTGTTTTTCCCGTTCCCGTAGGAATTTTGGAAAGTCCTCTCTCAATCCAGCTCAACACCCCCCCAAACAACCTACATGCCGAATTTCATCTTTCTACGACCAGTAAAACGAAAAATCCCGTTTTTTCCTTATCCCATGGGAATTTATAATTACCTACATCTATGCCAAATTTGAAGAGTCTAATTATTATAGTTCATAGGATCCCGTTGAACTGAATATATAAATCCCGTTTTTTCCTTATCCCGTGGGAATTTTGAAAAATCCTGAAATTAATGTTTTAAATAATGTAATACCTACTTGTGTATCAAATTTGAAGAGTCTAGTTATTATAGTTACTGAGATAGGGTCACTCGGAATCGAATATATAAATCCCGTTTTTTCCCTTTCCCGTGGGAATTCCCAAAAATCCTTCCTTAGTGGATGCCTACATTGTATAAGGTATCTATGTGCAAAATTTCAAGTTTCTAGGTCCAGTGGTTTGGGCTGTGCGTTGATATATCAACAATCATTTAGTTTATTTAGATATTTCAACCCCATCGCACCCCATCCAGGGAGATGGTATTTTACGTCTGCCACATCGGATTTTAAAACCGCTGTTGTTTTCATAACCAGCGACCCGATAAACCATAGAAACAACACCCATGTTGATTTTCAGACTTTGTTACCCCTTTCCCCCCTTTTAGGGGTTGAATTCTCAAAAAACCTGAAACACGTGTTTACTCATTTATCATTAGGAGTACTTCTGTGAAGTTTCGAATAAAATAGTCGAACTAATCTTGTTTCCCCATACAAACTTTGGACCCCCGTTTCACCCCCTTAGGGAGTGAATTTTGAAAAATCCTTTCTTAGTGCACCCCTAGACCTTAAAAGGAACCTACATGCCAAATTTTGAATCTCTAGGCCCAGTGGTTTGGGCTGTGCGTTGATATGTCAGTCAGTCAGTCAGTCAGTCAGTCAGTCAGTTTCTTCTTTTATATATATAGATTAGTTTTGAAAGTTTCACAATAGCCCTAATATTTATTTTCTCGGTTTTTCTAATGTGTATGGGTCACACACATTTTTTTGGTCGCGCCTCTCCTGTGGACATGGTAAAATTGAAGGGTCTATAGCCAATATTTTTAGTCTCGCCAACTTTTAGCAAATAAATCTTCAAATCAGAAACTCGACGAGGAGATCCGTAGAAGAACCGGGGTCACCGACATAGCCAAACGGATTGGTTCGTTGAAATGGCAATGGGCAGGCCATATAGCACGCAGAACAGATGGCCGTTGGGGGCCAAAAGTTCTGGAATGGAGACCATGGACTGGTAAGCGCAGCGTGGGACGGCCACCAACGAGATGGACGGACGATTTGGTGAAGGCCGCAGGTTCAGGGTGGATGCAAGTCGCTTCCAACCGTAATGATTGGGCATCAATGAGGGAGGCCTATGTCCAGCAGTGGACGTCCTGCGGCTGAAATGATGATGATGATGAAATAAATCTTAAGTTTTCTGACTTGGAATCGCTAATTTTATTTCCACTGGAGAGACAACGTACGATTACGATGTGTATATACCCACTTGGCACTTTGGCTTGTCACTTGACAATATTATCATACACGTGTTTTATACATTTAATGGTTAATCAACAGACTTACTTAAGAATGGTAAACTAATGCAACGTGCGTATTTGCCTTATTGTGTTTACACGGAATTAAATGTCTTACCTACTTATTCATAACTTTACTCAGGAATTAAAATTATACTCCACTTCTGTCGCTAACTCGGATAAACTCGCTTCAAATTTGTTTATCGAAATGTTGGATTCAAGATGATGTCTTTGACGCGTTAAGTACGATTTGAACATCTACTTACTGAGATATTCATCAATCTCAATCAAAAAATCTTGAAAAACTTTCTGGAGACTAACAAAGCAGTAGCTTTAATATTCTGGATTTGTTTTGCGAGACCTTGTATTAACCGAATCGATTTGATTACTCAATCCGTTTAATTTTTAAAGCGTTTTAAAAAAAATCGAAACTTACGGATCTTCTAAATAGAACCATTTTGCTTTCCCGCCGCACGCTCTGGTAGTTACCACTACAATAACACTCATCTTCGTCATCCGAGGACGGGACATGGAAATATACGACGCGACGTCTCATTTTTGTTAGACCAACACAATTCCACAATAATATTAGTTCACAAGTTTACACTCTACTTCACGTGTTTTCAAAAAACGAACGAGAAAACGTACTCTTTTGTTTTATACTCGTTATTCTTAAAACGCTTGCGAAGCAGCCAGTTACTTGGAAATTACTGGCCGCTTATTTTTATTTAATTCGAAATTCGATTGCTGGTTTGATCACAACCGGCCAGGCCCCAAGATTAGCAGCAACTGGCAGTTGGTAACGGTTCATTAGAAAAAGTTTCCCAAGCCACAATAGGCCAGAAAAGTATAAACTTGCTATTGTGTGTGTCACAACAATGGTGCAGTTTTTACTGATACTGGTTATTTTGTCCGCAGCTGAGTGTCAAAATCGAGTGTCTCAATAAAAAGTGACACGAATCGATCTATTTTTACCGAGCTATTAGTTAGCTACGCTACATACCTACCTATTACAGTTTGGCCAAGGCGGCAGCTAATATTGCGCGTTTAGTTAAAAGCGATTTGGTATCACTGCTTAGATGTCACATCTTATAGTGAGTGAGTTAAGCTGGTAGTGATAGTCTATAATTATTTCCAAATTTGCTACTTGAATTTGACTGAAGTACCTCTACCATGAGTTTACACTAGTTTACGTGACCGTACTCGCTAGCGACGGCGTAAATTATTTGTATAGAGAATTGTACAGCGCCTCTAGCGGTCACTTACGGAAGTACAATTCTCCATACAAATCATTTACGCCGTCGCTAGCGAGTACGGTCACGTAAACTAGTGTAAACTCATGGCAGAGGTACTGTAAACTAGTGTAAACTCATGGTAGAGGTACAGGCTATAGTTAGTACATGGATAACTATTTCGTGTTCTGTGTTCAATTTGCTACATAGAAATGTTCCCGTAGCAGATTATGCTATGCTAGAGTCAACAGATCTATTCACAAAAAATCGTGCCGATGTACATAGCTAAAGCGTTTAAATGAGTCCTCGCCCGCGCCTTACAGGGGCTAGAGCACGGAACAGAAAAAACTAGTGGAAGTGCCATGAGTCCCGTTTTGTATCGAAACCAGGTGTGGCAAAACTCACACATACACACTCTTGCAATACATTGAAATCTTAGCAATCATTGGTCGTAGCTTCTATTCAAAAAAGTCATAACTTCTGAATCCGGTAACACAATTTAAACTTTACTTCCACGGTATATCGTTGAGAGTAAATTACAAGGGCACGTAAGTAAAATTGCATACAAAGTGCTGCCGTCTTTCATCGAGTAGCTGAATTAAAATGACAGGTGTCAAAATAAAGTTCTGCTACACGCCGTCAGAGGTCGTTAAAACATTCCATTGAATAATGAACTCTATGAGATAGGGTTTGGGTTCAACACGACTGGAAAATAATATTCGTAAATCATCGTAAATACTAGTGGTGGGCAGAGTACATTTTATGAGAATATCGATGTAATTCATAGGTCAATAATCTCTATCTAATATTTATCAATCTCGTGTCACGGTGTTTGTAACCGAACTCCTCCGAAATGACTTGACCGATCTTTATAATTTTTTTTTATCTGTATTCGGTAGGTCTGAGAATATGTCGTAGGCTATTTTTAGGGTTCCGTACCCAAAGGGTAAAAACGGGAACCCTATTACTGAGGCTCCGCTGTCCGTCTGTCTGTCTGTCTGTCTGTCTGTCACCAGGCTGTTATAGGCAGGCTGAAATATTAATATATACTTATATTATGTTAATATAATTATTATTTTTATTAAGTATCTAAATTCACAGAATCATCACTATCATCAGTTTTTATACAAAACTCGAGGGAACTAAAACCTTTAGAGTACTTTTCCCGTTGATATAAAAATACGAAGTTCGATTAAAAGTATTTCGCAGCACACTCACTAAACGGAACTCCAGTGCGCGAGCCCGACTCGCACTTGGCCTTTTTCGCCGTTTTTTGTAGTTGTAACATAAATAAACAAATTCCACGGCCGGAAGACCCCCGGCCAAAGGAAACGTAAACCGCAGCATGTCTTAATGACTTCCTCGTATGAATGAATGTTTATTCCTCATTCACTACGCACGCGTAAACAGCCCGTTGACAAGTTGTCATTTGTTCTGTTCAGTTTACCACCAGCTTCGCTGGATTGCGTGGAATTTTGTTCATTATTGCAGACTAGCTTTAACCCATCGCTCGAGTTCAAATCCGTGTTAAACCGGTTGTCTGTAAAGTCGGTTCACGGACGATAGTTTAACGTGACAACGTCATAACAAAACATCCAAAAAACAAAAATGAAACCAGGCGGTTACCCATCCAAGTACTGACCGCGCCCGACGTTGCTTAACCTCAGTGATCGGACGAGAACCGGAGTTTTGACAAATATCTTGAAAACGGTGCATCCTACGGCAAAATCAATGAAATTTTCATCCCCCCTCTCTTACCCCCTTCCCCCGCAGCCCCCTCTCAACCCCCCCGCACCCACCATTAAAAATTACCGAGCGCTAGTACTAGATTGTACATCCTGGCGCGCGCTGCTCTCTAGTACATCCTGGCGTTCACTGCTCTCTCTTGTACGGGACATGTACGGGACAATGCGTCATGCTTTTTCGTGCGTGCAGCCGGCGTTCATCGATTTATTAGACGTTGTCACGTCAAAAGGTCACGGTAACATTCTTAAAGCGCGGGCAACGCCATTGTATGGATTGCAGGCGAAGTTAAAACGTCATTATGAAAAGTGAGGTACCTCAACCTTCTTGGACAGCACTATCTATCTTTGCTTACATTTATAATATTTAGCGCACAGGGAATCATTAAAGGGACCTAAGTAACACGTAATTACTGAAATAAGAATAACCGGTCACTCGCGTTGGTGGTCGAGGTATGCCCAATATGTTTCGAACCAATTCGTGGGTCTTTTTCAAAGTACTTTGACTTTTCCTCGCTCAATTTTCATCATCATCAAAATGTTAGCCGAATGACGTCCACTGCTGAACATAGGTATCCCGCAAGGTTCGCCACACATACCGGTCCTGCGCCACCCGCGTCCAACGCGCATACTTTGTGTCTTCTGGGGATTAAACCCTTCTATTGTCATCTTAAAACTGATCCCCGATAAATTTCAATAAACAGTGTTGGTGGCATGATATACAATTACATAATATGCCCCTTATCTTAGCTTTTATCGAATATTGGTGTGACCCACTTTCATAATATGACATAATATCGTATAACTGAACTCACATTCGACACGGATTTATATCTGTTCTCCATTCCTAAGGAAAACGTGTTTCTTATTGTACTTATTCGTTGTTCGGTTCGGTCTCGGGTGAGCAAAGTAATTGTTTCATTGTTTCAGTTTATTCGTTGAAGATGTTTGTAATTAAGTGTGTTTGTTTTTAGGGTTACGTACCCAAAGGGTAAAAACGGGACCCTATTACTGAGCCTTCGCTATCCGCCCGTTCAAAAGTTAGAGGGGGGCGACACATTATTTTGAACTTTCGGAGTGAATATCTCCGAAAATATTCACTTTATCAAAAAATTGTTTGAGCAAACCCCTATTTATTTTCAAATACCTATTTAATGATACCCCACACTATAGGGTTAGTCGAGAAAAAAAATCACCCCCACTTTAGGTCTATGGGAGGATTGGGAGGTTCGCTTATTTTTTTAGTTTTTTTTATTTAACCACTTTGTCGGCGTGACTGATATATATATTATATTCATGCCAAATTACAGCTTTCTAGTACTAACAGTGTCTGAGATTAGCCGTGGACGGACAGACGGACAGACATGGCGAAACTATAAGGGTTCCTAGTTGACTACGGAACCCTAAAAAGATTTATTTATTTAACTATTATTTATTCATCAATAAAAATTACAGCATTACAGTATACACCAATGCGCTGTAAAATTCAAAAAATACAAATAATACTTAAATAACTATTTAGGGATTTTTGAAAAACGTCTTCGTCGCTTCCCTAAAACGACGGAACACCACACCCTCCGGCCAAAAGTCGGAGCGCAGGAACACCTGCTGGTGCTTGGCAGGCACTTGGAGCCTAAATGAGCTGAAGTTGTTAGCCCTTTGAGACTCGAGCGGGTAGATGAACAGCTGGAGCTGGGATCCCTGTAACCGACCCCGTGCTGCCTCGCGGACATGCTCGAAGACCTTCTCCGTCGTCGTCTTCTTGTCCAACCGAGACAGGTAGATGTCCACTAACGGTACTGCAGCTTGGATACAAGATATGATCATGTGGAGTTTCCGATGAATTGTTCGGGTTGTTGCTGGCGGCCAAGTTTCATTATTATACTTCGCGTTTAACCGTCAATTACTTCATCCTCACCATCTTGATGGTTGGCAGCCTAGCACCGTCCGCCTTAATCGGAACTTTTTCCCACGCACGACGAAGTTATGGAACCAGCTTCCTAGGACATCATTTCCGGAGCAATACAACTTGGAGATCTTTAAAAAAACAGCCTATCTATCTCTGATAGGGCCGGCAACGCACCTGTGATGCCCTTAGCGTTGCGGGTGTCCATGGGTGGCGGTAATTGCATCAGGTAACCCGCATGCTCGTTTGCCCTCTTTCATATAAAAAAAATCTACGTATTTTGGAAACTTCTTGGGTAAAATCGCAGTTCTATTTTTAGTTACAGTCATTATAAAAATAGAAATTTGTAATTTTTATCGCGATTTTATCATCCCTTATCAGTCGAGAACAGAACAGATGTCACCGAACTCTTCTAATC
This sequence comes from Archips crataeganus, assembly GCA_947859365.1. Lineage (NCBI taxonomy): Eukaryota > Metazoa > Arthropoda > Insecta > Lepidoptera > Tortricidae > Archips > Archips crataeganus. The sequence goes on from OX402058.1 coordinate 18,702,470, forward strand.
TTATCCTTGGCTTATCGTATTAGTGTCAACAATCAATATTTGTTGTATGTACTGTTGGCACATATTATTATATTTGCTTAATCCTGCCAAACAAATAAGTGTAGTATGTTTGTAAAAACCTTGTAAAAGGGAGACAATTTTTGCCACATTTCGCTTGTTTTAAACAAAAGTGGCACTATACCAAAACTACTACTTTTCAGTATGGCCATTTAAAGTTGACAATATACTTCTGTAATGCATAACTCATCAAAATTTGTATACATCACGTTTTTTACTATTTCGTGCAATAGAAAGACTATTTAAGCTTCTAGTTTAAAATATTTTTCAAAATAATAAAAATGTTGAAGTTTAATAAAAAGGTTTTTAGAAAAAAGTTCGGTATAGTGTCACTAAACTTTTGTTTTAATATTATTGCTTATATTTGGGACACTATTCAAAATATGACGGTTTATAAATCAGTTATATAACCTATATTTTCTTAAATTGTTATTTAAAGAACGACTAAACGGAACATGTCACTTTCAATTTTAACATTTTAGCAAATTTTAATAGAAGAACTTGATTTGAACCGTCACTAAGCAAAAAGTGACACTTTTTCATTTACCACAGCGACAGCCTCACGCGGTGTCTGGTTTCAAACTGACATAGGGACGTTTTTAAACTTACGGTACCAACGCTTGAGCAGCTTGAGCTTGAGCTTTAAAGTGACACTACCGCCATCTCTTGGCGGCTAAGGTAACTACGAACGTAGGAGTCTTTGCATTTTGTGCGTTGCATTTTGAAATTAAAAGTGGCATTAAAACTAAAAAATGGCGTTTTTCTTTATTGATCACCAAAAAAATACAGAAAAAAATATTCATAACAATAAAAAGAAAAACAGGCAGACAATAGGCGGTCTTATCGCTCAAAAGCGATCTCTTCCAGACAACCAATACTATATACATGTACAAATATGAACAGTTTTATGTAGGTGGCGGAAACAACAGACAGGAGAAATGAAGAGATATTAATCAAAATATTAAAAACAATACAAATATACAATATTTATTTATATACATAAATAAACACATACATTAAATATAATACACTAGTTACACTTAGTGACACTTTTGTTTTCAACAAGCGATTTGGTATTTATTCGTAACCCTGTGGCGTGCGAAGGACAAACTTCATATAAATATGACACAAGCATGCAAGCTACTAGCACGAAAATGTGCAAGCTACCAACATGTGTATTGTCAGCCATATAGATAATGTCCTTAATATAAAATTTTTAATCCAAAAGTGTTGTAACAATATTAGAGCATCATTCAATATGTCGATATCGTATTGCATTGTAAGAGAAAAATTCCAGTAGGAAAATTCACTGCGGTTATGTTACGTAGTGTACAACACTCTACTCTTAATACGTAACTCACATACGTATTACGATTTTTTTTCAAATACTTACATTACATTGTTTAGGTACTTCGTTAGTTTTATCAAGCAATGGAAGTTAAAATTTATTTGTGAAATAACGCGTACACATTCATCTTGATTTGATAAACAAATCACGTGTTTTTGATCTATTTTTACTTGCACATACTTTAGCATATTATTATAGTTGTCCGCCACTCTGCGAATAAAACGGGTATAAAAATTCCCTACGACCTATTCTAAGACCTACCAAATATAGACAAAAATGTCATAAAAATTGGTCAAACCGTTTCTAAGGAGTTCGATAACAAACACTCTGACACGAGATTTTTGTAATTATATCAGAAGATTAGATGTTGATTCTTCAAAAATTAAAACAAATGTGAAATATTTTTTTTTTAGCGAATATATAATGCAATGCGAGTAAATTGACGAGGTGGTTGGGTTCGATTCCCAGTCCCAGCTTTCCTTTTATAGTTTTCTCATGTATTCTAATAAAATTACAATGGAGCACAACAAAATATCCCTAACGGTTATCGGTTCTTCGGGTTATATGGCCGGCCCATTGCCACTTCAGCGTGCTAATGCGGTGGGCTATGTCGATAACTTCAGTTCTCTGTCGAATCACTTCGTTACGAATTCGATCTTTCAGAGAAACTCCGAGGACAGCCCTTTCCATAGCATGCATAGTATTTAAATAATCGCTTTTCTGCATTGTTTTTTTTAGGAAGAATTCAATATTGTATCACGGTATTATAAAGTTATTATTATTATGATAAGTCAGTACTATTGTATAGAAATATTCAGAACCAACTATTTAATCCACCATCATTAACGAACTTATGAGAGTTTGTTTGGATTTACAAATTAAACGTTTCATAAAGAAATCTGTTCCAACCAAAGTGATCAGAAAGCTTCAACACTATAATTATTACGCTCACGTGAAAAAGAATCCGGATTCTTGTTTCCCACGGCATGCTATCTGTATCTTATCTGTTAGATAAATCATAGCTTTCTTTCTTTATCATGCGTGAAATGGGCGCGAAAGTATTGCTCTACTTAATACGATAGATGCGTAGTTTCAGTTTTTTTACGTTTCAGTATAATTCATCATCATCATCATCATCATCATCATCATCATCATCATCATCATCATCATCATCATCATCATCATCATCATCATCATCATCATCATCATCATCATCATCATCATCATCATCATCATCATCATCATCATCATCATCAACATCAACATCAACATCAACATCATCATTACAGCCGAAAGACGTCTACTGCTGAACATAGGCCTCCCCCAACGCTTACCATACACCATACCTACATACTTTAGTCTGGCGATTCTTCGAGCTATGTCCGTGACTTTCGTTCTTGCGCGGAATTCATCATTTCAGTATAATTCATTGACATTACAGTTAAATGCATCGTTATAAAAATTCAGGAAGCATCAGTATTCGGAAAGCTTATATTTGCGGGTGAGAATAACGGCCCAAGCTCCCGCATTCTGAGAGAAGGCCTGTGCCATACAGTGGCAGCAGTGGAACGTATATAGGTCGAGATGATGATGATGATGATGACGACTGAATACACTGAAACCCGGTTAGTCTTGCTTTCGCCCAGTATATATCAACGTGACTCTCATACATAATGGCTGAAATTTACATAAAACTATCATTATAGGTGTTATAGGTACTTTACACGCCGCTACAACGATTCGCTTTACGTTATTTGGAAAAACAATTGAAATATACGGAGTTTACAAATAGAATTTATTTAATGAGGTTTTCAGTTATGCTGGCTCCTCACTCTCGTGTTTTACTTTCGAGTTACACATGGTCGTTATGTTATGTCCTTCAGATGAAAAACAGGAGACATCTACATATTTACACTGTAGTAGGTACTTTAGGTAGGTAGGTTTTTTCGGAAGATCCTGGGACCCGGTAGAAGAGACGATAACACCTGGAGGAATGCCTGCAAGAATGCCGAGATTGAGGAGCTGGTGGCTGAGCCTAATATAATCGGAGAATTTAAATCTCACAGGCTTCGATGGCTCGGCCACTTGCTGAGAATGGGGTAGGATCGAGGGGTCAAGAGGGCATACTTGGGACGCCCAACTGGACGTCGTCCGGTTGGTCGGCCGAAGTATCGCTGGGCTGATGCTGTGGAGGCGGATCTGCGACAGCTTCAGGCCGGTAATTGGCGTGAAATTGCGCGGGATCGGGCTGAGTGGCGTGCTCTCGTTTCGGAGGCCAAGACTCACTTTGGGTCACTGAGCCAAACTAGTTAGTTAGTTAGTTAGTTAGTTAGTTAGTAGGTACTTAGTATACACAAATATGTATAATACACGTGTTTTCTATGATACACGTTAACTTCGACAAATGGGTTAGTACAGAGATGGCGAACCTTTATTGGTGAAAGCGCCATTTTTTTATGAAAAGAATAATCTGGTTATGACGTGCCATCAAAGATACTTAGTGATTGTATAGATGCATGATTAGTGATAGTGACGTGCCCAAATTATATCGCCTCGTGCCACAACTGGCACGCGTGCCATTTGTTCGCCATCCTATAACGACCGCCTTAGCCTAGTTGGCAGTTACCCTGCCTACGAAGCAAGAGGTCATGGGTTCGAATCCCGGTAAGGGCATTTATTTGTGTGATGAGCACGAATATTTGTTCCTGAGTTATGGATGTTTTCTATGTATTTAAGTATTTATTTATCTATACAAGTATGTTTATCGTCGTCTAGTACCCATAGTACAAGCTTTGCTTAGTTTGGGACTAGGTCGATTTGTGTAAGATTGTCCCCTTATATTTGTTTATTTATTTTATTTATTATTATGCAATATTTTTGAAAAATAATACATTTGTAGTAATGTGAAACATCTGTAGTCTTATTGTTTTGCCTTCAAAGCCTCTGGCTATATTTCAGCGCCATCTAGATTTAATAATCGAACTACAAAAAGCGCGGCCGATCCGTACTATGGCGACTGCCAATCCAGTCCAGTCTGTATAAAGTATGTTTATCGTCGTCTAGTACCCATAATACAAGCTTTGCTTAGTTTGGGACTAGGTCGATTTGTGTTAGATTGTCCCCTAATATTTATTTATTTATTTATTTATCCCTGGCTTAGTATATCGTCCAAGTAAGTGTTTTACCTTTTTGTGACAGTTCCTACATCAGAATCAGAGCCGTTCCCGTGGTGGCCTAGTGATTTGACCATGGCCTCTCAAGCAGAGGGTCCTGGGTTCAAATTCCGGCTCGCACCACTGTGTTTTTCGGAATTTACCAAGGTGCGAAATTACATTTGAAAACCACGAGCTTTACGGTGAAGGAAACCATCGTGAGGAAATACTGCATACACCTGCGAAGAAATTCAATGGTGTCTTTGAAGTTCCCAATCGCACTGGGCCCGCGTGGGAACTACGGCCCAACCCCTTTCATTATGATAGGAGGCCTGTGCCCGGCAGTGGATGTTTATAGGCTGGGATGATGATGATGACAATAAGGCTCACATCACATTAACTTCTTAGTAAAAATAGCATTTACAGGGTTATTTGTAATTCACTGAAATCCTCTTAACCCTGAATTCCCATCACTCAAACAAATGTTTTTTGTTTTACGACTTTTTAAAATGAAGCACTTTTTTCCCCATACAAATACACAGAGTATCGTAAAAATAAGAGGTAATCTCAAATTTTCAAAACGTTATTACACCATAAATATTAGGTTAAGACAAAAGCCGTAAAACAAAAAACATTTGTTTATGTGGTAGGAGTTTAGGGTTATAAGGATGCTAGTGAATTACAAATAACCCTGTATAAAATGTTTTAAGCCGTACAGGCAACCAATTGGGGATGTCTATTTTTTTGCAATGCATAGTAATTCGAAAACCATTTCGAGATAAACGCTTTTAAACTCGTTTTCTGTAGTTATTTAATTTTAATGTTATGTAATTAATTTATTACATAATAAATAAGCAATGACCTTCATTTGACATTGGTGTAAATTGCGTGACCGGTCCAAGTCGTACTTTATTATGTGTGGTTAGAATTACTCACAATTTACGCGTGGATTATACTACGGAGTTTGATTTGGACCCGCTGTCTGACATCTAACACTTTGACAGCGCCAGTAAAGTGACACTAGTTACAGTGTACCACTACGCAAAAAAAAATTAAAAGGGGTCACCTTATCGTACGCATTTAGATAGATTTAGAAATTTGGCAGTGTGGGAGCCCTCAATTATAATCTGACGTCATCAACCAAAATAGTTTAAATAATTAGTTTAAATTTGAAAAAGTAGTGAACTAAATGACAAAATATTGAAATCAGTTTCTTATAATTGACTTTTCTATACAAAAAAAATATAAAAAACACTGTTAATTTTTTTAGACATTCCCAATTTGATTCCTAGGCCACCATAGAACCCTATCGTAGTAAATAATTTTTCATCACACTTGCTCGTCAATGGTGTTATTCCATGCATGTATACTAAATTAAAAAAAATGTTCTAAAGGGTGTTATGGATTTACGTACAGTTTTTCCTCCCAAGGGAGTTTCTAACTTTAGTTTTAAAATTTGCAAAAAAGTTAGGTAAGTAGGTATGTAATTTCAGACTAAGGAGGTTTCAAGTCAGCCAACGTTTTATTGATATGTTTAAAACTTAGCTATAACCCAATTTTACTACACAAAACTTATCTACGCTTCATGAAACTTTGTTATTTTTTAACCGACTTCAAAAAAAGGAGGAGGTTCTCAATTCGATTGTATGTTCTTTTTTTTTTTTAACGTGTGTTACCTCAGAACTCCGTCATTTATGATCCGATTTGGAAGATTTTTTCGTTGTGTGAAAGCACAGGCTTCAAGGTTGGTCCCGTTATTACCAGAATCCAGTTCTGATGATGGGATCCATGAGGAATTGAAGAAACTCCTCAAAAATTCAAGAAAAAAGTACAGCGACTTTAGTATTTTCGGTGACAAGTCGAGCATTTGCATTCAGAAAGTATCATGGAACTCTGTAATAAAACGACGCAACCCCGTCGAGCATTAAAAATAGAATTTTCAACATAAACTTATTTCGAAGTCAAACTGATGATTTTATCCTACGCATCTATTTTAACAGAAATAACTAAAAAGCAAAAAATAAAAATTTTAAATAAAAAATATAACCTCCTTCAAAAAACATCCAAAAAACTATGAAATAATAATTGAACCAAACCGACCACAATAAGCATGAAAATATCTTTCTTCTAATCTGTTCGAAGTCGGTGCCTCAGCACGAGCCAGCAGGAGTGTAGAAGCCCTATAGATAGTAGGTATGTAGGTAAGTTAGATTACTAGGTCCACTCCTGCTGGCTCGAGCTGAGGCACCGACTTCGAACAGATTAGAAGAAAGATATTTTCATGCTTATTGTGGTCGGTTTGGTTCAATTATTATTTCATAGTTTTTTGGATGTTTTTTGAAGGAGGTTATATTTTTTATTTAAAATTTTTTGTATTTTAAATTTTCTATATCAAAGAGTTTTACAATAATTTTGGTAAATATTTTTTTAACATGATGCCAGAATCTGGCCGTCATGGCCATTCGAATTCTACAGCCCTTGATGCACAATGTACCATCGACAAAAAGGTTGCCTTGACACCTTAAATGTCCATTTTGCTTGCAGTGGCTAGACATCTGTCCATACCAATGAACTTCAACGGCTGCAAGCAAATTTGTTTTGAAACTGGACAGGCCTCGGTTTTGTCGACTGTAATATTATTTGTCATAGTTCATATTATTTGTTATGTTCGACCTGCTTGTATTAAGTACCTTTGTGTATGATTGTTGCTGTTTGTTTTCTAGAATAAATAAATAAATAAAATAATGCTTATCAAATAACTTAAAATGTCACAAATACAAGGTTTTACGGTGTCCTAGGAATCAAATTAATTAACTGTACAACTGACATTGAACATTAAGCTGGTAAAGGAATTTCTTGGTCGACTCTAACCACGAGGCTACGTTGTCGTCAATTAATTTAAAAACGCCTTGTATTGTTTTGATTTGAACAGATGAGTTCAATAGACTATGACGTCACCTCGCGGCCCACAGTGTATCACCGAAATGTAAACATAATCAGATTTCACCACAGCGCTACAAATAGTTGCTGCTGCAGACAGACAGCGGGATATTTCGGGAACAACGCCGCTGACTCATCCCGGATGTGTCATCCCGCCAGACTGGAAGTCTGTATGCCATGAGCCCTTATGACGACAAAGTGTATGAATCGTATGATAAAATTTTTGTGGAACGGGTTTTTTGCATAGGGGATTCCCGTAGGTACTTCAAAAGGAAAAGTACTCAGTCCTCATTGGATTACTTCATTGTGTAATCTGGCAAGATATTTTTTCTCAAGAACTCATAGTATCTAGTTATCTCGGAATGAGCGTCTACAGGGTGTCCCAAAAATCAACTATAACCTGGTACCGGGTGAGAGCAAGTTATAACAGTGATGAAAAAAAATAAGAAAAAAATAATCCATGTCAGTAGTTAAAGGATAATAGACATTTTTTTGAAAATATCTAATAGTAGACGTGACAAAACCGTGGTGGCCTAGCGGTTTGATCTATGGCCTCTCAAGTAGAGGGTCGTGGGTTCAAATCCCGGCTCGCGCCTCGTGAGTTTTTCGGAATTTATGTGCGTAATTAAATTTGAAATTTACCATGAGCGGCGAATTTACGGCGAAGGAAAACATCGTGAGGAAACTTGTATACACCTGCGAAGAAATTCAATGGTGTGCGTGAAGTTCCCAATCCGCACTGGGCCCGCGTGGGAACTACGGCCCAAGCCCTCTTATTCTGAGAGGAGGCCTATGGATGGATGATGAGAAGTGATAAGTTATTATGACTAGACCCCGGTATCGGAGGTGCAAAATGGTAGCTGTCAAGTTCTAGGGATGGGTAATCATATTTTTGATGTTGATATCGATACACGATTTTTCTGTACACAGTTAATTTTTTTTAGATCTATGATAATCATTGACAATAAAAATATAAAAAGTTATTAGTAGAACAAAAGATATATCTATGGTGGCTATTACTTTTCTTATGTTTCGAGTTGCAGGGCAGTGCATGAACACTCTTGCACTCTTATACTTGTATAAGTGGCCAGTATTAATCTCTATTGAAAAGGTTTATCACAAGAGTGTTCATGCACTGCCCTGCAAATCGAAACATAAGAAAAGTAATAGCAACCATAGATATATCTTTTGTTGTACTACTAACTTTTTATATTTTTATTGTCAATGATTATCATAGATCTAAAAAAAATAACTGTGTACAACCTAATGTATAGAAAAATCGTGTATCGATATCAACATCAAAAATATGATTACCCATCCCTAGAACTTGACAGCTACCATTTTGCACCTCCGATACCGGGGTGTAATTATGACTCTCTTATTGCTTCACAAACATGGACTTGTTTTTTATTTTTCCCAGAACTTTCATAACTTTACATCTAGGTTATCCTCGAGTTTCGGGACAACTTTATACATGGTCTACGTGTGGTCGATACAATACGCTAAAATAAACCAATGTGTAATGTACCCTTGTAAAGCCCAGTTTAGAGCTGCAAGAAAAACTGTGCAAGTTACAGTACATTGCAAGGCCGTAAAGTGACTGAATTTGAAGTGCTCTATCGAGCGCCGCGATATAATGCAACTTGCACGATTTTTCTCGCAGGTCCAAACTTGGCTTTAGAGTTATGGTTTGTCCAATCAAAAATATCAAAGGACGTCTTAGTATTTTATAGACCGTTCTCAAATATGAGGAAAGGCTTGGCTTGGTACAAACCAAGTAAAATGAAAGCTTGCAAGTCTACGCAAAGGGCCTCTAAACCCTTGTTACGGCAAACCTCATTGTCGTCAAAAATGTTGTCAAACGCATAACTCGGGTACTTGGTTTTCCTTGAACGTAGCGTGGACACGGTACAAAGAAAACTTGCTCTACATTAAAGGGTTGAAAGTAATCCGTAGTAACATTGGAAATACAAAAGTAACTCTGTCTGTCTGTTACCTTTTCACTCTTTTATACAGATTACAGATTACAGATTACAGTTCTGTCTGATTTTCTGAGGATGTTCTACACTTCTCCACTCAAGAACTCGTCTACCCCAAGTCCCCAACGGTTATCGGTCCTTCGGGTTATATGACCGAAAATCATCTAATTAAGAGTTAATTGATCGCTAACTGTCCGAAACGCATGGAACAGCAGATTTCCTAGCTGATCCCATAGTGTGTGGCACATACTGTGTGGCCCTCTCCGTGACACCTTTCACTCCAGCTCATGACTGGGAAGGACATACAACAGATTTTATCCCACAAAATTGCGAAGTTCTCGCGGGGAGGGGTCGTTTGTCCAGCAGGCTAATTGTCTAATTCCCTCGCAATCGCCATCGCGTCCATGATGACAGTTCTTGTATGGGCCGACAATTGGTATCGAAAACAGCCAGCTGTCACAGCCTTACAAAAACTGTCATTTCAATCCGATGCCGAGTGTCAAAAAAGTTACACAATAATTACCCTGCAGGAGTGAAAGTAAACAAGAGTGATAGATATTTTTTTTAGGTTATGATTATGAATTTCTCTGTTAAAAAAGTCTTTGTTTAAATTTTAGTGCTTTGTTTATTTGTACCGACGTAGTAAATTAGAGATTGACTTACGTTAAATGGAAGTAGTAATGTAGATTCAACAAAAAAGAGCTCCATCACTCGCTGCACCAAGCAATTGAATACAAGTCGATGTGACGCCTCGTTAAAAGTATATGTTTGTTTTAAAGTGTGGCTAGAGTACGGAGTAGCTATACTAAGCATTTATGAGCACACTAGGTTTTATGGGTCACGACGTAACATTACATTGCGATAAAGGGAACCTTCCAGAATAACTAGCGACCCAGAGAAAATTCCTTGCGAAGCGTTATTCATTACAACAGCTCTTGTCATAACGCAGCAGTTGTAATGTTTTTGGTTAACTCTGCAATTTAACAATATATATTTTTTTCTAACGTTGAATAATAATGAGTAAGTAGGTGAGCATGTATCTGAAAATCGGTGGTTATAAATATAAATATATAAATATAAATATCATGGAACAATTCACACCAATTGACCTAGTCCCAAAGTAAGCTTAGCAAAGCTTGTGTTATGGGTACTAAGCAACGGATAAACATACTTATATAGATAAATAAATACTTAAATACATAGAAAACATCCATAACTCAGGAACAAATATTCGTGCTCATCACACAAATAAATGCCCTTACCGGGATTTGAACCCAGGACCTCTTGCTTCGTAGGCAGGGTCACTACCAACTAGGCTAAAGCGGTCGTTAATATATTGAATATATTAAAATATCAAAAAGGTTGTAGTGAAATAATACGGATACTAAGCAACGGATAAACATACTTATATAGATAAATAAATACTTAAATACATAGAAAACATCCATAACTCAGGAACAAATATTCGTGCTCAACACACAAATAAATGCCCTTACCGGGATTTGAACCCAGGACCTCTTGCTTCGTAGGCAGGGTCACTACCAACTAGGCTAAAGCGGTCGTTGATCTATACATATAATAAATCTGTAACAAGTTGGTGTCTGTACATTGAAGATATTTGAGAAAAACTGTCACTAGGGCTATTTATTAGCGCAATAGAACCCAAAACAATGATTTTTAAAATTATTGTCTGTTTGTCTGTTTGTCTGTGCGTTTGTGCGCGCTAATCTCAGAAACGTCTTAACCTAGAAGGATGCGGTTTTCACTGATATGTTGGTATTTTCATGGATTAACATTTAGTGTTTGTTTCATTTGAATCGGTTCACAAATAAGAAAGATACGTCTATTTTAAGAATTTATCGAACAGGTTTTTTTGTTTGAAAGCGCTAATCTCAGGAACTACTGCTCCGATTTGAAAAATTATTTCAGTGTTAGATAGCACATTTATCGAGAAAGGCTATAGGCTATTAATCATCACGCTAACACCAATAGGAGCGGAGCGAAAGAATGTTTCAAAATCGGGGGTTTTTGAAGTAAAACTTCTATAGGCACGCTTGACTTGTGGTGAATGTGAACGCGGGTGTGTGGGGGGTTCGGTGGGGGGGTGGGGTTGGGAGGGGAGTGCAGGGGGGGAACTTTTTTATGTCGAGGAACTAAGGAGAGCCATAATTGATGAAAAAGCAAATTGGATAAAAAAAATAAGCTGCCCAAATTACTAATTCCACGCAGACGGAGTCGCGGGCAACAGCTAGTATATTGAATATATTAAAATATCAAAAAGGTTGTAGTGAAATAATACGGATTACTCACTTCTCAAAACAAGTTTGTTGTTTGTGTGTAGTGAACGTTTGGCAGCAGTCGTAGCGTGTTCCTCCGAGAGGAAGGGCTACGGTTTATTCCGAAACACGTAGAGTTAAACTTGTTTTGAGACGTGAATATTATAATCCGTATTATTTCACTACGAGTGAGTCTCACGGTAGTTACGTATTTAAATATCGAAAAGGTTTTTTTGGAAATGTAAACTTTTTAAGATTGGTATAAAAATAGCCTAACTCTAATGGGTTCTATATTTACGAGGCCGTTTTAATAAATCAAATGCATACAACTTGCTCAAAAATGTGTCAAATAGCTCTAAATATTATGTTCTTGAATTAAGTTATAGTAGCGGAATGAAGAGTTTCGTCACTTTTCGACCTCAACTCGTTGACATAGAGTCGAAAACTGACGAACCTTTTCATTCTGCGACTGTACTAAATATATTTTATGTGCTACTACTATGCTGCTAAAAGTCGTCAATGTTATGTTGCATCACTGCACTGCTATAAAGTCTTGACGATAAAGTGCAGTGCGATAAATGTTAATGCATCGGAGCTAGAAACGTCTTTCATCTTTTTTAAGAAAACTGCGCCACATTATTGCGGTGTCACAAAATGAATTCGCAATACTTGGTCCAGCGATTGAACACGTCCAAAATTCCAAATGAAAATACCAGTAACATTTTATACTGAAAATTTTCATTCAATACGTCGTCACGACTCTGACGCGTTATTATTATGAAAATCCGCCTATGTACTGAATCCGCCTCCGTATTTTATATACAGGGTATATAGGGTATCTGGTACCAGGCTCTTGCCAAGTCATACCAATTCTGAAAAAAAAGTTGGCTCCTCGCCCGGTACCAGGTTGATTTTTAGTTTTGGAACACCATGTAGACGCTCACTTTGGGCAGAGTACTTCTCAATTGAGTTTTTCCGAACCGGTGGTAGATTCTTCGGCTTTCATACGTGCGTAAGGACTGGTTTTTCAATGTTTTGTTAACAGTGTCTGTCAGATAAATGTAAGCTCTATCCTTTTCTTCCTATGAGAAAAGGAAAGCGATACTTGTAACTGACGGATATTTTTAATCTGGGGAATGAAAAATCGGCCCTAAATTGAATAAATATAGTTTGACTTCGAATGAGTCCAGAACCTTGGGTCTAAATTGACACGGAATGGGTCCCTAGCGACGGATACCGTAATAGAGGCAGACCGAATAGGAGATGGAGGGACGACCTAGATGCCTATCACATGGGATGGCGGGAGCTCGCCTTTGATAGGCAGGAGCGGAGAAAAAGAGGAGAGGCCTTTGTCCAGCAGAGGGACATAAAAATAGGCTAGCTAACTTTTATTTTTGTATTAATTTCAGTGGACATAGCTCGAAGAATCGCTAGATTTAAGTGGCAGTGGTAATTTTAGTGGCCAGGGCACATCGCTCGTAGAACTGACGGCCGATGGGGCCGAAAGATTCTCAAGTGGCGTCCGTGGACCGGAAGACGCAGTTTAAGTAAGGTAGGCCTCCAACAAGATGGACCGACGACCTGGTGAAGGTGGCGGGAACGCATTGGATGCAGATGGCGCAGGGATGATCTGTTTGGCGAGCCTTGGGGGAGGCCTATATTCAGCAGTGGACGTCTTTCGGCTGAAATGATGATGATGATGAATTGCAGTGACCTTAAAACTAAGCTACACTACACTACACTTTTCATCAGGTGAGATAGTGGTTAATCACGGGTCAGTTTTATGTAAAAATAAAAGCTTTCTCCTCCTCTAAAGAGGATTAAGCCGTTAGGTGTCAGGGTTCACATGTATTTGCATGGAGCAAATGTCACGCGTTAAAATTGTTTGAACAACAGCTTTGTTGTAAAAACAATTGTATTTTCAGTCGCGTTGCCGTGGGATTGAAATAATAATGGGTGTTTACGCGTCAACGCAATTGAACTTATATTGTTTATTTCGATTTCGATGGACTCCCATTCAGTATGTTGATACATACAAGTATCTAGGGGTAATTCACATAGGAATTCTTATACCGGATTGATCCCAGTCTACAAAGAAAAAATACATGGATTTGAGCGTAAATTTCTTGGAAACCCGTGCCCTGTATGGTACAAATGGCGGCGAAGTGGTATTTTTGTAATCTAAAAATTAACAAATAGAATAGAAAATGGATTATTTCTTCGACAACCACGTCGCTGAACCACTGTGGCGATTTGTGCACACTGATAAAGAGCGTAGAGAATGTAGAATCGGCTAAGCAGATATTACGATCTATATCGATAGGAATATTAAATAAAAATCATTTGATTTTATGGAAAAAAATGAGGCATAACGGAAAAACTATTGCAAAAAACTAGTGCACGTGTGGTGTAACTGACACTGGCAAAACAGTCATGTGTTCTAGAATTAGATTACTCATACCACTAGCGATTAATTCTTCTATTCAAATGCCACTGAACATTTAGTTAGACTGCGCTTTCAAAAAATCGAGCGAAAAAATGCAAGTCATTGAATCATATTAGTTAAAATGCACCTTACATTATATTAAAGATGTTTACATTTATTAACTTGTACTGCAGCTATCGTCGAAAGAATAATAAAACTTTATTGCATAACATTTTCATTTCATTGTATGAATGTGACATTTAGAGATGATAGATAACTTTATATTAATGTAAGGTAATGTTTAAGTACGTCACATTATGTACAGCGTTTACACTTCCTAAACGGTTGCATAGATATAATATGTAACTAACTAAGTATTTAAAAAAAATTATGACTGAAAATCAGAAGCCCAGGTTTCAGGTTTCCCAAATAGCAATAGAGCGCAGCATATTAGGGGTGAAAAAGGTAGATAGAGTCCGAAACATCTCGAGCACGACTTTACAGACAACCGGTTTTTTTTTCTTTCAAGTCTTAACTGAGCCTTATAGATAAATATGAAATAAACTGTCAAATTAAAATACATCGCTGTCAATCAACTACAAGCAATCAATCATACGCGCGAAGTTAATCTGGATTTAGTAAAGGTCACACAAATACAGCGAGAGATGTCTGAATTATAATAGGTATGTAGGAGTGAAATGATTATTTTCTTGCTTCAATAAACAACGTTATTATTTTACAATAACATTAACGACTTGTTTTCTAGTCTTGCTATATAATTTAATTGTTTCTGAAAAATCCTTGCACTTTATTACGTTTGAGGTAACGATTCCATATTATTGAGGTGAGTCACATTGGAAATGAATAAAATGACCATTAATTAAGTTATTGCAAATGCCACGGCGGAGTAGCAAGGTTAAATAAAATAGTTCATTGGTATGGTCCTCTGCTAAGTCGGTACTTATCAGAGGTCCATATTAAATAAAAAGGTAGTTTCTTTATAGGTGTTTGCTTCATGAAGCTAGCTGTAAATAATAAACACTCACAACTAACTAGTCGTTACTTGCTGGAAAATAAATCTAGATTTATTTTGAAATCTAAATATATTAGAAAAAATAAAAAATAAAAAATAAAAACTGACTGACTGACTAACATATCAACGCACAGCCCAGACCACTGGGCCTAGAGATTCCAAATTTGGCATGTAGGTTCCTTATAAGATCTAGGGGTGCACTAAGAAAGGATTTTCCAAAATTCACAACCTAAGGGGGTGAGACGGGGTCCAAAGTTTTTATGGGGAAACAAGATTAGTTAGACTATTTTATTCGAAACTTCACAGGAGTACTTCTAATCATAAATGAATAAAAACGTGTTCACAGGTTTTTTGGGAATTCAACTTCTGAAAGAGGGAAAATACCTATGCATACACATACAACAGAACACATAACATTTAAGAGCAGGAAATGTCAAGCTCAAACCTAATTTAACGACTAAATCGAGATGTATTTTTTCCAAGAAGATGCCATTATGTACCTACCTAATGATTGTGGTCTGAAATGAAACTAATATGTGAAATGGATTCATATTACGCGATGTTATTTCACACCAGCTACTTAAAAAAAACATCTAAAATTACATACTATCGCAACAATAGTGTCGACTGTACCTTTTGTGGCTCACGTTAGACACTTTTTCATCCACATTTCACTTACTGGGTTACAGTTTCAAGATGACATCGCCTTCACCTCGTCTACAAGGTCGGTCATTATTTGTGTTTCCGTGTTTTTTGTTATTTTAACACAGTTCAAAGACACGGTTAAGTTCTAGTGCAAATATGGTGAAGGTGATGTGGTATCTGACAGTTCTATATGGGACTTTGTCGTTGTAAGAAGGTTTATTGGAAGAAAGTAAGAAGAAACAATAGTAGATTGTTCAACAAGGGAGGAAAATAACCAATATTACACGAGGTTACTTGGCACCCGAGCACAGCGAGGGTGCCAATATTCCGAGGGTGATATTGGTGTTTTTCCCGAGTTAAACACTCTGCTTTTCTTTTCGACTACAAGGAAAATAAGAAAATTTAAGTATAAATAAATAAAAATGTCTAAACTGGTCAATATGATCGTTGTAAAATATTTCAATGGAGTTTATTGTTAAGGAATAATTAATTTAACAAAATTTAGAATGTTCAATAACATAATCAATGAAAACAGTAGATAAAGTAGGTATTTTAGTAAATTTATTTATGAAATATGTAAGTAACCAATTTGAACCAAGGAGTTAAGCCGTATAGAGATAGGCTGTGTGGACAATAACATTGTCGTTTACCGTTTTTTTTTCTTAACATTTTCTAACTTTACTGGTTTAAGTCACTAAATAAGAAATTAATAATTTAATTTAATAATATTTCACTGACAGTATAAAATTTGTAATAGGTATGCCTAATTAAGAAAAAAAAACTAAATACTTAATTATTCCATGTATATGCCGTAATGCTTGGCTGAATGCGTATGTGTTCCATTGACAGCCAATGCCTTTATTTTTTTAATTCATTTCTACCCTTGGGAAGAAAATAATAGTTATCCTCCCGTATGTCAGATATGATTTGCCTCACTTTCCGAGTATGAGAGATGAAAAATACATTTATTTACAACAACACAAGATGCGTCATCAATATTTGTACAAAACAAAAGACAACACGTAAGCTAAAGATAGAATGACATTGCGGTTGCAAATCGGACACTGGCTCAGCATAATGCTGAGGAGTTTATAGCACCCCAGCGCTCATTTTCAGCCAGTGCCGTTGGTGGCACCCGAATCGCTGTATAGATAGATAAACTGCACACTAATAGCTACATGAGACTACTAAGAAAATAGATAATTTGTAAGTAAGGCGCTACCAGTGACAGTTTGTGAGAAATTAGGTACGTTAAAATATTTAAGTGATTGAATAAGGGTGCCTTCCCATCTGAGATGTGCTATCATCATTATCATCATCATCATTTCAGCCGTAAGACGTCCACTGCTGCTGGACGTAGGCCTCCCTCATTGACGCCCAATCATTACGATTGGAAGCATCCACCCTGAGCCTGCGGCCTTCACCAAATCGTCCGTGCATCTTGTTGGTGGACGTCCCACGCTGCGCTTGCCAGTCCGTGGTCTCCATTCCAGAACTTTTGGGCCCCATCGTCCATCTGTTCTGCGTGCTATATGGCCTGCCCATTGCCATTTCAACGAGCTAATTCGTTTGGCTATGTCGGTGACCCCGGTTTTTCTACGGATCTCCTCGTTTCTGATTCGATCCCGTAGAGAAACTCCAAGCATAGCCCTCTCCATAGCTCGTTGAGATGTGCTATGCTATTCACAAATCATTGGTCCAGATAGCATAGCGCAGGTGGAAATGGGCTCGACTATGGGTTTTTTACATGGAAAGATGTGTGCTCTGGATGCGTGCTGAGGATCTTTCTCGATGGTCTAAATAGTTTAGCATTAGTGGCCGTTTCCAAGTCTAGGGTGCATGAGCATTTACTAGGCAAGCGTGCTTCATCGTAGACCTCATCTTCGTTTTCATTAGGCGTGCATTATTGTCAAACGCAAGCTTGTTATTTTATTAAAAAATGTCGCTTATATGAGCTAAAATATTTCAATAACCCTATTAATATTTTTTGTTTTTTATAAAAGTAAAAATAAAAGTAAAAAAATCTTTATTACCAAAACCTAACTCAATACAAAGAAAGAAAAAAAATAAAACAAACAAAATAGGATAAGTAAAACTAAAAACATTACAAAAAATTACTATGCTAAACTTACTGCTAGGTTAGGCAATGGGTCCCAATCTCAGTGTATGCTAGGCACGACGCCCAGCGCTATCCCTACAAGAGGGGCGGTCGCTACTCGCGATTATTTGATTAAACATACTGCTTTATTGCCTATTCTATGTATAGATAAACAAAATAATCACAACGAAAAGCAATGGAGATATAAAAAATGTATTATTATTATTATTATCTTATAATATAAAAAAAAGGAAAAAAAGTGCAATGAGTGAGTGTTGTGTTATGTGTATTGCCTTTAGAAGTTCCCAATGCGGACTAGGCATGCGTAGGAATTACGGCCCAAGCCCTCTCATCCCGAGAGGAGGGCTGTGCCCTGCAGTGGGACGTATGTAGCCTGGGATGATGATGATGATTGTCATGATTTCTCGATTTATATCTTATTAAAGCTAACAAACCTTGCTTTGAATATACCCTTGAATATTAAATATTACGTAGTGCTTCACCCTTGGTGATGAATTTTAAGTTCTTTGTCTGAAATAATATGATACGTAATGTATCTTAAATCGCTTAGCATTCGAATAAGGTGCGTTTAACTGAACCATTGGCCTTGAAGTACAAATAAAGTTACATGTTCTTGAATATAAACGCTAGTAGGTAAACCAAGCGGCTGACAAAACGCGTTTATTTATATTTATGTCCAAAGTAAATGTTATTTGTAATTATTAATAAATCCAGGACTTAATCACGTGCTGTGCTGACCCTATAATAATAATAATAATATAATAATAGTGAATTTGTTTATTAAAAGAAATCCAATTTACAAAAATTTTGGCGTACCAAGCGGTCCCACACTAGGCAATGCCTGTCACCTGATGACCGGATTCAGATTACAATTTTACATTACAGATTTAAAACCCCCTATTTCAGTGGATGCCTCGTCTGGAGGGTGATGGTCTGACGTCCCAAGGTGACCAGCCTGGTTGGGACCTTTTGTAGTTATTTTGTTTTCTAGTTTTAGTGTTTATTTAGGCCAGGTAATTTCACCAAATATGCAAATGGAAAAAGAAATTCAGAGGAGGATAAGTAACACTTGGGCTCGCTATTGGTCACTCAAAAACATAATGAAAAACAAACACATTCCTATAGCACAGAAGAGCAAAGTCTACAACTTATGCATTCTACCTGTCCTCACATATGGCTGCCAAACCTGGGGTCTAACAAAGAAACTGAGCCATAAGATAAAAGTATGTCAACAGGGAATGGAGAGGAGCATGTTACATATAAAACTCAGTGACAAATGGAGACTGACAAAAATCAGAAAGGTTACAAAGGTGACAGATGCCTCTCGTAAGATAAGAAGACTGAAATGGAAATGGACAGGACATGTGATAAGGTCAGCTAGGGACAAATGGACTAAGGATGTCACACTTTGGTACCCCAGGGATGGCAAAAGAACTCGAGGGAGGAAATGCAAGAGGTGGGAGGATGACCTACCCAAAGGATTTCGAAGAATTGCAAGGGATCGGAAAAAATGGCAAGAACTGGAGGAGGCCTATGTCCTGGATGGACAACCTGATGTGAAGGATGCTGGTATCAGTTAATTTTGTATTTCAACACTATATCAGTGAATAAAGGCTATTTTTATTTTTATTTTTATTTTTATTTTTATTTTTATTTTTATTTTTATTTTTATTTTTATTTTTATTTTTATTTTTATTTTTATTTTTATTTTTATTTTTATTTTTTTATTATTTCAGTGGATGTGGTCACGAATATAACAACCGCTGCAATGTGGTCAAAACTTCGATGTAATTTAAAAAATATACCGTAAGTAAAGGGTAATCATTATTTAAGGTTGATGTTTATATAATATTTTGACGCGATGACTGTGTAAACATATTTATGCTTTAGACTGTATGGCTTAAAACATCAAAGGCTATTTTCAATTACAAGTAATGTGACATCCAGCCTTATTGTTTTTATTATCACTACTAGGTAGACTTGTAATTACTATACTAAACGGGACTTATCACGCAAATAATATTTACCTCGACGTTTCGGCCACATTCAGTTAACTCGTGACCACGGCTGCTGCAATGTGGCCGAAACGTCGAGATAAATATTATTATAGTAATTATGTGTGAAAATCACGAAAGTTTAAAATGGTGTACTTAGACTTTACTACGTACGCAACGTCCTTGCCAAACCAGTTACAATTTATTTAATTACAACCAATACACCTGTTAATTAATTCATTCTAAAGCCATATCAAGATTGTTGCATGTTCTACTATGTAGATCGCTTAAACTGTTTGGTGGTATAAATAAAACCGGCCAAGTGCGAGTCTAGCTCGCGCACTAAGGGTTCCGTACCACTATCTATAAAATCGGCAAAAAAAACACGTTTGTTGTATGGGAGCCCCCCTTAAATATTTATTGTATTTTAATTTAATTCTATATTTTTAAACTGAATATATAACTAAATATTCTGTGGATATTTCAAGCGTCTATCTAAAGCCGTTGCCGTTATCAATATCGAGCAAAAACGAGCAAAAAAATGACGTTTGTTGTATGGGAGCCCCCTTAAGTATTAATTTAATTCTGTTTTTTTAGTATTTGTTGTTATAGCGGCAATTAGAATACAGCATCTGTGAAAATTTCAACTGTCTAGCTATCACGGTTCATGAGATACAGCTTAGTGACAGACGGACGGACAGACGGAAGTACAGCGAAGTCTCAGTATATTGCGTTTTTACCTTTTGGGTACGGAACCCTAAAAAACTGGTATAAAGTAGCAGGAGCGGTTGAGTGTACATAATTGGTGACATCCTGTGGGAGTATTGACAGGTGCTTCAAGGATATGGCACCCTAGTACCTTTCTTGGCTTGGCTTAACGTGTTTGACTAGGTTTTGCCTCTTACAAGATGTATTTAATTGGGATTCTTTTGGAGTATGCTCCCCTGGTACTTTTGTTGACTTTATTATCGAGTTTTACTAGGTTTTTGCATTATCACTCAGAATGAGAGGGAAGCTCTAGTTCCCACGCGGGTCTAGTGCGGTTTGGGAACTTCATATACACCATTGAAGTCCTTACAACAACCTCCTTACAACGTAAAGGTTCGTTTAATTTCATGAAGTTCATGGCAAATTTCAAATTTAATCTCGCACATAAATTCTGAAATTTCAAGAGATTCAAGCCAGTCGCTTAGGACTTGCTCGTTTCTGCCGAAAGCTCATAGGTTAAATCACTAGGCTAGGCTAGGTTTTTGCATGTTTCAATATTATATTTTTATTCGGAACAATAGTAATAATGATACATTATAGAATATGATAACGTTGCCATTTGAAGAATTTCAAAACTGTGTCGCCGATAGAAATTGAGTCGTCTTTGTAATCTTATTTTCATTTTACTTAAGTTATGTGATCTTAAACTACTTAGGTACCTATTTACATTAAGGGTGAGGCCACACGAGCGTAATTTTGTGAGTCGTGAGCGGCAGAATTTCGGTTCGCGCCATACAATATGCCATCACGAGACACTATGTATGACGTAACTGAAATTCTGCCGCTCACAACTCACAAAATTACGCTCGTGTGACCTCACCCTAATACAAATGATTTTGGTAATGACTTTGTGTCATTAGCACAGTTTTTATTTTGTGTCATTCATTAGCACAGTTTTTTATTAAGAATAAATTTAATACCCATGTTATCAGCAGGAATATCCTAATGCAGCGCAGATTTTCCTTATTTATAAGAAATGGTGTGTGTAAAGAATAAACAGCTTGAAATCTCTGTCATGTTCATCTTTGTAATTTTTTTGATGTTTGTTTTTTTTTGTGATTTGTTTTCGTTATGTACAATAAAGAAAAAGAATTTACTTACATATATTACAAACATACAAAACAGTCTATTTTAATGCATGCCATCGAGTCGCAAGGAACTTAGTAATGAATTACAAACAACATTAAAGCTAAATAATTTGTACATAGTAATATTATGTTAACTTGCATTACGAGTATTTCATACTAACTGAAATATGAATGCACAAAAAAAAACCAGAAAAAAGACCAGCGCAGGGGGGTTACTACGAAATTCGAAGTTCGAAGTTCGGATCTTGCGGTCCCTCTCACTCTCGTAATAAATACCATTAGCGTGAGCGGAACGGCATGAAACGAAGTTCGAATTTCGCGCTTCGTAGTACAGGGCCTGGGAACCGAACCCAGGTCCTCAGCATTCCGTGCCGTGTGCCATTCTCCTACACCACTACTGGTCACTCTGGTGTTTTTTCTGGGTTTTTTCTGTGCATCCATATTTCAGTTTGTATTTAGTATGAAATACGAGGGGCGTTCAATATAAAGTGAGAATGAGATGCAAACTCTTTTAATATTACGAAATTAAATACTGGCCGGTAAAGCTAATCTATCTAGCTGATTGCTATGAAAAAAAACTAACTGTCTTTTGTTTAAAAAAATATAAGGTAATTTCTTTGCAATGCTATTGAGTACGTTAGCGAAAATGGAGAAAATTGAACTGCGCGCCGTTATCAAATACTTGTTTTTGAAAAATTTTTGTACGGACCTAGTCAATTTGGATTTGCGGGACACTTTAGGGTCTAATGCTCCTCCGTATTCGACAGTCGCACGTTGGTGCGCCGAATTTAGACGTGGAAGAACATCGACAATGGACGACCCCCGCTCCGGACGCCCTACTACAGCAGTAACTGAAGAAATTGTGAAAAAAGTCGAAAACTCAGTTTTGGCGGATCGTCGTGTCACAGTTCGTTTTATTGCTGAAAATGTAAAGATTTCAACGGGGAGCGTGCATAATATCTTACATGAACGCTTGGGTATGAAAAAGGTATCTGCGCGTTGGGTACCAAGAATGCTTACTGACACGCAAAAACAAACTAGACTAGAGATTTGTCAAGAAGCTTTGAACCTGATGCAGCAATACTGGGAACTTTTTTTGGCGCGATTTATAACAATGGACGAAACATGGCTCCATCATTACGACCCTGAAACGAAACTGCAGTCTATGACATGGAAAAGGCCATCATCTCCAACTCCGAAGAAATTCAAGGTGAGCCCATCTGCCGGTAAGGTCATGGGCTCTGTTTTTGGGATGGTAAAGGGGTATTAATGATTGAGTATCTCGAGCATGAAGCCACTATTACGGGCACTTTATACGCCAAACAAATAGCAACATTGCGCAATGAGATCCGCGAAAAACGGCGAGGTAAACTCTCGAAAGTTGTGCTGTTCCACCAGTACAATGCCCCGGCACACAAGTCCGCCGTTGCAATGGCTGCAATTCGTGATGCTGGGTTCGATATCCTTAAGCATCCTCCGTATTCACCAGATCTCGCTCCCAGTGATTTCTACCTATTTCCGAGATTGAAACAATACCTGAGAGGCCAGAAATTTGAACACGACGACGCGGTAGTCGCTGCAGTACAAGATTTTTTAAGTACTCAAGATGAGACCTTTTTTAAAAATGGAATTTTAAGTTTAGAAAAAAGATATACTAAGTGTATTATGCTAAAAGGTGACTATGTCGAAAAATAAAATGACATTTAGTAAAAGTTGTTTATAACATACTCATTCTCACTTTTTATTGAACGGCCCTAGTATATGGTTTTCACGGGACGACCGTAAAAGTAATAAAAAATGAAGTTGAAAAAATAAAAATACAAAAAGATATAGGTAACGCCACGAGAGTTGAGGCGAATGATTACACACACAGCTACATAAAGTACTGATTGCAAAAAAGATAGTGAATGAATGAAATGACTGAGTGAATGAAAATGTGTGTTATATGATCTTATGATGATACTTACGCAATAGGTAGGTACTATGCATATTATAATTTTTCTTTTTCATATATATAACCTATTTTTGAAATAAAACAATTTGAAACTGATAAGAAATATTCGCAAGAATAAAACCAGTACTTTATAAATAGCGAAAAATATGCATATTTGATTTATGTAAAATAGATCAAAATATTTTATTTTCTGTTTTGTTTGAACTAGATGTATTTTCCTACATTATTCTTGAAGAAATAGGTTGAAGAAATTTTTAGTCAATCTTGTAATTCTATGTTGAGTCTGTTGAAGTTGCTAGCGGTACCAATAAATGTCAAAATCCCGCTGTCATTAAATGGCGTGTCGTTGTGTGCGTGACCTCAACTCTGATGGCGTTACCAACTTGTTTACATTACGAGTATCTATGTTAACAAGCAATCAATTTAATGAAATTGTAAATATAATTATTAAAGTTTTATATAGTAACGGTGACATCACAGATTAGGAGATTAGAATAAGTAGTAGATAAGTCCATAGGATAATTCATTCATCCGCTCTTGCCCCTGTTTGTCTTTTTTGTTAGGGTTCCGTACCCAAAGGGTAGAAACGGGACCCTATTACTGAGACTTCGCTGTCCGTCCGTCCGTCCGTCTGTCCGTCTGTCACCAGGCTGTATCTCACGAACCGTGATAGCTAGACAGTTGAAATTTTCACACATTTTTTTTATTGATAACAGCAACAGGTAGACGCTTGAAATATTCACAGAATATTTAGTTATATATTAACTTTAAAAATGAATAATTAAATTAAAATAAAACAAATATTCAAAGGGGCCCCTTCCATAAAACAAGTGTGATTTTTTTACAGATTTATAGATAATGGTACGGAACCCTTCGTGCGCGAGTCCGACTCGCACTTGGCCGGTTTTTCATAGATACTTCACTATCATGTTGTAAAAGCCACAATCGATAACTGAAGGATGTGTGCAACCACTTCCTCGTTCATTAACATGATCTCCTTTGATATACATATATGTATAAGTATACACGTGTATAGTTTAACGACCGCTTTAGTTGGTAGTGACCCTGCCTACGAAGCAAGAGGTTCTGGGTTCGAATCCCGGTAAGGGCATTTATTTGTGTGATGAGCACGAATATTTGTTCCCGAGTTATGGATGTTTTCTATGTATTTAAGTATTTATTTATCTACTTATATAAGTATGTTTATCGTCGTCTAGTACCCATAGTACAAGCTTTGCTTAGTTTGGGACTAGGTCGATTTGTGTAGATTGTCCCCTAATATTTATTTATTTTATTTATTTATTTATCACTATAAATACTCGTATATGCTTGTGTAGGTAACAATATGTAAGTATTAATGTTCTGTCTTCAAAGTTGCGCTGATTATGACGTGAAAGTACTTATTTGAAATTAATATCATCGCTATCATCATCATCATCCCAGCCTATATATGTCCTACTGCAGGGCACAGGCCTCCTATCAGAATGAAAGGGCTACTGAAACTGGGCTATAGGGAAGCTGTCTTTACTGATACTTAATAGTTATACAATATAACTTATCATTAGTTAATTGCTATAATTAATTACTTAATATATGTTTACATTTAATAAATAGCCGTAGTAGCTTAATAGTTTGACCTATGGCATCTCAAGCACAGGGTTGTGGGTTCAAGCCCGCAATTTATCTGCATTACAATTTAAATTTGCCATGAGCTTTACGGCGAAGGAAAACATAGTGAAGAAACCTGCGCACAGCTGTGAAGAAATCAATAATGTGTGTGTGAAGTTCCCAATCCGCACTAGGCCCGCGTGGAAACTATAGGAGACCGAGGACAGTTGTGACAACGTCGATTTTTTGGAACTTATTAACTGCTAGCTAGCTCGCACTAGCGCGCGTTTTTTAGTTCAAGTCTCGAGCTATCAAACACGCGCTGTTGCGAGCTTGCTAGCAGTAAATAAGTTCCCAAAAATCGACGATGTCACAACCCTACTTGGTCTCCCCTACGGACCAAACCCTCTCATTCTGAGAAAAAAATTGTCCTGTACTATAAATAAATAAAAAATAAATAAATATTAGGGGACAATCTTACACAAATCGACCTAGTCCCAAATTAAGCAAAGCTTGTACTATGGGTACTAGACGACGATAAACATACTTCTATAGATAAATAAATACTAAAATACAAACATCCATCCATCCATCCATAACTCAGGAACAAATATTCGTGCTCATCACACAAATAAATGCCCTTACCGGGATTCGAACCCAGGACCCTCTTGCTTCGTAGGCAGGGTCACTACCAACTAGGCTAAAGCGGTCGTTAAAAGTATGACGTGAACATGATGATGATGATGATGGTGATACCAAAATAGGGATGATGAGACCACCGATCAACTGACGTACTCTTTATGAGCTGTCGTAACATGATTCTCCTATAGATTTTGTATGGCAATTGCTAGTTATGACGTCACTTCTATACCAACTCAATCGACTAAATATTTATTTCTATGTATTTATCTACCTCTACAGCCATTATCCGTCCACTGCTGGACGTAGGCCTCCTTCATGATGCCGCAGGGCTTCCTACACTACGCTTTCCCAAACGTGGTTTCACTCTTGGGCACACCTGCTCCTACTATTTTTTTTAAAGCAGCTAAAAATCGAATTTTGTAGTTGATTGCAAATTAATCTAGTTTTAAGGGCCAAGATAAGTTATATTTACTGGAGTCGCTTCTTGGAATATTTTATTCATGGTGTAATCTGCCCTTTTTAATCAGGCATGTCAATCATCTAAACAATAATATTGGACCGTTTCCAAACCGCGTTGTGACGTCACCGATTCGATGCTACCTTTTACAGAAGGCTTTTTGTTTAAAGCTAAACAACGTGATAGAAGTCACGTAGAACACTTGATTGCAACTAAACCTGTATATTTAATGTTTATTGCACTTAATTGTCGACGTATCGATACTGCTGCGGTTTACCTTGGCAAGGATAAAGACCTGAAAACATAGATACGTCTACGACGACGAAGATCTTTGCTAAGTCGCTTTAAGACATATTGATGAGATAAATTTGAATCTATTAAACGTTATGCTGTTAAAGATGATTTTAATATTAACGAAAAAACTTGATAAGTGAATGAATTGAAAACAGTCATTGTTCTGTTTGCATATAAATTGTTATTAAATGTGACAGCATAATGAAAGAAAGTGATGTTAAATGAAGCAAATACTTATGCGAAGGTCTTCGTATTGACTACAAATGATCAAGGAGCGGTTAATATCATATTATTGATGCAAAGATGCGTATCTGTTAAGAAAAAGTAGAGCAAGGATAATCGGAATCAGTTTGTCAAAGAAGCCGCTACTGATTCGAGCAGATTAAATCTTTTTACGACTGATAGATTTCAAAGATAGTGAAATAATTATTGTCCTTTGTCCGAATGTTTATAAAAATGTTATCTTTTCCGGTATTCTATACTTGTGCGTTGACAAGATGTTCTCTTTTATTAGTTCAATTACGTTATTGTCCATTGTGGTCTGTTGATGCAATTTATACAGCGAGACGATTAATAATCTAATGAGCATTCTTGCGAAGCCTTGACGCATTCTGGTAAGAAGGAAGTGCCATTCAGTGAATCATCTTCATCTGAAATCTTTACGTTGTATCACTCTGTCAACAAGGTTATTAACTTTACCAACATTGCAAAATTAACCTACATTTATTTTAACATATTGTAAATCCATATCGAAAACAAAGAAATTAAGATAGTGAGTTTTACGATCATTTCCTTTTGCTAACTCGAAATGATCTAGTTAACCTTCTCTTATATCCACTTTGTTTATTTACAAACACATTAAATCTTGCATAAAAAATCTCTGTGAGACTTGAGTTGCTGAGTATTTGAATATTGTGAAATAGACTGATAAGATCACCCGCATAATGAATGAATACCTACATCCGCCCTTACCCGTCTTAAACTTGCTTACAAGCTTACCCCTAATATTTGGTCTCGTGGTCCTGGAACATATTTTTCGGTTTCAGGTAGTAACTTAGCTTCTTTGTGAGGGCTTAATTTATTGCTCCATTCCATAATCATAACCATAAAATAAAAATAAATGTGTTCTAAAAAAATACGACCCTAAAAATTAAGTATATTTGCTATCTCTGAAACGTCAAAATCTGACATCTGTCAGAATTCCACGGAATTAAAAATCGTAGTTTAGATACGGAATAATCGCCTGAACCTACCACTACCATGAGTTTACACTAGTAAACTAGTGTAACTCATGGTAGAGGTACAGGACACAATTAACGATTACATCCCGTATATTTGGGTATGGCCCATTTGTCCTCTAGAACTGTGAAATCTTGAAGTAATAGAGAGAGAGAGAGAGAGAGACAGAGAGAGAGAGAGAGAGAGAGAGAGAGAGAGAGAGAGAGAGAGTTCAAAATCGTACCAAATATATCAGTTCTATAGGACAAATGGGACTTATCCATATATTTTCCTGGAATTCCCATGAGAACGGAAATTATACCTACAGGTGGTTTTTTCATCTATTAGTATTAAAATTAATCTTTTACTGGAGTGGTGTTTTTGAATTATTTTTTAATGGCGTCAATACAGTTTTATAGTCCCACGAGTGTTAACGTCTGGATCGTTAACAAAGGACTCTTTATTAAATAGGTTTCTAATTGAACAATCACGTTTTTAACCCACTTATTCCGATATTTATTCCGATCGTTCGCGGCTAACCATTCCCGGAGGCACAAATCTTTAGTTCCATACGTGACTAGACCGCCGGTGAAATCGTATCGTACGTGATAATAATACTCAAGGGATACCAAAAGCTCGGATTTATCATTAATTGAGTCTTATATCACTAGTAATCACCCCAAGGTTGCACGCATGCAATTCCCTGTAAATAAAGGTAAACCACACGTGTCAAGGGCAGCCGCATGAACCTAGTCCTTAAAATTAACACGTGAAAAAAAAAATTACGTACCAGTCCTTGTATCCTAGGAAACATTGTCACTTAGTTTTGTTCACTATGCACTGAACACTGCACAATAACATGAACGAACACACACTTAGCCGCTGCGTGCGCGCGAGTTGACGCGTGAAACGCGAGTGTCGTCAGTCGTGTCGTCGGCTGCGCGGGAGTGGTGAATCATTGGTGGGGGAACTGCCCTTTATCTTTTGTTTTGCAGTATGATGCGGTTTGCGCTATGCATGCAGTTCTAAAGACTTTTCTATTTAATTAGGGTTCCGTACCCAAAGGGTAAAAACGGGACCATAATACTGAGACTTCGCTGTCCGTCTGTCCGTCTATCACCCACCAGGCTGTATGTCATGAACCGTGAAAAACGGGACCCTATTACTGAGACTTCGGTGTCCGTCTGTCTGTCCGTCTATCACCAGGCTGTATCTCATGAACCGTGATAGCTACACAGTTAAAATGTTCACAGATGATGTATTTCGGTTGCCGCTATAACAACAAATACTAAAAAACAGAATAAAATAAATATTAAGGGGGCTCCTATACAACAAACGTGATTTTTTTGCTCGTTTTTGCTTGATATTGATAACGGCAACAGGTAGACGCTTGAAATCAATTTTGTTCGTAACAAGAACGACAAACAACAATACAATACAACTAACGCAAACGCACTATACAGTCTACCTAATTAGAGACACTAAATTTAATGTCGCGTTTAAAATGACACCTTCTATATTAATTATTTTAGAGTACATTGGGCATTTCCGGCTTTTAGGGAAAAGTTGGGATTAAAGGAAATTTTATCAGATTACTTCGTTGTCTGTCTGTCTCCCAAGACCCTTTGTCTCAGAATCGCGTGAAGGTTTAAGATTGCATACGAAGTTAGCACGCCATCTTAAAGCCGATCTCAGTCGCGGAATGAAAAGGTTCGTCACTTTTCGACTCTATGTCAACGAGATATGGTTGTAAAGTGACGAATCTGTTCATTCCGTTACTATACTTAAAATTTTTTGAATAGCGCCGCTGTTATGGTTTAAAGTTAAAATATTATCCCACAGGGAAAAATCTGTTAATCTGTGCCTACCTGCACGCTAAGTTTCATCTAAACCCGTTCATCCGTTATTGCGTGACTAATTTACAAACATCTAAACATCTAAACATCTTCACAAACCTCATTTCACAATAGACATACTTAATTACGTCGGTCAACATAACCACACATTGTCTTTTTTCACAAAGTGATTGAAGAGTTATATACTTACATTCTTAGGTACTTAATATCAGAGTGACAAGTTGTCAAGAATCACTGTTAAAATTATCCCGCGCCAATTTTACATGGACAGACATACCAGCCTTATCTTTGACTTTCGTAATATTCACCTGAGCATCAACTATTATTATTTCTAACTAGCTTTTGCTTGCGACTTTGTCCGCAATTCTTTATCCCGTAGGAATTATTCCCGTAATAACTTCCTACAAAGTAGGTATTACAACACTTATGAAGAAAGATGATTGAAATCGGTAAAGTTGTTCTCAAGTTCTAACGTGACCAAGGGAAATGGATTTATTAATATATAGGTCAAGGTTATTAGAAACGCTACACACTAAAAGCATAATGTTTGCACATATTATTAGTAAATCGTGCGTTTCGAAATCCGTGTGTAAAGAAACTGCTTCAAATTGCCGTTACCCGCGACCTCATATCCTAAAAAGGATTCAAAACATTGCAGACGATGACTAACAAGAACAAGCGCAATTTTCAATATTTTGCTAACAATGCCTTGAAATAGAAAAGTAACACAAACTCTTACTTACCAACAACTAAGTACGGAAATAAATTCCTAACTTGTCGAGTAGAAATCATGGTTTTTCAAACCATTTACTTTATGTTCAGCAAATTGAATTTTGATAACATGAATTTCATAATTAATACTAGCTTTTTCCCGCGACTTCGTCCAGGCACAAAAAGTTTTATAGTCAACTCCCGATTTCTATCCCGCGGGAAATTCCAAAAATCTCTTTTACTCTTTTACTGTGAAGTTTCGAATAAAATAGTCTAACTTATCTTGTTTCCCCATACAAACATTGGACCCCCGTTTCACCCCCTTTTAGGGATTGAATTTTGAAAAATCCTTTCTTAGTGCACCCCTAGACCTTATAAGGAACCTACCTGCCAAATTTGGAATCTCTAGGCCCAGCGGTCTCGGCTATGCGTTGATATGTCAGTCAGTCAGTCAGTTTCTTCTTTTATACATATACTAGCTTTTGCCCGCGGCTTCGCTCACGTGTACTATGAGTATTCCAAAGAACCAAGATATCAAGCAAGCAAGCATACAGGCAAGCAAGCAAGCAGGTCCACAATTGACCGAGAAATCGGTGAACATACCTACATAAAAAAATACATAAAGTGGAATGCTTAACCTCCTCCTTTTTTAGAAGTCGGTTAAAGTGCCCTTTGCGGCCTACTTACAGCATAAACTTATGAATGTTGAAATTTTAGCTTTCTACAACCAGTAAAACGCAAAATCCCGTTTTTTCCCGTTCCCGTAAGAATTTCGGGAAATGTTTTCTTAATGCTCCCCTACACTCCCCAAGGAACCCACTTGCCAAATTTCAGCTTTCTATGACCAGTAAAACGAAAAATCCCGTTTTTCCCGTTCCCGTGGGAATTTTGGTAAGTCCTCTCTCAATGCACCTCTACCCTCCCCAAACAACCTACATGCCGAATTTCAGCTTTTTACGACCAGTAAAATGAAAAATCCCGTTTTTTCCCGTTCCCGTTGGAATTTGGGAAAGTCCTCTCTCAATGCTCCTCTACACTCTCCAAGCAACCTACATGCCGAATTTCAGCTTTCTACGATCAGTAAAACGAAAAATCCTGTTTTTTCCCGTTCCCGTGGGAATTTTGGAAATTCCTCTCTCAATCTAGCTCTACACTCCCCAAGGAACCCACTTGCCAAATTTCAGCTTTCTATGACCAGTAAAACGAAAAATCCCGTTTTTCCCCTTGCCGTGGGAATTTTGGAAAGTCCTCTCTCAATGCTCCTCTACACTCCCCAAACGACCTACATGCCGAATTTCAGCTTTCTACAACCAGTAAAACGAAAAATCCCGTTTTTTCCCGTTCCCGTGGGAATTTGGAAAAGTCCTCTCTCAATGCTCATCTACACTCCCCAAGCAACCTACATGCCGAATTTCGGCTTTATACGACCAGTAAAACGAAAAATCCCGTTTTTTCCTTATCCAGTGGGAATTTCCGAAAATCCTTAAACCTGTTTTTTACTATTATAATTACCTACTTCTATGCCAAATTTGAAGAGTCTAGTTATTATAGTTACTGAGATAGGGTCACTCGGAATCGAATATATAAATCCCGTTTTTTTCCCTTTCCCGTGGGAATTCCCAAAAATCCTTCCTTAGTGGATGCCTACATTGTATAAGGTATCTATGTGCAAAATTTCAAGTCTCTAGGTCCAGTGGTTTGGACTGTGCGTTGATATATCAACAGTCATTTAGTTTATTTAGATATTTCAACCCCATCGCACCCCATCCAGGGAGATGGTATTTCACGTCTGCCACGTCGGATTTTAAAACCGTTGTTGTTTTCATAACCAGCGACCCGATAAACCATAGAAATAACACCCATGTTGATTTTCAGACTTTGTTACCCCTTTCCCCCCTTTTAGGGGTTGAATTCTCAAAAACCCTGAAACACGTGTTTACTCATTTATTATTCGGAGTACTTATGTGAAGTTTCGAATAAAATAGTCGAACTAATCTGGTTTCCCGATACAAACTTTGGACCCCCGTTTCACCCCCTTAGGGAGTGAATTTTGAAAAATCCTTTCTTAGTGCACCCTAGACCTTATAAGGAACCTACATGCCAAATTTGGAATCTCTAGGTCCAGTGGTTTGGGCTGTGCGTTGATATGTCAGTCAGTCAGTCAGTCAGTCAGTCAGTTTCTTCTTTTATATATATAGATTAAGATAATCTAAATTCAATTTGTTGATCATTATAAATATTTTAAAAAACTGCGGTAAAAACTATGATTTTTATTATTTCTATATTCCGTTTTATTGTTTATTAAAACGAAAGAATTAACTTGCTTACGTAAAAAAGTATGAGGATTTTATTCTATAAACCGTTCCGTATTTTATATGTATAAACCGTTCGTAAAAAATATCTAATAAATGGTTAAAATCATATCAAAAGCGACATTGTTTTAATTTTATGTAGAGTTTAAGAAGTAAGTCATTATTAATTCACTATAGTCAATATTTTTTAACAAACAATTTACTTAATGGGCATACAAATCTTATAATCACCACAGCCTTTGTAACCGTAGATTTTTTAAAAATACTGTTTTAGGACAAAAAAATGAATTGCTTATTTTCATCGCAAATTACTTAGCCTCTAAGATTACAGCGAAATTCGGCAATTAACTGAAATTGTAGCAATACTTTGGAAAATTACTTCGGAAGTAAACTAAGTCCTTATTATTTTAATTTACAGATAAATTGGCTACTTAATTATTCTTAATTACATCTTGGACGCAAAATACTGTTATTATTTTGGTGGAAGTTTCCGAAATTTACCTGTTTTACGTTTAAAATGATAAGTAAAATTAAAAATACAACTGGTAAGGTCATTGAACTCTTATTTACATTCAATGAACAGCCTTAACTTGAGTAAAGTATAATTTATCGGTTTAAAAATAATGACAATAGCACAAGTTCAGAGAGTTAAGGACGTTTCCAGTTTTTTATACGACATACTTACATTGCATTTGTGCTATAGGTACCGTCTTAACCAACAACACCCTATCTACATCGGCAATATAATGTATCGTACCATGTGAATGTTATTGTTTATTGTACTACATGTATGCAATTTGGGATCGCATTAGGTATGATGAAATCCGCGCAAGAACTAAAGTCACGGACATAGCTCGAAAAATCGCCAGACTTTAGTGGTAGTGGGCAGGGTGCATTGCTCGTAGAATTGACGGCCGATGGGGTGAAAGGTTCTCGAGTGGCGCCCGCGGACCGGAAGGCGCAGTGTAGGTAGGCCTCCAGAGTAGGGAGGAGGTAGGCAGGGAGGCGATTCTTCGAGCTATGTCCGTGACTTTAGTTCTTGCGCGGATTTCATCATTACCTAATGCGATCCCAAATTGCATACATGTAGTACAATAAACAATAACATTCACATGGTACGATACATTATATTCCCGATGTAGATAGGGTGTTGTTGGTTAAGACAGTACCTATAGCACAAATGCAATGTACCTAAGTATGGTTCAGCAGTGGACGTCCTGTACACAGCGCAAGGCTCCAGCCCAGGTGCCTCCGAAAGGCCGAAATATTAACTTGTTTTCTATTTTAGTCTGACAAAAAGCCGTGGTAGCCTGGTGGTTTAACCATGGCCTCTCAAGCAGACGGTCCTGGGCTTGAACCCGGTTTCGCAACTCTAAATTTTTCGGAATTAACGTCCGAAACGGGTCTCCCTCGCGATCCCTAACATCGTTTGTCCTAAAATCACTCGCCCGAACTGTTTTGTCCTAATGGGCACTAGCCCTAACGATCAATTGCGATAACAATCATTTTCCATAATGTAATGATTGCCTTAAAACTCATTTGCCCGAATCATCTTTACCATAATTATTAATATCCCTAATGTTACTTACTTTGCATATTCCTCGAAATCCCTAATAACGTTTCACCTCATGTCATTTATCCTAAGTGTTGTTGTTCTAATGGACATTAGCCCTAACGATCAATAACCATAAAATATTTATTCTTAATGTAATGATTGCCCTAAAACTCTGTAGATCCGATTAGTCTCTAGTTTTCAGCAAAGAAGTGAAGCCAGCGAGCGAGCGACGCGAGCGAGCAAGACCTGTCGGAGCGGAAGCGACTCGGTATGGTTCAAAGGCTAATGCGGGAGCGTAGCGCAGCGCAGCTTAGCCTTTAGTGTTAGTTTTTTTTTATGACCACCCGGAAAATCTTCTAATGACATCAATAAAAGTACGGAACGGCAAAATGTGGGTAATGCAATATTTTCATAATATTATTCATTAATAATATTAGGGAAAATAATCATGAGGACAAATAATGTTAGGTAGTACAAATTCAATATAGGACAAACTACAATAGGCCATACAAAGTTACGAAGAATAATCATTAGGATCAACGATCATTAGGCTTACTGATAATTATGATACATGACTATTATGGCACATAACATTAGGATGAATAATCAATATGGCAAATGACGTTAGGAAATAAGTAAAACATTATGGGGAAAAAAAAATCATCCATACGATGTTAGGAAAACTAAAGATAGGGCATATGAGTGTTAGGGCAAATAATCATCTATACATATAAAATCCTTTGTCCTGACTGACGGATCAACGCACAGCCTAAACCGCTGATCGTAGAGACCTGAAACTTGGAGGGTGTGTACTTTGTATGACGTAGGCATTCGATAAGAAAGGATTTTTTGTAGTTCTACTCCTAAGGGGGTAAAAAAGGGGGGCAAAGTTTGTATGGGACAACGTGATTCCTTGGTCCAATCTACTTCAAATTTTGCATAAACATTCTTTAACAGAATTGATGGAAGACGTGTTTCGTATTTTATTGAAATTCATCCCTTGACGGGGTTAAAAAGGAGTAGAAAGTTATTTTGGGGGTGATTTGATTCGAAGATGATATCAATACTCCTTAGTGCTTTTGATTTAAATTACATTTTATTTTGACACATGTTTGAATACTCGATCCGAAGACACGGCTTCATAGGAACGTAGAGTTCGAAATTTGAAATGGTAAGGACTAGACATCTTGGTTAAGCCGCGTTTTCACTTAGTGTTCTGAACAAACATTTGTTTAGAGCAAATATGATTGCGGTTTTGCCGATGCTCAAAATAGAAAATGTCCGTTTTCATTCAATGAGGAAAGGGAACAGTTGTTTATAACAAAGATCGGAGACCCACCGAACACGTACAATGTCGAGGGAATGCACAGAGCAACCGCTCGCTCGCCACAGACGTCGTTTTCACTGGATGGCCGCGCGTCCATGTTTCCATAGAATTGAAATTTTTACGTAAACGCGATCGAGAAGTATTTTGGTGAAGTAAAACTTATACTAAGCATACAGCCGATTATCACTGAATAAACACGTTCGCTCGCTCAGAACTGTTCAGAACACTTAGGGCTGATTTTTCAATCATCGAATAAATATTATCTGACGGATAACGTGTAAAGCGGCTAAATTGTAGCGTCATGCATACAGTGTGCAACTAACGCAGTGCTGTCAGTCAACTTATTCTATAATTTAACCAGTTGATGAAATTTATGCGTTTATTGAAAAATCAGCCCTCAGTGAAAACGCAGCTTTATAAAACATACGAAAAAAAAAACAATATTAAAATCGGTTTAAAATTCGAAATTTCAATTTTATTTGTTCTTGGATATTTGAATGAAAAACTTACCTTATACCTAGATTTTCTTTAGAAAATTCCATGGAAATCTCTTAGATTACCTACTTAGCGAATATTTGCGATTGCTGTATAATTTGTTTGGAAGTTCGTTGTCACTATTTCATTAGAATATTTTAAGTGTAATTAATTTAATTTCATCTGTGTGTCTATTTTTAAAAATGGGAGCTGAGGTGGTTAACATCAATGGGAAATTAATAAACCTTACTATTGTACCAATAGTGGGGGATATACACTGTCCTTGATTAACATAGGATGCTATTTTCCGGATAAATGCAAAATTCCCGCGGTATAGAAAATAGTAAATTTAACTTCGGGGCTGAGTTTAAAAAAAAATGACCAATAGAAAGCTACACTATCCTTTATTGGTATAGGCTAGGCTACCTACTATTTATTCGGTAAAATGCAAAATTCCCGTGGGATAGAAAGAAGTGAATATCACTTGAGGGCTGATTTGGGCCCACGGGGAAAAAATAAGTGAATTTAACTACGGGGCTGATTTTAAAACTTCTTTTACCGGTATAAAGCTACACCTTTAAGGACATAGGCTACTTTTTCTCGGGGAAAATGCAAAATTTCTGCGGGATAAAAATAAGCGAAAATTTGCATAGAATAAGGACAAATTTGTTGAAATTCCCACGGGATAGTAAATAAACGGGATTTATAATATTCACTAACTGATACTGATGATGATGAAATGATGAAATGATAATAATAATGCATGTTGCCGTTGCCGGATTTTTGTTTTATACAATGAAAGAGATGAAGAAGCTTTACCACAAATTGGAATTCTACGCGGACGAAGTCGCGGGCAAAAGCTAGTTATGACATAAAACGTTAGGGATTCAGATATAGATCCTTCGAAACTCTATTTGACAACGAGCTTTACGCTCAAGGAACATACATCTGCAAAGAAATTCAATGATGAGTGTGAAGTTCTCAATCCGCACTGCGCTCGCTAGGAACTACGGTCTGAGCCCTCTCATGGTGAGAGGAGGCCTGTGATATGCAGTGGGACGTATAAAGGGTGGGATAATGATTTATTATTAACTACCGCTACTGCAGTTTACCTGCAGCTCAAACTTCAATGTAAATGACACATTATTTAAATAACACATTATTTTCTAGACACGCAACGAGATACGTTCTTATTTTTTGCTGAACATAAAGACAATCTATATATATAAAAGAAGAAACTCACTGACTGACTGACTGACTGACTAACTGACATATCAACGCACAGCCCAAACCACTGGGCCGAGAGATTCAAAATTTGGCATGTAGGTTCCTTATAAGGTCTAGGGGTGCACTAAGAAAGGATTTTTCAAAATTCACTCCCTAAGGGGGTGAAACGGGGGTCCAAAGTTTGTATGGGGAAACAAGATTAGTTCGACTATTTTATTCGAAACTTCACAGAAGTACTCCTAATGATAAATGAGTAAACACGTGTTTCAGGTTTTTTGATAATTCAACCCCTGAAAGGGGGGAAAGGGGTAACAAAGTCTGAAAATCAACATGGGTATTGTTTCTATGGTTTATCGGGTAGCTGGTTATGAAAACAACAACGGTTTTAAAATCCGACGTGGCAGACGTAAAATACCATCTCCCTGGATGGGGTGCGATGGGGTTGAAATATCTAAATAAACTAAATGACTGTTGATATATCAACGCACAGCCCAAACCACTGGACCTAGAGACTTGAAATTTTGCACATAGATACCTTATACAATGTAGGCATCCACTAAGGAAGGATTTTTGGGAATTCCCACGGGAAAGGGAAAAAACGGGATTTATATATTCGATTCCGAGTGACCCTATCTCAGTAACTATAATAACTAGACTCTTCAAATTTGATACACAAGTAGGTATTACATTATATAAAACATTAATTTCAGGATTTTTCAAAATTCCCACGGGATAAGGAAAAAACGAGATTTATATATTCAGTTCAACGGGATCCTATGAACTATAATTACTAGACTCTTCAAATTTGGCATAGATGTAGGTAATTATAAATTCCCATGGGATAAGGAAAAAACGGGATTTTTCGTTTTACTGGTCGTAGAAAGCTGAAATTCGGCATGTAGGTTGTTTGGGGAGTGTTGAGCTGGATTGAGAGAGGACTTTCCAAAATTCCTACAGGAACGGGAAAAACAGGATTTTTCGTTTTACAGGTCGCAGAAAGTTAAAATTCGGCATGTAGGTTGCTTGGGCAGTGTAGATGAGCATTGAGAGAGGACTTTCCCGAATTCCCACGGGAACGGGAAAAACGGGATTTTTCGTTTTACTGGTCGTAGAAAGCTGAAATACGGCATGTAGGTCGTTTGGGGAGTGTAGAGGAGCATTGAGAGAGGACTTTCCAAAATTCCCACGGGAACGGGAAAAACGGGATTTTTCGTTTTACTGGTCATAGAAAGCTGAAATATGGCAAGTGGGTTCCTTGGGGAGTGTAGGGGAGCATTAAGAAAACATTTCCCGAAATTCTTACGGGAACGGGAAAAAACGAGATGTTGCGTTTTACTGGTTGTAGAAAGCTAAAATTTCAAAATTCATAAGTACTGTAAGTAGGCTGCAAAGGGCACTTTAACCGACTTCTAAAAAAGGAGAAGGTTATGCATTCCACTTTATGATTTTTTTATGTAGGTATGTTCACCGATTTCTCGGTCAATTGTGGACCTGCTTGCTTGCTTGCTTGATATCTTGGTTCTTTGGAATACTCATAGTACACGCGAGCGAAGCCGCAGGCAAAAGCTAGTGTGTCATATAATGGTAGGGGAGCCCAAGAGAGGATTTTTGAAGTTACTCGAGCGCGGCAGATTAATATACGGGGGGATACCTTATACCCTCTATAGTACCCCCATTGAATATGAGCACTTCATGTGGAGGGTTTGCCTGGGCCAACCCGTCAAAAAACTTAAAAAAAAAATCTTTGAAATATTCGAGCGCGTCAGATTTTGATAATTTGATACTCCAGCGTGCCACTGATAATAAATGTATGATCATCTGCCACTTTGCATGGTGGGGGGTGGCCATACGGAAGGGCGCGCGTCAGGTTTTCATAGGGGATGTTAATTCCAAAGACTGACGATTTGGAAGTGAAATGTGCATTGTTCTGCTAATAATTAACCCACCTTATCTTAATCTGACGCGCTCGAGTATTTTAAAGAATCAATTTTTTTACTAAATATTTTGACGGGGTGCCCTAGGCAAACCCCCCCCCCCACATGAAGTGCTCATATTCAATGGGGGTACTCTAGAGGGTATAAGGTATCCCCCCGTATATTAATCTGACGCGCTCGAGTAACTTCAAAAATCCCCTCTTAAAAAAATACTATAAGTGCATCCGAACGCATTAGAGACAATAGAATCGTATTGCATATCAGACGATATCAAGTTATCTGGAGTACCTGTCTTCTAGATTGCGTAAGAAAACACTTAGAGTACTTTAAGCGTTTTATGAGGCACTCTGTCCTAGATGCATTATCGAAACATTGTTGTTCCATTTTATGTACTTATCTATCGTAATAATGTTTTTATTGTGTATCTATTCTAGTTTCCATCGTAGTCTTTTCAAGTTTGTAAATTCTAGTACATAATTATGTACATACACCGTGAAATTTTAGTGGTTGTTTTCCCGAAACGAGGTGATTTAGTATCGATTGTACAATCGATTTATAATTACTATTTTGACTAGAGTCAAAAATCCAATTGTGAAAAACGAAAGTCGAAAATGACCGCAAACCAATAGTAACGCTTCGTTGGTACCTAACCTATCGTACGATCGTACGCTACTTGTACCAACGAAGCGTTAC
The DNA here is from genome assembly GCA_947859365.1 of Archips crataeganus. Classification (NCBI taxonomy): domain Eukaryota; kingdom Metazoa; phylum Arthropoda; class Insecta; order Lepidoptera; family Tortricidae; genus Archips; species Archips crataeganus. The sequence continues at coordinate 18,742,556 of OX402058.1, forward strand.
TATTGGTTTGCGGTCGTTTTCGACTTTCGTTTTTCACAATTGGATTTTTGACTCTAGTCAAAATAGTAATTATAAATCGATTGTACAATCGAAACTAAATCACCTCGTTTCGGGAAAACAACCACTAAAATTTCACGGTGTATATGATTTAATACGAAAGATAACGAGTAACATAAGATATCAAATTTAAATGCTGTTCGCTTGCAATAAGTATATTATTTTTAAGGTGCAGAAAATATCGTTTCATATCATAAAAGGATTATCTAGGTTTAATCGATTACCAATAAAATCATTCTGCAGATTATTGTTACGACGAAAATTCTTAGGTAGACGGCACAGAAACAAAAGAAAGAATTAGAATAATTTAAATACCAGTTTTTTTTCTAACTCTTTTATTCACTGACGACCACATGGCCTAGTAGGTAGAGAACCTGAATACGAAGCTTGAGGTCCCGGGTTCGATTCCCGCGTCGGGGCAGATATTTGTATAGTATAAATCTTCCCAGGTGAATTTTTCGCTTAGAGCCATTACATTAAATTTGAACCTTAATGCTATGACGATACCGTTTGTTTTAAAAGATAAGGGCTGGAAGTGAAAAATTCACCTGGGAAGATTTATACTACGAATATTTGTTCTCGGGTCTTGGATGTTTAATATGTATTTAAGTATGTATCTATCTATATAAGTATGTTTATCCGTTGCCTAGTACCCATAACACAAGCTATGCTTAGCTTACTTTGGGACTAGGTCAATTGGTGTGAATTGTCCCGTGATATTTATTTATTATTATTGACAGTACTTCCGTCGTCGCACAAACTACATAATTTGTCTAGGTATTCCAAGTTTTGAGACAAAGCCATTAAGCGTTTATTTATCTATTCATTGCACGTACAATTACAACCAGTTTAACAGGTTGAAAAATTTAATCTTCACATATATAAAAATCTCGTGTCACGGTGTTTGTTACCAAACTCCTCCGAAACGGCTTGACCGATTTTTATTAAACTTTTTCTCCATACTCAGTAGGTCTGAGAATATTATTAGGTCGTAGGCTATTTCTTATACCCCTATTCTTCGCGGACGGAGTCGCGAGCAACAGCTAGTAATAGTAGACTATTGTCTATTGAGAGGAAAAGTAATGTTTTTTTTTAACATAGAGCAGAAATATTGTTAATTATTTTGTAGCTCATCGACATGGACCTCCATAAAGTAACACCTGAATAAATAAGTACCTATACATATAAATAGTAGTAAAGTAAAAAAAATATTATGACAATATTTTTTTGATAAATGTATTTTATCCAGTCAGAGGCCAAATTGTCTATCGCGCGGGCGCTTGCTATCGTCACATCTTATACCGTTTGACAGAAAGAGATATAATGAACGCGACAGCAAGCGCCCGTGCGTTAGACAATAAGTACTGTAATCGCATTATCATCCAAACAGCCGCACCAAATTTCAAGTCAATCCGATCATTAGAAGTTTTCAGACAATAAAGGTCGTTTCAGACACGGGCCGTGCCCGGCCAGAGGCGCTACTACGAAATTCGAAAATCGAAGTTCGTATCGTATTATCCCTCTCACTCTCGTGTCAAATCATATTAGCGTGAGCGGGACGGCACAAAACGAAGTTCGAATTATACACTTCGTGGTAGGGCCTCAGTATCCGCGGTTCATGTCTGTACGCTATCTTCCGGTCAGTGTGAACGGGCATCGCAACCGTGCAGACGACTTTTGTTCTTGACGACGGTGTCTGTCGATGTCTGACACGGCACGCTTCTGCTCATCATCATCATCATTTAAAGTAAATAAAAAATAAATAAATAAATATCACGGGACAATTCACACCAATTGACCTAGTCCCAAAGTAAGCTAAGTAAAGCTTGTGTTATGGGTACTAGGCAACGGATAAACATACTTATATAGATAGATACATACTTAAATACATATTTAAACACCCAAGACCCGAGAACAAACATTCGTATTTTTCATACAAATATCTACCCCGACACGGGAATAGAACCCGGGACCTCAAGCTTCGTAGTCAGGTTCTCTAACCACTAGGCCATCTGGTCGTCTAAATACCTGTCCGTCCGTAGGACTTCCACTGCTGGACATAGGCCTCCCTCATTGATGCCCAATCATTACGGTTGGAAGCGACTTGCATCCACCCTGAACCTGCGGCCTTCATCAAATCGTCCGTCCATCTCATTGGTGGACGTCTCACGCTGCACTGACGCTGACGCCCCGGCCATCTGTTCTACGTGCTATATATGGCCTGCCCATTGCCATTTCTAAATCTTACCATACTCGCTCTGGTGTTAGCCAGGGGTCGAATTTAGGACCACTTCTTTTTTTGGTGCTGGTCAATAACCTACCTGCGGAGGTGCATCACTCGTCCATCCTGTTGTTTGCTGACGACGTGAAGCTGGTCATGTCGATAAAGTCGAACGCAGATTGTGAGGCCCTTCAAAGTGATATTGACGCGGTTTATAATTGGAGTATCAATAATAAATTGTTATTTAATAAGGATAAATGTGAGGTTATGTCCTTTACGCGTTCGCCGTCACCGGTATGCGCTGTTTATCACATAGCCGGGGTGAAGATGGTTGCGCGTGGCTGAGGTGCGCGATCTCGGAGTTATCTTCGACTCTGCCCTTACTTTCAGGACGCACATTAAAACCAAGGGTGCGTTCCAGAGATTGGGGTTCGTGCAGCGCAATGCAGTCTCCCTGACGGCTCAGGCAACACGTGCGTTGTATGGTGCGTTAGTCAGAAGCATCCTTGAGACGAATGCGGTGGTCTGGAGCCCACATGAGGATAAATATATCCTCATGTTGGAGAAAGTTCAAAAGAGGTTTCCCAGATTCCTTTACAAGAAACTTCACTTCTTTTACCCATATATGTACCCCACAAGGTATTTGCAGGGAATGCTGGGATACGACTCTCTTGCATTGCGCAGAAAGATGAGTCTTCTCAGCTTCGTGATGCAAATCCTTAGGGGCAAGCTCGATTGCGTGGCTCTTCTGGGACTGATACTCAGGCTGTATGCTCCTAACGAGTACTGTGGCCGGCGCCGCGCGCCGCCGCTGCTGGCCGCCGCGCCCGCGCGCACCCTCCGCGGCCGGCAGACGACCGTCCCCCGCGCGATTGCGCTTCTCAACTCTCTGCTCGCGACATCACCCCAGTGGGATTTATTCGCGACAAGTATAGCGAGATTGTTGGCGGAATGGAAGAGGGTGTTAGAGGTGAGTGTATGAGTCAATCGGCAATATTGTAATTTTGTAATGTAATTTTAAGGAAATTAGGTTTAACTGTACTATTTCAAACTAAATACAAACTGAAATATAGATGCACAGAAAAACCCCAGAAAAAAGACCAATGCTGGGAATCGAACCCAGGTCCTCAGCGTTCGGGAGCAGGTAGCTCCGAAGGAGTGTTGAAGTCTCTCGGTAGAGGGCATAACATAGATGCGCTTTATCACTGCCTAAATGTGATTATAACAGACTGAAGTGTACGATGTATGGGAAAGATTCGTCGCTAACTTCTAGACCAGTGATGGTGTAGGGGTAAGCACGCAGCACGGAACTCTGAGGACCTGGGTTCGATTCCCAGCATTGGTCTTTTTTCTGGGGTTTTTTCTGTGCATCTATATTTCAGTTTGTATTTAGTTTGAAATATATGGTTTCACGGGATGACCGTAAAAGTAATAAAAAAAATGAAGTTGAAGAAAATAAAAAAATAAATAGAAAAAGATACTTCATACTTAACTTAACTGTACTAGCTATAACGTCATGGCTTTTGCTGTAAAGTTATATGTTAAGTTGTGATAAATATAAATAAATAAATTTCAACGAGCTAATCCGTTTGGTTATGTCGGTCACCCCGGTTCTTCTACGGATCTCCTCGTTTCTGATTCGATCCCGTACGCTTCTGCTAGATGTGAATAAAACGGAGTATGTCGCGGCACATGTCTGATGCGCTTGATGTCTCTTAGATACTTAGATACACGGTGTCTGTCGGTGTCTGCTACGGCCAACGTCTGGCACGCTCAATGTCTATAGATATCAAACGACCTTTACCGACAGATTATAGATCAGGGGCTAAATTCAGGAACGGCCCAACACGGTTTGCGAGCGGTAATTCAGTCGTTTGGGAGAGGATCGGAATGGGCTGAGCTTGGGATGAGCTTTTTTTCCTGTTAATTCGCTTTGTAAATAAATAAATGAATAAATAAATAATTAAATAAATACATAAATAAGGCTCATCCCAATCTCAGCCCAAACCTCTCGCAAACCAGTGATTTTTGGCGTTCCTGAATAGCAGTTCATCCCTATCCTCTCGCAAACGATTGAATTACCGCTCGCAAACCGTGTTGGGCCGTTCCTGAATTTAGCCTCAGTTCTCAGTTCTGTTTACTGACTAGGGTATTCCCATTGTGATCATGCTTTGCTAAATGCCTCGTGACGCCTCCAGCATGGCCAGTTGACAAGAGACTGGGGATTTTCCTAAATACAAGTGTTACAACTTACAAGAGACAGGTTTTAATAACGACGAGTTTTCTTTCAAGTTTTTCTACAACAAGTACCTAGGTGTTCATAACTATTACTAAAAACAAGACTTATCACGCAAACAATACGAGTTCGATAGTGGAGTCAACTCGTGACCACGCCCACTGCAATGTGCTAAAACGTCGAGGTAAATATTGTTTGCGTGATAAGTCCCGTTTTTAGTAATCGTGATGACAGTGAAAATCACGAAAGTTTTAAAACAGTAAGTAGATACCTACTCATTATCATTAGCATTATTACCCGTCTGCCGAAGGATGGTAATGTTTTTTGAGCGTATATATGTATTTATGTTTGTATCTAATGTATGTATGTTTCTGCCATTCTTTCGCATGCTCTGCAGTCTAAGCGCCTCAAAGGATTTTAGTGTGAGGGTGTCATTATGTTTATCTCAGTTGCGAGAGTGATATAGGGTATAATTTTCTCGGAATTACCGTGGAACGGGAATTACACGAAAGTAACATGGAATTCCGATAATACTTTGGTGTACGATTTAAAAAATCCTATTGAATTTGAATTGAAATTTGGTAGTCATTGTAGTAGCGACTAGTCAAACACAAGTGCAGACAGGCGAGTTGGAAGTCCAGGGGAGAGGCCTTTGCCCAGCAGTGGGACACTGACACAGGCTATTAGAAAAAAAGGCATATGTAAGAAGGTGCCCCAAAGACGGACGTGTACCTAACGTAAATTAATTAATTTTAACATGGGGGACCCAGTTTGGGCAGTGGGGGTTCACTCCGCAGTTTAGGTATGTTCGGCCGGCGCTCCGCCCGGGCGGAGTATGGCAGTAGGTTGTCACTTGGCCTTCATTTCGCACGCTAGCCGCGTCGCGCGTAATTAAGAATCTTTTTTTGTGATTTTTGCAACAAACAATGACTTCTAAACGATCTTATAAATAAATTACTTACTTACTAAAGGTGGCTTACTCAATTAATACACACTGTTATCTTTCTTGATTTTTATACCTACCAAACATCGGCGAGTCGGAACCCTGTGCACTTGGTTTCGGATCAGCGGTGCCCAACGGAATATGAACGCTCGGATCACACGATAAGTTTCAATTTCGCATGCAAGCAGAAAGAATAGACAAGTTTTTATACCTTAAGTTGACTTTTGTTCGAGAGTGATCCTTCTGTACGTTAGTACTATTACTTATTCTGTGGTTTGGGGTAAATAAGAAAATACTTTTACGTAGTCGCGTTTTTATTTCCAAAACAGATCTACAATGCGTAGGTAATTTAATTAAGTACATTCACAAAATATTCTTGCTCCACCATGGAACGTTCGCTTAGTAAGCGTCATAATATTTTTCCTTCTTGGCCAATGCGCGTCACTGTGACATTTTCTATGTGATGACTCCATAGCGAGTCACAGTTTTAGTTCATGATTGGCCCGCCTGGCATAAAAATTACATTGATTATCAAACATTTTGACTTTTCCTGCTGTTGACAACCAGTGTTGCAGCCCGCTTCATCATTGGTACCTACAACTCATTTGTGGTTCACACTAAAAAAAGTTGACTACAAAGCTGTGGCTCTAGTGAAAAAGGGGTTAAGTCTGCAGAAATAAAACAGCGTTTTTCTATTTTATGTGTAAAGAGGGCTAAGTCTACAGAAATTAGCAGACTTAACCCCTTTTTCACTAGAGCCACAGGAGGCAGTACTTTGCCGAGCCGTGGATCAAGTATCATGACTAAAACTATTAGTAATTTAGTTATGGCTATGACTAAGATATAAAGTGGTTAACTTCATTGTTATATTCCATGCATGCTCATGGTTTGGAAAATTATTAGCAGATTTGCATTCAGTGGCCCCATAATTTCAGCCGAAAGACGTCCACTGTTGAACATTTCGATAACCTTTTGGGCACATATCGGCCATCAGTTCTAAGAGCGATGTGCGCTGCCCATTGCCATCCGAGTCTGGCGATTCTTCGAGCTATGTCGGTGACTTTAGTTCTTGCACAAATTTCACAGTTTCTGATGTGATCCGGCAGACAAATTCCGAGCATAGCCCTCTCCATCGCCCTCTGTGTGACTTTGAGCTTTCTTATAAAAAAACACGGAAGATATGATTGGTGGCATCAAAATCATCTAAACGGTTATTTTACGTATGAGTCTGATATTTAGGTTTTTAGTTTTTATACGAATTTGAGGAAACAAGGAAAATATTGTGCGCAAACAAATTCGTCATGCGATAACATGGATAATAGCATGAGCTTATAATGATTCCATATAAAAACTGAAAATAAATAAGGAAATTATGTAAAATTACGCAGCTCAATGATTTGTTGGAGTAAATGAGGTATGAGGCAAAAATTATGTCATACTGTTATTATTCTTTACCCGACTGCCAAAGGAGGGTTATTTGTGATGTAATTAAATTACGTATTTTATTCACGTCAATAACTCCATGGAAGGCAAGAGAACGTTTTATCTTTAGATAATTTAAGACTTAAATTATCTAAGGTTTTATCAACCGTCTGTCGAAGAATATGCTTTTTGAGCGTATGTGTGTATTTATAATTTACTGAATCAGGCGTGTATGTATGTATGTACAGTCTAGGAAACTAAATCACGTATCAGGGTGAACCCTTTTTAACCGACTTCAAAAAAAGGAGGAGGTTCTCAATTCGATTGTATGTTCTTTTTTTTTTTTAACGTGTGTTACCTCAGAACTCCGTCATTTATGATCCGATTTGGAAGATTTTTTCGTTGTGTGAAAGCACAGGCTTCAAGGTTGGTCCCGTTATTACCAGAATCCAGTTCTGATGATGGGATCCATGAGGAATTGAAGAAACTCCTCAAAAATTCAAGAAAAAAGTATAGCGACTTTAGTATTTTCGGTGACAAGTCGAGCATTTGCATTCAGAAAGTATCATGGAACTCTGTAATAAAACGACGCAACCCCGTCGAGCATTAAAAATAGAATTTTCAACATAAACTTATTTCGAAGTCAAACTGATGATTTTATCCTACGCATCTATTTTAACAGAAATAACTAAAAAGCAAAAAATAAAAATTTTAAATAAAAAATATAACCTCCTTCAAAAAACATCCAAAAAACTATGAAATAATAATTGAACCAAACCGACCACAATAAGCATGAAAATATCTTTCTTCTAATCTGTTCGAAGTCGGTGCCTCAGCACGAGCCAGCAGGAGTGTAGAAGCCCTATAGATAGTAGGTATGTAGGTAAGTTAGATTACTAGGTCCACTCCTGCTGGCTCGAGCTGAGGCACCGACTTCGAACAGATTAGAAGAAAGATATTTTCATGCTTATTGTGGTCGGTTTGGTTCAATTATTATTTCATAGTTTTTTGGATGTTTTTTGAAGGAGGTTATATTTTTCAATGCAAATGTCATGTTGACATTTCATATATATGCCGAAGAAATCATCGTGAAATTAGTTGTGAAAAGGTTCCACCCTTGTACGCGGTTCAGTTATACCTACAAAATTTTCTGTCTAGAGATAAAAGACAACGTATGTACACGATGTATGGACTACTAAGCAAGTGAGCAAACATCGGTGTTCGGTAAACTTCAATGTATCCATCATTTTGATTGTGTCTCAATACAGGAAAACAACGAAACCAGGTCATTCTCAATACGTCACTCTATCTTATCTTATGTTAACAACCCGATTTGTATAATTTAGGCCAACAATTGTTCTAGTTTTATCAGATATAAATAAATAGTTTATCAGATAATGCGGTTGTTAATGCGTGCGATAAAATCTTATCGAACAGCGACAAACAGGCGATCGTGTTTATAAACAAAGTTCATTGTTTCATATTGTCGGATTATCGAGTAAATGTTTGATACTGAGTTAAAAATAAATGAATAAGGTAACGCTGGTAACTGTCTAGCTTATAAATAGGACAACAGAATGAAAAGTGAAACAATTACCTACTTTGCTCACCCGCGACCTTACGATAGTTACGTTTATGTAAGAAATCTAACATTTGGTGGCATAGCGTACGGTTGTGGTAAGTACCAACTCTACAGCTCTGGTTGAGTTCGAAACGCATCAGTGTAGTTTGGTGGTGGTGATGGTTGGGTTTGTGTGATTTGTGTGTGTTCGTACAGTGTGGAGGTGGAGGAACTACATGAACACGCATTTCTTACATAAACGTAACTATCGTTCGCGGGTGAGCCAAGTAATTGTTTCAGTTCATTAATATGGACCTTTGCAAAGTACCGCCTGATTCAATAAATTAACAGTATGCAGGTAAAGGAAACTAAAGCCACACAGAAGAGACGTGGGACGGGGGCGCGTCGTTTGTTCGCAAGCCGCGTCTCCGACCCGTCTGTTCTGTCTACTTTGGATCGCGATGCTTCTATAAAAGCTTCTATACTATATACATTTAGGGGCTGTTTCACCACTTTTCTTAAAGTTCGGTTTAGCTTAATGATAACCTTATTTGAGAGATGGAATTAAAATTTCTGTTTCACCAGTCTCGATTAGCGCTAAGTGATGGACAAACTGTTTCTTAAAGTGATCATCAGGTCAGGTGGCATTTAGCATTTTTATCCGTCACATAACTTTTTAATTAGTTAAGTTTATTTTTTTGTGGCCATGGTTGGAGAGCCCTTCAGCCGGTTTCAGAAAAATAAATCAAAGTATTTTTTTTTTTTAAAGAAAGAAGTCATGCTAAATTGCATAAAATAATTTAAATATCAAGATTTGAATAAAAAAATGTAGGTATACTTTTAGTATGTAAAAACAAATCCAAAATTTCGTAATATTTTTTAATTACAGACTTTTTTTTCAGTGGCTCAATCGTTTGTTCTACCTGAACTTGTATATCGCCATTAAAAAAAAAGTTTATCTGTCAAATTGTTTGGCGCTACTTTTCGATTCGTTTTACGTGATTTTATTTTTCTTTGTTATTGTTAACAAAGTATCGTAAATAAATACCGTTTTTGGGATTAATTATAATGTTACACATTTGTTTATGCAAAAAAAAACTGATGTATTTAAAAATTATATAGTTAACGATTTCTTTTGCTTTAATAATGAGTGACTCTTTGAACAAAAGTGTGCGAACAGGATCGCGTGGTTGTGAAATGCGACGTTGCCATTCCGACTTTTTGTTAAACCCACGATTAGTTAAGTGGTACTTAGTTTGCACAGGACCGGAGTGGTGAAACTGAAAAAACACTAGCTGACAGATTTGTCCAGTACTTAATTAATTCATTGGTTACGTGACCAGTAGTTTGACAATAAGGTGGTGAAACACCCCCTTAGTATGAAAACTCATTTAAAGGGCGCCGCCACTGCGACGCGTCCCCGTCCCACGTCTCTTCTGTGTGGCTTGAGCCTTAGTCCTATTAAAGACGGAATGTCGAACAAAGCTCAACGCCTTTCAAAATAAGTAAGATAAAAAGAACAACAAACCGTAGTATTGCTAAATGTCATTATACTCTAAATAAGTAGTCATTGCCCTTTGAGTATTATGTTATGATTATTCCGTACCAAGTATTTGCAGCTTAAACAGTATCAAATACTCCATGCGCTAAAATATCAAGTTGAATAATAATATCATGTTCAAACGCTTCGCGGAAAATCTGTGTAACAAATATTTGAAAGAGGAAAAGAGTTCCGTTGAACCGTCTAGTCACGGTTAATAAGTGGGCCATAGGATATGAGATGACGCATCTTGTTTGGCGAAACGACGTCATAAACGGAAAAGTCTGATGACGCGAAACGTCAGAGATGGCGCAATATCGCATACAGTTAAGATTTATTTTAAGAGATGTTATCAGTCATTTCAGCCATAGGATGCCCACTGATGTCGTCATTAATAACCAATCATTACGGTTGAAAGTGGCTTGCATCCACCGTGAACTTCTGCGGCCTTTACCAGAGCATCCGTCCATCCTCGTTGGCGAACGTGCCACGCTGCGCTTGCCAGTCCGTGGTCTCCATTCGAGAACTTTTAGCCCCCCCACTATGGAAATCTCCATAAAGTGCTATGGCTTTTGGATCTGTAGAACTCGCGAATTTGTTTTTAATACGATCGTTTTAGCTTCGCCAGTATGTACCTATCTATGTAACGGAGTCTTTAATAGTAGATTGTTCAACAAGGGAGGGAAATAACCAATATCACACGAGGTTACTTGGCACCCGAGCACAGCGAGGGTGCCAATATTCCGAGGGTGATATTGGTGTTTTTTCCGAGTTAAACACTCTGCTTTTCATTTCGACTACAAGGAAAGTAAGAAAATATAAGTATAAATAAATTAAAATGTCTAAACTGGTCAATATGATCGTTGTAAAATATTTCAATGGAGTTTATTGTTAAGGAATAATTAATTTAACAAAATTTAGAATGTTCAATATAATAATTAATGAAACCAGTAGATAAAGTAGGTATTTTAGTAAATTTATTTATAAAATATGTAAGTAACCAATTTGAACCAAGGAGTTTTTTTTAATGAGTTTCCCGAGTTAAACACTCTGCTTTTCATTTCGACTACAAGGAAAGTAAGAAAATATAAGTATTAATAAATAAAAATGTCTAAACTGGTCAATATGATCGTTGTAAAATATTTCAATGGAGTTTATTGTTAAGGAATAATTAATTTAACAAAATTTAGAATGTTCAATATAATAATCAATGAAAACAGTAGATAAAGTAGGTATTTTAGTAAATTTATTTATAAAATATGTAAGTAACCAATTTGAACCAAGGAGTTAAGCTATATAGAGATAGGCTGTGTGGACAATAACATTGTCGTTTACCGTGTTTTTTTCTTAACATTTTCTAAATTTTCTGGTTTAAGTCACTAAATAAGAAACTAATGTAAATTAATAATTTAATTTAATAATATTTCACTGGCATTATAAAATTTGTAATATGACTAATTAAGAAAAAAAAAACTCAATACTTAAATTATTCGATGTATATGCCATAATGCTTGGCTGAATGCGTATGTGTTTCATTGACAGCCAACGCCTTTATTTTTTTTAATTCATTTCTACGCATGGGAAGAAAATAATAGTTGTCCTCCCGTATGTCAGATACGATTTGCCTCACTTTCCGAGTATGAGAGATGAAAACGTTATTTTCACCCCTTCAAGAGTCCAATTAAATTTGAAACTTTGTACACTTATCAAGAACCGATGACAATAATGCAATAATTTCAATAGTTTATTCTTTATCAGGATCTTGGTTAGCGACTCTTTAGCCATATCAGTTGTGTACTACTACTGTACCTACATGTGAAAGTTTGAATGTTTAGATGTTCATACAATGTAATGTCAAAACTTGTTAAACGTCGAAATTTACTTACCACGTCCATATTGCCGTTTATAAACACAAAGGCGAATGATTCGTCATTCTATTTGTGATGTAATTGCCAGAAAGGCTTGTCTGATGGGAATATTTCAAGGAATAGCTTAGTATGTTACTAGTAATTAGTAAACTATGACCGCTAAGATATGAATAGGTATTTGTTGACATTTAAAAAACATGTGGGTGCTACCTACTCTCGGATAAGAATAATACTGAGTAGGGTAAAATTAATACTGAGAATATTACTAATGGTTATTCCGTCTGGACTAAAAGATAATGTAAATAAGTTCTCAAATTTGTTTTGAGATGAAAATAAAAAGTACTTACTTATCTTCCAGATAAAACATTTCTAAGATAGGTACGTAAATGTTTATAAATGAGAACAATTAATATGCAAAATTAAAGGAGAATTATTTCAATTATTATTATGCTCACTTGCTGGGAAAAAAAACTGGATTTAGTTTACTATATTGACGGCCGATGGGGCCGAAAGGTTCTCGAGTGGCGTCCGCGGACCGAAAGACGCAGTGTAGGTAGGCCTCCAACAAGATGGAGCGACGACCTGATTAAGATTGCGGGATCGCGTTGGATGCGGGTGGCACGGGACCGATCTGTTTGGCGAGTTTTGGTGGAGGCCTATGTTCAGCAATGGATGTCTTTCGGCTCAAATAATGATGATGAATGAGTTTACTATATTAGTGCCAAAACGTTAAACTCAAACAAGATTTACCTAACGAAAAATTCGTGATTTTATTTACCGGCTAACGACCTTTAGAGTGTAGAAAAGGGATGGAAAGGAATTGAAACTTGAGAATAATATTTATTTTATTGTTACCATGTTTGCGCATTTTACGTCAAAATGTGAAAATTACGCATCAGTATCTTTTACTCTTCATAATTTAAGTTCTGCAAAGAAGCTCTATCTAGCGCCTAGTTAAATGAAATAGCAAAAAAATTTTCGCCCAAAGCCCTAACAGCTATTGCCAGGCGCTTTACTTTATTCGAAAAATTCGTTGGTGTACGGATTAATTTGAGCGTCAAATCTGGAGATTTATTTTTAATTATCTTTCTTAATCTAAAACTGTCAACAACAAAACTTAAGTTTGAAAAAGTCTGATCCAGTAAATTAAAAGTTTACCGACGACGCTGAAAGCTTTCCGAGTGGATAGCGGCTTTATTTCCGTCTAGAGTAAGGTCAGACTGTCCAACGATTTCATTATGATATTAAATGTCAGAACTTTTATCATTTCTTTTATTAGACGCAATGGACAGCAACTAGTTGGATTAAGAGTTTATGGGTTTTGTTAAAATACAGTAACTTTAGGTACGAAAGATTAAATCAAGAGAACTGTGAATGTCTTTACAAAGTCGTATTCCTTTACAATAATAAGCCTGCTTTAAAGTTCATTGAAACAAAATTTGACGTGGGGCGGCAGGAGGTTACAATAATACGACAACATTTAACCTAATGGCAAATGCAGATGAGGCTGAAGATGTATCGGACTGGCTCAGCATCAACCTATTTACTCTGGCCTTAAGTAGGCCTAAATTGTACGTGTCCATTATATAAATGAATCTATCTATCTTCCTCTTGTTACAGGTGAAACGCTCAATAATGCTCAAGATGGCGGACGCGTGTGCCGACAGCTCCAAGCAAACCCGGTTCCACGAGATGCACGTCCAACGGCACAATAACGTCAGCATCCTTTACGCGGACATTGTCAACTTTACGCCGTTGTCCGAAAGGCTCAGCGCGTCCGACTTGGTCAAGACTTTGAACGAGCTGTTCGGACGATTCGATCAGATTGCGCAGGTCAGTCATTACGTCAAAGTGAAGGATCAAAACTACGGTGCCCCTTTTCTCCCATAAAATTTTAAGTCATAATGTATCATTAGTCATAACCAACGTTAGTCATACAGTGATAATTTATTTCTGAAACGGTATTTTTTTCAGGACTTTTTTAAATGCCATCTTATAGAATGCAGTAGGTTAGGTTTGGTTAGGTTTGTTTTATAACAATTCCGAAAAATAAATTGTTTCAGAAATAAATCACTGTATGACTAACGTTGATTATGACTAATGATACATTATGACTTAAAATTTTATGGGAGTCATTACAGACCCATCAAAACTATTATAACGAACATCACTGTTAACCCATATTCGGCAAACAAAGAATTTATTAAGTATTTATTATTATTATTAAGCATAATTATTAACAACTGAGCAGATAAAAATATTTTTCATGTCTCATACTCGGAAAGTGAGGCAAATCATATCTGACATACGGGAGGATAACTATTATTTTTTTCCCTAGGGTAGATATGAATTAAAAAAAAATAAAGGCATTGGCTGTCAATGGAACACATACGCATTCAGCCAAGCATTACGGCATATACATGGAATAATTAAGTATTGAGTTTTTTTTTCTTAATTAGTCATATTACAAATTTTATAATGCCATTGAAATATTATTAAATTAAATTATTATTTCTTATTTAGTGAATTAAACCAAAAAAAGTTAGAAAATGTTAAGATAAAAACACGACAAACGACAATGTTATTGTCCATACAGCCTATCTCTATACAGCTGAACTCTTTGGTTCAAATTGGTTACTTACATATTTAATAATAAATTTACTAAAATACCTACTTTATCTACTGTTTTCATTGATTATTATACTGAACATTCTAAATTTTGTTAAATAATTATTCCTTAACAATAAACTGCATTGAAATATTTTACAACGATCATATTGACCAGTTTAGACATTTTAATTTATTTATATTTATATTTTCTTACTTTCCTTGTAGTCGAAATGAAAAGCAGAGTGTTTAACTCGGGAAAAACACCAATATCACCCTCGGAATATTGGCACCCTCGCTGTGCTCGGGTGCCAAGTAACCTCTTGTGATATTGGTTATTTTCCTCCCTTGTTGAACAATCTACTATTCCTGTTGAGAAAAAAATGAATGAAAAAAAGAAAGAAAAATATTTGTGACAACATGGATTGGATAAAAACAATAAAATAAATAAATAAATAAATAAATAAAAATGCGCGTGTCACAAAAGGTCCCAAATCAGTAAAACTGTCGATCTTGCGAACGGCGCTGGTCTTCTTTGGGAGTTGGGACCTGAATGATTTGGGAATGAGTACCTCATTACTTTGCCTTTAGAAAGATGAAACATCTCTTCACTGTGTATCTTGCTTATCAAAACACAAACTAGTAGTAGTAGTGTAAACAAACTTGTGAAACTTTAACTACACGGTTAGTTTACGAAGTTTGGGCCACAACTATAACAAGGAGTGAACTATCGTTGTTCTTAACTTGATTCCGGTCGTCCGGGATTTCTCGCACGTCCAAGAATTGGGTGCCATTTTGCATAGCTCTGACAAAAGGTCCTTAACTTGGAGATTTTGTTCACTCGAAATTAAACTTTTTGTAAGAGATACAGGGCTAAAATTCGAGTATAAAGGACCGCTTAACCAGACTATTATGAAAGTTTTTATTTTACTTACAACATTCCACAACACAAATCATCAACAAAATCAAAATTGCAAATCAAATTTCATCCACTTCTAGTGTCCAGTTGACTTTAAAGGTACAGATAATAATTTTGTTGCTTGGATGATTGCAAGTACAGTCAACAAAAAGCTTGTACTTAGGTACCTATTTTATTTATTCCACAAAAAATATTTTATTTAGTCTTAATGAACTGAATTAATTACTTTGCTCTCCCGCGACCTTACCTCTTTTTTTAAGGTCGCGGGCGAGCAATGCAATTGTTTCAGTTCATTAATATGGACACCCGCAAAGTAACGCCGATTCAATAAATTATTTTTCATCTCTCATACTCGGAAAGTGAGGCAAATCATATCTGACATACGGGAGGATAAGTATTATTTTCTTCCCAAGGGTAGAGATGAATTAAAAAAAATAAAGGCATTGGCTGTCAATGGAACACATACGCATTCAGCCAAGCATTACGGCATGGAATAATTAAGTATTGAGTTTTTTTTTTCTTAATTAGTCATATTACAAATTTTATAACCCAAGTGAAATATTATTAAATCAAATTATTAATTTCTTATTTAGTCACTTAAACCAGAAAAGTTAGAAAATGTTAAGAATAAAACACGGTAAATGAAAATGTTATTGTCCACACAGCCTATCTCTATACAGCTTAAGTCCTTGGTTCGAATTGGTTACTTACATATTTTATAAATAAATTTACTAAAATACCTACTTTATCTACTGTTTTCATTGATATTGAACATTCTAAATTTTGTTAAATTAATTATTCCTTAACAATAAACTCCATTGAAATATTTTACAACGATCATATTGACCAGTTTAGACATTTTTATTTATTTATACTTATATTTTCTTACTTTCCTTGTAGTCGAAATGAAAAGCAGAGTGTTTAACTCGGGAAAAACACCAATATCACCCTCGGAATATTGGCACCCTTGCTGTGCTCGGGTGCCAAGTAACCTCGTGTGTTATTGGTTAATTTCCTCCCTTGTTGAACAACCTACAATATATAGCCTTATATTATAATAATTATTTTCCACCACTTTCACTTTCTCTTTCTCTCTTACCGTGTTTTTGGTACATTTATTGCATTCATTTAAACTCGTGCTGTATCATTACTAGCAATGCCATAGTCCTGAAGTTCATATGTAAGATATTTGAGGATTCACTCTAGCGACTAGTCTTTTTCGAAACACGATTACTTGTAGTTCGCTCGATAGAAAAAAAATCCAAATTCGTCACTAAAATATAAATTAAACTCTTAATACGACGCTAATACTGCACGGAAGGTCATGACTTTTTGAATGTTAATAAAACAAGATGTTTTCTAGGGCGTAGTCTGGCTACATTTTTATAAAATATGTATTTGTTTTATATGATGAAAATACCCAAAAACGCGCGCAGTCCAACCAACATCTTGAGCCATCGTTTTAAACTATTGTATTTTATAAAGTGTTCCTTATTTTTACAGTTGTGTGCTGTAATCAGAAACCACAGTCTATTCACATCATAATATCCCGTTTTAGCTGCTACAAGTGAACATAATTTCTCCTTAATGTTTATGCTTTCGCAGAATTCAACATTCCCTTGAGATTTAAACGTATTTCACAACACATTTAAACGCCTGAAACGCAGAAACGCCTGAAGACTTA
Source organism: Archips crataeganus (assembly GCA_947859365.1). Classification (NCBI taxonomy): domain Eukaryota; kingdom Metazoa; phylum Arthropoda; class Insecta; order Lepidoptera; family Tortricidae; genus Archips; species Archips crataeganus. The sequence continues at coordinate 18,759,614 of OX402058.1, forward strand.
AACCAACATTGAATGCCGCATTCAGTTTGTAATTTAAATTTAACTTTGCGGATATTTAGAACTTCGGAACAAGTGAGATGCACTAAATTGGAATCGAGACTTGGTACGATAAAGTTGCATGTTTTGTTAAGAGTTTGAGGGTAGATAATCAAACTGAGGGGTGACTTGAAACTAGAGTTGTTCTGTAATTTGGAAGACCAAGTTGTTCATACAGGGCATCCCAAAACTCAACGATATAACCAGAATTCGGGTCAAGTTATTACTTTTTTTTATACAATATATATGCTTGCGTTTGACCACAATCACACCAAATGGAAAGCGAAGATGAGGTTTAAGATGGAGCACGCTTGCCTAGTAAATACACATTCACTCTCGACTGAAAACGGCCTGATTGTAGTGTTCAAAGAACACAGAGGTAGCAGGGAATTCCACTCCTTAGCTGTACGGTTGATGATGGAAGAGCGAAAACGCTTTGTGTGGATTTTGGGAATACTGACAGCGAATGGGTGGAGACCCCGCCTACTTCTGGTCGACTTCTGGAAGAAAGGAGCAGGCGGAATTAGGTCGTGTAGTTCCGAAGCACATTCACCGATATATCATACCGATATACCTAGTTGCTCTGGAAAAAATAAGAAAAAAGTACAATGTCACTTAATTAAGCAATAAAATAGTAATTTTCTTTTATCGGTTAAATAAGTGATGTGGATTTTTTCTTATTTTTTTTAGAACTGGTTGTTTACGTTTGCAACGCCATCTAGCAACCGCTCAAGAACACGAAGGTTTGACGGCGCGCGCCGCGAGGGGGCGCTGCGAACGGTTTACTGCACTACCGACTTCGGACGTTTTTTATCTTTTTTTTCTTACTTGTTACGTTCCTGCTGCACACGAAAGAGCTTCTCAATTTTCAAGCAGTGTACTAATTCCCACGAATGTACCATATTTTCTAATTATATATAAGGATCACAATAAATCCTATAAAATTTGTAAATAAATCTACTCATTGAAGAGGCCTGCCTGTCCTGAGACACACAAGACACAATTACTGGTAAAACTTGAACTCTCGTCCAATACTAGGTTATCGTTGAGTTTCGGGACATCCTCTATAGTTCGTAACGTGTACCCTTACCCTTGTGGAAATATAATGTACTGGAGCAACAATAAATTGTAAAACCAGAAATAAAGCTAGGCTAGGCTTTGTAAATAGTATGTCGAATGTCATGAACTCATGAAAATATTCAAGTCGACATAATAACAGTGTAAACATGACATGTGCTAATTTATCAGTGAGTTAATTACACTAAAACAGCGGGAAAGGGAGTAAGATGCTGTAACTAATGCAACATTGACTATAAGACCTTCATTAAAACTTTGAAACTAAGTATAATACCTAGTTTTATTAAATCTCATCTCTACATTCTTTTGTTTCTGTCTGATTATACAGTGTCTTTAAGTTGTATAATTCCTTTGAATATGCTCTACTGAGCAAGAGCAGAAGTGAATAAACTTCGAGTCGAAATATAATAGATATTGCGAGCGACCTCAAATTCAACGACGGTGAAGTATCAAATTGTGAAAACTCATAACAAACAACTGGCCAAGCGTTAAGGATTTTAATGAAGTAAAACGAAACAATAGGAGTATTTAGAGTATTACTTGATGTTTAGAACTTCGATTTTGTAACTTACAAGCTTTAGTCCGAGAGCAACCGTCTGGAAAAAAGAGACATCGTTTCGGGATACATAATTGAGTTGTTATTATTGTATGACATGAGGTTACAGAGAGAGATGGAGTGAGCTATGCTTAGATTTTCCTCACATTATAGAATCAGAAATAAGGAGATCCGCAGGAAAATCAAAGTCACTAACATTGCTTGAAATACGCCAGATTTAAGTGGCTGTGAGTAAGGCACATTAAGGCACATTGCTCGTATTTAGTAGATACATTACATTGAACGGTCTACCCACAATAACCACATTTCCAGTCTACCGTAAATTGGCTATAAATAAAGTTATTTATTGTATTATACACCTTCGGAACGATAAACGTGATTTGTGGGCATACTGTGGATAAAATCACTGCTATACGTCAGTCCCCGGTGGATAATGTTTATATTTCACGATCATCATTTCTATTTGCGCCATTACACCGGTACAGGGTTTTTGGGGGTTTGTAATACGACATTATTTCACCGTCTGTTGTATTCTTGTGCCCTATTTCTTTCTTCTTTCGGTTGTAAAGGTGTTTAGTTGGAAGATCGCGCTCTAAAAATATAAGGTTGCCTTTTGCTTTACTTGCTACCGAACAACGGTCAACCGATAGTGTCTTAGTCAACATATTTTCAAAATTTTATTTTATAAACGCTTAAGTGACCTGTAAGTCATCTCCGTGTAGCTTCTTCTTACACTGGACACTTAAGACTTACAGTAAGCCGTAGTACAGTAAAATTGCATAAAGTTTACCACTGACAGATGGTTTGCCTTCATTTCATATTCAACTTTAACGACCTAAAAATAAAGCCAATTTTAGAATACTGTTACCCACGTTTGCAGATTTTGTAATAGCTACTTTATTTGTATGGTGTTAAAGTTGGAAATGAAATGAAGGCAAGCCATCTTTCAGCAGTAAACTAAAAGTAAACGTATTGTAGCTTAGTGGTTTCACCTGTAGCCTCTCAAGCAGAGGGTCGTGAGTTCAAACACAAACACTTACATTCCATTGAATTTTTACAAAATTTACCATGAGCTTAAGGTATAGGAAAACATCGCGAGGAAACATGCACATTCCCGGAGGTAATGGTGGGTCAAATTCGGGAATGTGGACGAAGTGGGAAAAGGACGAAATGGAAACGTGGAAGAAATGGTAATGTGGACGAAATGGTAATGTGGACGAAGTGTGAATGTGGACGAAATGGTAATGTGGACGAAATGGTAATGTAGACGAAGTGGGAATGTGGACGAAATGGTAATGTGGACGAAATGGTAATGTGGACGAAGTGGGAATGTGGACGAAATGGTAATGTGGACGAAATGGTAATGTGGACGAAGTGGGAATGTGGACGAAATGGTAATGTGGACGAAATGGTAATGTGGGCGAAGTGGGAATGTGGACGAAATGGTAATGTGGACGAAATGGTAATGTAGACGAAGTGGGAATGTGGACGAAATGGTAATGTGGACGAAATGGTAATGTAGACGAAGTGGGAATGTGGACGAAATGGTAATGTGGACGAAGTGGGAATGTGGACGAAATGGTAATGTGGACGAAATGGTAATGTGGACGAAGTGGGAATGTGGTCGAAATGGTAATGTGGAAGAAATGGTAATGTGGACGAAATTGGAATGTGGACGAAATGGGAATGTGGACGAAGTGGGAATGTGGACGAAGTGGGAATGTGGACGAAATTAACCCAAACGTTCACAACTATTGCAGTCTTTCAGTTTCTCCTAAACTACTTTTCGCAACAGCATATTACTTTTAATCAAAAACGTTTTGTTTTTCATTAAAAATCCTAATAGCAACCCCTCTCAAAGCAACGTTATAATTCCATTTACTTTATTGCATCAATTAAAACAAGACCGAAGGATTCTCTGAAAATTAAACCTTATTTTAGTCAAGCTATGGTTTGTTTTTTTCTGAAACAGTCGCCCGATACAGCTTTAAACAAAGGGATGCATTTATGTCCTCGATTCAATTTCAATTCAATTCCGTTAAGTATTAAAGCGGGTAGGATGTATTTTATGTCTCTTTGCTAAGTGATTTAATTACAATTACATTACACATAATTGACAAACTTTTGAGACTTGTCAGACATCTGAAGACACAGTTTCCCTTTAGGTACCTATTACATTACGTAATGAACGGTTCTCTATCGTTTCCCCGAATTTCATATGTCATAATGTAACGTTTTCTATAATTTCCATATATCCCAAAGTAATTTGTTTCTGAAGCTGCTTTTCTCAGAATTGTTATTAAACTAACACCTAACCTGCTGCAATCTATAAGACGACATTTCTAAAAGTTCTGGAAATAGCACGGTTCAAAATTAAGTATCCATATTTTTTTTATAGTATACTTTTTGAAAAAGGCGTTACTTTGCGGAGGTCCATAATAATTAACTGAAACAATTACTTTGCTCACCCACGACCAAGTTCGCGGGTGAGCAAAGTAATTGTTTCAGTTCATTAATATGGACCTCCGCAAAGTAACGCCTGATTCAATAAATTATCTAACATCAGGTTTCAATCATTTATTGGATCAGGCGCTAATTTGTGGTGGTTTGAATCAGGTTGTCAATTTTTGTCGTTCATACCGGGTCGATAAACACGAGGTCATACACTAACCGCACCACGTACGCGTCATAATTTTTGATAAAATCGTATTTCAGTATCGCTACTATGATTTATGGTATGGTATGGTTACATAATTACCCTGCGGGTTCCATAATGGTCATATTTATTATATATATTAAACACCGTGTTTTTTTATTTCCTTTAACCGAAGTTTAGTTTAGTCGACCAAGTAAGTACTTTCCCATCTTTTTTGACGGCTCTTACATCAGAATAAAAACAATAAGGCTGATTATCATATTGTCTTCAAACTGAATATAGCCTTTGATGTTTTAAGCTGTAAAACTGACATTTAACCTTATTGTGGTAAACGAATTTCTCGGCCCAATCGAGCAAAATAAAAAAATATTCACGATGTAGATACTTGTATTGACTTCAGTCACAGTAAAAGGTCAATAAGAGTAACAAAAAGATTTGTAGTGTCTAATATGACAGTGTTTTAAGTAAATAGTTGTTTAATTTTAATTATTGATTATATTTTAAACTATAAATGTTAGTACACTGGTGTCTTAGAAAAATAATAATTTAAGTAGTTCATCCTAAACCCAAATTACATAAAAAAGCTGAAAAAAAATTGACTTTTAATACATGGTCCTGAAGATACTGGATATTACTGGCAGGGCGTTTCCTCTTTGAATAGCTCAGCTGATTCTTTGTCCAATTCCTTTATGAAGTCTAGATACAAAATACAATTGCAATTGCAAATTTTGTCAAGTCCCTAAACTAAATTTACGTCGCCACTGCGACAGATAATCGGAAATTTCTTAGAAACAACACTTCTAATACCCTTACTGGAAACAATTTCAGTTTAAAACAGATTAATATCTGCTTAAAGTATTTTCTTTTGATATCTCCTTGAGCTGTCTTTGGCTTCCATCACAATTTTCTATTTAAGTTTCCAAGTCGCTAAGCCCGTATTATGATCTCCATCAATCACGTACTCTTGCTCCTGACTTGGGTTGACATTTAACTTGACTTTAAGTTAAAATGGATGAGATCAAGTCGGTTTTCTGTGTGTTAGAGCAAAGCAAAACAAAAAACAAAAACCCATCATAAAACATTACATTGCACGGCTTGTACAGTCGCCATTATTAACATCGGAGCGGTCAAGGTGGGCAAAAATATCTGAACACGCACGTACGCGATTGAAAATACGTTCAGATATTTTTGACCACTTCGACTGCTCCGATACTTACGATGGCGACTGTAAGTGTGTGGGCCTACGTACGCGCCATAAGCGAATTTATTTATTTCATTTATAAGTCATGTTCTCATGTTCATTACATCAGGTGACATATTATGCTGTAGTAGGTAGGTACACTATAACACCCTGTTAGAGTACAAAAATGACAATTCCCGGACTGTTTTAATTCTATTTACATTAAACTTACTACATATTAATTTATTATTATGGATTAGGAAGACGAGTGATGTCATAAAATACTTATACTAATCAATATGATATGAATTTAATTTTGCTATGTTCTTTTTGTACTTTTTCAATCACTGTACAGAATTATTACAGATTCATGTAGTGTTATCTTGTATGCAAACTAACATCAAGCTCAATACTTTATTACGTTAGAAAAGAGTATATTAACTAAGGTTATGTGAGCTCGGACCTCGAACCACTAAAGCTTGAGCATTGAACTTATCGAAGATCTATCTATCACTATCGCACGACAATGATCCATCATGCTGACAAGTTTGCTTCTAACTTGTGATCGCGACTCTTTATTAAATTATCAAAGAAAGTTCTATAGGTAGTATTTTTAAAGTTTCTTAGAGCCGTGTTAGCGTAGTTTAACTAAATATGGCCTTTCAAGGAGAGGGTAGCGGGTTCGAGATCAGCCTTGCACCTCTGAGTTTTTTGAATTTTGTGTACGAAATTACGTTTGAAATTCACGGTAGAAACACAATTTAACATGAAGGCAGAAAGAGATGGAGAATGCGATCTTAGACAATACGACTGATGATTAAAACCATCAGATTTGAACCGAAACAATTACTTTGCTCACCCGCGACCTTAAAAGAAGGTCGCGGGTGAGCAAAGTAATTATTTCAGTTCATTTATATGGACCTCCGCGAAGTAACGCCTAATTCAATAAATTATCTAACATCAGGTTTGAATCATTTATTGGATCAGGCGCTAATTTGTGGTGGTTTGAATCAGGTTGTCAATTTTTACATACATGGTCGATAAACACGAGGTCATACACTAACCGCACCACGTACGCGTCATAATTTTTGATTAAATCATATTTCAGTATCGCTCCTTTCTTAGACATTTTGGTATTCTCGCTTGGTATTCTAAGTTATGTCTTCAGAGGGTATAAAATCTGAAAGCTTTAGTGTCAACGTAATATCGTGAACTCTCGCTGGAGAAGTTGGGAATTTATGTGGCGGGTCAGCTTTGTGTGCATTCTCCAGTGATAGGTGAGGTTTAGTGGTCTTTGTTGGGAGCGTCTTATGAGATATATAATAGCAAAATATATAATTTTATAATAACGTTTATAAGATATAACGAACGTTAGCTATAAAAGTAGAATCAATATAGGTACTTTTATAAAGAAAAACGGTCTATTGACATAATATTTTTTTAAACTGAAACAATTAATTTGCTCACCCACTACCTTAAATCCCTTAAGCTTTAAGGTCGCGGATGAGCAAAGTAATTGTTTCAGTTCATTGATATGGACTTCCGCAGAGTATGATTTAACACTAGAGTACATTGAAAAGTTCTCGATTACAAAACAAAAAGAAAGAACCTATCTATAGCCTACTACATTCCTCTTTGTTACTAAAATCGATGTCCATTAAGGTCGCCGTCCACTAGAATCAATCTTCATTGACACCTTCACGTGCATCCAGCACCCCATGACCTTTGATTTGACCTTTATGCTAATTTAAAATCAGTCTCGTCTAGAACAGGATTAAGGCACGAATTTTTGTTTATAAACTACATTGAAGCGTATTCGATCCATAAAGACTTTTTAAATTTCTTTACTTCTAAAACTAGTTTTAGTTTTTCCCGTGGATTTGCCTCCGCGTAAGAATAAATAGTACCTATTAGATATTTACGAAATAAATTATATTATCGCATAACTAAGTGACATGGATTTTTATTGCTTATTTTTCCAGAAGTGTTATATATAATAATGGCCTCTCGCCCCGTACTAGGTTATAGTTGAGTTTTGGGAGTTGGGTTTTGTTTTGAGTTTTGGGCACTTATACATAGAATGGTACACAATTGACATGCATAATCTATTGAATCAGGCGTTACTTTGCGGAGGTCCATATTCATGAACTGAAACAATTACTTTGCTCACCTGCGAACTTGGTAGTGGGTGAGCAAAGTAATTGTTTCAGTTCATTTGTGGTATGGTATGGTTACACAATTATCCTGCAGGTTTCATAATGGTCATATTTATTATATATATATGGCGGGTGAGCAAAGTAATTGTTTCAGTTTATTAATGCATTGTCATCAAATTACTAATGTCTGATGAATTTTTGATAGAATCTTATTTGTCGTCATGGATTTGCCTCATTTTTTTCCAGTTATTCTATCCTTTTCGTCCTTGTCCCGTGTCAACAGGAGAACCAGTGCATGCGCATCAAAATCTTAGGAGACTGTTACTACTGCGTGTCTGGCCTGCCCGTGTCACGTCCCAACCATGCCTACAACTGCGTCAATATGGGCTTACAGATGATCGACGCTATTAGGTAATAACCTCGTTTTCATCAAAAATGTTTTTATTCACGTCTCTCCTGTGGACATGGCAATAGCCAATAGTCCAATAGTCTATAGCCAATATTATTAGTCAAGTTTATATCGCCGTGTGAGACGCCTGGCCAGCTTTAAGCCCATTATATGTCCACAGGAGAGACAACTTTTGTTTCTTACGCTTTGTATGACCCAAATGCAAAACGTTACATGAGCATTCGAGGACGAGAAGTCTTGATAACCTAGTGGTTTGGTTTAATGGCCTCTCAAGCATGGTCGTGTGTTTGAGCCGTGCTCGCAACTCTTGATTTGTCGTTTATTTGCGATTTTTTTTTTGAAATTTACCATTATACTTTACGGCGAAGACAAACATCGCGATGAAAGCTCCACACAACTGCGCAGAAATTCAATGGTGTGTGTCAAGTTACCATACCGCACTAGGAACTAGGGCCCAAGCTCTCTCATTCTGAAAGGAGACCTGTGCCCTGCAGTGGGATAATGATGATGATGTCTGTGAGAAAATGGTTTAGTATTTTTTTATTTCTCTAACATGCTCCTTTGTACAGATTCGTCCGTGAAGCGACTGGCTTCAACGTGGATATGCGAATTGGCATCCACACTGGCAACGTATTATGCGGCGTGCTTGGGCTACGCAAGTGGCAGTTTGACGTGTGGAGTGATGACGTCACGCTAGCCAACCACATGGAGTCAGGTGGCATTGCTGGGTAAGTGTATGGCGAGGGTTTTTTCTGTACATCGCTAGTGCTGCCAGATGAACACTGTGTGCTAAGCGTCTCAGGCGCGCAATGAAGGCCGTTCCCTATTTAAATGACGTCGCGTTCCTACTCCATCGATACTCTTCCTTGTTCTTCATTTCACAACTTTACGTATTTACGCGTGTGTAACGCCATCTAGTAAACAATAGCTAAATTAGGACGTACATTAATTTAATGGACATATACAACCCAAAGTCCGAAATGCACGAGTTAAAAATATGTAGATTGAACGAATTCATTATTATTTTTCATCAGTAAAAAAATTACAGCATTACAGTATAACACTGATGCGCTGTAAAATTCAAAAAATAAAAATATAATGACAAGTAAACTTAAATGATACAATTATTTACTGATTTTTGAAAGACGTATTCGTCGCTTCCCTAAAACGACGGAACACTACACCCTCCGGCCAGAAGTCGGAGCGCAGGAACATCTGCTGGTGCTTGGCTGGCACTTGAATAGAATAAATGCGCGCGCGTCATCGAGTGAGACAGATTTCCCGTCGGACAGCCGAGAGGCGACTGCTGCTTGTCGCTCGCCCAAAGACCACGAGCTAAGTTACACATAAAGTCGAATAGTATCGATTTCTCAAAAACTATTTATATTATTGAAAAATCGGCAGACACAATTAAAGTGTATATCATTATCCACTATTGTTTAAAGTTTCATGTCTGAGGGTAGCTTAATAAGGGAGTTTATACGGATTTTATATTCAGAAAAGGGTTCATGGCAAGTTAATTTTCATAAGTTTTTTGAAATATCAGTAGACCTTATTAAAGAGCAATAACCAAGCTAAAATATGGTCTTAAAGAACGTTATTGTTTATACAACGTTCAAGCATACTACCTATATAAACGATGCAAATACAGCGAAATCGGCTGAGTAAGCTGGGTGACGTTAGGTGCCTGCGAGGTGATAGACAGACTGACAGACAGAGTTGTTTTCGCATTTATATTAATAGCATTAGGTTTTCCTCTCATATCTAGGTTAGCTGGAAGAGATCTCTTAATCAGGAAAGGTTCGCCATTGTGCTACCTTCTGTCAACTATTTTTGTTAAATTTGTTATGTGCACACATAGCTAGGTGTTAAAATAGACTTAGAGACAAATAAACTGCACCAACTTTTTTTATAAAACTTTGTTAGTCGCTTAGAAAGCTAACAACTCCCCTTTTTGCGTGCAATGGATTTAAAAGGTTTGCAATAACTAAAAGCTTTTCTCACCATATGACATAATTACATTTTACTGACAGGATACGTCCAGGGAAAGCTTTTACGGTATTTTACGGCAATGCACTTTGTCATAGCTTTTTATACTACCTATGGCACGGAACATTAATTTTTACCTGGGATAGTTAGCAAAATATCAGTTCATTGTGAGGGTGTTCTATCTGATGTTTTTAAAGTACAGTGATGATGTTTTTCAGCGGTCATTTAGTCACCATACAAACTTCCACCCCCACTTGCCACCTCTTTAACGAATGATTTCGGAAATAAAAGTTATCCTATGTCTTTTCCCGGACCTCAAATTATCTCCACGCCAAATTTCATCTAGATCAGTTTAGCGGGTCAAACGTGAAGACGTAACCGACAGTCACACTTTTACAATTATAACATTAAATAACTTATTGAATCCATCGGAGGTCCATAACAATGAACTGAAACAATTACTTTGCTCACCCGAAAAACCAATCACAAACAAGACTGTAACGACACTGACACAATTAACTGTGTGTATATAGACTGTAAACAAGACTGTGTTTATACTATTCGATATATTTATCGATTTATATTCCTGTCAAATGTATTTTTTTTCTGTGTTTGTATCGAATATGTGTAAATAAACATCTCTCTCTCTCTCTCTAACGTCCAGCGGATCTAACGCCATCTAGTGACATTCCACCCATATTAAAACCCTTATTCCTTAAATACTCAATAAAAAGTAACAATGCAAATATACTTTCATAACTGAATTGATTACGATGAAAAAGTTTTCGGTAATATTTCAAATTGGTTGTGAGATTCCAAAGTATAAAATGATAATGGAGAGACCAAGAACACCGTAACTCTAGAAAATTTCACTCTAATTGATTTCGCATAGCCGCTACCTGACACAAAATTCCACAATATTAATGTTCTGTTGAATACCTGTTCGTACAAATGTACAACGTTTTTTTCTTCATTACCATCTCAGCAAATTTTAATATTATTAAAAAGTATGATGCTTTGTTAACTTTACACGAAAACTTAAGACCGATACTGTACAGTCAACCAGTTTGATTCCTAGGCCACTATAGAACCATGTCATAATTAACCAATTTGTTTATCTTCTACGACAGTGATGATTGCGTGATTTATGTCATGACGACATCTCGATCTTTGAGAACTCGACGATATTGAATAGGAAAAGAGGTTGCTTGCGTATTAATAACTTGAATTGCATTGTCCGTCTGTCAAACTTATTTTTCTTCTCATGTCATAGAGCGAAAACGTTTATAAAACTCTACATTTATTGCACGCTGTGATCGGAAAGTTGATAGTCCTTTGGCCCGTACCTACTGATGATGTAATTATCTAGTGGTTAATGCGACATGGTTCTATAGTGGTCCAGGAATCAAATGGGTTGACTGTACTGTACCGATACTGAATCTAGTTTGATCTAATTTCTTGCGAGTTGTGGTAATAATCATCGAATGGTAATGAGGTCTAACCGAGCGGTCAAAACGCTCGCTTATTCACCCTCCTATGTTTTTATAGACAACCCTTTAGAGTGTATTGATGTACCGCAAAGTTGGATTTTGGCCCAAGGTGTTTTGGCCATTGGAATTAACTAATTTGAGATTTTATTATAACATTGAAATTAATGGAACCACTTGGATGCCCGCATCCCGTAGCGAAGAACCGATCGTTGTTGAACTCTTTGGGGGATACATTATCCAGTCGTATACGCGTTTTGGCTGATGATGATGATTGCCGTGCAATTTGAGGGAGAAAAGTTTATAGATATAGTCAAAATAAGTTTTCATACTTAGGTTAAATACAACAGTTTAATTAACTTACAGGTTTTAACCTATAAAGGCCCAACGTAATAAATTTAGGATATACTTCAAAAGGAGTGTATTTTTTTGATGGACACTAACAATATGTTTCAAATTATAATAGTCCAAATGAGACGTTCCACGGGTAAAGGTACCTTATTGCGTCCGCATAAGGTACCTTTACCTGCGGACCGTCACAAATTGACTTACGAGGTTAAGAGGGTACGATGGCTCAGAGAATTTTGAGAAATAGGTATTTTGATGAAATGTCGCTGTCTCGCCCGAACCCCATCCGTGTCAGTACAGCGAGAGCGGGACAACTGCACCTCAGACCGTTAATAGGCGTGTAAAATTGATTAAAACAGCATTTCGTAATCCCTTCTTCTCGAAAACTGGACCAGTAAATTTATTTGTTTCATAAATAATTAGAGGACAGATTTAGCTATGCCCCTATGTTTTCCTTTTTTTGTTTATAGGAGGGATTCTTTTCTGATGAGTGTCTGAAAATGACGTTGAAATTGGGCAATTTTTTCAGTTTTTGAAAGCTCATATTTCTTATGTTAATTGAAATATGGAAAAAAACGAAACATAGGGGCATAGCTGTAGTAGATACAGATTACACAGTAAAAAAAATTTGGCTCTAAAGCCATTATCCAGGGAGGAAACAGGGGATTACGTTTGTATGGAGAAATGGTGCGCATCGTACCCTCTTAAGAAAGAAAAAAAATGTCTTGTTATTTTCTAAAAAAAAGTAAAGCTTTGTATGGCTACCGGACACAGTGGCAACGACTTTTTAACTTATTAAAATTATGAGTTTGATTTGACTCGGTTGACTCTGATCTGAAGTTCAAAAGTTATGAAAAGCTCTCATCGGTCAGTGAAAAATAATAATTTAAATTTTCGAGAATGTAACAGAAGGATCGTCGTTTTTGAAAAATTTTCACTGGGTATTTTCATTCAAGGTGACATCCGACGTGACCTATGCCTCTATTGCATTTAATACAGGGTTATTTGTAATTCACTGACATCCTCTTAACCCTGAATTCCTATCACTCAAGCAAATGTTTTTTGTATTACGACTTTTTAAAATTAAGCACTTTTTTCCATATAAATACACAGACTATCGTAAAAATAAGAGGTAGTCTCAAATTTTCAAAACTTTATTACACCAAAAATATTAAGTTATGACAAAAGAGGAGTTTAGGGTTAAAAGGATGCTAGTGAATTACAAATAACCCTGTATAATTTTGTATTCTATTTTTATTTTTGTTTTAAACTGTGACATTTGTATAGGTAATTTATTGAATCAGGCGTTACTTTGCGGAGGTCCATATTAATGAACTGAAAAAATACTTTGCTCACCCGGGTGAGCAAAGTAATTGTTTCAGTTCATTTGTATTAGCCTAAACGTGATCATTCGTTTCAGACGCGTGCACATAACGAAAGCCACGCAACTACAGCTTGGCGGGAGGTTCGAGGTGGAGCCCGGCGACGGAGCCTCCCGGGAGGGGTACTTGGCAGACCACAAGGTGGAGACGTACCTTATTATACCTCCGAAGGTAAGACTAAATTGTCAAAATTTTATTGGTTGATTTTGAAAATAAAACTACCGTGAGACTCAATCATAACAAAAAAAAAGAAAAACTCACGTTTCTGGGGGGCTACTCCGAAATTTCGAAAATCGAAGTTCGTATCGCATCGTCTTGCTCGCTCTTGTATTAAATACTATTAGCGTGAGAGGAATGGCACGATACGAAGTTCGAATTTTGCACTTCGTATAAGGCCTGATCGAGTAAGTTTGACATGTTTCGGGCCGTTTCAATCATCCGTAGCCCTTCTTCTAGCAGCCGCGCGAACAGAGCAGCGGCGTGCAGTGCACGTTTGGCAGCCGCCGCGACGTGTGGCTCTAAAAAATGGGTTCATGATTTGATTACCTTTGCTATAAACGACCAGATGGCCTAGTGGTTAGAGAACCTGACTACGAAGCTTGAGGTCCCGGGTTCGATTCCCGTGTCGGGGCAGATATTTGTATGAAAAATACGAATGTTTGTTCTCGGGTCTTGGGTGTTTAATATGTATTTAAGTATGTATCTATCTATATAAGTATGTTTATCCGTTGCTTAGTACCCATAACACAAGCTTTGCTAAGCTTACTTTGGGACTAGGTCAATTGGTGTGAATTGTCCCATGATATTTATTATTTATTTATAAATAGTTACCTATATTTACTGACTTTATGTAAACAGCTGTCGAATATGGAAAAAGGAACCACGCCATTGGCACATTGCACGTAGAGTTCATTGTTAGTTCGTAAACCCAATTCCTATAAAAATGTAACGAGATTCGAGATTGAAATGCATTGCGCAATTCGAGCTGTCACGTTGTTTAATCAAATCTGAAATGAAAGTGAACTTAATCCATTTATCTCGGAACGTGCCATGTTTCATATGCTCGAAAGCAAAATGTAATATTGAAAGCTTTGCAATAAGCCAACTCTATATTAAATATAAATACAAACAGTGGTTTATTCTTAGAGTGTACATAAGCAAGCTATAGAGCGCGCGCATCGCTCTTCGCCCATTGTGCATAGCGTAAGCAGATGTTCTGTACGTGGTCGGTGCGCTGACTAGTGATGTGCAATGATTAACGTCTTTGCGTCAATAAAAACAGACCATAATTACTTAAAAATCGATAAATAACGGAGAGACGATCAGCGCGTGGGACTGTGCGTGACTAATGACGTCGCTCTTGAAATTTTGAGACTGTTCATACTTGTGCTTACAGTTCATACTCGGTAACGCGCGCTCTATAGCTTGCTTATGTATACTCTAAGGGTTTATTCAAGTTTTTGTCTCGGATTCCAGTGGATTTGAAGAAGGACGTCTGAGGTAATTTCAGAACAGAACAAAAACAATGTTATTTGAGAACTATTTTATTTTAGCTTTTAAAGAAGGGTTTGTCATTAAGATTTTTTATTACAATGAACGTAATAACTTTTAGAAAACAAGCTTTTACCGATTTCAAAATGTAAATAAAATCATGACAAACTTGTCTAACTACTGATGTTTTTAAGTACAGAGTGTCCCATAACACAACGATAGCCTTTTACAGTCAACGTCATAAATAAGTGATCACTTTTGTACCTTGTCGCTTTCAGTCGCTCGCTACATAAGTTCGTATGGCTTTTCAATCATGACGTTAAGGTGACAAGGTCCAAAAGTGATCACTTATTTATGACGTTGACCCTACCAGGCTTGAGGCCAAGTTACAAGCTTTTTTTAAAAAAAGCTATTGTTAAAAAATGTATTTTAATACAAGCTTTTTTGCCGACTGTATATTTTGCCCCTGGTTACCAAAGTACTCGTCAAGACAAATCAAACGAGCTCAATTTCGATGCGGTCGTGTCGTTTTATTACAGAGTTCTTGTGACTACCTTCCAGCTCCATCATCAGATCAGCTCCATGTCTTAATAATATTATATTGTCATCCAATTTACACATGCATGCAAAATTTCAGCTCAATCGGAAACCAGGAAGTGGGTCAAACCTGCAAGATTTGACCAGTACATACATACTTACATACATTGCAAGTTAATAAAAAACTTGTAAAATCATAGGACGACTAGCTTTTGCCCGCGACTCCGTCCGCGTGGAATTAGTAATTTGGGCAGCTTATTTTTTATCCAATTTGCTTTTTCATCAATTATGGCTGTCCTTAGATCCTTCCGGAAGAAGTGAAACTTCATAATAAACCAACCCGCTCCTAATCCACCCCCAATTCGCTCCTAGCCCGCCCCCAACCCGCCCCCAACTCGCTCTCAACCCGCCCCCAACCCGCTCCCAACCCGCCCCCAACCCGCTCCCAACTCACCCCTAACCCGCCCCCAACCCGCTCCCAATCCGCCCCACAACCCGCCCCCAACTCGATCTCAACCCGCTCCCAACTCGCCCCCAACCCGCCCCCAACCCGCCCCCAACTCGCTCTCAACCCGCCCCCAACCCGCTCCCAACCCGCCCCCAAGCTGCTCCCAACTCGCCCCCAACCCGCCTCCAACCCGCCCCCAACTCGCTCTCAACCCGCCCCCAACCCGCTCCCAACCCACCCCCAACCCGCTCCCAACTCGCCCCCCTACCGGCTCTCAACCCGCCCCCAACCCGGTCTCAAGCCGTCCCCAACCCGCTCTCAACCCGCCCCCCCACCCGCTCCCAACCCGCCCTATCTAACTTAGCTATCTAACACTGAAAGAATTTTTCAAATCGGAGCAGTAGTTCCTGAGATTAGCGCGTTCAAACAAACAAACAAACAAACTCTTCAGCTTTATATATTAGTATAGATATAGATTGATACCAATTGACTTAGTCCCAATCTAAGCAAAACTTGTACTACAGATACTATACAACGGATAAACACACTTAAAGGCTTAATTAAGGTCGCGGGAGAGCAAAGTAATTGTTTCAGTTCATTAATATGGACATCTGTAAAGTAAAGCCTGAGCCTGATTCAATAAACACTTAAATAGATAAATACAATACTTAAATACATATTAAACACCCAAGACTCGAGCACAAACTTTCGTATTTTTTCATATAATATCTGCCCCGACCGGGAGTCGAACCTTACCTCAAGCTTAGTAGTTATGTCTACTCGACTATCCGGTCCTCAAATCCGTAATACAATGTGCGAGGCGGATGGGCAGTGCAATCTACCGATACATGCCATCGGTCGGAACTATTGCCAATTTCCGAGTGCCTGCCATCCGTTATTAACCTATTGATAGCCATTCGATTTAGCTGGGAAATTGCATAGTTTGTACTACAAAGATACATCGACTAAGCACCTTAAATTTAAAATACATAACTTTTTATTTCAATACTAGATGAAAAAAAACCGCCTGTATTATTACCGTTCCCATGCGAATTCCGGCAAATACTTACCCTATGTCACTCTTGGAACTGAGAAGAATCTAATGACACCTCACACTTCAAAATCCATTGAGCCGTTTAGGCTGCAGGGCGTGCCAAAGAATGATACATACATACATAAATACATACACTCGAAAAACATAACCCTCCTTCGACAGTCGGGTGAAAACACGGTAGCCCAGTGGTTTGACTTATGAACTCTTGGTACTACATAGTTTATTTTATAATAATACTAGCTGTCTCGGCGAACTTCGTACAGTCAACGTCATAAATAAGTGATAATTTATGTACCTTGTCGCTTTCAGTCGTTATTATGACTTCGTATGACTTTTCAAACATGACGTTAAAGTGACAAGGTACAAAAGTGATCACTTATTTATGACGTTGACCCTACCACCAGAACAATCAATTTACAACATTATGTAATTCACAACAGCCAAAGTTAAAAAAAAAACCTTTTCCAGATTTTATGATAACAATCGAGCCGGTAACTCCACAACATAAACAAATTTCCTTAACCGTGGCAAACAAGTTAAACCAATTTCCGTACCACAGGCAACCAATTCCCTTTTTACTCCTGAGTGTTAAACGACTTTAGTTCAGTGCTTTTCCGATATTTTAATAGTTTTTCTGCTATTCCGAGTGAAGACGAATCCAAAAAACTTAAAATCATGGAAATTGGTTCCGTTCTTAATTTATAAATTTATAATTATTATTAGTCATAATTTTTGTATTAACATGGTGTAACTAGCACGATTTTGTTTTGTGTATGTAGATATAAGATTTTTCAAAAGTTACTGCATCTATCGCAAGCTACATACCATTAACTCCTGATGCCGTTTTGTCTAACACGCGGGCGCTTGGCATCACTTTCACCATCTCTTTCTGTCACCATCTAACGATTAACGGTTAACGACCGCTTTAGCCTAGTTGGTAGTGACCCTGCCTACGAAGCAATAGGTCCTGGGTTCAAATCCCGGTAAGGGCATTTATTTGTGTGATGAGCACGAATATTTGTTCCTGAGTTATGGATGTTTTCTATGTATTTAAGTATTTATTTATCTATATAAGTATGTTTATCCGTTGCTTAGTACCCATAACACAAGCTTTGCTAAGCTTACTTTGGGACTAGGTCAATTGGTGTGAATTGTCCCACGATATTTATTTATTTATTTATTTATTTATCTTATAGCGTTTGACGGAAAAAATATTGAATGCCATAGCAAGCGTCCGCGGGTTATGCAATACGGTCTCTGATACAACTACAAAAGCGAAGACAGACCCCACACTCACTGTCATAAAATTACTCATACCCATACCACAGATTACTTAATAGTTACTTCGTAACAGATACTGCATCCCGTACAAAATCTTGGTACTTACCGCGATTGTAGCCACAGATTATACTACTCCGTCTCCTTAAGAATGTGTGCGTGCCGACAGTGACAAGGGCTGGCAGTTTGGATTTTTTTTTTCTACATATTGTTTTACCATTTTGTCGGGATAATTGCTATATATTATATCCAAGCAAACTTTCTAGCACTAATATTCCCTAAGCTAAGCCACGGACGGACAAAGGGACAGACGGTCATCGCGAAACTATAAGGGTTCCGTTTTTGCCATTTTAGCTTGTAGCGTAGCATATAGCATTAACTTAGTTGTCTACTTAAACTTAAGTCTCCTCGAACATACGTCGCGCGCCACCTATCGTCGTCATGGAAAACTCGGCATCGCACGCGCCCAATCGTGCGACGGAGACGGCGACAGCGCACCCTATCAGGCGAGAGCGGGAAAGATAGAGACGCTAGCGGAGGGGGACGGGAGGCGAGGAGAAAATGAGCCAGAGTGGCGCGCAAGCTAGGGAGACTCGGCCATTTTGCCCGCGGCGAGGAGAGCAGACGGCCGCTGTCGCGACGACGCCTCAACCCCGGTAGCAGCTCGTACGAGAACCTCATAGTTCTTCCGCAAGGGAGCGGTTGTGTGGCCCCCGCCCGACCGCTACCTGCGCTTCAGAGCCGTGCCCTGCCCTGCCCGAAGTCCGGCGCCTAAGCCAGGCCTGTCTCCGCCCCTTACCACCTGTCGTGTGCCACCACGCGGCACGGACCCTGTGGCCCCCGCCCGACCGCCACCCGCGCTCCGGAGCCGTGCCCACCCGAAGCTCGGCGTCCAAGTCAAGCCGGCCTCCGCCCCCCACCGCCTTTTGTGTGCCGCCACGCGGCACGAACCCCGGACCAACCGACGCGCTGGCACGTGCACGCGGCAGCGTACCTTACCCTTCCGTCACTCTCGCCGACAACTCTTCTCCGCACTGTCGCACAGCCTCCGCCCACACACGGTGTATATAAGTGACTGCTATGCTATGCTCTATGCCTGTCTAGCTGTTGTGTGATATTGATATTAAATTCTACATAAGTATATACGTACGTGGTTTGATTCGGTAGTACCATAGTTATAGCCTTGGCACAAAGAACCCCACCCCCTGCCCCGGTATAGATACCTGTAAGGCGCCCTCGTGGTCCACCTTACAAGCTCTGGAATCCTAACAAAAAAGGATAATTTTATTGTAATGCGCAGAACACATTGCCATGCTCACAGTACCCTAGCGTTATACTAGATACGATGGACAACTTTCGAACTTCGCATCGTACCATCCCGCTCTCGCTTATAGCTTTTTATAGAAGAATAAGAGGGACAGCACGATACGAACTTCCAAATTGTTATATTAGCTATTAATTCTAGCATAGTCATATTGAAATTTGCCCGCTGTCTCACTTATAAAAGTCCAGGCGGCATATTTTTTCCGTGGAACACGAATGAATGTGCGTCGGCGCGCGCTTGTGACAACCTACTGGAATTTCGATCGCGGGAGATCGTCCCCGCGGTAGGTAAATATCGCGCGTAAGTACATGGCATGCATGAGGCCTGTCCATACCCTTACCAAGCACCAATCTATATTTAATACGCACAATTCCAAACTTCACCGCTCACAATCTAAAGCATCTCCCAATAAACTCGTAACCTTATTGTAGATCCTCAAAACCCAAATAAGCCAAGCTATCGGTGCTTGCATCCAACCAAATTGGCGCTGATAGCTCCGCCGTAATCCAATCTTAAGATCAAAGCGTTCGATACCGGATTGTCTTAATTGTAGCAAGTTGGGAGGGTAAGCGGTTTAGGATGACTTCGTCACAGTTTAATTTCGTCACCTTCTTAAATCGTCCACAGTGCCATGTCGTCAGCCTACAATTTCTAAAACGTCATCTTCCTAATTCGTCCACTTTCTGATATCGTCATTCATTGCTCCATCTCCATTTTAATAATGGAAATTTCAACAGGAGGAGCGCCTTCACCCTTATGTGATTGGCGCTCGTTCCCTAAATATCAGAATTACAAAATACTAGATTAGGTACCGACTTACAGAAACCAAATTCCCAATATACCAGACTTTCCTTTCACCGTGTTTTTCTCTATATCGGATTGACAAAAAAACTTTTTTCAAAATACACCATGTTTCATTTAAAACCGAATTCCTATTAATACCAGATAATAGTGAAATCACCAGGCTCGTCAGGCAGATCGTGGTCGTCGTGGGGAGGCCATTGGGGTCGTGTTTTACGAGCTTGGTGATTTCAATATCTGGTTTTGAATGGAACATGGTGTATTTTGAAAAAAATTTTTTTGGCTATCCGATATTTATAGAGAAAAATACGGTGACAGGAAAGTCTGGTATTCTGGGAATTTGGTATTTTAGAAATTGGGTAAGTGGACAATCTAGTATTTTGCAATTCTGATATTTAGGGAACGAGTGGTGATTGGGCCGCACGAATCGGTTCGTTTCATCTTTCCTATTAAGAACTACTAAGGCATGGAGTCCGATCCCAACGTCTGTATTTCCAGATAGATATAACCTAGGGTTTTTAAAGGCTAGAGTGAATAGGCTGTTACTGAACCAGTGAGATCCTTTGGCACAGTGATAGTGAAATACAATGATTTCATGAAATGGTCGGCAATAACATGAAGTCATCAATTCAAATCAGATCACGATAATGTATGTGGCAATCCGCATCCGACTCGCGTTTAAAATAATACCTCTCATTCAGTGAGGAGGCCTGTGCCCAATCACGGTCAGTATTATTTAAAAAAAAATGGTCTTAAGGGGACGAGCTCAGTTAAAAAAGTTCAGACCATAAGAATGTATGGATTATTCGTAAGTTGTAGCGTACACTAATGTCATATTGGTTCTGCTTCACTGAGTGGTATTATTAAAGGGTCATGTAGACAGTGCGAGAAAATATCGTGCGACCTTTACATTGCGGGGCTGATGCCTATTAATTTATAAGTCCTCGATCTTCAACAGCAATGTACCGCAACTCGCACGGTGTTTCTCGATTCATCTAAATAGTTCTTTAGTATTGTATTGTAGCTGGAATGAAAATACTAAACGGAGGAGAATTTAATTAATTTAAGCCTTTACCTGAATATTTGATTTGAATAGAATGGGTATAAAATATTGTTGTAGCTCCTGTCTATGTGCTTATCCTGTGGAGCATTAAAATTCCTTGAAATATTGTTTTGAAATTATTTGCGGAATAATTCTGAGTACTTATCAAAGGTATTAGAAACTTATTTTAGTAACAGCGGACAGACAAGAATTAGATAATTAAATGACAAACCACAGGGCCTACATTTTCTGAACTTAATCTAATATAATATAAAATACAAGAAATGTTTCTACTTATGTCCATTATGGACTTTGAAACCATCCAAGTCTCCAACTGATGTTTTTATAGCACTTAGCTGGTAAATTTATGAAATAAGTAAGTAAATACGACCATACGACCTTATTCCGCCTGCTCCTTTCTTCCACAGGTCGACCAGGAGTAGGTGGGGTCTCCGCCCTTACGTTGTCAGTATTCCCAAATTCCGCACAAAGCGTTTTCGCTCTTCCTTCATCAACCGCACGGCTAAGGAGTGGAATTCCCTGCCTGCGACTGTGTTCCCTGAACACTACAATTTGGCCGCTTTCAAGTCTAGGGTGAATGAGCATTTACTAGGCAAGCGTGCTCCATCGTAGGCCTCATCTTCGCTTTCCATCAGGCGTGATTGTAGCCAAACGCAAGCCTATATAGTATAAAAAAAAAAAAAAAATGGTCGGCAACAACAATAAAGTCATATCCTGATCACGACACAGACTCGCGTAGAAAATACCTCTCATTAAATGAGGAAGCCCCTCCCAGCAGAGGGACGTACACACGCTGGAAATGAATCATAATAATTATTGCCGCTATATTTGTTCGTCAGTGTAAATTCGATGTTTGATGAAATTTAGCTGGCACTGAATTTAATTTTTCGATCTTTCCAGAATGAGCTTTACTGTAAAGGAAAATATCTTGAGGTAACCTGCGCACAGGTGAGAAGGAATTCAATGGTGTATGTGAAGTTCCCACACACATCATTGAATTTCTTCTCAGGTCTCGCTTGAGAACTGCGGCCCAAGCAATCTCATTCCGAGCCTGTTCCCTGTGGGACGTAAATATAAGCTGTGACGATGATGATAATTTTTTACAGAAACCCTCAGGCATATCAGAAAATGGTCGTCTTTCTGTCTGCACGGTTGATCGTAAGGCGAGCATCGTGTCGTCAATATTCAACGACGTTTCGCCGACGAAGCCGAAGGACAACATTAGTCCTGCACCGTCACAGCATAGCTTTGAAGATACTGCTCCCAGAGTACTCAGGACTGAGTCTTTGAGAACCACTGTAGGTGGGCCTGGAGGTGAGTTGGAAGTCAAAGACGTTAAGATCGTAATTGAAAAAAAAAAAAAAAAATGCCGTTGCCTACATGATACTGATACTACGGCATTGTTAACTGAAATGAAAATAAAACTGTCAAGTACGAGTCGGAAGTAAGCACTAAAATCTTAAACTTAGTTATAAGTAGGTAAACATTTGAACAGCATAATGTTGCTCGCGTTACCTAGCAACTGATGGTCGTCGCTTAGGGCACCTAACAACGCCTAGCAAATAAGAAACGCTGAAAAAACACATTTCTTGTATGACGACCTCCTTTATTTTTTAATATTTTTTTTTAGTATTTGTTGGTATGGTATAGTGGCCACAGTAGTACATAATCGGTGAATACTTCAAGTGTCTAGCTATTTCCGTTCAAGAAATAGGGCCCTGTGACAGATAGACTGCCAGAGGAGACTCGGTAATGGGGTCCTGTTGACACTCTTTGCATTTGCAAGCACTTATGCTAGGACACGGTAAACAGCGCTCTTTCCCATCTGCATACACACATGCGATGAGCCTTACGGTACGTGTCCACCTAATCCGTTGTCGGCTGAAGTATTTCCGAACTCGGCCGATCGAATCAAACGTATGTACGCTTACACCACGGTAGCTATGCAGGCGCTCTCGTTCCTTTACATACGTTTGATTCGATCGACCGAGTTCGGACGACGACGCCCCAACATACTTCGGCCGACAACGGATTTGGTGGACACGTATTATCAAGCAATTTCCATTGGATTGCTACTTCCATCTAACTTGCTAATATTTTATTAGTTATTACGCTGCTGTAGAGGGAAAAGCAGTCGGTGAAATTACCGACACTCGGGGTATTCAATCTTAGCTCTTTAAGCTGGCAAAGTTCCTGGAACCCTTTGGTATCGCGAGACGCTTCTTTAGCATCAGATGACCCACTAGCCCACCATAATTCCACCGAATGTCATTTTACCGGTTGTCTCAGCTTCTCTGAATCTGTCTTTACAAAATAAAGCTTTCATTAAGACTTTACAAGATACCTTCCTTAATTGGATCTTTCGTTATCCCTTATTTGAAAACAAAATAGAAGGGGCGAGTTTCAAACTTAGTTTTAGCTCTACGAGTTAGTAGCTAAACAGAATATTACGGTTCAGTAAATAAATAAAATGTGTTTAGAGTAAGATAACTTGTTTCAAAGCTTACCACTTTAATCTAGTTTGCCAAGTATTTTACAACATAACATAGGGAAACTATTGTTAATAGTTTACTATTTTACGGTATTATCTTCGAAGTTTTTATTAACTAAACACATTTAATATTCTGGAAAAATGAGAATGGTCTAATACAACCTAAATACGTTCAATATCTTTTTTGTAAAATGAAAAAGTTTTTTTTATTGACTATACTTTTTATTAAATTGTGCTTGCATTGACATCCAAATAACATTTTCTGTGCCAAAGTTCAATTCAATCTGATAACTAGAAATGGTTGCTGTTAGGTTTGACCTTACATAACATACCTACCACACAAATATTGCAAGTTAAATTATGTATTATATAAGCCTCTAAAAATGTACACATACATAAAAGATTGTTTATTACGTAAAAAAGAAAATTATGAAGAATTTATTGAAAATCAGATGGGTAATTTCTTTACAGATCTTAGCAGACGAGCTTCAGTAAAAGTAGATTGCGCTAAAACTGTAGCATTTGACAGTCAAGCGACGAGTCCGGGTGAAGGACTAGGCAATGGAGTAGTACCTGTTAGTAATAAGCCTAAAAGCCGAAGTGGGTCTATCATTGGGGCTATTAGCCCTATTATGGGTACAGGTAAGTTTTTTTTGAAGTACCTATATTGACTAGATTACATAATTGTTTATTATGAAGAAGATCTACACTCTACGAGTCTTTACGAAGTAAAGCCATTTCTTCCAAAAGGAAGCCAGACGCATAAGAAGTGCGTAAAAATGTTTGGGCTTCAAAAATTGTTGAGAATTGTTACTTTTACCCAGTGGATCTTCTCCATCGGAGTTTTGCTTTATTTTTTTAAACTTTAATTATTTCTTTGTTTTTCTTCAGAGAATACCTCTGGACTAGAACTATGTTTTGATTTTGATCAAATGGACTTGGTACCGCCAAACCTATTTTCTAGAATGCTAAGTACTGTCTCTACAGAATCGCAGTCACAAAGTTAGTCTTGGAAACCGACTTGTTCATGATCCCTGTGGTTAACATCTGTTGCTTTTGTTGAGTGGACCCTCTTATCGATTTTGTCATTAGTTTAGTATATGTATTTCATCGTTATTTTAAATGCCTTTTCTTTGAATTCAGCATGTAGTCATTTACATTAAAGATTGGTACTTAATGACACACCAATCGATCTAGGTACTCGATTTAATTTCAAATTTTCATTTTTCTCTCGTATACTCATTTTTGGTAACCTGTTCCTCAAAATACATATTCTTTCTGTTGAAAGTATGACAAATTTGTAATCTTAAGTTTAACTTTCTAGCAATACCAGGTGTGCCGAGTAGATCTCGTCCATCGAGCAAAATGACAAAGTACGTCGAGTGCTGGGGAGCTGACAAACCCTTTGCCAACATCACTGATTCCACGCTTGCCAAGAACATTGGTATTTCTGTACGTATAATTTTTATAAATTTTTAAAGATTTTATTTTTGTTTTAGGGATTGTAGACCAAGGTTGCGCTTGCTCAAACTTTGCTGCACCCTATATTCGACTATGCTGACATTTGCTATCCCGATCTCCTAGAAGAGCAGCTTAATAAACTTGAGCGAATTCAAAATCTATGCATTCGGTTTATTTTTGGTCTGCGTAAGTTCGATCATGTCTCTAATTTTCGATCACAGCTCAAGTGGCTCCCAATCCGCCTTCGCCGTAACTCTCACGTTCTCCACCTTCTTTACGGCATTCTCTTTAACCCTGCAACTCCTCGCTACCTCAAAGAGCGGTTTAGCTACGTAACTTCTATTCGATGCTCTCAGAACTTTCTCCTTACCGTGCCTCTCTCTAACTCCAAATTCTATGTCTATTCTTATACTGTCCAGGCTATTCGGTTGTGGAATGCCTTGCCGATTGATTTACGACGGGCAAAATCTCTGTCAATCTTTAAATCAATGCTTAAGGTGTACTATCTGTCTTCTTGTAATAATTAGCTTTGTTATAGTTTATTTATTCATATGTGGCTGTTTATCCCAATGCTTATATTTGTTTTAGACGTGTACTTATTATATGTACGATATATGTATGAGTAGATGTACTATTTTTTGTTGCGTTTTAATTTTCTGATCCACTGTTGATGCACCATCTGCTGTAAACTAGTCCTTCCTTCTTTCTGGTAAAGGGTTGCCTGGAAGAGATCGCTCTTAAGCGATAAGGCCGCCTATTGCTTACCTTGTAACTTACTCTCTGTGTACCTGTTTTCTGTATTGGTTACTATTCCTGGTGTACAATAAAGAGTCATTGTATTGTATTGTAATGTATTGTAGAATACTGGCTTATGTCCACAGTCTAAAGAGTAAAAATAGTCTTATTAACTAACTCTAATAGCTTCTCTTTTCTTCTTCAATTTAAGAGCTATGCTCTTGTCGGTGGAGTGACCGCCACTCCGCACAGTCTTCGGCCAACTGTTTGACTTCCTGAACGACACGACACACAGTTTTTCCTTCACCTGGTCAAAATAGGCCAATCTTCGCTTTTCTCTGCCTTGTCTTTATTCTATTTTACCTTCCAGCAGATTAAAAAGAAATTGTCGTGTTGTATCAAGTGTCCCATCATAATAATATGTCCCCTTCTGCAATTTATCCCTTCTAGTACCTTATCCCTTGAGAATTTTACAACAATACTCAAGGATTATGCCAAATTTCAAGTCTCTAGCACGGTTTTCTAGTATGGTTGTAATACTAGACTGTGTATAATTTGCCTTTCAGTCAGTCAGACACTCAATAACTGAAATGTTTTATACGTATATTAGTTTATTTAAAAATAGTAATATACGTATATTTTTTTTACTTTCCTTACTTATAATTATTATCAACCGGGATTTAATTAAGACTGCTAGATACATTGTAGATACATTGCTAAAATTACCTCGAAGTTTCGACCACATTGCAGCGGCTGTTGTCAGTTAAAGTTCTGGGTGATATCCCGGGTGCCTGATCAGTTTATCACATGCCAGCAACCGCAAAGCCTAGCAAAGTGCAAATCTTCCTAGAACAAAAGACACATAATTTGGCTTTAAGCTAAAGTTGACAATGATATTTACCTTTCCAGAGTCTTGCAATGATAGAACAAAATTTGCTGCCACAACGAACAACATGCTGCGATTGTAGGTTAGTTGTATTTGCTGATATTGTATTACGATCATTTTCATTGATTATTAGTAGATACATTATTAGGCTTCATTTAAAAGAGTCATACACACTTTTTTTGATCGCGTGACTCCTGTGGACATTGCAAAAGTTAAGGGTCTATAGCAAATGTTTTTTATTCAAGTCTACTTCGGCGTATGGGATATACGCCATACGCCTGGCCAACTTTCGGCCCATTGAAATGAATCTCAAGTTTGGTGAGTCAGAGTCGTTAATTTGATGTTCACAGGAGAGACAACTTTTGTTTCTTATGCTGTGTATGACCCAAATATCGTCCTCAAAATGTATAATATCTGCCACGACTGGAATTTAAGTAACAGCTAAAATATCATCTATCGTGGTAGCTTAGTGCCAGTCGTTTCACATAAAACTTCTCAACAGGATCGTGGGATCGAGTTTGATCCTGCAGGCTTTTTGTCTAGCGCTTCTGACGCTTGCCTTTGCAATCACTATTTCATTCGGTCTAACGGTATAAGATGATGAGTAAGGATGACAGAAAGAGATGGTGAAAGCAAAGGCAAGCGTCAGAAGCGTTAGACAATTCGGGCTCTGGTTTCGCACTTTTGTTTTATGGATTATAGAGTTATCATGCGAAGTTACATTTAAAAAAGTAGAATATAGTTTTAATCTGTCGAGTCTCTTCACTTGTTTTTACTTCTTCATCTTCAGTAATAACACAGAGGGTATGAGCCGCGCCACTCTCTGGTTCACGCGTAGTAGCCAAGAACGGCAATACCGCAACCAGCCCGATGCGCACTTCAAGTACAACGTCGCGTGCGCCGCTGCACTGTTCTTGCTGCTCGCGCTCATACAGCTACTCACCGTGCGGACGTAAGTCATCATTATCGTCATAAACAGTAATATTTTCATCATCCAAGATAGTTTTATTTAAATTATCTTCATTATTGTTACCAATGTCATTTCTATTGCTAGACTATAGCATTAAGTGTAATCGGTATCATTTATCAGTAGGTTATTTTTCTATGGAAAGGAATAAATTTCATCGTACTTATGCGTCTCTCTTATTGTTATTATCATCAATAACAAGTGTCATGATAATAGTCATGCATGATTATCATGATTATTAAAAATAGT
Source organism: Archips crataeganus (assembly GCA_947859365.1). Classification (NCBI taxonomy): domain Eukaryota; kingdom Metazoa; phylum Arthropoda; class Insecta; order Lepidoptera; family Tortricidae; genus Archips; species Archips crataeganus. The sequence goes on from OX402058.1 coordinate 18,787,675, forward strand.
ACGAAAAGTGATAACTAGGATTATGCAGCTTGCAGATCATCATGTTAATCTAAGTAATTCTTACATCATCTTCATCATAAGTAACATAGCTACTCTACGTTCACGGGCAGAATCCAAAATAACGTTTAATCTTTCTTATAATATAAATTCTTATGAGTAAAATGTGCTTGAGTGCCCCGCCCTTAAATCTCAATTAGTATTTATATAAATGAACTGCAGCTCACCGAAAACTTAACTTAATCAGATTTATTTAGTTGCCACTTTAATTTGTGAAAAGGCAAGTTACTTTGAAGTTGTTTTAGTCTAGAGCAATCTAAATAATTTTGTTTAACGCTCATTAATTCTGTAGAAGATTTACATTATCAAAATTACATATCTTAATTAAAAATTAAGGCGCACCTTGGTTTCCAATAATTTAATAAGTCATAGTGTATCATGCTTCATAATCAACGTTAGTCATTAAGTGATTTATCTCTGAAGCAGTATTTTTTTTTCAGGATTTTCTAAATGCCATATTATAGAATGCAGTAGGTTAAGTTTCGATTCATTTCATTTCATTGTCTTCATCATCATTTCAGCCGAAAGACGTCCACTGCTGGACATAGGCCTCCCCCAAGGCTCGCCAAACAGATCGGTTAATAGGTTAGGTTTGTTTTATATATCAATTCCGAAAAAAACCGTTTCATAAATAAATCACTTTATGACTAACGTTAATTGTGAAGAATGATATTATGTGTAGTTTAATTATGTGAAACCATGGAGATCCAAAAACGAGATACTTAACGATGGTTTCACTTTTTTAGTAATTGGAAGTATAGATTAGATTAGATTAGATTAGATTATTTATTCACTCAAAACATAATAATTTCATTATATAATACATTAAAGTCAGTATATAAGAATTTATGCTGAGATCGTCAAAAATTATAAAAAAAAAAACAAAACATAACAATATAATAATAAAAATAACCAAAGATAAAAAACAATCAATAAAATGCAAATGTCAAAATATATATATTGCGACATTTATACGTTTATATTTCATTAAGGAAACCAGATTTTAAATCATCTGAAGAACCGGCTTTGTGATCAAAATAGGAAGTTTTTGATCATCATGCAATGCACCCGTATTTTAATAATACTATTCATCATCATCATCATCATCAGCCTATAACAGTCCACTGCTGGACATATGCCTCACCCAATGAGCGCCATTGCGCCCTGTCCTCGGCTAGACGCATCCAGCTTCTACCAGCAGCCTTTCGCAGATCGTCACTCCACCTGGCCGGAATACTATTACTAGAACACATTAAAAAAAGGCAGAAAAGATATGCTGCTTGGGTCACAGTACCCTGACTTTGCGGTACATAGCCCCATGTGCTGATGACGAGAACCAAATATCAGCAGCGAATGTGTTATTAGGTGTGTTGTAATCTTTCCTTTCTTTTCAGAGGCATCGTCCTCTACGCATCTTTCGGTCCCACTCTCTTCACTCTGATGGTGTTCGTCTACTTGTCATGGTACGATGGCCAGTTCCGACTGCGACCGCAGTCTGATGTGCCCATGATGACTGACGACATTTACGCAGACAATTGCACAAAGCCTGGTCAGGTGGGTGAATGTTGCGGTTGAGACTTTAGGACTGTGAAGACTGCTAACCGCTCGGCCAAGCTGAGTTTCGCCAAGTCGGGGAACCGCTAATCCATCCATCCATTGACGCGGCGACACTTATCTTAAAAATATTAATATGTCCTTTATAAGTTAAATGAACAAGACAAAAAAAGAATTTTGTTTTGTCAGGGTGTACTTACATTTTTTTTACAGAGATGTTATAGGCTTCCTTAATTAAGTACCTTATTCAAAGTACCTTAGAGATGTTTACAGATATGTGTATATAATGTCATGTTGTTGCGTTTATAATAAATAGGTATTATATTGTAAACTCTTTATTTTTAGGTGGTGACTAACAACAGGTACATCAGAATCACAATGTTCTTAGTTTCTGTTCTACTAATCGGTGCATGCGCAGTTATAAATTTGGTAAGTAATTTTTTCCCACCAAAATAACCGACAAGATTTTTAAAAATATACTCCTAAATGCCTTCCTTCGTAATTTACCTCTTCAAGATCAACTTATGCAATAACATCTTTTTCTCAAACATGCAATGAAATATTGATGTTATTATAATAGGCCGCGAAGTATAACGTTGCAAGTGCGGCTAGATGAGAGGTCAATAACGGAATTTCATACAACATTGCCGGCCTAGGCCGGCAAAGTGATCCTTTTTAGTTTCCATTCCACACGGAGTGACACAGCTTCATGGCGTTCAGCCAATATCGGTTCATTATGACATTCTGCCACTACGCTTATTAAAAATAAATATTTATGGAATATCTTTGTTTTCTATTAAATCCGAGTTGGAAATAAAATGAAATAAATAGTAATAAATGTGTTAGTTATATTTTTTATCTAGTTTACGTATAATTTCTCTAGAAATGAACCTTTGATTTTTTTGGAGTTTCTTTTAAATTTGTTTTTATTGCATGTTTGAGAAAAGTTCTATACAAGCCTCTGCCACGAACAGAGATTGTCAGCCTCGTATATCTAGATGACCTGGTTAACACGCGGCCATCTATAACTACTCGGCCGGCAATCCGCTATTTCGCGGCCTCTGCAGTAATGTACTATTTTCTCAGTTTCAGCCAGAATTTGTGGAAGAACGAATTGAAGCATCAACATTAGCACCGGCCAACTTCACTGGAGTTCGAGCCACCAACCAAACAGCGCAGGTCCCTGAGAGGGTTTTCGAGCTGGAAGCAACACCGGTATGTATTTATACACGTAATTTAAACAATTGCTGTATAAATTGCAGTGTTTTGTCATGATCATGATGCGGTAGAGCGCAGAAGCTAGTGTAATACATCCATATCATAACATCCCTATAATAATGTTCAGAAGCGATAAGCAAATGGCCTATCTTATTTATACTAAGAAACCCCTGTATCTGCGGCTGTCATATAGTGTTTACATTACCTATATACCGAAATTGATACTTTAATTACATTAAAATTTCGAACATCTTCATAAATAAAAGAATTATATTTGGTATTGATTATCGAATTAGTCGATTTGTAATTTTCTTCTATGTGAAATTCTTGTTCCATACTTTTTTTTTGAATTTCGAATATTACAATCTATTGGAGAACCGGAATCGACTGAAGTCTAGATTAATGAACTGAAACAATTACTTTGCACACCCGCGACCGCGACCCGTGACCGTGGTCGCAGGTGAGCGAAGTAATTGTTTCAGTTCATTAATATGGACCTCCGCAAAGTAACGCCAGATTCAATAAATGAAGTCTAGATTGTTTATGAATTTAAAAAATATATAAATGTTAGTCATTTATTTCGAATTCGAACTGTCAGAGAAAAAATAAAGTTTTCGTATTTTGTCATGTAAAATATCTGGTAAAAAAAATAACAGAGAGTTATGATATGCGTATAGATAAAATTATGAATGCAACTGCACATAATTAGCATTAATACACTCGTGTGATTTTTTTATGAAACTTACCTTTGGTTCGTTACGTAAAACCATACTCGTGTGTTAAGCCTCTCATTATGCACCAATCCCATAAATAACTATTAATTTCCAGAGCTACCTGTACAGTTCGGTGCTGACTCTAGCTTCAATATCGGTCTTCCTGCGCGTGGGCTTTGTACTCAAGCTGGCGGTGATGGGGCTTGCCCTGTCGACGCATATCGCTCTGTTTGCGTCTGCGCCGCTCTTCACACACAACTATGAGGGCTTCGATACTGAGTGAGTTCGCGATATCCATTTTTAAGACGAGGTTCTTGAAGCGCGCCACGTTAATTTACACCCCGCACCCCGCCCGCGCAAAAGCTACGATCGCCGCGCGCGCTGTGAACTCGCCGCCGGAGGTCACGCTTGCCAGCAACAGTGTAATATAATTTACAGTAGTGTAAGTTGCGACCGAGACCAAGATCACGCTGTAATTTAAATGTTTAGATGCAATTACTTAGATTACTTTTGTGTTATAAATGTAAAATATGAAACGTTTTCGAAGTGAATACTTCTTTGTCCGCAGCTTGTACAGTTCCAGAATTTCAGTTAGATACAAAACTAAACTACTTTTAACGACCGCTTTAGCTTAGTTGGTAGTGACCCTGCCTACGAAGCAAGAGGTCCTGGGTTCAAATCCCGGTAAGGACATTTATTTGTGTGATGAGCACGAATATTTGTTCCTGAGTTATGGATATTTTCTATGTATTTAAGTATTTAATTATCTATATAAGTATGTTTATCGTCGTCTAGTAGCCATAGTACAAGCTTTGCTTAGTTTGGGACTAGGTCGATTTGTGTAAGATTCTCCCCTAATATTTATTATTATTACTATTTATTATTATACACCGTGAAATTTTAGTGGTTGTTTTCCCGAAACGAGGTGATTTAGTTTCGATTGTACAATCGATTTATAATTACTATTTTGACTAGAATCAAAAATCCAATTGTAAAAAACGAAAGTCGAAAATGACCGCAAACCAATAGTAACGCTTCGTTGGTACAAGTAGCGTACGATCGTACGATAGGTTAGGTACCAACGAAGCATTACTATTGGTTTGCGGTCATTTTCGGCTTTCGTTTTTCACAATTGGATTTTTGACTCTAGTCAAAATAGTAATTATAAATCGATTGTACAATCGATACTAAATCACCTCGTTTCGGGAAAACAACCACTAAAATTTCACGGTGTATATGGCGCTAAAATACAAATAACGGTAGGTGTCGGTCATTCTTCACGGATCAAGTGGTCAAAAATATGTATACACTCGCAGGAGCCTAGTGTAAACCATATGACACCATATTTCTCACGCTCCCACACACTACAACAATTGCTAAAAGTGGCACTGTGTCGGTAGTCAGCGGTCTAAGTCAATATTGTAAAAACCGAATTTGAGATTTATGAAAAAATGAGCGTATACATTACATAGTGGTCGGCAGTTAAGAAGTAAATCCTGACACCTGTCATTTTCATATAGTTTATAACCTAAAAGTCACTGAGATTATAAACTTTAGGAAAATCATAGGTGTCAGGAGTCCAAAACATTAAATTTAAAAATCGATGTCATTTTCGTAATTAACGTCGCAAAAAAACATAAAAATTGATATTTAGATATTAATTTCAACCCCATCGCACCCCACTGGGGAGATGGTATTTCACGTCCGCCACGTTGGATTTTAAAATTGATGTTGTTTTCGTAACCAGCGCGACCCGATAAGGTCCCTAAACCATAGAAACAATACCCATGTTGATTTCCAGACCTTGTCACCCCATTTCCCTCTTTTAGGGGTTGAATTTAGCGGCCGTGTAATACGCTTGGCTGTGTGCGTGCGTCGATTCGGGCGCTCTAGTATGAAGTTGAATAACTGGTTAAATTTTTACTCTGTTCCCGTACTGTTTTTCTTTGTACACTGTGTACTGTGTATAGTTGCGTGGATGGGCGTTTCTTTTTGTGTGTGGCGGTTTCATTGAATAGTGGTAAATAACAGAAATAAATGATGATACTACTACCCACATCAAGGATATTTAGTCGTAATGTGGAGCGCTTAAAAAATTGGCAAGCGTCCGACCTCCAACACGTTCCGCTCGGGACTGAGCGGCGGGCTGGCAGCGGGAAACCAGTAAATCGTGCCGTGAACTTCGTTAATATTGGGTTAAAAATTATATGTTTTACAAAATTAACAAAATTAAACCCGACGGACATTACATCATTACAGACGTTTATTTTGATGTGACTTTCAATACATCAAGTAGTATGATATTGAAATGAAATGAGTTTAAAGGTACAAAATAGGGGTATGTTTGGATTTTTTTTCTATCGAGCGAAGTTTGTCCAATTATGTAACGAGTGCCCGACGTACTTACAGAAAGGTCTCAAAAGCAACATATATTTTTTTCACAAAAATTTTTTTTGACATTTTTTTCTTAATTTCCAGATTCTCAATGCTCCCGTACGCGACAAAAGCCGGCCTGGTGCTGGTGTTCGTGGCTGCTCTGCTCCATATCCTGGATCGTCAGATCGAGTTCACCTCCAGGACTGACTTCCTCTGGAAGGACAAGCTCAAGTTCGAGCAAGAGGAGGTGGAAACCATGAGAGGGATCAATAAGGTTAGTTGAGATATTTCTGAGGTGTTCTCTTTTAAGAGGATACGATGGCTGAGAGACTTTTGAGAAATAGGTATTTTAATGCAAATGTCGCTGTCTCGCCCGAACCCCTCCGTGTCAGTACAGCGAGAGCGGGACAACTGCAGCTCAGACCGTTAATAGGCGCGTACAATTGATGAAAACAGCATTTCGTAGTCCCCTGTTTTCTTCTCGAAAACTGGACCAATAAAATTATTTTTATCAAAAATAATTAGAGGACAGATTTAGCTATGCCTCTATGTTTTCCTTTTTTTGTTTATATGAGGGATTCTTTTCTGATGAGTGTCTGAAAATGACGTTGAAATTGGGCAATTTTTTCAGTTTTGGAAAGTTAAAATATGGAAAAAACGAAACAGATCTGGTAGATACAGATTACACAGTAAAAAAAATTTGGCTCTAAAGCCATTATGTAGGGAGGAAACAGGGGACTACGTTTGTATGGAGAAATGGTGCGCATCGTATCCTCTTAAGATTCCATACACGGAGGACTGAGTACAAAGCTTGAGGTCGGGGCAGGCATTGTATAAATTGTTTAATGTCTATTTAAGTATATCTTTATAAAAGTGTGTTTATCTGTTTCCTACCTAGTACCCATAATACAAGTTTTGCTTACTTTAAGATTAGGTTAATTGGTGGCAATTGTCCTGTGATATTTATTTTTTATTTTATACACGCGAAAATGGTAACAAACGGAACCCTATTATACCGCTTTATACTATTCGTTGTTCATAATAATATAAATAAATAAATAAATAATAAATATCATGGGACAATTCACACCAATTGACCTAGTCCCAAAGTATGCTAGGCAAAGCTTGTGTTATGGGTACTAGGCAACGGATAAACATACTTATATAGATAGATACATACATAAATACATATAAAACACCCAAGACCCGAGAACAAATATTCGTATTTTTCATACAAATATCTGCCCCGACACGGGAATCGAACCCGAAATTATGTCAACCACAAGGCTGTATCTCAAAAATTTTAAAAGATAGACAGCTGAATTTATACGTAATAGGTATTTCTATTGCCGCTACAAAAAAACTAAGGATGTCCCAATCATGCATGTATAAAATTACCCCATGCCATACGGACATTTTCCTTAGAAGTAGGTCTCGTCGCTTACACACTGACATTGCTTGGTTTGCAAAACAGTTCAATAGTATGGTGAAGTTCCCGATCCGCATTGGGTCCGAGTGAAAACTGCTGCTGAAGCCCTCTCAGTCCGTGTCAATGAGACGTTCGTAGGCTGGAGATGATGTTGATGTTGATGATTTAATTTTCAGATACTCTTGGAAAACATATTACCAGCTCACGTGGCGCAACACTTCTTGACGTCCGTAGCGTCTGAGGTAAGTCATCTTCCCACATTTTTTTTTTGTTTTCTAAGAAATGTTCTTGACACATTGAATATATGCTACAATAGTGAGACCATATATTTCAAACTAAATACAAACTGAAATATAGATGCACAGAAAAAACCCCAGAAAAAAGACCAATGCTGGGAATCGAACCCAGGTCCTCAGCGTTCCGTGCTGCGTGCTTACCCCTACACCATCACTGGTCTAGAAGTTAGCGACGAATCTTTCCCATACATCGTACACTTCAGTCTGTTATAATCACATTTAGGCAGTGATAAAGCGCATCTATGTTATGCCCTCTACCGAGAGACTTCAACACTCCTTCGGAGCTACCCGCTCACCTGGACCAAGAGATGGCGCTACTAGGCCAACTTTTACTTTTACTTTTACTTGTAACTTTTACTTGTAAAAGTTGGCCTAGTAGCGCCATCTCTTGGTCCAGGTGAGCGGGTAGCTCCGAAGGAGTGTTGAAGTCTCTCGGTAGAGGGCATAACATAGATGCGCTTTATCACTGCCTAAATGTGATTATAACAGACTGAAGTGTACGATGTATGGGAAAGATTCGTCGCTAACTTCTAGACCAGTGATGGTGTAGGGGTAAGCACGCAGCACGGAACGCTGAGGACCTGGGTTCGATTCCCAGCATTGGTCTTTTTTCTGGGGTTTTTTCTGTGCATCTATATTTCAGTTTGTATTTAGTTTGAAATATATGGTTTCACGGGATGACCGTAAAAGTAATAAAAAAAAATGAAGTTGAAGAAAATAAAAAAATAAATAGAAAAAGATACTTCATACTTAACTTGTACAATAGTGAGATCTTGCTCCTAACCGATGTTATGCCTGCGGACCAAAGTACGAACGAGGAGAGAACGAAAAGAAAGAATAATTCTGTCCATAGTATTGCTATTGTTATTATTCCTTAGCTTATTATACACCGTGAAATTTTAGTGGTTGTTTTCCCGAAACGAGGTGACTTAGTTTCGATTGTACAATCGATTTATAATTACTATTTTGACTAGAGTCAAAAATCCAATTGTGAAAAACGAAAGTCGAAAATGTCCGCAAACCAATAGTAACGCTTCGTTGGTACAAGTAGCGTACGATCGTACGATAGGTTAGGTACCAACGAAGCGTTACTATTGGTTTGCGGTCATTTTCGACTTTCGTTTTTCACAATTGGATTTTCGACTCTAGTCAAAATAGTAATTATAAATCGATTGTACAAACGATACTAAATCACCTCGTTTCGGGAAAACAACCACTAAAATTTCACGGTGTATTTGTGTCCCACTACTAAGGAAAGACCTCTCCTCTTGAACTTTATCCAGTGCTATATTTATTTTGGCCACTCCCTTAGTTCCGCGTCCAGCAGGCTTATTGTCTAACGCTTCTGACGCTTGCCTTCGCAATCACTATTTCTTTCTGTCAAACGGTATAAGATGATGACAGAAAGAGATGGTGAAAGTGAAGGCAAGCGACAGAAGCGTTAGACAATAATGATACAGGTCGTATTGCCATCTGCACCTCGACTTGTTTTGCCGTCGGTGCCCGTCGTTTGAGTTTGACTAAAATAAAAAATAAATAGAAAAAGATACTTCATACTTAACTTGTAAAAGTTGGCTTAGTAGCGCCATCTCTTGGTCCAGGTGAGCGGTTAGCTCCGAAGGAGTGTTAATGCTCTCGGTAGAGGGCATAACATAGATGCGCGCTTTATCACTGCGTAATGTGATTATAACAGACTGAAGTGTACGATGTATGGGAAAAATTCGTCGCTAACTTCTAGACCAGTGATGGTGTAGGGGTAAGCACGCAGCACGGAACGCTGAGGACCTGGGTTCGATTCCCAGCATTGGTCTTTTTTCTGGGGTTTTTTTCTCTGCATCTATATTTCAGTTTGTATTTAGTTTGAAATATATGGTTTCACGGGATGACCGTAAAAGTAATAAAAAATGAAGTTGAAAAAAAAAAATAGAAAAAGACACTTCATACTTAACTTGTAATAATGATGCAGGTCGTATTGCCATCTCCACCTCGACTTGTTTTGCCGTCGGTGCCCGTCGTTTGAGTTTGACTTTGAGTTTGGATTTCTCGTGTTGTTTGTAGATCTTAATGTTAATACCTAAACTTAAGTGGAAAGAAGAGCAGCAGGCTTATTGTCTAAAGTTTCTATTTCTTTCTGTCAAACAGTATAAAATGATGACAGAAAGAGATGGTGAAGCGATAGAAAGCGTCAGAAGCGTTAGAAAATACGGCCTCTGTACTGATAAGTCTTTTTGTGTATTATTGTAATTTTTACAAGCTTTTATTTAACTCGCAATGTATGTTTGTTCGGGTGGAATCTATCAACTTAATTTTAAAGTAGATAGATATCTTCAACGGATTGAGCTGAAATTTTGCATGCATGTGTAAATCACAGGACAACGACCGCTTTAGCCTAGTTGGCAGTGACCCTGCCTACGAAGCAAGAGGTCCTGGGTTCAAATCCCGGTAAGGGCATTTATTTGTGTGATGAGCACGAATATTTGTTCCTGAGTTATGGATGTTTTCTATGTATTTAAGTATTTATTTATCTATATAAGTATGTTTATCCGTTGCTTAGTACCCATAACACAAGCTTTGCTAAGCTTACTTTGGGACTAGGTCAATTGGTGTGAATTGTCCCGTGATATTTTTTATTTTTTTTATTTTTATTTTAATGCAATATTGTTATGACAGAGCTGATTTGACTATGGAGCTGGAAGGTTGCCATAGGAACTCTGTAATAAAATGATAACTCCATTTAGTTTGATCTCGTTTCATTTGTCTTGACGAGTATCTACTTTGGTAACCCGGGGCAAAAAGTAGTCAGCTAAAAAAGCTTGTATTACAAATAGAAAAAAAGAAAGAAAACATTTACTCGTGAAATCAAACCATTTCAAAAATAACATAGGAATAAAAATTACAAAAAATGCGCTTATCACGAAATGGTCTCAAATCATCATAGTGCCGATCTTGCGAATGGCGCTGATCTTCCTTGCGGAAATAGAATTTTCAATTGTTTTTTTTTATGTTAGAGAGGCCAGACAAACGAACCAGTGGGTCACCTGATGTTAAATTATCACCACTGTCCATAAACACCCGCAGCGCTTTACGCGATGCCAGTGCGTTGTCGGCCCCGCAGAAAATTGTACACTCGCCTCTTAAAGGCACCCAGGTCGCAACTCGATGGGAAGACCCCAGCGGGAAGCTCGTTCCAGATTTTGCAAGTTCGTGGCTAAAAAGACCGCTTAAAATGCACCGTCGAAGACTGCCATTCATCAACATGATGACGATGAAATGAACGCTTACGACGGGTGTATCTGTAATGGAACCCCGCAGCTGGAATGAGGTCAAAGAGTTCCTCAGAGCACTCCCCGTTGTAGATCTTATAGAATTTTCAATTGTTTTCCAGGAGGACCTCTACCACGAGCGCTACTCAAGTATAGCGGTCATGTTCGCCTCGATCCCGAACTACAAGGAGTTCTACGATGAAACCGACGTCAACAAGCAGGGGCTAGAGTGCCTGCGCTTGCTCAACGAGATCATATGCGATTTTGATAAGGTTTGAATCAGATATCATACAGAACATAAATATAATTTGGATCATCTTGTACAGTCAACGTCATAAATAAGTTATCATGAAAATCGATATAGTTCGACTCAATTCCTCTCGATGTACCTGCGCAGAAGTCAGATTTTTTAGCGCGGGAGAATTCGATCTCCCAACGGCAAAGCAGCATCCTACGCGCGCTAAAATCTTGCTCTGTCATTGGTTGATCGATTACATGCTCGAACAAATCGCAGCAGGCCGAATTTTCTCAGACTAAGTTACAATCTTTAAATATTTAAGATTATTAAATGCAATTTTCGACCATTTGTTCTTACAAAGAAAGTTCAATATAGATTATTTACATGTTCGGCTACTATCGGAAACGGTCTACACTACACTATTCTGCGCGAACGAAAACTACCATTCAGAATTATAAGTTGAGTCAAACTGCGCTAAACCCGATTTGCAATACACGGCTAAAATGCGAAGAGTGGCAGTTGCTTAATAACTGAAGAAGTAGAACGTATATTATTATACGTCATTGGTTATATGTTACAGCTTCTACTAAAACCGAAGTTCAGCAGCATAGAGAAGATCAAAACCATCGGCAGCACCTACATGATCGCTGCAGGGCTCCGACCCGGAAAAGAGGATCAGACCGTAAGCTCTGTTTTATTTCCAACTTATTCTGCCTTATACATTTATAAGCACCAATAAAAATTTAAGCGTGATACTCAGAAACGAAATAAACATCACATCTACATCCTGGGGGACGAATAAGTATCAAGACTCGGCAGCAGTAACAGCATCCAGAAAAGGAAAATGGAATGACAAATACCTACCCAACGCGCTTATTCAAGGGCAACAAGGAATTTTACTGACCGGCAGTCCGTTTTTCACAGTCCGATGTTGCATGAAAAAAAACGGATGATTGGTTTACTTGTGCACTTGTCCGTCTTTTTTTGGAAGTGTGGCGCAGTTAAGGGTTAGCTTTCTTTAAAAACTACATGCCACGCACGCGTAATTACGCTAGGAACGATGAGCTTCCTATAACGTCGGCAGTTGCTTGCTTTATTACTCTACATGCGAGGACGTAGAAGACAAAAAGAATTTTGGGTTCATTTATCCCCTTATAAGTGAAAAGCAAAGGGCTACCACGGCTTGCTATACCATAGTTATTCTATATTTTCAGGACGCAAAAGGGAAAGAGGAGCACACAGTAGCAGTTGTAGTGGAGTTTGCCTTCGCTCTAATGACGATACTCGACCAGATCAATAGGGAATCATTCCAGAGATTTAAACTTAGGATAGGTAAGTGCAGAGTAGACAACAATAGCATTGTATTTTCATACTAAATACAAACTGAAACATGGATACACAGAAAAAAAAACAAAAAAAGAGACCAGCGCTGGGAATCGAACCCAGGTCCTCAGCATTCCGTGCTGCGTGCCAAACCCCTACACCACCACTGGTCAGGAGTTTAGACACAATTTTTTCCTATGTATCGACATTTTTCAGTTTGTTTTTTCTATAGTCAGTTACGCAGCGACACTAGCGACATCTATGTTAATGTTCTCATCGAGAAACGTCAACACTCCTTTGGAACTATCCGCTCACCCGGACAAGAGATGGCGGCGCTCTTAAGCAATCTTATCAAGATTGGTTTTTTGGAGTCTTTTAGTATTTTTATTTTCCAACTCCAAATTTTTTACTTTTACGGTCATCCCGTAATAACAGCATTGTCCTGTCTTAGTTAATAGAACTGAAACCATTACTGAACTAAAACAATTACTTTGCTCACCCGCGACCTTACAATAGTTACGTTTATGCAAGAAATGTGCGTTCATGCAGTTCCTCCACCTCCACACTGTACGAACACACACAAATCACATAAACCCAACCATCACCACCACCAAGCTACACTGACGCGTTTCGAACTCAACCAGAGCTCATCTTCAGAGTTACCACAACCGTATGCTATGCTACCAAACGTTAAACTAACGTAAACGTTTAACGTTTAACGTTTGGTAGCATAGCATACGGTTGTGGTAACTCTGAAGATGAGCTCTGGTTGAGTTCGAAACGCGTCAGTGTAGCTTGGTGGTGGTGATGGTTGGGTTTATGTGATTTGTGTGTGTTCGTACAGTGTGGAGGTGGAGGAACTGCATGAACGCACATTTCTTGCATAAACGTAACTATTGTAAGGTCGCGGGTGAGCAAAGTAATTGTTTTAGTTCATTAATATGGACCTCCGCAAAGTAACGCCTGATTCAATAAATTATTTGAAACCATTACATTGCTCACCCGCAAACAGCAATCAGCAGCTAATCCGTTCAACTAAGTGACATGGTTTTTTTTCAACACTGTTATACTTAACTTGCCCTCTCGCATGGCTGGTACCATTATCATATCATTAAGTTTTTGTTCACTCTGTATATAGATTTATTCATTGACTAACTTTTGGTATTTATTTCATAATGGCGGAGCTACGGGGGTTGCCACTTCAAAAAGCTCGCAGCCAATAGTAATAAAATAATGATTAGACAACCGCTAATACTATCATAGCCTTCATAATAGGGATGTTGACACCACCAATCAACTGACGGAATTTTTATGAGCTGTCAAAATACAATTCTCCCATAGAGTTTGAACGGCAATAGCAACTAATGACGTCACTCGCCAACTCAATCAACTAAAGATTTATTTGATTTAAAGCAAAAAAAAAACTAATTTTGCAGTTAATTAAAAATTAATCTGGTTTTCGGGGCTAAAGCGTTTTTTACTGGAGTCGTGTCTTCGAATTATTTTTTAATGGCGTCAATATCCCTGCTGTCGCAGGTCTGAACCACGGACCAGTAATAGCGGGCGTGGTGGGGGCGCAGAAGCCCCAATACGACATCTGGGGGAACACCGTCAACGTGGCTTCCAGGATGGACTCCACCGGCATCATGGGCAAGATCCAAGTCACCGAGGACACGGCCAAGTGAGTCCATTTTACAAGTAGCGATTAAATACTTATACATAACTCACGTCTATGATCGAGTTTAGCTGGACATGTTTCGGGCTCATCCGTAGCCCTTCTTAGAGCCACACGTTGCGGCGGCTGCCAAACGTGCACTGCGCACCGCTCTGCTACGACGTAAACGTGTTTAGTTAGACGTGAGTTATCCGTATTTCTTCGCTATGAGTTAGTCTCACGGTAGTGTTATGTCCATTTTACAAGATTTAGTTCTGAGAGGAGGCCTGTACCCTGCAGGGGGACGAGGTATATAATGATGATGATGATTTTTTTATTTCTCAAGATGTTTTTTGCTAAGGTAAAATCTCGCAAGTCTAATTTTACGGATATTGCCTTGAAATTCGGTTTACATAAAATAATAAGTAGATTGGTACAAAATGCAAGTACCTACAGTCAACTCTTCGTCTCGTCCTATATACGTCGCAGGGCACAAGCCTCTTCTCAGAATGAGAGGGTTTGGGCCGTAGTTCCGACGTGGGGCCAGTGCGGGTTGGGAACTTCACATACTCGTACACCGTCTATTATTGTCTTCGCTGGTGAATGTGTAGGTATTTTCCAGCCTCACGACTTCTTCCAGTTACTTCAATTAACTAACAACAAAACAATCAATAGTTTCAGCAAAAACTTGTGTTAGAAATGTTTATGCTTTACAAAAACTGATTTACTGAAAATAAAGTTCCTACTTTACTTACAAGCGCGTTGCATTCAACGCCTGAAATAATGTAATAGCAATGCTGTTGGTATGAAACTTTGCTACTAACCAAAATTAAGGTGAACGTAACGCCTGAGACCGAATCGTCTAACGCACGGGCTTTGCGATCTCATTCGCCATCTCTTTTTATCCTCATCATAAGATAAACCATGATGGTATAAATCATGTGATAGAAAGAACTAGAGACATCGATTATGATTCCAAGTGCGCTAAACAAAAGGCTAACGGGAAAGAATGAAGTAACAAATACTGCACTAAAGAGACTGTAGGGACTCCTAGCGGCATCTAGTCATCAAATATAGAACTAACTGCTACATCCTGCATCGCACTATCGAAGTTTCTCAACTCGGCCGGTTCTAACTTTCTTCCAGCGGGTATGTATTACAATTCCGAAGTACGAAAGACCGAATGTATTAAAACATCGAATGGGTCAAAAGACCGACACGATTTTTTTCTGAAACTGTAAACTTTTCAGAATTTATTGAAACGGCATCATACAGAACCCATTAGGTTAGGTTAGGTTTTTAGGGAAGGAACATGTCGTAGTAGCTCCGATGTACTTCGCTCCGATGCAGCGTGTGTCTCCGCTGCACTCCGCGATCTGAAGCACGACGACGAAGATGAAGATTCCTCGAGGCTTGAAGACTGAACAATAATGCGATCGACGAAACAAACAAAACTGTTCTTCTGAGAACATTCGACCTTATGGTCGCGTCTCTATAGACAACGTCACTTTTCTCCTTTAACGACGTCAATCACCTACAGGTTTGTTTTATAACAATCTTAAAAAGTTAACGGTTTCAGAAAAAAATCGTGTCGGTCTTTTGACCCATTCGATGTTTTAATACATTCGGTCTTTCGTACTTCGGTATTGTAATACATACCCCTTCCAGCGGACTCCGGTTCCCAGGCATAACATCTGTTTGGACAGAGATCCCTCTATTGCAACATCAACAACAACAACAACATTACAACAAGACTTTCGAAGGAGGATAAAATGATAACAATGATGATGGTATATTTTTTCTTTTTCAGAGTTTTAATGGGCGCTGGTTACACGTGTGAATGCCGTGGGCCTACCTACGTCAAGGGTAAAGGAACACTAATTACGTACTTCGTGAAAACACCCAACATCGGAGGTGGAATGTAAATAAGTAGTAATATTATTGTAATTTTAATCCTGTGCGGATCCATAGTGACCGTGTAAGAATAAAGGCATATCTCAGCCTACTTACATTACACAAGTAATGACATATTGCTTACATTACACAAGTATACCTACATGTCGTGATAAGACTTTAGAGCATCATGTCGCTTACCATGGCATCCATTTTACTCGTATATTCGACCAAGAAATACCTTTACTACCCTAAGGTCCAGTATCAGTAGTATGGCTTAAAGCATCAAAGATAATTTTCACGCGATTCAATATGATAATCAGCCTTATTGTTTCAATTTTAATATAGAATAGAATAGAATAGAATAATTTTTATTTCGGGCTGCATAGGCCCATATAAAAAAAACATATATAATATAGGAATTGCCTGTCATGAAAAATGGTAGAGCACTTACTTGGTCGACTATAAATTACACATGCCATAATACTTGTGTAATGTGTTAAATACACAGAGAAAAATACATAAAACAAAGAAAAATATTTTTTTTTATTTTATAGGAAACATCAATCTATTAAAATATTTCCCGTGAATTGTTATAGTCTACCTGTGAAGTATTTCGGAAGTTTTTTTTTACTGAAATACTTAGATAAGTAAAATAGCATTAGGTATTTTGATTCAAAAATTGTACTTTTTGCATGAGGTCACTACACTGGTAGTAAGTACTAAGTAATGTATTTTTGTAATTCAAGGACATATCCAAAAGCATATAAAAATTATATTTCATAATACATGTTATAAATAGTTAGGTACGTAATTATTTAGTAATAATGAGAGTTACTATTGTAGGCCTAGTAATTTATTTTGATAGTAATTTATAAAATTAAACTGTCCCACTATCCTTAAGTATAAGGTCGAAGACCTAATGACAGATTTGCCAAATATTATTTTACAATATTTCAGATATCATTTTAGTGTTATGTTTAAGTTAAATACCATAACCACCATACCATTTTAGTCATTGGTCATGAGAAATTTCATGTTACTGAAAGTTTGTATCCCGGTTCTATTTTGACACCAGTGTACGTACCTAACATGTATTGTATTGAAAGTACACATCGTGTCGCCTCCCTCAAGATGGTAACCAGGAAATATATTAAAACCCTCGAGAAATGGAAAGGAAATTATGTAATGTAAATCTAAATTCAAGTCCCGTGATAAGTACTTTGTGGGGTGCGTTTATGAAGTAGGTAAATATCAAAATTACATACTATCATTAATTCATTAATATTTTAACATAACTTTGAAATGACATGGCGTTTGCTACAAAACGGCGACCAGTCATAATATTGAGTCGTAATTAGTAATAAAATAAAAATATTAGTCATAATAATTTATACCAATTCCATCTATTTTTCTATAGTTTTTTTAAATAATAGTGTGATAAAACTGAGATTTATTTTGAATATGACAATATTATTTTTAATACCTAACTTAACATTTTTAAAATAGGGATTTACCGTTTCTTTGCATTTAATAGTTTTTTGAATATGAAATGTTTTTCACATTTAGGTTTTTTTAATACTCATTAGTATGGTGCTAATTATTGAGTAATCTTATTTAGCTGATAGTTTAGCGTGAATGTAGGTACATATTTTGTTTGATTACAGGTTGCTTACAAATGGACATATAATATAACACACATACATAATATGTCCAGTGGCTCAACGTAAGGCACCTAACTGTTTTGAGACCGCGTAAAAGTTTCTGCAACAGGGATATTGACGCCATTAAAAAATTATTCGAAGACACAGCTCCAGTAAAAAAAAGTTTTATTTTAGCCCCAAAAACCAGATTAATTTTCGATTAACTGCAAAATCAGATTTTTTGTCGCTAAAACAAATAAATAGTCCCCCGAAGCAATGTGCAGCATTCTTTCGACAGGTCCTTAAGTAATAATGACATTAAACGCTCATGAAGTCATGAGGCTCGTGCCTCATGGACTTACCAGTAAAGTCACACATGAGGCACATGTGCATGTAGGTTGAAGGTGAGTGTCTCGACTGTGCATTAACACTTTCACAGCCCAGTGCCCCATATAAGGGTCACAGCGACTTGGCTCCACTAGTCTGTGCCCACATATGGGGCACTACGAGACAACCAGACTTGCATTCATATTTCTACAGTATATTTTTTACACACTGAGCAGGACAGTACAATTAATAAACTAATTTGCTGGACTTATCAGGAATTTGAAACTTGTATGGGACTGTGAACGTGTTAAACAGGAAATAGGTACACTCGCCACACCTATTTAAAGGCCGGCACAAACCGGATGCGTGTCACGTCAAGCAGCATCGGTTGTGGTGAGTGGAGCTGTGGGAGGGATGGCACACTAGAAGCGTGCGCATGGTGTGCCATCTTTCTTACAGATTAATTCATTACAACTGGAGCGTGACACGCACACGCATCTGGTTTGCGCCGGCCTTCATAAGTAACGAAATGATTTTAATAACATTACTTTTGCTGTACGATATACTACTGATGAAGTCTATAATAAATTGTTTTAAGCTTTCTCTCATGGTTATTATTACAACCGGGACCAAAAAAACGACAGATTATTGCTAAAATTAACTTGACAGTTCGACGACCGCAAAGTACGAATTTTTTGAGGTTCCCCGATTTCATTGAGAGTCCACCTTTCGAACAAAGCCATTGTATTCTATTATGTCCTCAAGAGAATAATCCTCAGTTTAATTAACGAACGTAATTATAAGATAAAATGGCTCATTAAAATACCGACTTTATTATTTACAGTAGAGAGTTTATTTTAATTGAAACTTTGTTTGTTTGTTTGCTTTCTTTGATCAATTATAACTGAAAATCCCCTTCAAAGAATGTCCGAACTTTTTTATTTGTTTGCGTAACAATTAAAATCATCACCTACACAGAAATTTGAACCTAGTCTTTACTTCATTACAGTCGAATTTCGGTTGACACTTGACAGCTAAACTTGACAATTTCACGCAACGTACTGAGAAAAAAGAAGGCCACTTTTATCAAAGTGGCGCTCATTTGGCTCGGACATTTTCGGGCGCGCGACTGTGGATCTACAGTTATAATTGATCAAAGTTTGCTTTTTTTTTTTTTTTAGGGGGCAATCTTACACAAATCGACCTATCGACCTACTATGGGTACCAGACGACGACAAACATACTTATATAGACAAATAAATACTTAAAGACATAGAAAACATCCATAACTCAGGAACAAACATTCGTGCTCATCACACAAATAAATGCCCTTACCGGGATTTGAACCCAGGACCTCTTGCTTCGTAGGGAGGGTCACCACCAACTAGGCTAAGGCGGTCGTTAAACGTTAAGTTACTTACTATACATACAAGTGTCTCGTTCATTGCGATTCTCTATAATTTTTTTATGATAAAGAGACACCAATATCACTTTATTAAGAAAATAATGTAACTATGGAGGATCAAAAAAGTTATACTTAGTAATAAATTAAATGTCTCTTATTTTAATTTTCAAGATAAAAAGTGTAAGAATATTTTTCTGTATATTAGAAAATTAGTATAACAACAAACTTAATACAACAAAATTAACGAAAACAGAGAGAACTTAGAAGCGCACCAACTTCTGCAAAAGCCAGATAGTTGAAAGACTTTTTAATTTGTTTGTTGTGTGTCTACGTTTGACACATTTTTGATTCATCATTATAACACCAGAGACCGTTGTCGGCTATGGAAATAGGTGATATTGTAAGTGTGATTGTTTCTGAACGCCGTGGTCAAGCGTACTGTCAACTGTCATTGGAAGTCCTCCGGGTGTAATAAATAATATCTTTTAAGCTTTTTTAAGTCTATAATATAGTTCAAATATCTAAATTGAACAACATGAATGTCATAATGTGTTATACATAGTTTCTGTTAGATCTATAGAAGTGTCATACAATCTCTATTCTAAATAAAATATTGATGTAATTAATATTTTAGTTATGAATGTGGGCTACACCTGAAAAGTTTATTTTGAAAATTTTATCAATTGATTAAAATACCGTTGGATACTAATGTGGTTTCATTGTCATAAAATGTAATTAAATTTCAAGATCAAAGTCGAAATCTTTATTTAAATCTTAATAAGGTAGAGGTGACACATGCATTGACTTGGAAATTCAACCTTATGGCTTCAGTTACAAGTCATAATATCCATTGTAATTATTGAAAATACTACTAGCTTCAAACCTCACGTCGTCAAGTACCTAAGTTGTACCTATTCGAAAGCTGCTTTGGATTCTGTGGTAGTACCTATGCTCCAATAAATGCGGTCTTATTAAGGGTTGATTTAGGCTGTAATAACCACTCATGAACGTCGAAGAATCTACCACCGGTTCGGAAAATCCCTTTTGAAAAGATCCAGCAAGAAACTCAACACTCAAGGCATATTTTTTATAAGTACTCGAAGGTGGAAAACGGGACTCAATTAAATATCACTATACTGTCCATTTATCACAGAACTCAAATATCAAATAAATATGGTAGAGCCATGTTGCAGCTAGCCGTTGCATCACGAATGGGCCGGTTCGTCCAGCCTTCTGCCACAAAATAAATAGGTACAGAAGTCAATCAAGTGTATGTACTTCACTTTTCATACCTAAGCTCGGCGGTCGCTCTAGGGTTGTCAGTTATGGCATATGCACATAAAACTATCGTGATAGTGGCACTCGTATCTATTTGTTTGATTAATTGTTGATTGATTACAATACAAACCGTTTACGAAACAAAAACATACCTGCCTACAAAATTTAGCGTTTGTCAATTTTCACTATGAAAATCCCTAATAACTTATAAACTGATTATCCTAGTTACACAATTTCCACTGTACTATCGGTTTTAGACCTAAACCTATGTAATGACACTAAAAACAATACAATATCTATACAAACAAAAAAAAAACATGTTTTCAACTTACGTAATATTGGCGTGAATTTACCTTACAAAAATGTAGTTAGGTACTTCGTTTATACTGATTCAAAATAGAAAACTATTATTACTTTGGGAGTCAGGGTGGGGTGCTTACCTACCTACCTAACTATTCTATGTAACGTTAAAATGAACCATCGAAATACAAGCACATACCTACTTAACTTACCTCTTTGAAACCACTGGTAGCTTAAAAAACGACCATTCACCGTTCAGGGTTGAATTTAAACAACCGTCCACTGGACAGTTATATTAACCTTTTTTTTGTTGCTCCATTATTGCACTCAAAAATTTCCACAGACGCGCGTCTCAAGCGGATGGCAATCGCGCTCGAACTGATCCGAAATGATCCGAGATATCGTGTCTGTGAGCAGTGTCTATGTGTGCGTTGCTCGAGCGCACTTTGTATGTAGATTGATTTCTGTACCTATTTATTTTGTGCTTCTGCCGTCTGCTGCGTTTCGTACGGTCAGTGAGAGCGCCGGGGGCCCAATACCTCCCTCTACCACGTTCCCTCCCTTTTTCCCTCTCCTCTTTAAAGGCCGGCAACAGATCATTGACTCTCTTTGAGTTGTTGATATTTATGGGACCTGGTGATCATTTTCCATCAGATGATCCACTTGCTCGTTTTCCTCCCTCCATATTAAAAAAAATATAAATAAAATAAAATAAACTGAATTTCGTGCCAGAACGGAACCTTTTCACTGTAAATATATTGTGACATTCCATATAATAGGTTATCTTCCAAAGAAATAGTGTAATTAAGCGTGTAAATAACGAATGCTTGATTCAGTTTTCTGGATTGTATAGTCAATATTGATTGCATAGTAAGTGCTATACCATTTTTAATAACAGTTCCTACATCAGAACAGAATATAAACAATAAGGCTGATGTAACATTAGCACGCTGAAGTGGCAATGGGCAGGCCATATAACCCGAAGAACCGATAACCGTTGGGGTAGACGAGTTCTTGAGTGGAGACCACGGATTGGTAAACGTAGCGTGGGACGTCCTCAGACTCGGTGGAGCGATGATCTTCGCAAGGCGGCTGGCAACAGCTGGATGAGAGTGGCCGAGGATCGTGCTCAGTGGCGTGCCATGGGAGAGGCCTATGTCCAGCAGTGGACGAACATAGGCTGATGATGATGATGTAACATTGACTTAGTTTGCAAGTAATAGCCTTTGATGTTTTAAGACTTTGAATCTTAGTGTAAAGGAATCACTTGGTCGACTATACCTATAACCCACGGCTTCGAATAAAAATGGCATCTCAAATTTTAATATAACCGTCATTTTTCAACGCCCACAGAGCATTAAAATTTCACGTTACCATTTTAGACGTCTGTCTCCTTCGACGGGCGGCGTCCGAATGAATTTGAATTTTGAATTTCGAACACGGATAAGGCGAAGTTAATTGGTAATTGCGGGTTGCGGGCCACCTACGCGCTTGCTTGATTTATTTCAGTAGAACCGCCTCGGTGTACTATTGTTTATCTGTGGTTCGATATACGCGGTGATTGTTTTTTATCTGTATTACTCATCTGCTTGGTTGAGGTGAGAAGGTTAGTTGAGTTTAAATCGGCAGGCTATTAACTCTAAGGGCCACTTGCACAGACTAGGGTTAAAAATTTAAGTGGTTAACACTGGGTTAAGGATGACAGTTCCATGCATTTTGACACTTCTTAACCCTGGGTCAGCACTTAACAGACACTCGGGTCTGTGCAAGTCAGCCTATGTAGATAACAGAGTAGCTTAAGGTTTGCTCTCTTAAAATAATTAAAACAGTCAATTTTGTACGTGGTAATTTGCAAATAAATACAACCTGGGGCTCTTCAAGGGTAGAGTGAATTAGGGCGTTACTGGAATAGTGAGATACACCTTTGGCCTAATTTGCACTTTTCATAATAGTGGTCAATAAAGGGTCAGTTTGTTGTAAAAAAGTGTAGATAGGCCTCTCACAAGAAGGTGCGACGACCTGAAGGTTGCGGGAATAGGCCTACCTATTCCCGCAACCTTCAGATCGTCGCACGATACACATACATACGGATGGCACTGGACAGGTCTGGTTGACGAACCTTGGGTGAGACCAAAATGTTTGTTAGCTGTTTTGTTCGGCTGATTGTTAAGTTGCCCATTTGTTAGCCGAATAAACTGCACTCGAACTAGATCACTCAAGCGTTCACTTGTCAAAATATAGATTAATTATTACCATTAGCTATTTAACGTGAGAACATTCACATTGATTCTGATTACAGGCCAGCGATTATTAATTAACGCGCGGTAATTATTGGCTTGGGTTAATAATGTAACGGGGTTAATATTGTTGTTTGCTTTAAATTAAAAAATGATTTATCTGGTTTACGGCGGTGGTATTCCTTCGGGTTACGACGCGAATACAATTTTAAATGATGCAGACAATTTTTAAGTGGGAAAAGAAGTTAGTTTGGATTTATATAAAAACCAGCCTAATACGAGTAGTCGCGAACTTAGGGTTCTGTACCGACTAATAAAAAATAGCTTTTCGGCCAAATTAAACATCAATTATAGTCATGGTGGCCTAGTGGTTTGACCTAGGGTCGTGGGTTCGAATACTACTCAGAGGAGTTTTTCGTAATTTATGTGTGAAACATATGAAATTTACCATGAGCTTTACGGTGAAGGAAAACACCGTGAGGAAACCTGCATACACTTGCGAACCTAAGAAATTAAATGGTGTGTGTGAAGTTCCCAATCCGCACTGGGCCCGCGTGGGAACTACGGCCCAACCCTTCTCATTCTGAGAGGGCCTGCCAGTGGGACGTATAATGTATAGGCTGGGATGATGATGATAATGATGATGAAACATACGCGTGACTATAGGGTTCATTTATGGGGGGGGAGATAGATTTATTTTACTTAGACTGTGCGAGTACAAACATAAAAATTAAACATAATTAGATATGAGCCCGTAAGTTTTATAGTTTTAGTTTTATTAGTTTTAGTTTTAGGTTACTCAATATAGGATCCACTGAAAATCAGCGTCGTGGCCCCCTGCCTCGACTCATGCTGAGTGGACTCCTTTTTTGAGACAACTGCCACAATACTCTTTTAGATTTAAGAAATTTGTAAACTGTTCTTTGTTGTTGTTGTTGTTTCGAAATAAATTTAATTCATTTCATTTTTTTCATTTAATTTCTCGTCCAACATACATATATTGTCATCACAATCCAGCGCGGAAATGCTGCCAGCCTTATGTTGTGCATTCTGTGGCAAGGACAGGACTTGTTTAGGCGAATTGAACGGTCGGCAAATTGGTCTAAATACTTACCAGCAGGCTAATTGTCTAACTCCCTCGCAATTGCCATCGCGTTCATTTTGACAGTTCTTGTATGGGCTGACAATTGGTATCGGAAACAGCTGTCACATCCATACAAAAACCGTCATTTCAATCCGATGCCAAGTGTCAAAAAAGCTACACAATTACCCTGCAGTTTTGACTAAGTTTCAAGTTTTAGGTTGACATTTCTAACTGAGTGAAGCCATTATAGTCACTGTCATCTTATTATTGCAAGGGAACATCGACCTTGTTGTATCATGATGTGCATATGAACTTCAATCGAGGGGTGGTAGACAATATTTTTGGCCGACTGTACATTATAGTTAGGTTATTTTAGGAAGGTTGAGTTTTAATGATTATGAAAGTGTTGTGTTTGTATTTCATGGTATTTGGACGAATAATTTATTTAAGTACCTATTTATAGAATTTTGAAAAAAAATATCGCAGTTTACCTATATAACTGATGGTTAAATATTTTTAAAAGTCATTTCCATATTTGATTCAAAGTGAATCATTTTTAAAATAATGTCAAATTTTGACGAACGGATAGCTTCGGAACGGATAGATAGATAGAGAGCTTGACTATAAAGCTTAATGGTCTGGGTACGATCCCCGGTCGGGGTAGATTTATCTATGAAAAATACGAATGTTTGTTTTCGTGTCTTGCATGTTTCATATGAATTTAAGTATATATTTAAATATTTTTCTTCGCTGCCAACTTTGGGGCTAGTTAAGTCAATCGATGTCGAGTGTCCCCTGATTATTTTATTTTATTTTTATAAACATAATTTCACTCATTTCGTAATTATAATAATAATTAATAATAATATTTTTTATTTCTCCGCCATAGGTTTACAACTATGGAACATCAGTATTGTACTTAGTTACAATATTATTGTTAGACCTGTGTGGCAGAGACTGTTGCCCCCCAGATGTCTGTAACTACTATTTAACAAATTTAAAGTTATCGTTATCACAATTAAAAATTCTTAATGAACTGAAACAATTACTTTGCTCACCCGAGAACACGCGGTTGACGTCGAGGTCGCGGGTGAGCAAAGTAATCGTTTTAGTTCATTGATATGGAGCGCAAAGTAACGCCTGATTCAATAAATTAAAAACTATATTTTTTTTCATATAAAAAAAATGTATAGAGTCGAACTCATTAGTTAATTTTGGATGACCTGGCCTTAAGAAGCCAATATAAGAATGTAAGATTTATTTTCATTTTTATAGAATTCCAAGGTGTTATCGTCCTCAAAACCGGAGTAATAAGACATCAGAGCAGCGAAGCCCGGGAGCCTCGTTAATCACAGGCCCCGTCTAGCGACCTGCGGACCCCCAGTAGCCGGCAAAGAGTAGATTATAACCGTTGACTAAACCGGGAGGGTTCTGTAAAAAAAAGTCGGATTCTTCTCAGCAGACTAGCGATGGGTTATCCACGATTTTATCGTTAATCAACTAGACCGTTCATTTACGTTCATTAACTAGTCCATGGACTAGTTGGCTTCGTCGACTAGTCGACGTGATGTTTATGTTATGTAGATGTTTAACTTAACGAGACATTGATTTCTACGAGTCACTACTCTGTGGTTCCAATAGCCTACAGTATACAATACAACTCTTATTCAAATGTGAATGCATATGGAACATACTTCAAATTTGTTTGGTTGAAGAAATTAACTGTGTTCACAGACTATGATTTTGTGTGGACGTCACGTTCCTAGTATAGATATGAACGATTGTGAACTCTTAGTTTAGCCGTCTAAGAATTCGATCGATTCGTCCGGGAACCAGGGTGTGAAATTGGCTACCAGCCATGAGGTAGCAGGCGACCAGGCACCCCATGGAAACTATGCTACTGGAAGGACGAAAATCCAATTGCGTAATGACATTCGCATATTTCGCATCGGGACGTGGAATGTAAGAGGCCTCATTGATGAGGGAAAGCTCCATGTATTAGATCACGAACTTGAACGATGCAAAACTATTATTACGGGGCTGAGTGAGACGCATTGGAGGCTCCCACTCTGCCAGACATCGGGCTACTTGGCGACGCGTCGCGAGAGCAGCAGTGGCGCAGGCGCAGGAGTCAATCGACTGAAGCATGACCTGACCACGACCACTCTGTCAAGAGTGCACGACTAAGAAGAACAAGTGATTAAAGCCTAAACTGAGTAAAAGCGTTTTGACTTTGAAAGAATGGCAACGGTATATTGAAGTAAATTCAGACTTACAACTTGCCAACTGCCCGATAGACTAGTAGACTAGAAGTTTGAGCAGATGTGTGGTGTGTCGCCGAGCCACAAGTATTCAAATTTGCTCGTACGTCTGTCTACCACTTTATTTATTCAGGTATTTCAAGGAAAGCAAACAGAAGCAAAATTTAAGTAATCAAATGCTAATGTTTACCGTGTAAAGAAAGGCGATTTGCAACACAAATCTAATGTACTTACTGAAACATTAGAAAATCTCGATTAAAAACTGGCCAAGTACAAGTTGGACAGGGATGGATAGGGAACAAATGGGATTTATATTTTCGCTTCAAAATGGCCTTATCTCCGTAACTATGATTGCAAGACTCTTCAAATTTGGCATGCAAGTAATTATAATAGTAAAAAACTTATTTCAACGGGACTCTATCTCAGTAACCATTCCTTTAGGATTATAGAGGTGCAGTAAAAAGGGATTTTTGGAATTTCCCGCGGGAAACAGATCAAGAGTTGACTACAAATTTGATTTGTGCGCGGACGAAGTCGCGAGAAAAACGTAGATAGAAGAAGGTAGATAAGAGATAAGGTAGATAGTATGTATAGTACATTGTGCATCAAGGGCCGTAAGTAGGGGATTACTAACGAGAGCCTATTAGAAGCCCGACGCCGGAGGCGGAGGGCTTTTAATGACTCGAGTTTGTAATCCCCTTACTGCCCGTGATACACACAATGATTTTCATCACACTGCGAGGAAAAAAATCCAAAATTAAATTATTTTGTCTCTAAACACTTAAATTAAATAAATAATGGCTACCCGACAATACAGATTGTCACTTTTTTCAAGTCATTTACCATAGATAATGTAAACTGTGTTTAGAATTCGAATGGTCATACGGCCACATTCTGCCAACATACTTTTTACTTACTAAAATTATTGCAAAAAACTATTTGATATAAATTTAAAATATAAAAATTACAAAGTTTCAGGAAGCGTAGACAAGTTTTGTGTAGTAAAATTGGGTTATAGCGAAGTTTTAAACATATAAATATAACGTTGGCTGACTTGAAACCTCCTTAGTCTGTATGAAAATTTTAAAACTAAAGTTAGAACTCCCTTGGGAAGAAAAACTGTACGTAAATCCATAACTCCCTTAAGAACAAATTAGGCCTTTGACATTTAGTATACAGGTATGGAATAACACCATTGACCAGCAAGTGTGATGAAAAAGATATAAATTTCAGCTGCCTGTTACGGTTTTTTGAGATACACTGTAACAGACAGACCGTCAGATGGACAACGAAGCGATTACTGTCGGGTTCTATTTTTCAATCTTCGGGAACGGATCCCTAAAGGATTAACCTAACTAAATTGTCGCTTCTATACGCCATATTCTATGTCCATTATTACGCTAAATAATATATGAGGCAATTAATCTCGTGGAGTGCTGCGCTATATTTTACCGCATTGTCTCGCTTCCGTTCGTTTTATCGGCCGCGCGACATAACTTGGTATAGTGAATTATTTTATTGTTAGAATTATACTTACATAGTACGAAATGTGAGACCGGAAAGTTTGAAATAAGGTAAGGGGTGTAAGACTGAGTCAAAATAAAATAACGTTTTTTAGACATAGGCATAGACATAACTTTATTCGACATCAAAAAAAGAAAAATACACTGACTAATACAGGAGAAAAATAATAATAAAAAAGAAAACAATAATAATAATTAAAACAAAAATAAAACATAATTGGGATGTCGAAAAGGAATTTGACTCAGCATTAAGCTGCAGTAGGTGCCTGCTGCAGCGCTGATTTTCAGTCAAACCCTTCATATCATTGCATCAAACTTGTTGGACCGGAATCAGCACAAATAAGTTGGTGAAAAAAGTGTGTAACAAAATAAACAAATAAATAAAATGATTGATTTGAATGATGATTGATTGATTTGATTGATGATTTTTACTCTGCATTGTATGCCTACTCTTGTCTCTGGTGTCCTGTCAATCGTTCAAAGGTTAACTGGAAGAGATCTCTTTAAGGGATAAGTTCGCCTTTGTACACATGTTTCTCTTGTTAACTGTTAATTTTCATGTTTTACGTACAATAAAGAGTTTTACATACATACATAAAATAGATACATATCTTATACGTATACATTTATGTATGTATAGAATATGTATATATACTAGGGGCGTTCAATAAAAAGTGAGAATGAGTATGTTATAAACAACTTTTACTAAATGTAATTTTATTTTTCGACATAGTCACCTTTTAGCATAATACACTTATTAAATCTTTTTTCTAAACTTAAAATTTCATTTTTAAAAAAGGTCTCATCTTGAGTACTTAAAAAATCTTGTACTGTAGCGACTACCGCGTCGTCGTCTTCAAATTTCTGGCCTCTCGGGTATTGTTTCAATCTCGGAAATAGGTAGAAATCACTGGGAGCGAGATCTGGTGAATACAGAGGATGCTTAAGGATATTGAACCCAGCATCACGAATTGCAGCCATTGCAACGATGGACTTGTGTGCCGGGGCATTGTCCTGGTGGAACAGCACAACTTTCGAGAGTTTACCTCGCCGTTTTTCGCGGATCTCATTGCGCAATGTTGCTATTTGTTTGGCGTATAAAGTGCCCGTAATAGTGGCTCCATGTTTGAGATACTCAATCATTAATACCCCTTTACCATCCCAAAAAGCAGAGCCCATGACCTTACCGGCAGATGGGCCCACCTTGAATTTCTTCGGAGTTGGAGATGATGGCCTTTTCCATGTCATAGACTGCAGTTTCGTTTCAGGGTCAAAAAAAAAAATGATGGAGCCATGTTTCTTCCATTGTTATAAATCGCGTCAAAAAAAGTTCCCGGTCTTGCTGTATCAGGTCCAAAGCTTCTTGACAAATCTCGAATCCAGTTTGTTTTTGCGTGTCAGTAAGCATTCTTGGTACCCAACGCGCAGATACCTTTTTCATACCCAAGCATTCATGTAAAATATTATGCACGCTCCCCGTTGAAATCTTTACATTTTCAGCAATAAAACGAACCGTGACACGACGATCCGCCAAAACTGAGTTTTCAACTTTTTTTACAATTTCTTCAGTTATTGCTGTAGCTACGTCCGGAGCGGGGGTCGTCCATGGTCGATGTTCTTCCATGTCTCAATTCGGCGCACCAACGTGCGACTGTCGAATACGGAGGAGCATTAGACCCTAAAGTGTCCCGCAAATCTAAATTGACTTGGTCCGTAGAAAAATTTTTCAAACACAAGTATTTGATAACGGCGCGCAGTTAAATTTTCTCCATTTTTGCTAACGTACTCAATAGCATTGCAAAGAAATTACCGTATTTTTTTTTAAACAAAAGACAGTTAGTTTTTTAGGGTTCCGTAGTCAACTAGGAACCCTTATAGTTTCGCCATGTCTGTCCGTCTGTCCGTCTGTCTGTCTGTCTGTCCGCGGCTAAGCTCAGAGATCGTTATTACTAGAAAGCTGTAATTTTGCATGAATATACATATCAGTCACGCCAACAAACTGGTAAAATAAAAAACAAAAAAATATTTTTTTTTAGGGTACCTCCCATAGACGTAAAGGGGGGGTGATTTTTTTTTTCTCAACTAATCCTATAGTGTGGGGTATCGTTGGATAGGTCTTTTAAAACCATTGCGGGGTTGCTAACATGATTTTTCTATTCAGTGATCTGTTTGCGAAATATTCAACTTTAAAGTGAAAATTTTCATTAAAATCGAGCGTCCCCCCCCCCTCTAAAATCTAAACTGTTAGGTGGAAAAATTTGAAAAAATTCAGAATGGTAGTAAATATATCAAATTTACTAGGAAAATTATAGCGGCTATGATTGCTTGGAAATTATTTGTAGTTTAAGAGTAAATAGTAGCCTAAGGTATAAAACATACCTAAACTTGGATGATTCCGTACACATACGAAATCCTTAGAAAAATATTACTTGATTTTTTTGTAATGGCTACGGAACCCTACCTTGTTTTTCATAGCAATCAGCTAGATAGATAAGCTTTACCGGCCAGTATTTAATTTCCTAATATTGAAAGAGTTTGCATCTCATTCTCACTTTATATTGAACGCCCCTCGTATAATATACACAGATACATACTTTATTTATTTATATTATGCATTTCCCTTTCGGTAGGCATACAAAACCATCCCAACCAATTTTCAGCCTTTATAAAAATAATTTAACGACCGCTCCTAGCCTAGTTGGTAGTGACCCTGCCTACGAAGCAAGAGGTCCTGGGTTCAAATCCCGGTAAGGGCATTTATTTGTGTGATGAGCACGAATATTTGTTCCTGAGTTATGGATGTTTTCTATGTATTTAAGTATTTATTTATCTATATAAGTATGTTTATCGTCGTCTTGTACAAGCTTTGCTTAGTTTGGGACTAGGTCGATTTGTGTAAGATTGTCCCCTAATATTTATTTATTTTTATTTATTTCCATATTAATGAACTGAAACAAATTACTTTGCTCACCGGCGACCTTACGATAGCTACGTTTATGTAAAAAATGCGTGTTCATGCAGTTCCTCCACCTCTACACTGTATGAAAACACACAAATCACACAACCCAACTATCACCTCTACCAAACTTGGTTTAGATATTTGGATGTTTGAATGTTTGTTGGTCAATCACAATTTATGATTGATACGAAACTTGCCGTACAGATAGAATAAGATCTGGATTAAAACAATGGCATAGGATTCTCAATACCCCGATAGTGAATTCTCATGGGATATTTTTTTTTACTTAAACGAATAGTGGGCGCTGTAAATACAAGAACGTTGAAGCACCTCGGCTATTAAGATAACGCATTAATTTCGACTGAAATCCATAGATGGCGTTGTCGGAGCAAACGTCCTTTAAAAGTGGTACCGTAATATTTTTCATGGATGTTTAATACGGGCAAAGCCGTGCGATAAGACTAGCGCTGTAATAATAAAAGGGTGTCGTAATTCGTCAAAAGAGTTAAGTTAAGTCGTCAAAAGAGTGTGGTCAAATTACTTGCCACATATCCTAAACAGCTTCCCTAACAATACCTACCATAAATTGTATACTTAATAAGCCAACACAGCAGACTAAGAGTATTGTAAAAAAGTATCAATTAACAAATATTAACTAATTTTAATAAGTTAATGTAGTGTTAATGAAAGTAAGTTGTTAGTATATAATCTTAAAATTTAAAAGATTGTACTAATAATATTAATAATTAATTTTGTGTTTCTAACAAGTTTAAATTAATTACGGTTGGGAATCATAAAAATGTCCGCGTGTCTCACAGACCAAACAACCATTGGTCCGTGGTGTCTGATATAGGACTGAAAACACCGGGCAGGACAAAAAAATAGCCGGCGCTTGGTCAACTACACAACACACACCAGCGTTCATCGCAATTTCAAGAACAATTAACCTTTTTTGAATACTTAAGTCAACGGACCCCGATATAGAAGCGACATTTTGTAAAAAAATCAATATCGATCAATGCCTTATAATATTAAGAGTTAATATGTTCGTAATGGTTGCTAATTGTTTCACGGAACGTACGGGAGTATATTTATGGGTTGAACCAATTTTTTACAGTTTACTAAGGGAGAGGTTGATTCTGTAAAAATGCTGAGGAAATTTAACGATATTGTAACGAGAGTTGCTCATTTTTGTTTGATTTCTATATAGAAAAGTAGTTAAGGATTATTATTTATTTTATCCGCCTTCCCCCTATCCGCTATCCCCCTTGTCCGTATAGTTAGTTGCATTAGTTCTCCTTCGGCCATCGGGTGGGGAGCTTGTGTTGCTTGCGTTTAGGTACGCATGGTTTTGATTCTAGCCGCTTTCGCGCACACATACACGAGTGCATAGAATAACTAAAATCGATTAGCGCAAGAAGCTCGGCGCGGCCTTAATTCGACTGTAAGGCTTTGGTTTACGCCTTCGAATTCATTGGTAAAGGTATTAATCATCCCAATCGTCTTCGTCCAGGCCTTTTCTCTCTGCTTAATGCATGTCAGTTAAAATTTATAATAGTTTGGAAACTGCAGAACTGTTTCTACTCGATTGACGAATATTTGTCTATTATTTAAGCCCTTTATTACCTGGCCTTATACTACGAAGCGCAAAATTCGAACTTCGCATCGTGCCATTCCTCTTGATTTTTTGACTGTGATTTTTTTTTTAATTATTAGGTACTAGCTGACCCGGCGAACTTTGTTCCGCCTTAGATGCAACAAATGAGCAGATTTGGTGCAAGAAAATTTGAAAATCAGCCCCGAAGTTGAATTCACTTATTTCTATCCCGCGGAAATTTTGCATTTTCCCGAAGAAGAGTAGTCTATACCAATCAGGAATAGTGTAGCTTTCTATTGGTAAAAGAATTTTTTAAATCAGACCTGAAGTTGAATTCAGTTTTTTCTATCCCGTGGGAATTTTACATTTTCCCGATGAAAAAGTAGCCTAAGTCAATCGGAGATAGTCATATCATATCATAATATGAAAGAATTTTTAAAATCAGTGCCGAAATTGAATTTACTTATTTCTATCCCGCGGGAATTTTGCATTTTCCCAAAGAAGAGTAGTCTATACCAATTCAGAATAGTGTATCTTTCTATTGGTGAAAGAATTTTTATAATCAGCTCCGAATTTGAGTTCAGTTTTTTTCTATCCCGTGGGAATTCTGTATTTTCCCGAAAAAAAGAAGCCTTTGTCAATCAGGGATAGTCATATCACATAATATGTAAGAATTTTAGAATCAGCCTCGTAATTGAATTGATTTATTTCTATCCCGTGGGAATTTCGCAACGTCCCACAGGAACAAGATAAAAAGTATCCTATGTCCTTTTCCTGGTTTTAAGCTACCTCCCCAGCAATTTTCAACCAAATCGGTTCAGCCGTTCTTGAGTTATAAATAGTGTAACTAACACGACTTTCTTTTATATATATACACCATGAAATTTTAGTGGTTGTTTTCCCGAAACGAGGTGATTTAGTATCGATTGTACAATCGATTTATAATTACTATTTTGACTAGAGTCGAAAATCCAATTGTGAAAAACGAAAGTCGAAAATGACCGCAAACCAATAGTAACGCTTCGTTGGTACCTAACCTATCGTACGATCGTACGCTACTTGTACCAACGAAGCGTTACTATTGGTTTGCGGACATTTTCGACTTTCGTTTTTCACAATTGGATTTTTGACTCTAGTCAAAATAGTAATTATAAATCGATTGTACAATCGAAACTAAATCACCTCGTTTCGGGAAAACAACCACTAAAATTTCACGGTGTATATAGATTATTTTATTTTCTGAAATTTCATTATATTATTGGGACATTTAATTTTTTAGCTCTTAAGATTTGAATGCATACTCATTTTCATTTTAATTTAATATCAAAGAGGCTCAGAGATACCACAGGAGACCGAAGAGCTGGCAGCTTCCTCGCTCAACGCATCAGTCTTACGATCCAGCGAGGAAATGCTGCCAGCGTCTTCGGTACCATGCCACAGGGGCCATTTTTAGATTTAATTTAGTTTTAGTTTATTTTATTTTAATATAGTTAGTTTTAATTTCTATAGTTTGTTAGTGTTTATACTTAGTTAAGTTTTATTCATTGTTATTTTATATTCTTAGTTTCATTAAAGTTTTATATCTAGTAGTATTTAATAATGGTTTTTAATTGGTATTTGGATTACCTATTCCTTTTTTTGTGATGCTGTTATTGTTAACATACCTATAATTTGCATAATTGTTTATTCTGTGAATTTAATTTTACTGTTTGGGTGCCTAAATGTCAACTTGCCAAACCAAGTTTTAATTTTGCCTGCCAGATGCTGGAGAGATGTGTGAAACTACTCATGTGAAAGACCTTTGTATACACCACATTTTATGCAAATTAAAGTTACTTACTTACTTACAAAATGAAAGGGCTTAGGCCGGTGTTGGTAAAGGTATACATTAATTTTAATACTTATTCCAGAATAAGCCCACCAAAGATGACTGGTGACCGCCCGTGGCAAATTTATACATTCTCATTGCACCAGATTTAATCAAGTTCAGTCGAAACGCAAAATCGACAGTTTCTCCGTAATTAATTATCCGGGATATTCAATTTACGAGGGTTTATTCGTTCGACCTTCTATTATATTGTTTTTTGTTGCCACTCCCTCGTAATTTTGGTGTTTCGGGAAAAGTTCACTCTTGCGCGCACTGTATTATTTTATTTGTTTTTTTTTTCAATTCGGACATTTATTTTAATTGCGTTTTGCGATTATTTTTTTATTTTCCTGATTCCTGTAATTAGGTACTTTTTCGAAGTCTTTTATTTAAATTATTGTGTTATTTTGTGTTATTTGTGTTATTCGGAATTCAAGAATCCGAGAACTGGTAACTTTTTGTTTATATGTTATATAATTTAATATGGTTACTATTCACATCTAATCGTAAGTTTATTATAAGCTAGACTAAAACAACAAATAAAATAATCCTTGAGAACTTTATAAATGAACTGAGATTATTTTATTACTTTGCTTACCCGCGACCGTGTTTGTTTATTAAGGTAATTGTTTCAGTTCATTAATATGGACCTCCGCAAAGTAACGCCTAATTCAATAAATTCCCGTTTTTACCCTTTGGGTACGGAACCCTAAAAAAGAGCAACAGTCAAAATACTTTATTGAATGCATTGTACTTTGCGGAGGTCCATATCAATGAACTAAAACAATTAATTTGCTCACCCGCGACCTTATGATAGACCTAACATCTGGTAGCATAGTGAACGGTTGCCATACTCTGAAGATGTGCTCTGATTGCTTTGATCAATTATAACTGTAGATCCACAGTCGCGCGCCCGAAAATATCCGAGCCAAATGAGCGCCACTTTGATAAAAGTGGCCTTCTTTTTTCTCAGTACGTTGCGTGAAATTGTCAAGTTTAGCTGTCAAGTGTCAGCCGAAATTCGACTGTAATGAAGTAAAGACTAGGTTCAAATTTCTGTGTAGGTGATGATTTTAATTGTTATGCAAACAAATAAAAAAGTTCGGACATTCTTTGAAGGGGATTTTGTTCGGCAATGTGTATCTTCAGTTATAATTGATCAAAGTCTGATTGAGTACAAAACGCGTCAGTGTAGTTTGCTGGTGGTGTTGGTTGGGTTTGTGTGATTTGTGTGTGTTCGTATAGTGTGGACTGATGAGGTGGAGGAATTGCATGAACACACCTTTCTTGCATAAACGTAACTATCATGAGGCCGCGGGTGAGCAAAGTAATTGTTTCAGTCAAACTACTGTCTAGGCATCCATTCACCGATAGAAATTGCTAGGATAAAGACGTGTACTTGAAATACAAGAATTATAAAAACAAATTAAAATATCCTTAATTAATTATGCTAGAATTATAAAATAATCAAAATCATCTTAAAAGTTAATTCTTTCGTTTAATTAGGGAAAAAGTTTTATAAGTACTTACTTCTTTACCTCTGAATATATTACGTATGAGCTGCACCCCTACATTATACAGCCACAGCTAACTAAGGTAATTGACACTGACCCAATACATGCCACCTTCAATCTTACTAGGGGCGTTCAATAAAAAGTGAGAATGAGTATGTTATAAACAACTTTTACTAAATGTAATTTTATTTTTCGACATAGTCACCTTTTAGCATAATACACTTAGTATATCTTTTTTCTAAACTTAAAATTCCATTTTTAAAAAAGGTCTCATCTTGAGTACTTAAAAAATCTTGTACTGCAGTGACTACCGCGTCGTCGTCTTCAAATTTCTGGCCTCTCAGGTATTGTTTCAATCTCGGAAATAGGTAGAAATCACTGGGAGCGAGATCTGGTGAATACGGAGGATGCTTAAGGATATCGAACCCAGCATCACGAATTGCAGCCATTGCAACGGCGGACTTGTGTGCCGGGGCATTGTCCTGGTGGAACAGCACAACTTTCGAGAGTTTACCTCGCCGTTTTTCGCGGATCTCATTGCGCAATGTTGCTATTTGTTTGGCGTATAAAGTGCCCGTAATAGTGGCTCCATGCTCGAGATACTCAATCATTAATACCCCTTTACCATCCCAAAAAACAGAGCCCATGACCTTACCGGCAGATGGGCTCACCTTGAATTTCTTCGGAGTTGGAGATGATGGCCTTTTCCATGTCATAGACTGCAGTTTCGTTTCAGGGTCGTAATGATGGAGCCATGTTTCGTCCATTGTTATAAATCGCGCCAAAAAAAGTTCCCGGTCTTGCTGCATCAGGTTCAAAGCTTCTTGACAAATCTCTAGTCTAGTTTGTTTTTGCGTGTCAGTAAGCATTCTTGGTACCCAACGCGCAGATACCTTTTTCATACCCAAGCGTTCATGTAAAATATTATGCACGCTCCCCGTTGAAATCTTTACATTTTCAGCAATAAAACGAACTGTGACACGACGAGCCGCCAAAACTGAGTTTTCGACTTTTTTCACAATTTCTTCAGTTACTGCTGTAGTAGGGCGTCCGGAGCGGGGGTCGTCCATTGTCGATGTTCTTCCACGTCTAAATTCGGCGCACCAACGTGCGACTGTCGAATACGGAGGAGCATTAGACCCTAAAGTGTCCCGCAAATCCAAATTGACTTGGTCCGTAGAAAAAATTTTCAAATACAAGTATTTGATAACGGCGCGCAGTTCAATTTTCTCCATTTTCGCTAACGTACTCAATAGCATTGCAAAGAAATTACCGTATATTTTTTTAAACAAAAGACAGTTAGTTTTTTTTTTCATAGCAATCAGCTAGATAGATTAGCTTTACCGGCCAGTATTTAATTTCGTAATATTAAAAGAGTTTGCATCTCATTCTCACTTTATATTGAACGCCCCTCGTATGTCATAGTAAGAGAGGTGACAGATAAGTGTCATCTACTGCGCATTGAGGTGTCGAGCATTGGTACGTTTACCTTATTGTACGCCCTTAATAAATGCCAGAGCACCTCATTACATCCTGCAGTAGTTCAAGGAACATTATGTCGAAATGCAGAGGGCGGTGCCACGTTAACCAGGCGTGATATATTGTCCACTGTCTCATTTATCATTGGCCAATTGGTAATATGGTAACAGAGCAATATTTCGGTGCCAGTGCCAAAGTAACTCGTCGATCTCTTTTTATTCTTGGAAAGTGCAAAGTTCCCGCAGGACACAAACAAAATTTCGAGCAGCAGCCATCTCAAAAGAGATGCTATATAACTATAAATTAAAAATTAAAAACACCCAACGCAATAGGGTTTATCTATTTTTTTAAATGTATATTTAGTAAATCAAAAACCATTTCCAGATAAATGCTTTGTAAATCGTTTTCTGTAGTTATTTAATTTTAATATTATGTAATGCATTTATTACATATCAAATAAACAATGACCTTCATTAAAATTGAGGTAAAAGTCGCAGACGGTCCAAGTTGTACTTTAATCGGTGTGGAATAGCAATTTATAATTCTTCATAATTAACGCTTGGATTGAACTACGGAGTTTGCTTTGGACCCGTACCACTACCATGAGTTTAAAGTGACCATACTCGATAGCGACTGCGTAAATGATTTGTATGAAGAATTGTGCAGCGCCTCTAGCGGTCACTTACGGAAGTAAAGATCGCTAGTATGAGTACAACGGTAAATTACCTATCGAAATCCAAGCGCTAGCGACTAACGTTTTGTAGCTGTCGCCATAGAACATCGGTACCATGAGTCACAAATTTGACAGACGTTATCGAACAACACCGTATCGACTGTAGTTAACTCTCTCACTAGTAAGTTGGAGGGTGAAAACTTATAAGAACCATCGTTTAATACATTATTTTAATTATTTACTTATCAAAATAATGTCGGCTAGGCATTATTTGGCATGGAATATGCTATTGAGGGCTGTTTATGAAGGCGAACGACGAGAACACGGAAAATTTCACAAGCTAATATCCACTTCTGTTAACACTCTAAAGCACATTCCTCAAGTTTATCTAACCACTTGTAACAAAATATTTGATCAATTGATCATAAAAACTGGGGTCACTGTATTGTATCACCCAAAATGTACCTTATAGGTACTGGTACTAAATTAACGTTACTAGAATGTTTATTTAAAGTTTCCATATACTCGACCAGTAATTGTAATCGAGACACACTAGTCCGCATCTTTATAAAAAATAAATACCGAAAAATAATAACAAACAACAACAACAGCTTAGCGTGTCAACTAACTCACTATAACATCTTAACATCTATCTATGGATGCACTCCATGAACTGTCACACTGATGAAATAACCAAAACAAATTCAAGAACCACGTGCGCTTTACATTACCACACTGTTCTATGACGCTTTAAATTAGCAGGGTTATTTCTATATTTTTAATGGAAGGACTTGGATACTTAGCTTTTTGCCCAATATCATGCTCACTCAGTCTTTTCAATATAGTTAGAAAGAGACAGCACAGTTCGATGTGAAGTTAGGCACGTCAGTCAGTCACGTAGCGAAAACTACACGAAGGATCGAGTTAACGTTAGCGAGTATAGTAAACGTTAACGTGACTCATGGTACGAGTTTAGTAGAAAACTATTCGAAGCTCGTTTACTCGCTATCGACTGTAGTAACGTAATGTGTGTTTTCGATAGCAACTCATGGTAGAGGTACAGCTGTCTGTCATCTAGCACTTTGACAGCGCCAGTAAAGCGACACTAGTTACACTACACAAAAAATAATTAAAGGGGTTGCTTATCGTACGC
Source organism: Archips crataeganus (assembly GCA_947859365.1). NCBI lineage: Eukaryota > Metazoa > Arthropoda > Insecta > Lepidoptera > Tortricidae > Archips > Archips crataeganus. Next base: position 18,826,989 of record OX402058.1, read on the forward strand.
ATTTAGATACATTTAGAAATTTGGCTGTGTGGGAGCCCTCAATTATAATTTGACGACATCAACCAAAATAGTTTCAATAATTAATTATGAAAAAGTAGTGAACTAAAATTAAGTAAAATATTTAATGTAAGTTCTTTTAATTGACTTTTCTTAACAAAACAAATATAAAACCATTGGTATTTTTTTTTAGTCAAACATTTGACAATAAAGTAAATGCCAATTATGTGTTTATGATCCCTCCCGCAGCTAACAAAAGAGTTGATAACTTTGACTAAGAACTATCGCCAAGAAACCTGCTTTCAAATAAAACCGGCATCCAAATTGGTTTACCCTAGAGCTATGATGCCACAGACAGACACATACACACACATAGCGGTCAATCTTATAACACCCCTCTTTTTCTGTCGGGGGTTAAAAATCTTTATTCGAACTAAGACCGAACACTGAATTTTGATAGACCAGCCTTGAGCAGAATAAATAAATATTAAGGTACTTACTTTGTTGCTTGTCTGATTGTTCTTTCCGGAATTAATATTGAAACTGATAAAAATGAAATTTACATGTTCACATTGCAATGAACATAATTCAAACTTGGACTCCCATTTTTAAATACGAAAACAAATTAAAATCAGAGCATTTCGCACGAATTTAAAGCGGATTGCATCCAAATGTCACTTTTAACTAACCGCCACAATATTGTGACCCGTACAAGGTGCGTGATACGGTTGGTTTTCGATAAATGAGTGTTAAAGGAATCGCTTAAAGCATCAAATATATCGTTATTAAGGTGGTTATTTTGCATTTTATTTAGTGCCTCGTGTTCGCGTGTTAATTTGTAATAATTGCACAGCCGTCGCTTACAAATCAAAGTTAAACATAAACCACGGTTAGTCTGGACTTGAGAACTTTACACCAAAACTGTAGCAAAATGCGAAGTCCGAAAGATCGTACTTTAGTATTTAAACTTGCAAGAAATTGGGTCTGCTGTAAAAAAAGCTAGAACTTTTAAATTAGTCCTCGCCCACGCGGTACAGGGGCTGGGGGGGGGGATATATGACGACAAAGGGGCCGAGAGAGGTGCAGGCGGCGAGCGCGCCTCGTGTGCCTGTGAGGCGAGGACTCATTTGAACGGTTTAGCTATAGTAACCAAGTTGTTGTCTTAGGTATAAAAATTCTACTGATTTACTAAATGATAAAGAATGTGACGATGTTTGGAAATTTGGATGTTGGATGTTTGGATGTGTGTTAGTTAATCACGGACAGATGGACAGACGGAAAGATTGTGCAATAATGATATTGACAGAAGTTGTTTGCATATAGTTTTAATCATCGTAAGCGAATAGGTTTCATCACTTCAATTTGTCGGAAATATTGATGGATCAAATTAATAAAAAAGTTTTAGCTCATCTATTCATACTCAAGGAACTTTGATTCGACTTAATTTTAAAGCTGTTGTCAAATAGTTGAACATAATTTTTCTATACACAAATAAACAGTTATTTAGTAAAGTAACATGGTGCTTGCGAAATGTTTAATTGGAGTATTAGAAAACTAACAAACCTTTTTGTTTATTATGTTTACAGATGGCCTTACTACGTTTTACTTACAAAATTTCGCAAGTTGCTTGAGTTACTCATAGGATCTACTGCGCATGATTTCCTAAGCCCAAAGTCAACGTGGTCGTCTGATAAAAAGACGTCTTTATCTTATGAACCGCTTCTCGAAAGTTCCCTTAAATCTTGTCAAATAGATTACTACACCGTTTCTGTTAAACATCTTAATTTACTGCTTTATCGGTTTCGGTAAATGGCGTTCAACGTGTGAAGTTTATTGGACGCTAATTCGTACTGCATGGTATTATTTTACTTCACTGAAGGTTTTTTTTTTTTTTTGTGCTTCCAAAAAAAGTTTTTTTTTTTTTTTATGTTAGAAAGGCCAGACAAACGAACTAGTGGGTCACCTGATGTTAAATGATCACCACTGTCCATAGACACCCGCAGCGCTTTACACGATGCCAGTGCGTTGTCGGCCCTGGGAAAAGGAGAGGGAATAGGGGAGGGGGAGAGGTATTGGGCCCCCGGCGCTCTCACTGACCGTACGAAACGCAGCAGGAGTACTGCTGCTTCACGCCGGTGTTCTGTGAGAGGGTGGTACTGCCCCGGACGAGCCGGCCCATTCGTGATGCAGCGGCTAGCTACAACATGGCTCTACCACTACTAAAGTCAAGAAAAGCTGGCCAAGTGCGAGTCGGAATCTCGCATAGAGGCTTTCATACAAATTCCGAAAATACAATTATGTTATTCTTAATTTCTATCGGCTGTAAATCGAGATTATCTTTAATCATCATCATTATCATGATTCCAACATCCCATTGCAGTCAGAATGAGAGGGCTTGGGCCATAGTTCCCACGCGGGCCCAGTGCGGATTGGGAACTTCACACACACTATTGAATTTTTTCGCAGGTGTATGCAGATCACGATGTTTCCCTTCATCGTAAAGCCCATGGTAAATTTCAAATGTAATTTCGCACATAAATTCCGAAAAACGCAGTGGTGCGAGCCCGAATTTGATTGAACCCATGACCCTCTGCTTGAAAGGCCATAGGTCAAACCGACCCGACAGGCCACCACGTTTTACCTTTAATAAACTCCCAATATTCAAATTTTTTATTTCGATCGTAGATAATATGTCACCTAATCTAAAGTTCGAAACGGCTGGGTAGTGTTCGGGAAGCTCCACAATATCATGTCATCCAATATACCGCAGTGTCTCAAGTCAAAAGTCTGTGATCAGTGGCAAATGGCACTGACACGTGGCTGCTAACGATGGGCCTCCTAAGAAAGCTCAAGGTCACTCAGAGGGCTATGCTCGGAGTTTCTCTGCGGGATCACATTAGAAATGATGAAATCCGCGCAAGATCTAAAGTCACCGACATAGCTCGAAGAAGCACTAGACTCTAGTGGGAGTGGGCAGGGCACATCGTTCGTAGAACTGATGGCCGATTCTCAACTAAAAGGTTCTCGATAATTTATTGAATCTGGCGTTACTTTGCGGACCATATTAATGAACTGAAACAATTACTTTGCTCAACCGCGACCTTAAGTAATAAAAATAAGGCAAAGTAATTGTTTCAGTTAAAATAAGATTCGATAGAATGAACATCTTGCCGATTTCCCTATGGTCATTTGGCTTTCGTTTATTATCTGGCTTTACCTGCTGCGCACTCCTTGATAAAGGACCATGGGTTGAAATAGAAATATCTCGGGCAAACTTCAACAGGTAATACGTAGGTAATTGGACCGTTTACATCAATACACCGTGAAATTTTAGTGGTTGTTTTCCCGAAACGAGGTGATTTAGTATCGATTGTACAATCGATTTATAATTACTATTTTGACTAGAGTCAAAATCCAATTGTGAAAAACGAAAGTCGAAAATGACCGCAAACCAATAGTAACGCTTCGTTGGTACCTAACCTATCGTACGATTGTACGCTACTTGTACCAACGAAGCGTTACTATTGGTTTGCGGTCATTTTCGACTTTCGTTTTTCACAATTGGATTTTTGACTCTAGTCAAAATAGTAATTATAAATCGATTATACAATCGAAACTAAATCACCTCGTTTCGGGAAAACAACCACTAAAATTTCACGGTGTGTAACTCACAGAGTGGTCAATAACTGTCAGATAAAACCCCCCAAATCATTATAATGACGTCAACATTTTAAATCAGCCTCATACAATCATTACTTTAAAAACAACCAATTGTTCCCACAAAATATTGTTACGAAAGTACATTTTTAACCGCTTTTAAAATAAAATGGGTTATTATCTGCAGCGACGTTCGGTAAACCGAATTTATTAGTTCATTCAGTAATAAAGTAAGAACTTTTTCTTGTTTCCCTTACTAAAATATGGTTCTGAGTTCCGTATGTGTAACTTCAGGGATCAGCAACTTTTTAATTTATATTTTTTTTATAAAGTTTAAAATTTTATGTATTCTATGTGAGATAGTTTATTATGTTTTATTTTAAATAATTGTTTATTACATTGCGTTCATTTTCATTGAACGTCTTGTTGTATAAAAATTATGAATGTTTATTCGCAAGTCTTGAATGTGTATACATAGGTATTTATCCGTTGCATAGTGTACCCGTCCAAGTTTTGCTTAGCTTGAAATTCAGTCAAATGCTATCATATCGCTATTACATATTAAATTAATTATTAACTATTACAACACTGACAATGTAAGCAAATCTAGCAGTTGCATTTTTATCTACTTCCATGTAGTAGAGCTCCGGCGATAATGCAATAATCAAGACACAGTAGGACCGCTTAAGCCTAGTTGGTAGTGACCCTGCCTACGAAGCAAGAGGTCCTGGGTTCAAATCCCGGTCAGGGCGTTCATTTGTGTGATGAACACGAATATTTGTTCCTGAGTCATGGATGTTTTCTATGTATTTAAGTATTTATTTATCTATATAAGTATGTTTATCGTCATCTAGTACTCATAGTGCAAGCTTTGCTTAGTTTGGGACTAGGTCGATTTGTGTAAGATTGTCCCCTAATATTTATTTTTATTTTATTTTATTTTCAAGGGTTACAAAACTAAATTTTTACTTTTGATTTCATTATTTTCTCCATTAATCGTAAAACAAAGTTCTCCACCCCTGATATTCCTGCTCCAACTTAAAAAAGCTTAAAATCGGCTTATTCGGGCGGCGATTTAAAACTGATCCCGTTTGCGATGCGCGGCGATGTTCATCTTGTTTACGAGCGCGCGCGCCGGTATATGCATCAACTGGGTACGAAAAGGTTTTTGGGTCTTTCGAATACATTTCGTTGTTATTTAACGGTTAATTTATATGGTCTTTACACTGTATTGTTTGCGTAAACCAATAGGTGTGGCAGTTGAATTGCAATTTTGGAAATACCTAAAAATAACGCCGTGTTCTTCATTAAAATGTATATAAAATAACCACCAACGAGATGGACGGACGATTTGGTAAAGGCCGCAGGTTCAGGATGGTAGCAAGTCGCTTCCAGCCGTAATGATTGAGCGTCAATGAAGGACTCCAGCAGTGGACGTTCTACGGCTGAAATGATGAATGATGAATGATGAATGATGAATGATGATGACGATGATGAAATAACCGTGCCAATTTCATGTGTCTAAACTAAATTAAGCGGTTGAGATTCTGGGACTTTATCCCGATCCTGTGGGAGTATTGGGATAAAAAACAACATACGTTTTATTCCAGAGGTCCAGCTATTTACATACCAAATTTCACTAAAACCGTCCAGCTGTTTCAGCAAACTGATACTTACAGAAACGCACGCACGCTCACTCGCTCGCACGATCACTCGTATGCACGTACGCACGCACATTATCATAAACTTTCGTATTCAAAATATTATTAGCGGTATGTAGGTACCTTAAAAGAAAAAATAACTTATTTAATTTGCTATGTAAATATCTATTATACTAAATTAAATAATACTAATATAAATAATAACATAAAAAGAAACCTATAAGGCAAATACGTCGTCGAAAGACGTCGTAGGCCCATGCCTCCATACCCTACCATACAACATACCCATATACCCTACCCTACGCTAGTACGCTGGCCGCATTACCTCTTAATTTGCTATGTGCTTCAAAAACATAAAAGTAGAACAGGAAATATTTATCTTAAAACATTGAAAAATTACAGTTATGAAAGTTATTCAAATCGTAAACCTAACACCTACAGAATAAATCATATTCGGCCCACATTTAAAAGGTTTACCATCACCTGACAATGACAAATGTAAAGGTTCTTTTAATGCAATCCGTAAACTAGATCTTTATCAAATGTAAATAAAATCGTAATGCTTTTGTCAAGAAAACGAATACTGTTATTTGTTTGTTTAGACTACAGAAGAAACAACAATTAAAAAGGTGTTTATAAATGCCTTTTAAAAAATTTAGTTTCGTTGAACAAAAGCTCTACTTAATAAATTCAATTTTATGATTTCAAGTGTGTACATCCTAATGAAATACATGCACACGCGCATACGCAACGCATGTACGTACGGACGCACTCACGCACACACTTTACTTGTATTCTATATTTACCCCCTGTTTCTCCATCCATTGATGAAATTTATTTGACGGATAAATGTGATGCCAATGTGATGTGTGTTGTAAAATTAATCAATGAGTGGTGAAACAGCCCCTTAATTTCTCAACCAACATAATATTGATTACAAGAAAGTAAAGCCGATCGCAAAACTCAGTCTTGAATAAATCCATTTTAATCCGATTAAAGTAATACAGAAGCTCAAGTACTTATTGCTCTAAATGAATCAGAGAATTCGAGAAAAAAATAACGCACAGTTTTACTGTTCCAAAATTCGACTTAATAGCCTGTTACTTAAAGTTTGAAATTGTGTCTCATAAATTGTGACTTAGTTTGTTTAAGAATTGAAGCATTCGTATAATCGTGGTGACAAAGCGCCATTATTTATCAAATGCTTATGTTATTTAAGATTCCATTGTAAAGGTTTAATATTTAAATTTGCATGTTTCATTGGATATATTTCCTCCCGGATGTGGACTGTGATGACCTTTAAATGAGCTTCCTAAACCATAATAGACAGATAGCTGTAATAATTATTGTTAATTATTGGTACTAGAAAACTTCAATAACTGGCCACGTTATACTAAATTGAATTCTGTTTATAGGGAAACAGAGTTCATTTTCAGTATGAGGGGGGCAGTTATTGGCGATTTACCCTACTATGCATAATTAACAATTTTTGTTGTATAGGTAGGTATCCCAAACTAACCTTACCACCAATTTGACAGTACTGGGCTTGACAGTTGATTAAAATAAAATGAAATTCGACACCAATTTTGATACTCTCAATCTTGACGCTGGCTGAACTGTTTCATTGGACAGAAGATATTTATTAAAAAAAAAAATAGTATACTTCAGAACTTTTTACTACATTTAAACCTCCAATACTTAGTAGTTAACTAAACATTACAATTTAACGTATCGATAAAAATAAATGCCATGTAATTTACCTTTTAAATCCGATCAATAAGTTATTAAAATGTAACTTACTCGAGCCCAAATACCTCTCATTAAAATTGATGAGAGCCCACCTTATGATTAATCCCATACATTCTATCTTACGAGAGGAATCAATGCAACGGAACATTTTCCATTAAAACATTCTTAAATCAAAATGTGGGCGATAAATATAAAACCATTTTTAACCGACTTCAAAAAAAGGAGGAGGTTCTCAATTCGGTTGTATGTTCTTTTAGTAAAAATGAAAGTTGAAGAACGGATTCCAAATTCGAAAAAGTCGTGCGAAAAAACTGTTTTCATAAGGGCACTTGTTCACTTGCTTTATGAATTTGTTGTAAAGTTAAGATTTAGTTTAATCGTTACCTAGTTGTATTGTAACCGATTGTTTATTACAAGCTCATATTCGCCAAAGAACGTTAACGGGTTTAAGTTTAAAATCTTTTACCTGAATATGTAAAATCGGGCGGAGCACCATTAAAAAATATTTTTATAATAAATATGTTAAAATTTAATACAATATTGTGCGTGCGTATAATAATGTTATAATAAAACTTTTGAAGTTATTACAATTGCACACGTTTTGAAGCAAAAGTGTCTTATGTGTTATTTCTTAATGGAAATGTTTATTGTATTGTTTGGTTTTGGACGATGTAGATACCTTAGTATTTAAATAATTTATTTGACTACATCAAACATAAAAATACTAATTAAAAAATTAAGACACTTCTATATCCCAAACGAAAATTAAAAAATTTGAAATAAAAAAATAGTAAAAATAAGTTGTTTTTTCATATGTTTACGACCTGGTTAAGTTTGCGGGATCGCGTTGTATGCGGATGGCACGGGACCGATCTGTTCGGCGAGCCTTGGGGTTGGCCTATGTTTAGCAGTGCACGTCTTTCAGCAGAAATCATGATGATGATGATGATATCAATCTACATACATGTAAAATACATACATACCCGTTCATACGTTCAAATAAGTAGAATACCTCATAACTTCAAACCATGAGTTGAGGTAGATACACGCTCTTCTTTTAAATATTCATCATGCATAATTAATTATTCTTGTCATGCTCACTCAATTATTCTCCAGTGAACAACACCCCTTACTGGGAGTGACGAGCGAATTGCAATCCGTTCGCCCCGTACTAATTGCCGAACGGTCGGTAATCAGCGCTCTACGTGGGCATTCGAACAGTGGGGTGTTCGAGATTTAATTCGCCAGGGTGTCGATTCTTAAGGTTCCGCGTTTTTCGAACATTTGTAAACCACCAAGTTTCTTGGGCATGTTTTATAACTGGCCAGTGAGTATGTTCCATAGTTTTTTTTTTTACTCACGTGGTGATGGGAAATAAGTCACGTACAAACAATAAAAATAAATGTTTTATATTTTTAGTGACCAAAATGTGTTGTGTGTCGTTATTTTTTCTTAAATTACCATAAAATTAATATAATTTTTTACATCAGAGTTTTACATTTCTTATTTTTGGCGGAACTTTTTCGGACAAACCAGACTCTTGCTTGACCTGTGTTTTTTTTACGATGAAGCCGTTAAGCATCACCATTTAGTGCTTAAGCGGCGATTAAAGTTAACGCGTAATTAGCGTCAATAAACGCGAGCTGGCTAGCACGGGAGTCAGCGACTAAAAATAAGTGATAAACATATTTGAGAATTGATAGAGATGTTAAAACATTACGTATTGTTGAAAAATATTGTTCTATCCCTATCATTATTATTAGCTGTACCTACGTTTGTTCGAAATGGGATTCGAACCTGGATGTCCTGGCTGTACGCGCCAAGTGCACCAGCTGCGCCGTGGGGCTCCCAACCAACCCTCCCGAAAAATTTTAACACCTGCAAACGTCAATAGTGGCGAATGGTGCCATCCATCGCAACTATCACAACTCACGATTTCTGGGTTACAAATTAAGTTTGAAAATCTTATTTAATAAGGAAAAAGTCTTATAAGTGAAATTTGGTATTTAGATAGCTAGCAAGTAATAAACTACTTTAGATCCCGATATTCCCATAGGATCCATGTAAAATCCCAAAACCTTAACCGACTTAGTCAAGAGATAATTATGAAATTTTGCACGGGTGCTCTTCATAAAACATAGACCATTATGAATTATGAATTTTCACAATTCTCACAAACAACTTATAATTTGTGGGCACTTAATCAGTATTAAAAATAAATAGTTAGTGATGAGCCGAGAACTATTCACTACCTATGTAAGTTTTGGGAATTTCCGTTGGAATTATTCTAAAACTTTAATTCGGCTGCTGACCTAATGGCTTACACCAGCGAAGCCGTAAGTATAGGCTGCTTGTGTTTATTTAATAAGCAAAATGATAAATCTTTTCTGATCATGACTCCCGTGCCACTATAAAATTATATTTTTATTTGGTCACACGATAACTGTCAACCGTTGATTGGCACATCTTTGTAATCAGGGTTTTCATGAGAAAAGATCCATAAATTTTGTAAATCCGTCATATATAGGCACCAATTCTGGTCCCAACAACAAGAAAATTACTGATAAATACACTGACGAGCAAAAATAAAGGGTCGGGTACAAAAATGACGATAACTACGAAACCCGCTGTGATAGCTTCTTCGAGTAAAATGAGTTTAGTAAAGAGTTTTAGCCTCTTTAAACATGAAACTACCGTGAGACTCACTCATAGTGAAAATACTCGTTTTAAGACGTGAGTGATCCGTTTATTTTCACTATAGTTTTATTCTCAATAAACTTTTTCTTGTTAAGAATAAAACTCTTTACTAAACTCATTTTACTCGAAGAAGCTATCACAGCGGGTTTTGTAGTTATCGTAATTTTTGTAACCGACCCTTTATTTTTGCTCGTCAGTGTACATGATACTTGGAAATATTATTATTAATGAGAAGGGCGATTAAGTAGGTCTGTGCATTTTTATTAATATTTACGCTATGTTGATCAAAACATACACACAGACACGCTCAGAAACTTTCGAATGTATATTACAGTAGCAGTATTATAAATGCCGTGGTAGTCTAGTGGTTTAACCTATGGTCTCTTAAGCAAAGAGTAGTGGGTTCGGATTTTAGGAATTTACGTGCAAAATTACATTTGTGATTTACCATGAGCTTTACGGTGAAGGAAAACATCACGAAGAAACCTTCACACACCTGCAAAGATCATGATGATCACCACCGCCTATAAGTATCAGCAACTCAAAGAGAGTCACCAATCTGTTGCCGGCCTTTAAAGTAAGTATAAACCCTTTTCTTGAAAGAAAAGTTGAATGCCGGAATTACAATTCCAATGTCAGATCTAATGGTTATTTTTTTGTACCAGTCTCTCCTGTGGACATTTTAAGGAAAAGTTAAGGGTACCCAATATTTTCTAGTTAAATCTACATCGGCGTGTGGAACGCCTAGCTAACTTTCGGCCCATATAAATAAATCTTCATCACATCAACATTTCAGCCGAAAGACGTCCACTGCTGAACATAGGCCTTCTCCAAGGCTCGCCAAACAGATCGGTCCCGTGCCCTCCGCATCCAACGCGATGCCGCAACCTTAACCAGGTCGTCCGCTCCATCTTGTTGGAGGCCTACCAACACTGCGTCTTCCCCGGTCTGTGGACGCCACTCGAGAACCTTTTAAGAACTTTTTTTTTTTAGAATTAATCAAGTTTACCGTTTCGGGAGTCGCTAATTTTATATCAACACAGGGGAGACAACTTTTGTTTCCTTATCGCGTGCAAAGCCCGGGTAAAGACTAGTTAAACCATAACATCTACTTACTTTAAATTTAAATTTGCAAACAAATAACCTAAAAGCTGATATAACTCTTGGGTTTGAACCCCGACGCCCTGCATGAAAAGCGTCAGTGCAAACCGCTGGACCACCGCGTCGTTACAAATGTGCTTGAAAAAACGATTCTATTAAACGTCATTAGCTCATTCATAAACAATGGCTGAACTGTACAGAGGTGGCATATAATCACGAACTGGGTCCCGATGCGATATAATAGCGCTACGTGCGCGCAGGCGCAGCTAATGAGCGATCCTAATAGAGAGCTGTTCGGATACAAGGGGGGTGTAAAGCTTTGTACAGGTTTGACGTGGAAAGTAAAACGTCATTAGGTATTGGGTGGCTATTAGCAACCTATTACTATTACCACTTTTATCAAAATTAAAACCAAAGATTGCTAAAAGTAGTCCCGAAATGTAAATAAGCGTTTTGTGTGTTCTGCCTACCCCCCTTGGGTATACAGGCGTGATGTGTATGTATTTATGATTGTAAGACGCGGTTCCGAAATTTGCGAAATATTTTTGCCGACTTTTTCGTATGCAAACTTACGTAAGTTTGGTAAAATTGTGGACTATCCGGAATCGTCTCCGCAGGCCGGTATTTCACGGTTTATGGTCTCCAATTGAAACTTTGTACAAATATGTAGTTTGGATGATTGCGAAAATAGACAACAAAAATAAAAAATAAACTAAATAGGTAAGTATTAAATAAAAATTAACAGAAACTAATGAGGGTTTTCTATGAGAGGCTATTTGGCGCTAGTATCGTCAGGTCCGTTTGACAACTTTGACATTTGTTGTATGGATGTAACGTCAAATAGACCTTACGATACTAACGCCATCTAGCGATATTCCACCTGTCAGAAAACCCTCATTTTGAAGTTTTTTAATAATACAGAATAGTCCTTTACTGCACGTATCCGAACGCGTAATATCATGATTTATAACGAGACCAGATAGATCGATGGCGATTACACTTAAGTATGTGACATGATGTTTAATCGGGATCAATGCGAGTTATTGTAGCAATTATTTTCATTATATAATTCTTAGAAGTCCACATCACTAAAAAAATGTGAACCGTTAGTTTTAGGAGTTGAACTGAAATTACGGAATTTGATATACCAGGAGGACAAAAATGATAAAAAATTTCTCAAAAAAAAATAACTTTTAAGAATAAGTATATCAATTCTGGTTTACTTTTTTTTATTAGCAAAGCGTTTGCTCGGCGGAATTTTTTCATACTCTTTTTTTTCTGTTTTAAAAAACTTATTTATACCGAGTATCCAATCTTTGCAATGCAAAGCACTACGTAAGCGAAGACGTTGGGTATAAATAGAGCCCTTTACTTACAAGTAGTGTATACTCCATTTACACAATACAATACAATACAATACAATACAATACAATACAATACAATACAATACCATGACTCTTTATTGTACACCACAAAGAAAACAATACAGAAAAACAAGTACATGGAAAAAAATATACAAGGTAAGCAATAGGCGGCCTTATCGCTTCGAAGCGATCTCTTCCAGGCAACCATTTAACGCAGGAAAAACAACAAGGAATGTATTTGAGCAGGTGGTGCAATATAAGAATAGAAAATAAATAGTAATATAAACATTATACAAGAACTACTTAATCTATACATATAATAAATCTGTAACAAGTCGGTGTCTGTACATTGAAGATATTTGAGAAAAATTGTCACTAGGGCTATTTATCAGCGCAATAGAACCCAAAACAATGATTTTTAGAATTATTGTCTGTTTGTCTGTTTGTCTGTGCGTTTGTGCGCGCTAATCTCAGAAACGGCTTAACCTAGAAGGATGCAATTTTCACTGATATGTTGGTATTTTCTTGGATTAACATTTAGTGTTTGTTTCATTTGAATCGGTTCACAAATAAGAAAGATACGTCTATTTTAAGAATTTATCGAACAGGTTTTTTGTTTGAACGCGCTAATCTGAGGAACTACTGCTCCGATTTGAACAATTCTTTCAGTGTTAGATAGCACATTTATCGAGGAAGGCTATAGGCTATATATCATCACGCTAACACCAATAGGAGCGGAGCGGAGCGGAAGAATGTTTCCAAATCGGGGGTTTTGGAAATAAAACGTCTATATCTCGAGAACTACTGCTCCGATTTGGAAAATTCTTTCAGTGTTAGATAGCCCAGTTAGATAGGGCGGGTTGGGAGTGGGTTGGGGGGGCGGGTTGAGAGCGGGTTGGGGGCGGCTTGAGAGCGGGTTGGGGGCGGGTTGGGAGCGGGTGGGTGGGCGAGTAGGGAGCGGGTTTGGGGCGGGTTGGGAGTGGGTTGGGGGCGGGTTAGGAGCGGGTTGGGGGCGGGTTGAGAGCGGGTTGGGAGCGGGTTGGGGGCGGGTTGAGAGCGGGTTGGGGGCGGGTGGGGGGTGAGTTGAGAGCAGGTTGGGAGTGGGTTGGGGGCGGGTTGAGAGCGGGTTGGGGCGGATTGGGAGCGGGTTGGTTTATTATGAAGTTTCACTTCTTCCGGAAGGATCTAAGGAGAGCAATAATTGATGAAAAAAGCTAGTATACAATATATACATCATAAAACACACATAGATAAATTATACACAACAATAAACTTTAAACATGAAAGTTCACGACGAGTTTAACATGTCGAGTTAAACTCGTTTTAAGACGTGAGTGATCCGTTTATTTTAACATTTGAAACTTATCGGTAAAATACGCACACATTTTTAAATGAAACAACGAAACTAATTAAAATTGTGTTAACTTCTATATTGGAAACATAATAAATACCGCTAAGAAATTTACAAGTAGGTATTTTTAGTCCATTTGTGTTCGAAATACCGAGAAACGTGTGTTACAATTTGACCGTTAGCGTTAATTCAAACCTTAAATTAAACGAAGTATAAGTGTGTGTGAGGACTGGTAACGCAATGGTAATTTAAATTGAATTAATAAGACTTTTTTTTTTAATAAAACACCCAGGATATTAGTTAGTTCCGCTCACGAACTATCGTTATACTACTTACTAGAAAAATATTTCGAGTCATCTATAATTATGTAAAAGTCTTTATTTTTGCATTTCTCTGCCACTAAAAATAAATTTGACCCACTTAATTGGGGTGACAACCAGCCAGTGATACTTGTACCTCAGTTTCTAACGCGGAGAAAATGCCAGCCATTAATAATGGACTACCCCGTGGGAAAGTTCACGACATTACGCAAGTACATTAAGCTCATAGATTAGCTGACCGCAGGACCGACGACAAATGACGGACGCACAGGTGCCCCACGTCATGATGGATATCTGCTGATATCGATCGCTGATCCCGTCTCCAGCATTAGAATATTAATGCACTGGTTCGCTAGATGTTTGTTGTGGTTGCAGATAGTCGATAATTTAGCGATAAGATAAGTGATTTTGCTTGAGTTGCTGAACGGATTATCATCTTTGTTTTTTTTTTAAATCTTTAAGAAAACAGTCGCGTAAGGGCACTTTCATTTTGAAAAGCCCAATTTACTTTTGCCACACAATTTCTGTGTCCATTACGTAATGAGCCATACCATACTACATAATATGAAAAAAATGTCGCAAAACTGACTCAAAAATAAGGACATTTTTTCCTCTATGAATAAATAAGTTTTTCTTAAAAAAGTAATTTATAATGCAAGCTATTTTGCTAACTGTACTTTTTGTTAACTGTACTTGCATTGTCATCCAACCTACATAAGTATACCAAATTTCAAGTAAATCCGACCACTGGAAGAAGGTCAAACTCAACTTCCAAGATTTGACCCGTACATTATACTATACATACTTACATACATTGCAAGTCACTAAAAAAAGGCTGGCATAGTCACACAGGTGTACTAAAGCCTCGAAAAAAAAATAGAAAAAAAAAAGTTACTAAAAAGCTTTTAAAATTAATAATGCTCTTAATTCTGAGTTGGTAAGAAAACACCAATATTTCCTCATAAGAAATGGCTCTTTTTAAAGTGAAAATGCATGTAATACGTAACTCGAGAACGTTCAATAAGAATTTAAGTATGTATCTATCTATTTAAAAATGTTTACCCATACATAACACAAGCTTTTCTTACTATCTTTCTTTATCTTTGTTTTAAAAAAGAACTAAAAAAATCCTTGGTTAGCCTAGCAGATCGTCGTAAGTAAGTATTAAAGTAGATAATATTTCTATAAATCACGATGTCTTTAAAAAATAGTCAGGACTGACGAAAACATACCACGATATAAGTAATTTAAAAAAAAGTTTAAGTAGGGCCATAATTTCGATAGTAACAAAATTTTAAACATGAAACTACCGTGAGACTCACTCATAGTGAAAATAAACGGATCACTCACGTCTTAAAACGACGCACGTTTGGCAGCCGCCGTGACGTGCGACTCCGAGAGGAAGGGCTACGGATTAGCCCGAAACATGTCGAGTTAAACTCGTTTTAAGACGTGAGTAACAAAATTAGTTTAATATAAGTTTCGCATTTATAACAATAATATAAGGTAAGGTGAAAAATGGATACTTATTCGGCATATAAAAGGTGTCTTCCAAGAATAAATTCGTGCTAAACGTAACAACCCTTTCTGCATATTCTAACCGACCGTGGCAGGTGGCGAGGCGATGTAATTTATGATTTTCCACATTTAACACAGCCGGCTCATTCGATTCCGAATAGAATCGAGTTACCATGCATCCGAATGAATCGATTCTCGTGACATAAATTTTATTAGTTCTGACGGGCGGCCGTGAGAATCGAGTACTCGGTAATTTAAGCGCATACGCAAGTATTCGTGTTGGTTATTTGTTTTGTGGATTGCTTTTAGTTTACTGTGCTGCTATGGACGGCTTCCCTCTATGGCATAACATTTATAGTCCGAAACTGTTTTAGCATAACTGACTTGGCATAATTGGTTTTCGCCAAATGTTAATTTGGCAGAAACCTTATTTGGGATAATTTGTAACATCCCGAAAATGAGTTAGTCCGAAATTATGTTCGCATGCTGTTATTAGGATCGATTATTTTTACGCAAAATTCTGCTTAGCATAATATTTTTATTCGGCATATTATCGATTGTCCGAAACATATATTGATAAGCTTTGAGAGTAGCGTAGCGAAGCTCCCGCATTGGCCTTTGGTATTAGTTTTTTTTTATGACCACCTTGAAATCTTACTATGGCAAAAGATACTTTTGCAACGATAATTTTCGGCAAAATAATTTTATGCTCATTTAATTTATGCATAGATAGGGATGATTTGGAGCTTAAAACTATGACCAGATAATATTCGAACTAACGAAATTCTGCGATATCAATTTATGCGCAAAGCCTAATAGGGGTTTAATATAGATTATGAAAATTACAAAGAATTATTACTTACAAAATTATGCCAATATGTGTTTCGTGTAATACTTACTACCTTTGCGGATGATCGTGAAAACCATTAAAACGGTTAGTCGAAATAAAATTTCGACACTTTACACGGGCAGTACCACCCTCTCACAGAACACCGGCGTGAAGCAGCAGTAATCCTGCTTGCGTTTCGTACGGTCAGTGAGAGTGCCGGGGGCCAATACCTCACCCCTTCCCTCTTCCCCTCCCTCACCCCCTTCCCCAGTTCCCTTTCCTTTAGGGCCGACAACGCACTGGCATCGCGTAAAGCGCTGCGGGTGTCTATGGACAGTGGTGATCATTTAACATCAGGTGACCCACTAGTTCGTTTGTGTGGCCTTTCTAACATAAAAAAAAAAAACATGGACGCGCGCGCGCGGAGGCGCTGTCCATGTTTACATAGAATTGAATTTTTTACGTAAACGCGATCGAGAAGTACCTATTTGGTGAAGTAAAACTTATACTAAGCATACAGATAGTCGAAAAAACGGCAGTATCAATTTCGGAAGGAAATACAAGCGATATCATTTCTAGTCCTTTTATTCATCATCATCATCATCATCCCATCCTAAATACGTTCCATTCCAGAGCACGCGCCTCCTTTCGGAACGAGAGGGCTGTTGGAACTCTTTGGTGTTTTGTAAACCTAGTTATAAAGCTTTGTTTCTTCTAGTTGTGACAAAGTCACTCATTATTCTTTTGCTTGTCGCGTAGCGCGTTATTTTTGAATACATATTCTTTTCTTCAGTTTAAAGCTTGTTTTACCTCAAATTATACAATATCTATCAGGTTATGGGCCCAGCACGCTTCCATTGGGCCCTAGTTCCCGCGCGGGCCCAGTGCGGATTGGAAACTTCACACACCATTGAATTGCAAATGTATACAGGTTTCCTCGCGATGTTTTCTTCACCGTAAATCTCATGGTAAATTTCAAGTGTGATTTCGCACATAAATTCCGAAAAACTAGCCCGGGATTGAACCCATGGCCCTTTGCTTGAGAGGCAATAGGTCAAACCACTAGGACACCAAGGTTTTTTATAACTTTTGTATGTATTTATGTTACTAAAATTTACATACTAAATCGTATCAGTTCAAAATAATTGTGTATAAATTAAATTCCTGATTATAAACATAAGAGACAATGCTTAAACGGTGTCAAATAATACACTTAAGTTTAACGACATCGTAAACTTAATGATATAAAGGAATCATTAAATATAAAGCAATCATTATTATTGAACAATCATTATAATTGACGTTAACGGTCTGTGCTCGTATTTTTTTATGTACCAATTAATATTACGTCGGGTTTACTATAAATTAATATCTGAGCTTTCATATTTTAAAGGTTTGACAAAATATATGTCTTGTCTGTTTGTTCGACGAAATTTTATAAGAACTTTAAATTTTATCATCATCAGTAGATACGACCCACTGGTTAGGCAAAGGCCTCCTCTCACAACAAGAGGGCTGGGGCTGTAATTCCCTAGCAGGCCCTATGACAATTGGAAATTTAGATTTATACTACAATTATAGGTGTTGCTCGCGACCTTGTCTGCGAAGAATTAGTTTATCACTGCAGCCAGGCTAAAAAGTATCGTACCTATATGTTAATCAAAGTTATATACTATAATGTGTGCCAAATTCATCAGAATCCGTCAACCCTAGTTAGCGTGAAAGAGTTACATACATCGATACAAACATCGAAAATACCCAGTTGTTGCACATGTACCACTGATTGACCACTTTAAAACATTGTAAAGTGACTGTCAATCATATTCGTTTGATTAGCACACTAAATGGTGCTGTGATTACCTACTCTATAGTCAAGTTGCGTAGCTAATCAAACGCAAATGATAGAAAATTAGCATTTGACAATGTTTTTCTTAATGCCAGCACCAGCGGCAGCAGCCTATGCTGACGCCGACACCTATTGTCACAAACTTCTACGACTATATTTTATGTTTTACTAGCTTTTGCCCGCGGCTTCGCTCGCGTGTACTATGAGTAGTCCAAAGAACCAAGATATCAAGCAAGCAAGCATACAGGCAAGCAAGCAAGCAGGTCCACAATTGACCGAGAAATCGGTGAACATACCTACATAAAAAAAATCATAAAGTGGAATGCATAAACTCCTCCTTTTTTAGAAGTCGGTTAAAGTGCCCTTTGCGGCCTACTTACAGTATAAACTTATGAATTTTGAAATTTAACTTTCTACAACCAGTAAAACGCAAAATCCCGTTTTTTCCCGTTCCCGTAAGAATTTCGGGAAATGTTTTCTTAATGCTCCCCTACACTCCCCAAGGTAACACACTTGCCAAATTTCAGCTTTCTATGACCAGTAAAACGAAAAAGCCCGTTTTTCCCGTTCCCGTGGGAATTTTGGAAAGTCCTCTCTCAATGCTCCTCGACACTCCCCGAACAACCTACATGCCGAATTTCAGCTTTCTACAACCAGTAAAACGAAAAATCCCGTTTTTTCCCGTTCCCGTTAGAATTTGGGAAAGTCCTCTCTCAATGCTCCTCTACACTCTCCAAGCAACCTACATACTGAATTTCAGCTTTCTACGACCAGTAAAACGAAAAATCCTGTTTTTTCCCGTTCCCGTGGGAATTTTGGAAAGTCCTCTCTCAATCCAGCTCAACACTCCCCAAACAACCTACATGCCGAATTTCAGCTTTCTACGACCAGTAAAACGAAAAATTCCGTTTTTCCCGTTCCCGTGGGAATTTTGGAAAGTTTTCTCTCAATGCTCCTCTACTCTCCCCAATCGACCTACATGCTGAATTTCAGCTTTCTACAACCAGTAAAACGAAAAATCCCCTTTTTTCCCGTTCCCGTAGGAATTTTTGACAGTCCTCTCTCAATCCAGCTCAATACTCCCGAAACAACCTACATGCCGAATTTCAGCTTTCTACGACCAGTAAAACGAAAAATCCCGTTTTTTCCTTATCCCATGGGAATTTATAATTATCTACATCTATGCCAAATTCGAAGAGTCTAGTAATTATATTTCATAGGATCCCGTTGAACTGAATACATAAATCCCGTTTTTTCCTTATCCCGTGGGAATTTTGAAAAATCCTGAAATTAGTGTTTTAAATAATGTAATACCTACTTGTGTATCAAATTTGAAGAGTCTAGTTATTATAGTTACTGAGATAGGGTCACTCGGAATCGAATATATAAATCCCGTTTTTTCCCTTTCCCGTGGGAATTCCCAAAAATCCTTCCTTAGTGGATGCCTACATTGTATAAGGTATCTATGTGCAAAATTTCAAGTCTCTAGGTCCAGTGGTTTGGGCTGTGCGTTGATATATCAACAGTCATTTAGTTTATTTAGATATTTCAACCCCATCGCACCCCATCCAGGGAGATGGTATTTTACGTCAGCCACGTCGGATTTTAAAACCGCTGTTATTTTCATAACTAGCGACCCGATAAACCATAGAAACAACACCCATGTTGATTTTCAGACTTTGTTACCCCTTTCCCCCCTTTTAGGGGTTGAATTCTCAAAAAACCTGAAACACGTGTTTACTCATTTATCATTAGGAGTACTTCTGTGAAGTTTCGAATAAAATAGTCGAACTAATCTTGTTTCCCCATACAAACTTTGGACCCCCGTTTCACCCCCTTAGGGAGTGAATTTTGAAAAATCCTTTCTTAGTGCACCCCTCGACCTTATAAGGAACCTACATGCCAAATTTGGAATCTCTATGCCCAGTGGTTTGGGCTGTGCGTTGATATGTCAGTCAGTCAGTCAGTCAGTCAGTCAGTCAGTTTCTTCTTTTATATATATAGATATGCAGGATTTAATTGTTTAATTTGTTTTTGTAGCAATAAATTGTTTTTCTTTCTTTCTTTCTTTTTTTGTTTTTTTGATTCATTTCCTTCAGATTGAAAATTACAATTATATTCAGCATTCCAAATGTCACAAATATAAAGAATTCACAAAAAGATCGTCAAAATAATTTGAAAAACATAAATGAAAATACATTAATATAAAATGCCACAAAGATAATATTAAAAACAATAAAAGTGTAATTTTTATTACACTCAAAATGTCAATAAAAATATTAAATCACATAAATTATGTGTGAATGTCAAAGAAATTTAAAACTACAACATAAAAATGTTAAATGAATAATTTTAATTCACCATAATGTGAAGATGTCATAAGACCAAATAATTAATAAATTATAACAATAAAAACAAAAAGAATGAAAATGCATTCAGAATCAGATGTCAAATTTAAATAAGGATAATATCATATTCTTCTACAGAGTACAATGATTTCCATAAGCAGTTTTTTAAGTCAGCGTCTTGTCGGCGTCCAAATGTTTCGTCCGAACATTCACTTTTTAAGTCACTTTTTAAGTTTAAAGTGGTCAACTACTGGTACATGGGAAATAACAGGGTAGTGTACCCTACGTTGCCAAATTTAATCATATTTGATTAGCCATAGTCCTCTCATTCTAAGTGGAGGCCTGTGCCCTGCAGGGGGACGTATATACGTCCTATATAGGCTGGGATGATAATGATTAGCCAAGTGCATCTTGGAAAATTACTTTGTACTTAACCTTTTAAGGCTGACTTGCACAGACCCGAGTTAGCTATATAACCCCGGGTTAGGGGTTAACCCAAGGCTAAGAAGTGTGAAAATGTATGGAACTGTCATCCTTAACTCAGCGTTATCGCTTTAAATTTTTAACCCCGGACTGTGCAAGTGGCCCTAATCTATCCTTTTTTACTAAGGTAAATTCAATTCAATTCATTTATTTAATGTCCTAGTGATTAACATGCTAATAAAATAAAAAAATAAATATTAGGGGACAATCTTACACAAATCGACCTAGTCCCAAACTAAGCAAAGCTTGTACTATGGGTACTAGACGACGATAAACATACTTATATAGATAAATAAATACTTAAATACATAGAAAACATCCATAACTCAGGAACAAATATTCGTGCTCATCACACAAATAAATGCCCTTACCGGGATTTGAACCCAGGACCTCTTGCTTCGTAGGCAGGGTCACTACCAACTAGGCTAAAGCGGTCGTTAAATAGTCGTTAATCTCCAATAGATGACACCCTGCTGTTACCTCTATTGCTGATCATCATCACAGACTGATGCTCAGCTCTCAGCTATCCTCACGATGTTTCTCTTCACCATAAAGCTCATGGTAAATTTCAAATTTAATTCGCACGCAAATTCCGAAAAATTTAAAGGTGCTTGCCCAGGCTTGAACCCACGACCGCTTGAGAGACCATAGGCTAAACCACTAGGCAACCATGGCTTTTATTTGCTAATGCCTCTATTTCTAATGTAATGACATAAAATTAAAGGTGACAACTAGTAGGACAGTGACAAGCACTCGGACATCTACGTTATTGCGTCAATAATCCACTAACTTAACTAAAAAAATCACCAGGAAACAAGCGAAACCGCGGCACAGTATTACTCATCAATACCAATCAACATACATTATCAGAATGTTTTGTTTAAATTCAACATAAAGGTTAATATCTTAAGCTTTATGTTACGGTATATTGGACAATGCCATAAGATCGTTCGACATAAAATGCATAAACATAAAATTATGAAAATGTGTCCCAGATTATAATTACATGGCGATCCTTATTTGTAGTAGCCGATCGCAACAGAATTTTAAAACCTAAACCTTGTGACGTTTTAAAACGTCTGAATGGTTTTGGATGAAATTCGATACGTAGATAGGTGGAAATATGGAATGAATGATAGGCTACTTTTTCGTGCAATGGATATAAAAGTTTTTTTTTAAATACAATATCGCGGTGTTCGGTTTTTTTTTTAAATTTTTTATCATAAACTGACATAATGAAATTCAATGGTGTGTGTGAAGTTTCCAATCTTCACTAGGCCCGCGTGGCTACAACAGCTTCTCTCTCGTTCTGAGAAGAGTCTTACAGTGGGAAGTATAAAGTCTGGAATGATGATGAATTTATTTGTTTATTTATAATTATAAAAACCGGCCAAGTGCGAACTGAACTCTCGTGCAAAGTAGGTATGCCAAAATTATATGCTTTACACGCCCCGTATTATTTATTTTATAACAATCCAGAACAAATAATAAGTTCAGAGAAAAAAAAGTTCTTGCAAGTGATCATTATGGCAAATCAATTATGAATTTTAAAAATGTTTGGATCCCAATACAGACCCGTTGTTCCACCATGCTACTGGTGCATAGGTTTAATCCAATGAGTAGAAGCACCTGATAAATCAACGTACCCTGTCGTTCCTCCGACCCCAAGGCGTGATAAGAATACTAAGCCAATAGTTTATATGAAAATACATCCAATAGTTTGTATGAAGATACAGTCGAAACGTGCAAACAGCAGTCACGGGGTCAGGAGCATAACTCTCAGCTTCTGCGCCAGCGCATGCAAATTTCAAACGGTGCGATCGCCTCTTTAGTTATACGGTACTTGAAACATTTTTTAAACCAAATTTCACATATATCTGGGTCATTTTTTTGTTCCCGTCTCTCCTGTGGACATGGCAAAAGTTAAGAATTTATAAATATTTAGTCTATATTCTAGCCAATATTTTGATCAAGTACATCGGCGTCTGGGACCTGCGCATTGCCATTTCTGTCGGTGACCCTGGTTCTTCTACGGATTAAAGTAATAATAGAATGCATTCATTTATTCATAAAATTGCAATTTTCACATGTCAGAAAAATAATCTATACTAATATATAAAGCTGAAGAGTTTGTTTGTTTGTTTGTTTGTTTGTTTGAACGCGCTAATCTCAGGAACTACTGCTACTCCGATTTGAAAAATTCTTTCAGTGTTAGATAGCTCATTTATCGAGGAAGGAAGGGGGGGGTGGGAGTGCGGAGGAGGGTGCGGGGGAGAGGATGTGGGGGTATTAAAGGGGGGATGAAAATTTCATAGATTTTGCCGTAGGATGCACCGTTTTCAAGATATTAGACAAAAAAAAACTCGAAGTAAAACTTGAAGTAAAACTTCTATAGGGCACGCTTGACTTGGGACGAACGCGGGTGTGCGGGGGTGCTGTGTGGGAGGGCGTGCAGGGGGTGCGGAGGGGTGCGGGGGGGGGGTTATTTTTTTAATATCGAGGAACTAAGGAGAGCCATAATTGATGAAAAAGCAAATTGGATAAAAATTAAGCTGCCCAAATTACTAATTCCACGCAGACGGAGTCGCGGGCAATAGCTGTTGCCCGCGACTCCGTCTGCGTGGAATTAGTAATTTGGGCAGCTTATTTATAATATTCATAATTAGGCCGAAGCCAATAGGTAAAATGTCAATTCCATAGGGTCATTACTATTACCTAGTAATAATAGAATATAATAGCTGTTACCCGCGGCTCCCTGTCTGCAAAGAAATCGTTTACAGGAATCCCGTGAGAGGGAACTATGCAATTTTCCGGGATAAAAATATAGGTACCTATAATATGTCAATCCAGGTTATTAACTATTTATGTGCCATCAGAATCCGTCAAACCGTGTTAGCGTGAAAGAGTAACAAACATCCACACATCCATCGATACAAACAATCTTTCGCTTTTATAATATTAGTAAGGGTTCCGCTGGGAACTGACCGTCACACCTAGGTCATACTCCATGCAAATATGGCGGACATTCTATGGCGAAGGCAGAAGTACCACACCTCGAGAGATTTCCATACACGCCAGGAATGTGTGAATGCTGTTCATAAATAAATCGTAGAAGGCTTCCGTGCATTTATTGCTACGGTAACCTTGTAGCTGTTATGACCGGAGTTGCCTTTAATTTACCTTTATCTTGCTACTATACTTTTTCTAGTATTAATTAAGAGTTTTAAATCTCTGATTTCTAGGAGTCCTGTACGGAAGGGTGACAAATCAAGTATATTTATGTCACCATACTTTCCATCTGTCCGTCACAAGGTTTTATCTCAAGAATCGTAATATATAAACAGCTGAATTTCATACAAAGTATCATCATCACACAAACAAACAAAGTTCATAAGTTTCATACAAAGTTTCAGAATGGGGTCGACTTAATTTAGTCCGTTTTAACCCCACTAAGACACAGGTTTGCGCGTTTACCGCAAAAAAGTCTGCGTTTGTCGCGTCACCTCTTTTCGAAGGCACTCCCCTTGCTACCACAGCCAGTAGCGGAATCCTTGGTATTGACATCTCGAGTGAAGTCCAGTTCCGCGACCACTTGGAGAGTAAGGCTAAATTAGCCTCGAAGAAGCTCGGCGTGCTCAACAGATCGAGACGGTATTTCACTCCAGCCCACCGCCTTCAACTTTATAAGGCGCAGGTTCGCCCACATATGGAATACTGCTCTCATCTGTGGGCGGGGACTCCCCGGTACCAGCTTCTCCCTCTGGATCGCATACAACGGAGAGCGACTCGAATAGTCGGCTGCCAACGAACTTCTGATGGGCTTGATTCCTTGCGCTGCGGAGAGATGTAGCTTCACTGTGCATCTTCTATCGCATGTACAACGGAGAGTGCTCCGAGGAGTTATTCGGGTTGATCCCTGCCGCATCCTTCCGCCACCGCCCTACGCGACAACACTTCCATCCTCACCATCTGGATGGTTGGTTGTCTTCTACTGTGCGTTTTTCCAGAAATTTCCTGCCTCGCACAGCAAAGCTCTGGAATGAGGTTCCTGCTGCGGTATTCCCGGACCGATATGATCTTCAAGCTTTCAAAAAAAGAGAGTACTCCTACCTAAAAGGCCGGCAACGCACTTGTGACTCTTCTGGTGTCGCAGGTGTCCATGGGCGACGGTAATCGTTTACCATCAGGCGATCAGTCTGCTCGTTTGCCCCCTATATCATAAAAAAAAAAAAAAATCATCATCATCATTTCAGCCGAAAGACGTCTACTGCTGAACATAGGCCTCCGACCAAGGCTCGCCAAACGATCCGCATCCAATGCATAACATAAGTACCTACTTAAGTATAAGTACGGTATAACTAATTTTATTACGGCTATAAAAATATAACAAAAAAAATAATTAGAAATTGAGGGGTGTCCGAAGCAACCAAAACAAAATGACCACACACTGGGTATATTTTAATAAGAAGCAGGGATCTGATAACCCAGAATTTTTATAGACTCGAAATTTTATAGAATGGACACATTAGTTCAGGTTAGATTTATTTTAACAAGAATCCTATCAATTAGACAATTTCTGTAATATGCGTTACATCAAATGATCAATAAATATTTTGTCCATTTTTTTTACTTCTTCGTGATTTCGATACGCACGTCTACTCTCGTAGCAAGTGCTTCAAGCTAATAATTGGTAGTTGGATACAATTGTCATGTTTATTTGTCAGGCAGGGGATATATTGAATTGAGCCGATACGTTGGAAGTGGACAATGCCTAATTTGATCATTTTGACATACGTCGACGTTGCAATGGTCGTCGCAAAAGGAACGAAATGGTTTATCCTACTGTCTTATTCTAGCTACTAATATTATAAATCAGAAAGACTGTGAAGATGTTTGGATGTGTAATAGTGTTTTAACTTTTATCAAGATTAGAGGGCGCTGTTTCGGTTTTTTTAGATGGCGAGTTGACTTCGTCTGCAATTCTAATTTCTTCACAGGTGTGTGCAAATTTCCTTACCATGTTTTCCTTCACCGTGTGACGGAACCTCCCCCCCCCCTGTTTAAAAACTCCACCGAGGTAACCTGACCTGAAGCTAAGATCCTGCATCTATTGACGGCTGAAAACTGAATTAAATTGCTGAAATATTGATCTAAATTACCTATCTAATCTTGTTAAAGCTATCAAGCTCTAAAGCTCTGAACCAAATAAATAATGAATTTATATACTGAAATCTATACGGCGTAGAAACCTAACATTATTTCTATTGGTCGTGATACGTGATATGGCCATGTGATCGTCTAGTACCTAAGAGAACCCTTCGTTGTGTCCGTGCCTAAGTAACCCTGGAACTTTAGTGAAGAATAAAGATTGGACTACCTATAAATATTTATTATATAGCGGCTAGTAACTTTATGCTAATTTTATTTAGAGGAAATGGTTGGTATTGAATTGCATAAGAGAAGACAGTTATAGAGTTTTATCTATGTATTAGAGTGGGTAAGTAAGTCTTAAGATAGATTATAGCCTAGAAGAGTAAACCAGAAGTGTTTGGAGTAGATATTAGACAGAAATATGATATTCCAACTTAATAATATTCTATCTATTATGATAATGAAGATATATGGTTGCCCATATTTGATTCAGGTTATAGATAACTTAAGTAGTATTGAAGAAGAGGTAAAGATAGTTAAATGGAAGAGGTAATTTCAGATTTATAAAGTCATTGGTCAATAGTCTGTGTCATGTACTTGTAGGCAAGGAATTTTATATTGCGGCTATGTTTGAGAGCCCACTCCCCGCTCTCAAAGGTGGTATCCGACTCCAAACTGGGACTCAAACCTCCCCCGCATGAGGTCTGATGGAGCATACTACCTTTTCCTTGCAGGTAATTAGAATATAACATTTTAACATTGTATAATAAAAGAGGGCAATCAAAGGGAAGGTCAGTTATAGCCCGCGGCCGTCCCTAGGTCAATCCTGTGATCATAATACTCCTGCATTAGCAAAACAACTTCAGTGGTAATTGTAGACTACATTGGTTTATCATAATGACTAATGAGTAGCTACCGGGTCCCTTGGTACCGGTAAACCACTAACTTGCTTCTGCCTTAGTTTTAGTCAGAGTGACTTCCATTGTCAGTTTATAAAGATAAGCATTTGGTATAACTATTACCATCAAATTTAGTTGATATAACTAGCCACTACAGGACCAAATAACCCAAGGTTGCTTTATCAGGGACGACCACCGACTTCAAAGGAGATTCTACTTTTTTCAACAAATAAGTATTATTCATGGTGAGTTATTGATTTCATTTTGTCTCACTCAATTGCTACTACTAGAGTTTGTAACGTAGGACATATGGATGAAAATAAACTCCAAAATCTTTCATCCGTCGGTAAGTACATAAGTCTGTCAAAGTTAGTATTAGTCAGTAAGGTCATTGCAGTCTTAGACTCCAATAAATAAGTCAAATAGTATAACCCTTGCCTCCCACATCAAACCGTATATCGATGAGCAGTAATATTAGTTAATGGTAACAGTATTAAGTAAGTCAGATAGCATATCCCTTGCCTCCAACAACAAATAGTATATCGATGAACAGTAGTAGATCGTTAAATGGTAATGACGCCTACCCTCATCTTAACCCTAACCTAACAGCTAAACTAACCAACTAATCTACTCGAAATTAGCAAGCTAGGAATCCGGATTCCACATTTACAATTACCGCGGGTTCCCTCTCCAACTGATAAGAGAGGGCCTATCCTAAACTAATGCCTACGTTGAGCGGGTTGACTCAGCTTCCTAGCCCCTATACCCGTGTGATTCTGGTACCCATCTGAGGGGATTGGGTTAGATGAATACCAGAGTGTAAATATATATATACATAGATAAGCGGACTAGACATTGATGAGGTTAAAACACCGGTTGTGGCGCTTCAAACCCTTCAACACCCAGGGAGAAATTAGGTCCGACTCTTGAGTTATAATACAGACCCCCACCCTTCTCCAATAGGTGGTACTCTACCCTTAAACGCCTCCGAGAAGAGCCAGGCTATCAGTTAACGACCGCAAGGTGACCCGTCTGTCACTTCTCAGAGGTCAGCTCTTACTTAGCTGAGGTCTAGATGAGTTCTCCAATACACTAATATAGCACTCCCAGACATAGACCCCACCAAATCCCACTGAACCCCATTTTATCTATCAAACAACTATGTAATTCCCCAACAGTGAATATTCTATAACCGGGTTTGGCGATAGATACCCAGAGCCAGGCAATCACACAGAGATCCCTCCCATTAATTAACACAAGAAATAAATCAACACATAATAAAGGTAAAACACAGCAAAGTAACAATAAAAATGATAACGTAATAACCCAAGGAGAACCTTACCAGACCCGTAGTCAAAATGCGAAAAAAGTCCCTTCTCTTCTGCGCAGTCCCTTTTATACCCTCTCTTCGAAGGTACCCACCGAAACACACTTTATCACAGTATAATAACGATCAGTAGAGTGTCTCGGCAGCGACCTTAATTCTACCCATCTACGCGACCTCGGCACACAACCTCGCGATAGAGCTGCCACTCTTCAGTTATGTTTTGATAATGTCACATAATTATCATCATCATAATCTTTAACACTAAATTAAGATTAGGAGTTGAGATTTGTAATAATGATATGATCTATATATATCTATATATAAATGACCCACCGAAACCATTGTACGCGCATAACTTTCGATCAACTGCTCCAAACTAGATAATCCCTTTTAATAACCCACAAACCGTATTATGCTTTCGAACGGTTTTATTCAGTTGCATAGCTACGTATATTTGCTACCTACGAATCAGCTACGGAGAAGTATTTGCGCCTCTTCTGGGATGTGCGAAAAGTTTTATTGTTACATTAATAGTGTAAGATCCCTCATTCCGCTAAATAACTCCATTAGATACGTTTTTTTTTCATGTCTCGATTCAAATTAAAGCTAACATTGAAACGAGACAATACCAATAAAGTTACACTACAAATCTGTAGCATATCAATTGCCATCGTACGTAATAAATGTGCGATCCCGCGCCGACCGAACGTAACCGCGCAGCACGCCCGACCGATGCTAGCCGAGCTATGCCGAGATTTCGTGGCACGTAGGTACTTCTCGCGTTCCGGCCGTTTGTATGAAAATACTCTACTGATCATTCACTACACTGTGCCCTAGATCCATCGGCATGAAAACAGCTTGAGAACCCCGTACCTCACGCGCAGTCTACCCGCTAGTCAGTATTGTTGGTACAAAATTCATTTCTAAATCCCCAGGGTCTTTATGTCGTTCGCATAACGTGCAGAATTGCTTAACCCGACTCGCAGGTAACTTGGTCAGCCCGTGCATCGTGTTCTTATTTGAACATTTTAGCAATTAAAATATTTTTAACATCATCATCATCATCTCAGCCGAGATCCACCCAATACTGAACATAGGCAAAAACTGAGTTCGTTTACATGAAACTGGCTGTACCAGCATGTAAAAAAGGACTGTTGAACTCAGATCCGATTAATACATCTAGGTGAAATTAAATAATCCAACGTATCATAAGGTAATAGCTTGAGTCCTTACCAAGGTACATATAAATACCAATTAAATAATCCAACGAATCATAAGGTAAAAGCTTGGGTCCTTACCCAGATACATATGAATACCTTAATACATATAATTAATGTTTTTACGGGTCTGAAAATATTTACATAAACATATATTTGTGAATGAGACGGTTTTCAGAATCTGAACCGTCACAACCGTAAAGATCATGGTAAATTTCTAATGTAGTTAATTACTCAGAGGTGCGAGCCCAAGCTCGAACACACGTCCCTCTGCTAATTACGCTGACGTGAAATAACATCTACTATGCTCATTGGAAATATTACAAAAGGAAATGCGAAAACAGTGATTAACTATCGATGTCCCTAAGTGGTCCCTAATTGATGGAATATTCTTGATTTCATTTTTGATCTAACCTCCAACTAAGAAAAGCTTGTGTACTAGGTGCTAGGCAACGGATAAACTTACGTATATGAATAATTACGTATTTAAATACATATTAAACATTCAAGACTCGAGCACAAACATTAAACATTCATACCAACTTGTGCCCCCACCGGAGATCGATCCTGGGACCTCAAACCCCGTAGTCAATGCAAGTTTAATAACACTTTGCAGGCGTGTAGCAGTAATATTTAATTTAATTTGTCAAACTCCGGATTATGCCTTCAAGCTTTCGTGTTAAGGAAGCAGGTGTACAATTAGCCTTGATTATTTGTGTCATCAGTGCGCTTATAAATATGGAGAACATAAAAAATCATAATTTTTTAACCGACAAAGGAGGTTAAGTTTTTCACCGTGTGTATGTTTTTTTGCATGTTCACTGATTTCTCGGGTTCGTAATGGAGAAAATAAAAAGATTATAATTTTTTATCGACTTTAAAAAAGAAGCTTGCATTTGGTGCAAAATGTTTTTTTAAGTAAGTTAGTTTAATTTTATTGCATAACTATCTAAAATTTTTATTCTCTTTTACTTAAATAGTTAATTAGTTTATTAATTTTATTGGTTTACCATTAAATACTAGATTTATTGGTTGACGCGAGAAGCCGAGGGAAAAGGCTAGTGCCGGCATGAGTTTTAATTTGGCTTTATAACGGTCGCTGGTAACGAGAAGTAAAATATTGGCTCGCGAGATGATGCATGAGGGCATTAAGGCAGCTATTATACAGCATTTTTGGCCAAATGTTGCATTTTGGGTTTGTGGGAATCAGGATGAATATGAGTACGCTTCCATTATTGTGGCGGAGCGGAGCGGAGCGGAGCGGAGGTAGAATTACACTATCGCGATTGGAGCGTTTCCTGTACGTTTCTGTTATTGTGATTGACCATAACGTAAGTTAATTAAAATATAGGTTTTGAGCTTTAGGAAACTTATTTACCTAATAAATAGGTGATTAGATTTTATCAAAAATCCCTTGTCAGCAGGCTGGCTACGTCATTATTAGCTATCTGTGTGCCAAATTTCAGCACAGTTCGATCAATGGTTTGAGCTGTGCGTTGTTATTAGATAAATTATTCAGTAACGGTTTTTTATTGTGAGAGGGAGGCAAAAGAGCAAGCGGGTCATTCATCTGATGGAAATGATCACCACCGCCCATAAATATCAACAATTATTAATTAATGTGTGAGTATTTTGGTTCTGTACTGTAGGCTTGCATGTGATTAATTCAATAAATAAATAAATAAATAAATTCACAGAGAGTCACCAATCTGTTGTCGGCCTTTAAAGTAAACCCTTTCTTGACAGCCCCGATGTCATAGTTGTCTGGAAACACTGCTGCCGGAAGCTGGTTCCACAGTTTCACCGTATGTGGCAGGAAGTGCCGAAGAAAACGTACAGTGGTAGACTGCCATTTATCTAGATGGTGACGATCGAACTTAGACTTTCGGCGGGAATTGCGATGGTGGAATTTTGCAGCAGGCAGCAAATTAAACAATTCTTAAGAGCACTCGCCGCGGCAGATCCTACAGAACACACAAAGAGAACCTACGTACCTCTGGACAAGGGAAAAAAGTCAATGACTGATCACCAGAGGGCGGAAGTGCTCATGGCAAAAATCAAACGTCAATAGAGTTGGAACGTTGAATTTTATCGACTTTTTCAGCTATCGATAATTTCTGTCACCTTTTACATTTCTGACTTTAACATTAACCTCTTTGATTAGCTAGATCATATGGAAAAAATTATGACTATCATGTATTATTACAAAGAAGACGAGGAAAACGTCATTAGCTCAGACATATTACGATACTGTTTTATACGATGAAAATTAGTTCACAGGTGTTTGTATTATTGAAACTTAGGTAGGTTTATTAATGCAGTACTAAGTTAATTAGATTTAAAATTATTGTTTTATATTGTCTTTTATTTAAATGTTATTCCGTAATGTTCATATCAAGTCTATTATTGTTTGCTTATGGATTTGAGGTTTAGTTTTGTTAATAAATAAATAAAGATACGCTAGGTAAATATAATTTCAGTTTATCCGATAGTCGATAAAATTCAACGTTCCAACTCTATTGACGTTTGATTTTTGCCATGAGCAATTCCGCCCTCTGCTGATCACTGACAAGTCGAGCTGCTTTACGTTGA
The DNA here is from genome assembly GCA_947859365.1 of Archips crataeganus. NCBI lineage: Eukaryota > Metazoa > Arthropoda > Insecta > Lepidoptera > Tortricidae > Archips > Archips crataeganus. Next base: position 18,859,096 of record OX402058.1, read on the forward strand.
ATGCGGACAAACATGCGGCGGTTCCTTTTATATATACAGAGATTAGGATTATAACTGAGGCAATAAATAACATTTAAACCTAAACTCAAAGATGGCCGCTAGTGGACGTTTTAACAAGTCTAGTCTTCACGCCAGCGACCAATATAATAATTTAATTTCCATCTCTACATACAATAAAACATTTATATTGTCGCTTCCGTATTTGAACCATGCATTTAACTTTAGGAAAATCAAAGGGAAAGCAGTCTTATTTGGTAAAAGGTAAAGTCAAGGTTGCAACGTGTGCAGAGTACAGTGTCTTGCATTATTTAATGCCAATATTACTGGCGGATTGTTGGGTGATACAGAGAAAGTTGATGAAGCTTTGTCACTAAGTGAAAATTCATGGATAGTTGTCATCATAATCATCATCCCAGCCACTGCACATACTCACAGACAGGCCTCCTCTCAGAATGAATAGGTTTGCGTGTCATCAAAGCATTGTCTATCATGCAGGGTCCTGTAGGTCCCTAACACTGCTTTAATATTGATATATTCGGCATCATACTTAAAAGTCGACTTTTTTAAATTCTAGTTTAAATTCAGGAGATGCAAGGGTTAGGGTTTTAGTCAACCATCACCATCCCAGCCAATCGATCCACTGCAGGCCACATGTCTCTTCTTAGAATGAGACTACATGGGCCGTAGTTGCAAAGCGGGCCCAGTACGGATTGGGAACTTCACACACACTATTGAATTTTTGCGCAGGTTACACGCACCTGCGCAAAAATTTTCCTCACGACGTTTTCCTTCACCGCAAAGCTCATGGTTAGTTTCAAATGTAATCTCACGTATGAATTGTGAAAAACAGGGGTGCGAGAAAGGCTCTCTGCTTGAGAGTTCATAGGTCAAACACCTATGCTTCATTTTTTTGCATTAGAAATAAGGTAAACAATCTTGACGAGACTTTTTATTCAAAGACTCTTTTCAAAAAATACCAACTATGACTAATGAAATCAAAATAGTGTAAATGACCATATTTCCTTTTAAATTGTTACATATTAGCTATGACTTATTTGTCAAAAAAGTTTTTCAATAAAAAGACACGTCAAAATTGCTTATCTTCTTTCTACTGCTAAAAAACCGGCCAAGTGCGAGTCGGACTCGCGCACGAAGGGTTCCGTACAATTATCTATAAAAAACAACGTTTGTTGTATGGGAGCCCCCCTTAAATATTTATTTTATTTTAATTTAATGATTTAGTTTTAAAGTCAATATACAATTAAATATTCTGTGAATATTTCAAGTGTCTATCTGTTGCCGTTATCAATAAATATCGAACAAGAACGAGCAAAAAAAATCATGTTTATTGTATGGGAGCCCTCTTAAATATTTATTAAATCCCATTTTTTAGTATTTGTTATTATAGCGGCAACCGAAATACATTATCTGTGAAAATTTCAACTCTCTAGCTATCACGGTTCCCAAGATACAGCCTGGTGACAGACGGACGGACGGACGGACGGACGGACAGCGGAGCCTCAGGGTTAATAGGGTTTCCATTTTTACCCTTTGGGTATGGAACCCTAAAAAACGAAGTATAGTCTAGCACAACTTGTTTTCACCCGTTTCTCAGGTTTATGATCATATAAAATAATAAAAAGTGCTCCATCTTCACTTACGTAAGCTGCAACCCATACATATCATCGGCGAGCTATTAAGTTTGCAAGCAACTGGAGATAATTGTATCACTCCAGCGCTGTCCGTTGGTGTTAGCTGTAACAATTCAAGTTCCCACACTCGCGTTAGAATGACGCAGTGAACTGTCTGTAGTTTATTGTGCTGTATCAATAGGTTTTGTTGGCGATTTTTATTGTGATTTTTGTTGTTGAATGGTGACAAATAAAAAAACAAAAAATCTTTAAGCCAGACTTTATTTTGTTGTTACTAAGAGTTGTTCGGAGAGACACCATTCGTTTTTTCTTATAGATAAAATTAATCCCATTGATTAATTCCAAGGCAAATAATGATTCTCTAAAGTTCGCTTAAACCATACTAAATACGTAGGTATAGCTATCCTATGTAGTCTAAGAGAAGATAGATTATAAAAAAATACTTTGTTTGTTACATTTTTAATCTAATACTATGTCTAGGTTATTGCGTGGTTGCAAGGTCTATCTTATGTTGACACTGAAAATCTGCTGACGATTGCAAGGTGAGGGTGACGCTGTGTAGCCGATTGTTCTTTGTTTATTTTGTTATTTGACACTTGATTACATTATTATTGTTTAATTACCAACTAAGTATTATGTTTTAAGATATTGTGTATCGAGTTGTATTATAATTCTTTAGATTCCTTTTGTCTATAACACAGGTTACACTTGTAAACTAGCTTAGACTAAACTAAATTTACTTACTAGACCTAAGATTATTTCATGCTTATATTTTGTATCTTATATGTACTTTATGAATAAATAAATAAAATAAATAAATATGCAAATTATTTTTGGAAATAATTATATAATTATATGTATCTTTAATAGTAATAATTCGTATTTAAGTGCGAAATTTATTTGAAATTTACCATGATCTGCCCTATTCATTTCTCGCCCATCTTATTGGCATCATAGGCGATATCATCATGATAGGCGTCTTAATTTATAGAATAGTGGGGTCGCCTTCATCGAAACCGATGAGGAGGACTATATATATATATTGGCATCATAGTCCAGAGCGGAAATGCTGCCAGCCTTATTGGCACTTTTTCGCAGGGACAGGACTTGGCAAATGTACTATGAAATTAATCATGTAACTACCGTGAGACTCACTTATAGTCAAAATAAACCGATCACTTACGTCTTCAAATGGGTTTAACTCGACATGTTTCGGGCCAATCCGCAGCCCTTCCTCCCGGAGTCACACGTCACGGCGGCTGCGAAACGTAAAGGCGCAAGGGCGGTAGCGCGCAGTGCGCGTTTGTCAGCCGCCTTGACGTGTGACTCCCGGAGGAAGGGCTGCGGTTTGGCCCGAAACATGTAAAGTTAAACTCGTTTTAATACGTGAGTGATCCGTTTATTTTCACTACATTAAGAAACCTTCAGTAGGTATAATCTATTTTCTGCAAAAATATACTTTCAACTATTGAACCCTAAAACTTTGATCTCTTAACGACCTGCCGGCCCAGTTATACAAAGGCTTACAACAACAAAAGAAAAAACAAAGATCTTTTGTCGAAACGGCGTCGTCATGTTCCTTAACGGATTTAATTAGGCGCTTTGTATCATTATAATTTGATACCAATTTTGTATCTGTAACACTTTGACTGATATTGTCCGCAGCAGTGGTAACTAAATCGTATTCTTGCCTCTTATAAGGCCACCACAAACCGGGAGCGCGGGGCCCCCGACGGAGCGTGCCCAGCGCGCTCTATAACACTGAATCAAATATACGGTGACACACACAGGCAGCGCGGCACGCCGTATTTGATTCTGTGTTATTGACAATATATTTATTGCCATTTGGCAATGTACTATAAGTTCAAAGCAGTATTAAAATCTGGACCAAGTTAATACAAGTCAAAGTAACCCTCCAGGCATAAACTAACCAGACTTCACGGTATAAAGCTAGAACAAAATTCATCTTAAAAACTATTGGAGTTAATTTACCTGGAAGCACGTACCGTGATTTCCGTACTAGGTTTTAATGAGTGCAGCATTTACGGTCAATATACGTTTAGACATTCATACGTTTTTAAGGTATTCTTAAGGAGCAGCGCACACATCCATCATCATCAGCCCAGCCTAACGTCCCACTGCAGGGCACAGGCCTCCTCTCAGAATGAGAGGGCTTGGGCCGTAGTTCCCACGCGGGCCCACTGCGGATTGGGAACTTCCCATACACCATTGAATTACTTCTCAGGTGTGCACAGGTTTCCTCACGATGCTTTCACCGTAAAGCTCATGGTAAATTACAAATGTAATTTCGCACGTAAATTACGAAAAACTCAGAGATGCGAGCCCGGACGAACCCACGACCCTCTACTTGAGAGGCCATAGGTCAAACCTCTAGGCCTCTAGGATCACACCAAAACGCTATGTAAACGAAACGCAAACGATTAGATTTCATTTGACAATGACAGTGTAGTGACAGGTCACTTCATTTTTTTTCTATTTCTTTTAAAGGCTGAGCTCGAACGGCTGATCAGCCATGAAATTTCGCAAATGTCATCTCGAACACTTAAAAAAATATTTCCGATAAAAATAATAGGAGATAAAAATAAAACATGTGCCAGTTCCTCGATCTTTAAGACAATGACTGTCGAAAAAAAATATAATCAGCACCTCTTTTTAAAAAACTTTACCTAGCCAATTTGTGTTATGGTTATGGCCTACAGAATAATTAATTTCAACAAAAACATACCTTTGACGTATTCAAAACCTGCTACAAACACCGTAACATCATTTAAAAATCTGACAGTACCTACGAAAGATGACACCTTTTAATTTTATCGGTGAAAATGTATTGTTTAAATCTATTTTTTTTAATAGAATTTGATTTAAGACTCCTCCTTAACACTGCCTCACAATTGCCACCCTGCTTCTAACACTGCCTCTATTTAAGGTAACATTAGTGTAATTGCCAAGAAAAACTTACCTCCTATTAGTCCAAAGGCAATTTCTCACCTCCACACACGGACGGACATTGTAAACAGGAATGCCTGTAAAAAATACGTTTTCTGAGTAAAACTGATAATAAAGGAGCCATTTACGGTGCAGATGTGAATTAGAGCTAATGTTTCTTAATGAGGTCAGTAAATTACTTGTCACTTAATGACGGGAATCTACCATTCGTTTTTAGAAATACAATGTTTTTTTATTTCCGTTAACTTTATGGGAAGATTGTTTAATTTCTCGAAGAAACTAGTGTCTTAACTCTTACTATTTTTGAGATATTTAATAATTAAATATAATGGCTGAACCAGTGTAAAAGGTCCTTCATTACCTCCAATTATTATTTTTTTCATTTCAATTTCGTCAGTAAAGGGTTTTCCATTCATAGCTATTCGCTACAACGAGATTATTGAGGCGGTTCGTTCGACATTACATACTTTTTCTTTTATTATGTGTCACATCAATGTCATAATCGTAAACATTGACATTGTATCAATAATCATGTTTATCTCAACAGAAAATGTCGAGATTTAAATTTGAGTGAGGACTCAGTTTAGCAACGGTTTAGCTATAGTAGCATACATAGAATAGGTACTCTCTTAAGTGTAGACTGCCAAAGAACCCAACCCAAAAAATTACATGTATCCAAATTACCTCAAGTAATGTGTACCATCAATAATATTTACATTAAGATGAACATTACTTTTATGACCGTCTAAAGATGCAGCTCCAGAATCGCCGGTCTGAACATAAGGACGCAATAAAAATCAACTGCAGCTTCGAGTAAATATGTTTATGGTTTATTAATTAAAATAAAATAAAAATCGGTCAAGCGTGAGACTTTTATAGCGACAGAGCCAAAGTCGAGCAACTCCGAGATTTTACAAAATAATTAGTTTTCGAACATGAACAACATTTCGCTAGGTTCTCCTATTTAAGCCCGAAAATTTTTAACTATAATTTCACTACCACTAACTTTCACTAGCCCTAAAATCAAAAAGCCGAATCTTTTATTTTCGTAACTATCCATTAGTCCTAATTTTAGCATTCCGAATTTACGTTGTATCTAATTTTACTAGCTAATTAAATATAAATTAATTTTACACTTCATCACGGTTATTCAAATAAAAAACTCGTTATTTTGCGTACAAACTTGGTCTGTTAAACCTTTTAAACTCTGAATAATAACGCCCTGGCCGTTTTTGATATTGTGTAATTATATTTGAGTTTTTTGAATATTTTTTTCTATTCCATAAGTCTGTCGTCTCGTCACTCCATTCTTGTACTTAGGTCCACAGTTAACATTAAAACCTTGTTTATTTCACTGCAAATTGCTCGATCGATTACTAATGTAAATGACAATAAAGACAATTGAAATTTTCACAAAGTGTGTATTACAGTAGAATACTATTAATTCTACTAATATTATGATAAATGCGGAAGTTTTGGAGTGTAAGCGAAATCAAAAATCTAAATTGAGAGACGTTGAAGAAGTGCAACAGCGTCTGGTCGCGCTACTGGAGACCAGCCCCCTGTACCACAAAAGTTACAAGTGCTCGAATTCGACAAAATTGTAACATTTTACTATGAGAAACTTGTCAATTTTGTTGAATTGTAGCACTTGTAACTTTTGTGGTACAGGGCCCAGAGGGCTGGCAGCTATCTCTCTCAACGAATCGCCATCGCCATTCAACGAGAGAACGCTGCTCTTTTGGGTACGATGCCACGAGGGCCTATTTCAAACTAATCTAGTAGTTTTTAAGTTAGATAACTATTTAGTATAGGTTTTATTCATTGTTATTTTTTCTTAATATTTGTATTCTTAGTTTAAATAAATGTTAGAAGTGAGAGAAAAACGGTCCATATATTAAAGTATATAAATAATAACCCAAACCCCATTATGACATATACTCATATATATAACTGACTTGTGTAATATATATTACTATCGTACTTCTAAATCAAGAAGGAACTAACTCAAGATAATCCACCATTTAATTTAGACCCTCCTGAAAGGAGATGAAGTCTTAATTAGAATGGGGATTATTTTGAGTTAGAGTAGGTGTGCGATATGTAAAATACTTTGAAGAAAACACGAACGTTTCACCGACGGAACCCTTTAAATATTGTTCACAGTGAAAGCGTATCATGAAAAATAATGTGTCGGAACAATAACATTTTACAATCAGCCGGTCATCGATTCATTTTTGGTATCGACTCGTTTTTGGCGTCGATTCGTTGCGGACCGATTTATCGGATGAAATCGACTGATTAATTATTAATGCGTAGCAGAATTTTTAATTTAATGACATTGAGTGAAATCCCTTAACGTTTTGCGTAAGTTATTGGCAGGTGATTAAAAGTTATTATTTTTACGAGCTTGTTATGTTGTATTGATTGTCCCTGAAACCTCTTCATCATCATCGTCATCATTTCAGCCAAAAGATGATGAACATAGGCCTCCCCCAAGGCTTAAAAAACACAGATCGGCCTCGAGCCATCCGCAACAAATGCGTTCCTGCCACCTTTACCAGGTCGTCGCTCCATCTTGTTGGAGGCCTACCTACACTGCGTCTTCCGGTCAGCGGACGCCACTTGAGAACCTTTTGGCCCATCAGCCGTCAGTTCTACGAGCGGTGTGCCCTGTATATATTTGTTGTTATAGAGGCAACCGAAATACATCATCTGTGAAAATTTCAACTGTCTAGCTGTCACGGTACAGCCTGGTGACAGACAGACGGACGGACAGCGAAGTCTCAGTAATAGGGCCCCGTTTTTACCCTTTGGGTAATGAAGGAACCCTAAAAAGTGTATAAGAATCTTCAACCCTTTCTATAAAAATATGCCCACGAAAGTGATTCGAAGCAAACGCTCTAGCCACTGGAATGAGGTTTCTGAAATCATAGTTTTGCTACAAACTTATTATGTATAGTAAGTAGCATTTACTTTATGTGAAATTAAAAAAAAAAGAAAATTAAATTTCACATACTCGTACGTAACTCGATTATTCAGTTACATTTTGTTCCAGATAAATACAACCTAGGGCTCTTCAAGGGTAAAGTGAATAGGCTGTTACTGAACCAGTGAGGTACACCTTTGGCCTCATCTGCACTTTTCATCAGGTGAGATAGTGGTCAATCACGGGTCAGTTTAATGTAAAAAAGAAACTGATAGAAGTAAAATACCTCTAACAAATAACCGAATACTCCATCGCAATCTAGTACAACAAATTCGTAAAAAAGCGTCGTCACGAAATAAATACGAAAAAAATAATGACCCATATACATCGTACAGTCACACGTGTTACTCGTGTTAAAATTAAAAATATTGTTCGCAAAGACGGTATTTAATATTGGCACCTGCGGGTTCCGAAATTTTATGATTACGCCCCGGTATTGGTTTAACCAACAGCACTTCACGGGGGTTTTAAATTTTACGACTTTTTTAAGGAGCCGGAGGTGTATGTTTAATACTGTCTCATTTGCGTGTGAGCTTTGTGATAAGTTTAAGTATTTTAAGGCTATGAAATACATTTTTGATGTAATCAAAATACCACACAACTTGAATCCGATAAAAATATCTTAATTATCTTAATCTTCTAATATATAAAAATCTCGTGTCACGGTGTTTATTACCGAACTCCTCCGAAACGGCTTGGCCGATTTTTATGAAACTTTTTTCTATACACTCGGTAGGTATAAGAATAGGAGGTCGTAAGCTATTTTTATCCCCCCAACCCATTCTTCGCAGACGGAGTCGCGGGCAACAGCTAGTTTAAATATAAATATAGTAATCGTTATTAAAAAGTACGGTCAGGGTAAAAAGTTTAGTAACTTTTAAAGTTGGCATTTGGTTATACCATGGCAATTGTCAGTCCCTCTATATTTTATTTGAAACGAAACAGAATACCTATCGCATTGACATTTCCCATTTTTAAAAAGGCAATACGACTCTATGAGTCGATAAAGGAATAAATTTAATAACTGACGAAGGATTTCGTATCATAAACTAAACAAAAAAATGTTTTAAGGTACGTACAGGAATCACAAAATTATTTTTTGAAGCCAATCTTTTCCTTCAACTTAAATGAACACATAAAGAGTTTCAATAGAAATAATAAAATATGTTTTTATTACACATAATCACACACCTCTTGGCAACGTATCATTGTTTATTCATGCACGAACCAAGTTGCTCCACTTTATATAAGTATGGGTCAAGTGAAGTATCGATCGGTGTAAAAGTAAATTAAGCTATAACACTAAATGTTACATAAAAGGTCGTTTCGGTATCGATGAAAGACATAAAATTTTATATTTTCAGTAGTCAGTAAGTAAGTCACAGGAGATTAGCGGTTTTTAAACGCTGACGCTTGTTTTATGTAATGGAAGGTAAATTTTTAAAAAGACTATAATTCTAGAAAAAACCGACCAAGTACGTGTGCGTGTGCGTGTGCGTGTACGCGCACCGAGGTTTCTGCAAAAGATGTTGAGGTATCGGCAGCTTGTTAAAGGTCGCCATTTAAATCTCTCAAAAAATATGCCTGCGCAGATTTATAGTAGGTTTTAGTGTGACGTGTAACCCCTAAGGAACCATTTACTTTTTTTAAAATTTGTAAGGGATGGGTAAAGTTTTACTTTCGTAAATTCAGTTGTTTTGATTCTGGACATCCCCGATACGTTCAAATTTTATGAATGTACGCCCTAATTGTGATCACGTAATTTATGTGAAGCTTCAAGCTGCACGCTGAAACTTAAAACTTGCACCCGCTATTCACGCTTCCGTTTGTCACTTGTACCACCAACCCAGGACCCAAAGCGTGTATTGTTGCTCGCTTTATTGCAACGCTACCGAAGGTACCTCAGCTCCACCAAATTAAGTGTCATAAATGTTAACACCCCTCATAACGTTTAACGTCGACATTACGACGAAACCAGTGTATAGGTTTTGGTAAATTTCATACATCAACGGAAGTGATAAGATTATTGTAAAATTGGACAAAATGGGTGCGTCTGATTTCGTTGCGTTGACTGCGTTGGACGGTATGTATGATCTGTGATGTTTTCATAGGGTTCCGTAGACTTTGTTGTCCCGGTCGATGGACGCCAGGGGACCCAAGAGCTGGCCTATACTATCCAGTGGATCTTCCTTGCGATCCAAAGGGGTAATGCAGCCAGCATCGTAGGGTCTGCCGCAGTCGGACCTTTTAGACGGAATTTTCTTTTTCTAATTTTATTAATAAAAACCGGTTGTCTGTAAAGACGGTTTACGGACGATAGTTTAACGTGGCAACGTCATAACAAAACATTCAATAAAAATTATCCGAGCGCTAGTACCAAGATTGTATTACGTAATATTGCAACTGGCCTTCACCGCTCTATTGCAACTGGCCTACGCCGCTCTATTGCAACTGGCCCTCGCCACTCTGTAAGTACATGTAACGTTACATGTAACCGTTACGTAACGTTACAATGCGTCATCCTTTTTCGTGTTTGCACCCGGCGGCCGGCGTTCATCGATTTATTAGACTTTGTCACTTCAAAAAAAACCGGCTAAGTGCGAGTCGGACTCGCGCACCGAGGGTTCCGTACAAAATATGTATCTATGAACATCCAGACTTAGCAGACCCCTTATCCTAAGCAAAATGTTCGCAGTGTGGGATCATTGTAGATTGGTTACTGATATAGACAGACAGACAAAAAAAATATGCTTTTCGCAATTTTTCCTTAATTTGTGCTATAAGACCTTGCTTCGTACCAAATTTCAAAATTCTGAGTTCACAGGAAGTACCCTGTAGGTTTTGATTCCCTTGCGAGTGTCGAAAATTATAGATTGGTTAGTGATATAGACGGACAGACAAAAAAATTTATGCTTTTCGCAGTTTTTCCTTTATCTGTGCTATCAGACCTTGCTTCGTACCGAATTTCAAGATTCTGGGTTTACGGGAAGTACCCTGTAGGTTTTGATTCCCTTGCGAGTTTCGAAAATATGTGGAAATTTGCAGCATAAACGGCTGTATCTTTTGATTGCGTTGGCTTAGTAGATTGAATTTTTCACAGCTCCAAGGGACAGTAGACTTGAGTATTTGATATAAATTTCAGCTAGGTACCTCCACGCGTTCCTGAGAAAAAGGGTCTTGACAGACAGACGGACGGACGGACGCACAGACGGACGGACGGACGGACAACAAAGTGATCCTTTAAGGGTTCCGTTTTTTCCTTTTGAGATACAGAACCCTAAAAATTATACACTCTTGGTTACTTTATACACGGTCCAGGGTTAAAAATTAAGGAGGATTTGCACGTTTGAATATCCCGTGTGGTGTCGGGTTTAGAATTACACCTGGATGAATGAATGAATGAATGATTTATTTTGAAATACAACGCGACAATATTATACAACGCGACAATATTATGCAACCTCTCCATTTCTTCCGTGGATGTCGTAAGAAAGATGTTTTAATTTTTTAATTCACATACCAAGTTCACCTCTGTATTATATTATATCTTTTTATAGCTTTATCTCTCCATCAAACCGATCCATCTTCGATCCAGCCAATCAATCAATATCCACGGCCGATCCCTTTTACATGCCGCATTGGGAGCATTACCGGGGTTGAGGATGGTAAGTGTACCATGACCTTTGACGTTAAACGATTTAATGTAGATCTATGTTGTTAGAAACGTGGAGGTGCGAGTGAGTGGATGTGATATTATTTTGATATTACTAGCTGCAGCCCGCGACTCCGCCTGCGAAGAATAGAGGTATGAAAAATAGCCTACGACCTATTCTCAGACCTACCGAATATAGAGAAAAAAGTCAAGCCGTTTCGGAGGAGTTCGATAACAAACACCGTGACACGAGATTTTTATATATTAGATTATTTGTGCAGAGGGGTCGTGGGTTCAAGTCCGGGTTAGCACCTCTTTGTTCGGGATTACATTTGACATTTATCACGAGGTTTACGGTGAAGGAAAACATGGCGAGAAAACCCGCTCGATGCTCGATGGTTTGTCTGAAGTTCTAAATTTGCACTGAGCCCGCGTGAGAACTACGGCCCAAGCCCTCTTATTCTCAGAGGAGGCGTGTGCCCTGCAGTGGGACGTATCAATACGTATACAGCCTATGCTCGGATGAAAATGATGATGATGAAAGAATTTTTTTTTATTGTAGTACCTATCCCTGCTTTCTTCTCACCTCCTTCTTAGCCCGTGGGAACGTCTCCCAGTTTAGGCAATATCGTTCAGGATCTTGCGATTGCCGGCGCTGATTTATTCCCCGCCATTCAGTTCAGTCACGACGCCGGCGCATAAACGGAATCGGCTGCGCAGGTAAAGGGATTACGCTTATAGAGTCATACTCAGCAAACAAAATTTGTCTCTTCTGTGGACATAATTAGCGACTCCGAGTCGGCCAACTTAAGAATTTCTGACTACCAAATGGGCTAGTGGTCAGAGAACCTGACTGCGAAGCTTGAGGTATGAACAACATTGTCGGTCTGTATATATAGCGCGTGGGTTCGATGTGGGGCTAAATTCAGGAACGGCCCAACATAATAATAATAATAATACCTACTTCCTACCTGGCAATAGTTTGGCAACTGTGGGGGACTGTCCGCTAGCACATCCTCATGGTGTATTAGGGGATAGACCCCCATAGTTGCGCCCATCTCATTTATATTATATGGTACCAAAGGCCTCTTCATGTTGGCTTCGGCCCCATGTATGCCTTTCAAATGACCGGGTCCCCATGGGCCCGTGATCGGAAATCCGTACCAACATGATAATAATAATATCCATAGTTGCGCCCATCTCATTTATATTATATGGTACCAAAGGCCTCTTCATGTTGGCTTCGGCCCCATGTATGCCTTTCAAATGACCGGGTCCCCATGGGCCCGTGATCGGAAATCCGTACCAACATAATAATAATAATAAAGGCGTAGGGATATGACGACCTCATCGCCCGCTGGTGTTGTCGTGTCACCAGTGCAGTCAGTCATCGCAGGGCGGCTAGTGGCGAGCTGTTGGTGCGTAGCGACACCACGAACCCGAGACCTCCAGGGGTACACATACACACATGCGCTTATACACACACTCACACACAGTTACACACCCACCCCGCCTCTAGTTTGCCTTTGTTGGTCGCCTAGAGTGGAGCGCAAGAGCTAATGCTCGAAGGATGGATGTGTTTCCGTAAGTGGCGAGTTGGCATTCTGAAGTTTAAAGTCCAGGAACACCTCTCCATCCTTAGCCGTTCACACCAATGTTGCCGCCTCGTTGCCCCGAGTGGGCAATAGTTTGAGGGGCCCATTTAGTGAATGGCGAGTCACCGCCTACCAAAAGTTCAGTTTATGAGATATTGAAATGGTAGGTGTCCGTTATCTCACTCCATAGCCCGGTAATCCTGTCCACAACATCCCAACCCCATAGCCAATTCCATGTCGCTTCCTACCTGGCAATAGTTTGGCAACTGTGGGGGACTGTCCGCTAGCACATCCTCATGGTGTATTAGGGGATAGACCCCCATAGTTGCGCCCATCTCATTTATATTATATGGTACCAAAGGCCTCTTCATGTTGGCTTCGGCCCCATGTATGCCTTTCAAATGACCGGGTCCCCATGGGCCCGTGATCGGAAATCCGTACCAACATAATAATAATAAAAAGGCGTAGGGACGTGACGACCCCATCGCACGCTGGTGTTGTGGTGTCTGTCACCAGCGCAGTCAGTCAAAAGGCGTAGGGATGTGACGACCTCATCGCCCGCTGGTGTTGTTGTGTCACCAGTGCAGTCAGTCATCGCAGGGCGGCTTGTGGCGAGCTGTTGGTGCGTAGCGACACCACGAACCCAAGACCTCCAGGGGTACACATACACACATGCGCCTATACACACACTCACACACAGCTACACACCCACCCCGCCTCTAGTTTGCCTTTGTTGGCCGCCTAGAGTGGAGCGCAAGAGCTAAATGCTCGAAGGATGGATGTGTTTCCGTAAGTGGCGAGTTGGCATTTTGAAGTTTAAAGTCCAGGAACACCTCTCCATCCTTAGCCGTTCACACCAATGTTGCCGCCTCGTTGCCCCGAGTGGGCAATAGTTTGAGGGGCCCATTTAGTGAATGGCGAGTCACCGCCTACCAAAAGTTCAGTTTATGAGATATTGAAATGGTAGGTGTCCGTTATCTCACTCCATAGCCCGGTAATCCTGTCCACAACATCTCAACCCCATAGCCAATTCCATGTCGATTCCTACCTGGCAATAGATTGGCAACTGTGGAGGACTGTCCGCTAGCACATCCTCATGGTGTATTAGGGGATAGACCTCCATAGTTGCGCCCATCTCATTTATATTATATGGTACCAAAGGCCTCTTCATGTTGGCTTTGGCCCCATGAATGCCTTTCAAATGACCGGGTCCCCATGGGTCCGTGATCGGAAATCCGTACCAACATAATAATAAAAAGGCGTAGGGACGTGACGACCCCATCGCCCGCTGGTGTTGTGGTGTCTGTCACCAGCGCAGTCAGTCAAAAGGCGTAGGGATGTGACGACCTCATCGCCCGCTGGTGTTGTTGTGTCACCAGTGCAGTCAGTCATCGCAGGGCGGCTTGTGGCGAGCTGTTGGTGCGTAGCGACACCACGAACCCAAGACCTCCAGGGGTACACATACACACATGCGCTTATACACACACTCACACACAGCTACACACCCACCCCGCCTCTAGTTTGCCTTTGTTGGCCGCCTAGAGTGGAGCGCAAGAGCTAAATGCTCGAAGGATGGATGTGTTTCCGTAAGTGGCGAGTTGGCATTTTGAAGTTTAAAGTCCAGGAACACCTCTCCATCCTTAGCCGTTCACACCAATGTTGCCGCCTCGTTGCCCCGAGTCGGCAATAGTTTGAGGGGCCCATTCAGTGAATGGCGAGTCACCGCCTACCAAAAGTTCAGTTTATGAGATATTGAAATGGTAGGTGTCCGTTATCTCACTCCATAGCCCGGTAATCCCGTCCACAACATCCCAACCCCATAGCCAATTCCATGTCGATTCCTACCTGGCAATAGATTGGCAACTGTGGTGGACTGTCCGCTAGCACATCCTCATGGTGTATTAGGGGATAGACCTCCATAGTTGCGCCCATCTCATTTATATTATATGGTACCAAAGGCCTCTTCATGTTGGCTTTGGCCCCATGAATGCCTTTCAAATGACCGGGTCCCCATGGGTCCGTGATCGGAAATCCGTACCAACACAATAATAATAATAATAATAAATCTTTATTTGGAACAGTAACATTAGGTGCATTACAAAATATGAAAAACGATGTCACCCGCAGAAGTTAAAAACTGTGTCGCAGGTAGCAACGCCCCCCTCCGTAAACAAAGTTATAAACAACATACACTAACATGGTTTGCGGGCGGTAATTCAAACGTTTGCGAGAGGATAGGGATGAACTGCTATTCAGGAACGCCAAAAATCACTGGTTTGCGAGAGGTTTGGGCTGAGATTGGGATGAGCCTTATTTTCTTTATTTATTTATTTATTCATTTATTTATTTAAAAAGCGAATTAACAGGAAAATAAGGCTCATCCCAAGCTCAGCCCATGCCTGTCCTGGACCGCACGGTCAGATCACATATCTATACAAAATATATAGAGACTGACAATGTTGTTCATACATAATGCGGGCTGCGTTCAATTTGACCTGACCTCGACCGCAGAACGCATCCAGTGTGTCAAATCCTTAAGTACATTAACTGTATGCACGTATGACATTGGTAAACTACAATTTTAGCAACGTTATTTCATAATTATATTAATTAAAAACTAACATGTATCAATGCTAAAAATAAAATAACCAATTTTCTACAAAACCTCACTTGCGATGAGACTGAATCACTTATTGCTGGATACCGATCAACGTATTTATTATTGTTAAAAATAATATCCCTACTAATATTATAAATGTGAATGTCCGTTTGTTTGTTACCTCTTCACGCTTAAACCGCTGAACCGATTTGGATAAAATTTGGTACACAGATAGATTAAGTCCCGGGAAAGGACATAGGATAGTTTTTATCCCGAAAAATTGCATAGTTACCGCGGGATTGCGATAAACGAATTTTTCGCAGACGGAGTCGCGGGCTGCAGCTAGTTAATAATAAAAAACCGGCCAAGTGCGAGTCGGACTCGCGCACGAAGGGTTCCGTACAATTATCTATAAAAATCACGTTTGTTGTATGGGAGCCCCCCTGAAATATTTTTTTTATTTTAATTTAATGATTTATTTTTAAAGTCAATATAATTAAATATTCTGTGAATATTTCAAGTGTCTACCTGTTGCGGTTATCAATATCGAGCAAAAACGAGCAAAAAAATCATGTTTGTTGTATGGGAGCCCCCTTAAATATTTATTTAATGCCATTTTTTACTATTTTTTGTTATAGCGGCAACCGAAATACATCATCTGTGAAAATTTCAACTCTCTAGCTATCACGGTTCCCGAGATACAGCCTGGTGACTGACGGACAGACGGACAGACAGACGGACAGACGGACGGACGGACAGCGGAGCCTCAGTAATAGGGTTTCCGTTTTACGCTTTGGGTACGGAACCCTAAAAATCAAGAGATAGTACAATATCGAATTGTGATACTCACTTGACTGTTCATATTAAGGACATAATATTCTATATTTATTCTAATATAGGTTTAATACTTAATTAAGTACACTTACTAACATAATTATGTATCATTTTAGAACATAACTGCTTCCATGTCCCGAAGTGGGCGTAAACAGCTGCGACCCAGTTTATACTAATGCAGCTGCTTACGATCTAATTGTTTCAAAATACCTAATTATGTATGTTTATTATCTTCTTCTAATATATAAAAAAATTCTTGTCAAGGTGTTTGTTGTCGAACTCCTCCAAAACGGCTTGACCGATTTTTATGAATCATTTTTGTCTGCATTTGGAAGATCTGAGAATAGGTCGTAGGCTATTTTTTATACCCCTGTTTTTCGCGGACGGAGTCGCGGGCAACAGCTAGTATTCAATAAAAAATCTTTATTCTTTAAAGTAATAGCGTTTTGATAATATACAGAAATCATTACTACACATAAATAGTCAGGAACTATACAAATTTAATACAGAAATTCAAACAAAAACTACCGAGCTCGAATCAACAATTTAATCGAGCACAAAATTCCTTAACAAGTTAGAGTCTAATTCCTATTAATTACTTGCTTATGTAATAATATCACCTTAAGAGGAGTGGTAGGTCCAAGCACGCCGATAAACTAGCAAAAACTAGATCCGCCTAAACAGGCAAGCGTCGTAGTACGCGGTAAGTAGTTAGTATTGATCACGTACGTGTCATAAAATAGCAATAAATCAATGGTATTCGACAAAGTTGTGTTTACACTACTCTGAAATTTAAATAATTATATTTTTCCTTTTTTAAATAGCCGTACGGAGTAAGATTATTTTACACTTTGACATTCGGGATGTCTCAGTTTTAACCGTAAAGGTTCGTGTTTTCTCATAGAGTACTTATATAAAATCCTAGAATTTAATGACATAAATTATCCAAACCTATTTATTGTTATTAATAAAAAAACCTCAGCCTAATTAGGTATTGCACTTCCCATCTCTCTCGATGTATGTCGAGAATTTGTCAAGTGCCAAAGTGGAAATAATCTTACTGTAGTAGCATAATGGTTGATACATCTAGTGGGGTGTACTACTAACTAAAAAAAAACTAAATTTTATTTTATGAAACCTTCTCTCAATAGTTACTTACACTACAAAAAAGCAATTAAGTAGACAAATAAATAGGTGCAGCCGTTCTAATGTTATACGCGTACATAAATTTCCTGCAATAGATTTCTATTTATAGATTTGTTACATAATATTTGTTTAAAAAAAAAAACTTTCTGCCAAGTTT
The DNA here is from genome assembly GCA_947859365.1 of Archips crataeganus. Classification (NCBI taxonomy): domain Eukaryota; kingdom Metazoa; phylum Arthropoda; class Insecta; order Lepidoptera; family Tortricidae; genus Archips; species Archips crataeganus. The sequence goes on from OX402058.1 coordinate 18,876,687, forward strand.
CTTGCGGCGCATTCTTCTGGGCATCGATTAATTTTCCAAAGGCGCTGGTAAGATAAAAAACTGACATGTAACAGAGCACTTTGGGGCCTAGTTATAAAATAACCGTTTTGAATTAAAAAAAATATTGCTATATTTAACTCTATACGTCATAAGACCCATTCTTATGTACGGGTGCGAGGCTTGGACTCTAACCCAGAAGGAAGAGTACCAGCTTTTGGTGACGGAACGGAGGATTTTTCGGAAGATCCTGGGACCCGTTAGAAGAGACGATAACACCTGGAGGATCCGCAAGAATGCCGAGATTGAGGAACGGGTGGCTGAGCCTAATATAATCGGAGAATTTAAATCTCACAGGCTTCGGTGGCTCGGCTACTTGCTGAGAATGAGGGAGGATCGAGGGGTCAAGAGGGCATATTTGGGACGCCCAACTGGACGTCGTCCGGTTGGTCGGCCGAAGTATCGTTGGGCTGATGCTGTGGAGGCTGATCTGCGACAGCTTCAGGCCGGTAATTGGCGTGAAATTGCGCAGGATCGGGCTGAGTGGCGTGCTCTCGTTTCGGAGGCCAAGACTCACTTTGGGTCACTGAGCCAAACTAGTTAGTTAGTTAACTCTATACCAATACTAATACCACTTCCTCATTATTATCACGAACAATGGAAGTGGCTTAACAACCAGTGGTGTGCAACCAGAGCTCCGACAACTTGCCATAATTTGTATAATTCTCTAGTTAGTCTTGTTACGTAAACTCTTGTCTTGTCTTGTTAATTTTATCAAGTCTTTGTCGGCTTACTATTGGATTGGATCGCATAATTTTCCTCATCTGGCATAGTCATCATTTCGCATAACTCTTTTCTCAAAATTCAAAGCAAACCTAAGCTATGGTATGGATGGATAGTGTCATACAGGATAACCCTTCAAAATTCATGAATAATTAATAGTTTCTGAGAAAGAAGAGTTATGCGAAATGGTGAATTATGCCAAATGATGCACTATGCGTAAAAGTTTTATGACCCCACACTTGATCCCGTTTTTAGGGTTCCGTAGTCAACTAGGAACCCTTATAGTTTCGCCATGTCTGTCCGTCTGTCTGTCTGTCCGTCCGCAGCTAAGCTCAGAGACTGTTAGTACTAGAAAGCTGTAATTTGGCATGAATATATATATCAGCCACGCCGACAAAGTGATTAAATAAAAAAAACTATCCTATAGTGTGGGGTATCGTTGGATAGGTCTTTTAAAACCATTGTGGGGTTGCTAACATGATTTTTCTATTCAGTGATCTGTTTGCGAAATATTCAACTTTAAAGTGAAATTTTTCATTAAAATCCTCCTCCTCCTCCTCCTCCTCTAAAATCTAAACTGTTAGGTGGAAAAATTTGAAAAAATTCAGAATGGTAGTAAATATATCAAATTTACTAGGAAAATTATAGCGTCTAAGATTGCTTGGAAATTATTTGTAGTTTAAGAGTAAATAGTAGCCTAAGGTATAAAATATACCTAAACTTGGATGATTCCCGTACACATATGAAATCCTTAGAAAAATATTACTTGATTTTTTCTTAATGGCTACGGAACCCTACCTTGGGCGTGTCCGACACGCTCTTGGCCGGTTTTTTTTCTGCTCGATATACCAGTGTGGATGCGCCACTACAATCCCACTATGGCAACGTCAACTCCTGCGCCGTATGACGTCTATGCGCACGCGCACCCCACTTGCGCAAACACCGCGAGCAAATAACAAATGCGTGGCAGGTGACAGTTAATTTTCCAATTGTGGATTAATTTGTAACCAATAATGTCGCTACGGTTTACGTGACTCCGCTTTGGCTTGGCGTTAAAAATACTTTAAGAAAAACATTTACAATCTTAGATTTTGGCCTAAAAATGTCACAATACAATACAATGACTCTTTATTGTACACCACAAAAAATACAATACAGAAAAACAAGTACATGACAAAAAAGAAATAAGGTAAGCAATGGGCGGCCTTATCGCTTCGAAGCGATCTCTTCCAGGCAACCTTTAAAAAAAGAAAGAAAGAAAGCAAGGAATGCATTACAGCAGGTGGTGCAATATAAAATTTAATAAATAATAATAAAAAACAAACATTTTATTAAAACGACCGAAAACATCTAATAATACACATCATAAAACATACATAAATAAGTGATACACAATATACTTGTAAATAAATGGACACAATAATACAATTCTCAAGCACAGGATAAAAGATAGTGTTGCTTAAGCATAGATTTAAAAATGGGCAAAGATTTAGCACGCCGTAGGTCTATCAGTAGGGAGTTCCATAACCGAATAGCCTGGACAGTAAAAGAGTACACATAAAATTTAGAATTGGAAAGAGGGACAGTAAGAAGAAAGTTCTGAGAGCATCGAACAGAAGTAACATAGCTAAATCGCTCATTGAGGTAGCAGGGAGCTGCAGGATTAAAAAGAATGCCGTAGAGAAGGTGTAGAATGTGTGAATTACGGCGAAGGCGGATTGGGAGCCACTTCAGCTGTGATCGAAAAAAAGAAACATGATCGTACTTACGTAGACCAAATATGAACCGAATGCACAGATTTTGAATTCGCTCAAGTTTATTAAGATGCTCTTCTAAAAGATCAGGATAACAAATGTCAGCATAATCGAAAATGGGATGCAGTAAAGCCTGAGCTAGCGCAACCTTGGTAGCAAATGGAAGGAAATTCTGAAGGCGTCTCAGGGATCCCATTGCAGCAAATACCTTCCTACTAATTTCGCACACGTGCGGAGACCATGACAGAGTGCGGTCCATAATAACACCTAGGTTCTTCACCTGATGCGCGTACGGTATCAGAACTCCATCAAAGAATACTGATGGCAAAGATGCAAAATCAACCCTTGGGATAAGCTTCAAGCTGCCTATAATAATAACTTGAGTCTTTGTCGGATTTACCTTCAGGCCAAAACGCTGGCTCCACTTTAGAATTTTCTTCAAATCCAGGTTAATAGTTTCAATAACCGACAGAAGATCGTCAAGCATGCCTTGTGAATATATTTGTAAGTCATCAGCATAAAGGTGACACGAAGAAAGAAGATTATGAGAAATAGAATTAATAAAAATAGAAAATAATAAGGCGGACAGTACACCACCCTGTGGTACACCAGCACAAGTGCTGCACCAAGAAGATCGAGAATCTTCCACCTTTATCCTTTGCCGACGACCCACTAAGTAGCTATGAAACCATTCAATAACCGCAGGAGATATGTTAAGAGAGCGTAAAATACCAAGCATAATGTCAAAATCAACAGTGTTGAACGCATTGCTAAAATCTAATAGGGTTAGTACCGTAAGTTTCCTGTTATCCATGCCCAATAGGATATCATCAGTGACCTTCGCAAGTGCGGTAGCAGTGCTATGACCGGGACGGAAACCTGATTGGAAAGGATTTAGGAGGTCGTTTCTGGTTAGGTACGAGGTTAACTGATGGTGCACGAGACGCTCCAAAACTTTGGACAGAAAAGAAAGAATCGAAATGGGTCTATAATCAGAAAAGGACGATGGACTGGATTTTTAGGTAAAGGAATAATTTCAGCATCCTTCCATACTAAAGGAAAAACCTTCGATGAAATAGAGTTATTGAGTATGGAAGTGATGACAGGGACGAGTATGTCGAGAAGAGGGAGAATCATAGCACGACTTACAGTATCCACTCCAACCGCATTAGAAGCAATGGATAATATGCTCTTCTTAACATCACTGTCGGTAAATTTATTGAAATAAAAAGGAGAAGTATCGGGAGTTGACAATGTAGAAAGATAAGTCAGTGTCGCGTCTTTAGCAGAACTATTAAAAATAGCTGAAGAAGAGAGATGCTGGTTGAGCTGATCCATATTGATATCGATCGGAAAAGATGTTTGCTGAGATTTACCAACTCCTAGTGATTTGAGGAATTTCCATACTTTGACAGGATCTCCATTTTCCACTGCCTTATGTATATGGCGTCTTTGAGCGTCTCGACAAACGGTGCTACAGCGATTTCGCAAAGCACGATACCTATCCTTGTTCCTATCCGAGACACGTATTAAAGTCACCCATTAAAATATGATGCTTAAATGATGGCATGATATCCTCAAGGAGCTTCTCAAGGGAAACAAAGTAATTTACTTGAATAGAAGGAGAATAGAAGACTCCAAGAAGTACCTGTCACTTTGAGGTACAAAGTTTTTTTTAGCCGCACCGCAAGTCACACAGAAGAGACGTGGGACGGGGGCGCGTCGCAGTCCGCGCCGTTTGTTCGCAGGCCGCGTGTCCGCCATGACTCATCTGTCTGCTTCGGATCGACGCTTCAGTACAGTTAGTATGAAAACTGATTCAAGGGGCGCCGCGACTGCGACACGCCCCCGTCCCACGTCTTTTCTGTGTGGCTTGCGCCTTGCACAGCCTTCCCTTACCCCGGCGCCACACATATTACAAATGTTTGAACACAGTTATTTGATCACATGTGTAGCACCGGTATTTGCTTATTTGTTCAATAGAACATCCATACAATCAACCATAGATCAAATATGTGTTCAAATATGTGTTGAAACATTTGTAATATGTGTGGCGCCGGGGTTAGACTACGCCATTATTGATCGCAAACGAAGTTAACGCGTCGCCTTGAGAGATGAGGTCAATCCTACTAATATAACAAATGAGAAAAATTGTAAAGATTTTTGGAATTTTGCATGTTTGTATGTTTGTGAGTCAATAGCCGGGTCTCCACTGAGCGAGCCGCTTCGCGAGTCAAGCGTATGAGGCATGATTTTGTTTTACACAAAGCTCAAAATCGCACCGAAAATTTCTGCCTCGCGAGGCGGCTCGCTCAGTGGAGATCAGGATAATCATGCATAGTTTGGATGTCGCGTACAAATGCACAAAAATCTGGATTGAGACATGATACTTAATACCCCGACAGTATTTAAACTTTAACAAGATTAGAGGGGGCGCTGTCCAAGAACGTTTAAATATATCGGCTTTCAAGGTGGCGTCTTAACTTGGTCTGAAATCCATAGATGGCGTTGTTGAAGCAAACTTAGTGATTTAAAATAGTACCGTAACATTTTTTCATCGATTTCCAACACGGACGAAACCACACAGGCGCCCTTTGAATCGGTTTTCATACTAAGTAGAAGTGTTGCGATCCTAAGCAGACAGGAGAGACGGGGTGGAGACACGGCCTGCGAACAAATAACGCGGACTGCGACGCGCCCCCATCCCACGTCTCTTCTGTGTGGCTTGCGCCTTAATTTCCTGCTCCGCCCCGGTTTTTATGTAGCTCCACATTACCCACTGGCTCCGCTCGAAGCCTTATTATTAGTAACCTGCTAAACGTACATTGGATTATCTTTGTAATAGGAAATGAAACACATTGTTACTTTATTTTTAATTAATTTTGACTCAGTTCTGTAAGCAGAAATTTGAAGTTTATTTTTATCTACCACAATTGGCTAAGTAAAGTTTTTTTAAGAGGTGCTAATTATATTTTTTTTCGACAGTCGGCGTTCTGAAGATCGAGAAACTGCAGCTGTTTTATTTTTATCTCCTATTGTTTACTGGAAATATTTTTTTAAGTGTTCGAGTTGACATTTGTGTGATTTAATGGCTGACAAGCGGTTCGTGCTCAGTACTTAGTAGAAACAGAAAAAAAAACTAAGTCATCTGTCACTTTTGTCCATGTCAAACCGTTTGCGTTTCGTTTGCTTTGCGTTTTGGTGTGATTTTTGGACTATTTTTAACAACCTCCGCACAAAATCCGGATTTACAATTTTACCGCATTTCTCCACGACTTATGCACGATAATTGAATCACGATTGAATATTTTTGATCATTATTTTGGAACTGCTTTTTGGACAATGCAAAGTAAACGAAACGTAAACGGTTAGATTTCATTTGACATTGACAATTGACTTCGTTTTTTTTTCTATTTCTGCTAAGTACTCAGCACGAACCGCTTGTCAGCCATTAAATCTCACAAATGTCATCTCGAACACTTAAAAAAATATTTCCAGTAAACAATAGGAGATAAAAATAAAACAGCTGCAGTTTCTCGGTCTAGAAGAAGACTACTGTCGAAAAAAAATATATTTAGCACCTCTTCAAAAAACTTTACTTAGCCAATTGTAATAGTGTTAAGTATAAAACGAAATACTTGTCTTATTAAGACTCAGTATGAGCAAGGTACAATTAATTTCTATGTTGTTTATTAAATTGTTTTTTCAGAGTTCTTATTTCTATTTGCACTTTTAGAAGCAAATCTTTATTATTCTTTATGCATTGCACTGGATTCTTCTTCAGAACATTTTTCTTGCTCTAAACCTTCACTTGTTTCTAATTTCGCCTCATTAGTTGTTAAGCTATCTCTGGATTTTTTAGAAAGGTCATCGTCTTCAGTTAGTGGTACAGCCTTTTCTTCGTCTTCTTCTTTATCACTAGCGGTTTTATCTGTTAATAAATGAGTACCTACTATTAATAAAATTGAGATGATTGACATAAAAAACTATTGGCATTGCTATCAAAGACAAGAACATTAAAGATTTTGTTACATCTACTAGGTTATAGGTGTGAAAACATACCATTCAAGATAGTGTCTTTCAGTGGGTTGTCTTCGGCGTCAACAGATTTTTCTTCACTTTTCTCATTTTTATCATTATTAGACGCAGCTCCTGATACATTATAAATACAATATTAAAATACATTATTATCACGATTGGGTATGGGTATTAAAAAAGGCATGAATACAAACCATTAAAAATAGTGTCTTTCAGTGGATTATCTTCAGTGTTAGTAGCTTTTTTACTGTTTTCGTTTTTTGTGTTATTATTAGATGCGGCACCTAAAACAAGTTTAAAATAATTATGTAGGAAAATTTAGTGACAAGGACCTGATGGATCTACTTAAGGTGATTTTTTTAGTGAGTATTATTATAGATACGAAAACTTACCATTGACAATAGTGTCTTTCAGTGGATTGTCCTCGGTATTAGCAGATTTTTCTTCGCATTTGTTACTTTTGTTATTATTAGACGCAACATCTGAAACAAGATTAAAACGTGCTTTTATCATTTCTTTAGTTATATTTTTCTGTTTATTATTTATTTAAAAGGACATTAAATACAATAAAATACATTAATTACAGGTCAATAAAGAGAACTGAACAAGTCTATAACTTAAGACTAGCCTAAGTGTATTTAGTCAAAAAGTCCCCCACGAGTTGTCCCTGGCGCAAAGGTACCCATCACACTGGTCTGGCCGCGTCACCACGTCTTTTTATTTAGTTATTACTAATAGCCCTTTTGATTTAAAAGTGTTCTGCCAGTCAACTAAAATTCAATCACAGCCACCAAGCGTGAAGTGGTGCGTGGTTTCAGTTGCAGTTGCAAAATTGCAGTTGGTTTCAGTTTATGAACATTTGAAAATCAAATACAAGGCACGGCTGTTGAAACTCTCCCGAGCACTACCCAATTATGTAAAATAACTTACCATTTAGGACCAAATCTTTCGTTGGATTTTGAGGTTCCACACTTTTATCTTTCTTTGTTTTATTTAAATCATTAGATTGTTCACCGTCCGTTGGAGCAGTATTAGATTCTGTTTCAGAGTCAATTGGCTCGTTATTTGGTTCGTCAGCTTCATTGTCATCTGTAGATTTTGGCTGAGGTGATAAAGAATCATTTTGTTGATCTGGTGAAACATTTTCATTAGCAGGAACAGATGATTCTTTGTTGTCACCAGACTTTTCATTTTCATTATCAGTATTTTGGTTCTCTGGTTTAACTGGGATTGGTGATGCTCTTAAAGTATCCACTGGCTCTGGTTTTAAATCTTTAGTATTTAAAGTGTATGTGTCTTTTTCATCTTCAGGGTTATTACTTTCCGTTGGTTCTTTATCATCGCTAGATTCATCTGTATCATTTGCATCATCGTCAATGGCAGCGCCAGGTTTACTAGGAATTGGAGTTGGCTCTTTACCATTGATTGGTATTGCTGCCAAATTTTCGTTTTCAGTATTTTTGGCATCACTTTGAGGTCTAACAGGAATAGGCGAAGCTTCTATGTTATCAGTCGATCCTACCGGTAAGTCTTGTGGATTGAAAGTAATAGTATTTTCGGTGTCTTTAGAAGTATTATCGTCACCAGAAGAAGTATCACTTGGTTTAGCTGGGACGGGTAATGTGTCTTTGCCACTATCTGGGACAGGTGACAAACTTTCAGCAGCATCTCCATTTAATGGTAAAGCACCTAATGGCACTGCGTTTGTGGGAGGTGCGGTTGGTCTTGGCTTGAGGGGTATGCGAACCATATTGATAAGTCTTCTGTTTCCACTTCCACTATCATATGAAAGAGGAGCTGGTGTAGAGGGTGCAGGGTTACCATTTTGTGATGCTGCTCTGTGTGGGTAGTATGTAATAATAGGATGTCTTGGTTGTACTGGAGGCGGAGAAATAAATGGAACTGGTTGTACTGGTTTATCAGGGTTTGGTGAGATGGGTATTGAGGGTGGTAATGGTAGTTTAGGATTGGCTGCCTGTTGTGCTTGCGACTGCGGTTGAAGTTGTGCCAATTGTTGCAGTTGTGGTAGTTGCTGCAGTTGGGGCTGAGGTGAAAACTGTGGAGGCAAAGGACGCCTTGTAGGACGCCATGTGGGACGTTGGTTCAGCAAGTATAAGATTGAAGGCGGGAGAATATCCGTCACTGAAACCAAAAATAAAAATTTAAATGAATAATAAAATCATATCACCTATCAAGCTCAACAAGGTTGCTCTAGAAAGGGTATACCAGTACAAATATCTGGGTCACATAGTTACGACTGACCTCAGGGACGATGCTGATATAGAACGGGAGCGTAGGGCCTTGTCGATCAGAGCGAATATGATCGCACGCAGGTTTGCTCGGTGCTCTAGAGTGAGTAAGGTGACCCTATTCAGAGCTTTTTGCACAACATTTTACACCTGCAGCCTGTGTAGAAAGTTCGCTCTGAAATCGTACAGGGCCATACAAGTACAATATAACAACGCGTTTAGGGCGCTGATGGGGCTGCCGCGATACTGCAGTGCATCGGGGATGTTTGCGGAAGCGCATGTGGCGTGTTTTACAGCCATCATGCGCCTGCACGCCGCGTCCCTGGTGCGGCGGGTGCGCGGCAGCTCCAACAGTGTCCTGGCAATAATTGCGAACAAGTATTGTCCGTATATTTCATTTTACTGCGGACTTCACGCACCCGGAGGCACAGTGGTTGACACATTAAAAAACAGATGACGTTTATCAATGTGTTAACCATTGATGCCTTAATAATAATAATAATGTTTTAGTAATGTAAGGTTTTTGAAACTTGTGTGTGTGTAAGTGCTATTTTATTTTATTTTATTTTATAATTGAAATGTGTATGTGTACGAGTCTTTGTACTTGAAATATTTTTTTTTTTTTTATTTATTTTAAATCATCTTGAGATTTCCTTAACCAAATTTAATAATAATAATAATAAACATTTATTTCAGATAATTGCATCCATAGAAATGTTAGTATTATTACTTACAGCTACGTTAGTTATTGAAAAAACAGGATTCAATTAATAATAAATAATGGGCAATTCAATTAATTCAATTCAATCAACTCAATTTATTAGTTCAATTTAATTTATTCTAATGTAAATGTTTCATTCAAATAAAAAATGTTTAAGCAGAGCGAATCAAATATTTGTTAAGAAATCATTACTTCAAAAGCTAATTATTTCAAATTTGGTTAAAGTAGGGTTAGTTCCAATACAAAACTTAAATGCTTTCTCATTTGAAATTCATTTTAAGTACTTAATTATTTATATCTAGATTTACGGGAATAATGATTACTGCAAATGTTTTCTTAATTATTGGAGATATTAAATACTTATGAACCTTGTCTACATTACATTTCTCCTTGAAAACTATTGAGGTTAGCAACTCTTTTAAAAAATCTTGAACTCACCGTGTAGAAGTTTTTCTCCTATTCCCTTGCTTTCAGCACTTGTTTCTGTAATCAAGAGATAATAGGATATAAAGTAAAGCAGACCACGTAAATGCATTACTATTTAAATACAATTGGTACACAAGAATAAAAATAATAAGGCTGGCTGTCACACAGACTTGTAAATAAAAAAAAATAGCCTTTGATATTTTAAAGCCATACAAAATAAATGATATTAAACCGTAGGGTGATAAAGGAATTTCATAGTCATTTTTATTATACATCAATATTTAGTGAAAAAGATAAAAGTTTTAGCAGATAATTCCGCACAACTAGAACAACATGTAGCAGAAATGGACGACACATTCAGACAATTTATACTTCAAATTAATATTACGAAAACAAAAACTATGATCACATCAAAACATACTAAAGACATAGATCCTATACTTAAAAAAAATGCTACCGCTGAGCAGGTCAATAGTTTTATATATTCAGGCAGCGTAATAACCTGTGACTCCAGATGTACTACCGATGCAAAAACAAGAATAGCCATAGCTAAAAAAGCTTTCAATGCTAAAAAACAAATTTTTAGAGGAAAAATCTCGAGGAACGTTCAAAAACGATTTATTAAGACCTAAATCTTGAGCCAGTGTATGGGAGCGAGACGCGGACATTGACCCAGTGAGACTGAGAAAAAAACCGGCCAAGAGCGTGTCGGACACGCACAAGGTAGGGTTCCGTAGCCATTACAAAAAAATCAAGTAATATTTTTCTAAGGATTTCGTATGTGTACGGAATCATCCATGTTTAGGTATGTTTTATACCTTAGGCTACTATTTACTCTTAAACTACACATAATTTCCAAGCAATCTTAGCCACTATAATTTTCCTAGTAAATTTGATATATTTACTACCATTCTGAATTTTTTCAAATTTTTCCACCTAACAGTTTAGATTTTAGAGGGGGGGGACGCTCGATTTTAATGAAAATTTTCACTTTAAAGTTGAATATTTCGCAAACAGATCACTGAATAGAAAAATCATGTTAGCAGCCCCGCAATGGTTATAAAAGACCTATCCAACGATACCCCATACTATAGGATTAGTCGAGAAAAAAAAAAATCACCCCCCCTTTACGTCTATGGGAGGTACCCTAAAAAAAAATATTTTTTTATTTTTTATTTTACCACTTTGTTGGCGTGACTGATATGTATATTCATGCCAAATTACAGCTTTCTAGTACTAACGATCTCTGAGCTTAGCCGCGGACAGACAGACAGACGGACAGACATGGCGAAACTATAAGGGTTCCTAGTTGACTACGGAACCCTAAAAATCTGTCTCGAACTTTATCAAGTGCGTTTGAGATGTGGTGCTGGCGGAGAATGGAGGGATTAGCTGGACTGAAAGAGGAACGAATGAATAGGTTTTGGATTTGGTAGAAGAGGAAAGGCTGCTGTTGCGGACGATTGAAAATACGAGAGGAAATATGCTGGAGCATCTTATATGACATGAGACATGACAGTTACATAACAACTATATTGGAAGGGCGAATAGAAAGCAGACGAGGCAGAGGAAAACCGAGGCGGTCATTTATAGATCAAACCAAGAAAAAAGTAAAATTCATGTCGTATTAGCGGAAAACGATGGCAGAGAACCGAGTAGAATGGCAATTACTCCACCGACAAGAGCTGAGCTCTTAAATTAATGATGATGATGATTAAAGAGGTACCCATCATTATAATATATTGTTAATCGATATCAAAGAACAAAGTGGAATTCGATTTATTTATCTGTCTATACGCTATCTAATTTGACATTATCTTTTTTTACAGTCAATTACCTGTTATCTGTGACTGCTGAGACTGCTGTGACCGCTGCAATTGCTGCGATTGTTGTGACTGCCCCAACTGTTCCCGCTGCTGCCATCCTTGCGACTGCTGTGAAAGCTGTGACTGTTGTATCTCCTGAGACTGCTGTGAAAACTGTGACTGCTGTTGTTGTTGAACATATTGCGATTGCTGTGACAATTGAGGCTGTTGTGGCAGTTGTGGTGTAGGTGGCAGCTGTGGCAACTGTGGCAGTTGCGGTAATTGGGGTAGTTGCGACAATTGTTGCAGTTGCATTGGTGGGGTTGGGTGCTTTCGTAGTACAGGTCGATTGTTCAACAAGTGTAAAGTTGAAGATGGTAACGCTGACGAAACTGAAAGAATGTAGAGTTAAATGTTAATTAAGTAGACAAGGACTGGGGTAGGCGACAGGAAAACCTGGTTGTTAGTCACCCTGACTGGTAGTTAGAGGTCTAAGGTCCAAATCCAGATCAAGCTGCATTTATTTGGTGTGATATACGAGGGGCGTTCAATATAAAGTGAGAATGAGATGCAAACTCTTTTAATATTACGAAATTAAATACTGGCCGGTAAAGCTAATCTATCTAGCTGATTGCTATGAAAAAAAAAACTAACTGTCTTTTGTTTAAAAAAATATACGGTAATTTCTTTGCAATGCTATTGAGTACGTTAGCGAAAATGAAGAAAATTGAACTGCGCGCCGTTATCAAATACTTGTATTTGAAAAATTTTTCTACGGACCAAGTCAATTTGGATTTGCGGGACACTTGAGGGTCTAATGCTCCTCCGTATTCGACAGTCGCACGTTGGTGCGCCGAATTTAGACGTGGAAGAACATCGACAATGGACGACCCCCGCTCCGGACGCCCTACTACAGCAGTAACTGAAGAAATTGTGAAAAAAGTCGAAAACTCAGTTTTGGCGGATCGTCGTGTCACAGTTCGTTTTATTGCTGAAAATGTAAAGATTTCAACGGGGAGCGTGCATAATATTTTACATGAACGCTTGGGTATGAAAAAGGTATCTGCGCGTTGGGTACCAAGAATGCTTACTGACACGCAAAAACAAACTAGACTAGAGATTTGTCAAGAAGCTTTGAACCTGATGCAGCAAGACCGGGAACTTTTTTTGGCGCGATTTATAACAATGGACGAAACATGGCCCCATCATTACGACCCTGAAACGAAACTGCAGTCTATGACATGGAAAAAGCCATCATCTCCAACTCCGAAGAAATTCAAGGTGAGCCCATCTGCCGGTAAGGTCATGGGCTCTGTTTTTTGGGATGGTAAAGGGGTATTAATGATTGATTATCTCGAGCATGGAGCCACTATTACGGGCAATTTATACGCCAAACAAATAGCAACATTGCGTAATGAGATCCGCGAAAAACGGCGAGGTAAACTCTCGAAAGTTGTGCTGCTCCACCAGGACAATGCCCCGGCACACAAGTCCGCCGTTGCAATGGCTGCAATTCGTGATGCTGGGTTCGATATCCTTAAGCATCCTCCGTATTCACCAGATCTCGCTCCCAGTGATTTCTACCTATTTCCGAGATTAAACAATACCTGAGAGGCCAGAAATTTGAAGACATACAGAGATAGATATACATGCAGATGGCGGGTATCTGTATCGAAAATTAAGTCTTCAGTATTATCAGTTTGTTCAACCATTATTTTATATTCAACAAGTTTTACTGTAGCAGCTTTTGGGTTTACTGAAATGTTAAATGAAGCTGTACCTGGTACGTATTTGGTTGTCGCTGCATTATCGCTTTCAGTATTTGCTCCTGAAATTAGAAAAGCAGATTAATTATTTACTTAATTGCATTGGTACTAATTTTTGGCCATCAGGTTATTGATGACCTTGAAAAAATTGGAAACATATTACGGTAAACTGTAACTTTCATGCTGTATGGATCTATAACTTATTTAAATAAAAAAATGTGTTTTAAAAACGCGTCTCGAGAAAAGTTAAACTTTAAAGTCCTGTTAAAATTATTAATTATTAATGAGAGTCTGTGAAAATGTTTAGATGTTTGAATGTTTGTTAGTCAATCACACAATAATAGCCAAACTAAAAACTGAACGGATTAAGATGAAATTTGGCGTAGAAATATACAAATATCTGGATTGAGACAAAAGCTACTTAATATAAACTAGAAACCGCATTACAATCTTCGTGTACTGTTAACAAAGGATTATTCGACGTTTTTGCCATTATGTTTTTTCTTATTCGTAATTCTGCACAATATAGATTTCACACAAGCGCAATAGACCACATTCGTTTATCATTCACAGTCATTGTTTCTACACTGTTGACTTTCTTCCTATTCGCGATTCTCCACAACATATGAAGATTCCACACAGCCGCAATTGATTAAATGCGATATTCTTCACAGTCATTGTTTTTACACTATCGATGTTGAGAATAAGCGCATAATTTTGTTATTGTGATATTCTTTTAGAAACACTAGTATAAGTATAACACGTAACTGTAATTTACTAACACCAGTAGATGATGTGCCTAAATGTATATTATTTCCGAATCAAAATCTTTTTGAATTTGAATAATTATCATGTTTTTTGAATTGGGGGCGTATTTTTCCGCCGGAAGACTCTTAGGACTAGAGCCCACGACCAAAACCATGTCTCATAGCAATACGGCAAAAACCCTATAAAATCGTTAGATTGTATGATTCTGAACCCGACTAGGTGTGTAGTAACGGTCGAAAGTGTAGCAACTGCGTGGGAGGCCATTTCTGCTGTGTCAAAAAAAAAAGGCAGTCGGTATTATAGCAATACGTCTGATAGTGAAAATGTACATAGATTTTATAATTGTATTACGAAAAAGTTTGTTTTCAGACATTTTGCGCGTAGCATATAGCCTGAGCGCATTTTTGAAAATGTCAACAAATTTAGCCGACCTGTATCATAACAATATATATTTTTTTAAACTTTTCGCATTGCTGCCAGGATTACCAAAAACCTGTTTTCAGACACTTTAAGTGTAGCATATACTCCCAAAAACGAAAATAACGTTTCGGAGTCGCCTGGCCGACGCCTCTGTTAAATGTTTTTTTAAATTTACAGCCTTCATAGATATTCAAGAATCTCCCCTGTCTATTATATGTACTTTGACAGATGACAGATGTCATTACTTCTTTCTTTTGTAAAAGTTACTCAAGTGTGCTTTAAATAAAACCAAAACTATCAAACTGTCTGATAGATAAGGTGCTACACTTAATTTGTCTGATATAAATTTTTTGCACATGTGGACAACTTATTTTATCATGTCCAACAATTTTCAGACATATTGCTATGATACCGATCGGTAAAATTTGTTAACATTTTCAAAACGGTCTCAAAATTGAATGCGTTCACATTTCCGTCTGAAAATTGTTTTGTTCGCATCAAATAACCAAAATTTACTAATAAAAAATATTTTCAGACGTATTGCTATGAGACATTTTTTTTGTCTCATTTTTAATTTTTTTAAGTGATTTTACGGGTTTGCGCTACACCACTAACGTCTGAAAAATATGTTTCCGGTATCTCAGAACTATCATTCAACTACAGTCTGCAAATCAGACATATTGCTATGATGCAGTTCGGTAAAATTCTTTGACAATTTTGAAAATTCGGTCAGATCAAACGCTACGCGAAAAATGTCTGATATTGGTATTTTCGAGTTCAGGATAATCGTATCTATCGATTTGATGCGGTTTTGGCCGTATTGCTATGAGACAAAAATTTTGGTCGTGGGCTCTCGTACTATCTATCTGATTATGACATCACGCTCTTTGAGAGTAACGTTAATGGCTTCAAATACAATTTTTCTGATTCATATATTTCTAGTATTTCTAAGACAAAAGAAGTGAATAAATAGGTAAGTATCTTTCATGATTACACAATTCTTACTATAGTGAATAATTGTAAATTTTGGCCACTCCGCTAAATAAATATCATTATAATCCCTTGATTATCACCACAGCAGAAGGCAAGGCAAGGCCTTGGCAAGGATTTTATCAAATTAGAGTCAGCATTGATAAGTTCTTTAGTGTTGATAAAATACGATACTAAAGAAAAATCACGTAAAACGCTGAATATTGACCCACACATCAACTTACTAATTTCTCCTATTAAAAATGTTGCTGTAAACACTAAGCACAAAATCTTGACGGCAGCCATTTTGACTGCTTCACCACGCACTATCAACCAGCTATAATTATTTATTTAAGCCACTGCTTAAGCTTATATAGACTCTTAAAATCCATCTGAACTAATATTTGCCTAATATATTACCCGTTCAGCTCATTAAACAGTACTCAGAAAGACATCGGAATCATGTTTTTGTGAATTTCATGTAGAATATTTGAACTGACGTAGACTTATTTATAAAGAACAGTCATAGCTTGTGAATGGCTAAAATAGAATCAACTTTATATTATATTTTCATTTCGTACTAAATACAAACTGAAATATAGATGCACAGAAAAAACCCCAGAAAAAAGACCAATGCTGGGAATCGAACCCAGGTCCTCAGCATTCCGTGCCGCGTGCCATACCCCTACACCACCACTGGTCTAGAGATTAGACACGAATCTTTCCTATACATCATACATTTCAATCTGCTAAATCATCACCTTATGCAGTGACAAACGCACATCTATGTTACACCCTCATCGAGAGATTTTAACACTCCTTCGGAACTAACCGCTCACCTGGACAAGAGATGGCGCTACTGTGCAACTTTAAACAAGTTAGCTATGAAGTATCTTTTTTTGTACTTATTTTTTCAACTTCATTTTTTTTTTTTTTTTTTATTACTTTTACGGTCATCCCGTGAAATCATACATTTCGTACTAAATACAAACTGAAATATAGATATTATATCTATATTTCAGTTTGTATTTAGTACGAAATGTAGATATTATATCTATATTTCAGTTTGTATTTAGTACGAAATGTATGATTTCACGGGATGACCGTAAAAGTAATAAAAAAAAAAAAAAAAAATGAAGTTGAAAAAATAAGTACAAAAAAAGATACTTCATAGCTAACTTGTTTAAAGTTGCACAGTAGCGCCATCTCTTGTCCAGGTGAGCGGTTAGTTCCGAAGGAGTGTTAAAATCTCTCGATGAGGGTGTAACATAGATGTGCGTTTGTCACTGCATAAGGTGATGATTTAGCAGATTGAAATGTATGATGTATAGGAAAGATTCGTGTCTAATCTCTAGACCAGTGGTGGTGTAGGGGTATGGCACGCGGCACGGAATGCTGAGGACCTGGGTTCGATTCCCAGCATTGGTCTTTTTTCTGGGGTTTTTTCTGTGCATCTATATTTCAGTTTGTATTTAGTACGAAATGTATGATTTCACGGGATGACCGTAAAAGTAATAAAAAAAAAAAAAAAAAAAAAAATGAAGTTGAAAAAATAAGTACAAAAAAAGATACTTCATAGCTAACTTGATTATATTTTCAGTTAAGTTAGTTTGTAATAGTAAAACGGTACTGGCTGGCTGGCTGGCGGTACTGGCTGAAAATCAGCGCTGGGTGCTTTAAACGCCTCAGCATTATGCTGAGCCAGTGTCCGATTTGCAACCACAATGACACATTCTATCTTTAGCTTTAGTGTTGCCTTTGGTTTTGTAAAATATTGATGATGTGTCTTGTGATGTTGTAAATAAATGTATTTTCTTTCTTTCTTTCCTTCTTTAAAATGAAGATTTGCCAAAGAGCAATGGAGCGTAGTTTAGTGTGCTAAGGGTAACATGCTGAATCAGACACCAACAAAATATTCTTTCCGCGCATACTGCAAATGAGACTCTGAGCTAGGACGCGAGTTTGCCAGGTATGGTGAAGTAGAAATGCAGTGACTTCATTGTCACAATTTTTGTTGTACAAATCAGCGATCCTTTGTTATCATTACGCGAATTGCTTTTTTGAGATGTTTTTTGTCGTTTCTAATTAAAACGACAAAAGCGAGATAGCGTTGCATATCTATCGATAGTTTGACTATCGATGGTTGATCTTGAAAAATAGTCACAATATCGATAGGCCCTTCGATACTTTTGAGTATTTCAAAACTACCGATAATCGTTAGTAATTACAAAACAATACTAATGATCAGCGTCAATACTATCGAGAATTTCAATACTCCCGATAATCAATAGTAATTACAAAACAATGCTATTGATCAACATCGATACTATCGATGCTACTGATAGTATTGCTTATCGATAATATCGATCCTATTGATATTTTACAATCAATACTATCGATAGTTTTAGAACTATCGATAGTATCAAATTGTTTCTTGAAATAAGAACGTCAATAGTATCGATACCATCGATAGTATTGACTATAAAATAGCAATAATATTGATAGTATTGATGCCAAACGATATTGTAACTATTTTTCGAGGTCAAGATACTATTGGCAATACCACCGATAGTTCAATCTAGCTTGAAAATAATGATAAATAAAAAAACAAAATTAAGCCAGAGTCAGACCAAGATAATTCTGCATCGATTTTGATAGCACACGCAGTGCATGTGTTATTTATTCGTCATAATTTCATAGAAGTTTGACGTTTAATATAACACTTGCACTGCACTTGTAAACTTATCTTGGTCTGACTCTTGTTACGAAATGCCTTTCGGCAAATTACAACCCCAGCGGTACATCACAACTATTCCGGCACATGCAATAATGAAGTTTGACATCTGTTCCTTCATACTTGCTGTCAATATTTAGGGAGCTTTATGAGCTAGCAAGACCAGACAGCAGCTCAGATTCGGTGGAGCGATGATCTTCGCAAGGCGGCTGGCAAGAGCTGGATGAGAGTGGCCGAGGATCGTGCTCAGTGGCGTGCCATGGGAGAGGCCTATGCCCAGCAGTGGACGAACACAGGCTGATGATGATGATGATGATGATGATGATGAGCTAGCAAACGTCAGTAACATCACTAAATGCCGCTACTTTAGATGACCGTGAAAAAACCCCATTTAAATAATTTAAAAACTTTGACCGAAACATCATCTAAGTTTTACAAGGTCAACTTTAGTTTAAAGTAATTATTCAACGTGAATAAGAAACCGCTCTAATTGAAACACGATAGGGTCGAAGGTTCAAATTAACCGTGAGATTAGACGGTAGTCGGTTTATGCTAAATGATAGACGTTAAAAAAGGAGCAAGCACCGTGTTCACACTTAAATACTTTCGAACGAAAAGAAAGTTACACAAAGCTACAGATAAAAAAAAACTTCTTAGCGATGTTTAATCATGACAAAAATATGGAATTTCGCTTAGAGCCTTATTATGATAGACAAGGAATAAGGACTGTTATTACGGAATTCGTAAAGGATGGGGAGATTGCAATATGATAACGCAGTGGGCGCAAGCTAATAATTATTTAATATTACATTGGAGAGAAAATGGAGCAAAATTATATTATTGTGACCAAAAACGCTTTTTCTCTTTTGTTTCTTGTTGGTTATAGTATAAAAGAGAATTAAGTTTTTCTTATAATGTTCTCTCTCTCTAATATCTAAGAAGAATCACGAACAAGGATATTTGGAAATAATTTTGATCCGATAGGCGATCTCTATTCGTCAAATAGATTATCTACTCTGTTAAATATTTAGTTTATACAATTCTTTGGATATAAGCTTGTAGATCTTGCCGGATTTTTTTCAACAGAGATTTCCGAACTGGTGATAGATTCTTGGACATTCATAAATGCTTATTATAGCCTAAATTAAATAAAGGACGCGTTGATTGTCGAGATGCGTGTCCTAAACAAAAGTCAAGTACCCCATTCTAAACACGCTAGATAATGATAATTACTTTCATTCCTTAATCATTTATCATCAATTCGAGCATTCGGCAATCATTAATCATTAATCACGGCGCAACACGGGAGCCACTTAATGATATAAATTTCTCGGGTCAATCCATCATCGAGCTTGTTTTTAATTGAATATGAAATAATTATTTTAAAATAGAACCAACTTTCATCGAAGGAAGAAATAAATTAACAGATTATTAATTGTCATCATTACTGAGTAGCAGAAGCCGTGGAACGCCAGTGGTTTGACCTAAGGCCTGCCAAGTATAGCTAGACCGTTTAAACCGTGCATCCTCGCCCGCGCGGTACAGGGGTGGGGTGGGGGGGGAGGGGGTTACGACGACAAAAGGGGTTAGGCCGTTTAGGGGTCGGCCGCTTTGTCGTCTTTTTTTTTATGTTAGAGAGGCCAGACAAACGAACTAGTGGGCCACCTGATGTTAAATGATCACCACTGTCCATAGACACCCGCAGCACTTTACGCGATGCCAGTGCCTTATCGGCCCTAAAAGGAGAGGAAAAAGGAAAGGGAATAGAGGAGCTCGGTATTGGGCCCCGCCGGCGCTCTCACTGACCATACAAACACAGGAGTACTGCTGCTTCACGCCGGTGTTCTGTGAGAGGGTGGTACTGCCTCGGACGAGCCAGCCCATTCGTGATGCAGCGGCTAGCTACAACATGGCTCTACCACTACAAAAACATCATACCCCCGTCATTAGAGCCCGTTATCTTGTCGCACTGTCATTACTTTTCAGTAGAGCGTGAATGTTTTTTTTATCGACTATTTAAATGTCGATACTGTATGTCACTGATAATTTCAAAGAGGAGTCACTATAGGTACTATTACTTTTGTATAAAAATATACATAATAATTAATAATAAACGAAGAAATAAAAGTTGCTCTACATTTTTTGAAGTCATGCTGCGTCTTCTATTTGAAAAGATCCATTTTAAAATATAAAAACTTCTTTCCGCTGCGACAGATTAATGGGAGCGTACTTAAATAAAGATAAAAAATTTTTTGCAATGTATGATATCCAACATTTTTTTTTAATGATAAAGATAGCTTTTTATAAATATGCCGTCCCTTTTCATGCAAAACTAACTTCAACAACTGCTTCTATACATCACTTACTACGGCAATTGATTCTAAAAGCTCGATTGATTGTCTCTCTAATTTTGGGATGTCTTGCGATAAAATTAATTGAAATGTTATTCCTTATAAACTGTAATTCTTTTTTGACATGACGACAATTCAATTGCATTATATAACAATCGATATCAAAAAGGTCGATAAAAAAAACATTCACGCTCTACTGAAAAACAATTTCAGTGCGACAAGATAACGGGGTCTACCCGTCATATACCATCGTCATACCCGCCAGTCCATGCACCGCGCAGGCGAGGACTCATTTAAACGGTCTAGCTAAGATGGTCGTGAGTCTTGAACTTCCTGAGTTTCTTGGAATCATGTTTGAAATTTACCATGAGATTTTCGGCGAAGGATAACATCGTGAGGTATCTGGCAGGGCCCACGTGAGAAATACAACCCAGGCCTTATACTACGAAGTGCAAAATTCGAACTTCGTATCATGCCGTTCCGCTCACGCTAATAGCATTTAATACGAGAGCGAGCGAGACGGTACGATGCGAACTGCGATTTTCGAATTTCGGAGTAGCCCCCCTGCTTTCTCAAACTGAGAAAAGGGCTGTGTCTAGAAGTGGGTCTTCTATAGGATAATGAAGATGCTGACTGAGTAGGTACTCTAATGGCGATTCACTGGGAAGTTTAATTGAACTCAATAACCGATAAAAAGCTTTATTAATGAGTATCTTTGTTTTTACAATCAAGCAAGTGGAAAAGCTTTTGGTTAACTTACAATTTTAGTGTAAGTCAGTTGTTTTAAAATTTTCCAAATCGAATTGGGTAGTGACTTGAATGAAAAAAAATAGTATAATAAATCCGTTTAAAAATATAATAAATTTGTCAGTTAGATAGATCATCAAAACATATTTGACACGTATTTATTCTTTAGTCTCTCATACAAAAAAATATGAAGATAAAGCGCTTCAAAGTTCAGGCAGCCCATGTTGTCAGGTCTAATTAAAAAGTTTACCAAGAAAATGACGTCGCATGGAACTTTTAACGGGATATAACTTCATCATTCTTTGTTTGATTCGCAAATGGAAATATATGAACTCAATATTTTTTTTGAAATCTAACTGACGAACCAATTATATTTTTTTAGGAATCCACAATATTATTATATACAAGAAGAATCCATCCAGTGACCAAATTGACATGAAATTTAGTGCAGATATATTATGTAGATGAAAGTAGATAATAATTATGTCGAACTTGTTTTGAGAATATTAAAAAAATAATATGTATTTGTGACGATTATATGTTTAAGGCATCTTTGGCACTACTGAAATGATTCTATAAAATTATTCGCTAAAAGAAATCTAGTCTCTCCTTGATTGACGTAGGCTTTTTGTCACAAGAAAGTGTAACAGCTATCATCATCTACCATCATCTATAATCATCTTATACCATCCGCGGTAAAAAGTGTTAAGAGTAGGGATGGCGATCTGAAATCGATTAATCGGAGAATCGATTTTTTTATATCGATATGTAGCACTGAACCGATTCATTGACTCGATATTATACCCTAGAAAAGCGACGCTCGATTTTTTTCTTAATTTAAGCCTCAATAGAGAGTTCTTTCTCAAGGCAGATGTATTCTTTTATATCTGATTTGTTGGTATGGTGATAAAAATCATCATCATCGTCATTTCAGCCGAAAGACGTACACTGCTGAACATAAAACCAAGGGGGTCCAAGGCTCGCCAAACAGATCGGCCCTGCGCCATCTGCATTCAATGCGTTTCCGCCACCTTCACCAGGTCGTCGCTCCATCTTGTTGGAGGCCTACCTACACTGCGTCTTCCGGTCCGCGGACGCCACCCCATCGGCCATCAGTTCTACGAGCGATGTGCCCTGCCCACTGCCACTTAAGTCTAGCGTTTCTTCGAGCTATGTCCGTGACTTTAGTTCTTTAGTTCTTGTTTAGTTTTAGTTATAAAAATATTTGTACCTAATTATTGAATTCCCTGAACTGAAGAATTCCTCATTTTAAGGAAAGAGATCGATTATTATAGTAACTTTCTTGCTTTCCATAAAATGGATTTATATTTGCATTATAAATGTAAACTCGAAAAATAAAAACGATTTTTGAGAGATCGATCTTTAAGACATCGTTTTTTTTGTGAATCGATTTTTTAGATAGCGAATCAAATCGATTAAAAATCGATCTTTTCTAGATGAATCGCCATCCCTAGTGAAAGGTGTTTGCAGTAAGTCAACCAGCGAACTTATTATTTCAACTCGTACCATGACAGGTCAATTTGTCACAACACAATCACTCAGAAATGCTAGAAAAAGTAAACGAGCCAAACACTATTATTATGATCACACCGCCACCGGTTAGTGTCAAGGTTATGAACAATTATCTATTTAATCCATACTAATATTATAAATTCGTAAGTGTGTCTGTCTGTTACCTATTAATGCTTAAACTGCTGAACCGATTTTAGATGAAATTTGGTATGGTGATTGTTTGAGACCCTGGTAAGGAGATTGGATAGTTTTTTTATCCCAATAAACTGATAGGCTAGGATAGCGATTGTTGAATTTCTTTGCAGACGGAGTCGCGGGAAACAGCCAGTTTATGATAAAACTGTGATAGATGTGTGTTTGTTTGTAAGCTTTTAAGGTCATACTTAAACTCGTTTCAGCAATTGGTCGTTATTGGGATAATTCTTGAAAAAGAAGTACCTAGGTAATGTTTACGGTTGAAAATTACCATGAAGGAAAAACATCGTAGGATACAATACAATACAATACAATACAATACAATACTATACAATACAATACAATACAATACAATACAATACAATACAATACAATACAATACAATACAATACAATACAATACAATACAATACAATACAATACAATACAATACAATACAATACAATACAATACTCTTTATTGTACACCAGGAATAATAAGCAATACAGAAAACAGGTACACAGAGAGTAAGTTACAAGGTAAGCAATAGGCGACCTTATCGCTTAAGAGCGATCTCTTCCAGGCAACCCTTTACCAGAAAGAAGGAAGGACTAGTTTACAGCAGGTGGTGCATCAACAGTGGATCAGAAAATTAAAACGCGAGAAAAATAGTACATATACTCATACATATATCGTACATATAATAGGTACACGTCTAAAACAAATATAAGCAGTGGGATAAAAATAATAAATAAACTATAACACAGCTAATTATTACAAGATGACAGATTGTACACCTTAAGCATAGATTAAAAGGTACCTGGACATACCAGCGAAGAAACTCAATGGTGTGTTTGAAGTTCCCAATCCGGAATGGGCCCACGTGGGAAATACGGCCCAAGACTTCTCATTTTGAGAGGAGGTCTGTGCCCTACAGTGGCAAAAATGTTCTTTCGTTTTTTTTTAAGAATGCAGTTTTTCTTGTTACCAAAATCGATGACATGGTTCTTAAGAACAGACCTGTTTATGTCTTATAGCTACAGACTTGCCTAGACTGACCGATCTAAATGTACCACCCTGTATATCGAAATATACCTATAAAAATGTGAAAGAAATTGCAAGTAAGAGCTCTTAAAGACAAACGTTACTGATTGACTGACAAACCTATATACAACGCATAGCCTAAACCATAGAAGCTACAGACTTGAAATTTGGCACACGTCATATTTATTGAGAAACATAGATGTAGAGATAAACTACGATAACATGGCCCGCCCTCCACATTACTATTTCAATGTGTTTAGTAACATATTACGAAAGAATTTTTATGTAGTAGTATCTGCTTTTGTTTGA
Organism: Archips crataeganus; assembly: GCA_947859365.1. Classification (NCBI taxonomy): domain Eukaryota; kingdom Metazoa; phylum Arthropoda; class Insecta; order Lepidoptera; family Tortricidae; genus Archips; species Archips crataeganus. Next base: position 18,901,274 of record OX402058.1, read on the forward strand.
CGGCTGTCTCAACACGCACACATGCGTTGACAGTTTTGGTGTGCTTTTAAATATTTTCACAATACATTGAAAAATTCTTGAATTGTGGAGGGGCGGGCCATGTTATCGTAGATTATCTCTACACTAAGGATTTTCCGAAATTTCTACAAAATAGAGAACTAGCCGTTTTTTTTTATTTTCCAGAAGAGCGAAGCCACGGTCTGAAGATAGTACATTAAAAGCAGACGCGGTGTCATTATTGCTGTATTTATACGGAACTTTAATAATTTACTTTTTTAATAATCGTTAGTGTGAAGTAATTAACTATAATTATATGAACTAGTTGCCTTGTAGCCTAAGATCCGACTGCCAATTTCTACACTTTACTGGTTATCTGATCTAAATAAAAGACTTGGATAAAAATAAGTTTTTGTTAAAAATTTCATTTTCAATGCAAGCTTTTTGCTGACTGTACTTTTCGTTGATTGTACTTGTATTGTCATCCAACCTACATAAGTATAACAAATTTCAAGTAAATCCGACTACTGGAAGTGGGTCAAATTCAACTTCCATGATTTGACCCGTACATACATATTACATACTTACATACATTGCAAGTTAATAAAAAGCTTTTAAAATACACATGGTGTTACAGAACGCCGTTGCGTTTCCCAGAAAAAAAATACTGCAAAATCATTTATTTCCTATATAAAAAACTTAAAATAGAAGAGCCTAAGAAACTGGTTGAGTTTACAAAATAAGTACCTTTAGCCTGCGTTAGTTATTACTTATTTATTATTTGTTATTATTAGATTAATTAATTTTGCGTATTTAACATTATAATTACCGTAAAAATATATATAAATGAATAATAAGTTATGCTGCATGTGTAGTCTAGATATTTGTATGCCTTATGGCAAGCATAGCGATACAAAACTTTATGTAATATCTGTAACACTTACCTATGTTAACAAATAAACGATTTGATTGATTGATTGGTTAGAAGAGGAAGAGGTTAGATTGGTTTGGTTTACCCCAAAAAAGTGTGAGTTCGAAACGCGTCAGTGTAGTTTGGTGGTGGTGATAGTTGGGTTTGTGTGATTTGTGTGTGTTCGTACAGTGTGGAGGTGGAAGAACTGCATAAACACGCATTTCTTACATAAACGTAACTATCGTAAGGTCGCGGGTGAGCAAAGTAATTGTTTCAGTTAATTAATATCGACCTCCACAAAGTTACGCCTGATTCAATAAAAAATGTCACTAAGTATTGTCTTAAGGAATAAATTTGATTGAAATAGATAAATTGGCAACAATAGTATAATACCATGGTTACCCAAAGCAAGTAAGTGGATAATTACGTTTGTTTTCTGTAATTCAATGAAAAACAGACAGTTTTGAAATTTTACTGCGGGATCGTAGTCTATTCGTTCCTTTTGTGCTACACAAGTGCCGATAGTTTCTTTTAAATAACTTATTTTGCTATATTTCTCTTCAATCAGTCTTTAAATGGAGCATGATTCCATATAGGGTGACACTGAGTTGATAATTGGAAGCAGGGCAACTTTTTTTTTATACAATATAGGCTTGTGTTTGACCACAATCACGCCTGATGGAAAGCGAAGATGAGGCCTACGATAGAGCATGCTTGCCTAGTAAAAGCTCATTCACCCTAGACTTGAAAGCGGCCAAATTGTAGTTTCCAGGGAACACAGTCGCAGGCAGGGAATTCACTCCTTAGCTGTACCAAAGAAGTATAAAATTTATTGTGTAGGTACTATCGCCCCAAGCGCCAGATAACCACCTTAAAGGCCCAGTTTGCGTGCAGTGGCTAGACATCTGTCCATAACAATCCATAGCAATAAACATGAACGGCTGCAAGCAAATTTGTTTTGAAAATGGGTATCTGGCGTCTGGGGCGATGGTACATGAGCGACATACCTTCTACATGCATTATTTTGCCCTAACAATTTATAAGCTGTAACAGTCATATTATACTTATTAGTTAGAAAGTCATATACTAGTTAGGTTCTCGAGTAGCGTCCACAAACCGGAAGACGCGTTTTGGGTAGGCCTCCAACAGGATGGAGCGACGATCTGGTTAAGGTTGCGGGAACGCGTTGGACGCGGATGGCGCAGGACCGATCTGTTTGGCGGACATTGGGGGAGGCCTATGTTCAACAGTGGACGTCTTCCGGCTAAAATTATGACGATGATGACTTGTTAGAAAGAATGACGACCCCGGTTCTAGTTTGGATATTGTTTGCTTATTAATTTCTAATACAAAAGCAAAAAGGCAAAAGGTCGCGGGTGAGCAAAGTAATTATTTCAGTTCAATAATATGGACCTCCGCAAAGTCACGCCTGATTCTATCTTCTAATATATAAAAATCTCATGTCACGGTGTTTGTCACCGAATTCCTCCGAGACGGCTTGAACGATTCTTATGAAACTTTTTACTCTGTACTCGGTAGGTCTGAGAATAGGTCGTAGGCTATTTTTTATACCTAATCCTATTCTACGCGCACGGAGTCGCGGGCAACAGCTAGTAAACTATAAGAATGTGTTTTTTAAATTGCAAAATATTTAGCACAGCACTTACTCGTACGCTATTTGAAGTCAGGGATCACATGCAGATGAGATCGGAATTATTCCCAAACAACCCCGTTCATGACGTAAACAACCTAAGTAATATTTATTATCATCATCATTTCAGTCAAAGGGCTTCCACAGGCCTCCTCATTGACACCTAATCATTACGGTTGGAAGCGGTTTGTTGATATTATAATTGTTGTTTGATATTATAATTTTTACTTATTGCTATAGATGCGAATGCGAGTATGTGTTTTTGTTACGCTTTTACACTACTTAACATTACTTAACTGATCGTAATGAAATTTGGTACCGGGATAGTTTGATACCTATCTTTTCTTATCCGGGATTGGCGAAAATAGAGATGATGAAATCCGATCAACTGACGTACAGTCGAGGAATTTAATTTCCAACCCACCTAAGTTTGAATATCGTACAGCAAACTGTCACCATAAGTCAAGACTTCAAGAGCTAGCTACGATGTTGCTTTGACGGGTTGCATTTGACATTTCGACCTTAATGTATTGCGAATGTTAAACGACATTTTTACGAAATGGGTAGGGAATTAAATTCTCTGACCGTACAATACGAGTAGGGAAGTTGACACCACCAATCAACTGACGTACTTTTTATGAGCTGTCAAAACACAATTCTCCTATAGAGTTTGAATGGCAATAGCAACTTATGACGTCACTTGTTCACCAACTCAATCAACTAACTATTTATTTGTTTTAAAGCAACAAAAAATCTAATTTTGCGGTTAATCGAAAATAAATCTGGTTTTTAGGGCTAAAATAAAGTGTTTTTTTTTACTCGAGTCGTTTCTTGGAATTAATGTTTTTAATGGCGTCACCATTCCTAAATATTTTATAAGCTGTTATAATATAACATAACCACAAACTTCCAATATAATAGCAGACTTGACATAACGAGTCCAAATAATGGCAAAAACGCACACATCTCTATCACACAAACACTAATGCAAATGCAGGGATGTAATCAGGCGGGCCATCTGCAGATATATAATTATTGTTTTGTTATTTATAATGAGCAGCGTAACAAACAAAAACTGACACGGGCGCATAATGAAACTTTTTTTAAAGCATACCGTTTAAAGGTTGGTTCATATTTATAGACACCGAGCGAATGTACAAAAAGCAAAAAGTACATTCGCAAAATGTACAAAACGGAAAATGAACAAGTAATAATTAAATAATTTCACAATATGCGTTGTGTACATTTTGCGTATTGCAGATTTTGCTATTGGTCACGTTTTGCGTTTTGTGCATTTTGCTCAGAAGCGAATTAAAAGTTATACCTACGCAAAGTAAAGAGGTAACAACTAAACGAGGACAAAATATAGACAATAAATTATTTAATAAAATATAATAGAAACCAAATCCGTCCCCAATTTCTACCAGTAGTACTAGAATTGTCAAAATGAGTATAAAAATATTTTGGAAACTCAATTATAGCATAATTAGGCAATAGTTTTAAGTCTATGTTTCATGGTATCTTGTTTAATGGTAAACCTTTGCAATGATTGCAAATGCACAGTTTGACAATGTTTATTTTAGTCACAATTTCTAAAATTAATTCCTGGTTAACGTAAACACAAATGTTTACTTACCGGTGAAAGGTTAATCCTGGTATATTTCCATATGTACCACTTTCACAAAGGTAGGCACTACATTTCACCAATCGAACCCGGGACCTTAGGTAGTCACGTTCTCTAACTACTGGGCTATCCATCCAGTTGTCTGATTGATTATTAGTCAAGTCTTTGAATTATTTTTTACGGTGTCATTATCCCTGTTGCATAGTTCCCGCGAGAAAGCAATTAACAAACTATTCACAGACAAAATCACGCGTAACAGCTGGTCTAATCATAAAAATCCTAGTTTCCCACTTCTTTCCTTCCAGGTCAGTTCCTAATGTCTGAGGATCGTGATTAGTATCAAGCTTGCATCTGGAGCAGATAAGCTGCCTCCACCGGGTCCTGTCTAACGCGTCTCTTAGGGCCGGCGCTCACTGACGGCATGGCACGATAAGTTACATATAGGGATGGTGACGCACGTCGGCACGTCGCGGCATCGTGGTGTAAAGTAACATAAATTCTAAACTCATTGAAATAAGATTCAAAATAACTTGATAGTAATAAAATCCTTTGCCGTGCCATGCCGTGCCATGCCGTCAGTGAGCGCCGGCCCTTATCATCGTGTAGAAATTGGCGGACGAGTCTTTTACTTGATCGGTCCATATTGTACTGAACTCGTTATATAGGTATTATTTTTTTTTTGAAAAAGTTTCAATAACAAACCTTGTTTAATGACACCGGTCGGAAAAAGAAATGGGGATTGACAGGAGGGATGTCGGAGAAAGAAAACGGGGATACCAAAATAATTTTATCGAAAAGGAGAAAGTTAATCCTGATAATTTGATCCATGATTGTGTGAGTGAAGTGTCGTGTGGTGTGTGTGTGTATTTTTCTATGGTTATTTCCTCATTCTTTCCACAAACGCGACGACTTGAAATGACTATGAATTACGGCGTTGGGAATTACGACAACGAAAACGTTATAAACAACAGTCGATTTATTTATCAATCATCATATAGCGAGACCGTATAGAGCTGAAGGAAAGGCTTCGCCTAGTCAAAGATAATTAAATTTGGTTTCCAAGAAAGCAGCATTGAGAACTGTCAACTTGATGTCTTATCTACGGGACATACGAGTGAAGTTATAATAATAACAAACTTGTGATAATGTGTTTGGGATTAGATGACTATAACTCAGTGTCTATTGAATCGGGAGTGTTCTAATAATGAGAATTGTGTAGAGAATTAAATGGTGTATCAGTGTGAAGTACTGCCGTGAGTCCAAAATGATATTTCGCAGGTTAATTTAACTATTTTCAGAAATAGTGGGAGCCTAGAGGCGCGTGACGTCAGCTGTCATGTGGAGTAGAAGAATAGAAGTCAGGAGTCTACGTCAAGGGTTGATGGAGTGAAGATCGAAAGGAATCATTTGACGCGTAAGTCAAAATACTGATGTCTTATTGGGGAACTATGGGGAATTTAGATAATGGAGTAGTGATGAATTACATACAAATATGACAGGGATCAAAGTGACGACAGGAAATTCAACAATAATTTATATTTGAAACCAAAGCATAATGGACTTATTTCCAGTATATTATTATATCCATCATACGTCAGATATTGAGACTATTGGACCAATATAATTGACATCGCAGGAATATATGATCTACGAAACCTCCTGAACCATATCAGGATTGAATAATGATCTTGATGCAATATTAATATATAATTTGTTTGACATGGATATCCATTCACTGGATATGACGGCGGGTTCCTGATTGGAGTTCTGCTGAACACTGCGAGATGCAGTAAGCTGTGAGGAGAGCTGCTGGAGTATGGAGATGCAGACTTCGGGGCTGTATGCTGGGAACGCGATGCGTTTGGACCATAATCTTAGCTAAGTGTCTTTATAATTTTATTTAACGTGTCAGTAGGAACTTATACGAATATTAAGAACTTCTATCAGCTATATCGGCCCTCCGTATATTTTAATCAAACGCGATCTTAACTTAAACCTACCGGGGTTGACTCTCGCGGCTAAACATTTATTGAAATCATACATATAGAACCAAATTACATAGTAAGATAGATGTTTAGGTCAACGGAATTTAAGGTTCAATTTTAAACAAGATTTTGATGACTGACAGTTAATGTCAAGATGAGTAATAGGGTTCTATTTTGCTAATACAAATAAACATGACAATAGGTTTAAATATTTAAATTTTAGAACAGGCCAATTGAATCTTTGTTTAAATAAATTAGAATGTCTATTGGCATTTGATATCGAGAAACCACTTTGAGTTGAGCTATACAATGTTTTGAATTGATTTTATTTTTATTGTCTTTTCTCTTGGAATTATTATTTAAATTTAAATCTTTTTGAAATCCGAAAGGAATTATCTTCGATAATTGACAGTGGATCTGAACAATATTCTGACTGAGAACCTTGTGCGTTTATGTTGTCATACCTTCGTCTTGAAGTAATATTTGAAGTGAATATTAACTGAGCTACTGAAGACTTTGTCTTGAGATAATAGTTGAATTGAATATTATCTGAACAACCGGAGATCTTGTAACCTACTGGGGAACCTATCTTCGATAATACCACAGAGTATTTAAACAGTGAAACAGTTGTACCTTCTAGGTAAGAACTCCCAGTATAATTTAATAGGGTTTATTATTATTTAACCTTGTGTTTTTATTATGAATTTATTTTTGGGAAGTAATTGATCAATTACTGATAGAAATGGATAAACGGCCATATTATTACTGTTTATTACCTTTGTTGTGCTGTTATACAAGTCCATTTAGACTTATGGTGTATTGTATTATCTATTTTATTTGCTCCAGTGAAAGAATATCATTTTCAAAATTCATCCCTTGATTTTGGTATAAAATCTGTTAACCTATTAGAACCTAGAATGGGGTTTCATAATACTTGAGACTAAATTAAACCACTAATACTTACCAGTCCTCAATATTAACCTTGGATTTAGTCAGACCAGTATAGAGAAAGTATTTCACACACTTCTATCCGTACTATTACTCTGAGAGTGGGGAAGTGACAATACTGGTAGGCACAAATGCCAGTATAGTTACGACCGACCAAGTGAAATGGTCCTGATAGCACGCAGTTACACCATCACGTACCATAGTACAGACGATACAGTTGCGATGGCTAGGCTAAGCAACGGTTGATGTGAAGCTTTCATTATGCGGTCTGTAGATTATCAAAATTATTATTTGGGTGCGAGGATTGGCGATATACGTATGGTCTCCAAGGGTCAATTCTGCCTCTGGCGTGCTGAAGGTTGCCCCCTAGTGTTCGGTCTGACCAATCGGCACGTAGTGATTATGCGTAATCCAACGGGGTGTCTACTTACTCGCTCGGCAATAGGTGTCGTTAGTGAGGTTGCGGCTAAGGATAAAACGTCCCTAGAGGCGATCCGTGCAGAATTGGTTGTCTTAGGGAGGTACGTGGGGGGAGGCCAATTACTCGATCTGGGTTGTAGACCAGGTAATGGAGTGTCCTTCAGCTTACTCATACATTAATCGAAGTACCTTCTTATTATACTAGAGTCTAAGGGGGGGAACAGAAGTAGTCTCAAGTGAGTAGGGTAGTTACTCCGTGTAAATTTTAGGAGTAATAAAATCCTACCACAGGGGTAACTACATCCTTGTTTGTCCTCTTATTCATTTGGTGACCGATACATACGATCTATAGACGGGCGACATAGTTTGTTCTTCCCTCTTGAAATGGTCGTGGTAGGATCGAGGAAAAGTGACCAGTATGGAGACGAACTTTACTGGAAAGAGCGGGGAGAGGGCTCTTCCTTTACGATTATAAGACCATATTTCTATAGAATGTCTTCTGGGGCAAATAAATAATACTAATTATTAAACCTTTGTCCATTTCTGTCTGAGGATTTGTATTTAAGAATTTATACATATATTCGCTATAATCTATTTATTTACATAAGTATGTAAAGTCTAATAGTTCACCTAGTTGTGAACCCTGGTTATTATTATTTTAAAACTACACAACGTATATACGGTCCAAATTAAGACGATCATGCCAAAACAAAATAAATAAATATTATCGGAGCCTAAGGCTTAGCACAATATCTTTGGTGAACGACCGCGCGATCTTCTGCTTCTGACATATTTCATTATTTATTTATTTTTATTTAAATTGACATTCAGTATTATGCCATGTTTTTTTTATTATTTAATTTATTAATAGAACTTTGAACGATCAAGTGCGGCTGTAAACAGTAACTTCATGTATTTAATGTAAAAAATATTGTATTGTAAATTATATTCGCAACCGACTTCATATTGTACATATATTTGCACGTGTACTTTTGGCAAACAAATGATGTGATTTGATATGGTGGACAAACGGGTTTTTATTAGTATCCCACTAAAGCGGCTACAAATCACCGCCGGGTGTTCCAATTAGTTTTCATTACACAGAAAGTCATACAGTCCATTCACAGTCCATGTAAAAAAAAGTCAAAAAGTCAAAACGTTTATTCTGCAAATAGGCCGCAAAGGGCTCTTTTACATGTCACTTTTTTAAACTACCAGCGCTTTCGTAAGGACCATCATTGCCAAGAAGAATGCGCCGCAAGAAACTTGGCAGGAAGTCATCTTTTCAAATTCAAATATAATAAATTACAAACTAAAAAAACCATACAAATATAGAATTAAATAAAAAAATAATAATCATTATATAAAAAAACAATACAGGGTTGTATTGGGTCCCATAGTTAAAAAAAAAATATATATATATCAGAGATAGTCTTCCAATGTCACAATCATTAAAAATGAATGTGTTAAAACACATTTCAGGTCAAGTAACCATTAAACTTTTGGATTTCAAAGGCAAGCTTACGCCTGCCGCCCCCAAAGTTGGCCCCCACCTCACCATACAAGGCCATCGTCTTATCTTCATCAGTATCACTAGCTGACATAATGAGTGCTAACACTTCCGCTGTGGACCTCATAAATACTAACGCTTGATGGGAGCGGTAGCTTTGACTTTAATTAAGGCTTTCTAGTTTTAAATTTTCGTTTGGAAAGGCCATTTGTGCAATTTATTTTCTCCGTGAATATATGCCGTGTTGATTTTAATTATTTATCTTTTATTTAAAAAAAAAAGATACTTCATAACAAACTTGTTAAAGTGGGCTTAGTAGCGACATCTCTTGTCCGGGTGAGCGAGCGGGTAGAAAGAAAGAAAGAAAAAAAGAATGTGCGATGTATGGGAAAAATTTGTGTCTAAACTCCTGACCAGTAGTGGTGTAGGGGGATGGCACGCGGCATGGAATGCTGAGGACCTGGGTTCAATCGAACCCAGCGCTGGGAATCCCCAGCGCTGGTCTTTTTTCTTGGGTTTTTATTTTTATTTTATTTTATTATATTTTGCAATTTTATGTGTATTGTGTGTGGAATAAACTTTTTTCATCTTTCATTCATCCATGTTTCAGTTTGTATTTTAGTATGAAATACAAGGAACCTGTTAAATCTTGACACCAATTTTTCTAACTATAATAGTGCCTGGCTAGCATGAATAGTGTCTTCAGCCAGTTACGCAAAATAGGCGCGTAGAAGACGTCGAGTTGCGGAAATTAGCCCGTTATTACCAATTACCAATAAGTGCCTATACATTGACCATCTGTTGAGTGTTTAATTATTAATAATATGCAGGGAAAAAGGTGATTTTTTCAAGTGGTTTGAAAAACGGGACCGGGCGAAATTACAGGTTTCCGTTTTAGCCAGTTTGGCCAAAGAACCATAAAACAGAATGCTGCGGCTATAAACATTCACAGATAAAATAAATCTAGCAAATCTAATTAAAAAACTAAGTTTTAGGAATCGGCCAGAATTAATTATAATACCAACTTGCATAAAAAAGTCGTCAAAATCAAGTGGAATGAATCACACATCATTACGTGGGTGGTTATGAATGAAACCGCCGTGAATGGTTTATCTCTTATCAGATCGCCATATTTCTTGTTTACGTTAGGTCAGTTTCCTTCGAGTTTTTATGGAGATCTCGTGGCGTGATAAAGCTAACGGGATGTTATAATAACCCTAGTGGGTTCTGTCACTAAAATACTTCATCATCAATCATCATCACCACAGCTTATATACGTCCCACTGCAGGGCACAGGCCTTTCAGAATGAAAGGGCTGTGCCGTAGTTCCCACGCGGACCCAATGCCGATTGGGAACTTCACACACACCCTTGTATTCCTTCTCAGATGTTTTCCTTCACCGTAATGCTCATGGTAAATTTCGCATGTAAATTCCGAAAAACTCAGAGGTGCAAGCCCGGACTCGAACCCATGACCCTCTGCTTGAGAGGCAATAGGTTAATCCACTAGGTCACCACGGCTTTAAATATATATTCCTTCCTATTTTTGAACGCTGGCTTCACCCGCGTTGGAAATGCCTTTACGAGAAATATTTTGGCTTGCAAAAGGGTTACGGTTACATTTTCAAAGCACAAAATTCACTTGGACAACGCCATCTATTAAATTGTTAACGAAGTTGACGCGTTATCCTGAAAGCTGAGGTAATTTAACGTTCTTGGATAGCGCCCTGTACCTACCCTTGTTTAGCACCTCTGAGTTTTGAAGATTAGATTAGTTTGGATTGGATTTATTTATTTCATGATAATAATTATAATAAAAATTTGCGTTGATGTCAAAGAATTCATACCATAATCGTCAAAATAATGTAAAATAAAAATAATTACTTATAGTGCAGAAAATGTCAGAATTAAAATGTTCTCCCAATAAGGATCGTCATTATACAAAAAGAGAAAAGAAAAACACTGTAAATATAAGTATCACTACGTCAACATAATACGTTAAAAATATAATATCTCCCAACGAATATTGGCATTTCACAATTTAAAAATAATTACTTAGTATACAATCAGAACAGGAAACAAATTATTTTTTTTACAATAATAATAATTTATACAATATTTTTTACAAATTTATGTCAATGTATTCCTTAAAACGAAGGGAAACGTCGTAAAATAACCTGCACATTTCACTAGTGTGTAAAGTTCCTAATTCGCACTGAGCCCGTTTGGGAACTATAGCCCAAGCCCCCTCATAATAGACCTATATGATGATAAATTCAACAGTATAAAGACTTTTGCAAGTTTAAACGCCGATATGCCTCACAGTAAAAGGAATGTGGAGTCCCAAAGAAGTATAATAAACAGTAGATAGGAAGGTGTTGATAATTCGATTAAAACGTTAAATGTCAACAGTATCGAATTTCATGTTTATCTGAAACAGGTAGTTAAAATAAATAAACTTACAACTAAGTTAATCTTATGCTTAATTTTGTTTTCGTAAGTTTCCATTGGATGATCAACAAGATGATATTATGGGTGCGGTTAGGGTATTAAAGCTACTGGAAAGTGTCAGTCATTTAAAAAAAAAGTAAATTGGGCACTTGAAAATGGAAATTTCCAAATCCGTCCCTGGCCTAACCCGACCTCTAACCTCATATAAAGTAAAATTGCGCAATGTAAGATGAAAATGTCCATTTGTTGATATATTTTATTGCAAAAAACATGCTTTTTATATTAAAAAATCTATTAATTAGTATAAAATAAAATACTTTTTAATGCTGTGTAATAATGTACAATTATTTTCGCCAATAAGGAATTGATTTCTTTTTAAAGAGTGCTGGCCGTCGCCCGCAGCTCCACGTAATCGACTAAGGAACTTTCATCGATACATTTAAATCGATTCTCGCCCAAAACTTGGTATTAACCTTAATGTAGCTTGATGACCGCCTGTTGTCAGATTTGGTTTAGTCTTCCTGGGGCTTTGGAAATAATAATGTTAGATGTTATTTCGGAGAGAGGCAATAGATTCCGTTTATATTATGTATAGCTTCAGTAAAGCATTTTTTTATGAATTATTAAACAGTTTATCAGGAAAAATTTCGTAAAAGTTTTCTTTGTAAAACTGCATCCTAAGGCAGAGTTCATATTTATTTGGCCTTTGCTTGTACGGATAATAATAAATAAATAGATATCACAGGACACTTGACACCAATTGACCTAGTAAACAAAACTTGTGTTATGTACTAGGTAACAAATAAATATACTTAATAAATAGATAGGTTTTTATTTATTCTAATACGGGAGCGAAGACGCGGGAAAAAGCTAGTTCAGAACAAAAAATTAAAACGGTCAACAGCCTGACAACTAGCACAGTGGTTAGTGAACTGGAGACTCGAGTTAGGACTCGAGAACTACCAATCGTATTCATCAACCTTCGTAAATAGTCAAGTTTGTGTAAGCACTGCGCTAGTTGTTGGACCTTTGACACTTTTAGGTTATTATTCTGAACTAGTTTTTTCTCGTGTCTTTGCTTTCGTGTTAGAATAACAGAAATGGTGCGGAAGTTTGGAAAAATCCTTTAACGACTTGCTCCAGTCATTTAGATTGGGCGTTTCCCGTCTCTCAGTCAGCAAATCAGTCATGTTACTCTTTTATACATTTAGATAACGAGTCTCAAGTGGAACAAACCATTCGGTTAACCGTCTCACTCGATATTCGTCACAGGGCACCGATACAAGTCACCGGCGATATCATTACGACGTGATATTGTAACTGAAATATTGAATGCCTTTGTATTGGGCCCATTACCTTATTGCCGGGTACAAAGCCTGTTTAATTTCAATTAGGTACTCTCGTTTCGAATATTTTTGGTACAGGATGTTTTTTTATTAGAAATGCCCAAAAAATAATTAAAAATATTGTTGAACTAAGAGATTGAAATTGACGATTGATCATTTTGTTTTTAATTGTATTTGTATCCAAAAGTTACTATCATCATGGAGTCAATTTAAAGCAGTGTAGATTGGATTGAGATTTTTTTTTACCTTTAATGAAAGTCAAAAGTTTTGTACCTATATTAGAAATAGCTTAATTTATCAACATAGAAAAGATAAAAGGCCCCAAATTACACAAATTTTAGAAATAATAAAAATGTACACAGTTTAAGAGATAAGATCTTTTGTCATAGTAAAATTTTTTCGGGTATTTTCAACTTTACAGAAATAGGGATGTTGACGCCACTGAAAATAATTCAAAGACACGACTTCAGTAATAAAACGCTTTATTTTAGCCCTGAAAACTAGATTAATTTTCGATAGATTTTTTGAGGCTTTAAAACAAACAAATAGTTTAGTTGATTGAGTTGGCGAACAAGTAACGTCACGATGTTGTTGCCATTCAAACTCTACGGGAGAATTGTGTTTTGACAGCTCATAAAAAGTACGTCAGTTTATTGGTGGTGTCAACATCCCTATTGCTATATAAAGCAAATACTAATCCAATCGGGAACTATGACCGGTTTAGTTTATTGTTTAGTGTCACGTTATGTATGTGGTTAAAATTATCATACATGTGTCTTAGTGAGACCTGCTAAGGGAGTAAGTGCATGTTAATTAATAGTTATTTATCTGTATTATCTTCTGTACACTTATTTCTGTTTGTTCTCCAAATAAATAAATAAATAAATCCAATTTTGAATAGATGATTAAAAAAAAACCAAAATGGTATAGTCCAAAGGTACGTTTACATTAAATGTTATTTCGTTTTCAATTATCGTTTTAATTAAGATTAAGTTCTGATATATAAAGTTGTGTAATTAGTTTATTAATAAATGCCTGTACCACAGTTATATTTAAAAATTATACTTTGTCACATAACCATTATGCGCTTTGCCCGATTCTTTTCAAACCTTATTTTGATACGCTCTTCTCCTTTCACAATCGACATGTATAAAAAAAAAACAAGATCACACGCTGACCTCTTCCACGTCGGGTGTCGGAGTCACGTCCAGGAATCGCATGAAAATTATAAAGGAGTTAAGTGAATTCGGCGCGTTTCGGCCGTAATGGCGGTATTAATGACAGCTGTCATCAATCGCACGATGGGAAATTTACGATCTCACTAGTGATGGGGCGAAGTATCGATAGTTTTGGTTGAGTTTTAGATAAACTTTAAATTTAGCCTTTTAAGTATGACATTAAGTTAAATTTGGAATTGGAAGAGTATTGGCTGCTAGCTTTTACTACTAGCGACTTGCGACTAAGAGCTCAAATTATGGAGATTAATTCACGGAAATCAAGATGTCTCTTAAATATTGAACTGTTATACTTGAGTACATCCAAAAACCATTCTTGGGTTTTCTACTATAAAAAATGTACCATCATCGTCACTGTTTTGAGACTTTTTAAATTCTAAATGCAATGAAATTTACATGTAATCGCTGCGTTTGTCGTATTGAGTTACAAACCAATATTGCTAGCACGGGATTTCAAACATAGTCTAATCCACGTCTATCTCCTTCAATTATACGTTTGTTAATCGTTTGCTTTTTTAACTTTAGCTAAGTATCATTGTGACATAAATTCCCTTGTTAAGAAATAGAAACAACATCAAAGTTTATGAATAGAGTGTAAAAGTCGTTTCTGGAGAATTGCACACCTTTTATATAATAAAATTTCACAAACCGACCAACACATACAATTCAAATCCATCTTCAAGAAGACATTAATATCACAAGGCGTATTATAAAATTAACGATTATAAAACATAGACAGGGATATTAGGAAAAAAGTCCGATCCATAGTGTGTGATCCCTTGTTTCAAATAACCCTATCTACTATGTTAAAAAAAAATAGTAGAGTTAAATACTTTAGATGTATGTAATTAAATAACCTGCATACACCTGCGAAGAAATTTAATGGTGTGTGTGAAGTTCCCGATCCGCACTGGGCCCGCGTGGGAACTACGGCCCAAGCCCTCTCTTTCTGAGAGGAGGCCTGTGCCCTGCTGTGGGATGTGTATAGGTTGGGATGATGATGATGATGAAACAACATTATAGATCTGTTTTGAAAAAATGTGCCTTGTTTAGTTCCTTGCCGGATTCTTCTCAACTGACAGAGTTTTGTTCAAATAGGAGGTAGATTCCTCGACATTCATATAAGTGTATTTCATACTAAATACAAACTGAAATATGGATGCACAGAAAAAAAACTCAGAAAAAAGACCAGCGCTGGGAATCGAACCCAGGTCCTCAGCATTCCGTGCCGTGTGCCATTCCCCTACACCACCACTGGTCAGGAGTCTAAGACACGAATTTTTCCTATGCATTCATATCTCACTCTGTTAGATCATCACTTGCGTGATACAGCGCCATCTATGTTGTACCCTCATCGAGAGATTTCTGTTTTGCGTAAGTTATTTGTTGTATTTAGTAAATCTCACAGTCACAGTGACCATGTCGTGTCATGCGCACGGTCTTTTAGGTTATAAATGTCTGCGTTTGTTCGCCTCGCCGCCAGACAGCGCTGCTCGTTGCAGTGGCAACGGATGCGTTCAGCATACCGCTTAAGGCCGTGTTGCACGACAAGGTTTCTGTGACTAATAAAAAGGGTCCCGCTGGAAGACCAGCGCTGGCTCCACCTGAGGAGTCCGCATTTATGCTGAGGCGGGACCTTTTTCACACACAATTTAATGTTAAATTTTTTTATATATATATATATATTGTAATTTTATGTGTTTTGTGTGTGAAATAAACCTTTTCATTTCATTTTTCATTTTTCATTTCATTTCAACACTCCTTCGGAACTACCCGCTCACTCGGAAAAGAGATGTCGCTACCTGTCCAAACTTTAACAAGTTTGATAAATGAAGTATCTTTTTGTATTTTAATTTTTCAACTTTTTTTCTTATTACTTTTACGGTCATCCCGTGAAAACCATATATTTCATATAAGTGCTTGTAATAGCTTGAATTGATTTAACATAATATTCTTTGCTACATTTATTAAAGGTGTTTAAACCATGTTAGTAGACGATGCCCTGTCAGAGTATGAGTATTAGAGTTCCAGTGCCTGATCACCATACGAGAATTTCTTCATTCAGTACGAGGACTAAAGATTCCAATAATTTCATGATCATCGATGTTCTTATCGACATTTTCGACCCTAGCGGGCTGAATAATTTTGTGCCACAGCCTAATAATCATTCGGTAATAATTTTAGAAAATGAGTGCACCGTACGATGCCGTTCTTTTGATGTTTTTTAAATTATCGCAAAACTGAGTAATAAAGATTGTTTCAAAGTATAAAAACTACCTAATTGCATTTTATTTTGAAAAAGCGTTCAAACTTGTACCCAAAAGGTGACAAACAGAACACTGTTACTGTCGCTACGTTGTTGTTAGTCGGTCCGTCTGTTTGTCTGTCCGTCTACCCGTCTGTCTGCCACAGGACCTGAATCTCAAAGAGCGTAGTACATAAACAGGTGAAATTTATAAATACATAATGTGTATTACTACTAATGCTACAACAACAAATAATACGAATGAAATAAAAAAAATTAAGATAACCTCAAACTTGGGATAGTAAAAAAGATAAATATATCGCACATCAATGAATAACAAAAACCGGTCAAGCGCGTGAAGACGTAGGATAATAATTAAAACATAGTAATTTGGTCGGCTTAGAGCACTTGCACAGTCCAGGGTTAAAAAATTAAATCGATAACCCTGGTTTAAGATTGACATTTCCATACATTTTGACACTTCTTAACCCTGGGTTAGCAGTTAACTCGGAGTTAAGTAGCTAACGCAGGTCCGCGCAAGCCCGCCTTATAAAGTATACCTGCTAAATTAATTTCACCCGTCATCGAATATTTGAATTTGCGGACACAATAATATTATGTCAAAAATTGAATAAGTAACTGTAGAATTGATTTAGCAGGTTTACTTCCTAAGCCGAAGATTTCTCTTAAACAGGTACCTAGTAGATTTTTTGTTATTTTGTGGTAAATATTTTTTGGTAAATATTATCTGGCCGGTTTTTTTAATCGCAAATCTCAAACAAAGCTCTTTACTCTCAATATGCTAGTGACAGATTTATCGCCGCGCGCACATCGTCACATGTATCACGGCGACGCGTCGTAACTCGATCATTCAATCGATTCTTATCAATCGATGACTCGCCGCAAAATATTCAAAGCTTTTGTTTCTTCCAAGTTTCGGCACTACACAACAAACAAACAAACAAACAAAGACACAAAGACACCAAACAAACACACAAAGTTTGGACAAAGTGCCAAGCATATGAAAAGTTGGGCTGTAATGTAAATGCCATGAATTATTGTTAGAGAACCTGACTACGAAGCTTGAGGTCCCGGGTTCGATTCCCAGTCGGGGCAGATATTTGTGTGAAGAATCTTTTATGTATATAAGTATGTTTAACCGTTGTTTAGTATCCATAGTACAAGCTTTGCTTAGTTTGCGACTAGGTCAATTGGTGTCAAGTGTCCAATAAAAATAAATACACCAAACCAAGCCATATGAAATAAAACTCCAACTCCAAAAGACAAAACTTAAAAACAGTTTAAAAACACGAAAAAGTTTGCTACACCAATATTTAGGGTTTCTCACACTAGTGAGGTGTAATATCGCTCAGCAATCTGCAAAGAGTATTGTAATATTATATGAACAAGAGTGGCAACTCTATGGTCAAATATGCATGTATGGAAGGTGCTGCCGCCCTACGGGCTGGTCAAGAACTAATGTGACGTATGTATAGATGTATACCTATCTATATGTATATGTTGGTAGTGATGTACAGCTATAATTACGCGTAATTTTAATTGATAGGCTAATTGCCACTATTCGTATTTTAGCCGTCTAATTCAAATCAGCATATACGAAGTATAAGCGGCTAAACCCGATTTGCACTATACGGCTAAAATACGAACATTGGCAAGTGGCCTATCAATTAAAGTCCTTGACCGTACAATTTGGTACGCCATGGCCATGGCCGATGAATGACAACTGACAAGTTTGACAAGTCAACCAAGATGGCCGCTAATTTAGTTCTTTAAAAAACACCAGAGATCGCTGTAGTCGCATGAAAAGTGTGATATATGTAAGTGTGCCCCCCCTGGCAATCTGTAAGTGGAGTCGAAGCTTTGAAGGTGTCTGTGTCATGTTGTTTGGCACTAGGTCCTTTCCACAGTTTGAAATTCGTGTCACGTTGACATTGGTTTATAAACAGCAGGCTTATTGTCTACCGTTTCTTCGCCTTCGCAATCACTATTTCTTTCTGTCAAAAGTTACAAGATGATGACCAGAGATCGGACAAATTAGCGTCATTGCTCGCAAAAATGTGGACATGCCTCGTAAATTAATTAATTAATTATTTCTTGAAATTAGTTTTGAATTCCCGGCAATAATAATTTACACATGCGTACTATGGCAATAGCAGTTGTTGTTGTTTTCGTTTTTCTTTATAATAAAGAAGTTTTCTAGTAATATATACGATCTATAAACATAAAATTTAATATCCGTGGATTAAATTTTTCCTAAAAAAAGTTTTGACATTGATATTCACCAAATTACCTATATGGGAACCAATAATAAATTAAATAATGGCAATTTTTTTACTGGAAAAATTCTTTAATAAATCAACATTATAAGAATTCTTTGTGTTATTTATTGACTACTCAAAAATATTTATTTATTTAATTTATAAGTCATGCTCATTACGTTAGGACTCAAGTAAGAAATTAATTAAATGATTAATTATTTAATTAACTTTGGAGTCATGTCCACATTATTGCGAGCAATGACGCTCATTTGTCCGATCTCTGATGATGACAGAAAGAGACGGTGAAAGCGAAGGCAAGCGTTAGAAGCGTTAGACAATACGGCCTCTGGGCTTGAACTTTTAGTGTGGATGACGTAAAAATGAGGTCCTTTTGTACACAGGATGACGTTGTGCCTAAATGAAATAAGTTTGAAAAGACTTGCTACTTTGGCAATCTTCTAATATATAAAAATCTCGTGTCACGGTGTACAAACACCGTTCGATAACAAAACTCCTCCGAAACGGCTTGACCGATTTTTATGAAACTTTTTTCTTTACATTCGGTAGGTCTGAGAATAGGTCGTAGGCTATTTTTTTATACCTACCCATATTCTTCGCGGACGGAGTCGCGTATAGTCTTCTAATATAAAATAATGATAATGTCAGTCAAGGGAATTTCGTCCTTAAGAAGTCTAATGGTGCGTCTAACTAACGCTTGTATTATTGTACGCTAAGTAAAGAACTGTGTTTGGACTAGCTCCAGTTACGCCGGAAGTATCGCGTACAGGATGCGTCGCCATGGTTTTTTTAGTCCGTTCTTCCATTAGGTCGCATAAATACGTCGCATATAGAGTGCAATGCTACAGGATGAACATGGTAACTGTATTATTAATAAAGTATTCATTAAGTAGCTAAAATTGTTTTTAATAAAGAAATGTTATTATAATTTGAATATTTTTTTGATGGAATGGAAAATTCCAAGTCAAACGTATTTTATTATTATAACACATCTACATTTATTATACGAGGGGCGTTCAATATAAAGTGAGAATGAGATGCAAACTCTTTTAATATTACGAAATTAAATACTGGCCGGTAAAGCTAATCTATCTAGCTGATTGCTATGAAAAAAAAACTAACAGTCTTTTGTTTAAAAAAATATACGGTAATTTCTTTGCAATGCTATTGAGTACGTTAGCGAAAATGGAGAAAATTGAACTGCGCGCCGTTATCAAATACTTGTATTTGAAAAATTTTTCTACGGACCAAGTCAATTTGGATTTGCGGGACACTTTAGGGTCTAATGCTCCTCCGTATTCGACAGTCGCACGTTGGTGCGCCGAATTTAGACGTGGAAGAACATCGACAATGGACGACCCCCGCTCCGGACGCCCTACTACAGCAGTAACTGAAGAAATTGTGAAAAAAGTCGAAAACTCAGTTTTGGCGGATCGTCGCGTCACAGTTCGTTTTATTGCTGAAAATGTAAAGATTTCAACGGGGAGCGTGCATAATATTTTACATGAACGCTTGGGTATGAAAAAGGTATCTGCGCGTTGGGTACCAAGAATGCTTACTGACACGCAAAAACAAACTAGACTAGAGATTTGTCAAGAAGCTTTGAACCTGATGCAGCAAGACCGGGAACTTTTTTTGGCGCGATTTATAACAATGGACGAAATATGGCTCCATCATTACGACCCTGAAACGAAACTGTAGTCTATGACATGGAAAAGGCCATCATCTCCAACTCCGAAGAAATTCAAGGTGAGCCCATCTGCCGGTAAGGTCATGGGCTCTGTTTTTTGGGATGGTAAAGGGGTATTAATGATTGAGTATCTCGAGCATGGAGCCACTATTACGGGCACTTTATACGCCAAACAAATAGCAACATTGCGCAATGAGATCCGCGAAAAACGGCGAGGTAAACTCTCGAAAGTTGTGCTGTTCCACCAGGACAATGCCCCGGCACACAAGTCCGCCGTTGCAATGGCTGCAATTCGTGATGCTGGGTTCGATATCCTTAAGCATCCTCCGTATTCACCAGATCTCGCTCCCAGTGATTTCTACCTATTTCCGAGTTTGAAACAATACCTGAGAGGCCAGAAATTTGAAGACGACGACGCGGTAGTCGCTGCAGTACAAGATTTTTTAAGTACTCAAGATGAGACCTTTTTTAAAAATGGAATTTTAAGTTTAGAAAAAAGATATACTAAGTGTATTATGCTAAAAGGTGACTATGTCGAAAAATAAAATGACATTTAGTAAAAGTTGTTTATAACATACTCATTCTCACTTTTTATTGAACGCCCCTAGTATTTACAAATACAGTGTACAGACTAAAGACAAATCTATTAAAATTAAATAATCGTAGACTACGGTATTGTAAAACTTATTTTTCTCAAACATGCTATGTAATGTTTACGTTGTGTTCCTTAAAACAGGCTTCAAAATATACCGTTGCAGGCCTTGGCCTTGGGCTATTGTATCATCACCATCATGATGACGACGACGATGATGATGATGATGATGATGATGATGATGGTGATGGTGCATGTTTGAGAAAAGCACTATACAAGCCTCGGCCGGAACAGGGGTTGCCGGCCTCATATCATGCCGGCCTCGTGTACCACTCGGCCGTCAACTTAGCTACTCGGCCGGCAACCCCTTATGTCCCGGCCCCTGCAGTAATGTACTATTATTTAAGTACCGTATTGTGTGTACAAAATGACGCCATTTTTACGTCATCCGCCCTAAAAGTTCGAGTCCTCAGGCCGTATTGTCTAACGCTTCTGACGCTTGGCATCGCTTTCACCATCTCTTTCTGTCATCATTTTATACTGTTTGACAGAAAGAAATAGTGAAAGATTGCGATGGCAAGCGTCAGAAGCGTTAGACAATAAGCCTGCTGGTCAGAAGTTACTTCATAGCAGCCGTTGACTGTAACAGCCTAACCATCCACGAAAACCATAGTTTATACCGCACATATTTTGAGAACTTGTCAATTTTTTTTTTTTTTTTTTATATTAGGGGACAATCTTACACAAATCGAGCTAGTCCCAAACTAAGCAAAGCTTGTATTATGGGTACTAGACGACGACAAACATACTTATATAGATAAATAAATACTTAAATACATAGAAAACATCCATAACTCAGGAACAAATATTCGTGCTCATCACACAAATAAATGCCCTTACCGGGATTCGAACCCAGGACCTCCTGCTTCGTAGGCAGGGTCACTACCAACTAGGCTAAAGCGGTCGTTAGTATTACCTCAGGGGGGGGGCACACTTACATATATCACACTTTTCATGCGACTACAGCGATCTCTGGTGTTTTATTAAAGAACTAAATTAGCGGCCATCTTGGTTGACTTGTCAAACTTGTCAGTTGTCATTCATCGGCCATGGCCATAACGTACCAAATTGTACGGTCAAGGACTTTAAATGATAGGCCACTTGCCAATGTTCGTATTTTAGCCGTATAGTGCAAATCGGGTTTAGCCGCTTATACTTCGTATATGCTGATTTGAATTAGACGGCTAAAATACGAATAGTGGCAATTAGCCTATCAATTAAAATTACGCGTAATTATAGCTGTACATCACTACCAACATATACATATAGATAGGTATACATCTATAGATACGTCACATTAGTTCTTGACCAGCCCGTAGGGCAGCAGCACCTTCCATACATGCATATTTGACCATAGAGTTGCCACTCTTGTTCATATAATATTACAATACTCTTTGTATTACCTACACGCTCCTTATACAGCTGACACAACACGACACATTAAATCAGCAAGCGTCCCTTATACGCTTAATGAAACAAAACCATTATTCATATGATATTTTTTCATTCTGTACAAAATAACTTACACTCAATGAGTATTATCGGGCACTCAATACGGGCATAAAAGACAATAAAATACAATGCAACCACGTAATCTTGAACTTATCAAAGTTAAAAACGCTGAAATATGAACCTTTATGTCAAGCAACAAAGTCGAGGTGAGGTCAAACGGGTTTCGTTTTTAAGTTGGTGCTTCCGAAAGGTCTGCTTTTCTTTGTTGAGTGTCCAAAAATATGGTGATCGGATCCGTTGCGTGGCGGTATTTATTTGGCGATTCGAGATCTTGCCATTTTGGGGACACCGTAGAGGCGACCTTTTTCACGGCATTTAAAAAAAGATCGCGGTATCTTTGAGTGAGTTACGTTTTGCTGTTACAACATTTTGATGGTGCTATGGTTTGCAAAAGGACTTACAGTTTTTTTATATATTTTTATTATGAGAGGGTGGCAAACGAGCAAGCGGGTCATCTGATGGAAGATGATCACCACCGCCCTTAAGGCGGTTTGATTTATACAGGGTTATTTGTAATTCACTAGCATCCTTTTAACCCTAAACTCCTACCACTTAAACAAAACTTAACTGTCATAACTTAATATTTTTGGTGTAGTAACGTTTTGAAAATTTGAGATTACCTCTTATTTTTACGATACTCTGTGTATTTGTAAGGGAAAAAAGTGCTTCATTTTAAAAAGTCGTAAAACAAAAAAAAAAAACATTTGTTTGAGTGATACGAATTCAGGGTTAACAGGATGTCAGTGAATTACAAATAACCCTGTATACCAACAATTTTGATGACCAAATGGCCTAGTGGTTTGATAATCTGACTACGAAGCATGGGGTCCCGGGTTCTATTCACGCGTCGGGGCAGGATCGGCTTATTGCAAGAAATCACTAACTGACAGAACCAAAATCTTGGTAAAACAGATAATATCTTTTGATTGTACTTAAGTTAAGTTATGTTAAGTCTTGGGTGTTCAATATGTATTTAAGTATGTATCTATCCATATAAGTATGTTTATCCGTTGTCTAGTACCCATAGTACAAGCTTTGCTTAGTTTAGGATTAAGTCAATTGGTGTGAATTGTCCCGTGGTATTTATTTATTATTATTTAACTCAAAGAGAGTCATTGATTTATTGCCGGCCTTTTAAAAAGGAGAGGGAATAGGCGAGTGGGAGGGGTAGAGCTATTTGGTCCCCCGGCGCTCTCACTGACAGTACGAAACGTAACAAAACATTCAAAAAACAAAAATGAAACCAGGCGGTCACCCATCCAAGTACTGACCGCGCCCGACGTTGCTTAACCTCGGTGATCGGACGATAACCGGTGTTTTGGCAAACATCTTGAAAACTGTGCATCCTGCGGCAAAATCAATGAAATTTTCATCCCCCTCTAATACCCCCTTCCCCGCAGCCCCCCCTCAACCCCCCCCCCCCTCAACCACCGCCCTCAACCCCCGCCCCCCATCCCCCTCCCCCTCCCCCTCAATCCCCCCCCCAACCACCGCACCCCCCATTAAAAATTACCCGAGCGCTGGTACTAAGATTGTATATCCTGGCGCGCGCTACTCTCTTGTACATCCTGGCCTTCACTGCTATGTACGGGACATGTACGTTACATTGCGTCATCCTTTTTCGTGCGTGCAGCCGGCGTTCATCGATTTATTAGACGTTGTCACGTCAAGAAACCTATGACCCTCTGCTTGTGAGGCCATAGACCAAACCCTATGCCACGACACTGTCACCATAGAAGACGCAAATCCTTAAAACGTGTATGTATGTATGTATGTATTGAAACTCTTTATTGCACATAAAAATAAAAATACAAATACACAGAGAGGAGAACAAAGGCGAACTTATCCCTAAAAAGGGATCTCTTCCAGCTAACCTAGTTAAGAGAAATAAATTTATTATATAGTGGAAAAGCAGACAGTAACAATTACGTGCGGTAAAGAAAAAAAAACAGAAATACTCAAAAGAGAAAGAAAATAAATAGGTACTTACAAAATAAAATGAATACAAAATTTTACATTAAATGCAATGCAACATAAAACGTGTAATGTAGCCTATTAAATACAATCCCTAACGCGGTGTTTCTAGAACAATCCAACATCATTAACACTATGTCTGTCAATCACATAGCACGGAGAGGGTACTTGCATGCCATTCACGCTGCTATCGGGGGCTGAGACGATGGTATCGGCTTCTCAATAGGATACCTGGATTTAGGTTCCCTAGGAAATTTAAGGTGCAATGGCGATTAAAAAATATAGTGATTTTTGCTTTTATCCGACAAGAAATTACTTTACTTTTTGCTGAATGTGGTTTTTGTTGACTGTTCTTGCGTTGTTACAGATCTATGTCAATCTGTACGCCGAATTAAAATTTAACTTTGTTTTTCCGTTATTAAATGACTGAGCAACAAACGTTCAAATATTCAAACATCCAAGCATCCATATATCAGATGCCCAACGTGAAGTCCGCGGGACACATGCGAGCCGCCAAGCTACTATAAGGCCCCGCGTGATCTAAAAAATGTGCAAAATATGTCATACAATAATGTAAATAGTATTCGTTACCTCTCTTTTTGTTAGATTTTAATTTTAGGTTATTATTTAAAATTAAGATTATTTTATTAATTGTTTGTATTGTAGTTGATGGAATTTTTAGGGTTCCGTACCTCGAAAGGAAAAAGCGGAACCCTTATACGATCACTTTGTTGTCCGTCCGTCTGTCAAGACCCTTTTTCTCAGAAACGCGTGAAGGTATCAAGCTAAAATTTATATCAAATACTCAGGTCTACTGTCTACTACTGGTTGTGAAAAAATCAAACTTCTTAGCCAACGCAATCAAAAGATACAGCAATTTATGCCGCAAATTTTCGACTCTCGCAAGGGAATCAAAACCTACAGGGTACTTTCCGTAAACTCAGAAACTTGAAATTTGGTACAAAGCAAGGTCTTATAGCAGAGATAAAGGAAAAATTGCGAAACAAATTTTTTTTCGTCTTTCTGTCTACATATATCAGCTAACCAATCTACAATGATCCCACACTGCGCACATTTTGCTTAGGAGCAGGAGTCTGCTAAGACTGGATGTTCATAGATACATATAAATTTGAACGGAACCCTCGGTGCGCGAGTCCAACTCGCACTTGGCCGGTTTTTACTTTTATTTTACACTCCGCGATTGTTTATTCATTTAAAGCCTCTATTTTAGCTCTACCAGTCCGAAACACAGGACTTCCCAGTTCGAGTTCATGAGTTGCTTACTTAGATTTATGAGTAACCTCATTATATAAATAAATAAATATTAGGGGACAATCTTACACAAATCGACCTAGTCCCAAACTAAGCAAAGCTTGTACTATGGGTACTAGACGACGATAAACATACTTATATAGATAAATAAATACTTAAATACATAGAAAACATCCATAACTCAGAAACAAATATTCGTGCTCATCACACAAATAAATGCCCTTACCGGGATTCGAACCTAGGACCTCTTGCTTCGTGGGCAGAGTCGCTACCAACTAGGCTAAAGCGGTCGTAATGCTGTTGACAATCAATGCGGCTGCCTGCTGCACCATAGCTAGCACCTTCTTCTTCTTAAATTTAAGAGCTATGCTCTTGTCGGTGGAGTAACCGCCACTCCGCGCGGTCTTCGGCCAGCCGTTTGACTTCCTGATACGACACGACACCCACTATCTCCTTCACCTGGTTAAAATAGGTCAATCTTGGCCTTCCTCTGCCTCGTCTTCCTTCTATTTTTCCTTCCATTAGGTTTAAAAAGAAATCGTCGTGTCGTATCAAGTGTCCCTTCATATGCCCCCTTCTACAATTTATGGTCTCCAGTAATGTTCTTTTTTCCTTGACCATGGTAAAAACCTCTTCGTTGGTTTTCTTTTCCTTCCAGCTAATTCTTTCCATCCTCCTCCAGCACCACATCTCAAAGGCTCCTAGCCTTTCTCTGTCCCGTTGGGTCATGATCCATGTCTCACTTCCATACAATGCAATGCTACAAGAAAAAAGCTTGAGCACGGCAGCCATAAGTCCTTCTCCTTAAACAGTAGTTATTCCACCATCGTGTCTGGCCCGTGTGACCAGCGGAGGCCCAACTAATTGTTTCCGAAGCAATAATTGCCTTTTCCAGACTTAATAGGGCCATTAGATGCCTGTGCGCTTTTGCGGTTCGCTTAATTATTGCTCGTCGCTAAAAGTCTAAGTTAAGCCTTTGTTTTTTAAGTTAGATTTCTTATTGTTTGCTAATTATTTCGATCCATCTTATCTTAATCTTATCTTATAATATTATAAGATATCACTATCACTATATAGTGATATCACTAGCCTTCCGTCCGCAGCTTCGCCCGCGATAATTTAATTTTCCCGTAGGAAAAGGTATTGCAAAGGTAAAGGTAAATTGGTTGTCTGGAAGACATCGCTTTTGAGAGATAAGACCGCCCGTCTGCCTGGATTTTTATTGTTATTAATTTTTTCTGTACTTTTTTGGTGATCGATCAATAAAGAATATAATATGTATTGTCTTGTATTTTCCCGCGGTAAAAAGTAGCCTATGTCACTCAGTGATAATGTAGCTTTCTAAAAGAATTTTTGAAATCGGTCCAGTAGTTTTTAAGTTTATTCGTTACATAGAAAAATACAAATCTTTCCTCTCTATAATATTAGTGTAGATTAACGCGAAAGTTTGTATGAATGTTTGTTACTTTTCACGCTAAAACGGATTGGCGTGAAATTTGGCACACAGATAGTTTATAACCTGGATTAACATTTAGAATTTTTATCCCGGAATATTGCACAGCTCCCGCGGGATGGCAATAAACGAATTCTTAGCAGACAGAGTCGCGAGCAGCAGCTTGTATTAACATAATAGCGAAAATTTATAATAATAATTGAAACGACCGCTGATTAATAATTATTCAGGGAGTACCTACGGGAAAACTGCATAAAAAAGTATATTTTCAATGCGAACGCACCTGTTTTGTATGACTTAACCTGACTTCACGGAGGTGCAGAAAAAGTATTCCATTTTATTTTTTAAATCTTCGATTGATTGACCATCTCCTGTCGAAAGCACTCATCGCTCCTTGCCGCAAAAACGAAAACGTCCAATCGAATTGGAACAATCGAAAACAATCGAGCATCGTCGTGAGAACTTCTCGGATCGTGAAACTTTTAATGCACTCCCAGATATTATCGGCTTCTAGCGATGACGAACGGGCGTCCTAACTGCGAATTTATTCATAAACAGCGAGAAATCGAGATCTTGAGCGGTCACGAACGATTGTTGCCATTTGAATAGATTTTAATGATCCCCGTTTTAATAAAGAGCGGGATCTGTTCAGTCATTATGATATCCAATCGGATTCATTTGGCCAAATGATTGTTTGATTGGAATTAGTCGATTTTGATGTGTTCACACGGTCTATTTAAGTATGAATAGTATGATGGCTTTCGCAAGGAATGAAAGATCTTCCGTAAGATCTTGGGGCCGATACGATGTATGGTAGTTGGAGGCTCCGCAAAAACCAGGAGCTGGAAGAAATGACATGAGTTTCTTGCCAGATTCATCTGAACAGGGTTTTTCCGAAGTAGATTCTGCGACGTTCATAGGAGCATCAATTGATGCCTGAATGAATTTTGACTTTGAATTTGACATAGTCTCAGAGCCTGATTATCATCGGAGAGATCCGATCTTCAGACTCCGTTGGCTCGGACACTTCGAAAGGATATTGGCTAGCAGAGCGGTGAAAAGGGCCTTAGTAAAGCATAGCTCTGGGAAGCGTCCGTTTGGTTAGATGAAATGGAGAAAGACCTACGCGCCCTATACGCTGAAAACTGGAAGGAGATTTACCTATTAGGGTCATACACAGCGTAAGAAAAAAAGTTGTCTCTCCTGTGGACATAAAATTAGCAACTCCGAGTCAGCAAACGTAAGATTTATTTAAATGAGCCGAAAGTTGGCCAGGCGCCCTATATGCCGATGTAGACTTGACTTACAAATATTGGCTTACAAACTTTTGCCATGTCCACAGGAGGGACGCGAACAACAAAATGTGTATGACCCATTAGCATTCAGCACTGCATCTCATATCTAAATAAAATTTCTGTACATCAACTATAAACCTTTTAGGACAATACAAGTACAAAACCATCGAGTCGATTATTATACGATGTTATTATGCGACCTCAGTTTGATTGGTGAAACTCGTGAAACTTGTGGAACATATTTAATGCCCTAATAAAGGGGAATTTAACGCGCACAGAATTGCTGTTTAACGTATCTTTTGTTTAAAACATATAATACTTATGATGCCCAAATGTGGTAAGCAGACAGTGGTATTTACTTAAATATAAACCGACAACGACTGCCTATGTGATGATTTCCTGGTAAAAATAGTCAGTTGTATAAAAAACCGGCCAAGTGCGAGTCGGACTCGCGCACCGAGGGTTCTGTATAAATTTATATTTGTATCTATGAACATCGAGTCTTAGCAGACCCCTGCTCCTAAGCAAAATGTGCGCAGTGTGGGATCATTGTAGATTGGTTATTGATATAGACAGACAGACAAAAAAAATTATGCTTTTCGCAATTTTTCCTTTATCTGTGCTATAAGACCTTGCTTCTTACCAAATTTCAAGATTCTGAGTTCACGGGAAGTACCCTTTAGGTTTTGATTCCCTTGCGAGTGTCGACAATTTGAGGAAATTTGCGGCATAAAAGGCTTTATCTTTTGATTGAGTAAAAAATTTATGCTTTTCGCAATTTTTCCTTTATCTGTGCTATAATACGTTGCTTCGTACCAAATTTCAAGATTCTGAGTTCACGGGAAGTACCCTGTAGGTTTTGATTCATTTGCGAGTTTCGAAAATTTGCGGAAATTAGCGGCATAAACGGCTGTATCTTTTGATTGCGTTGGCTTAGAAATTTGATTTTTTCACAGCTCCAAGGGACCGTAGACCGTAGTTTGATATAAATTTCAGCTTGTTCCCTCCACGCGTTCCTGAGAAAAAGGGTCTTGACAGACAGACGGACGGACAACAAAGTGATCCTATAAGGGTTCCGCTTTTTCCTTTCGAGGTGCGGAACCCTAAAAATATCGCTTTATTTGCTTTTGAAGATTTTGTATGTCTAGTTGTTTGGATATTTTTAGATGCCCATCCAAGACCTTAATGTCAAGTGAATAAAGTCTTTTACACAGTCATATTTTTGTAACTTTGGTATAATCTACCAGTAAATGACTGTACTCTTGGTTTCAAGATGACGGAGGTACCGTGTTAACTTCATCTGCAATCGATAGATTATGGCGTTGTCCGAGCGAACATTGTGCTTTATTTTTTTTAGTATGCAAAACAAACAAACAAATAATTTATTTGTCAAACATAGGTTAAATAGATGGTACAATGATCATAGACTTGTATCACTAATGCTGCGCCCAAGGGCATACAAATATTAATATTCACATTCAGTCATGCACAAATCAATATACTCATCCAATGAATACAAAGCTTTATCCGCCTCTAAGTAATAGGGATGTTTCCTAGGTAAAAAAATAATAATTCTTATTAGTCCGCATTTTACATTATCAAAAAATATTAGACACGTAATTTTTCTTTTGACAATTAAACAAAAAATGACGAAGATATGGCGCGTTGAAGTTCCGCGTGACGAGGCGTGACGTCACTTGTTCCTAAAACGCTCATACAAAGTGTAGGAACAAGTGACGTCACGCGAAACTTCAACGCGCCATATCTTCGTAATTTTTTGTTTAATTGACAAAATAAAAAATACGTGTCCAATATTTTTTGATAATCTAAAAGACTGACTAGTTAGGAAAGTAGCCTATTATTTCGTACTAAATACAAACTGAAATATAGATGCACAGAAAAAACCCCAGAAAAAAGACCAATGCTGGGAATCGAACCCAGGTCCTCAGCATTCCGTGCCGCGTGCCATACCCCTACACCACCACTGGTCTAGAGATTAGACACGAATCTTTCCTATACATCATACATTTCAATCTGCTAAATCATCACCTTATGCAGTGACAAGCGCACATCTATGTTACACCCTCATCGAGAGATTTTAACACTCCTTCGGAACTAACCGCTCACCTGGACAAGAGATGGCGCTACTGTGCAACTTTAAACAAGTTAGCTATGAAGTATCTTTTTTTTTTTTTTTGTACTTATTTTTTCAACTTCATTTTTTTATTACTTTTACGGTCATCCCGTGAAATCATATATTTCGTACTAAATACAAACTGAAATATAGATGCACAGAAAAAACCCCAGAAAAAAGACCAATGCTGGGAATCGAACCCAGGTCCTCAGCATTCCGTGCCGCGTGCCATACCCCTACACCACCACTGGTCTAGAGATTAGACACGAATCTTTCCTATACATCATACATTTCAATCTGCTAAATCATCACCTTATGCAGTGACAAGCGCACATCTATGTTACACCCTCATCGAGAGATTTTAACACTCCAAAATCTAATCTCTAATCTCTAGACCAGTGGTGGTGTAGGGGTATGGCACGCGGCACGGAATGCTGAGGACCTGGGTTCGATTCCCAGCATTGGTCTTTTTTCTGGGGTTTTTTCTGTGCATCTATATTTCAGTTTGTATTTAGTACGAAATATATGATTTCACGGGATGACCGTAAAAGTAATAAAAAAATGAAGTTGAAAAAATAAGTACAAAAAAAAAAAAAAAGATACTTCATAGCTAACTTGTTTAAAGTAGCCTATTGTACGGAAACGGGCGAGGGTCGGTCAAGGAATAAACCAACGGGTAAAAACATAAAAGACCGACCTAAGTACCCCCCAGTGTCCAGCGGGAGAATGCATGCTCCTCTCCCGGCCTTCCAGCAAATGGCTGAGGCAGGACACTGTGGGTAGATTAAGTCCCCTCCCTACCCCTCCCCTCCTCAAAATATAAAGCACACGTTTTTTGTATTAATAATCAATAGAGAAGGGGACTTGTGACCGGGTTTTTTAGTCCGTGCAAGTCGGACACTGTCTGGGCCCTCCATTCCCAGTTCGTCCGAAGGGATTTTTCCCGAGCACAAGTCACTCTTCCTACCCTAAAGTAAAAAATAGCAAAGACTTCGCGTCTTTGGCCCCTCTGGCGACTCATTCAAAAAAAAAAGCTTTATCCGCCAATAAGTTAAAAAGTTGTTTTTTAAAATAATGAACATCCTCGGTCATCAGTATATTCTTCGGAAGCTTGTTGAAGATCTTGGATGCCATGCCGAATACGCTTTTGGCAAGTAGTGCTGTTTTGTATTATGGTCTTGAGTTTTTGCATTGTAAGTGTTTCTAGTCATTTCATTCATCGCTACATAGTATAAAACAAAGTCGCTTCCCGCTGTCTGTGTGTCCTTATGTCGCTGCTTAAATACAAAAACGACATAAGTCAAAATTGCACTTTTTTACAGGAGAGCAGTTTAAAAAAATTTAAAAGTTTTTTTATAAACTCTATGTAGTCGATAACATCTTACAGGCAAGGGATGCTGGCAGAAGTACCATTTTGGTTCTTTTGGATTTCTCTAGGGCTTTTGATTGCATCAATTTGTCCTTGCTATTATCTAAGATGTCATATTACGGATTTGATGCTATGGCGATTAGGTGGTTTGACAGTTACTTGTCCGGCCGGGCACAGGCGGTTGAGTTACGTGGAATGAATGATGGTGCTTTGCGGTCTTCCCTTAGTTCTGTGAACAGAGGAGTGCCGCAGGGTTCGATCTTGGGTCCGCTGCTCTTTATACTTTACAGCGCTGATATCGTTTCTTGTATAAAGAACAGTAGATACCATCTTTACGCCGATGACTTGCAACTGTATGCATCCAGTGTGCCTTCAGATGCAGTCACCGTCGTGAAGAACATTAACGCGGACCTTGATCGGGTTTTCTCTTGGTCGGGGAGGTGCTGTCTGGCTCTTAATCCTGGAAAGTCCAAGTATCTTATATTTGGATCCGGGCATCAAATTCGTAATACTCTTAATCGTAATACCTGGCTTCCGAGGATGTTGCTATCATGGGCGAACCAATAGAGAGGGTAGACGTAGCAAGAAATCTTGGGCTAATTATGGATGGCGAGTTACGCTTCGAGAGCCATATTGCTCAGTTAGTTAGCAGCTGCTTCTATCGCCTTCGGATTCTTTACAATATTCGTGATTACCTCAGTGTGGATTTGCGTGTCCGATTGTGTGAATCACTCGTATTGTCTAGGATGAACTATTGTGACGTCGTTTATGATGGTTGCTTACTTGGTCGTTCTGGGAGATTGCTCCAACGAGTTCAAAACGCATGTGCTCGTTTTTGCTTCAAGGTCCCTCCTCGGTCCCATGTCACTCCGTACTTGAACGCTGCTGATCTGCTTAAGATGCACAATCGCAGGCGCTTGCACCTTGCAACCCTTTTGTTCGGTGTAGTGCGACACAAGACGCCTTCCTACCTTTTTAAAAAAATCTCATGGTTGAAAAGTTTGCGCAGACTTAAGGCTATTGTGCCGCCGCACCGGACGGCGGCGTTTCGAGGGAGTTTTAGGTTCGCGGCGTCTAAGTGCTGGAATGACATCCCCCCTCCCATCCTAAGTGTGACTAGCAGGTACACCTTTGGGCGAAAGCTTAAAGGCTATTTGTTGTCATTGCAAAATCCTTAATTTCCTCTCCTTTCCAGCACTATTTCACAAAACTTCTTTGATTTTTATTGTCTTGGTTATTTCATTTTTCGTTTTAGTCCACGCAGGGTTGTATACTTGGCAAGTGAGATATACTAATTATGTTCAAGAAATTTTCTTATTATTATTTGCTTTTACAATTTACAAATTATTTATTTACGCATGTACCTAGTCTTATGTATGTAGCTATTAGTGTGCAGTTTATTTATTTATTTATCTATCTAAACAGCGATCCGGGTGTCACCAACGGTACTGGCTGAAAATCAGCGCTGGGGTACTTTAAACGCCTCAGCATTATGCTGAGCCAGTGTCCGATTTGCAACCGCAATGACACATTCTATCTTTAGCTTTAGTATTGCCTTTTTGTTTTGTATAATATTGTGTCTTGTGATGTTGTAAATAAATGTATTTTCTTTCTTTCTTTCTTTCTTTCTATAAATTTCAAATTGTTATATTATTTTATTTTATACGTGTCGTATATCAAACTATGTATATTTAAACCTCTTCTGATTTAGATATTTAACTTTATGAACAGTATCTTTCAGAGCGTTAAATTATTTGATAAGTACCTTTTGCATTAAAAAAATTAACATCAAATTATTGTTCTTTTTTTTAAAAAAGGCCACATCTATGAAAAATATATGTTTATTGTATCAAAAGTGTTACAAAATACATGTTTTATAGACGCAATTATTGCTAAACTAAAATCATAGAAACTTAATTATGACAAAAATGCCATACAATACAGGAATAGTACATAATTACATACAAAAAATAAAAGAAACTTAGAACATTATTTAAGTCATCATCGAAGGTCTTTAAAACTACGCAACGGATTTTGATGCAGTTTTTTTTAATAAATAGAGTGATTCAAGAGGAAGGTTTATAGTATAATACATGCATAATATAGTTTTTAGTATCAACATTGCACCCGTGCTCGCTAGTTCTAAGATTATAATTATTTCTCACGGGTTAAAGTAAGTAGTAGTTAGATAGCTATGTCGGTTTAAGTAAATCCCAATTAGACTCACTAGCAAGATTCGAAAGCATAATAAGGGTGAGTCAATTTTTGTCTCCAGTTTTTTTGTCCCCAGTTGCCCAAGTGACATTTTCATAGTGTTTAATAGAAAAACCGGCCAAGTGCGAGTCGGACTCGCGCACGAAGGGTTCCGTGACATTATCTATAAAAACGACAAAAAAATCACGTTTGCTGTATGGGAGCCCCCCTTAAATATCCTCCCATACAACAAACTTGATCTTTTGCTCGTTTTTGCTCGATATTGATAACAGCACAGGTAGACACTTGAAATATTTACAGAATATTTAGTTATATGTTTACTTTAAAAATAAATAATTAAATTAAAATAAAACTAATATTTTAAGGGGGCTTCCATACAAAAACCGAGATTATTTTGCCGTTTTTACAGATAATGGTACGGAACCCTTCGTGCGCGAGTTCGACTCGCACTTGGCCGGTTTTTATAGATAAGGTGCGGAACCCTTCGTGCGCGAGTCCGACTCGCAATTGTCCGGTTTTTATAGATAAGGTGCGGAACCCTTCGTGCGCGAGTCCGACTCGCAATTGGCCGGTTTTTATAGATAAGGTGCGGAACCCTTCGTGCGCGAGTCCGACTCGCAATTGGCCGGTTTTTATAGATAAGGTGCGGAACCCTTCGTGCGCGAGTTCGACTTGCACTTGGCCGGTTTTTATAGATAAGGTGCGGAACCCTTCGTGCGCGAGTCCGACTCGCAATTGTCCGGTTTTTATAGATAAGGTGCGGAACCCTTCGTGCGCGAGTCCGACTCGCAATAGGGATGTTGACACCACCAATCAACTGACGTACTTTTTATGAGCTGTCAAAACACATTTTTCCCATAGAGTTTGAATGGCAATAGCAACATATGACGTCACTTGTTCGCATACTCAATTAACTAACTATTTATTTGTTTTAAAGCAACAAAAAATCTAATTTTGCAGTTAATCGAAAATTAATCTGGCTTTCAGGGCTAAAATAAAGCGTTTTTTTACTGGAGTCGTGTCTTTGAATAATTTTTTAATGGTGTCAACATCCCTATTGACCGGTTTTTAATTTTCTTCAAAGGCAAGAAACCCTGAAAAGACCACGATGGAGTTGAGAACTTTCCTTTTTGAAGTCTATGTGAAGATCAGCCCTAAATAAAGCTAAATAAATTTATCGTTCATCTATATACATAAATCTGTGCATGCGTGTTGGTATGTCCATGCCGCTCTAACGAGTGACTATCAGTCTATCGGCAGCGGTACAATGCATAATTGTGCATTAATCACGGCCATTGGTGGCTTGTTACAATAGGCTACTTTCCTAACTAGTTAGTCTTTTAGATTATCAAAAAATATTGGACACGTATTTTTTATTTTGTCAATTAAACAAAAAATTACGAAGATATGGCGCGTTGAAGTTTCGCGTGACGTCACTTGTTCCTACACTTTGTATGAGCGTTTTAGGAACAAGTGACGTCACGCCTCGTCACGCGGAACTTCAACGCGCCATATCTTCGTAATTTTTTGTTTAATTGTCAAAAGGAAAATTACGTGTCTAATATTTTTTGATGATGTAAAATACGGACTAATAAGAATTATTATTTTTTTACCTAGGAAACATCCCTATTGTATTTTGTATCGGTTAGAAATAAGATATTATGAACTTGATTTCATTTTAATTCGGTAAGTACCTCACATGGTATTTTTGATAAGTTCATGCAGAATCACAATTTTTTTGTTTGTTTGTTTATTTTAGCTAAGCTACGTGAATAATGATAACTTAACAAGATATAAGTTAAGTATGAAGTATCTTTTTCTATTTATTTTTTTATTTTCTTCAACTTCATTTTTTTATTACTTTTACGGTCATCCCGTGAAACCATATATTTCAAACTAAATACAAACTGAAATGTAGATGCACAGAAAAAACCCCAGAAAAAAGACCAATGCTGGGAATCGAACCCAGGTCCTCAGCTCAGCAGCAGGTCTTGAGGACCTGGGTTCGATTCCCAGCATTGGTCTTTTTTCTGGGGTTTTTTCTGTGCATCTATATTTCAGTTTGTATTTAGTTTGAAATTAACAAGATATGTTTAGACGACCAGATGGCCTAGTGGTTAGAGAACCTGCTATGAAGCTTGAGGTCCCGGGTTCGATTCCCGTGTCGGGGCAGATAATTGTATGAAAAATACGAATGTATGTTCTCGGGTCTTGGGTTTTTAATATGTAATTAAGTATGTATCTATCTATATAAGTATGTTAACCGTTGCCTAGTACCCATAACACAAGCTTTGCCTAGCTTACTTTGGGACTACTTAGGTCAATTGGTGTGAATTGTCTCGTGATATTTGTGATATTTATATGTATGATTTGATAAGGAACATTAAATTAGACAACAAAACAAAAACAAAAAACTACAAAATATCAGCCAGAACAATATTGATACTAATAATAATATTCATTTATTAATTATTTATTTTTATAAAAATAATGTCTTTTATAAGTTTTTTTTGGATGCTAGAAACATAATCTTATATTAACTCTTAGGAATATCTTAGGTTAATTTCGCGTAGTAATAAAATTAAATACTATAAAATTTCGTGATTTTTATGCTACATCATAGTTATACTTTAATCTTGCAATTTGAATCTCACCCACTACCTTTTTTTTCTTTTTGTTCCGAGGCTTAAGTGCACCTCTGTGACTATGCCAGCCTCATTGGGAGACTCAATGATGCTCTATTTAACTTGATACTTGGTGCATGCGCATGCAACACTGACGAAAAGGCAATAGTCAAGTACCATGTACAAATATCATCAACACATCATCACCATCATATCAGCCAAAAGACGTCCCAAGCTGGACCAAGGCGTTTCACGATCGGCCCTGCGCTGCCCGCATCGAAACGTTTCCTGCAACCTTTACCAAGGTTGTCGGTCCATCTTGCGCAAAAAAAACCTACAAAAATAATGATTTAAAAAAAAACTTTCACAGAAACTTATTAGGTAGGTATTCCACTAGTGCTTTCGGAAGAATATACGCCGCGAAAACTTGACAAAAAGCCACTGAGTCAAATAAAAAAGTCAATATGTCGAAGAAAGTAGAAAGCCCTGTATTTCCGAACGTAACGTCATTAAAACAAATCCATCTCATTGTTGCAAAGGTTTACGGTGCTTCTCTTTAATGGTATGATTGTCCGCATAATTGGTGGGCAACGTCATAAGTTCATTCAAATTATTGCTCCTGCGCCTTGATTTGTGCATGGCCTCTTAATGAGGCGTCCGTTTGGGATGAATGGTTCTAGAGTGAACTAAATTATGACGTAAACCATTCACCGATTAAATTGAATGAGTGAGCTTATACTGGATGCGTATATTGTTACAGTCGTTAACGCTTAGTGTAAGATCCGACTGTAACGGCACTTTCACACGGGCAACGTCCCGTTTTTTGCGGGTACTGTTTTTTGCAGGATCCCGTTTAGTAGCATACGTGCTACTGTAGTAACATTCACACGAGCATTCGGTTTGCAGGAAAAAACGCAAAAAACGGGACCTTGTCCGTGTGAAAGTGCCGTAAGATTCTGCACCTATTATTTTTCATCATCATTATCATCATTTCTGCCGAAAGACGTCCACTGCTGAACATAGGCCTCCCCCAAGGCTTGCCAAACAGATCGGTGCCAAACAGGGTCGTGGGTTCGAGTCCGGGCTCACACCTCTAGTTTTTCGGAATTTATGTGCGAAATTACATTTATTGTAATTTACCATGAGCTTCACGGTGAAGGAAAACGTCGTGAGGAATCCTGCATACACCTGAGAAAAAATTCAATGGTGTGTGTGAAGTTCCCAAGCCGCATTGGGCCCGCGTGAGAACAACGACACAAGCCCTCTCATTCTGAGAGAAAGCCCGTGCCCTTCCCAGGATCTCAAACTATTTCCTAAAAATTTTCATCTAAGTAGGTTCAACGATTTAAGCGTAAATAGGTAACAGACTGATAGACAAAGTTACTTCCGAATTTTTTTTATATTAGTAATATTGGTACCTAGTGAGGTTTGATTAATGTTGGTGTTGCAGTAGAAATTTAGGGAAAGTTGAACTGGCCCATTTTTCCCATTTCACCCACGCTCCATATCCAGAAAGTTACACCATTATTCGTTATTATTGAGTGACCCAATATAAATAAATTCGGTATCGATATCACAAATGGGTATCATTTTTACCGTGGAGCGATCGCGGCGGGCGATTTTATAAATGAGCCCATTTTAAAGTATGGACTGGTGTAATGGGACGTTCAAATTAAGGTACTGGTTAAAATACTATAGCTAAACCGCTAAAGTGAGTACTCGCCCGCGCGGTGCGGGGGCTGGGGGGTATGATGACAAAAGGGGTTGGGAGAAGTGGGGGCGCGGCAGGCACACGAGGCGCGCTCGCCGCCTGCACCTCTCTTGGCTTTGTCGTCATACCCCCCAGCCCCTGTACCGCGCGGGCGAGCACTCATTTAAACGGTCTGGCTATAGGTCCTGTGTTTCTTACGGCTTTGCTTTTATTTAGCTAGGCTAGGTGTTGCCCGCGACTCTGTCTGCAAAGATTACGTTTATTGTTATCCCGTCTAATATTAATCCAGAGGCTGTATTGTCCAATGGGGGCGCTCGCCATTGCATTCACCTTCTCTTTCTACGTTTATCCTTTACCGTGTGACGGAAAGAAGTGGCCATAACGATTGTGATTCCGAGTGCGTTAGATAATTAGGAGACAGGTTATAAACTATCTGTGTGCCAAATTTCATCAAAATCCATCAAAAGCGCCAAAGAGTAAAGTTCAGTTATCCAACAACATCCAACTTTCTGATTTATAAGAGAAGTACAGCATGTCCTACATATAGGGTTGTCATCCGTCCGGATAAAGCCGGGCAGTTTTAGGCTTTTTGATCACTTGTCCGGCCAAATTTGGCTGCGTCCGGCCCGTCCGGCTTTCGTTAGGCTTTTTATTACTATCGCACTGCGCGCGCGCACGGCCTTGCCCAGTCTTGTCACGCTGCCCCCGCCCGCATCGGACGGACACATACACACACTCAAAAATCCCTTTTTTTAGCATCCGGCTTTGGAATTCAAAAGTCCCACTTTTAAATGTGTGTTTTATTCGATAGTTATGTCAAAAATCCCTAATTTTTCTTAATGTCCGGCTTTGGGACTCAAAAGTTCGGCTTTTTGATTTTTAGAGATGGCAACCCTACCTACATAAGAAAGAGTTATTAAAAGGCTGGATAGAATCCGGAACACCGCGCTGCGCTCAAAAATACGCAGAGCCGACGTTGGGAAAAAGACTCCTAAGCTATAAGTTTTGTTAAAAATTTCATTTTTAAAGCAATCTTTTTAGCTGACTGTACTTTTTGCTGACTGTACTGCATTGTCATCCAACCTACATAAGTATACCAAATTTCAGGTGAATCTAACCACTGGAAGTGGGTCAAATTCGACTTCTAATATTTGACCCAAGAATAAAACAAACGGGGAGAGCCAAATAAAAGCTTGTAAAAATGGGACTGGGCTGGATACGGTCTGTCGCATGCACCCACAAAGGTGGGCTCACACAGTCACTTGGTGGGTGCCGGTGAACGGCCAGCGACGACGAGGCAGACCAAAAAGGAGATGGCGGGATGATTTGGACGTGCACGCAAAAGACTGGCCTGACATTGCGCTAGACGGGTGTTGTGGAGGTCAAGAGGGGAGGCATTTGCCCAGCAGTGGGATACTACAACAGGCTAAATAAAAAATAAAAATACTTTCGTAATCTTATTTATTTATTTATTGAGAAGAGAAACAAACGGTCATATACAAGAATGTGTACAGAAATACTTATGATTAACATAAGACCTACAGTTTCCTTAAATTGTAAAAGTGCTAAATACAATATAAAAAGGATTATAATTAAAATTATTTTAATGTTAAAATTATTTTATGATAATTTTATGATGTCGGATTCTTTAGTAAAGATGTTATTGAATTTTGAACATTTAATTTTGGATATTAAGGTAACTTACGGCATGTATTATTTTGATACGGATTCCGACATCTCAAAATTATCATTATTATTTTAATTTTTTAAGTATAACTAAATACAAATAGAAATGTATTACATGCAACATTATATTAAATATAAAGATGCATGCGTCAGTGACATTATAGTTAAATTTGTACTTAAGAAATACCTACATAGTTACACATTATGATAAAAACTAAGTATGGCTAAAGTTAAAAGTTTAGAAACAGTTGTGTATTGTAATGCCAATCATTGGAATAATTTCTTCAAAGATAATATAGTACTGTTAAAAATATCAAAATTTGTTAGTTTTACACTTTTATTAAAAAGTCTGCAAGCACGTCTGATAAACATATTATGAGCGTAACATGTTCTGCTAGTAGGGATAGAGAACAATTCCTTTCTGCGACATTGACGAATACGGGCACGAGGGACCTTGAGATAAACCATTTGGAGTAAGGAAGGGATTTCCAACTTTGCATTTAGTATTTTAAAGAGTCTACGCAGTCACGCCGATCGCTCAGTGACTGCATCTTATGGCGTTGTAAAGAGTCTGCATAATTAACATAACTATGACCAGTTCTAAAATCAATCGATTTCATAAATTTATTTTGGAGCCTTTCAAGTCTATCAATATGGATAGAATAAAAAGGCTTCCAAACGGCACAGGCGAACTCAAGACGACTTCGGACATAGCTGTTGTATAATATTTTATAATTTGATGAATTTTTGAGGGGTTTACCGACGCGCAAAATAAAACCTAACTGCTTAAAGACTTTTTTAGTATGTTTTCTGTATGAGGGATGAATGACAGTTTAGCATCCATTGTTACACCAAGATCTCTAATTTTAGATCTTTGCGTGACAGTTAAGTTAATTGCTACTTTTTAAAAGTATTCTCCTATTTATTTAATTTAAACCTACTTACATTCACATTGGCCAGTTACTAGTCCCTCAATCAGAACATCCAGCGAGCACCGATTAATATAGAAAATTTTCATACGGCTCAAAATTACTGGGCGATATCAATCGATACGCCCCATATTCACGCGGGAATCGACTCGGAAACGAAACAAACATCGAATGAGTAATCGACTCGAATAATCGACGCACTGGCTGCAATGTTACGTGATCCTAAATTTGAATATCGAATCGCGGCCATTTTTTACTCGATTTGAATTTGAATAATGGAATATTTAGTTCTTAATTTTAGTTTTTAAACTGTCGTTTGGACCATGGTCATAAAAATTGAATGTTTTTCTTTTTTTTTAATAATTACATACTGTTGTTTAATTGAAGGTTAAGGAATAATATCAGTGAGTTAATAGCTTAAAGCTACCCTGCAATTCGCGATGGACTTATATCAGCTGAGGTCTGTAAATATGACTTGACTTGTTTTGGGTAGATATCCATGAAACGGTAACGTGCTACCACCGTGCTCCCAACATTGAAACATTTATAATTCTTTAAAACCAGGAATTATGTAAAACTAGGTACAAGCTTCTATTTTCATTGACTCTACTTCCATTGTCTCCCGATTTACGTACAATACTACCTCTGAAATTGGGTCCCAAGTAATTTGAAAAAACTAGAAAAAAACCGGCCAAGTGCGAGACGGACTCGCGCACGAAGGGTTCCGTACCATTATCTATAAAAACGGTAAATAATCACGTTTGCTGTATGGGAGCCCCCCTTAAATATATGTTTTATTTTAATTTAATTTTAAACATGAAACTACCGTGAAACTACCGTCATAGTGAAAATAAACGCTGAGCGCACTCAGTGCGCGTTTGGCAGCCGCCGTGGCGTGTGACTCCAAGAAGAAGGGCTACAGATTAGCCCGAAACATGTCGAGTTAAACTCGTTTTAAGATGTGAGTGATCCGTTTTTTTAAAGTAAATTTATAACTAAATATTCTGTGAACATTCCTCAAACGTCTACCTGTTGCCGTTATCAATATCAATCAAAAACGAACAAAAAAATCACGTTTGTTGTATGGGAACCCCCTTAAATATTTATTTTATTCTGTTTTTTAGTATTTATTGTTATAGCGGCAACCGAAATACATCATCATAGGGTACCGTTTTTACCCTTTGGGTACGGAACCCTAAAAAACAAAAAACACAAAGTGAAATAAATACTCTTGAATTTTTAATTAGGCCATTCGTTGGCCCTCTGTCTCTTTCCACTTGTATCTATTCTATCTTTCACAAAATTTTGAGGTTGGTCTGAAACGTACTAAATGTCTTTAAAAAAATAAAAACTCAAAAATCCCTTTCCGACTCGCGCATCGCATTTTAACCGTTGCACTGCGGCATAATACATTTCCATGAACTCACGGCGCGCAATCTTTGCCCCATAAGTAAGTCCAGAATCAATTTTCATGTTTACACTGACCACTAAAAGCGGTTATTTGATGGCCATTACTTAGAGCAGGCGCAGGGTTGGTAGTTTAAGTGAAAAAGTTAATGGTGATGTAGGGGCTATGAAGCATTTCAACCGCCGTGTCACATGTGTTACAAAAATCTACTAATATATCCGCCAGCTAAAAATTACAATAAACACCACGCGTAGCGCAGAATTGCAATTGGTTTTTGTTCATGGAGTTCTTTGTCGATACTGCTACTAACTGAACTTAATATTGCAATAAGGGAACCGATAAATATTTCGGTGTAAGGTGTAAGCTCCGCCAACCCTGCGTCCATTTTTCTACGAAAGCACTTAAAAGCATCTCGATAACCGAATTTTCAATTATGTGTCATAATAACGCCGCGTTCGATTTCTGGAAATTTATTTCACATCACAATTTCGTACGTGCACTTTCATTAAGTACTGGTTCGATGAAAATTTCGGATGTTAATTCGAGTGTTTTGCGAATAACGAGACTCGTTTTTTGGGGTGTGAAATTTTGTCTCGAAATTGAATAAAAAATTAAAATTTCATTTCTTTCTGTGTGGTTTAAATATCGTTAAAAAACAAAGTTATTATTAGTTAGTTTCTACTAACTACAGAATGTATAATGAGTCTCCGTTACTTCATCATCATCATCATCAGCCCATAGCAGTCCACTGCTGGACAGAGGCCTCTTCAGTGGCGCGCCGCAACACTCTGTCTTCGGCCCCTCGCATCTATCCGCCGCCAGCGACCCTCTTAAGGACATCCGTCCACCGTGCCTCAGGCCCTACACTACGTTTCCCCGTCCGTGGTCTCCATTCGAGGACTCGTCTGCTCCACCGCTCATCAGCCCTGCGACAGACGTGGCCAGCCCAGCGCCACTTCAGCGAACTAATCCTTTGAGCAATGTCGGTGACCTTCGTCCTTTGTCGGATAATGTGATTGCGAATGTTATCCTTCAAAGACACCCCTAGCATTGCTCTGTTACTTGAAATAAATAAATTATTATAATTATAACATTTTTACTCACGGAACCCCTCCACGCAAATTCGTCTCACACTTGTCCAGTTTTATGAGCAGCGCGTTTGCTCAATGAGATAATATAAGACTTTTTTAAAACAACCATGTTTCTTGGGTGCCTCAGACGGAATTAAAAAAAAAACTTGAATCAAGCTTTAATTAAAACCACCTTATTTGCACGTTAGTCAACCTAATAAAAAAAATTTGGCCTGCGCAAGCGCATTGTAATTATCAATGTTAACAAGCACGTTTATGCGGTAACAGAGATGGACATATATTAAATACTTTAACACCTACGAAAATGTAAAAGTTTAATTTAAAAATTTTCCTCTGTTACACCGAAGTGTAATGTTGTCTTGAATAAATGAGCTACATTTATTTTGCTATTCCGCTTCCACAAGTGCAAGGAAGCTACGTATGTGTGACACATATGACTGTATTTGTATACAGAAGTAGAGATTGAAACACGATATCATTTTGTGTTAATATAATGTTTCCGACTGCATGTGGAGTCTACTCGTGACCG
This sequence comes from Archips crataeganus, assembly GCA_947859365.1. NCBI lineage: Eukaryota > Metazoa > Arthropoda > Insecta > Lepidoptera > Tortricidae > Archips > Archips crataeganus. Next base: position 18,945,438 of record OX402058.1, read on the forward strand.
CGGCCGCTGCAATGGGGCAGCAATTAATTTATAGTTAGTGATTAAGTCTCGCGAGATATTAAGTAGTTATTTCGTGTTGATTTTGTGTAGCATAATTATTATGTTGATTTATGTAAAAGTAGAAGAGGGCTTTCTAAAGGATTCACAGCATTTTAGTTTACGTGAGATTTTTGATCCTCTATAGGGAGAAAACTATTTATAGGACGCTTGCCACTCAAAGGGGTTGCCTCAGCGTTGGAAGATCTGCCACTAGGTGGACTGACAACATTGCGGAAGCTGCATTATGCACCTGTGCCCTCTCAAGCCTCTGGACCCTCTGGTCCTGGGTTCCAATCCCGGTTCGCACCACTGAGATTTCGGAATTTATGAGCGAAATTTAATTCGAAATTTACCATGAGCTTTACGGTGAAGGAAAACATCGTGAGGAAACCTGCATACACTTGCGAAGAAATTTAATGATGTGTGTGAAGTTCTCAATCCGCACTGGGCCCGCGTGGGAACTACGGCCCAACCCCTCTCATTCTGAGAGGAGGCCTGTGCCCTGCAGTGGGACATATATAGGCTGGGATGGTGAGGCAAATGGGCGCTCATTTTAGTATTTTAGGGAGAGGCGAGTAGACGTCTTCCGGCTGATGATGGTAAGCTTTCAAATTAAATTTACTTATCTCAAATCTACCCGGCGATTAGCATGTAAGAAGCACCAATACATAGGTACACAAACTTTTTCAACGTACGAAAAGAAAAAAAAACACATTTGAGTTTATAATATTATAGCTGGACTAGAAGGGGCACCCCTTTTCTCCCATAAAATTTTAAGTCATAATGTATCATTAGTCATAATCAACTTTAGTCATACAGTGATTTTTTTCTGAAGCGGTATTTTTTTCAGGACTTTTTTAAATGCCATCTTATAGAATGCAGTAGGTTAGGTTAGGTTTGTTTTATAACAATTCCGAAAAATAAATTGTTTCAGAAATAAATCACTATAATAATATGACTAACGTTGATTATGACTAATGATACATTATGACTTAAAATTTTATGGGAGTCATTATAGACCCATAGCTAGACCGTTTAAATGAGCACCTCTCCACCGCACCGCGAAAATGAGCACTGCGCGGGCGAGAACACATTTAATCGGTTTAGCTAGTCAGGATACTTACTGCTACTCGTTTTGTGCGTTACCGTGTAACACACGGCCATAGTGGCTTGTGTAAAAAACGGCCTCCCGCGCCTTGGATTTGCCTACAATTACCCGCATAAGGCACCGCCAGATGAGAGCCCTTTGATTAACCGAGATAAATGCTTTTTATTAAATCGATATTTATGAATTATTTATCGGTGTAATTATTAATTTTTCGGTGGCAGAACTGTAAGACGGAAAACCGAAAAGTTCGCCTGTTTAAATTTAATTTTGTTTAGAATAGTGATCACTTAAAAAAAAACAATGTAGGCCGTGGTAGCCACTATACTTCGTGTTTTTTAGCATTAGAAATAAGGTAAACAATCTTGAAGAGTCTTTTTATTGAAAAACGCTTTCAAAAAAATAGCAACTGTTACTTATGAAACCAAAATAGTGTTAATGACCACCTTTCCTTTCAAATTGTTACATATTAGCTGTAACATATTTTTCAAAAGTGATTTTCAATAAAAAGACACGTCAAGATCGCTTATCTTTTTTCTAATGCTAAAAAAAACGTAGTAGGTTTGACCTATTGTCTCTCAAGCCGAGGGCTCGGGCCCAGACTCGCACGTATGAGTTTTTCTGAGAGGAGGCCTGTGCCCTGCAATGGGACGCATATAAACTGGGAGGAGGATGAAATTTTGTTACCAAAAATTTTTTTTTGTGTTAAGTACCATTTTCATAGACAATTTAAAAGACTTGTTAACTTTATACGAAGTAAGATGCAATTGGCTAAAGCCGATCCTCAATTTCCTCTAAACAAAGTAAACCGTGAAAGCTAAAAGATACAATATTTCTCATGTAGAATTCCAAAACGCGATTAGGTACTCAGCTGACGTAATTCCACCTTGACTGCTTTTTAAATTCCAACCTAATGAGTTAGCTGATAAGGTTCAGGTTGCAATTAGGATTGTTGGGCAGATGGAGTGTTCTGAAGTTTGTGGTGGATTGTGCATGAATCAAAAGCGACCGCGACCGACAGTCGCGCTGAAAACAGACCGTGCGACCGCACAGCTTGGAGAGGGTTAAGTTTGTAGCCTAGTGCTAGCAATAACATTAATAGCAGATTGATAAACAGGGGCCGTACGTATTTGATCATTGACACTCGAGTTGAACACTACTTTTCATCACAAATGCGAGGAAATAAAGAAAAACCGTTATGTTAAAAATGTATACGCAATTTGTAACAGAGCGGAAGAAAATTTTTCACGACACTGCTCGAAAATGTGGCCATAGATAACCTAAATCCAGTACTCAAAACTGCCTATATATGTACATTTAACAGCTGACTCATTTATGGCGCGCAAACACGACAACAATGTTACACTAATCGAAAACAGGACGTATCATTATATGTATTTTAATATACGATACGACTTTTTGAAAGATAATTTCTGAATTTCATTCCTGGCGTGCTGAAACGACATTATTGGACCAATCAACAGTAATCGTCTGCTGCATGTGATGGATGGATGGATGGATGGACGGACGGACGGACGGACGGACGGACGGACGGACGGACGGACGGACTGGATGGACGGATGGACGGGATGGACGGGATGGACGGGATGGACGGGATGGATGGACGGATGGACGGGATGGACGGAATGGACGGGATGGACGGAATGGACGGGATGGACGGGATGGGCGGGAAGGACGGGATGGACGGAATGGACGGAATGGACGGATGGACGGATGGACGGATGGACAGATGGACGGAATGGACGTATGGAAGGATGAACAGATGGACGGGATGGACAGGATGGACGGATGGACGGATGGACGGGATGGACGGATGGACGGATGAACAGACGGACGGACTGGATAGACGGGATGGACTGGATGGACGGGATGGACGGGTTGGACGGGATGGACGGGATGGACGGGACGGATGGACGGGATGGACGGATGGACGGGATGGATGGACGGATGGACGGATGGACGGGATGGACGGGATGTACGGGATGGACGGGTTGGACGGGATGGACGGGATGGACGGGTTGGACGGGATGGACGGGATAGACGGGATGAACGGGATGGACGGGTTGGACGGGATGGACGGGATGGACGGGTTGGACGGGATGGACGGGATGGACGGGATGGACGGGATGGACGGGATGGACGGGATGGACGGGATGGACGGGACGGATGGACGGATGGACGGGATGGGCGGGATGGACGGGATGGATGGATGGACGGGATGGACGGGATGGACGGGATGGATGGACGGATGGACGGGATGGACGGGATGGACGGGATGGACGGGATGGACGGGATGGACGGGATGGACGGATGGACGGGATGGACAGGATGGACGGGATGGATGGATGGATGGATAGATGATTATGATGATGATGATGATAATGATTTCCTCGCATTAGTCGTGAAAAGCACAATGTTTAGTCTCGGCCAAAAGTGCAATAGATGGACTCGTACTTTCGAGGGCCTCCGCTACGCGTCGGCCCTCAAACAAACTCGTCCATCTATTGCTTACTTTCCAGCCTCTTCAACAATGTACTATATCGCGCCAAACCGTCTTTTGTTTTTTTTAATGGCCTCGCGCTCTTTGACTTTGACACATTCAGCCAGCACTGGCCAGCAGCATTATGCCAGCATGGAGGTATGGAGGTAAGTATTACGCATTGCAATCTCCTTGTTTACCAGTTCGTGAATACAAAGGAGCACCATTCGATTTTTAAAATTTACTTACATCCCTAAAGATGTAAATCGAATTTACAACACGGATTTCAAGTTAAATGCAACCTAATTTCAGAGCTTAAGTGATAAAAAGGATTTTTATTGTACCTAGTAAACATTTGGAAAAACCACAAAAGAAGTAGAAGTAGAAATGCGTCATGCATGGTTATGCAGTTCCTCCGCCTCCACACTGTACGATCACACACAAATCACACTAACCCAACTATCACCACAACCAAACTACACTGACCCACACTGACACTGAGTCTAACATCTGGTAGCATAGCGTACCGGTTGGGATACCTACTCGGAAGATGAGCTCCGGTTTAGTTTGGTCAGTGCAGTTTGGTGGAGGTCATAGTCGGGTGTGTGATTTGTGTGTGGTTGTACAGTATGAAGGTGGAGGAACTGCATGAACACGCATTTCTTACATAAACGTAACTATCCTAAGGTCGCGGGGGAGCAAAGTAATTGTTTCAGTTAATTAATCTTAATAGTAATTCTCAATAGGTGTACTTAAACAACTGCAGTGTAGAACAAGCCTTAAACTTAGTTTACGTTCAAACAGTTAACCAGTTAAGTTAACTGGTCATTGTTGCGCTGCGGCAAGTGACAAATGTTAATGCGCTCGCGCACGGCAACTTAACGGACACGCCTTATATTGCTTGATGTATGTTTGTGCGTACATATTTAGTTTAAAATAAGTTTTTTCGCTGACTGTACTTGTACCGTCATCCGAACTAAATATCCGTGCAAAAGTGTAAGTCAATGTGATTGTTAGAAGTGGGTGAAATTCTACTTGAAACCTTGACAAAGAAAATTGTAATAAAATTAAGATAGGCGAGATGAATGATAGTGAAAATATACGGATCACTCGCATCTTAAAACGAGTTTAAATCGAAATGTTTCGGGCTAACTTGTAGCCCTTCTTCTTCTTCTTCCTTTTTTCTGGGGCTGCGGAAGGTTAAGACGCGAGTTTCATGTTTGAGATGAATGATCTTAGGTTTTTTTTCAAGTTGATTGCATGTAAATTCAAAGATGAATCTGTATATATGTGTACATTTAAATAAAAAATGATAAATTCTGGTCGATTTTAATGTGAACAATTAAATAAAAAACTTGTAAATTGTTGAAAATCCTTACAGAATTAAAATATCATAATCTTACCATCGCACTCCCTAATATCAGCATATCAACTCAAAATAATACACCATTTTAATTTAGACCTTCCGGAAATTGGATAAAGTCAAAATTAGAAAGGTACATTACTTTGAGTTGATACACTGTTGATCTGGAGTGCGATATTATGGTTTTTAATTTTTTTTAAACGAAACTTCTCCAAAAAGTGCTGCTTTTAATCCACCGCAAAAAAGAATACCACCCCATATTTCACAGTGCTTCTTCCATAAACATCCTACTACAAACCGGGCGACAATTCATATCGTATACGACATCGCATGTCGTCACGTATGGGTACCCATATTTATTATGAATATCCGATTTCAATTTATTGCATGCGCGTGAGCACGTTTTTTGCAGCGCTACTGGTTCTGCTATCTGAGGATCTATGTGGGATTTTGTGAACTAAATATGGTTATTTTTAGTCAATTTCAATATTTTATTGAATCAATTATTAATATAAAAATAGGTAATAAAAAAGATAAAGATATTTTGAGCTCATTTCTGCATTAAATTTAAAAATATTTTTCGATAGTTGAAAGAAAAATATTTTTTTCCCAAGTAATACACTTTTGGTGTAAAGTCTGACTGACCAATTTTACCACGGCAATGAGCAGAAATACTCATTTATTGACATATTGTTAATTATAATAAAATATAATTGGATTATATTATGTCGACAGTGGAAAGGTAAAATCGCTGAAGCGCCATATATGATATCTGGCGCTTTAGCGTTTTTAACTTAGTGATAAGATTTATAATCGCTTAAGCTCCCATAATAATATGATATTATGGTACTTTAGCGATTTTACCTTTCCACCGTCGATGTAAATACAGGGTAATTTTTTAGTCAGTGCACAAATTTTGATATTTGATTCAGTATCGTTGATAGATCACGATTATCTGATCGAGAATTTATTTTTTTACATTTTGAAATTTGGGTTGGTTATAGTGATTCATCCAATAATAAAATTGTTCGGGTTACTATGAAAAACAAAAAATTAAGTAATAAATATTATAATGAAAAATTCTGAAATTTGTTATTTTAACGATACTGAATAAAATATTAAAATTTGTGCACTTATTAAAAAAACACCCTGTTGTACACTACATTGTATTGAAACGAACAATCATTGAGAATAGGTGTGTTCAAAATAAATAATGTGTCATACATAATTAATATTGCTGTAAATAATTTTGACACAATTTTTTTTTGTCGCTACCGTAACTGTTACGAACTAGTGTCATTTTTCATGTCAAAAGTTTTTTAATGTTGCAAAAGTTACTTAGTTTTCGAAAACTGAAAGTAAACTGTTATAATTTAGCAACAACCTAAAACCTTGCAACCTTGAATGTATTGCGATTTATTCGTATTTAAAAAGTTATTTACAACTGCATACAAATAAATAACCTTAGTTACTAATGGAAGCGGGAATCGAACCCAGGTCTCCCGCCGTTATGGCTACCAATTAGAGGCAAATAAATTGGCACCTCCCAGCCGGATGGGACAAAAACCATTAATAGGGGTAATTTGTTAGTATGGGAGGGCAATTTGTACGGAACTGCCATAGAGTTATAGTGAATATTTGTTGGCTTATTTCTGTACGTATTTCTGAGAAATGTGGGAATTGTTTGAATGCTTGAATTGATGTTTTCACTAATTGAGCTTTCCATGCCGAGGTATTTACAAGTTTAAAATAGAGAAATTAGATAATTCAATTATCCTGTTAAATATTATTAAGGAGAAAGTTCGTGAACATGTTTAGATGTTTGTTCGTCAATCACACAAGTTATTGCGTAAGGCTAAACGGATTTGGATAGAACTTGGCGTACAGATAGATAAAAATCTGGATATACATAAAATAAAAAATATAAAGCAAAATTTTTAGTCTAAGTCGTTTTTAGTTATGTTTTTCAATTTTAATTGCTATTTGAATTCAAATTTTGACAAATATTATATTATTCTATTGTCGATTATAAATTTTAACTGAACTAACTTAGCTTGTAAGCTTAGTACTAACAAAAATGGATCTGTGTTGTTCGAAATAAATAAATTATTATTATTATTATTAAACATTAAAAAGGAAACAAGTAAGAAATATTTCTAACGTAATTTTAACTGCGAGAAAAGTTATGTCAATATCATAGCAGATCATAAATCAGCCAATAAAAGTCGTCCACTGCTGGGCAAAGGCCTCCTCCAAAGAGTTCCACAGTGACAAAAAAATTAAAAGGGCTATGAGCCCGAAACATGTCGAGTTAAACTCGTTTTAAGACGTGAGTAATCCGTATTCTTTTATTATGAGTTCCTCAATGATCAGTTTTGCGCTACCCACATCCGAATGCTTCCTGTGACCTTTACTAAATCGTCAGTCTATCTTCTAGCAAGTAGGAAAGGAATGCATACAAAATTAGAGGATGGAAATGACTGCGTTGTCACTTTTTCGTTCTGAATTATGTATTATCTTGTAAACTACTTAATCATCATTTCAGCCAAGGCTCGCCAAACAGATCGGTCCGGCGCCATCCGCATCCAATGCGTGCCCGCAACCTTAACCAGGTCGTCGGTCCATCTTGTTGGAGGCCTACCTACACAGCGTCTTTCGGTCCGCGGACGCCACTCGAGAATCTTTCGGCCCCATCGGCCGTCAATTCTACGAGCGATGTGCCCTGCCCACTCCCACTTAAGTCTGGCGATTCTTCGAGCTCTGTCCGTGACTTTAGTTCTTGCGCGGATTTCATCAGAGGCGCTAAACTAATATTGTCGTCGAATAAAAAGTAGCCATTTTTCTATAAACTAGTTTTCTATAAGAATCAGAAGCTCGCAGCAACAAATTTCTATGGGCGATGATACCGCGAAGGAATCTCACACCACTTTGTAGCGGAAACATTGTCTCTTAAAATGTACCAATCTAGTGATAGTCTAGGATAGGGGGTAAGGCATAAGAGATAGACGGGATCAAATAATTTATTGAATCAGGCGTTACTTTTCGGACGTCCATAATTAATGAACTGAAACAATTACTTTGCTCACCCGCGACCTTACGATAGTTACGTTTATATATTTCAAACTAAATACAAACTGAAATATAGATGCACAGAAAAAACCCCAGAAAAAAGACCAATGCTGGGAATCGAACCCAGGTCCTCAGCGTTCCGTGCTGCGTGCTTACCCCTACACCATCACTGGTCTAGAAGTTAGCGACGAATCTTTCCCATACATCGTACACTTCAGTCTGTTATAATCACATTTAGGCAGTGATAAAGCGCATCTATGTTATGCCCTCTACCGAGAGACTTCAACACTCCTTCGGAGCTACCCGCTCACCTGGACCAAGAGATGGCGCTACTAGGCCAACTTTTACAAATTGCATTGCATTGGTCTTTTTTCTGGGGTTTTTTCTGTGCATCTATATTTCAGTTTGTATTTAGTTTGAAATATATGGTTTCACGGGATGACCGTAAAAGTAATAAAAAAAAAAAATGAAGTTGAAGAAAATAAAAAAATAAATAGAAAAACATACTTCATACTTAACTAGTTACGTTTATGTAAAAAATGCGTGCTCATGCAGTTCCTCCACCTTCACACTGTACTTATGAACAGACACAAATCACACAAAGCCAGCTATCACCACCACCAAACTACACTGACGTTTTTTGAACTCAACCAGAGCTCATCTTCGGAGTACCGCAACCATTCACTCTGCTACCAAATGTGAGACACAACACACACACAGACAGATTCAAAACAAAACACAAACATTTTTTTTGCGTTTTTTTTTAAATTTGTTCTTGTAACAGGCTTCATACAACTTGTCACATTAGCCTGTAAGACAAAAGCAACTATACAAAAAACGGATGCTCGCAATGCAATTTCTATTTATAATTAATATATTTTAATTGTCATTATTCTCAACTATCAATGTAAAGCTTTGGGTCATGGTATTTAGCAGTTAGCCAATATCTGCTACCGCTCCCGCTGCATCTTCTGCTTCAGCCTCCAACATACCGCTTCAATTTATGAGCTGCGACGGACGACATACATTCAAGAATGCGTTTTTCTCACATACGGGAGCATAAACTACGTGCTGTCGCAAAAAGTCATCCAATTAAAAAGATATATTGTCCCATTACGAGATCTAAAGCTTATCTTTTATCATTTAATTCATATCTCACGTATAAACCAGGCTATTGGTTTAGCAATGTTCAATATTTTCTGTCTTGATTATTTTTTATTGCACTCTCACACGTTTCGTCTTGTATATTGTAAGATAAGGATGGGTGATGTGGTGGAAGGAATGCCAATTTGTTAGTGGTGTTATGGTGCTTTTTCAATTGCTGGGCTTGGAGTGTATTTAATGTTTTTAGACCACACATTATAGTGTTTTTCTGGCTGTTTGGTTGAGACAATAATTTGTTGTTTATGTTGTCTGTGGATTTTTTTTGTGTTTATAGACTTTGTGGACGGATGCCTTGGTTTATCATAGTTTTTATAAAATACAGATTTACTATCATCATCATCATTTCAGCCAAAATACGGCCACTGCTGAACATAGGCCTCACCCAAGGCTCACCAAACAGATCGGTCCCGTGCCATCCGTATCCAACGCGATCCCGCAACCTTAACCAGTGCTACAAATTGAAATTAATAGATACAATTTAGAAGTGGATATTATGTCGTAAGTAAGTATGTAAAATCAATTTCAGATTAACTGTTAGTACGATAGTGTCAACAAGTAGTCTTAACTTAAACTTTTCCACGCGCGTTTGTTACGTTTTGTATGTTTGTTTTATTATTTTAATTGAGTTCACACATAAATATGTCACTTTAATCCATGATCTAATAAATTCCCATTTATCCACAATAATATTGAGAACATAATTTCAAACCGCATATTTATTTACAATTTTACCATATCATGGGACAAATAATGTTTTATTTATACAATTCGATAAATATGGTCCACGCGACATAGTAAATTGCGTTGTATATTTTATCATCGTCATAATTTCTATCAGTAAGTCTAAATAACTAGTTTATTGCAGTTATTTGTGTAAATACTCGAATAGTGTCGGTATGTGTTGAAATAAAATTTACTTTTATGTTGAAAATTACCGACAAATAACTTTATCTCTGAGTTTTTCGGAATCCACGTGAGAAATTATTGAAACTTACCAAGTGCTTTGCGGTAAAGGAAATAATAGTAAGGGAATCTGAACACACCTGGTGAGGAAATTCAATGGTGTGTGTGAAGTTCCCGATCCGCACTGGGCCCGCGTGGGAACTACGGTTTAAGCCCTCTCATTCTGAGAGGAGGCCTGTGCCCTACAGTGGGACACGAAATATACTTTGAGATGATGGTGATGATGAAGGCCAGAGTGAATACTGAACTGCCTGTTACGGAACCGGTGCGTTACATCTTCAGCATCTGCACTTACAATAGAGTCCAAACCCTCATCAGTTTTAAAATAAATCATTTGACTCTTTCCAAGAATATAGTAACGTACGCAACGTAGTACAAAACGAGGTGTTCATTTTATTTTATCTCATACACTCTGCTTTGTTGGGTAAAGTACAAAAAAAAGCAATCTTATTCACTAAAAAAAAATGTGACCAAGCTAGAATTGCTGAGAAGCTTGAATAAAATCAGACCAAATTCCCAGCATCCTCAATTTATCAATCTGTTTAATTCAAGTCAATATTTGTACAGCTAGCCCACATTTCTATTTGAGAATTTCAAAGCCAAGGAAACAATAAACAACTCACCAATTACTATACTCGCCACATTTATAAGCCGATTCGTCGATCGCTACTAAAATCGATCACAGTAAACAATTCTAAAGCTCTGCCCGCGTCCTGTCAGGGCGTTGATCGTGAAAATCGCTCTTACACTGCTGAATTGCAATTCAAAACATCACATTTGTCTGTAAATATATCACTCAACACTAGTAAATAAAGTCTGTGGACAGTTAAATTGCTCTCGCTTCCGTACCACGCAGAATATCACGAGAAGGTGCTTCTACTTTAACCACCAAGCCATCTACAGCCCTAACTTCAACAAAAGTAAGTTTATTTTCATTTGCATGATATTTCAAAAGAAAAATATGGTCCCACGATTCATATTCGATTCTATTTCCTACTGCTAAGCTAGAAATCTTATTAACAGTGTTATATCCAAGCCTTTCGCTGCATATTCAAATTTGGACTTTGTTAATTGTGCATTGGGTTTCGATTCGCGTGTTGTTTTTGCTAAGTTATTTTGCTACAATTATTTAGTGGCAATCGGAGATAACTAACGAGGTATCAGAACGGTCCAAGCGGGCCCTTGGAAATGTCTACTTTTCTAAGGAACCCCTTTAGGAGAAGCGACAAATTGTTCCTATTCAATGGTTTACGCTATGTCTAAATGGAGCTTGCAATTATTGGTGACTTGGTTTGGTATTCGTTTAATGAACATTGTTTTCGATTCCTTTAATGCGATGAATGGGAGCCTGATAATGCTGCAATGATTTGTTTTCGTTGATTCCAGGTTTTGTATAATGAGCGAGCTTTGTCGGCTTCTTTAGAATGCTGGGAGGTTTTGCAATCTGATGCTGTATTTTATTCTTGAAGGTGAACGCTTCTATGAAAATGTCGTTAGCTGCAGCTTTGTGCCCCTGTAATGTTGTAGGAAAAAATTTGAAATATTTGAAAACTGTCCTAAATTTTTTGCAAAAAATTTCAACTAAGAAATTGCAGATGCTTTTTCTTCACTGTAAGTATTTTACATTTATATTTTATATAAAAATAGTTGTATATATAATAAGAGGTTTCTTTTTATGAGTTTTTGTATAGAAGCTTTCACTCCTTTTGACTTTTAAAATATTATTCTTCTTCTCGCTACTTAACTAAAATGTTTCTATCATCCAGTCAAAGGTTGACCTTTGTACAATGTATCTTAACGGTTGTCAATAATGTTTTGTTTTCTTAATTTTTGTACAATAAAACCTTTACATAGATTCATACATTTAGGAAAAAGATTTATTTATCTATAGGTTTTGTGTTTATTTTCAATCACCAAAGCAGGTTTGTTAGTGGACCTAAAGTTAAAAAAGGTAGACAAATTCGAAAAAAAAAAATAAAAACTTATTTGTTTTCTAAAAATATCTTTATACCGACTATAAAACATGGTGATAAACACGAACAAACTTATACATTTTAATAAAGAAATGGAACTGTAGGAGGCATTCCCAACATTCAATAATTTAAACGTTACAATGCAACTACTACAAAAACATCGCCAGGAAGTCACATCAGTTTAAAACATAACCTTAAAAAGCTTAACATATAAACAGATTCGTTTACTCGGACGTGCGCCCACGCCGACAAAACGAAAGTGAGCATAAACTCATGAAATACATGACATAATATTGTTAGCGCGCAATTTACGTTAAAGAATGTATGGACAAGTTTGAAGATTCTTTAAAACTTGTTTGATGTAGATATAGTTTTTGTCTAAACCTGTACTTGCCAAGATTTCTTAGGTTGTTATAAGCCAAAAATATAAGTAGTGGAGGTCTATACATCAATCATCATACAGCTTTTTTACCCTATAACTCTATTAGTACCACGCTATTTCATTAGAGAGTAACAAGTTAAATAGTTATTTATCATAAACCAAAAACATTAAAATCTTCAGGTTTCCGATTTACATAAATGATCTTTTCTCGAGTACAAAGAAACATCAGTAATGTAGAAATAACTCACACAAAAAACAATGACTTGTAATGACTCGAAATGAACAGTATACTATACTAAACATTTTAATAACGTATTTAAGAATGTGTTAAATATGACAGCTACAAAATTGCCTTTTCACACTGCCAACACAATTAAAATAAACTGCGAGGATCAATGTGATTGTGTTGTACTTAAACAATGATTTGCAATCATTCGCAATGATTGTTGTAACGCTGCACAGGCGTAAGAAAGCTGTTTAACGGTACAATCATCTTCAAAAGCACTGTTCAAATCAAACTAATAACTAAGGTTATCGTATGAAATTGCCATTGAGCATAGAGACTCGGAATTTTGAATTTGGAACATCGAGCAATGAAACTTTTTTTAAAATAAAAACAAAAACTATTTAAGTTTTCATTTGTTCGGCTTTCAATCGTTTCCCCGTATGAGGTAGAAATGAGGAGAAGATATATCTATTTGACCTAAGCATGGAAACGTCAATGGTTCACTTGATTCTAGCCCAAGCTATTGCATCTAGAATGCTAAAATTTTGCATAGAGGTTCGCTTACAATGTAAGTAAGGAAGGAGGACACATTTTGCGAATACCTCACGGGATATGAAGTTCTGGAATGCAGACTAAGTGAATTGCAAGTTAAGTGAAGAACATTTACGTTATATCTTTTTTTTTTAATTTTTAAGTTAAAGGACATAAAGGTTTCCAATATTTAATTTCTATCTTTTACATTTTCAAATCGACAGTACCTATCGGTAATAAACGTCATTGTATGTAAAAAAATCTTCATTGTTGAAATGTTTTTAAACGTGATGCCAGTATTCTTACAAAACATTTTTTTTAATTAAATGGGTTTTATTTATATAACAATAAATACATTCGAATATAATTAGTTTCCTTGTTCTGTTAATAAATATTTTTATTTAGTTTTTGTAGTAGAACGCAACACTAAATATGTCATTATTACAATTAAAAAATTGATTCTGAAGAGGTTCCACCCTGTTACACAATTCAGTTTCCTTGACTTGTACATGTGTACTTGTACTTGTCTATTGTAATTAATCGTTACTCAATATTGTTTTGGGGTTGAAACAGTCATTTGTTTTCACTATTGCAGTCGCTTTATCGTCGGGTCTGGCTCGCTTCTTTGTAGTAATAGACGTCCGAGTGGTGGTCCCAATAGTTCTCTTCTTCAATTTTATATCATTAGCAACAGAGGTGATAGCAGAGTGTCATCTATCGTGTATCAGCAGGTCAAACACTAGGGCAACCTTCATGGCGATTGACCACTTGCGTTAGGCAGGGTCATCACCACTAATTGGGTCATTATCAAATTTCGCAGAACACTACTACTACTATTTGTATGGACCTACCACTCTGTTAACATGCATTATTACTATCCCAAGAATAGTTTAATCGCTCAGAGTCGGAAGGGCCCGGCTGAAAACCAGCGCCGAGCCCTCGCGGCGTGCCGCGCGGGTTCGGCTATTGCTGAGCCGGTTCCTTTTGCCACAATATGCTTTGTAGTCATGTACCTATTGTTTTTATTTTGCTTATTTGTGCTCTCTTTGTATTTTGTGGCAATAAATGAATTTACCCAAATACTAAGCATCTTTTTTCGATTCCGATAGTCAATAATTATCTGTGATATACAGCTGATTGGCATACATCAATCATTTCACTTAAACAAATTATGACTGGTTAGATCAATTTACGAAAATAGTTATTTCCTGGTAGCAAAAATTCCATTCACATTTTTTCCCGAAGGCTTTTTTTCTCACTATGGTGTTTTGGGTATGTATTACAATACCGAAGTACGAAAGGCCGAATGTATTAAAACATCGAATGGGTCAAAAGACCGACACGATTTTTTTCTGAAACCGTTAACTTTTTAAGATTGTTATAAAACAAACCTAACCTAACCTAATGGGTTCTGTATGATGCCGTTTTAATAAATTCTGAAAAGTTTACGGTTTCAGAAAAAAATCATGTCGGTCTTTTGACCCATTCGATGTTTTAATACATTCGGTCGTTCGTACTTCGGTATTGTAATACATACCCGGTTTTTTATTGAAGCTTATTTTGACAATTGCGTTTTTTCCCAACTTTAATCGACACAGAAACATAGGTAAGTTTAGGTTATGTTAAGAAAGCACACAGAAGAAGGAGTTCCGTGCAAGCGGAGCTCCGTCGACACTGTTTCTGTGTCAATTCAAATTGGGAAAAAACACTGCTATCAATCAAATAAACGCAGAAAATAGACGGTGTAAACGGAAATAACTTTTTTTAGGTTGGAATAAGTTTACCTGCGCAAAATTTGAAAATTACCCAATTACGTATTACTCCTCTCAGAGTTGCCTTCAGTTCTAGGGACTCAAAATTACTGGAGTTGACATCTCTAACCGGTTAGTTACGCATGAGTCTCTCAAACTAACTGTTCTACCCTCGCATTCCCGAGTAGCATTGGTTCTCCAGTTTAGTCCTACATTACACGGGTATCGTATACGGTGCGCATGCGCCATCAGCGACTATCACTCGCGCCCATTCAGCGGTCACTCAGCATACGTCTTAGCTTAGCGTTGCTAGCGTTAGTCCTGCAGACACGAGGATTATTGACTTTCCCTGTAATATTATAGAAAGTATCAAAGAATTCAAGCTTGAACGCTGAACACAGTCCGTCAAATTGTACCAGTAGCGTTATATTACGGGCCCGTAATGCTATTGAATTATAAATTAATTATCGATCGAGCATGTTTTACAGGAACCATTTAACTGGAATAATGTAAACAGGGCCTTTATGAAATTTAAGAAGAAAATTATCTGGCAGAAGGTTCTGTCTAAATTAAAAAAAAATCGTTTATTCTGTACGAGTAAGTAAACCGCAAGGTGGTTTTTTACATGACTATTTTTTAAACTACCAGCGGTTTTGGAAAGACCATCATTGACAAGAAGAATTGCACTCGAAGAAAATTGTCAGAAAGTCGTTTATTTACAAGCTTTTATTTAAATTGTTTTCAACCGAAGTATTTGATCCAACGCGTTCTCGCAACCTTAGCCAAATCGTCGCTCCTTCTTGTTGGAGGCCTAATACGTCTTCCGGTCCGTGGACGCCATTCGAGAACCTTTTGACTCTATCAACTATCAATTCTACGAGCAATGTGCTCTGCCCACTGTCACTTGAGTCTAGCAGTTGCCCAGTTTTTCTTCCGAAGATAACCCTCTCCCATATAATTTACCGTTCAGGCAAAGTATCGAACTGAAAGCTTGGAACGATTTACCAATCACATTCTCAAACTAACCGTAAACAGATAAAGAAACTTAAAAACCGCCCGTTTAACAGCTTCATCGATCGCCCCGTAAACAATTACTTACCATCAAGATAATTAAGCAATGCGGCAAATTACGCGTCAAGTTAACAATAAAGCAAGCAGCTATGCCAAGTATCCCCGTGGCTCCGAGGCTACGAGCGGGTTGATAGCTATCTTCAATGGGGGATGTCTTAAGGTAACGTTGTCCGCTGGGTAAAGATCGGTATGTTATTCGGTTGTATAGGAATATTCAGACGTTCCGAGGTTGAAACGATATAAGATGCTGTCGGCGGAAAGGAATAGACTAGCGTAAATGGCAGCGCTAGATCCAATCGCTCTTGAGGTAGGGAGTTTTCAAGTGGCAATCGTGGTTTTAGGACTTGGGAGAATGTGTTTGAAGCGGGTCTATTTTGGGATCCATAAATATTGAAAGTCATAATGTAGTCTTTGGCATAATGATAATTTGTCATAACTCTTTTTTTCTAAATTTATTATTGCTCTGGATTGTTATAAAATAAACCTAACATAACCTATAGAGGTTTACAGGTGATCACTTCAAAGTTCCTGAAAAGTTTGTGGTTTCAGAGAAACAAGAGTTATGGCAATTACTTACATTATGACTGGATGGCAAATGGGACCCGTTTGAAGCATATATAGCAAAACTTTTATTTGCCAAACTAAATTAGGTAATTATTATTTTCGGTACTTTTGGGCCGGTTGCGAGTTAAGTTGGGACTTGACATAGCAATAGAGAAAATCGTCTTTAATAGAGTCTGTGATGTGGGTAAGTGTTTTTAGATATAAGTATGTATAATGTTGCTTCTGGTATTTTTAAAGTCAAAAATAAAATAAAATATGAGTGCAGAGAAAAAGAAATACAAGAAAATACAAATACGTAAACAAAAGTCACAAAGAAAATATGTAAATTTTTTTGCTAAAACTCTATTACACTTACCTTATTTATATATTTTCCATATAATTCTACCATCTTAGGACATTATCTACCTTAGTTACCTTACTATTATTATTATAAGACTTTAAAGTTAAGCGATACAAGTGCGAAAGTAAATGTTTTACCGTCGTCCCCTGCTCACGCTTTTACCCCTGTACTTCATGTAAAATCTCAAAAAATTTTCGAATTTTTATATATGATACGTTCGACGACCTCTAGGTCTCACTTCAACAGCTTCGAATAGAAACCCCGATCTATATAGCAATGAAATCGCCCCACAATACAGCCGCGACCGGGTGATATGTTTATGTTTGAGTGAGCTGGATGTTTAAGGGACGTGTAAGGATGCTATCAGCGCGGGCGCAGCTCTGGCCGGTATTTAGCTCGCGAAGATCTGGCTTCGATTGCCGCCTGATGCATTTACTGTTGTTCACATAGACCGAAAAGGAAATGAGCATGAGAAGAGATGCGATTAAAGTAACTAAATATTTTTTTTTAGAATAATATTACTTGTTGAATACAGATAGTACACGTCGTTATGGCTGCGGAACCCTATCCTGGGCGTGTCCGACACTCTCTTGGCCGTTTTTTTTCAATTAGCTTACAATACAGACGCTGCCAAATTACAAGTATAATGACTTTTCTGTAAAAACTGCTTCCGCCGTCTTGGGCTTCAAAATATCACGGATAAAAAAATACGAGGAGCAGATTCGTCAAATTGATATCATTCTTATCAGAATGATGAATGAATGATAAGTTAATAAATGGTATCACGCCGAATCAATGAAAAAGCCACTTTGGATGAATATCTTGAGTGATAGAGGTTCGGTGTTCACGTCAAGACTGGTGAAAGAAACTGTGGAGGCATTTGGGAGTAAGATATCTCATACTTCGGCGTATCATCCAGCGTGTAATGGTCTTACGGAAGCGAACAAGATTTTGATCAATATGCTATCGAAATATCTTGAGCAAGATCAGAGGATATGGAGCGAAATGTTGCCTATGGTGACTATGGCTTATAACTCCAGTAAGCATAGGTCTACAGGTGTGAGCCCTTATATGACATTGTATGGGAAAGAGGCTTTGTGTGTGACAGATATGAATTTAGGAATAAACCAATTATGTGTTTCAGAATCACTGCAACAGAAGATTACGAGGCAAACGGTTTTAGCTGAGCTGATTAAAGGGAAAATTAGAAGGGCTCAGGATAAAATGAAACGGCTGTATGACAGACGTGCGAAGGTGATAAGATACTTGCCGGGTGAGAAAGTTTTACTATTTTGCCCGCACAGAGATACTGGAATTTCCAGCAAGCTTTGTAGGAAATTTAAAGGGCCATATATTATCTTAAGACGTGTAAATCAGGTAAACTATTTGATTAAAAAGATGGGGTCTGGTTTGAGAGGAAATAAATATTTAGTTCATGTTAATAGGTTGAAAAAGTTTTATTCACAGGTAGGGTGAAATTGGGTTAATTTGTATGTATGTATATAGATATGATTAGGATAAGATAGCATAAGATAGGAAAATAACTAAGATATTAGTTAATTTGTTTCGTTGTTATTTATTAATGAGTACAAGATTTTCTCTTATTAACATAGATAATAGTTAGGATTTTTTATGTTACATGGTCGTCGGAGACATCAGGTGGAAGTTGCAGCCAGCAGCGAAGTGAACGTTGATAAAGAGGTTCCAGGGTGCAGCATGGTGATGAAGCCTGCTGATCACCTGAGATGGCCTCATGCAGCAATTTGTCTGATGTCATGGACATCAGGAAAAGAAAAGAAATGGAATAAAAAAGAATCAGGAGTATAATTTGATTAATTATTTAGATGCTGCAAGGGTCCGGAGCTTCGCTTCATCAAATTTAATTGTTTATTTTTCTTAAGTTTAGCTTGGAACGGGAATGAAGGAGTTGGAGAATCTTTTTCTGGCTTATGCATTTTGTATAATATAAAATATATTGATTTTCATCAGTGTTGAAGGACTTTATGAGCATAGGAACTCAAAGTGACTTCGCTGGTGGTTGAAGAATAATATATTAATGTTATGAAAATGGATAATTAAACAAATTGCCATTTGTGCTAGTAAAAATATGATTTGTGTGGTGTGTTCAATAAATTTTTCTGACTAGATGATGACCACAAGACTTGTCTCCGATGGGCCAGCTAAGCAGTGAAGAAATGCACTGATGACCATTGGTGCAGTGGCTGCCGGGCGCTAATGAGAAGCCCCGACATGTAGATGCCACAAGTATCACTGCTGGGCGCTGATGTGAAGCCCCAGTGCAACCGATGGACATCGGGGCGACCTCGCGAAGAATGAAGAATATAGTTATAGGTTTCTTTGCCAGAGGTTAATAAAGATAAGTATGTGGGCAGCAAGACGGTACTTAATAACATTGCTGGTTACATACTGGTAATAAGGTAATCATGGTGCTGTAGCCACCGGTATGACTTATACATACTGTTGGCTACAAAGGCAAAATCGCCGCCACCTGATAGGTGGTTACACCGCTCCATAAGCGAGGTTGGTGGTGACCATCTTCGGGGGGGGGGGTGATGACGTCTCACTCACGAGTACGATGCTGATTTTTCATGTGCCACAGATGCATTTAAATATTATTGATATCAGCATCAGCACAAGTCGTGTGTGGGAGTGCGGCCACTTATCTGTGTTTATGTGCACTATACATGCCATAGGCAGACAAATTTTAATTGCACAAGCACAAAACACAGATAAGAACTATTTAAGCATCGCAAACTAGAACGCCAAACGGTTGATACTTGCTATGGAAAGTATTTTTCGCACGGTTTTCTACTTTCCGATCTGCAGCCTTATCCTGTGACAAGGATGTGGCCACACTAGCAAGAAAAATAAGGGAGTAACCCCACTAAGGCTCATTCCCTTGGCACAGATAAGAGGGTGCAGGTCAGCCTTAGTAGGCTATAGCACAGATTACACAGATTAAAAAAATGGACAACATACATAATAGTTTGTGATTAATCGTGCAATCTACAAATAAGGTTGGGGTAGGTTTATTTTAATAACAATCCGGTAAAATTTTCAATTTATTTTACGCTGTATAATATGACTATGAATGTACGTTTTGTCCATTTCTTATAAATTTATTGCAAAGCTTCACAAAAGTCCCTTTTCTAAAGTCTCTCTTTATAGTTTTCTACATTTTCTCATCAACGTTGAAAATACCGTATATTTTAACAATTACGCGCAAGCTATCACCTCGGGGCCTATAAATCGCCTGCGCCTGCGATCCCTCCTTATAAATTAACTTAAACCAAGTCTTTACCAATTAATAACACCACTTGCAGTAGGAAAGCCCTTAACGCGCAGGCGTAATGATCAATTGAATTAATTTCTTGTACATCTCATTGAATTGAATAGACCGTTCACACTATTGGATTCAAATGCTGATGGCAAAAAGCGTGCAAGAAGACGGACAAATTTAGGTAAGAAATAAGGCTTGGTTACAAATTAGGGTTCTTGGATGGACTTAAAATGTTGCAGGCACTTTTCGATATGGTGTGGCTTTTTGTGTGGTATTTTTAAACTATTTGATTACTATTTCTATGGGATTGGTAGATATGAAATAAATGTTAGCGTCTGTCCTCCTCTATTTTTATCTTCAAACTCTGCGCCAACATTATTTCATACTTTATTTCACCCCACTAAGGGTTGAATTGAAAAAAAAAAAAAACTATGAAGGCTTCAGATTTTTATTTACAACTAGTTGATGCCCACGGCTTCGTCCCCGCTGTTTTTTTTAAAATAATCTTGTCCTGGCAATCAATATTTCGAACACAACAAAAAATAATTATAAAATTTGGTGCAGTAGTTCTCGGGTTTTGCGCTTAGCAATACATTCGCTGATTCTTTTTTATTTATACACATAGAAGATTAATACTTTACAGTTATACTTAAACTTTATCGTAAAATGGCTTCTGCGGTTTTGATCACCATACAATTTTGAAAAGAAAGAAACAAAGAAAAGAAACCCTTAACTTTTAAGGGTTAAACTTCCAAAAGCCCGTCCTTGTGCTTGCCGACATGACAAAAGGCCTTAATAAATTTCAAAACTGAGTCCGTATTGTCTAACGCGGGCGCTTGCCTTCGCTTTCACCATCTCTTTCTGTCACTTCTTATACCGTTTGACAGAAAGAAATAGTGATTGCGAAAGCAAGGGTCAGCGCGTTAGAGTTTCAATCTCGGCTTCAGCCGATTGGAAAGACCTTTACGTCAACGCAATAAGAGCGAAAAAGACGTCGATCGGCTCGGCCACGCGGGTCGAATGGAGATTTGGGGAGACCCTTTAGACAATAAGCCTGCCGGTCCCAGTATGCCCCAGTACGTATGCGCCTTGATATGTCAGTCATTAAATCAGTTTCTTCATTTACCTGTCCATATTTTTCTGAATAAAAAAGAATTGCAAGCTTTCTTAAAGTAATTATTTATTTTATTCAACACTACTAGTTGATATTGTTTGTATCTCAAGAGCCAGGTGAAACAAAACACTTCGCATGTTCTTTATCATTTAGGTACCAAGAAAATTCATTCAATCATTCAATTAAAAATGCAAATTCTGTAATTGTTCCATGCCTTTTAACCACAAAAAGGGCAACACTTTGACACTCCGGAGGTAATTAACTTAGCAACCGGGTGTTTAGTTTTCAAATTACTTTAAGAGCGTAAACTGTTCACAGTGTATGTCGGTTAATTAATTACTAAGTATATACAGTAATGCCTTTACGTATATACAATATTTGCTATTTTCAAGGGAAAAGCGGAAGCGTTTATTATAGCGTTGGCAACAGCGGAAATGTTTCAGCTGGAACTTCAGCTTTGACAAGCTATTTCAATTCTCCGATTGCTTTGTTTAATTTAAACATGAGCTACGGCTTAAAACCAGAACCAGAGAATTAGACACTGTATAGAAAATTGGAAAATTGTTACATTACTCACAGTGAATCTCTCAATCATAAATCAACTCTAGTGTTTACTTGCTTAGTTTATAAGGTTAAAATATTGTGTGCTGGACCCTGGCAGATTGTGACGGACTACTAAAACTAATAATAAGAACCTATGTATACTAACTCATAATCTATCAATAAATATTTGTATTTGTATTTGAAGAATATTATTTTGTATGCCACGGCACGTGTCTGGAACTTTCAATGCCTGTAGATATGAATCGACCAGGGGCTAAATTCTGGAACGGCCCAACATGGTTTGCGAGCGGTAATTCGATCGATTGCGAGAGGATAGGGATGAACTGCTATTTAATTCAGGAACGCCAAAAATCACTGGTTTGCGAGAGCTTTGGGCTGAGCTTGGGATGGGCCTTATTTTCCTAGATCTAAAAAAATAAGGCTTATCTCAAGTTCAGCCCAAACCTCTCACAAACAAGTGATATTTGGCGTTCTTGAATAGCAGTTCACCCCTATCCTCTCGCAAACGATCGAATTACCGCTAGCAAACCGTGTTGGGCCGTTCCTGAATTTAGCTCCAGTGTGCTTTAAAGATTTATAGCGCGGGCAAAGGAGCAGGATAGAGCTAATTGTAATTAAACGCTACTGCTTCTAAATTAAACCCATGACTTAATGGGACTAGATCATGGTGACAAGAAAATTGCTAAATTGTAACCAGAGGCATACCTAAGTTGATTTATTGCAATCCGGCACAGCATTCAAAACTGAACCAAGAGAATAGAACCGTAAGGTTGGAAGTTAGCTGACCGTGTATGCACCCAAAGCTAATTTGATGGAAAAATGTAACTGTGGATCTGAAGTTGATATATTTTAGTTTCAGTAAGTTATTTGGGATGCGAGGAAATAATTATTGTAATAGGGGCTTAGAAATTGTAAATAATCGAGTGCAATCTACTAGCACTTTGTGATAAGATAATTTCGGACCTTTCTTGGAAATCGTTTATTCTAGACTAGCTGTTGCTCTACACATAATCTGCAAAGAATTCACACAGTAAGTACAATTTTTCAGGATAAAAAGTAGCTTATTTGTTAGTATAGAAATAAATCTTATCTTACGTATCGTTTACGATTTAGATGACCGGAAAGCCCAGTGGTTAGTGAATCTGACTAAGAAGCTTGAGGTCCCAGGTTTGAATCCTGGTCACTAGTATGTATGAAAAAGACGAATGTTTGTTCTCGAGTCTTGGGTGTTTAATATTATATAAATAAGTAGTTAAATATGTTTATCGGTTGCCTAGTATCCATAACGCAAGCTTTGCTTATTTAATTTTTGAGACTTAGTCAAATGGTGTCATTGAGTGTACGTTGATATTTATTTACTTATTTATTTATGTAGCGAATTTCATCCAAATCGATAAATCTGTTTAGTGTGAAAGAATAACAAACATACACAAACGCACGCACGTAAACATGTGCCCAGGCACACACGCGCGCGCGCATGCCCCTTTGGCACTTTCGGACATTATAGCATATTATGAACATAGGAACACGTAATTTTAAACCATTTATCTAATATACTGTTTTAAACTTTCGTGATTTTCATCATAATTGTTATACAAAACGGGACTTATAACTTATTACCAAACCACGCTGTGACCACGGCTGCTGCAATGTGGCCGAAACGTCGAGGTAAATATTTTGTGCGTGATAAGTCCCGTTTATATTTATCTATTCTGTACTAGCTATTGCCCGCAGCTTTGTCTGAATTCCACAGGAACTTTGCATTTTCCCGGGATGAAAACTAGGGTAGGTAGCCCATAATAGTCTGACGCAGTGTAGCTTTCTGTTGATATAATCATTTTCTAATCAGTATTATAGCTTCCCTCAAACCACTTTGACGCAAACGAAAAATACGAAAAAAAATATTTTTTGATAACCTAATCGTCAGGCAAATTATTTTTTGTAGCCAGTATACCACTAAATTGCAGGTAAACAAAACTTATCTAATTACCGAAGTGAATGTTAAATTAAAAGCAATCGTTTAGCCAAAATTTACAGTTCAAATTTGTTTAACAGACACTAAATAGTAAAAAGATAATGAAAGTCAGCTCATCTGCTGACCGAAGATAACCTGTGACCATAATATCTTAGCAATCTTTACGAGTAAACTGTAATTGATGTACTAAGGAATAAAACCTAGTTAATGTAGTAAGTATAGAAAAACTACTAGCTACGGCATAGCTCTAGCATACCAGTTGTAATGTCAATGGACAGATAACCGTTGGGCGAGAAAGGTCCACGAGTGGCGACTAATAACTGGAAGATGCAACTTAGTAGACCTGTCACTAGGTGGACCGATGACATCGAGAGTTGCGAGCGACCGGCGGAATCAGGTGGCAAATTGTCGTTCATCGTGACGTTCTAAGGGGGAGAACTTTTCTAGCAGTAGACGTCTCCGGGTAGATGACGATGATCAACATAGTAAGTACGCCGTGACATTCTAGTAGTTTGACCTGCCCAGTGAATCGCCACTGCGAAACGTTGTGAATCTAACTTCTTTGGCGTAAATGTATTTTTCTCAAACATGCTATGAAATATTGACGTTATGTTCCTTATAATACGCCACGAAGTGTCACGTTGAAGGTGCGGCTAGACGAGAGGTCAATAATGGAATTTCATACAACATTGCTGACTATTGTTTCATGTGACACAGCACCATGACGTTTAAAGGTGGCTTCATAGCATTTAGCCATTAAAAAAAACTATAAGCAATATTTGCGTTTTGGTTCATTATGACATTCTGCCACTACGCTTATTTAAGGTAAGATGATGATGATGGTGGTAATGGTGATGATGATGGTGGTGATGATGATGATGATGATGGTGATGGTGGTGGTGATGATGGTGTGATGATGATGGTGATGATGGTGATGTGATGATGATGGTGATGGTGGGTGATGGTGATGATGGTAATGATGATGGTGATGGTGATGATGATGATGGTGGTGATGGTGATGGTGATGATGGTGATGATGATGATGATGGTGGTGATGATGATGATGATCATGATGATGATGATGGTGGTGATGGTGATGACGATGGTGATGGTGGGTGGTGATGGTGGTGATGATGATGGTGATGATGGTTATGGTGATATGATGTGATGATGATGATGACGATGATTTTATGATGATGGTGATGTTGATGATGGGTGATGATGATGATGGTGGTGATGGTGATGGTGATGATGATGATGACGACGACGATGACGACGACGATGATGGTGATGATGATGATGATGATGATGATGATGATGATGATGCATGTTTGAGAAAAACTCTATACAAGCCTTGGCCACGAACAGGGATTGCCGGCAATCCCCTATTTCGCGGCCGCTGCAGTAATGTACTATTGTGCTTCTAACACCGTTGGCTGTGAGCAGACTGGTAGGTGAATACACCGGCTGTCAAATACGAGTGTCATATCTGTAACGTATTACACATTTAATATTGGGCTCGTATATTTGAAGTTTTCAGAATTTATGTGTAAAATAACATTGGAAATTGATCATGAGTACCTACCACGAGATTTTTAATGAAAGAAAATCTCTTGAATAATTCAAAGCCTCTGGTATTTATGTAAAATTGCTGATTATGTTGCACGTTAGCTATTTAAATAAATTGAAATAAATTTGTAATTATTTGTAATTAAGACCAAAAAGGATATCAATAACATTGTTAAAATTGTTTCTGGTGTTATTGATAAACCTTAAAGTAATGTTACTGTAATTATGCTATATCAAATTAAAACAAAATACAGGACACATGAACTATTAACTACAGAAGTCATAGGGATTTTATAAAGTTGCGTGACATGGCTATTTCAAGATAATGTCATCAACATAAAAGGGAGTGTGTTAGAATGTGTGACACGGACACCCAATACCCAACCATAAAATAAATACGCAACATTGCAAAACAACATAACTGTTTCCGCTATTAAAGTAATCCATATATTTCCATTCACACCTATCCTAACTTTATCGTATCAAATTACATTCAACATTCATGTATTTCTTTGTGGCTAACTCATCTTCGCATTTAAATTATTCCTTATAACACTTTCATCTGAATATGCGAGTGCCGCCAAATTCTAACGGTTGAAACGTCACGATCATGGTTCAAGTTTCTACCATAATTTGGTAGAAGTCGCTTTGGTAGTTTATTAGTATCACCTTTACTCGAATTTGTATGCTAATTTTAAAATATTTTAAGGTAATAATAGAATTCGTGTCTAACAATAATTTTACACTAGCATGGATGGTGGCTCTTGAATATATTATGTAGTTCAACGCTTTGATCTTTCTTTGTGTTGTTGTGTTATTTGGGACTTTTTCCGAATATTTAATAATGAAAAAATAAAATAAATATTGCTTATCTTCATCATCGTCGTTAGCCAAAAGACGTTCACTGTCGGACATAAGCCTCACAGCGCCAAATGAGCGGTCCTGTGTCGCCTATCAAAAGACCTTAACTTTTTGGATTGGCTACTTTTGGTGCGTGGTTGTAACTTAAAACGAGAGGTTTGTAGAAATTACACAGCTGCCTAGCTTAACCACTCTTTTTAAACAGAGAAGCTTGTGTTGGCTAGGATGCCTTAGAACTATAAAAGAAAGGATATAACTGATAATAGACCTAGCTAGACTAGTGGGAATTAGACCCACCATCCCACCTGAAATTTTGATCGTTTGCATACGCCAATAGTGGGATTGAAAAACAAAAAACATACTGCTGATAAAAAAAATTATCAACAGTAAGTTTTGTTTCTTATATTATGGCAGTTTTTATTCTACCACCAGAGCCAAACCGCGCGATATAGATAGCTTTAAATAAACTCCTAATGTACCTTCTTGTTGAACTAATTGACAAGTATTAAGGCTCATTAGGGTGTCATCTACAGACATCGTGTTGAGGCCTCTCTCTTCTTCTGAGTAATCTGAGTCAATCATGGAAGGGAATATTCTGATTATTACAGGGATTTGATATTCTATTTCAAAAAAAATGTTGGTTACTTAAGTTGTTTGATTCATTAAGTAGATTTTATTTTCGCATAACATTGGAATACTTATAGACACCGTTTGATAACGTGTAGACCGTCTAAGTTTTTTTTTGTTAAAAATAATTGTTACGTTCGTAAAAAAAAAAACAAATTTAATATCAAATCGCTGTCGTCTGCGAAATGTATATTTTACTCGTAGCTTCTTCAGTTACGTAACAGTAACTTAATTTTTGTCATTTTAGTTTTTATAAACTTTACGCACCACTAAACTTTTTAATATTTTTTTGCTTTTTCATTATGTATTGTCTTTAGTAGGTAATTAACCTTTTTTTCTTTCTTTCTTGTTCTTTTAAAAATAAGAATGTTTGTTTGTATGAGTCAAGATCTCTGCAAATTGAATTAGTGATAATTTGACATGAAATTTTGTACGCAATATGTAGTGGTGTATAATATTATATATTATATAATATAATATTATATAATATATTGATGCATCTTGTGTTGTTGTAAATAAATTATTTTTCTTTCTAGTTAGGGTAAAAATGTTAAGTCAATGAACTAAATTAATTGTAATTGTACTTTGCTCACCCACGACCAAAGCACGGGTTTCAGTTTATTGATATGGAATTACGCAAAGTAACGCTTGATTCAATAAATGTTAAGTCAGTAAAAAGTGCATTGTGTAAGAAAGCTAGTGCTAAAAACTTTTTTTTATTATTATCTTATTTTTAATCATTTTATAGATCTATCAGATATTTTTTGCTTTTTTTAGTGGCTCACAAGAATAATCGTCTACTTGTTTATAAAAAAACATAAATAAACATAATTATTCATCTACATATAATAATGCTTAAAATTACTTTCGTTACTGACTAGCAAATTTAGATCGCTATACACTTGTCCAATTTCAGAATACGCCCGCCCCAACACAATTGGACGACATTGCGCTCCGCTCATCACGTACGATCATAAATAACAAATTTATCGCGCGAACATCGTGCTAGCGTACGCGCAGCATTTAACGGTCCGACCGCCGAGACACCCCAACGCCGCCGACGCCTGACGTAGCCACATTTTCATACAAATTTTATACGCTGGCACTCTACCGTCGTAATTAAGAATACTTTTTACGGAATCGACTCCCTGTTGTTTAAATTCCGATCGCGTGTATAGTTGTTCTGTTAATTTGTGTTAATGTTTGAACATGTTATGTCGGGGTAAAAAGTCAAGAGTAAATTAAGTTTGGTTAAGAGAAAACGATGTGATTTTGTCGCTTTAATTGCATTTGCTGTTCATCTGTTACTGATACCTTCATGGAATATAATAAAATTTTAAGGCCGAATTAAAATCACTATAATTGAGGATTTCTTAGTAACTTTTTCACGTCTGTCATCCCGGTACATTTAAGATGGCGAAGGTTTTAAGTATTAATATTATATTAGTATGTAAACTCTTTATTGTACAAAAAAGTAAGAAATATAACAAAACACTACTTACTTTTAAATAACTAGCTTTTACACGCGACTTCATCATCACAGAATTAAATGAACATTGACCAACTACATCTGAAACTTTATTTTATTTCACCCCTTAAAGTGTTGGTTTTCGAAAATCAATATAATAATAAAATATCAAGGGAAAATTCACACCAGTTGAATAAGTCCCAAAATAAGCAAAAGCTTGTGTTATTTATTGGTAATAAGCAACGGTAAAACATACATAATATTAAACATCCGCGACTCAAAAAGAATTTTTCGTAATTTTCGTACGCAATTTCGAACCCGGGACGACCCCAAGCTTTAAGTCACGTTATGACGACTACACTTGTCTATCAACGTCGATCGACAATGAACGCACGCCAGAGGTTCGAGAATTTACATTTATAACTTCAGCGACTAACCAATTACCAAATGATCTCTGATGCACGAGTCCGTCTCGCACTTGGGCGGTTTGTTATTGATTTGCAGTAAAATTGGAGTTATTTATTGCCCATGCGTGATAAGTCTCTTTACCGAAATATCGGCATTGTGTGTCGGCGGTCTCAACAAAGACAATGTGTGGACAGCCTCGTGAGGTAAATTGAGGATCAGGTCCGGTGAAGATTTTGGAAAGCATTTATTTATAAATTAGTCAGCCGTTAAGCTTCTTAAATACCGATGGAAAAATAAAAGCATTACTATCAAGAAATATTTTTGTGAATTCAAGTCATATTTTATAATTTTAGATTTTAGTACCATGGCTTTGGATGCGGGCCAATTAAAAAAACGAGGAAAGAATAAGTAAAATCTTTAATAAAAGGCATTTCACATTTTACAATACTACACCAGCGCGAAACCGGAGCGCATCACTTGTTTTGTATATTATTCGTTTTGTATAAGTTTTCGTGAAAGATCATTTAACTGATGGTGAAAACTGCTTTAAAATCTGTTGCGTAATTCAAAAGATCTAAGCGTTTGTATTTAAAGAGGGACAAAAGGCGGGAAGCGATTTTGTTTTATATTGTGTAGAGAAGGGAATAAGAAGAAAGGGGAGCGAGTGGCGGAGGCGTCTGGTAGATGGACACCAATTACTCAGTCAAGTTTGATTCCAGTCAATGGCATGCAGAAGAGTCAGAGCATGCGATGGTGCTGTCATCGCATGGAGCTTGACCGCTTTCCAAGAAAGAAGAAAGAAAGAACATACATTTATTTACAACGAAAGCTAAAGATAGAATGTGTCATTGCGGTTGCAAATCGGACACTGGCTCAGCATAATGCTGAGGCGTTTATAGCACCCCAGCGCTGATTTTCAGCCAGAACCATTGGTGACACCCGGATCGCTGTTTATATAGATAAATTCTCATGCTCGTTGTGCGGTTGGAGGCCTATTCAGCCACCAAAGAAGGTGCCACTGGTAATTGGTACAATCATCATTAAAGCCAAAATACGTTCACTGCTATTCGTGATATTATTATTATTATTATGTTGGTACGGATTTCCGATCACGGGCCCATGGGGACCCGGTCATTTGAAAGGCATTCATGGGGCCAAAGCCAACACGAAGAGGCCTTTGGTACCATATAATATAAATTAGATGGGCGCAACTATGGAGGTCTATCCCCTAAAACACCATGAGGATGTGCTAGCGGACAGTCCTCCACAGTTGCCAATCTATTGCCAGGTAGGAATTGACATGGAATTGGCTATGGGGTTGGGATGTTGTGGACAGGATTACCGGGCTATGGAGTGAGATAACGGACACCTACTATTATTATTATTATTATTATTCATAGACCTCCCACAAGGTTCACAGGTTCCTTTAACTTTAACCAGGTCGTCGCTGCATCTTTTGGAGGCCTACCTATACTGCGTATTCCGGTCCGTGGACGACATTCGAGAACCTCAGGGCCCTATTGGCCCTTAGTTTTACAAGCGATGTGCCCCGTCCACTGCCACTTGAGTCTAGCGATTCTTTGAGCTATGTCGGTGACTTACTGATGCGGATAAAAAATATAATATACTTACCTACGATAAGAGTGAGTTACACCAAGTTTTTTAAATGATGTCTATCCAATGGGACAATTTTGTTATGGCACCAAGTTCATATTATTGTGACGGTGACGAATGTCAGACGAGGCGACCAATCTCTTGTTGAGACTTGATGACTGGTATCTTTAAAGTAACTTGATACAAATCACACTAAAATTTGACAAAGAGACAATGTATAGCATTAACAAATGCGTTTTATCATGTAAAAATGATAAATAGTTCTAAAAGGTATAGCGATACTACATTTACATTTAGTTAAAGTCATAATCTTAACTAATCAAAACATTTTTTTTAATAAAATATAATTCTACTACTAACACGGACATGATTTTATCTTACAGGATTAATTATCTCCAAACAGAACACTAAAATCAATTCAGTTTAGAAAATCAAAGCGAATCCAGCGAAAAAAAGTAAACGACGTCGGTAAAAACCATGTTAAACTTGTGAAGATCGTTGTCGATAACGAACCTTTATCTATGAGCGCAAGAAAACCACTGTGCGGCCAAAGGAGTTAATTAACAAAATTCTCTTTGTCCGAGACACATAAAATTTTACGAGGATCAAGATCCGTGCACAGTGGTTCGGACCGCCGCAGATTGTGGACATAGGACGCTGGATGTGTTGAGATGGTGATCAGTATCTGTTTCGAATCGAGAATTTAGTCTTTTAACAATGTTTTAATTGTTTAAGATTGTGATAATGATAATAGATACAAAATGTTGCGAAAAATAATAACTTAAAGAGCAACGGAAGATAAAACTGAACAGTACCACTGGATAGGATGAGGCATTTGAAGTGAACTGTTTAGAGGTACCTTATATACCTAGAGTGAATAGGCTGTTACTGAACCAGTGAGGTACACCTTTGGCCTCATCTACACTTTTCATCAGGTGAGATAGTGGTCAATCACGGGTCAGTTTTATGTAAAAAAAAAAAAAAATATATTATTATAATTGTTAGATTATTGTTATTCCGTTATTAGATACCGCTCGTGCCTAAAAGACCACGTTCCTAAAATACCAGACTTTTCAAAATATTACAGGACCTATTTTACCACATTTCTACCTTACCAGATTCTCGTTGCACCACATTACAAAATCGAATATTACACAAGGAAGTGGGCTTTTTGGTGGTATGTCTTATTTTATTTTGGCCATCTGATAGGTATAATAGGAATGTAATAAAAAGGTAATGTATCTAGTATTTTGAAAAATCTGGTATTTTGAGAATGTGGTATTGTACGAGCGTTAGCTTTAAGAGGACAAGTGTGAGTTGAGACTACTAACATTATGAATGAAAAAGATTGTGAAGATGTTCAGATATTTTTGTTATCAATAACGCAATGACAGCTAAACGGATTTTAATGAAGCTCAGCGTACAGATAAACAAAAAACTGAATTGAGACATAAAATAAATATCC
This sequence comes from Archips crataeganus, assembly GCA_947859365.1. Classification (NCBI taxonomy): domain Eukaryota; kingdom Metazoa; phylum Arthropoda; class Insecta; order Lepidoptera; family Tortricidae; genus Archips; species Archips crataeganus. Next base: position 18,977,445 of record OX402058.1, read on the forward strand.
CAGTAATGCGTTCCCTGGCACAGTATTTTAACTTTAAGCAAGAATACTCGTAGAGGGCGCTGTCCGAGAAAGTTGAAATACCTCGGCTATCAAGATGGCGTGTTAACTTTATCTAAATATTTCTTTTAAAAGGCTTCTAAAGCGGATAAACCCGCTGATTTAGGCTAGTTCATGTATAAGTAAGCCATTGATTAATATGCGAGTACAAAGAATAATATTTGCGATTTGAATTCATCTCAATTCTTATTTATTAACTAATGACGATGTACCAATCTTGCTGTCTTAAAACTTCGAAAATTGTTGCGCTGTGACTAAAACATCATCAATAAACCTCAAGTTTTTTAAAGCTCCAAACGCACAGACAGCGGAGGTGTGGCGGTGCGGTGGCAGTGACGGTTGTAATATTCTAACTTGTATGAACGGTTGCGCGGTACAGTACCGCGAACTCGTTCATACAAGTTAGAATATTACAACCGTCACCGTTACCGCACCGCCACGCCTCCACTGTCTGTGCGTTTGGCTTAATCCGATGAGGATTGCTAATATTAAATAAAATACCTAAGTGCCCGTAGGCATTCGCTCTTCCAGGAATCTACAGCGCTTCCCCGAAACGTAAGTACCGGCGTACGAGGCCCCAAAAAAATTGGAGCAAGCCAGGTATGGAAAAGAACCATAAAATTTAATAGGTTTTCCTCCAAAAAGCACTTACGTGCGCCGCCTGCTGATAGCGTTATCTCCCAGGGTTCCTCGAGATTTGGTGACAATGGACTTTCTTTGTACAGATACGTGAAACGCCTTTTTATTATTCCGATATCACTTTTATTGCAAGTCGATTGCTTGTTAGAAAGAGAGAGGACTTGAGTTTGGGAGGTAAGTTTAGAGCAATTTAGAGAAACTGCCGTGACGCGCGTGAGAGTTGTTTTGTCCTGCTAGCGATTTATGTCGATGCACTGATTGGGTACTTCACACATACCATTGAATTTCTTAGCGGCTGTGTGGATTTCCGCACGCTGTTTTCCTTCACCGTAACGCTCACGGTCAATTTTAAACGTAATTTCGTACCTAAATTTCGAAAAACTCAGATGTGCGAGTCTGATCTAGAACCCACGGCCCTCTGCTGGAGAGGCCATAGGTCAATACATGGCTATGTATGGCTTATATACAAATTGATAGAAACCAAGGAACGTCAATTTGTTTATACGGACATGTTACTTCTACATACGACGGTCATTGAGGTACTTAAGTTTTTCACTTAGATATTTAACTAAATGTACAAAATTTCCTCTTCTTTTTGTTGAACATAAATAATTATGTGATGTTCATCATCATCATCATCCAAGCCTATATACGTCCCACTGCAGGGCACAGGCCTCTTCTCACTATGCGATGTTAAGATAGATTTAAGATGTGAACTGTACAAGTATAAACTCTTTGGTAACTTACGAGTAAATTATCTTATTGTACGCTTTGGCGTAAGCTGTAAGTCTGTATGTAAAAAAGTTTGTAGGTAAATATTTTTTTATTACCTAATTGACAGTGAACCCGTTAGATAACTTTTAAATGCACAGAAATGGCCACTAATATTTTGTAATAATGTACTTTCATAAATTACTTGTATGTAGAATATACCGGTCGATTCCTCTCGCACTTGCCCTCTCTTAATAACTGGTGGATTCTTCGGGAGCGCATGCGCATCGTAAATCATACATGTTCTGGTTTTTGCGAGCTTTCAATTGAGAATACTGCTGATGAATTATTTTTTTAGGGTTCCTTACTCAAAAGATTTCACACCAGTTGACCTAGCCCCAAAGTAAGCAAAGCTTGTGTTATGGGTACTAGGTAACGGATGAACATAGGATAGATAGATACATTTTTAAATTTATATTAAACACCCAAGACTTAAGAGCAAACATTCGTATTTTTTAAACCCTGAGACAAAAAGAGGGGTGTTATAAGTTTGACCGCTATGAGTGTGTGTCTGTCTGTGGCATCATATAGCTCTTAAACGTGTGAACCGATTTGGATGCGATTTTTTTATTTGAAACTAGGTTTCTAATCTAGGCGATGGTTCTTAGACATTTTTCATCAAAATTGGTTCAGCCGTTTTAAAGTTATTAGCTCTTTCGTTAGCTGCGGAAAGGATATTAGACTTATAATGTATAACTAAATAATTATTAGGTATCTAAATAACTGTCCTAACGCGGGAATCGAATCCGGGATCTCAAGCTTCGTAGTCAGGTTTTCTAACCACTGGGCGATCCTAACGTACAGTCAACAGCATAAATAAGTGATTATTTATGTACCTTGTCACTTTAACGTCATGTTTGAAATGTCATACAAAATTTTCAATCGATCGAAAATGACAAGGTACAGAAATGACCACTTATTGACCTACAAACGAATGGAACAAGTAAATGGGTTTAAAAACAACGCTATGTAATTCAAACTAATATGCGAATATTTTAGCAATAACTCGCGTCCTAATTAGTATTATTTGTATTAATAAAATACATTTACAAAGCAGATTACCTACCGTTAGGGACATTTAGATAACTTTATTTTCCCATAAACTCAGCCAAAGCTACCGAGAACATAAAAATAAATAGCCCAATAATTCAGAATATATATAGCAACTAGCAATTAAAGCGATCGTTATTATTTAAATAATCGACCCACAATAATTAGCTTATCTTAATAGTAGAATTCATTTTATTTATTTTCTTAGAACAAGTAGCTTAAAAGGCAGTCATATCATAAAGTGTTCGCTTACGCTTTTTTCTCATTACCCATTGATATTTTTAATTATAAGTAATGTAAAATGAGATATCAATTACTTACTGAATGTCTCTATTCTTTATTACAATTAATGTAAATTATTCTAACACTTAATTTAAAACGTATTAAAATCTTGTGCGGGGAATTAGAGCCTAAAACATAATCATAAAGCTTAGGGTTCATTAAAACAAAATTGCATAATGCTTAACTAATTTGACTAAATTTCAAATTAAAGCATTATTAAAATGAACGAAAGTCATAATGACTTTGACCGAAAATGTCCAATTCCCGAAATGACTAAATATTGATATGTACATTTCCTTCAAACACCGGAAAGGCTAAATGTCACAGTCCCAAAATACCTAATTTTTTTTACAAACTTTTATCTAACTGTCATGATAACTGTTAATATTTAGGTATTTTGGGATTTGGTTGTTTTGCGATGAAGGTGTCGTGATGTTTAGTTATTATGAGACAACATTTTAAAATTCAGTCGTATTAAATATCCGGTATTTTGAGTAAAAAATATAGGTATTTTAGGATTCAGCCATTTTGACACCAATTTATTTTGAGATCTAGGTATGTTGGTAATAGGGTATAACGAAATCAAGGTAAAATGAGACATAAACATTAAATGAATGTATAGTCAAGTGTTAAAAATATGGGTGCACACAATTTGCTCATAAATATGTCCCATTATAGCTCTTATGTCTTCGAATTAAGGTAGGTATAGGTACCTATGTAACGATGGGAGGATTAAATCGATACTTATTTTTGCACTTGACCGTACATACAAGGTATTTTAATTAGAGCAAGGTATTTGTTTTATTCATCTATATAGACCTTCGCAAAGTAACGTCAGATTGATTTTTTTTGGGTCTCATTCTAAATCCCTAACATCGTTTGTCCTAATGTAATGTTTGTCCTAATGATCGTTTGCCCTAACACTTTTTTTCTCGGAAACCGTGAATTTTTCAGGAACTTTTTTGTGATTATCCTCTAGAACTCTATAGGTTAGGTTAGGTTTGTTTTATAAAAATCCAGAACAATTAATAGATTTTAAATAAAAAGAGTTAGGGCAAACGACCATTAGGACAAACATTACATTAGGACAAACAATCATTAGGGATTTAGATATAGAGCCTTTTTTGCACTTGATCGAAGCCACGGGCATAGGCTAGTTTATTAATATGAATCCTGCAACAAAATTTCGAGGCACCTCTAAATTCCCGAGCTAAACTTGGTGCCCAAAAATACCGGTTGCGCGCGCGTACCTCAATTAGTACTTTCTTGCCAATCAGCCATCTTCCAACCTTATTTGGCGGTGTTGGAACGGGATTGGGTCCTGGGATACATCTTGAGATAATAAAACAAACTGCTAAGCAATGGAAATCACTGTCGTCTATATTTTTAAGTAGACAATAACACCACACACACCGCACACAACTGCCTTCTTTCAAGTCTAGGGTGAATGAGCATTTACTATACTTCATTTAATTTAGAATTAGAAACCACAATAACATTATATTGCGTCTGGTCAACTATTTCTTACCTAGCAAATAGTACAGTACAATAGTCTGGGAGCCGCAAAATAAAATTGTTTTAATGTCACTTTATTTGCGTGTCGTCAATTGTTACTCTAGTACAAATTGTAAAGAGATGTTCACGAGCCGCAATATAATATTGTTGTGGTTTCTAATTCTAAATTGAATGAAGTATAGGCAAGCATGCTCCATCGTAGGGCCTCATCTTCGCTTTCCATCAGGCGTGATTGTGGTCAAACTCAAGCCTATATTGTATGAAAAAAAATAAGATGAAATCTAGGGTTCCACAAGGATAGATTGAATAAGCTGTTACTGAACATGCTCATGCCTCTGCTCAGCATAAAAGGGCTAAGGCCAGAGTTACCACGCGTCTCCAATGTGGATTAGGAACTTCATACACACCATTGATTTTCATTAACGACCGCTTTAGCCTAGTTGGTAGTGACCCTGCCTACGAAGCAAGAGGTCCTGGGTTCAAATCCCGGTAAGGGCATTTATTTGTGTGATGAGCACGAATATTTGTTCCTGAGTTATGGATGTTTTCTATGTATTTAAGTATTTATTTATCTATGTAAGTATGTTTATCGTCGTCTAGTATCCATTGTACAAGCTTTGCTTAGTTTGGGACTAGGTCGATTTGTGTAAGATTGTCCCCTAATATTTATTTATTTATTTATTTATAGCACTTTTTCCTTCACCGGAAAGTTCACGATAAATTTCAAGTAAAAAAAAAATTCTTTTTATTGCAAATTAAAAGTGTTACAAAAATTTTTCTTATACTTAGTTACAATCTTTAATTGTGTTCGTGTGTTGGTCCAAGACGTCCCATAATTCTTGCCTTGTAGTAGTAGACCCATCGTGTCGCCATCAACCACGTATATTCAAAGCTTAACTTGAAAACAAAACGCCTCTTACGTCAACTGAACCGCTCCCAAACTGAACTGTCATTCGATCTTTTCGTGCGCGCCAAAAAACCCACGAGTTTTTGCTCTCCAGTTAAATAGTGATTAAAATAGAATTATTTCAGTCTTGAATTCGCTTCAAGTGCGTTTATAGTGATCTGCGAGTCTTATAAAAATGGGAAAACATAAAAGGAAAAGAAGGGACGAGGATGACGAGCTTTACAGACTATTCAAGAAATTCACAAAGCGAATGCGAGAAAGGAGCAGTTCCAGTGAAATTGAAGGTAAATGTTGTAATTACGGAGTATTAAAAACATAATTTATTAACTATTTTATGTAAAACAGAACAGCAGCTTCAATGTTTCATCATGATTTCTCGTCGTGAGCACATGGCGAGTACAAGTCGATACTTGTAAGGAACTTTATCCGAACACTAGAAATTATTCCTCAAATTGTCTATTTTAGACAAGAAACTATAGGGTTTAGTGGATATACTCGTGTGATAACACTGCGAGTGTTATTCGTGAGGTATATCTCGACCGGAATAATAAAAGTTTTGCGGACATGCTCGTGTGGTGGGACTGCGAGTCCCATTCGTGTGGCACGTCTCGAACTGTATCTAGAGGGTTTGTGGATTTACTCGTGTGATAGCCCTTAAGAGTGCTATTCATGTGGTGTATCTCTTACCTTGATAACGTCTCCATTGGATTGGTACTAATATAAGAAAGAGTCGACTCAATACAACTACATATTATTAATTTAGAGTTGCTATCATAATAGTATACATATATATATACCATATATAATTTTCAGCTCAGGAAAGCGAAGAGCCCATTCAGATTGATTTGAATCAACCGGAGTATAATGAGGTAGATACTGAGTATAATGAGCCAGCGCCAACTGCTTCGGAGACTTGTACCTCAGTCCCAGAGGAGCCCTCCACAAACCCAATATTGGATGAAGACATTTTAAACATACTTGGAGAGGATCCCAATAAACAAATTTATGGAGAACAAATACACAAGGATATCACAACTAGGTGGAGTCACATAACAAGTAATGGATTAGAAAAAGAAACAAAGATAGAACTAGGGAAAAAATACCCTCTGCCTGAAAACTGTCAGTTTTTAGAGCCCCCTAAAATAAATCCCGAGATCAAAGCAGCAATCTCAGATCAAGTGTTAAAAAGGGATCAAGCCTTAGAAATACAGCAGAAATACCTGGGACAAGCTACAGCTTGCATAGGCAAAGCTCTGAATATTCTGGTAAAGAACTCAAAGGAAAAAGAATTAATTGAAGCAACTCAAGTGATCAGTGATGCGGGGCGTATGTTGTGCGACTTATACTATAAAGAATCAATGTCTCGGAGACATCTCCTACAGTTTGCCCTCAATAAGCACACTAAAGACATTGTTTCAAGTACTAAAGTAGGAAAACACCTATTCGGTGAAAACCTTGCTGAAGACCTAAAAGCAGGTAAAGCAGTCAACAAAACTGGGGTTGAAATTAAATACAATAAGCCGCAACCCAAGCCTGCTGCATCATCAGCTACTTTAAACTACCGGGGCCCGCCTCGGAAGTACCAGCCACAGCAACACACACCGAGCGCGGGCAGGCAGCCCCCCTACAACAGGCCAGGTCAAGCCAAGACAGTACCTCAACGGCGTGCAGCTCTCCAACGGAGAGGCGCCCCGACGCACAGAAAAATTTAGAGGTAAAACTCCTGTCACACCACTACTCAAATTGGTTAGATATTACTAGTGATAAAATAATTTTATCCTGGGTCAAGGGATACAAATTAACTCTCTCAAATGCACCATATCAATTATCTATTCCATTGAATAAATTAAAAGGTAAAGAGGCACTAGAAATGCACGAAGCTATTTCTCACCTTCTTGACATCAATGCTATTACTGAATGCCAACCATGCAATAACCAGTTTCTGTCACACATTTTTCTGGCCCCAAAACCAAATGGTGACAAGAGATTTATTTTGAACTTAAAGAGCCTTAATAAATTCATTGTAACATCTCATTTTAAACTCGAGGACATACGAACAGCCACAAAACTGCTTTCAGCTAAGTGTGTAATGATAAAAATTGATTTAAAAGAAGCATACTTCTCTGTGCCTATACATAAAAATTACAGACAATATTTGCGCTTTCAATGGCACAATAAATTATATGAATTTAAGGTTTTACGTTTTGGCCTCTGCACAGCACCATATGTTTTCACAAAACTCATGAAGCCGGTCATTGAACATCTCCGATCTCAGGGAATTACATGCTCAGTATACCTTGATGATATCCTTTTGATTTTTGATAACCTTGCAGAGGCAAAACAAGGTACAAAAATAGCTATTAATCTTTTAGAACACCTAGGCTTCACAATTAATTATGACAAGTGTATTCTCACTCCTTCACAAAAATGCCAATTCTTAGGTTTTGTATTAAATTCACTGGACATGACAATAGAGTTACCAATTGGAAAATGTAACAAAATTAGACATGAACTGCTAGCCTTTTACAATAAGAAAGAGTGTAAAATTAGGGAATTTGCACATCTGTTAGGCCTTCTGACATCTGTTTGTCCCGCTGTCAAATATGGCTGGGTGTACACTAAGGCCTTTGAAAGGATTAAGTACCTAAATTTGCTGAATAATGCTAACTACAGTCAAATTATGAAGCTACCATATTCTCTGCGATCAGATTTTGACTGGTGGTTAGTAAACATTAAGGCACCAAGGAATAACATCCGATCAGACCACTATGAATTAGAGATCTTCTCCGATTCCTCTTTAACAGGTTGGGGTGTGGCATGCAATGACAATTCTCTAGGTGGCCCATGGACATTGGAAGAGTCCAAAAATCATATTAATTACTTAGAGCTGCTTGCTGCATTTATAGGACTAAAAACTTATGCAATTAACTATAGAAATTGTCAAATACTCCTCCGAATAGACAACACCACGGCCATATCTTATATAAATCGTATGGGCGGAGTACAATTTATCCATCTTAACAGTCTAGCAAAAGATATATGGCAGTGGTGTGAGGAACGGGGTATATTTATTTTTGCTTCTTATATCCAATCAAAAGAAAATTACATAGCAGATGCAGAATCTAGAAAAGCTCAACCTAATATAGAATTTGAATTAGCAGATTATGCATTTCAACAAATAATATCCACATTTGGCAAACCTGAGATAGACCTTTTTGCTTCTAGAGTCAATAAAAAATGCAATAAGTTTGTATCCTGGAAAAACGATCCTGAAGCTATAGCAATAGACGCTTTTACTGTTTCATGGGCCGATTATTTCTTTTACGCGTTTCCACCCTTCTCAATGTTACTAAAAACACTTAGAAAAATTATAAATGAAAAAGCTACTGGTATTGTTGTTGCACCCTACTGGCCAACCCAACCTTTTTATCCAATATTCAAAAAGTCATTGCTTTCAGAACCTATTTATTTCCAGCCCAATAAAACATTATTAACTTCTATCAACAGTTTGCCACACCCACTTCACAAGCGTCTTACCCTGGTTGCAGGGATCTCATCAGGAAAGCACTGAGCACCCGAGGCGTTCCTGATGGGGCAATCGGGTTTATGCTGGCTTCGCTAGCAGACAATACTGTTTCACAGTACAATACCTCTTTAAAGTCATGGTGGTCTTACTGTATAGATAACAAGATAGATTGTTACAATGCAAATATCCCACAAGTATTAAATTTTTTAACTATGATGTACAATAAGGGATTAAAATATGGTAGTCTCAATTCATGCCGTTCGGCTATATCATTACTTATTGGACCAGAAGTTGGCTCCAATGAACTAATTAAACGTTTTTTTAAAGGAGTATTTAGATTGAGACCAAACACTCCAAAGTATGATACTACCTGGGATCCTAGCACTGTGTTGATTTTCTTAAGTAATGTCTATCCCAACAATCAGATCTCGCTAGAAATGCTATCAAAAAAATTAGTAACTTTATTAGCATTAGTAACAGCACATAGGGTGCAGACAATTAGTCTAATTAAATTAGAAAACATATCTTTTTCAAAGGAAAACATTGTTATTAAAATTAGTGATCTCATTAAGACATCAAGAGTAGGTGCATCCCAACCTGTATTAATTATTCCCTATTTTGTAGATAAGCCCGAAGTTTGCCCAGCACAAACGCTAGCTGATTACATAAGAGTTACAAAGAATCTAAGAACCAGCCAAACGGGAAGATTGTTTATCAGTTTTAAGAAGCCATATGCTATAATAGGTTCCCAAACCGTCAGCCGTTGGATCAAAGATATACTGACCAAGAGTGGCATAGACACTAATGTGTTTACATCCCACAGCACAAGACATGCATCATCGTCCAAGGCAAAAGCAATGGGACTTAACATTGATACCATCCGAAGAACAGCAGGTTGGGGTGAAACCTCCTCAGTATTTGCAAGATTTTACAATAGACCAATTGTAGAACCTTCCTTATTTGCAGATACCATTTTTAATTTTGATGCATAGTTATTACTTATTTACCTACTATGAATGAATAGAGAAAAACAAAATGTTAATTTTTTGTTATAAGTATTTTCTCATCAGTGACTTATGACTGATTAATGTGATTAATGTGATTAACTACGTAATTACCGAATTACATGTTATTTTTGAATATAAATTCTGTGTTCTATTTCACGACTCTTTGAACATCCTACAAGTCAAGAATTATGGGACGTCTTGGACCAACACACGAACACAATTAAAAATCAAACGAACTTACCAGCGAGCTGGTGCGAAGTTCGATGTTAATTGTGTGAAGGTGTTGGTCCAAGACGTCCACACTCCCTCCCATCCCCTTAAACTAGTGTTTAAATACCCTTAGTTACAGGTCGTGAAATAGGAGCTTCTAACTAAATGACAGTTCAGTTTGGGAGCGGTTCAGTTGACGTAAGAGGCGTTTTGTTTTCAAGTTAAGCTTTGAATATACGTGGTTGATGGCGACACGATGGGTCTACTACTACAAGTCAAGAATTATGGGACGTCTTGGACCAACACCTTCACACAATTAACATCGAACTTCACACCAGCTCGCTGGTAAGTTCGTTTGATTTTTAATTATTTAAGACTTTTATAACTAAGGATATGTGTAATTTCGCACATAAATTCTCAAAAATTCAGAGATCCAAACTTGAACCCACGACCATTTACTTGAAAGGCCATAGTTTAAAACACAAGGCTACTACGACTATTTTATGATATCCAAAAAAAAACAGAAAAGGTTAACTAACACACACAATCACAATTGTATCCATCACATTACTAGCTCTTTCACGAGACTTTATCGGCAAGAAATCGTTCATCGCTCTTCCGCGGAAAACATTCAATTTTCCAAAATATAAACTATCCTTTTTTCTTCTCATAGTCTCCAAATATCTTTACATCATCTCAGCCTATATACGTCCCACTGCAGAGCATAGGCCTCCCCTCAGAATGAGAGAGCTTGGGCCGTAGTTCCCACGCGGGCCCAGTGCGGATTGGGAACTTCACATACACCATTGAATTTCTTCTCAGATGTACGCAGGTTTCCTCACGATGTTTTCCTTCACCGTAAAGCTCATGGTAAATTAAAAATGTAATTTCGCACATAAATTCCGAAAAACTCAGAGGTGCAAGCCCGGACTCGAACCCACGACCCTCTGCTTGAGAGACCATAGGTCAAACCACTAGGCCGCCACGGCTTCTTTATATCAAAATTAATTTAAACTCGATTCAATCGTGAAACGGTAGGTATTAGGTAGGTAAACTAGGTAGGTATTAGGTAGGTAAATTAGGTAGGTATTAGGTAGGTATTAGGTAGGTATTAGGTAGGTATTAGGTAGGTAACGGTAGGTAAACTTTCTTTCGTAATATATTTTTGCCACTGCGTTAAAGCACATAGCCTCCAAAATGTCTCTTTACCTCTTCAATCTTTGGATACGCAGTATAATATCTTGAGATCAACGTCGAGACCTGAATCCCCATATGCGCAGGAGTCGAACAATAAATCAATTTGTGGGAGCGGTCGCGCTGGCGCAACGAAGAAAGCGTAACCGCTTTTATTGTGACACTTGCGGTCAGTTATTCCATTATAATAATAATATAATTATTTTTTTTAGGCCTAACTTACTCAAGATTAAAAATGGCTAAATTGGACTATTTTTTAACTGGTCAAACACAAAATACACAAAAGTGCAAAAGTGTAACAGGAGTTTGGCAGTTAGTGGTTGGTAACCTATAAGCGACAGGTTGCCAAAAATTAAAAAGTTGAAAGAAGTTGAAATGGGTAACGCTTAACGGGTTGCCAACTTGTTGTAATATTTAGCATCAAATAACCCTTTTACTATCAAAAGTAACGAATAAATACATCATCAAAATTAGCACCCTGTTTAAAAATGTGAAATTACAATCCAAAACTTTCTTATTTTACTTCTAAATTATAAAAATAATACCAAACTAAGTATTAGTTATATTATAACTAAAAAGGTTGTGAAGGTTGGAAATTTGGATGATTAGATATTTGAATGTTTGTAAGTCAATTACGGCTGAACGGATCTAGTTGAAACTTGGCGTACAGATGAAAAAAGATGTGTATTAGAACAAAGAATACAACCCGGTACAGTAAGATTATTTCCAATAATTTATTAAATCAGGCGTTACTTTGTGGAGGTCCATATTAATGAACTGAAACAATGACTTTGCTCACCCGCGTCCTTTAAGGTCGCGGGTGAGGAAAGTAATTGTTTCAGTTCAAGATTATTTCCACTTTGGCACTCGGGACGTCTCAGTTTTAATCGTAAAGGTTCATATTGTTTTCTCATTCAATACTTATATAAAATCCTAGAATTTAATCACATAAAATATCCAAACCTATTCAATTAATAAAGAAACGTCAGCCAAAGTATTGCACTTCCGATCTCTCTCGCTGTATTTCGAGAATTGCCGAGTGTCAAAGTGGAAATAATATTGCTGTAATGAGTTCCCCGAGGGACAATATTTTTTTTCTTTTAGAAAATATAGAGAATTTCCCCATTAAAAAAAGTCGATTGCGCACTTCAATATAAAAATTGCCCGAATGTAAGTGTCTGCGACAAATTTACTATCACAAAGAACAAAACATGGAATTTCTCAGATCCTTAATCTTATGTTGAATTACTTTTAAAATTAAACTTAAAGTAATCTTTGTTACATTTCGCCTTGTTAAGGCGAGGGTCTCGTTAAGCGACATTAACTCTTTTTTTATCTTAATGTGGACACTTTATTTGTACTCTCGTAAACTTTTAGCAATAAACTGAGCAACATGTAATTTGCATGGGTTTAAGAGGAAGTATGTTTTTAATTTTCATGCCAACTAGCCTTTACGTGCCGCGGTGGCCTAGTGGTTTGACCTATGGCCTCTCAAGCAGAGGGCCGTGGGTTCAAATCCCGGCTCGCACATCTGAGTTTTTCGGAGTTCTTGTGCGAAATTACATTTGTAATTTACCATGAGCTTTACGGTGAAGGAAAACATCGTGAGGAAACCTGCATACACCTGCGAAGAAATTGAATGATGTGTGTGAAGTTCCCAACCTGCAATGGGCCCGCGTGGGAACTACGGCCCAAGCCCTCTCATTCTGAGAGGAGGCCTGTGCCCAGCAGTGGGACGTATTTACGTGTATAGTTGGTAAAATATTGCATGGTGTGTCATACCACAGCTGCTGCAATGTGGCCGAAACGGCGAGGTAAATATTGTTTGCGTTATAAGTCCCGTTCAGTATAATAATTATGAGTAAAAATCACGAAAGTTCAAAACAGTATAATGGAGCGGGTGAGCAAATTAATTGTTTTAGTTCATTAGTATAATGGAACTCTAACCACATAAAAGTGAAGATGCGCTCCTCTCGCATTGATGCGGATGCTAGACGAGAACGGGGGAGGGTGGCGCGGTAGTGGAGAACCGCGATTGCATCGCGACAGAAGTGCGACGGTATCGCATTTGCATCGCGACTGAATTGTGCTATGTGGGTGAGGGCACACAGCTAGCGACCGCATCGCGACTGTATCTATGCGAACGCGCGACAGCATCGCTACTGCGTCGCCACAAAAAGTCGCCGTGGGCGAGGGCCCTTACAGACAACCGGTTTTTTAAATATATTTACGTCTCCTTAATATAAAGCCGTCGCCTCACGATCTCAAAATGATACGTAAAACTTACAATGCAGTAAAACGTCCCTTGATTTTGATAATGAAGTGTAAATATGCCTCTACACGTCCCCACTGAATTGTAAATAAACGTGATATATAAAAGCGATGTAAACGTCGTAAACGCAGTACTTATTTTGACATAATGGCTGATCAAATCTTTTGAGTTTATTTGAGTATGACAGATATAAAGTTTTTTTAAATCTTTTACATCTTGAAGGAAGTTCTAAATAAGCAAACAGGGTCGTTTTTCTTTTTTACTTACAGCAGACTTGTACCCTACATAATTATTTTACGTACACTAGTCTGATATAAAACAACGCAAGTTTTTAGATTTCCTTAGCCAAATGGCATAAACGGAACCATTAAAGTTTCGTCATGTCCGTCCGTCCGCATATCACAGACATTTTGCTCAAAAACTAGAGTTAATTGTACTTAATTGTTGGTTTATAATTGTTATTTAATTTTTAGTTATATTTAATTGTAGTCATTAATTGGGAATGTCTAAAAAAAATTACCAGTGGTTTTTAATTTTTTTTTGTATAGAAAAGTCATTTATAAGAAACAAATTTCAATATTTTGTCATTTAGTTCTTTACTTTTTTCAAAATTAATTATTGAAACTATTTTGGTTGATGACGTCAGATTATAATTAAGGGCTCTCACACTGCCAAATGTCTAAATCTATCTAAATGCGTACGATAAGGCAACCCCTTTAATTATTTTTTGTGTAGTGGTACATTATAACTAGTGACACATTACTGGCGCTGTGGTGTCAGACAGCGGGTCCAAATCAAACTCCGTAGTTTAATCCACGCGTAAATTGCGAAGAATTCTAAATAATGCTATTCCACACCGATTAAAGTACAACTTGGACCGTCTAAGAAATTTACAACAATGTCAAGTGAAGGTCATTGCTTATTTGATATGTAATAAATGCATTACATTATATTAAAATTAATTAACTACAGAAAACCATTTAAAAAGCATTTATCTCGAAATGGTTTTCGATTTACTATACATTATAAAAAATAGACATCCCCATTTGTACCAGCAGTCCCAATGGTTCGGTGGTGCAGTGTTGTCACATACAATTTTGAAAAATTGGTAGAATAAAATGAAAATTTAGTAGAAATAGGTAGAACTGAAAATGAAAATAGGTAGATCTACCGTTTTAGTCAAATCAGCCCCTTTTATTGAATAAAAATGCGTTAAAATGTTGAAAAGGATTTATTGACGCTGCTTTAACATGTTTTTGTAAAACAATTTCAAATGGTCGGAGTTAGGAACACAACTTTTAAAAACAAATCTTTGTGTGTGCCAGCAGACCCTCTAAAGTTTGGCATGTTTTCATATTGTTTATGGACGAAAACAGCCTCTCAACATTCGCACTTCTATGAGGAAGTGGATAGAATCAAAGAAATTGTTTGCAAAGGAAATGTTTTGAAAAAGAGGTAGATTTGAGGCCGCGGGTGGTAGATAGGTAGAACGGAGGCAAAATAGGTAGATCTACCAAAAAGTTGGTAGATGTGACAACACTGCGGTGGTGATCACTTAACATCAGCCGAACGCATGCGACGGATTTCAAATTAAAACAATTTCACTTTAAAAATCAAAGTTTCAAAATAATGGGATCCGCGCAAGAACCTACCACTAACCTAGCTCAAAGAATCACCAGACGCAGGTTGCAGTGGGCAGGGCACGTCGCTCGTAGAGCTGATACCAGATGGTGGCAGAAGGTTCTCCGGTCCACGGACTGGAAGATACAGTGTACGCCTCCAACAAGATGGACTGACGACCTGGTTAAGGTTGCGGGAACGCGTTGGATGCTGTTTGGCGAACCTTGTGGAAGGTCTATGTTCAATAGGTAGTGGACAATAGTGGACATGGACATCTTTCGCCTTTATCACGAAATTGGTGTGAAAAAGGACAAAAAATACACTACGTTATACGTTTTTTTTTTGTATAATACTATTTTGGGTAAAAATAACGAAAAACCCGCCAAGTCCGAGTTAGACACGTACTTAGGTACTTATTTTATTTCCTTCCAAATTTTTTCAAAGAAAAAAATGTGCCAAAAAAAAGTTTAATTTATTGTCCCATGTTTAGTAAACACATTAATTAACCGCCCGCTTAGACGCAGGGTTAAGTTGTATTACAGCGGTAATCAGCTGAACAATGCGCCGGCCCATCTTCTAATTAATTCCTGCGTTTGCGATGACATCTTTGTTAAATAAGCATAACAGCATTTAGAAAAACCGGTCAAGTGCGTGCTGGACTCGTGCACGAGTTTTATATTTGATAGTACACCTGAAACTTAAATGAGGATTTAAATAGTATTTTGCTAAAAAGCAATGCCAGCACGCTGTATAAAGGCGCAGGCTGAAAACCAGCGCGGTGAAGAGTAATTCTCACTGCTCATGCTGAGCCTGAGCCTTTTGCCACATAATTTTGTATTTTTTTATGGGTAATATTTTTTTTTAATTAACTTGACGTCTCGGCCTTATTGCAACGGTCGTGGTCATGAGTGGAAGCTGAAGTGTATGTAAACACATTCGCTTAGCCGCGAGAATGTTTCAAACTAGCCGCACTTGATCTCATTTTACTTTTGACACTTCTTCACGCAGACATTCAATTTTAAACCGTCTTCACAAAAATACCTATTTAATAAAATGTTTGCTTGGGATTTGGGAAATATTTCAATTTGAAGAAAAGTGCCATTCGTAATAAAGTTCCTTAAATTTGGTTTTCTTTCGTTAAAATTAATTAAAAAAACATATAATTAATTGATATGAGATTAAAACTAAATCTAATTAAACCGTATGCTTAATAGTTAACGCATTAATTAACCGCCCGCTTTGATGCAGGGTTAAGTTGTAGTACACAGCGGTAATCAGCAGAACAATGCGCCTGCGCATCTCCCAATTAATTCCTGCACCTACGATGACTTAGTAACGCACGCTATGGCCTCTACTCACACGTGCTACGACCCTTTTATTTTAAGGTGAAAATTTAGATTTTTGTTACTCAATCACATGCATATCGCAACTAATAAAGTTATAGATAAATGCATATGACAGAAAATCCCACCAACCCAACCAATAGCTCTAAGTAATTGTACAGAAACGGGCGAGGGTCGGTCAAGGAAGTAACCAATAGGTAAAAACGTAAAAGACCGACCTAAGCACCCCCAGTGCCCAGCGGGAGAATGCATGCTCCTCTCCCGGCCTTCCAGCAAATGGCTGAGGCAGGACACTGTGGGTAGATTAAGTCCCCTCCCTACCCCTCCCCTCGTCAAAATTTAAAGCACACGCTTTTTGTATTGATAACCAATAGAGAAGGGGACTTGTGACCGGGTTTTTTAGTCCGTGCAAGTCGGACACTGTCTGTTCCCTCCATTCCCAGTTCGTCCGAAGGGATTTTTCCCGAGCACAAGTCACCCTTCCTATACTAATGTAATTAACAGCAAAGACTTCGCGTCTTTGGACCCTCTGGCGACTCAAAAAAAAATATATAAGGGAAAAAATTACATCGTGTGTTTGTTTATCATGGATGAACTTAATCTACTGAACCGATTTGAAAAATTCTTTTACATTATAGAAATATACATTTATCAGTAACGTAGATGTATCACGGAAAAGTACAAAATTCCAATGGGATGAAGTAGCAGAGCAAATAGCTGGTAAATCTTATTGTAATTTCGATATTTTTTTTATTCCGATCCATTTCATAATTTCCGCGGAGTAAAGTTATCAGCAAAACTTTTGTTCAGCGCTAACATAAATTATAAGGCTGATTCAACTTTTTTTTTGCCGCCGGTTGCTATATACCTAGCTAGCAAGCGGTTGGTGATGAATATACCTAGATATTTTTCTGGCACGAACGACATTATGGTTAGTGTTCGACATAATAATAACATCGACCATCCTGTTATCGATAAGTACCACTTCCACATCATAGAAAATTACGTAATATGTAGTAAGTATTCGAAAATTTTCACAATGTCCTACAACTCATCGGTGTGATAAGAAGGTGACAAAATAGTAACGCGCGTTTCTTACATTCCTCTAATGAATACCAACGTTAAGTAAATAAATATTTTTAAGCTGCAGAATTTAAGGTATTTGCTTTGCCTAATGTGCAATGAGAAAGATTTGACAGTGATTTATATAATTTTTTTTCTTCTTCATGAATAAGGACAATGAATGTAAAAAGTTTTGGTTACTTACTGTGCCCAGATGTAATAATGAAGTTATGGGCAAAAGCTAGTAATCATTATTCATCACTTGGTACAAAAATGGTTAGTGTGAGTTAGCATAAACCCTAGACTAAAATCTAGGGCTACACTAGGCTATCAGCAATCGCAAACTAGTTACGCGCACCCCATTAATTACGGGACGCTTTTAGCTTTTTGATCACACCTGAGTTATGGTGTTATTTAGATTTTAGCAAAGCACAAAAATCAGTATTTCGCACTTCCTTTACAACTACGATGTAAATGCAACATATAACGTTGAAGAATGAAAGTACGAGAAGTAGTAAATGCGAGAACTGGCGTGAATGAGAACTAGAGTAGAATAGGCCTCGACCCACGTCGGGGATAGGTTGTAAACAAAAAAAAAATCTCTGTCTCACCTGATCAAATATGCTGATGAGGCCAAAGGTGTATCTCACTGGTTCAGTAGCAGCCTATCTCTGGCCTTGAAGAGTCCTACCTATCTGGAAATACCCACGAACGAAGCCAATTTCTTAGCAGTTCATAACTTGTGATACGCGCTTGTGATATGTCGGCGAATCCAACTCGGATGGGCAGCGTTCGAAAAACTCCGCAATATCTTTTCGTCCAAAATACCTCAGTGCCTCAAAACAAAATTCTTTAGTCAGTGCGTATTGCCAGTAATGTGATGACATATGGATCCGAGTCATAATGAAAAAGCTCAGAGTCGCTCAACGAGCTATGGAGAGGGCTATGCTCGGAGTTTCTCTACGGGATCGAATCAGGAACGAGGAGGTCCGTAGAAGAACTGGGGTCATATAGCCAAACGGATTAGCTCGTTGAAATGGCAATGGGCAGGCCATATAGCACGCAAAACAGATGGCTGTTGGGGCCCAAAAGTTCTCGAATGGAGACCACGGACTGACAAGCGCAGCGTGGAACGTCCACCAACGAGATGGACGGACGATTTGGTAAAGGCCGCAGGTTCAGGGTGGATGTAAGTCGCTAGGACAACGATTAAAACATTTTGAAGGTTGACATGACATCGTTGTCTCAGAATTAATCAATGCATTAATATTACTCTTAACTATAAACAAGCTTGTACCAATCCGTCATGCTTTTGGCATCTCGACAATTTTAAAAATAAAATACACCGATATGCATCTACACTTCGCGTAACCTTTACATGTATTTCCGTAAATGCATTTTATTCTTTATGACTAACGCATAGAGTTCACCAATGAAGAAAATGTAAAGTTGTTAATTAATTTTAAATGTCATCTACTTTATTATTAATTAAAATTCGATGCATTTCAGAAACAGCAGGTTCTTTTGTTCGTGTTTTTATTGTTTTTTGACATACAAGTCATCTGTCTTGGCGGTATGGCGCCGGCTACCATGTTGAGTGGACTCGATTTAATAAGTAGTATTTATAATGATTAATTCCATAAATCAATGGACAGATCGATTTCACGATAGAATCATCAGTTCCATTTATTCATTGTATGATTTTCTTATTCACTGTTCATTTAATTATTTTTTTAAATGCTTACTTAAAAAATAGACCAAGTGATAAAAGAAAATGGTTTCTAAATTATATCTATGTTAAAATTATTTTTTTTAGGAAGTAAGGTGGAAAATGACTCTAGCCCTCTAAGATAAATAAATAAATAATAATAAACACGGAAATAATCACACCAATTGACCTTGTACAAAAGTAAAGCTTGTGTTATGGATACAAGACAACAGATAAACATAGTCAAATAGATATTATTCAACATACAAGACTCGAGAATAAGCATTCGTATTTTTCATACAAATATAGTCAGGTTCTCTAACTAGGGCATTCAGTCTACAAAAGGTTAAGTCAATAAAATACCTCATATGCCAGTAATTTCATGAGTTGTCTTACTTTCAAATCTAGAAAACAGGACGGGGTACTCATTTATTCATAATATTTATCTTTCATTACTTACGTGTTGTTTTGTAAAATAATTTTTAACAACTCTTTTCATAATGTGCATGGATCTGCGTAGCAACGACAGCCTAAGCCTTCTTATTATTAAAGGAGGCCTGTGTCCAGTGATAGAACGCAAGTAGGCTGGAGTCGACAGTAAATCAGTATATAACCCTTTTGCCGCAGCCTGGCCAAAATAAAATACTAATTTTTAATATCTCCATACCGACACCTCGAAATTATTTTCGCGGCGTGAAATTTAAGTCTTACCGACCAATTTGCCTAAATTAACTTTAATAATATGGATGCCCTTTAATTGAATTCGCCTTAAAATTTGTACAGTAGCGTTAAAAAATATGTATTCGAAAAAAATTAGCAATGTAGCAATTTCGTTGTATTTTTTCTTTTTAGTTGTTCTGTGAGTAATTTTTTTTATTTTTTCTGGTGTCTTGTCGATCTCACTTTGATTTATTGTGTTCTTTTAATGTATGATGACTTGTTGGTCCCGACGGAAGATCAGCGCGGTTCGCAAGATCGGCATTTTTTGCTGATTTGGGACCATTTTTATTATTGTTGTTTTTTTTTCTATGTTGTCAGGAATAAATGTTTTATTTCTTTCGATTTATTTTAAATTAAATTTTATTTAACTTTCGGCAGCAATTTTAGACATCGCGACGAGGCATTCAAAAAAAGGGTTTATATTTCCCTTAAAGGTCAGCAACAGCCCAGCGACTCTCCTTTAGTTATTGGTATTCATAGGCTGTGGTGATCATTTCCTGTCACACAAACCCCTTGCTCGTTTGCCTCCCTAATAATACAGAATTTGCAACATAACATTTTTCTATTGCAAATATATATATTTGCCTAACAGAAACCATAATTGTGCAGCCAATAAAATAATAATTTTAATACAATCATGTGGTTTTAAAAAAAATACATTATAATATTTATTTTTATTCTAAGTATAGTTCGTAACAGACTGTACTCTTGAAAATATGCGCATTTTGATGAGGTAATTGGTTAATGAGATGAAATTTAAAGTTTCGAATTTTCAGGTGTATGTTACCATGTTTAGCAACTTACTGTTCCTAGAAAAGCTGGAAGTATTTATCTTATTTCGAATTCTTTTCAAATTAGTTAGGTACTTACCTATTTTTTTTAAAATCAGTCCCGTTTCACCATTTACATTATGTTTTTACAAAAATTACCCCTAAAGTGAATGAAGGGTTAAATGGTCCCTTGAAATGAGCCCATTGAAAAAGGATTACGAAAAACAAAATGTATTACTGAAGTGCAACATTGTTTGAGCAAAACTAAAAATTAAAAAACAGAAAAAATATAGTCGATTTTGATTATTCAACATAACTCGTGGTTTGACCTATGGCCTCTCAAGCAGCGGTTCGTGAGTTCGAGTCCGGGCGCACACCTCCAAGTTTTTCAGAAATTATAAGCGGCATTACATTTCAAATTTACCATGAGTTAGTGAGGAAACCTGTACACATTAGTGTTAAAGTTTCCAATCAACACTGGGCCCGTGTGAGAACTATAGCCAAAGTCCTCCTATTCTGAGAATAAGCCTGTGCTATGTAAAGGAATGATAACCTGAGATGGCGAGACGAACGACGTTTTCAGAAACATTATCTCCTATATGTTTTCTATTCCACCAGCGTACTACCTCATTTATCCGTGCGCCGGTTTTTTCTTCAAAACATTTCTTCCTTAGTACTACAGCAAAAACTAATCCAAATATTTCTAGTCACCCCCTGCCTCGTACTACAATAAATATAAATCGCGACCACCCATCAGTACTGGCATTACTATAGTCGTCCTAGCCATTACCCCTTATACAGGCTGGGCCACACCATACGCTGGTCTTAATTAGGCTCGTTTTAGTGTAATGAGTATAACTGGTGAGGCCAGGGGGTTGGCGGAGTGTTACAGGATAGTTTCTTTTTTCTTTTAGCGCTTTGGACCCACTGTTGGACAAAATCTATCCTACTGTAACGGAACCTCCCCCCCCCCCCCCTGTTTAAAAATCCCCCGCTACCTAGAGCTATATATCCTACATCTTTTGACGTCTGAAAACTGAATTAAACTGAATTAAATTGCTGAAATATTGAACTAAATTACCTACCTATCTTATTAAAACTATGTATCTAACTGAACCAAATAAATAAAGAATTTATATACTGAAATCTATACGGCGTAGAAACCTAAGATTATTTCTATTGGTCGTGATACGTGATATGGCCATGTGATCGTCTAGTACCTAAGAGAACCCTTCGTTGTGTCCGTGCCTAAGTAACCCTGGAACTTTTAGTGAAGAATAAAGATTGGACTACCTATAAATATTTATTATATAGCGGCTAGTAACTTTATGCTAATTTTATTTAGAGGAAATGGTTGGTATTGAATTGCATAAGAGAAGACAGTTATAGAGTTTTATCTATGTATTAGAGTGGGTAAGTAAGTCTTAAGATAGATTATAGCCTAG
This sequence comes from Archips crataeganus, assembly GCA_947859365.1. Taxonomy (NCBI): domain Eukaryota; kingdom Metazoa; phylum Arthropoda; class Insecta; order Lepidoptera; family Tortricidae; genus Archips; species Archips crataeganus. The sequence continues at coordinate 18,999,543 of OX402058.1, forward strand.
AAGAGTAAATCAGAAGTGTTTGGAGTAGATATTAGACAGAAATATGGTATTCTAACTTAATAATATTCTATCTATAATGGTAAAGAAGATATATGGTTGCCCATATTTTGATTCAGGTTATAGGTAACTTAAGTAGTATTGAAGAAGAGGTAAAGATAGTTAAATGGAAGAGGTAATTTCAGATTTATAAAGTCATTGGTCAATAGTCTGTGTCATGTACTTGTAGGCAAGGAATTTTATATTGCGGCTATGTTTGAGAGCCCACTCCCCGCTCTCAAAGGTGGTCTTCGACTCCAAACTGGGACTCAAACCTCCCCCGCATGTACTCTGATGGAGCATACTACTTTTTCCTTGCAGGTAATTAGAATATAACATTATAACATTGTATAATAGAAGAGGGCAATCAAAGGGAATGTCAGTTATAGCCAGAGGCTGTCCCTGGGTCAATCCTGTGATCATAATACTCCTGCATTAGCAAAACAACTTCAGTGGTAATTGTAGACTACATTGGTTTATCATAATGACTAATGAGTAGCTACCGGGTCCCTTGGTACCGGTAAACCACTAACTTGCTTCAGCCTTAGTTTTAGTCAGAGTGACTTCCATTGTCAGTTTATAAAATAAGCATTTGGTATAACTTTTACCATCAAATTTAGTTGATATAACTAGCCACTACAGGACCAAATAACCCAAGGTTGCTTTACCAGGGACGACCACCGACTTCAAAGGAGATTCTACTTTTCAACAATTAAATGTTCATAGTGAGTTTGTTGAGTTTTATTTTGACTCACTAAATCGCAGCTACTAGGGTTTACTAGATAGGACATATGGATGAAAGGGAAACCCTGAAATCTTTCATCCGTCGGAAAGTCTAGAGCGTCATAGTCAAAGTCAGCCAATACCTCAGGCATTAGTAGTTATGTCATCAAATGTAGCCCTTTCCCACAACACAAAATAGCACAATGAAGAACGGCCATGTTTAGGTAGTAATATTAAATAAGTCAGGCGGCATAGCAATGCCCCCCAACATCAATTAGCATGATGAAGAACAGCAGATAATAATTGGTTAATGGTAATAATATTAAGTAAGTCAGATGGCATATCTCTGCCCTCCAACCCATTATAATATAAGGCAGAACAGAAGATAGTTAATGGTAATATTATTAAGAGAGTCAGATGGCATATCACAGCCCTCCAACATATTATGGTTTAATGAAGAACAGAAGGTAGTTAATGGTAATAATACCTATCCCTGATAAACCTATCCTAGCAGCTAAACTATCCATCTATTCTACACGAAATTGGCAAGCTAGGAATCCGGATTCCACATTTACAACTATCGCGGGGCCCCTCTCCAACTGATAAGAGAGGGCCTATCCTAAACTAATGCCTACGTTGAGCGGGTTGACTCGAGACCTACTTTCTATACCCGTGTGCTTCTGGCATCCATCTGAGGGGATTGGGATAGATGAATACCAGAGTGTAATATATATATAAATAGATAAGCGGACTAGGTAGATGATGAGGTTGAAACACCGGTTATGGCGCTCCAAACCCTTCAACACCCAGGGAGAACTTGGGTCCGACTCTTGAGTTATAATACAGACCCCCACCCTTCTCCAAGGAGTGGTACCCTAGCCTTAAACGCCTCCGAGATGGGCTAAACTGTCAGTTGGCACCGTTAGGTGACCCATTTATCCCTTCTCAGAGGTCAGCTCTTACTTAGCTGAAGTCTAGATCAGTTCTCCAATATACTAATATAACACTCCCACACAGCAATCCCCCCCCCAGATCCCGCTAAACTCCAACTTAGCTACCAAATATCCATGTAATCTCCCAACAGTGAGTATACTATAACCAAGTTTGGCGATAGATACCCAGAGCCAGGCAATCACACAGAAAAACCCCCCATTTAATTAACACAAGAAATAAATCAACACATAATAAAGGTAAAACACAGCAAAGCCACAATAAAAAAATGAGAAAGTAATAACCCAAGGAGAACCTTACCAGACCCGTAGTCAAAATGCGAAAAAAGTCCCTTCTACTCTGCGCAGTCCCTTTTATACCCTTGCCTCGACGATACCCACCGAAACACACTTTATCACAGTATAATAATGATCAGTAGGGTGTCTCGGCAGCGACCTTAATTCTACCCACCTACGCGACCTCGGCACACAACCTCGCGATAGAGCGCCACTCTTCAGTTATGTTTTGATAATGTCACATAATTATCATCATCATAATTTTTAACACTTAATTAAGATTAGAAGTTGAGATTTGTAATAACGATATGATATATATATATATATATAAATGTTCCACTGAATCTATTGCACGCGCATAACTTTCGATCGACTGCACCAAGTTCGATTATCTCCACAAACCGTATTGTACTTTTGAACGGTTTTATTCAGTTTCATAGCTACGTATATTTGCCACCTACGAATTAGCTACGGAGAAGTATTTGCACCTCTTCGGCTGGGATGCGCGAGGTTTCATTGTTAAAAATTCACATTCTGCTAAATAACTTCATTAGATATGTTTTTACATGTCTCGATTCAAATTAAGGCCGACATTGAAACGAGCCACAATACCAATAAAAAGGTTACACTACCAATCTGTAGCATATCAATTACCTCCGTACGTAATAAATGTGCGGTCCCGTGCTGATCGAACGTACTATGCTAGCCGAGCTATGCCGAGATTTCGTGGCTCATAGGTACTTTTCGCGTTCCGGCCGTTTGTATGAAAATACTCTACTGATCATTCACTACACTGTGCCCTAGGTCCATCGGCATGAAAACAACTCGAGAACCCCGTATCTCACGCGCAGTCTACCCGCTAGTCAGTATTGTTGGCACAGAATTCATTTCTAAATCCCCAGGGTCTTTATGTCGTTCGCATAAAGTGCAGAATTGCTTAACCCGACTCGCAGGTAATTTGGTCAGCCCGTGCATCGTGTTCTTATTTGAACATTTTAGCAATTAAAATATTTTAACATCATCATCATCATCTCAGCCGAGACCCACCCAATACTGAACATAGGCAAAAACTGAGTTCGTTTACATGAAACTGGCTGTACCAGCATGTAAAAAAGGACTGTTGAATTCAGATCCGATTAATACATATAGGTGAATTTAAATAACCCAACGAATCCTAAGGTAATAGCTTGGGTCCTTACCAAGGTACATAAGAATACCAATTAAATATCCCAACGAATTATAAGGTAATAGCTTCGGTCCTTACCAAGGTACATATGAATACATTAATACATATAATTAATGTTTTTCCCTCTTAGACCATTTTACGGGCCTGAAAATATTATATAAACATATATTTGTGAATGAGACGGTTTTCAGAATCTGAACCGTCACATCGCCTCCCAATGTTTGCGCAAGTGAGAATCCGTTAAACTGGAGAAAACATTTAAACCAATATTCACAAATATATTGATCTAAACATCAACACCCAAAATTTATTAGCAGTTTCCCCAAGAGTGAGGCTTGTGACGTGGTGTGTACTTTAAACCCAAAGATAATGATCAGAGTAAGAAGGTCGTCTTATAACTTCTAACTTACTAATTATGGATATTTATCACATCTCCAGGTAGGTTCTAGATAGAGGAACTGGTTGTGAAGCAGTCAGCCCTAGTAGCATTACATCGGCCCTTCCACCCCAGTCTTGCCCCTGCCTGTCGACCAGAAATGGAACTGCCAATGTAACCCCTTCCAAAACCGGATTAGCTTTTCACTCAGCAAATCGTCCCTGTGGTCATAACATACCCATTAATCAAAAGTCCAACCAAAGACGTTCACTTAATACAAAAACCATTAGCCTTTCGGTGTGGGTGCAGTGTGCTCGAAGTAAGCATCGGCTTCCTAGCACTTGCTTTGAAGCCCTACATGTAGAGTAACGATTTCCTGGCACCAGCCTCAACGCTGATGTCGATCTCGACTTAACCTATCACCATTTGCGCAAGAAAATCATTTGGTGAGTGCTGTATCAAGGGTTGACTGCCAATAAACCATCCTTGTCATCCACAGAACTACTGAACTGTTATAGCCCTTCACACTAGATTTTTTTTTTTTTTCACATTAAAACAAACTTGCACATTCACCTGCATCCTTCCTCATTCACTCCCTCAATCACTTCTTTCACCCACCTCATAACAGTCCAGTAGTTTCAACAGGAACCAAAGACGTTACTAATACCTTTTAATTTAAAGGAGAAAGTTAGGTAAATATCTTGAAGTTAAGAAAGAACAATCTCCCCACTTCCGCAAACCAACTAACTACCGTCGTGGAACTAGAACGGCACATCGCGGTCAGTAAGCGCTTCAGTGCCAATACATTGTCAAAACTTAATACTAGGCCCTACAATTGCTTCCGTAAGTGAGAAAATCCCAACCAGGCGAAACCGATCAAATAATGATAAACGAGCTTATAACCTTATCCTCTTAATTTATTAGCACTTTCCCCAAAAGTGAAATTGTGATGTAGTGTGTATTTATACCGAAGGATAACGACCAAAGCACGAAGGACCATTTTCCCACCTTCGACTCATTAATAATGAATATCCATTGGGCCATGAGGTAGTTTCAGATAGAGGAACTGGTTGTGAAGCAGTCAGCTCTAGTAGCATTACATCGGCCCTTCCACCCCCAGTCTTGCTCCTGCCTGTCGACCAGAAATGGAACTGCCAATGCAACCTCTTCCAAAACCGGAGTTAGCTTAGCTGTCCTTTATAACCGGGTCGTGGAGCACCCTTTGGCACCCCACAACCCTCAATGGGGCAATAGACATCCAATAAAAATCAATCTAGCCGAAAAACAAACCCTCAATACAAAAGTCATTAGGCTTTCGGAGATTGTGTAGTGTGCTTGTCCCTAACATTTCATTTGGGTGTAGAGTGATGATTTTCTGGTGCCAGCTTCAATGCTGATGTCGATTTAGACTTAACCTATCACCATTTGCGCAAGAAAATCATCTGAAGAGTGCTGTATTATGGGTTGAGTGCCAATAAACCATCCTTGTTATCCACAGAATTTCTGAATTGTTATAGCCCCTCATACTATAACAGTGGTTCTTATTCCTTTTAGCTGGCGACCCAAAATACAAATATATTTGAAGCTTCGTGACCCATAAAGTTAAATATTATAAAAAACATTTTCCTTATTCAAGTGAAAGTTATCTTTAAATTAGTTATTATAATATTCGCGACCCATCTCATATCGCCCGTGATTTAAATTTAGGTCGAGACTCAAGGTTAAGAAACGCTGTACCTACTAGAACGACAAGTCCTACTCTTTACACTTTTTTTTTCTTATTTTAGCAACTATCAAGTCACACATCTACCCTTGTCCTTCCTCAATCTCTGTTTCACTCATGCTATAACAATCCACCAATTCAGACAGGATACTCAGATGTGAGCAATAAATAAAATAAATTTAAAGTAAAAGGAATACTTAAACTCTCTCACTTCCGATAAACAATAACCTACTGTAATTTTGAAACGAGCTTCCCTATAATTATTTTTAATCCGATATATACCTACAATGTTTATTGAGTTTTACCCTATATTAATTTAGTATTACTCGTAGACCAAATCCTAACCTTACTCATTCATTGTAAATAAAAGGAACGAGGAACTAATTTTACCTAGGTATTAAAACTAGTTTTACTTTTGAGCTTAAGAAACGTAGATTTAAAATATTGAAAAGTTCCCAAAATTATAATTACCTACTTACTCAGATATAAAAAGGTACTTAGTACATTAAAAAGAAACTTAACATTAGGTAACTACTAAATTTTTGCTGTAAATTTAACTAATTAGTAACTCCTTCACTAGGCAAAAACACTATCTTCAGATTCCAGCTACTATCCACTTAAAGCAACAACTTTTATTACTTATAAAGTTACTAAAAATAGGGAACCATTTTAACTTGGTTGCTAACCGGCCTACCTAAAACCTTTTCAACCTTAAAACGCCTAAAGAACCCTTCCCGCAGACCTCTAAAATTTCGGGTAGATGAACAACCGTGATGAGACTACCCCGCCTTTTTACTAACCAAATGCACTTATGACAATTCAAGCTAACTTTAAGTATCTAAAATGATTGTCCTCACACCTAATGAGTGTCTTAAATCGTTAACCAAGTTGACGTTACTTATAACTACACGACACGAGTACCCATACCAACATCAACCAGTTGTGGAATCAATATAAAATCGAATCAAAAACCAAGCGAAACTAATCGAACCTAATTAATTACGCTAAATAAGAACCTTTCCATCGTGACGAAACCTGCACAACTACCAAGGTCCTTTCATTACGATATCTCATGCTGGGAGGTAGCCTGTGTCACTCAAACTAACGTAACTAATCGAACCTAATGAAGTACGCTAAATAAGAACCTATCCATCGTGACGAAACCTACACATCTACCAAAGTCATTTCATTACGACATCTCACGCTGGGAGTAAGCCTGTGTCACTCAAAATAACGTAACTAATCGAACCTAATTAAGTACGCTAAATAAGAACCTTTCCATCGTGAAGAAACCTGCACAACTACTAAAGTCCTTTCATTTCGACATCTCACGCTGGGAGGAAGCCTGTGTCACTCAAAATAACGTAACTAATCGAACCTTATTAAGTACGCTAAATAAGAACCTTTCCATTGTGAAGAAACCTGCACAACTACTAAAGTCATTTCATTACGACATCTCACGCTGGGAGGAAGCCTATGTCACTCAAAATAACGTAACTAATCGAACCTTATTAAGTACGCTAAATAAGACCTATCCATCGTGAAGAACCCTGCACCACTACCAAAGTTATTTCATTACGACATCTCACGCTGGGAGGAAGCCTATGTCACTAAAATTAACGTAACCAATCGGACCTAATTAAGTACGCTAAATAAGACCTATCCATCGTGAAGAACCCTGCACCATTACCAAGGTTATTTCAATACGACATCTCACGCTGGGAGGAAGCCTATGTCACTAAAAATAACGTAACTAATGGAACCTAATTTAAGTACGCTAAATAAGAACGTATCCATCGTGAAGAAACCTGCTCCACTTCCAAAGTTATTTCAGTACGACATCTCATGCTGGAAGGAAGCCTGTGTCACTCAAATTTTGCAAAGCCCGGAGTTTAGGAAAACATGGCTAGATATTGGACTTCGCGCCAAATCTACCTACATAAACCCTTTCGACGCCAACGACATATCACCTCCGCGGGTTCCACGCCAACGACCTATATAACAGTCATGGCGTGCAGAGCGATATCTACCTACATTAAACTGTTCTATTCTATCAATCTATATACGTGTGCCTTGTGTAAAATTTTACACTTGCAAGTACTATATGATAAATGCATAAATTATAAATGACTAGCCTTCTGTTCGCATCTTCGCCCGCGATAAATTATTTTTTCCCGTACAAAATGGTACCCCTCCCGCGGCAAAAGTACCCCATGTCACTCAGTGATAATGTCGCCCTCCAACGGCCAAAATAACTTTTGAAATCGGTCCAGCAGTTTTTAAGTTTATTCGTTACATACAAAAATACAAATCTCTCCTCTTTATAATATTCCTGAAGTTATAAACGGTATAAAATGCAGCCAAAAACCCAGAAACAGGAACAGACCACCACGGTAATCTAACGGCTATCAACACGGCTCCCTCTATTACATCCGACTACTCTGAACTTGGCCATAACAAAAAGCACTGTAGTTTCTATAAAACTAAAGATCAACTTTACATGATACTGGATATTTCATACTAAACCGAATAAATGAAGAACACTGTACCTACCCGAGAAACCTCTACAACTAAAACAATCCTCGATCAAATTAGCTCTAATATCAAGAATAATATAATAAGTTCAATTTATCAATAATAAATTCAAATTTATCTGACCACAACAAACGTATTTAGAAGCTCTCCATTGTTATATAAAAAGGTATTTAAACACCACATCTTAAAGCGATTACTGGTCTATCGAAATAAACTCCACCGCTGACATCCACATTCCCATAGTAATTTCAAATTGCTATCGCCATAGTGATACTTAATAGGTCCCTCGAAATCCCAACGCAAGACGGGTGATATCAACCGCATGTAGCTCCCTACCCTCATTGTGATAAAATTTACTGTTGGTTTCTACCTATTTTGTTTTTAAACTTATTGCTAATATTATTACCTAAGCATACCGAGTTAATGTTAATATTATAAAATGTTTAATTAGTTAATGTTATTTAAATAGTCCTCTGCATGCTACTGTGTCATCTAACTGCGTAAATTGTATTCCTGAACGCCAAGTGAATTTTATTCTTTTTATTGGAAACTAATGTCTTTAACCATAAGCCATCTATTCCGAACACAAAAGGATTGCGAAAATACGATACCGCAACTTTGAAGTGCAATCTTGCCATCTTCCCTCACACTTATTAAATCTCATACTCCCTATTAAAAATATCCCGTTATAAATAACATTATACCTAAGCTTATTGGTTACCTCGTAAGTTATGTAACTAATCTCCGCTATAATTACTATCTTCATTTAGTGTGAACATCACAATACAATACAACACAAATATCCCTTATTGAACACCAAAAATAGCACAGTGACATAACAAAAATAAAACCGGCTAAGAGCGTGTCGGACACTCCCAGGACAGACTTCCGTAACGAGGTTACGACGTGACGGTTTATATCAACCAATTATTTTTCTAAGGGCCCTGCATCTTGTACGGAACCTCCCAAGTAGGTACACTTTATAGATCAGGTCGCTACCCACTTCCAAAACACCAACAATTCTCAAGCTAACCTAGCCGTTGTAGATACAGATTTTATTTCATCACCTAACACACCACATAACATCATTGCAAAAATACGCCTCCCAGTACTAAAAGTCTCTGCACCACGCCGCGAGCGGACGGACGGACAGACAGTGGACAGACGGACGGACAGACGGACGGCGGACAACGGACAGACGGTGGACAACGGACTGACAAACTGCTAAAGGCAACTTCTTCCAGACAACCTACCGCTTCGTATTTAGGTATTATGTGACCTCGTATTTCGATCTGTAGTAGTAATACCTAAGATCTAATAAAACCCAGCAACCGATAGTCTAACTACCTACATAAAACATTCTTTGATCTACGTAATCAGAATAATTGAATCACAAGAGTTTTAAGTAACGAAGATATTTAGTGGGAAGCCTAACATGGTTTGGCCTAACGAATCTATAATAACCAGACTTTTCTGCCTATCTACCAACATACATACATTGTGCGCGTTTGGCAGCCGCAGCAACGAGTGACTCCCCGAAGAAGGACCACTGACCAGCCCGAAACATGTCGAGTCAAATTCCGTTCAAGACGCGAGCGATCCGTTTATTTTCACTACATACATACATACCTACCTACATACTTATATATCCACCCACCTACCTACCCATCTACCTACCCATCTACCTACCTAAACTATGCATCTGATTATTTCCCTCCATTATTAATTACAAAACTATTTACTATACAATAAACCATTTTGCTACGTATTATATTTCTGTAAAGACGCCGTGGCGGTCTAATGATTCGACCGATTCTCCCAAGCATAGGCCTATGGGTGCAAATCCGGACTTGCACTCGGAATCGTTCGAACGTCACGCGCAAAATTACCCTTTAATCTACCCCGAGCCCATGGCAAAGGCAAACATCGTGAAAAAACCCGCACACACCCGCGAAGATACCCAACGACGCGCGTCAAGCTTCCTACCCGCACCCAGGCCGCACAAAAACTATGGCCCATCCTCACTCTCTCGGTAAAGAGGCCCGCGAGCCGCAACGGAACGAATACAGGCTGCGACGATAATGATGATTATTCGCGTCCTACCACCCACATTAATTGTAACCGTACTAACACTACCTACCTTAGTAGACAAATACTCGTCACGACAAAAAAAAGGTATTTTTTCCTTTGAATATACGCCTCCCTATCTGTACAACTTTTTGTATTTGACTAAACTATACATACACAACGACAAAATAAAGTAGGTATTATAATTTTGAATGTACGCCTCCCTAACTGTACAACCTTTTTTATTTGAATAAACTATGCATACACACCCCGAATATTCCTAATACATTAAATCTCAAGTCACAGTAAGTAAATTTATCAGGCCCGTGTACAGGCCACTGGCTACCCTTCATACCCTATAAATCACAGATTTATAAAACTACTAATCTAATCATCATATCCCAAGTCCCCCTACTTAATTCAAAGGTACGTCTAGCTCACCGGCGATTAAAACTACTTAAACAAGAAAATGAAAAATTACCTACAGAAAAACTATCCATTTTGTAGAATTATACTCTAATTATTAAGAGTTGTTAGTGCCAACATAAAATCCCTAAATCGTGTCGCTTGACCACCCAAGTACTATTTTTTCTCTATTAACGAACGTAGACAAATTAAGACGGTCATAATAGAATAAACTATACCTTCTAGGCTAAAAAAGATCACTATGACGCGTTACACTAATAATTCTGGTTAGCCAACATTCTAAGCTAAGGAAAATAATTTTAAATTAATTAAAAGCTAAAAAAAAAATATTTTTTTTTTTTTTTTTTAAGTGGGTCAATCTTAAGTAATTTTTTATTTAGGAAGGTAATCGTAAGCATAATTGAAATCCATAGATTAGCTAGACTACGAAGAATACCCTTTACGCTAAAAGTTTAGTATAACATGGCGTTTTTTACGCATAAATCGAGCTAACCGACTTCAATATCATAAAAACCGAATAACCTATTATAAATGGAATTAAATCTCAACATACACAATATTCGTATTAATAGTGAAAAAACGCTCAAATTTCACAATCGCACTCTGTTGTATGGACGCCAACCCTTTGCCTCACCTTTTCGTCTAAAGAATATTAAAAACCAAGCACCGTCACTATTGACTGGTTGGTTGGTTGCGCTGATCGTCAATTATCGTTCGACCGACATGGATTTTATTATTTCAAGTCAGTTTTAATATTAATAAGTCGTTTAGTCAACTTTAAGCTTAAAATGGTCGCCTACCTAATGGCTAAGATACCCACATCAGAAGTGATAATTATCCAAAAGGTACAGTGCGTGAACGAAAGTAGTTGATAAAAACCAAGTGGAAGAACTAAGTGCTACGTAATTAATCAAACAACCATGTTTAAACGAACTCGCAATAACCGAACTACCTATGTGTGAACAAGCGGCGCATTATGTGAATAGAAGGTGGAAACAGTGACTGAGCGTAATTATTAACGGCATAACCTACAAATGGACAAAAGAAGTGTAATAAACAGTGTTTCAAGTTCTAGTTTAAAGCAAACATGTAAAAAAAATATTAAAACCCTATATTTTATTAATGTTCTTTTTTAATTTATCTACGTACCTATTTAATTACCGCAACCGATACTAAGTTATGACTAAACCAATCTTTATTTTCACTTATCCGTTTCACCGCAACACTGTGGCCCAAAAATTGTGCTATAAAGGACAATTGTTGGACCAAACCCTGCCTATCTATATACCAAGACAAATTCTAGAAAAAGTTCATAAATTATATCTATCTTATGGTGGAACGTTATAACTACAGTTGAGCTAACTATGAACTAACAAGTTATGAACCTATTTATCACTATACAAGTTAAACAGATCTATCTTGAAAATAATGATTAAGCTATGCTCGAATCCTGGACACGGCTACTCACTGTAACGGAACCTCCCCCCCCCCCCCCTGTTTAAAAATCCCCCGCTACCTAAAGCTATATATCCTACATCTATTGACGTCTGAAAACTGAATTAAACTGAATTAAATTGCTGAAATATTGAACTAAATTACCTACCTATCTTATTAAAACTATGTATCTAACTGAACCAAATAAATAAAGAATTTATATACTGAAATCTATACGGCGTAGAAACCTAAGATTATTTCTATTGGTCGTGATACGTGATATGGCCATGTGATCGTCTAGTACCTAAGAGAACCCTTCGTTGTGTCCGTGCCTAAGTAACCCTGGAACTTTTAGTGAAGAATAAAGATTGGACTACCTATAAATATTTATTATATAGCGGCTAGTAACTTTATGCTAATTTTATTTAGAGGAAATGGTTGGTATTGAATTGCATAAGAGAAGACAGTTATAGAGTTTTATCTATGTATTAGAGTGGGTAAGTAAGTCTTAAGATAGATTATAGCCTAGAAGAGTAAATCAGAAGTGTTTGGAGTAGATATTAGACAGAAATATGGTATTCTAACTTAATAATATTCTATCTATAATGGTAAAGAAGATATATGGTTGCCCATATTTTGATTCAGGTTATAGGTAACTTAAGTAGTATTGAAGAAGAGGTAAAGATAGTTAAATGGAAGAGGTAATTTCAGATTTATAAAGTCATTGGTCAATAGTCTGTGTCATGTACTTGTAGGCAAGGAATTTTATATTGCGGCTATGTTTGAGAGCCCACTCCCCGCTCTCAAAGGTGGTCTTCGACTCCAAACTGGGACTCAAACCTCCCCCGCATGTACTCTGATGGAGCATACTACTTTTTCCTTGCAGGTAATTAGAATATAACATTATAACATTGTATAATAGAAGAGGGCAATCAAAGGGAATGTCAGTTATAGCCAGAGGCTGTCCCTGGGTCAATCCTGTGATCATAATACTCCTGCATTAGCAAAACAACTTCAGTGGTAATTGTAGACTACATTGGTTTATCATAATGACTAATGAGTAGCTACCGGGTCCCTTGGTACCGGTAAACCACTAACTTGCTTCAGCCTTAGTTTTAGTCAGAGTGACTTCCATTGTCAGTTTATAAAATAAGCATTTGGTATAACTTTTACCATCAAATTTAGTTGATATAACTAGCCACTACAGGACCAAATAACCCAAGGTTGCTTTACCAGGGACGACCACCGACTTCAAAGGAGATTCTACTTTTCAACAATTAAATGTTCATAGTGAGTTTGTTGAGTTTTATTTTGACTCACTAAATCGCAGCTACTAGGGTTTACTAGATAGGACATATGGATGAAAGGGAAACCCTGAAATCTTTCATCCGTCGGAAAGTCTAGAGCGTCATAGTCAAAGTCAGCCAATACCTCAGGCATTAGTAGTTATGTCATCAAATGTAGCCCTTTCCCACAACACAAAATAGCACAATGAAGAACGGCCATGTTTAGGTAGTAATATTAAATAAGTCAGGCGGCATAGCAATGCCCCCCAACATCAATTAGCATGATGAAGAACAGCAGATAATAATTGGTTAATGGTAATAATATTAAGTAAGTCAGATGGCATATCTCTGCCCTCCAACCCATTATAATATAAGGCAGAACAGAAGATAGTTAATGGTAATATTATTAAGAGAGTCAGATGGCATATCACAGCCCTCCAACATATTATGGTTTAATGAAGAACAGAAGGTAGTTAATGGTAATAATACCTATCCCTGATAAACCTATCCTAGCAGCTAAACTATCCATCTATTCTACACGAAATTGGCAAGCTAGGAATCCGGATTCCACATTTACAACTATCGCGGGGCCCCTCTCCAACTGATAAGAGAGGGCCTATCCTAAACTAATGCCTACGTTGAGCGGGTTGACTCGAGACCTACTTTCTATACCCGTGTGCTTCTGGCATCCATCTGAGGGGATTGGGATAGATGAATACCAGAGTGTAATATATATATAAATAGATAAGCGGACTAGGTAGATGATGAGGTTGAAACACCGGTTATGGCGCTCCAAACCCTTCAACACCCAGGGAGAACTTGGGTCCGACTCTTGAGTTATAATACAGACCCCCACCCTTCTCCAAGGAGTGGTACCCTAGCCTTAAACGCCTCCGAGATGGGCTAAACTGTCAGTTGGCACCGTTAGGTGACCCATTTATCCCTTCTCAGAGGTCAGCTCTTACTTAGCTGAAGTCTAGATCAGTTCTCCAATATACTAATATAACACTCCCACACAGCAATCCCCCCCCCAGATCCCGCTAAACTCCAACTTAGCTACCAAATATCCATGTAATCTCCCAACAGTGAGTATACTATAACCAAGTTTGGCGATAGATACCCAGAGCCAGGCAATCACACAGAAAAACCCCCCATTTAATTAACACAAGAAATAAATCAACACATAATAAAGGTAAAACACAGCAAAGCCACAATAAAAAAATGAGAAAGTAATAACCCAAGGAGAACCTTACCAGACCCGTAGTCAAAATGCGAAAAAAGTCCCTTCTACTCTGCGCAGTCCCTTTTATACCCTTGCCTCGACGATACCCACCGAAACACACTTTATCACAGTATAATAATGATCAGTAGGGTGTCTCGGCAGCGACCTTAATTCTACCCACCTACGCGACCTCGGCACACAACCTCGCGATAGAGCGCCACTCTTCAGTTATGTTTTGATAATGTCACATAATTATCATCATCATAATTTTTAACACTTAATTAAGATTAGAAGTTGAGATTTGTAATAACGATATGATATATATATATATATATAAATGTTCCACTGAATCTATTGCACGCGCATAACTTTCGATCGACTGCACCAAGTTCGATTATCTCCACAAACCGTATTGTACTTTTGAACGGTTTTATTCAGTTTCATAGCTACGTATATTTGCCACCTACGAATTAGCTACGGAGAAGTATTTGCACCTCTTCGGCTGGGATGCGCGAGGTTTCATTGTTAAAAATTCACATTCTGCTAAATAACTTCATTAGATATGTTTTTACATGTCTCGATTCAAATTAAGGCCGACATTGAAACGAGCCACAATACCAATAAAAAGGTTACACTACCAATCTGTAGCATATCAATTACCTCCGTACGTAATAAATGTGCGGTCCCGTGCTGATCGAACGTACTATGCTAGCCGAGCTATGCCGAGATTTCGTGGCTCATAGGTACTTTTCGCGTTCCGGCCGTTTGTATGAAAATACTCTACTGATCATTCACTACACTGTGCCCTAGGTCCATCGGCATGAAAACAACTCGAGAACCCCGTATCTCACGCGCAGTCTACCCGCTAGTCAGTATTGTTGGCACAGAATTCATTTCTAAATCCCCAGGGTCTTTATGTCGTTCGCATAAAGTGCAGAATTGCTTAACCCGACTCGCAGGTAATTTGGTCAGCCCGTGCATCGTGTTCTTATTTGAACATTTTAGCAATTAAAATATTTTAACATCATCATCATCATCTCAGCCGAGACCCACCCAATACTGAACATAGGCAAAAACTGAGTTCGTTTACATGAAACTGGCTGTACCAGCATGTAAAAAAGGACTGTTGAATTCAGATCCGATTAATACATATAGGTGAATTTAAATAACCCAACGAATCCTAAGGTAATAGCTTGGGTCCTTACCAAGGTACATAAGAATACCAATTAAATATCCCAACGAATTATAAGGTAATAGCTTCGGTCCTTACCAAGGTACATATGAATACATTAATACATATAATTAATGTTTTTCCCTCTTAGACCATTTTACGGGCCTGAAAATATTATATAAACATATATTTGTGAATGAGACGGTTTTCAGAATCTGAACCGTCACACTACTAATATTTAAAGCTTTCCTAATCTGAGAGGAGGCCTGTGCAGTGCTGTATATAGGCTGGTATGATGATGACTAATCTAATTGCAAGTAAAAATAGCCTTTGATGTTTAACAAACAAACACTAAAATGTAAACTATAAATTTCAAAGATTATTATTATAAAATTATAATAACATGTCTAAAGCGACTAACCGTGATTCATTAAAAGCTGTTACAGGATGTGTCTTACTAAAGGGCTTATTACACTTGGCTAAATTTAGTCCTAATTAGAAAATGCTAAATCATTCAGCTTGTCCGAGGCCATTCTTGCTTTTAATTAGGATAGCTAAACGCGATTATATTTTACTAAATTAGGTTTCTAAATCATTTCGAATCCTAAATTTAGCCAAAGTGTATTTAAAAGGCCTTAACATAATTATGTTATTTTTACTTAATGAAAGAAACCAAAAATTTTATATTAAGGTAGCAATCAGGACAATGATACCTTTTAATAATAATTCCAAAACGCCTAGGAACTCTAGTAAAAAAAAAAATAACCAGGTTAATAATTTTCGTCTTTTTGCAATATCCGTGGTGGCCTAGTGGTTTGACCTATGGCCTCTCAAGCCAGGCCATGGGTTCAAATCCCGGTTCGCACCTCTGAGTTTCTCTGATTTTATGTGCGAAATTACATTTGAAATTTACCATGAAGGTGAAGGAAAATATCGTGAGGAAATCTGCATACACCGGCGAAAGAATTCAATGGTGTATGTGAAGTAAAGTTCCCAATCCGCACTGGGTAAGCGTGGGAACGTATGTAGTGGGACGTACATAATATAGGCTGGGATGGATGGAATGGATGGAGTAATTGATTATTTCTTGCGTTGGGGGTTTTTATCCTTTGCCGCCGTTTCCCTGGCCGCAACGAAGCTGTACATTTACGTAACACAGCGGTAGTGCGAAAGCCCATGCCTCCTGCTCTAAGCCTTAATTATCCAACTAAATTAGTTTCCTACGCCTTACCTTATAGAAGTTTTTGAATGGGCGATAATTGGCGCTTTTTGTGTGGCCACTTTGAAGCTCTTTATAGGCTGGTGTAACTATATTGATAACTTTGTTGCTGACTGAATAATTAGCATCTTCTTTTAAAGGATTGACTTTATTACCAATTCAGAGGGTCTTGTAATGTTTTTTTATAGCTCTTATTAATGACCTTGTTAACAAGCGGGCAGTTTGCTGGCTACTAACATTAGTGGTGTGCAATACAAACTATCCAAGTCTCGATGTTGTAACTATGTATGGGAACTCCATAATTTATCTGAAAACTCAACATAAGTTTTTTATTGTCATTGCTGGGCTTGGGACTTTTGGATGCTCACCGTGGTTCTAGAATCCATGGAGTCGTCATTATGTAAAAATAAAATTTTCGAAGTGAAAAACAAAGTCAATATTTAAAAGAAATTTTATACTAGAAACCATAATCTATTATTTTAGTAGTCACAATTTCACGGGTGACGTGATATATATGATTTATCTAATTATATATCCTTTTTGATACTTGTGTTGTGACAGACTGAAAACTTTTTCCTGACTTAAAATTATGAAACATTTGAGTATTAAATTGTCGCTTTTGATTAAATATGGTTAAAATAATTGGTACAATTACTGATATAATTTAAACTGTTTAATTTTATGACTAACGAAATTGATTACTGGTAAGGGCCATATAAGGAGTTAAAATATGATGAAGAAATGTCTGTTTTGTTCCTTATGTGATGTATTTTAAAGCAGCAAAACATGTTTGTATTAAACCATATTTCCGATCTAATCTATTATAATGTGTCTATTAACGACGTAACTACATAAATTAAGATTCCTAATATAAATTTCATTTTAAGACTTTGACTTCGTAAATTTTATTTAAACATAATGACAACTCCATAGATTCTAGAACCACGGTAAGCATCCAAAAGTCCCAACCCTAGTCATTGCACATGACTAATGTTAGGTAATCACCAAACTGCCCACTTGATGATAGGGTTTACTTAAAAACTGTGTGAAATTAACAGAAACTTGTATACTTACATAGTGAAATATACAAATAACTCAGTCTTTAATCAAGTTAAGACCAGCATATCTAATCCGTAGCCCTTCTTCTTAAAGCACAAGAAATGGCGGCTGCCTACCAAACGCGTACTCAAAAAAAAACGACGTTTATTAGACGCGAGTTATCCGTAGTTTTCACTAGAATAGAATGCTCATTTTTAAGAGCTACCAAACTATCAATTTACCGAATGATCGCTTCTAAACGTAGAAACACAATTTTATATTTAGCTAAAATGAACGCAAGTTTAAAATAATACCTAGAATAGTCGACGAACGAAGCAAATTTCGGTTTCGTCTAAAGGTGACGGTTCATTTGAATGATTATTCACTCGAGTGAATGGTTCGTTTTTCTTTAATTTCATGTTCACACGGCTTACCTAGAATAAAGTAGAAATAAATATGCGTCCGTAGTTTCTTCGAATACGGCGTTGAATGAAGTCATGCGTCTTGGAATAAGTTTAAGTTCTGCGTTCAAACTGTTAATGTTTCGTTCATTTCAAATGGAAAATGAAAATATCGAACATTGTTGGATCGGTTCACTAATGATTAATGAATTCATTGGTTATTTTCGTTTCTCTTTGCGTTCAGGAGTGTCATTTTGAGTGATTATGCTCCCGTCCCGAAAATGAAAGAAACATATCCCGTCTGGTACAACTTTTAAACGAAAACAAACCGTATTCCGGTTTCAGTTATAAATACTACTTTGTTGTGGTAGACTACTAGTTATACAGGGTGGCCAAGATGGAGGTGTACAACTTTTTTTGCTGCCATTTTGTTTTGGCGGCAAATATGACAGTTTTTTGCATGAAAATTACTTTGTGAAGGGATTCGATTTGTAGCATTCGAACATGGCGAATGTAGACAGTATCTAATTTTGGTATTTCTGTTTCTTTGGCTAGTTGAAGTATAATTTTGATAGTGCTTTATGCGGCGATTAACCTTAATTAACAGTGATCACAAAATTCTATATTGTTCTCGTGTCTGACATTTTTTAATGCACAAGTAGCCTCCACGTGGTTTCTGGAATTTTACTATCAAGTTGCAGAAACTACAATCACCGTACAATGTCGCTCCCAAAGTGAGCTTACTTTGACACTGGCGAAATTGTCCTTAAATAGGACAGAAGCCATATTTTAAATAAATAATAATAATAATAATAATATATTGTGAAGATACCGCAATTTTTTTATGGAGCGTTTTACTACTGAACAACGTGTTTTAATTATTAAAACGTTCTACTCAAAACAATCATGTATTGCGGAAACTCTAAGAAAATTGATTAAACGATGACATTGATTGGCCCTCAAGATCGCCTGATTTAACAGCTCCTGACTTTTTTGTGGGGCTATCTAAAGGGACGTGTCTTTGCTAACAGGCCAATGAACCTTCAGCAATTAAAACAAAATATTCGAGACAGTCACTGAGATAACGCAGGAAATATGTGAAAATGTGATGAAAAACGCGATCAAAAGGGTTCACATTTTCACATCTGCCATGCTCCTAGAGGTGGACATTTTGTCTGACATTATTTTCCATATTTTAATTGCCGGCCCTAAATACTATATTTAACCAGAATTAGATAGAATAAAATTACAAAACAAAAGTGTATACTTAACGACCAGATTGCCTTGTGGTTAGAGAACCTGTCTACGAAGCTTGAGGTCCCGGGTTCTATTCCCGTGTCGGGGCAGATATTTGTATCAAAAATACAAAGGTTTGTTCTCGAGTCTTGGGTGTTTATTATGTATTTAAGTATGTATCTATCTATATAAGTATGTTTATCCGTTGGCTAGCACCCATAACACAAGCTTTGCTTAGCTTACTTTGGGGCTAGGTCAATTGGTGTGAATTGTCCCGTGATATTTATTTGTTTATTTTTTTTTATACCGGTTATTTGGCTACCCTGTACATACATTCTTATTTTCCTTATACGGCGAGCTATTCCTGCTAAACCTTGTCAGCGCGGGACATAAAGACAGCTCCGTGCACTGAATTTTTCATCCGCTAGTCGAATCTTTTTATTAGTGCGTTTAATTTGTCTCATGACTCAGACAGCCCTTGATACCGCCGCGAACGTAGTGCTGCATCCATTGAAATTTAATATTGAACACATATTTGAAAGAAAGAAAGAAGTAATTAAAATAATTATTATATATCATTTTGCTTGCTGCTCGTGTGGTTAGCCGTGTCAGTTGTCAATGTCAACGCCATGTCAAAATATAACGCCCTTGTGTTGGTAGCGCTGAGCTCGATCATATGGTCGCGTTCACAATTAGACACGGTCCGATCACACGAGCGAGCAAATGATGGCCTCACGGTCCCACCGGAAGACCAGCGCTGGCTCCCGAGCCTGCATTATGCTGAGGTGGGTCAGTTTCGTGATAGTTGCATTATATTGTAATCTTTATGCCTGTCGTTTGTAGCTGTCACGAATAATAGTACATTACTGCAGCGGCCGCGAAATAGGAGATTGCCGGCCGAGTAGTTATAGATGGCCGAGTGATAACGAGGCCATCTAGAGATACGAGGCCGGCAATCCCTGTTCGTGGCCAAGGCTTGTATAGAGTTTTTCTCAAACATGCATCATCATCATCACCACCATCATCACCGCCATCATCATCACCATCATCATCACCATCACCATCACCATCATCAACATCCATCAACATCCATCAACATCCATCAACATCCGTCAACATCCATGAACAAGAACATCCATCAACATCCATCCATCCATCCATCCATCCATCCATCAACATCCATCAACAACCATCAACATCCATCAACATCCATCAACATCCAACAACATCCATCAACATCCATTAACATACATCAACATCCATCAACCAACATCCATCAACATCCATCAACATCCATCAACAACCATCAACCAACATCCATCAACATCCATCAACATCCATCAACATCCATCAACATCCATCAACATCCATTAACCAACATCCATCAACCAACATCCATCAACATCTATCAACCAACATCCATCAACATCCATCAACATCCATCAACCAACATCCATCAACATCCATCAACCAACATCCATCAACATCCATCAACATCCATCAACATCCATCAACATCCATCAACATCCATCAACATCCATCCATCCCTCCGTCCGTCCGTCCGTCCGTCCGTCCATCCGTCCGTCCATCCATCCATCCACGTCGACCACGTCGACCTATTAAACGTCATGGTGCTGTGTCACATAAAACAATAGACGATCACTTTGCTGGCCTTGGCCAGCAATGTTGTATGAAATTCCATTATTGACCTCTCGTCTAGCCGCACCTGCAACGTGACAGTTCGTGGCGTATTTTAAGGAACATAACGTCAATATTTCATAGCATGTTTGAGAAAATGCTTTTTCTTTCTTTCTTTCTTTAAGTCTAGATTCACTTTTACAAGCTGACACACAAATAAGAAAATACACACAACTTTTATGGACGGTACACAGACGAGAATGGATATTTATTTAATTAAAGAAGTCTCATGTTCGAATGATTGTGATGACCGGATAGCCTAGTTGTTAGAGAACCTGACTACGAAGCGGAGGCCCCGGGTTCGATTCCCGGTCGGGGCAGACATTTGTGTGAATAATACGAACGTTTGTGCTCGAGTCTTGGGTGTTTAATATATATTAAAAAAAAAAAAAATATCATGGGACAATTCACACCAATTGACCTACTCCCAAAGTAAGCTAACAAAGCTTGTGTTATTGGTACTAAGCAACGGATAAACATACTTATATAAATAAATACATACTTAAATACATATTATACACCCAAGACCCGAGAGCAAACATTCGTATTTTCATACAAATATCTGCCCCGACACGGGAATCGAACCCGGGACCTCAAGCTTTGTAGTCAGGTTCTCTAACCACTAGGCCATCTGGTCGTCTAAAGTATTTCAGTATGTATCTATCTATATAAGTATGTTTATCCGTTGTCTTGTACCCATTAGTGCAAGCTTTGCTTAGTTTGGGACTAGGCCAATTGGTGTGAATTGTCCCGTGATATTTATTTATTTATTTTTATTTGCGGAATATGGCATCATTTTAAAAAACTCATAAAATTACTCAGAACACTAAACGTTTCATCTCTATGGATGCGGCTCCATCCTAGACGTATTTATCTGTCGTTTTTGCGTTCTATTTCATTTGATCGCTGCGTTCCCAGATCATTAATTAGGGAAATGTCCCTATGTGTCTGCCTGTCTGTCTCTACTTCTGCCTCGAGACGGAAAAAAGCCATGTCGGCACCGGAGTAATTAAATTTAATTCGATTGGTACTTTGTAATTTATAGTCTTTTTGCAATTTGCTAGATGCTCATCTGTTTTGTCAAAGTGCCGCGGTCCGATTGATTTTTACCTTTTTGTTTTAGAACTCTCTTTTATGTTTTATAATATGGCGATAAATTTTTAACCGTTGACGTTTAAACTGCAATAGGGAGGGGGATAGAGGACCGATCAATAGACTTTCTTTTTGTAGTTCTCAAAACACTATACTCCTATATATTTTGTACGACAATAGCTAGTCATGGCGTCACTTCTATGCGAACTCAATTGAATTTTTTTTTTAAAAACAGCTTAAATCTAATTTTGCAGTTAGTTGAAAATTATTAATCTGGTTATCAGGGCTACAATATTTTTTTTTTATATTCCCCTTGCTACTTTAATATCAAATTTTTGATTTCTTTCTTATGTAAAAATAACATATTTATTTTGTGTTGGCGAGACACATGCTGTAACAGTTTTTAATGAATCACGGTTAGACATATAAAAATATTATTATAATTTTATATCTCTAAAGGTTATAGTTTACATTTCGTTATTTTTTTATTAAAGACTCTTTCTGCCGTGGAACTACGGCCCAAGCCCTCTCATTCTGAAAGGAGGCATGTGCCCTGAAGTTAGTTACTTAAGATTTATGAAAGAAAAACGTGACTTTCTGTAAGTCTTTGTGTCGCCACGAATGAGTCAAAGAACCACGCTTATTAATATGTTAATAACTTCTGATTATGTAATCAATACAAGCCACCAGAAAGTCCTACGCATTACAAACAATATTAATTTGTACAGCTTACAATGTCTCCAGTTAATTCACTCCACAAAAAACCCGTCAGTCCTGCACGCTTGGCAACTTCACAACTTGTTAACTGAGCCGACGCGCTCTCTTTGAATCCCCTTTTCACTAACAACTGTCAATAATTAATCAGGCTTATTTTTACATGTTGGTAGCTCTTAATATGGATAAGTTAAGAATGAATGATTATAAATGTTGCTTTGAAGTACCTACGAATGTTTAGGTAAGTAGAATAAGTAGCAATATTTACTTAGTGAAAGAAGTCAAACCATTCATTTGTATGAAAATAAAATTAAACGCTGGTAAGAAAGAAAGAAATATATAAGCAAAGCAAAATAAATAAGCATGTTTACGAAATACTGGCATGTTCCATTGAATTTGCTCTTCAAAACGTATTTTTTGTAGATAGGAAATTTTTAAAGAAGATCAAAATGTATAATTTTTAGTTAAAATTAACTCTAATTATGTCTATGTCTATGTATGTACTCTTACTTTTGCCTATGTACGTGTTATTGTTGTTATAAATAAATGTTTTACTTTCTTTCTTTCTATATAACTCAATACTTAAGCAATGGTATTTAATCACAGAACTAGGCAGATCAAATAAAAATAAAAAAACTGTATCATCTTCCGTGTACATTCGCCCACCCTTGGGTGACTTCTCCAAGTTTTCTCCATCCAGATCAGTTGTGAATTATTAAGCAAATAAATATTTTTGTATTTTTTTTTCCCTCTACTAGACTAGATCCTGCTGTCTCATTAATGTCACTGGACCTTTGAGCCTGCGGTCCGCCTACACCTCTTTTGCCGGGGTAACACCATCGGCACACGTGGCTTGTGCAACACTATTTAACTTGGCAATTCCATGATCCATGTCGACCAGTTTCGTCTTTTGTTAAATGAACTCGTTTCTGACTCGATCGCGCAGCGTTATTATCCCAGCCTATATACGTTCCACTGCAGGGCACAGGCCTCCTCTCAGAATGAGAGGGCTTGGGCCTTAGTTCCCAAGCGGGCCCAGTGCGGATTGGGAACTTCACACACACCATTAAATTTTGTCGCAGGTTTCCTTTATCGTAAAGCTCAAGGTAAAATTTAAATGTAATTTCGCACGTAAATTCCGAAAAACTCAGAGGTGCGAACCGGGATTTGAACACACGACCTTCTGCTTGAGAGGCCATAGGTCAAACCGCTAGGCCACCACGGCTTTTAACGCAGCGCAGCGTTATACCCAACATGATTTGCCTTATGACAAAAAAACCAAAGAAACTCTATTGGTACGACTTTTTCTGACAGACCTTTTTTGAACGTTTTTTGTCGAACTGAGCTAACTTCATTATTCCCTAGCAGTGCTACTAAAAGATAGAACAAACGGAAAACACCATCAATATTTAAAGGACAGCTACTTAGGTAGTTCGGGGAGTAAGCTCTAATGTTTTGACCAAACATGTTGACAAAGCGCAATTATAATTTTTGTTTGGCCATGACACTTGCCTGACGTTTTTTGGACCACACACGATGATTTCGAGGATTTAAAAAGATATTGAGAATGCTATTGGATGACTATTTTAATGGTTGCTCGTTTTCAGTACCCAACTCGATAACATGTAAAAGAGGAATAAATAATCATGTTTATAAGCTTTTGTAGTAAATAATGGCTGACATAGTCACAATAAATGTACTTAAGCCTCGTTAAAATGTGAGATAAAAAAGTAAATATGTAATTATTAATATTATAAAGGAAACATAACAATTAATAAAACTTAAGTACTTATACACTTAATACCTAAATTTATACAGATTAAAACTATGTTTTAAAATAAAATAAAACTAACAAAACTACATCTAGGTAAAATTAACAAAAGGTTCCCCCGCGGCATGTACCCAAAGACACTGGCAGCATTACCTCACTGTATAGCAATGCAAACTATTAATTATGTTTGTCAAATTTGAAATCTCTAGCTTCAGTAACGTGTGGTATTGCATACAAGTGCATTAAAAAAACGGTCAAGTGCGAGTAGGACTCATACATGAAAGGTTCCGTAACTCTTTAAAAGTTTTAATAAATAGTTCAGCAAAATAATATAGATAGATATTTAGCTAATGCCATAAAGACCGGATTAAAAACGCTGAAGAAAATACGTTTCTTGTTTGACGAGTCCCTTTATTTTTTTACTTAACGTTATCTTATTTTTCTTAAAGCAGTTATAACATGTCTATATAATAGACAAGTCTTTTCCTCTTGTTCTGTTCTATGGGTAATAAAAAATAATAAACTGAATGGTTTGT
Organism: Archips crataeganus; assembly: GCA_947859365.1. Classification (NCBI taxonomy): domain Eukaryota; kingdom Metazoa; phylum Arthropoda; class Insecta; order Lepidoptera; family Tortricidae; genus Archips; species Archips crataeganus. Next base: position 19,024,659 of record OX402058.1, read on the forward strand.
CCGCTCATTTTCTAATATGCAAATTAACTTATGTGATTTTTGAATATATTATAATGACGGTTAAACAAATAGTTTGATGTTGACTGAAGCAGATAATATTTAGACATAAAAACTTGTAACATTACTCTGGTAATTCATGTATTTAAGGTGTGAAGTATAAAATTATGTTTAAGTTAGGTACTCAGTGTAAGTATTGTCTCTTTATTTAAACTTTAACTGAACAGTCGGTAGTTAAAAAAAAACCGGCCAAGTGCGAGTTGGACTCGCGCACCTAGGGTTTTGTACAAATTTATATGTATCTATGACCATCTAGTCTTAGCAGACCCCTGCTTCTAAGCAAAATGTGCGCAGTGTGGGATCATTGTAGATTGGATACTGATATAGACAGACAGACAAAAAAAAATATGCTTTTCGCAATTTCGCCTTTATCTGTGCTATAAGTCCTTGCTTCGTAGCAAATTTCAAGATTCTGAATTCACAGGAGTACCCTGTAGGTTTTGATTCCCTTGCGAGTGTCGAAAATTTGCGGCTGTCTAAATGGCTGTATCTTTTGATTGCGTTGGCTTAGAAGTTTGATTTTTTCACAGCTCCAAAGGACAGTAGACCTGAGTATTTGATATAAATTTCAGCTTGATACCTCCACGCGTTCCTGAGAAAAAGGGTCTTGACAGACGGAAGGACGGACGGACAACAAAGTGATCCTGTAAGGGTTCCGCTTTTTCCTTTCGAGGTGCGAAACCCTAAAAGTGTCTCGAAATCTGAGACTTTTTATTATTTGTTTTCACGTGCAAGACACAGATTATAATTATAATGGTACTCGTATTGCAAAATAACTTCGATCCGTATTACCGATCCCTATTTCAAATGGCGCATATATTATGTTATTAGTTCCATTAAATAACATTGTATATTTAAAAAAATTGTACTTCGTTGAGTTTCATGCCGGATTTTCTTAACAGGGTATCAACCTACGGTTGATTCTTTGAATTTGATGTTTTGAATTTGCTCACCCGCGTCCTTGACCTTTTTTCCTTTAAGTCCGCGGGTGAGCAAAGTTATTGTTTCACTTCATTGATGTGGACCTCAGCCTGATTCAATAAATAATTTTGACTTTGATCATTATATGTGATCATTGGGCATTCTACGGATTAAATTCAGAAATCTGAAACTGCATTTCACCTTTCAACGCCAACCGAAAGAGCGGTTGCGTCTAAAAATTTAAAATTTATGCGAATCCGGCGGCCATGTTTCTTGGCCCAAAAACGTGCGCGTGCGACGTGCGCTTTAAAATAAGAACATCACCGGAAATAAGTTACGGGCGCACTTGAACAATTTATTGTGTTCTTTGGGATGTTACAGTACGTACGATAAACGACGGTGCGTATTTTAAAATTAAATTTAGGAATTAAATTCAGCCCAGTGGTAAGAGAACCTGACTGCTAAGCTTGAAGGCCCGGGTTGGAACCTCGGTCGGAGTAGATATTTATATGATTTTTTTTTAAATCCTAATGTAAAAATAAAATATAGCCATGGTGGCTTAGTGGTTTGACCTATGGCCTCTCAAGCGGAGGGTCGTGGGTTCAAATCCCAGCTCGCACCTATGACTTTTTTGGATTTTACTTGCGAAATTACGTTTGCAATTTACCATGTGCTTTTTACGGTGAAGGAATACATCGTGAGGAAACCTGTATACACCTGCAAAGAAATTCAATGGTCTTGACCTCCAAAACTCCCGGTCTGTCGCAATAATAACAGGCCAGTCCTTTGCGTACACGTCCAAATCGTCCCGCTGTCTCCTTTTTGGTCTGCCTCGTCGTCGCTGGCCATTCTCCGGCACCCACCAAGTGCCTGTGTGAGCCCACTTTTGTGGGAGCATGCGACTGACGTATCCAGCCCAGTCCCATTTTAGCTTAGCAGTCTTTTCCCAACATCGGCTATGCGTGTAAAGGTATAAAAAAAATACATAGCACGTTTCTTGTACCTTTTGCAACGAAATGTTAGCTAATAATATTAATAATGCTATAATTAAAATTTAATAAGTTGCACACTTACTTAGCGAATGCGATACAGCATGAAATGGGATACCTTTATGTGGTCCGAAAAGACCTTTTTTAAGAAATGTAGAGTAGGCTTACATGAGCTTTCTGAAATATGAATTACAATATCGAAACGAGCTTACGGGCTGACTCATGTGGTTTTAATGTAACAGCGCTTTCGAAAATAGGATAGGCAAATTTATTTTGGCAAGGGACAGAGATAATAGTATTTTTGGAGGCACAGAATTTGCTTGCAGAATATTAGAGAGCTTTGGAGTGAAATAACGATTTATTGAATCAGGCGTTACTTTGCGGAGGTCCATATTAATGAACTGAAACTATTACTTTGCTCACCCGCGACTTTAAAGTCGCTTTAAAGTTGATAAAGTCAGGGGTGAGCGAGCAAAGTAACTGTTTCAGTTCATTGAAATAACGAGTTTAAATGCTTAACGGTGTAAGCATAAGAATGGGATGGGGACAGTCGGGTTTATATCGGATGGCATAAAATTGTGAGTCCTATTATTAGACATTTGCGAACAAATTCAACGGTGGGTTTGAAGTTCCCAATCTAAATTGGATCCGCGTGGAAACTACGGCTCAAGCCCTCTCATTCTGAGAGGAGGCCTGTGCCACGCTATGCCATATATCTGGGATGATGACAATAATGATTCCTATACCAGCTGTTGTCCGTTACTTTCCGTGAAAAATACGTTTCGGAAACTTCGCAATTTTTAGAGATAAAAGCGTACCTATCCTATGTCTTAAACTGCCTTCATAGCTTTCATCTAAATCGGTTCGGACAGACAGAAAGACAGTGTCACTTTCTCACTATACTATATGTACGGAAGTTTGGATTTGGCAACTTATACGTCTTCGTCCGACTGTCAGTTGTCTCTGCGACTAGTTGGAGACATGCCTCGACACACGTAGCCGACCCACGACATTTACGTCTAACGTCTTTAGTGCCAAGAGGAGCGATTAGCGAGGAGTCAAGAGGAGCGTTTTTATTATCAATCTGGCTACCTGCTGAAACGCACGAAAGGCTGGAATGTAATGGAAAAATGTGAATTGAATCACTAATTAATATTCAATATCGTTAAAATGCGTTTAACTTACATCAAATATGCCAACCAAAATTTAACCACGAAACAAACTGACAGACTAGAACTCAAGAAAAAGGTGTTAAAATAAGTCTAAAAATGCAAGCAACTGCAAAAATTTTAAAAATATTTTTACAAAAAGTTAAATAAAGTCTCTCAAACTAATCCAAATTGATTTAATTTTTTACCAAATATTTAGCTTGATATAACGCCAGGATTCTTTAAATTTGTTAGGTCAATAACATCTAATTTAATCTAATCTAATCTAATTTATTAATTTAACTAGCGACCCGCCCCGGCTTCGCACGGGTGCAATTTTGCATGTATTATACATATAAACCTTTCTCTTGAATCACTCTATCTATTAAAAAAAACCGCATCAAAATCCGTTGCGCGGTTTTAAAGATCTAAGCATACATAGGGACAGACAGACAGCGGGAAGCGACTTTGTTTTATACTATGCAGTGATAAATTGAAAATAATGGGATCATTGCCTAAATAAACAATTTATTTATTTCAGAACCTTTCACCGGCACTCTGTCCTTACCCGAAGCATGCAAGCACGTAGCAACACAGGAGCGTCGCAAATCATATGTGACAGCATTTACAGAAGGCCCTGGGTCGTCCCGTGCGGTGCAGACGTGTTGAACTTAATATACAGGGTGAAATCAAAATGGTGATACCAAATGAGTGTCTCTTACTTTTAATGCTGGACAATATAATACACTTACTCATTTTTAGGGTTCCGTAGTCAACTAGGAACCCTTATAGTTTCGCCATGTCTGTCCGTCTGTCTGTCTGTCTGTCTGTCTGTCTGTCTGTCTGTCTGTCTGTCTGTCTGTCTGTCTGTCCGCGGATAAGCTCAGAGACTGTTCGTACTAGAAAGCTGTAATTTGGCATCAATATATATATCAGTCACGCCGACAAAGTGACTGAATAAAAAAAAGTAAAAAAAATTTTTTTAGGGTGCCTCCCATAGACGTAAAGTGGGGGTGATTTTTTTTTCTCGGCTAACCCTATAGTGTGGGGTATCGTTGGATAGGTCTTTTAAAATCATTGCAGGGTATCTAACATCATTTTTCTATTCAGTGATCTGTTTGCGAAATATTCAACTTTAAAGTGAAAATTTTCATTAACATCGGCCGTCCTCCCCCCTCTAAAATCTAAACTGTTGGGTGGAAAAATTTGAAAAAATTCAGAAGGGTAGTAAATATATCAAATTTACTAGGAAAATTATAGCGGCTAAGATTGCTTGGAAATTATTTGTAGTTTAAGAGTAAATAGTAGCCTAAGGTATAAAACATACCTAAACTTGGATGATTCCGTACACATACGAAATCCTTAGAAAAATATTACTTGATTTTTTCGTAATGGCTACGGAACCCTACCTTGGGCGTGTCCGACACGCTCTTGGCCGGTTTTGTTTAAATTCATCATCATCATTTTAGCCGAAAGACGTCCACTGCTGAACATAGGCCTCCCCCAAGTCTCGCCAAACAGATCGGCCCTGCGCCGTCCGCGTCCAATTAGTTCCTGCCACCTTGACCAGGTCGTCACTCCATCTTGTTGGAGGCCTCCCTACACTGCGTCTTCCAGTCCGTGGACGCCACTCGAGAGCCTTTTTGCCCCATCGGCCATCAGTTCTACGAGCGATGTGCCCTGCCCACTGCCACTTCAGTCTAGCGATTCTTCGAGCTACGTCGGTGACTTTAGTTCTTGCACGGATTTCATCAATTCTTATGCGATCCCGCAGAGAAACTCCGAGCATAGCCCTCTCCATCGCCCCCTGAGTGACTTTGAGCTTTCTTATGAGGCCCATCGTTAGCGGTCACGTCTCAGTGCCATAAGTCATCACTGGCAACACACACTGGTCAAAGACTTTTGACTTGAGACACTGCGGTATATTAGCACGTAAAAAGCACTTAATTTGGTTTCCCTTCACGATGTTTTCCTTTACCGCAAAAGCTCTTGTTAATTTTCAAATGTAATTTCACACATAAATTCTGAAAAACTCAGAGGTGCGAGCCGGGATTTGACCCACGACCCTCTGCTAGAGAGGCCATAGGTCAAACCGCTATGCCATCACGGCTTTTAAGTAGAACACAAAAGAGAAGAAATGAGTTTTCTACTTTACCTCCGACTCGCACTTGGCCGATTTAATTTGTAACAAAAAACACGTAAAAAATAAAAACGTTATGACTCTCCAAACACCCAGAAAGACATTGCAAAACTCGAAACAAAATTAAAACTTGACTCGGAATCGCTCCCAATGCTCTCACCAGTTTAAACCTAATTGTTTTTTAATAATTATCCGTTAAACCGCTGACTTTGCTCATGATTGATGATTATTTGATTTCGGCTGCATTAAAGCCGGTGTCATGCGAGGCTGCATACCACCTACGACTGGAGTTACCTTTAGATTAAATTTGCTCTAATTTTATTCTACCACTTTTCTTAAAGGTTAGGCTTGGAGTATAAAATAAACCAGAAGATGCGTTACAATTAATGTGTATTGTATCAAGTACTTAGTGTGTCCAAAACCAAAGTAAAAAAAACACACTTGTGATCTTGGTTGTTGCAAGTTAGTTGTTGGTTGGATGTAGAAACGTCACTGTTACATCACCTGGCGCCAGGCAAAGGAACTATACACTGAATTAGTAACCTGTCGTAGTTTTGACTTCTGTTTGATTAGGTATTAACTGCCAATCATCATTCCAGCCTGTATCAGCTCAGGCCTCTTCTCAGAATTAAAGAGCTTGCGCTGTAGTTCCCACGCGGGTCCAGTGCGGATCAGGAACTTCGCACACACCATTGAATTTCTTCTCAGGTGTATGCAGGTTTCCATACGATGTTTTACTTCACCGTAAAGCTCATGGTTCTTAAATTTCAAACATGATTTCGCACATTAATTCCGAAAAACTCAGAGGTGCGAGCCCGGATTCAAACCCACGATCCTCTTCTTGAGAGACAATAGATCAAAACCACTAGGCCACCATCATGGCTTCTTAACTAGTCAATAGTCGATGCAGAAGAAAATAAATTATAACTCATAATAATTTTAGTTTGATCTTCTGAATTAGTGACTCCGACGTGATTCCAGCAAGCAATCTTCTGAAAGGACAATAACAATATGCGGTTGTTATGATGTATTTTAAATTGGCAAGTTTTTACCCGCTAAAGAACCAATTGCAAATGTATCATCTCCAGTCATAAGTACTTCACGTGCGAGGCCTGTTTTAACTAATTTTGCCAAGGGTCAACGACCGCGTGTTTGTGAAATGCATCTTCAATTTTAAAGTCTCTTCAATTTTAGGTGTTTGCGTAAATTCTTCTTCTTCTTTCTTCTTCTTTAACCAGAAGTTTTCTTACTTTTTTTGTGCTTATTTTAGTAACAGCAATCACTAGCTCTTGCATTCGGTTTTGCCACGCTCAAGATAAAAAAAATGCTTAAACCTTTCATTCCTTTTTAAATGGTTTTAAGTCTCTCGCCCCGTACCAGGGGCCCAAAGGTACCAAAGATTATCTTTGAGTGTTGGGACACACTGTTAAAAATTAACAAAAAGCTGAGTTTTAGGGACTAAATAGCTAAGTTAGCTTAGTTGGTTTGGCTCTATCCCAGGGCTCGACAACCTTTGGCGACGGAAAAGCTAAAAGTTACAATATTTCCCGGCGTTACAAATACCGCAAAAAAAAATTGCTTACATAAAAATTAAAAATAAAAAAAATAAAAATAAAATAAATAAATATTAGGGGACAATCTTACACAAATCAACCTAGTCCCAAACTAAGCAAAGCTTGTACTATGGGTACTAGACGACGATAAACATACTTATATAGATAAATAAATACTTAAATACATAGAAAACATCCATAACTCAGGAACAAATATTCGTGCTCATCTCACAAATAAATGCCCTTACCGGGATTTGAACCCAGGACCTCTTGCTTTGTAGGCAGGGTCACTACCAACTAGGCTAAAGCGGTCGTTAGATTAAAAGATTAGATTTAAAGTTCTCACTCAATGGATCGATTGCAATATTTTTGAGAGATTTGCAGGTAAAATGATTTACTTAATAATTTTTGCGCATGATAGATAGATAGATAGATAGATTCATTTATTTCAGATTGAAAATTACAATTATATTCAGCATTCCAAATGTCACAAATATAAAGAATTCACAAAAAGATCGTCAAAAGAATTTAAAAACATAAATGAAAAATACATTAATATAAAATGTCACAAGGATAACAATAAAAACAATAAAAGTGTAATAAAACAAAAATGTCAATAAAAATATTAAATCACATAATGTGTGAATGTCATAAGACCAAATAATTAATAAAGAATAACAATAAAAACAAAAAGAATAAAAAAAGCACATTCTGATTCAGATGTCAAATTTAAATAAGGATAATATCATATTCTTTTACAGAGTACAATGATTTATCCATAAGCAGTTTTTTAAGTCAGCGTCCAAATGTTTGGAGCGGGAGAGCCGCAACTTACATCGAAGAGCCTCTGCTTACCGACCCCAGCAGGCTAACAAGCCTGACGCTAATTAGACAAGAGTCAATCGCTTCTGACGCTTGCCTTCGCAATCACTATTTCTTTCTGTCAAACGGTATAAGATGATGACAGAAAGAGATGGTGAAAGCGAAGGCAAGCGTCGGAAGCGTTAGACAATACGGTCTACGCAGGAATTCCCGGGAATTTCAATAAGGAAATTAACATCAAAATAAACACAATTGACTTCTAACAGGGCTCGACGTAATCTCGTTTACATTAAACTAAGGACTTTCTCAACCTCGTGCCTTACCGACTGATTCAATTCAAAAAACAACCCTATATCAAAACGTGTAGTGTTGGTAATGTGACTGTTCGTTTGGGAAGATAAGAGGTTTAGTAAGGAAATGGTTGGATTTAGCGGTAGTATAAAATCGTTTGTATACGGGGGCTGCTGACCGTACGTTGCTCGTAAATAGTTTGTCATTGTTGGGAGGCCTACGAGTGGTCAAGATAGTACGGTCTGAAAAAACAGAGACCAAGGCTCACAATTTTTTAGCTAATTTTGCAGTTTCTAATGTAAATTTAACAAACTACAGTGCATTTCAAAATTAATTTTGAATATTGCAGCAGAATATTGGGTTAGTTTTATTGAATGCTATTGTGGTGTTTTTTATTATTTTTTTTAGGGATCCTTTCGTTTCCCGTAGTTGTTTCACTTGTCATACCACTGTGCTGTTTTCTAGATTTTTTTTAAATGTCGTCTTATAAAGTAGAAGAATAGTTTGACAAAAATTCAGAATTCAGCAAAACAAACAATAGAGATCCATATTATTGATTTAATATTTAATCATGCCTTTGTCAAGAAAAGCCTGAAAAATGTTTACAGGAATGATTAGTTAAACAAACGTACTAGTATTTGTTAGTAGATACTTAGTTTGTAATAATTGGTGTGCAATAACGTTAAGTTGTAATTTTGTTATACATACACTGATATGTTTTTATTCTTATACTTACTGTTTTCTTATTATGTTGTACCGTATCAATAAATAAATTAATAAACACATCCACCTGCTGATATACTCCAGAGTAATTCTTAACAGCAGCAGCAGTGGACGTTTATCGGATGAAATAAAAAAAAAAATAGAAAAGCTGCAAAAGAAATCTGACTTTCGTAAAATCATGTAGACATCGGATTATATGCACTATCAAAATGCCAAATATTGAAAATATACCTAACTATACCTAACTATTGAAACAAGCAATATCAATGAAAAAGTACCAAAATATGCAATAAGCAATAACGCTATAAAAATAGAATTATATACATTTGCATATTTTATGCAAACATGAAAAATGCATATAATCCGATCTCGAAGTCATGAGGCATACCCTGGTACACTGGTATGCACTTATCTATCTCATACATGTAAAAAGAAAAGTTCTCACTAACTGACTTTACAACGCCCAGCCCAAACCTTTGGCTAAAATTATGCATTGTAGTTGTCTTTATTATGTACCTAGGATGAGGAATAAGGACAGATTTCTTAAAATTCTCTAATTATTTTTTGTAATTCAACCCTCTTTTTGAGGGTGCATGTTTGACACATTATCTATTGTATACCACCTACTTAGTAATTTTACAACATTTATTTATTTATTTATTTATTTAAAATTACAATTTGTACCTTAACAGCTAGAGCCAGACCGGTGCAGACTTATAGACTAAACAAAGTAGGATTAACTTATAATAATTTAACAATTAACAAAGTAGGATTAACTATACATACATCATACAACTTATATCTACTTACTTAATTAAGGTACAGAGCTTTCCGGCTTCTGTCCTTCGGCCACAATCTTGCACTCGATCATCAGTCGCCCTACAGTAATAAATAAATAAATATCATGGGACAATTCACACCAATTGACCTAGTCCCAAAGTAAGCTTAGCAAAGCTTGTGTTATGGGAACTAAGCAACGGATAAACATACTTATATAGATAAATAAATACTTAAATACATAGAAAACATCCATAACTAAGGAACAAATATTCGTGCTCATCACACAAGTAAATGCCCTTACCGGGATTTGAACCCAGGACCTCTTGCTTCGTAGGCAGGGTCACTACCAACTAGGCTAAAGCGGTCAGTGCTCGCAAACAGGTCCAAGTGCGGCGCTGCCGCGAGCACGGAGTTGAGCAGCGTGAACGCTCGCGCTGCCGGCGCCTGCGCGTATGCTCGCGTACGTCCCGCCGGTACCGACAACAGCAGATGACGCCGCGCACGAATGTATTGATCCGGGACAAAAATGCGTACAAATACTTCTACCAGGTTTATACTGTCTATTTGGTTCCTAATAATATTTATAACAAATTTTGCTAGAGACAGTAGTCTAGTAGTAACATTTTTTTTTTTTTTTTTTTATGTTAGAAAGGCCAGACAAACGAACTAGTGGGTCACCTGATGTTAAATGATCACCACTGTCCATAGACACCCGCAGCGCTTTACGCGATGCCAGTGCGTTGTCGGCCCTAAAGGAATGGGAACAGGGGAAGGGGGTGAGGGAGGGGAAGAGGGAAGAGGTGAGGTATTGGGCCCCCGGCACTCTCACTGACCGTACGAAACGCAAGCAGGATTACTGCTGCTTCACGCCGGTGTTCTGTGAGAGGGTGGTACTGCCCCGGACGAGCCGGCCCATTCGTGATGCAGCGGCTAGCTACAACATGGCTCTACCACTACTAAACATATACGTAATAAAATAAAATAATTGAACATCTTTAAAAATGTACATGTCTTTACAATTAAATAAATAAATAAATTATTCGAATTTGAATTTGGACACAGGTCGGAACACTAGACTACCAACAGCTTGTTTTAATGCATTAAAATTGTCGTTCCCTTATTTGTGCTGTCGACGTTACCCGCCTAAACCATAATAGAGTTGCAGTCATAAAACGTTTCAGTATGGCTTACTTATTGGTTTGTGAGTGTCCAGGCTCTTACTGTTAGCACTGAGGGCATTCAACAAAACGGCAATCAAACTGTATTACAAATTTTGTGAAGAAAGAAAGAAAGAAAGAAAGAAGACATTTATTCTTTTACAAGACACACATTATGCAAGAAATTACACACAATTTCACACAAAAAAAAAACAAAGATAACATACAATGAAGTAATAAACATGTACATACACAGCTCTGCATGTGTGTCCCCGCAAAAGCGAAACGGTCACTGACTCAGCGTTATGCTGAGGCGTCAGACGCCTGCAGCGCTGATTTTCTGTCAGAACCGTCTGTGACTCACGGAACGATACACAAATATACTATAATGAACCACTTACCTATATAGAAATAAATTAATAAAATGATAAAGAATTGATAAATAGTATAGATTTATTATAGAGTAGCATAATAAGTTAATAAGTAAATAAATAAATTAATAAATAAAATTAAGATAAAGAAAAAGTAAACGAAGAAGATATGTTTAAAAACAACAGGCTGGTATAATCAACGTGTGGGACCTGGTTTTTACGGATAGGATTTTTGGAGCGTTAAGAAGTGATCCTTCAGCTTGAGCTTGAAAAAGCATTCCTAAAAAAAAACAAAAATATTTTCTCAAAGTTGCAATGAAATGTTAATTTTACGTTCCAAATAATAGGCCGGGACGTATCATGTTGCGGGCGCGGTTAGACGAGTACTATGTAATAGATTTTCAAACAGAATTGCAGGCCTAGGCCGGGAAAGCGATCGTCTATTGTTTCATGTGACACAGCATCATGACGTTTACTTAAAGGTCTATGGCATCATGGCATTCAGCCCAAAAAGAAAAACATAAGCAATAGTTGCTTCCTTTGCAATTTTAATTTCTTGAAGTTTTTTTATTTCATTGCATGTTTGAGAAAAGCACTACACGAGCCTCGGCCGGAACAGAGGTTGCCGGCCTCGTACCATCGAGTGGCGTCCGAGGACCGGAAGATGCAGTGTAGATAGGCCTTCAACAAGATGGAACGACGACCTGGTTAAGGTTGCGGGAACGCGTTGGATGCAGATGACGCAAGACCGACCTGTTTGACGAGCCTTAGAGGAAGCCTATGTTCAGCAGTGGACGTTTTTCTGCTGAAAATCATGATGATGATAAGGATGATGATATATTTTATGTGAATGAAATGTAAAGGAAACCAAACAAATTGAATGGTGGAAAAACTAAACTTAACATTGCTTAACAGATCAAAATGTTATATATACAGCGTCGTTATTCAATACGCGTAACATTAAGATCGGGCGCCATACATGGCTCCCATCTTGTCTGTATTTGGTCGAGGCTGATTTATTGGTCATGAGTGATCTGGATGCCTGGAATAGATACTATATCAGTATCGATCTTGGAGCTAGATCGGTTTGTGCCACTTAGTATTGTTAGCCTTAAAAACTGGCCAAGTGCGAGTTGGTTGCACAATGGCTGTTTAAAATTTTAAAAAGCAGCGAAAACAAAGTAATTTTTTGCGGTTCTCAGGAGTTTTTAGGAATTGTCCTTTATTATTTAATACCAAAGTATACTAAAGATTATGATTTACACAGATTTTAAAATACACTTTGAATTGTTATTTTGGTAACAAGAGACTATAGTTTTTAGATTTGATATTAATTTCTACTTTATATCTCAATGCAACTCTGAGAAGACAGACGAGCGAAGCAATTCTACAAGAGTTTAATATAAGTAAAAAATTCCTTCCTTCCTTTTCAGTAAGATCATCATCATTATCATTTCAGCTGAAAGACGTCCACTGCTGATCATAGGCCTCCCCAAGGCTCGCCAAACAGATCGGTCCCGTGCCATCCACATCCAACACGATCCCGCAACCTTAACCAGGTTGTCGCTCCATCTTGTTGGAGGCCTATCTACACTGCGTCTTCTGGTCCGTGGACGCCACTCGAGAACCTTTTTTCCCCATCGGCCATCAGTTCTACGAGCGATGTGCCCTGCCCACTGCCACTTGAGTCTGGCGATTCTTCGAGCTATGTCCTATTAGATATTTTCGAAAAAATATTTACTGCCGCTTAACTAGGTGACGTGGATTTCTTTATTATTTATTCTAGAACTGTAAAACTTGGCCTCTTGGCTGTTACCAGGTCTTCGTTGAGTTTTCGGACACGACGTATAATGAATAAAATTAAACTAATGCGTAATTATCAAGATAATAGACTACATTTTTTTAAATGTAACAAAAGTTATTTATAACTAAGTATATTATTTTACAACACTACTCTTGAGGCATTGCTATGGACCTCTGCAACAGCTCAATAAATTACTCCTTACAGTCATAAATTACGTCAAACCTAGTACCAAGTGGCCAGCACCTTCTCGCGTACGGTCTGCTTTTTTTTCTGTCGCTAATATGTTCCCCTAGTATGGTTATATGATATGTGCGGTACGCATTTATTTCATACTATGTCCTTAACTTCGAGTGATTGAAACATGCATCTAACTTGTTAAATGCCGGGTGTGGTACAGAATTTGAATATAAGTTGTTGGCAATTTGTCCCTTCTAATTAGATTTAAACGATTTCCTGGGATTTTCACGCGCGAACTGGGCCATTCTACTTTTCGTTGACCAGTCATTTTTTGTACTGTGCTCTTCAAATATTTTTTTTACAAAAACGGTAAAGTCCTCGGTTTAAATCGTTAAAGATTTAAATAGGCACATAATTAAGCTTACATTTAAAATTATTACTATGTATAAAAAGTAATCATTATTATCTATAAAGTAGGTAACGCAGTGGACATGCATGTCCCCGCCATTTGATGGAAATTGATGTATTTTCCGCTGAGTTACCACTTTTTTCCACAAAATTTCTTTGAATTTAAAGTTTTATTGCTTTAAAACATTAAATTTAGGTGTTTCAATTTGTATATAAGTTATTTACACTTGAAAAAAATCACCAGGTATGCCTTATATTTCACAAAAGATTAATGGTTACTTAAAAGTAGAATGGCCCATCTGTCGTCATTATAAATATCGCGTACAGTGAGATTATTTCCACTTCGGCACTCGGAAATTCTCGAAATGACATCGAGAGAGATCGGAAGTGCAATACTTAGGGGCTGTTTCACCACTTTTCTTAAAGTTCGGATTAGCTTAATGATAACCTTATTTGACAGATGGAATTAAAATCTCTGTTTCACCAGTCTCGATTAGCGCTTAGTGACGGACAAACTGTTTCTTAATTTGACCATCAGATCAGGAGGCATTTAGCATTTTTATCCGTCACATAAAGTTAGTTTATTTTTTTGTGGCCATGGTTGGAGAGCCCTTCAGCCGGTTTCAGAAAAATAAATCAAAGTATTTTTTATTTTTTAAAGAAAGAGGTCATGCTAAATTGCATAAAATAATTTAAATATCAAGATTTGAATAAAAAAATGTAGGTACACTTTTAGTATGTAAAAATAAATCCAGAAATTTCGTAATATTTTATAATAACAAACTTTTTTTCAGTGGTTCAATCGTTTGTTCTACCTGAACTAGTATGTCGCCATTAAAAAAAAGTTTATCGGTCAAAAAATGGTTTGGCGCCACTTTTCGATTCGTTTTACGTGATTTTATTTTTCTTTGTTATTGTTAACAAAGTATCGTAAATAAATATCGTTTTTGGATCAATTATAATGTTACAAATTTGTTTATGCAAAAAAAAATAGATGTATTTAAAAATTATATAGTTAACCATTTCTTTTGCTTTAATAATGAGTGACTCTTTGAACGAAAGTGTGCGAACAGGAACGCGTGGTCGTGAAATGCGACGTTGCCATTCCGACTTTTTGTTAAACCCACGATTAGTTTTTGGGGTTTTTTCTGTGCATCTATATTTCAGTTTGTATTTAGTTTGAAATATGTGGTTTCAAGGGATGACCGTAAAAGTAATAAAAAATGAAGTTGAAGAAAATAAAAAAATAAATAGAAAAAGATACTTCATACTTAACTTGTAAAAGTTGGCCTAGTAGCGCCATCTCTTGGTCCAGGTGAGCGGGTAGCTCCGAAGGAGTGTTGAAGTCTCTCGGTAGAGGGCATTCACATAGATGCGCTTTATCACTGCCTAATGTGATTATAACAGACTGAAGTGTACGATGTATGGGAAAGATTCGTCGCTAACTTCTAGACCAGTGATGGTGTAGGGGTAAGCACGCAGCACGGAACGCTGAGGACCTGGGTTCAATTCCCAGCATTAGTCTTTTTACTGGGGTTTTTTCTGTGCATCTATATTTCAGTTTGTATTTAGTTTGAAATACACGATTAGTTGTTAAATGGTACTTAGTTTGCACAGGACCGGAGTGGTGAAACTGAAAAAACACTAGCTGACAGATTTGTCCAGTACTTAGTTTATTAATTGGTTACGTAACCAGCAGTTTGACAATAAGGTGGTGAAACACCCCCTTAGGCTAAGGTTTTTTTATTTATTACATTATAAAGGTTTGGATATTTTTTTGTACCTACTTTGACTGCTCCGATGTTAATGTCTGTACATAGACCTTACGTTACCATAATAGGGTCTATGTATAGATATTTGTGGGATGTTGGCGGTGCGGATATTGGTGAACTTGACAATACGGTCGGCGTCATGAAGGAGTGAGTGCCTTGGTACCTTGTCGCTTTCAGTCGTTATATATTTACTATGGCTACTTAAATGTAAGTACATAAACAACAGTCTCCCCAACAGTCAATTAACGAAGTGAATCAATATTTTGTTGACATAGGAAGATCTTTAGCTGAAGCGCTACAAAATAATAATAATCATGCTAGTTTAAATTCGTGTCATACTTTGCAGGAAGTTGTTTGTAATAATCCGGCATCTTTTGTTCTGTTAGCTACTGACGAGGATGAAGTAAACCGTCTTATACTTGGCTTAAAAAACACTTGCTCAGTGGGATGGGATAACATTACGAACGCGGTACTAAAATCGTGCAGGGAGTTTCTTGTCTCACCATTAACTCATATTTTAAATAATTGCCTGAGGATGGGCGTATTTCCTAAAGCTTTTAAACGTTCAGTTATTACACCAGTTCACAAGGGAGGCGATAGAGACCGTGTCGGAAACTTTAGGCCCATTTCTATTCTACCAGCACTGTCCAAGATCCTTGAAAAGATTATTAATGCCAGGCTCATTAACTTTTTTGAAACCAATAATGTAATATCAAAAAATCAATTTGGTTTTCGTCGTGGTTTATCGACGAATGATGCAGTGCACACTGTCACAGATTTTGTGGCTAAAAGTTTAGATAAGGGGCAGAAGTGTATTTCCATATTTATTGACCTTGCTAAGGCTTTCGACACGGTCGCAGTCCCTAAATTATTGGAGAAGCTGAAAAGGCTAGGAGTTAGAGGGATACAGCTAAAGTTACTGTAGAGCTATCTTTCTGATAGATTTCAATGTGTTAAAATTGGTAGTTTTATGAGTGATGAGCTCCAAATTTCTTATGGCGTTCCACAGGGCAGTATTTTGGGACCCACGCTTTTTCTTGCCTATATTAATGATCTGTTGTCCCTGACAAACATCCCAGGAAAAGTCGTGTCTTACGCAGATGACACTGCGTTACTCTTTGCCGCGGACACTTGGCCTGATGCTTTTAAGGCTGCTCAGGAAGGGCTTAATGTGGTTACGAGTTGGCTAAGAAACAATATACTAACGTTAAATGTAGACAAAACAAAATATATCGCTTTTTCTATAAGAGACGCTGGCCAACCTGGTAAAACTCATGGCATATATGTACATGAATGTAATACAATGGGAATTACTGCATGCTCTTGTAGGACTTTAGAACGTGTGCCGACAATTAAGTATCTAGGAATAGTTTTGGACAAAAATCTAAATTTTAAGCAACACATAATTTCACTCTCTGCCAAAGTTAGAAAACTCATTTATGTTTTTAAAAGCCTGAGGCACGTGGTTGATGCAGTATTATTGAAACAACTCTACTTAGCTCTGTGCCAATCTATCACGTCATACTGTATTTCTTGTTGGGGTGGGGCTCATAAAACGACCTTATTGTCCCTGGAGGTAGCCCAGCGTGCAATACTCAAAGTTTGTACTTTTCGACCTATCCTGTTCTCTACCAATCTTTTATACCAATCCTGTGATGTACTCAATGTTAGGCAGCTGTTCCTGCTCAGCGTCATCATGAAGCAACATGGTCTAACTATTTACGATAAATCAATCTTAAAGAAACGAAGAAAGGACATTATTGTAAATCAGCCTCTAAAATTTGGTACTTCATTTGTAAAGAGATTTTTCTGTTTTCTTGGTCCCTACATATATAATAAAATTAATAAGTTAAAATTTGTGCATCCATTAAATAAGATCCAATGTAAATCTGAAATAAAAAAATTGCTGCAAAAATTTACTTATGAGGAAACTGAGGAACTTCTTATTATTCTTCGATAGTGTAACGATACATATAACAGACATGTACTCGACTCGAACATGCATACACTCACGCACTCATAGCCATACACACGCACACACACACACACGCATGCACGCACGCACGCACGCACGCACGCACGCACGCACGCACGCACGCACGCACGCACGCACGCACGCACGCACACACACATACTTACTCATACTTATACACATAATAGCTGTTGTTTTTGGTTTTGGTTCTGTTTAGTATATTAATTAATGTTCTCTGTATTATACTTGTATTTCTATTGACAAGTATTGTAGAATTGTGTTGTTGCTAGATTTCAGCACTTTTATTGCTTTCATGGAAGAGCTCCGACTGCTGAAATACAGGTTTTACACCTAGTTTGGCAGCTGTGGCCCACTTTATTTATGATTTTATCTAGTTTCCACATATATTTGTATAAGATAACTGTACCTTTTTATGGAAATAAAGAATTATTATTATTATTATTATTATTATAAATGTGCAGTTGGCGCCATGAACGTGTGAGTGTCTTGGTACCTTGTCGCTTTCAGTCGTTATATATTTCATATGGCTACTTAAATCTAAGTACATAAATGTGCTGTCTGCGCCATGAACGAGGGAGTGCCTTGGTACCTTGTCGCTTTCAGTTGTTTGACTACATGGTTTTATATGGCTATTTAAACATAATATTAAGGTGGCGGGGTGCAGAGGTGGTCGCTTGTTTGTGGCGCTGACCGTACTAGTACTAGTAATAGTAATAGTTTTATTTTATTTCGTTTATTTCCTTAGTTATAATAATTTTAAATATTTAAAGATTGTAACTAAGTTTAAGAAAAGATTTTTTTTGTAACAGTAACTGCAATAAACAGATTTTTTTTTTTTTTTTTTTAATGATAATTACTGTACCATTTATTGCTTTGGACAATCTTGTAATAAATATAAAAATCTCGTGTCACGGTGTTTGTGGGCACACTCCACCAAAATTGCTTGATCTAGGTATGAGAACAGGTATTAAAGATTTTTCTACTCTCTCCCCACTTCTACCCCCACCCCCCAATTTCATCGCAATTTTTATATGGCAGAACAACGTGTGCCTGATCAGCCAGTAACATTTTTTTAGGAAATAATTTTCATTCTTATTCTAATTTAGATGATTTAGAAGCTTTTTTGTAATTTTCCATAAAATAAACTTGTTCTAAAATACTTATTTTTGCTTATTTTACATTTCCTTGCAAGAGCCTCTCCTTTTTTGCCGCCGATCACTCGTTAGTTCATGCTATCCCACAGCTTCAATAAAATTGTATTTTACCAATTGATTCAATAGTTAATTATTAAAAAACAATTTGCAACAACATCTTTATTATCACTTAATTTTATGAGTTCCTATTAATCACATCTGAAATCCATCTCAAATAGGGACTCACTGGTGCAAAATATGAAATAGGTTCGTCACCTCCAGTACCCATCAATACCCCAACTATTTTCCCCCTGTAAACTAGCGGACCCCCCGAATCCCCTGCACGAGTATGTTGAAGTTTGTTGGAGCACTTCGGAGCGACGCATATAGCTGGACCAAACATTGGCCAAAAATGTGCACAAGGAACCACTGCAGCTTCGCCAATCTGAAGAACTCTCCAGCTGTCGTCTTCGTTATTTGTCTGCGATAATCTGTCTTTAACTGTTTTCCCAAATCCAGCGTATTTCACCGGTAATCCCATCAAACCCTTATAATCGAGCGCAGATAGCTTAGCAAATTTGCTTGGTACTTTATCAATAAGTATGAGCGCTATATCATTGATTACAGTTAAATCTATTCCAGTGAAAAAGAAATTTGGATGGCGAAATACTTTGATTATTTTAGAGTATGTTTTTGTCATGTTCTGCGTCATATCTGCATACCTTATATTTTGGTTTTTGATGTTTTTGCTAATGCAATGGCCGGCTGTGATGAGCCAGTTCTGAGCAATGAGACTGCATGTGCAGATTCTGTGGCCATATTTGGTCTGCAAGCTGACTGCGAAGGGGAACTCTTTGTTGATGTCCTCCTGTCCCAGGTATACTCGCGGCCATGCAATACGTCTCTCTGCACACGCAAAGCAAGATAGTACAATTAAACGCCACATCATATTTGTTAAAAATGAACGGTGTATTTATTAATCGGTATATAAATGTGAAATATAATATCTATAGTTTTTTTTAAATGTGTTGTATATTTGCACTAGCATGATGTATGAGCGCTGACGTGAGACAGATTGCAAGCTAAGGATGTCTCGGCCAAGAGGTATAAATTTTGATATTCTCATTGTAGTCAACATGGAGTATCTAGAAGGGTTTTTTAGTTGTCTCAATCACTTTAAGCGAACACACAACATGCTAGTGCATATACCGCCACAGTTTTATTGCAAATCGATGTCTGAAAACAGATCATAAAAATTGCACATTAAATCTAACAGTCGTAACTTAAATTGAGAAACTAGTTGAACTACAAAATCGATTTCCACGTGATTCTCTTTAGATTGCAACATTTCATACACCGCCTTGTTGATTTTTCCTATTTTTGAGGGTTCCTTAGTCAAAATAGCAAAATGGTAGAGTTTAAAAAGTTGAACACCTTATCTAAAAAAAAAATATGGAAGTTTTCCGTTGCGACACGAACATTAACCTTACAATTGTACGGATAATTTTATAGCATCGGAACTTTTTCCAGTAAGACCATTTACACGGTTAACAAGTATTTAACTTGGTATTGAATATTTATAGTTGCGCCTTGTCTGTCTGTCTGTTTGTCAACGGATTAGCTCAGAGCCTCTTAGTACTAGGAAAACTGTAATTTGTCCAACGCACTTGGAATCACAACCGTTTCCACTAGTTTTTTGTCACTCAGTATACAGGGTGTTACAAAATAACCCCTCAAGCCTGAAACCCCATGAACAGTAAATAAAACTGTAATTTTGCGCGCTGTAATAAAATATATACTACGAGTAATTTAATTCTTTACTGGAGTACTTCCACACCCTTCAGTTATTACGGGTAATTTTGTAACACCCTATAGAATGAGGGTAGAAAGAGATGGCGAATGCTATTGCTAGCGCCCTGTGCGTTAGAAAATATAGCTTCTGGACGCGGAACTGTTCATATGGCTGAATATAACTTTGGATACAGAGAAATGTGGAGGAGAAGAGGAGAGGTCTTGGCTCAGTAGTTGGGCACGAAAAATGCCTAATGAATTGTTGAGTACGTGCGTGCGTACGCGTGTGTGTGTGTGTGTGTGTGTGTGTGTGTGTTGTGTGTGTGTGTGTGTGTGTGTGTGTGTGTGTGTGTGTGTGTGTGTGTGTGTGTGTGTGTGTGTGTGTGTGTGTGTGTGTGTGTGTGTGTGTGTGTGTGTGTGTGTGTGTGTGTGTGTGTGTGTGTGTGTGTGTGTTTGTTACTCCTACATGCTAAAACGCCTGAACAGATTTGTTATGTAGATAACTGATACCTTTTGTCCCCATATTGCCATGGGATCGGTTCAAAATCTCTAAATCTCAACCACTAAGCTTAGAGACATGAGATTTGACACGGGAGTTTTATGTAGCGTACGATGTAATTCGACTAAAAGACTAAGTAAATGGTTTGTTTAACAGTTAGTAACAAATAACATAAAAGCCGTGGTGGCCTAGTGGTTTGACCTTATGATCTCTCAAGCTGAGGGTCGTGGATTCGGTCCGGGCTGGCACCTCTGAGTTTTTCCACCATTACTTACCATTACCGTTTACCATGTGATTTTTACGGTGAAGGAAAACATCGTGAGGAAACCTGAGAAGAAATTTAATGGTGTATGTGAATTTCTCAGTCTGCACTGGGCCCTCGTGGGAACTACGGCGCAAGCCCTCTCATTCTGAGAGGAGGCCTGTGCCCGGCAGTGGGACGTATATAGGCTGGGATGAATGATGAATGAACAAATAACAATACATGATTTAGCATTATCCTTTATTATCAATTCTCGTCATGAGTTCTTCTTCATCACGTCAGAAATCCAAATCAAATTCGGGCTTATTGGTGCAATGACGCTGATAGGTTCGTCGGATTCACCGGCTGTTAGTATTCCAATAAGTTTTCCCATGTACATCACCGGGCCTCCTGCATCCCCTTTGCGTGTATCTTGAAATTTGTTGGAGCATTTCGGAGCAACGCATATGGACGGACCAAACATCGGATAAGAAGGCGTGCACTTGACCACGACACCTTCGCCTACCTGCAGGGATCTTAAGTCATCTTCTGCTACGATTTTTTTACTTAATTTATCTGAAGCCGTTTTCCCGAACGCAGCAAACTTAACAGGTAACCCGATCAACGCCCCGTAATCGATTGCAGATAATTTGACATTAATTTTGTTAGGCACTTTTTCAATAAGTACCAGAGCTAAGTTGTTAACAATACTAATAGCTATCTTTTCATAATAAAAGTAACCTGGGTGATGGAAAACTTTGATTATTTCCGAATATGCGTTCGTCTTCTTCAACGTTATGTCTGCATACTTTATTATTCTGTTTTTGCTGCCGGTTTTGATCCTGTGTCCTGCAGTGAGAAGCCAGTTCTCGGCGATGAGGTTGCATGTGCAAACTCTGGAGCCGTCTCTACGCTGCATACTGACTACAAAGGGGAACTCCTGGTTTGTATCCTCCAGACCGTGGTATACCCGCGGCCGTGCATGTTGTCTTTCACCGCTAACGCAGCATGTTAGTACAAATACTCGCCACATTGTATTTTGTTGCAACAAGAAAGCTTGATGTATGAAGTTTATTTTGTTACTAAACTTTTATGACTGTTTTCGATAGTGCGAACATATGAACAGGATTTAATAAAAAAAAGTATTGATATTGTGAAATAAAAATATTTTTTTACGGAGGTACAATTTAATTTTAATTTGAGTTGCAACATATTGCATTTTCAGAATGCTATAAAGAGATATTTGAACAAAAAACAATTTTTAATAAGTCTTTTAATTTTATTCTGCTTTGTATAAGTACTGCATGTTAAAATAAATACAATTTAAAATTATTAATGGACAAAATGCATAACGACCATTTGATATAATATCATTTTCGGTGCAGACGAACTTTTTTATTGGTTCAACCTAAATAATGTTTTAAATTAAAATACTTCTATCTTGTAACAATTCCTGTAAAGTCGATAATGTCTCAAAATATTGTATAATTTTAATTTAACATTATGTATTTTACTCCATATTCGTTTGAAACTATATAATCTATATCCTTCGTGTACCTGTTTTCTGTATTGCATAAAGAAATAGCAAAGAGTTTAGTCGACACACGGCGTCACAGGAGACCGAAGAGCTGGCAGCTACCTCGGACAAAGAAATTAGCTTAGCTACTCAAAGGTGGGATGCTGCCAATTATATTCGGAATCTTACCTAAGGAGACTCTCATAATATGTTTTTTTTTTATTGTATCTACTTTTAGTTTAGAATAGTTAAGTTTAGTTTAGCATAATTACTTCATCGCATCCTATGTGTTGTTTAACAAATATTCATTGGAATCATTCCATTCATTGGTACGTACCTACTCATAATAATTTATTTGGCTTAGTCTCCTGCAGTAAGGTCAGGTGCAGAAATATGTATCGATTTAATTATCTCAAAATTATGTACCGTTACCTTAGTTTGACGACATAAGAGCTATGGGACATTATTTATGAGCAAGTTGCATGCACCTATATTTTTGCCTTGACTGTCCAAATAGTTTGACTTTATATTAAATGTTATACTTTCTTTTACTGTATAATTAATTATAACCAAGTATAAATATTTTTAATTTTGCAGAAATTGAACCTTCGTCGCAACACAAAACTATCAGAGTATGCTCTGACTTGCTCTAGCCAGTTCATACAATTAGAAATTCATACAATTGTACTGCAGCGACTACCGCGTCGTCGTCTTCAAATTTCTGGCCTCTCAGGTATTGTTTCAATCTCGGAAATGGGTAGAAATCACTGGGAGCGAGATCTGGTGAATACGGAGGATGCTTAAGGATATCGAACCCAGCATCACGAATTGCAGCCATTGCAACGGCGGACTTGTGTGCCGGGGCATTGTCCTGGTGGAACAGCACAACTTTCGAGAGTTTACCTCGCCGTTTTTCGCGGATCTCATTGCGCAATGTTGCTATTTGTTTGGCGCATAAAGTGCCCGTAATAGTGGCTCCATGCTCGAGATACTCAATCATTAATACCCCTTTACCATTCCAAAAAACAGAGCCCATGACCTAACCGGCAGATGGGCTCACCTTGAATTTCTTCTAAGTTGGAGATGATGGCCTTTTCCATGTCATAGACTGCAGTTTCGTTTCAGGGTCGTAATGATGGAGCCATGTTTCGTCCTTTGTTATAAATCGCGCCAAAAAAAGTTCCCGGTCTTGCTGCATCAGGTTCAAAGCTTCTTGACAAATCTCTAGTCTAGTTTGTTTTTGCGTGTCAGTAAGCATTCTTGGTACCCAACGCGCAGATACCTTTTTCATACCCAAGCGTTCATGTAAAATATTATGCACGCTCCCTGTTGAAATCTTTACATTTTCAGCAATAAAACGAACTGTGACACGACGATCCGCCAAAACTGATTTTTCGACTTTTTTCACAATTTCTTCAGTTACTGCTGTAGTAGGGCGTCCGGAGCGGGGGTCGTCCATTGTCGATGTTCTTCCACGTCTAAATTCGGCGCACCAACGTGCGACTGTCGAATACGGAGGAGCATTAGACCCTAAAGTGTCCCGCAAATCCAAATTGACTTGGTCAGTAGAAAAATTTTTCAAATACAAGTATTTGATAACGGCGCGCAGTTCAATTTTCTCCATTTTCGCTAACGTACTCAATAGCATTGCAAAGAAATTACAGTATATTTTTTTAAACAAAAGACAGTTAGTTTTTTTTTTCATAGCAATCAGCTAGATAGATTAGCTTTACCGGCCAGTATTTAATTTCGTAATATTAAAAGAGTTTGCATCTCATTCTCACTTTATATTGAACGCCCCTCGTATGTCACTATTTTTACATTTATTGTCTTGAAAAGTTTTTTTTATCATTATTGTAAACAACATCTTTAGTAATATTTAATGTTATGAGACTTATGAGTACCTTTTTGTCACATCGAAATTCCATTTTAAGATCTGTCTCACTAGTGTTTAAATTTAGTTAAGTTTGTCATTTTTACTGGTTTTTAGTACTAAACATTTTTTTTATACAAGCGTATCCCAAGAGTCCTGTGCACGAGTATCTTGAAATTTGTTGGAGCACTGGAGTGACGCATATAGCTGGACCAAACATTGGCCAAACATGCCCAAGTGGGGACGCTACAACCGTACTCAAAGAGTATTATTAGCTCTTATATGCAGCTTCACCCGCGTTAACCATTTTAATATGGTCTTGAGACCGATCACATATTTATTCAATAAAAAAAATAAAGTTTAAAATTTATTTCGTTTTATTTCAGTTGTTACAAACATTCTTACAATTAATAATAATAATAATAATAATTCTTTATTTACATAAAAAGGTACAGTTATCTTATACAAATTTATGTGGAAACTAGATAAAATCATAAATAAAGTGGGCCACAGCTGCCAAACTAGGTGTAAAACCTGTATTTCAGCAGTCGGAGCTCTTCCATGAAAGCATTAAAAGTGCTGAAATCTAGCAACAACACAATTCTACAATACTTGTCAATAGAAATACAAGTATAATACAGAGAACATTAATTAATATACTAAACAGAACCAAAACCAAAAACAGCAGCTATTATGTGTATAAGTATGAGTAAGTATGTGTGTGTGCGTGCGTGTGTATGTGTGTGTGAGTGTGTGTGTGAATTAGAATGGAGTCTGTTATTACGTTTAAAGGGTTGTAGTTTTACATTTAATTCATTAAACTCATTCAACTTTTTTTACTAAAGTAAATAATGCCTTAAAGTTGGGGTACTTTGACTTCATTCACGTTGTATGAAGATCACCCATGCAAAGTTCCGTGTCCTCTAGACTCAGCGACTTTAGTGGTTAAGCTTTTTAAATTGTACAGTCAAGTGTAAGAATATGAACTTATTCAAAGTTTCAAAAATAAGTACCACAGACTCTTATTCCGACGCAATAAGGCCGTAGTAACATATTTTTGAGTGGTTCGAATAGATACTTATTTTTGCTCTAGACTGTACATGCATTATTTAATTTTACCCAAACCCGTCCAGCTCCTACACATCATCATCATCGTCAGCCTATGTTCGTCCACTGCTGGACATAGGCCTCTCCCATGGCACGCCACTGAGCACGATCCTCGGCCACTCTCATCCAGCTCTTGCCAGCCGCCTTGCGAAGATCATCGCACCACCGAGTCTGAGGACGTCCCACGCTACGTTTGCCGATCCGTGGTCTCCACTCAAGAACTCGTCTACCCCAACGGTTATCGGTTCTTCGGGTTATATGGCCTGCCCATTGCCAATTCAGCATGCTAACGCGGTGGGCTATGTCGATAACTTTAGTTCCCTGTCGGATCACTTCGTTACAAATTCGATCTTTCAGAGAAATTCCGAGCATAGCCCTTTCCATAGCACGTTGAGCAACCTTAAATTTGTGGACCAGCCCTACAGTGAGTGTCCATGTTTCGGCACCGTATGTCATGACGGGTAGGACGCACTGATTGAAGACTTTCGTCTTTGGACTCTGTGGAATTGGCGACGTGAAGACATCCTACATGCCCGCACATAATTACAAACTTTCTCATTTACATCATTAGTAGGATTAATGTAAAAGAAAAGATAATTTTGTTCAACACCTTTAATATCAAGTACATTTTCAACTGTAGCTTTTCATCACAGAAGATATCCATCCCAAATTTGGGCTCACGGGTGCGAAATACGAGATGGGCGAATCACCACCAATTAATACACCGACAATTCTCCCACTATACACTAGCGGACACCCTGAATCCCCTGGACGAGTATCTTGAAGTTTATTGGAGCACTTGGGAGCAACGCAAATTGCTGGACCAAACATTGGACGTGCTGGTTCACATGTGATCACAACAGCCTCACCAGTCTGAAGAGGCTTGAACTCATCACCCTCGTTTGAAAACTCTTCACCTGTTAACCCAAATCCAGCGTACCGAACAGGATAACCCAATAACGCCTTGTAATCAATTGCAGATAGCTTCCCAATACTTTTTTTCTTCGGCACTTTTTCTATGAGCGCAAGTGCTAAATCATTTTCGATTGCTCCTTCTTTTTCGACGGAAAAATAATTTGGATGTGGGAAAAATTTTATGATTCTTCTAAACGATTTTGTTTGTGTTGGATGGAGAGTCATGTTTTTGTATCGTACATACATTGGTTCATCTATTTCAACGCAGTGGCCGGCAGTCAAAATCCAATTTCGAGCTATCAAACTACATGAGCATATTCTTTTTCCGTATTTGTCTTGCATGCCGATAACGTAAGGGAATTCTTTGTTTGAGTCGTCCTGGCCTAAATAGATTCTCAGACATTGGCGTTGTTTCTCGGCGCAAACACAGCATGCTAGGACGACTAGCCGCCACATCTATTTCCGAACAAGGCGAGCTAAAAAAATCGTCTAAATATATATTTATCAAAAAAACTAACGCAAACTAAACAATTGCAGCAACCGTTGATATTGCGCATTACTTTATCACAAATAAAATTATTGTGTTCAGCTATAGTCAAGGTTGCATTTTATTTCCACATTCTTGCAATATACCGTAAAAATGATACCTATAGTATAAATATTTATACATCATCTTAGCCTATATACGTCCCACACTAGGCCCAGGCCTCCTCCAGGGATCCAGTGCCCTTTGGGAACTTCACACACCATTGAATTTCTTTGCAGAACTTTAGTTTTAAAACATTGTATCCATTCATGCTCCAGTGTTAAATTTGTCTTTTTTTTGGTCATCATCATCATTAATTTAAGAGCATAGCTCTTGTCGGTGGAGTAATCGCCACTCTTTTCGGTTCTTTGCCAGCGTTTTCAGCTCCTGATACGACATGACATTGACTTTTTCCTTGGCTTGATCTATAAATGACCGTCTCGGTCTTCCCCTGCCTCGCCTGCCTTCTATTCGCCCTTCCAAAATAGTTTTTATGTAACTGTCATGTTGTATCAGATGCCCCAGCATATTCTCTCTCCTATTTTCAATCCCCTTTTTTTTGGTGGTTAACTAAAAAGATTTCGAGAATATATTGGAATCACCTGACGCAGACAAAACATTATTCTTGGAACCAGTTTGTAACTTTTTGGAAAAAGGCAAGATCATAATATAAGTAAGTATGTATGTATGTATGTAAACACTTAATTGTACATAAAACACAAAAATAATACAAAACAACAAAACAAAAAGAGTACAAAGGCGAACTTTTCAAGCTAACCTGGCATGAAAGGAAAAACTAAGATAGGCAAACAATAACTTATGTACAGAGAGAAGAAAGAAAATATAACATATAAACAAATACACAAAATAAACAACAATTAGTGACTACGACAAATATACTTATACCTAACTTTACACTGAACAAAATACACACATACGAAAAAACAGTACATGTAAATAAAAGAATACGATTAAGTAGGTACCCTACTTCCACAGTTTCTTCAAACTCTCTCTGAACGAGACCACAGACGGGGACTCCCTAACGAGTAAAGGTAACTCGTTCCACAGCTTCACGGAATGAATACTGAAAGATTTAGCGTAAGAACGCGCCGTGTTCGGCGGGAAGGCAAGTGTGAGTTTGGAGCTGGACCGCAAACGGTGCCCGCTTCCGGTGGCCAAGTAGCTAAACCTTTCAGATAGGTACGAGGGAGAGGAAGGATTAAACAACACATTGAAAAGGAGACACAGAATGTGAATGTCTCTCTGCCGTCTAATAGGCAGCCAGTGAAGCTGCTCGCGAAAATGGGAGACGTGGTCGTACTTTCGCAGGCCAAACACATATCGAACGTACACATTTTGCAGCCGTTCAAGCTTGTCAAGCAGCTCCTCCCTCAAGTCAAGAAACGCAATATCACCATAATCGAGAAGGGGCAAAAGTAGAGAATGGGCAAGGGTAATTTTAGTACGCATAGGAAAAAAGTTTTGCAGGCGTCTCAAGGAGTGAAGAGACGCAAAGAGTCTACGACTAATTTCATTTACGTGAGCTGTCCAAGAGAGTGTCTGGTCCATAATAATACCTAAATTCTTGACATTAGAGGAAAAAGGGATCGAAGTCCCATCAAATAAAATATCAGGTAGTGTCACCTCCGACAACTTGCCAACAAAATGAAGACTGCTGAAAATTATAGCCTGAGACTTAGCTGCATTAACCTTAAGCCCAAACTGCTCAGCCCAACCACGGATAGAGTCCAAGTCCCCATTTATTTGGCCAATCAGAGAAGGCAGCTCATCAAAAGCAGCCAACGCATAGATATGCAGGTCATCAGCATATAAATGATACGAAGAACGTAGAGTATTGGTTATACTGTTGATAAAAATTGGAAAAAGAAGAGGCGAAAGAACACCGCCCTGAGGAACACCAGCTGTCAGGTCGCACCACTCCGAGAAATACTTAATACTTTAGTAGTGGTAGAGCCATGTTGTAGCTAGCCGCTGCATCACGAATGGGCCGGCTCGTCCGGGGCAGTACCACCCTCTCACAGAACACCGGCGTGAAGCAGCAGTAATCCTGCTTGCGTTTCGTACGGTCAGTGAGAGTGCCGGGGGCCCAATACCTCACCTCTTCCCTCTTCCCCTCCCTCACCCCCTTCACCTGTTCCCATTCCTTTAGGGCCGACAACGCACTGGCATCGCGTACAGCGCTGCGGGTGTCTATGGACAGTGGTGATCATTTAACATCAGGTGACCCACTAGTTCGTTTGTCTGGCCTTTCAAACATAAAAAAAAAAAAAAAAAAAATTTTCATCAACCTTAACTCGCTGGCGTCTACCGAAAAGGTACGCCCGGAACCATGAGATGGCAGACTGGGGAAAATTCAGATTCTGGAGTACATAATTCACATACGTCGTTTATAAAACGCTGCAATATTTTCTATTGCATTGTAGTGCGGTGTTTTCAATATCTTTATCAAATGGTGTATAGACACGCCACCAAGTGGTTAGCGTTACAATTAGTATAAAAGTACACTTGGCCACTGGTTAAAGTATCGTTTCACTTATAAAAGTTCCATACTGAATCTGTACCACCAAAGTCCCCTCCGCGAGTTCGCCTAGCATTAGGCTTTTTTATGCATACAGACATACAATCACGCCTTATAAAGAGGTAGGTAGAGATTATTTGTTTCCACTTGCTACGATCTTGAGATTCGCTTCCATAACACTCGGTAGCTCGGTGGTTTTGGGTACTCTTGACCTGACCATTCTTCAAGACATTTGGAATTTATATGGTTCAAGAAAAGCAAACGTGTATGGTACCAGATAAAGCAATGACTACTGCCTGAAATCTTGAAGGACTATGTGTAGCATCATCAACTCATAGGAATCAGATAGACCTAGGTAGTTAGTTAGTTGACTTCCTGCCAAGTTTCTTGCGGCGCATTCTTCTTGGCAATGATGGTCCTTACGAAAGCGCTGGTAGTTTAAAAAAGTGACATGTAAAAGAGCCCTTTGCGGCCTATTTGCAGAATAAACGTTTTGACTTTTGACTTTTGACTTTTGAGTTGTTTTTTTTTTGATATAGCACTTTCCATTAAGCCGATCAAGTGTCGCCCTACATACTTCCGGCTTCTAATTAGGTGTTTGTTGCGAACTATTCTTTCCGCTGGCGTTCGTGTCGTCACAGTGTGTATGTTTATATTTTTGTGTTGAGTTTTAAATGGGTCCCACTGAAAAACAGCGCTGTGGCTTGCCACAATATTATGTTGAGTGGGCCCAATTTATACCATTCGATATCTTTCATACGTGTATTTCCTGTCAAATGAATTTTTTTTCTGTGTTTGTATCGAATATGTGTAAATAAACATCTCTCTCTCTCTCATTAGAGGGCTATTTTGTCAGTGTTAAGCAGAAAACAGTTTAAAAACATGTTAGCCGTTTTTTGATGAAATAATTCTGTACACACCTCCCTGCATTCACCTGAGAAGAAATTCAATGGTGTATGTGAAGTTCCCAATCCGCACTGGGCCCGCGTGTTAACTACGGCCCAAGCGCTCTCATTTTGAGAGGAGGCCTGTGCCCTGCAGTGGGACGTATATAGGCAGGGATGAATTGGCTTGGAAATCATTGATCAATACTCAGGGTGCAACGGTCTAAGTACTAACGGGGAAGAACCCCGGACTATTTAGCACACGACGGGTTTAGCCGACACGCACCTCTTAAATGGGCTGATTTGTACTGTGGAATATCACCAGATGGCGTTAATGTCGTGAGGCCCATTTTCCATTAATAATCAAAACTACTGCCGAAATTTAGAATAGAGGAGAACTGCGGGACATCTGTCGAACAGACATACAACACCATTCTTGCGTAGGCTGAAACGGAAACGCTTAGAGCTCTCACGATCAATTAAAAAAAGTTAAATTTTAAATTTTAAGCTGTTTATTTCAAGCAAAGATCATTTTATAAAACATGCAAAACGAGTCCTTAATCCTAATTTTAAGGATTTTGCGTGGCCTCGGTTAGCGAAAGACTGAGTTGCTCACGCGTAATTAGTCTAAGTATACAATACGAGTAGATAGTAAATTTATTATATAAATCATGATTTCCCATGCATGCAGTTTTTTTGTTTTAACTTACATATAACCTAAGTCTGAGTGCGCATCCGTCCCTTCCCTCTCAAATATATCTTTCATAATTTTCATAATTCTTAATTTTGAAAAGCCATTCATAATTTAAGTCACACTTTATTTAAAGTGGACAGGGGTCTAGCGATTTATGACAGGACAACATAATTTCAATGAACTGAAACAATTACTTTGCTCACCCGCGACCTACCGCCCCACACCGCCGCTGCCGCGCTTGGGTCGCGGGTGAGCAAAGTAATTGTTTCAGTTCATTAATATGGACCTCCGCAAAGTAACGCCTGATTCAATAAATTATTTAAAATAAACAATTTTCAAATTTTTTCTGTTTTGTTACCATGCTCACTTTGGCACGTGGCTGATTGTACCCAATTATTTTATACTTAACATCGAAAACCAATTAAATGTTTAATGATCTATCTAAAATGTGTTATAAAACTGTTAATTTAAGTTTTCACCGTAAAGTAGGGCTATTTTGGCCCTGAAATGTAACTTTGGTCATTAATTTTTGATTAACTCGGGATTATTAATTTAGGATTAACTCGGTCCAGATTTATTAGATTTAGGGGGTGTTTCACCACCTTATTGTCAAACTACTGGTCACGTAACCAATGAATAAACTAAGTATTGGACAAATCTGTCGGCTAGTTTTTTTCAGTTTCACCACTCCGGTCCTGTGCAAACTAAGTACCACTTAACTAATCATCGGTTTAACATAGAGGGGGAATTGCAACGTCACATTTCACGATCACGCGTTCCTGTTCGCACACTTTCGTTCAAAGAGTCGCTCATTGTTAAAGCAAAAGAAATCGTAAACTATGTAATTTTTAAATACATCTATTTTTTTGCATAAACAAATGTGTAACATTATAATTAATCCAAAAACGGTATTTATTTACGATACTTTGTTAACAATAACAAAGAAAAATAAAATCACGTAAAACAAATCGAAAAGTGGCGCCAAACCATTTGACTGATTAACTTTTTTTTGTAATGGCGATGTACAAGTTCACGTAGAACAAACGATTGTGCCACTGAAAAAAAGTCTGTAGTTCAAAAATATTACGAAATTTTGGATTTATTTTAACGTACTAAAAGCGTACCTATATTTTTGTATTCAAATCTTGATATTTGATTCCTCGTTTGCAATTTAGCATGACTTCTTTCTTTAAAAAATAAAAAATACTTGATTTATTTTTCTGAAACCGGCTGAAGGGCACTCCAACCATGACCACAAAAAAATTAACTGACTAATTAAAAAGTTATGTGACGGATAAAAATGCTAAATGCCACCTGATCTGATGGTCAAATTAAAAAACAGTTTGTCCGTCACTTAGCGCTAATCAAGACTGGTGAAACAGAAATTTTAAGTTCATCTGTCAAATAAGGTTATGATTAAGCTAATCCGAACTTTAAAAAAAGTGGTGAAACAGCCCCTTAGAGAGCCCGTGTTTTTTCATGAACATCATCAGTTAGCCAAAAGACGTCCACAGCTGAACATAGGCCACCCCCAAGGCTCGCCAAACAGATCGGTCCCGTGCCATCCGCATCCAACGCGATCCCGCAACCTTAACCAGGTCGTCGCTCCATCTTATTGGTGGCCTACCTACACTGCGTCTTCCGGTCCCATTTTTTCAGTAAGGAGTAAACCAAGTGTCAGTTAATAGCTCGAAGAATCGCCAGACTCAAGTGGCAGTAGGCAGGGCACATAATCGCTTTTAGAACTGATGGCCGATGAGGCAAAAAGGTTCTCGAGTGGCGTCCACAAACCGGAAAACGCAGTGTAGGTAGGCCTCCAACAAGATGGAGCGACGACCTGGTTAAGGTTGTGGGAACGCGTTGGATGCGGATGGCACGGGACCGATCTGTTTGGCGAGCCTTGGGGGAGGCCTATGTTCAGCAGTGGACGTCTTTCGGCTAAAATGATGGTGATGATCTTATGGTGTTTGGTTGCACCTATTTGAAAATAAAGAAAATGCCCATTATGCGTCTAAAATCCCTTCCGCAACCAACAAAAGGGCTGATAACTTTGAAACGAAGCATCGCCAAGAAACCTGCTTTCAAATAAAAACCCTAGAAAACGCATCACGACAGACAGGCACATAGAGAGACACACACTCGCATAGCGGTCAAACTTATGACATATCTTTTTGTGCCGAGGGTTAAAAAAAAATTAACCAAACAAAACAGAGGCTAAACGGATCACTCACGTCTTAAAACGAGTTAATCTCGTTTTAAGACGTGAGTGATCCGTTTATTTTCACTATGAGTGAGTCTCACGGTAGTTTCATGTTAAAAACAGAGGCTTTCAAAAACAAACAAGGAGGCTTCTTTCCAAAATATTAAAATAGTAATGTTTAGTTTCCTAGTCAGTCTAGTCGTTAAACTGTTAATTAAGGTATAAAATAGTAATTTTACGACCATCATTACAAAACAGTATGCGGTTAAGATCTGAATTAGTAATAATTTCTTTATGAGGGAAGATTATGAAGATTAAATATTATTAAGAGTGAGATAGCCACCCGTGGCTTACCACAGTTTTGTTGGTGACTAGCTTTTCCTATGACTTCGTCAGCGACAAACAAAATTTACAGCCAATTTGCTATCTCTATCCCGCGGGAATTTCAAATAATCCGTTTTTACTGCACTTCTTTTATCATAGTGAAATAATACGGATTGCTCACGTCTCTAAACAAGTTTAACTCGACATGTTTCGGGCTAATTCGTAGCCCTTTTTCACGGGGAACACGCTGCTGCCAAAGGAATGTATACTGAGATGGGGTCCCCCAGTGGCGAAGGGTACTAACAACCTGATTCCGCCCCCCCCCCCCCCATTGACTAAACTTTCGAAGTTACCAAACGCTTTCTTCCATTACTGCAATTTTATGGAGAGTGTAAATGGTATTTTTGTAGTGGTAGAGCCATGTTGTAGCTAGCCGCTGCATCACGAATGGGCCGGCTCGTCCGGGGCAGTACCACCCTCTCACAGAACACTGGCGTGAAGCAGCAGTACTCCTGCTGTGTTTCGTACGGTCAGTGAGAGCGCCGGGGGCCCAATACCTCTCCCCCTCCCCTGTTCCCTCTCCTTTTCCCAGGGCCGACAACGCACTGGCATCGTGTAAAGCGCTGCGGGTGTCTATGGACAGTGGTGATCATTTAACATCAGGTGACCCACTAGTGCGTTTGTCTGGCCTCTTTAACATAAAAAAAAAATGGATTTTTTTGCTCCAGCTTTACTTGCAAAAATTTTCACGCCCTACCACTGGGTCCCATTGAACTGAATACATAAATCCCGTTTTTTCCTTATCCCGTGGGATTTGCCGACAATCCTAATGTTCGTTATTAACTGTTATAATCAGCTGCTTGTATCCTAAATTTGATGTCTCTTATTTATTATACTGTTTTAAACTTTCGTGATTTTCACTCATAATTATTTTACTAAACGGGGACACAAAAAACTACCACCACGTCCTATAAACGGGAGTTATCACACAGAAAAAACTACCACCACGTCCTATAAACGGGAGTTATCACACACAAAAAACTACCACCACGTCCTATAAACGGGAGTTATCACACAGAAAAAACTACCACCACGTCGTCACCACGTCGCCGTGACCACGGCTGCTGCAATGTGGCCAAAACGTCGAGGAAATTTTGATTGCGTGATAAGTTATGTATCTAATTATAGTTACAGTAAAATTACATAAAGTTTACCACTGACAGATGGTTTGCCTTCATTTCATATTCAACTTTAAAGACCTACAAATAAAGCCAATTGTAGAATACTGTTACCCACGTTTGCAGATTTTGTAATAACTACTTTGTTTGTATGGTGTTAAAGTTGGAAATGAAATGAAGGCAAGCAATCTGTCAGTGGTAAACTAAAAGTAAACGTATTGTACGGAGTTAGGGTTACTTTGAAGCAAAAATATAAATCTCATATATTCCGTACCCCGTGGGAATTTTGAAAAATAACCAATATATTAAAATCTCGTGTCACGGTGTTTGTTACCGAACTCCTCCGAAACGGCTCGGCCGATTTGTATGAAACTTGTTTCTCCGTATTCGCTACGTCTGAGAATAGGTCGTAGGCTATTTCTTTATCCCCCTCCCCCATTCTTCGCAGACGGAGTCGCGGGCAACAGCTAGTAATTTATAATATTAATACAATATAAGTATTTCCTTTTTTTTTCTTTTATTTAATTCATTTCGTACCAAATACAAACTGAAATATAGATGCACAGAAAAAACCCCAGAAAAAAGACCAATGCTGGGAATCGAACCCAGGTCCCCAGCATTCCGCGCCGCGCGCCACACCCCCACACCACCACTGGTCTAGAGATTAGACACGAATCTTTCCTATACATCATACATTTCAATCTGCTAAATCATCACCTTATGCAGTGACAAACGCACATCTATGTTACACCCTCATCGAGAGATTTTAACACTCCTTCGGAACTAACCGCTCACCTGGACAAGAGATGGCGCTACTGTGCAACTTTAAACAAGTTAGCTATGAAGTATCTTTTTTTTTTTTTGTACTTATTTTTTCAACTTCATTTTTTTATTACTTTTACGGTCATCCCGTGAAATCATACATGTATGATTTCACGGGATGACCGTAAAAGTAATAAAAAAATGAAGTTGAAAAAATAAGTACAAAAAAAAAAAAAAAAGATACTTCATAGCTAACTTGTTTTATTTAATTAACAATACAATGTTGTAGGTACTCGTACTTGTATTTTACAGGGTGAATTCAGATCATTTTTTCCATTCAAATCATTCCTTTTTTTTAAACAAAGCTTAATGACTTAAGCGAGGCGCTTCTTCAGAAGATATTAACAAAGTTTACAAAAAGAACAGAACACAATGAATGATATACCGCGGTTTTAAATTCTTGCCGCATAGTGGTCTGAATATGCAAATGATGCGGACAAAATTTCACAATCGAAAATTAAGTCTAGAATATTTATGGCTCAATTTTGGGCAACAGACAATGCGGCGAATTCGGCCGCACTGTGCACCGAGGTATTCAAAGTATGAGCGCAGTTTCGCGACATCTCTAGGTACCTTCGTGATAAGTTAGCATAGAACCGTCAGTGGATATAAAATATATGAAAATACTAGCTGTTGCCCGCGACTCCGTCCGCGAAGAATAGGGGTATAAAAATAGCCTACGACCTATTCTCAGACCTACCGATTCATAAAAATCGGTCGAGTCGTCAATTCGGAACTAGGTTACGTAAATTATTGCTAAACAAAAATTTTATTATTATGACATTAAGGATTTCTTTGAGCAGGACATTATGTAACTAGATTTAATTTTATGTATATTTTTAATTTTTAATTTTGCATGCTTGTATTAAAGATACCAGTAGCGGAATAAGCTAGCATAAGTCTCTGTAACGCCTGTTGACTGTAAAAATTGTCTTATTCTATGCAAATAAATTGAATTGAATTGAATTGACGTTGCGGAGGAGTTCGATAACAAACACCGTGACACGAGATTTTTGACGGCCGGATAGCCTGGTTGTTAGAGAACCTGACTACGAAGCTTGAGGTCCCGGGTTCGGTTCCCGGTCGGGGCAGATATTTGTGTGAAAAACACGAATGTTTGTGCTCGAGTTTTGGATGTTTAATATGTATTTAAGTATGTATTTATCTATATATGTACCTGTGTTTATCCGTTGTCTAGTACCCATAGTACAAGCTTTGCTTAGTTTTGGACTAAGTAATCATAATCATAATCATAATCATTTATTTAGTAGGTCAATTGGTGTGAATCGTCCCGTGTTATTAGATTAGATTGTGACGTGTAAACATAAACTTTTTTTCTCGTCATTATCAAGAAGTTTTTTTAAGAATACAATAAAAAAAATGAATATTCTACAATCATGATGATACTAAACGAGTATTGTATGATTGCTTTGAAAATTGTTTTGTGTTTTGATCGGCTGAATAAAAAAAAATGTTATTTTGATCCAAAAATCCTAAACGAGAAACCAAAAAATGCCTATAGTAAGACTGCGTGGAGGAAGACAATAAGCTAATAAGATAATAAAGTTCTCGAGTAGAAACCACAAACTGCGTTGGCATGCCTTTCACTAGGTGGACCGATGACATTGCCGTCAAAGATAACCGATGGATACAGGTGTTGTCGGTTGTTGTTGCGTTCCAAGGGGAAGGCTTCTTAACTGTGCAGGCCTTCAAGCTAATGATGATATAACTTGTGCAAGATCCGTTTGGATCACCAACAGTCTTGTTTGTTAATCCTGCAGCCACGCAGCAGTGTCTGCTCTGGGGGGTTACTACGAAATTCGAAGTTCGAAGTTCGGATCGTGCGGTCCCTCTCACTCTCGTTATAAATACCATTAGCGTGAGCGGAACGGCATGAAACGAAGTTCAAATTTCACGCTTCGTTGTATAGGGCCTGTTGTCTCCGTAGAAAGTAAGACAGCTGGTGAAATTACTGATACACAAAGAGTATACTATCTTTACCCTCTAGATAGGCACATCAGAATTCCTCATCGGCTATCAGTATTGCAGGTGTTTATTGATAGTGCTTAGTTACCATCACAAGATGCGCTTGTTTGTCACCTATTTTCTTAAAAAAAAAACTTAAGAACGTAAATTGTCGGCAATCCTTCGAAGTTATATATCTTGTGTCCACTCTACAACGGTTAAGAATTATTCTTACTTGCGGTCTCCCTGAGCACTAGCAAGTTTAATTACGAAGTCGATTTTTTGCCGGTGCATCCCGTTTATGCGTGCGCGCATTTGTTATTTACGAGTGGTACTTTTTGGGCTGTCACCACATGCGGTTGGAATGACACCGACATTTCTGGGCATGGTATGAAATCTGGGAAGTACTCGAATGCACTTGGTTTCGTTTCGTAATCATTGAAGTTTTTGTTTAGAAAAAAAATGTATGTGGTAATAAAAGTTTCAAAGACACTATTTTATAATACGCTTGCTTACCTATAAGCAAATGAGTGGAAAAAACTAAATCGAATAGTTTTTGGTTAGCAAAAAAATTGTATATAGTCCTCCTCATCGGTTTCGATGACGGCGACCCCACTACTCTATAATTTAAGACGCCTATCATGGGCTCTGATATGGCATTTACTTTTAAATACTCTCCTACACGCGTGACAGTACAGTTGCCCAGCTGAGTTGTATATATACGTGTAGGAGAACTTAGGTCTCTCTTTACGTAATTGGCGTTTTACGTCTAACGCCATGAGACGCTCTTATTTGAGCAAAATAGTAGGCGAGCAATTAAACAAGCATTTCATCCATCCAGAAGGGACAGAATGCTATACTCAAAGTTAGATCATTTATATTAAACTAGCTGTTGCCCGCGACTCCGTCTGCGAAGATAAAAAATAGCCTGCGACCTATTCTCAGACCTACCGAATACAGAGAAAAAAGTTTCATAAAAATCGGTCGAACCGTTTCGGAGGAGTTCGATAACAAACACCGTGACACGAGATTCTTATATGTTAGAAGATATATCTTCCTGACTAAATCCTGGTGTCAATGAACCAAATGTCAATCCTATTGGTGTCCGACTTTTCAAGTAAACTAAGATATTGTTCTGGTCATGTTTATAATTTTGTATTAGCTTTTTTTACAAAGAGTGGTCTTATGATATAACAATGAACTAGGGCACAAAATCTTCCCAAAAAGAACACAAATTAAAAATAATTGCAAAATTAAAGAACGAACCGCAGCAATCAATTTTGTCTTAACAAAATTCCTTCAAGTTAGTGTCGGTATTGTCAACAACGAAATTATTACAATTTATCATTGTCACAAGTAATTGGTGGGCATAAAACATCTTTATGCGACGTATGATAATTATTATTAAATATATATGCAGCGACTTAAGTTTCCGTCAAGCACCGCCGTGGCATTTAAAACTGTAATTGTAGAACTAATTGCAGTACGACCCGATTATTTATTGCTTTCAAAGTGAACACGGACGGACAGAAAAAAATTGAATTTTATTAGATTACCATTGAAGTAATAAAATGTAAAGATAAAAATCTTAAAACAAAAGACAGTACGAACGTGTACCTGAACAAACGAGTGAATTCGAAAAGCGTTTAAAACAAAAAGCGACCGTCGACATTCTTCGTTACAACTCTCTCTATAAACACATACGTGCAATCGTGGCATCGGCAATCGAATCGGTCGTTTAATCGAGTAAACTCGGCTCGGCGAGTCCGAATGATTTATTGCTGTGACACGTGTTTTTTGTGCCGTCTCTTACTCGCGGAAACAATTTCGAATCATTTATACCGACCGCCCGATCGGCCGCCAAATATGGCGCGGCGATGACCTGTTGTGCCGGTGTTTCACCTTAATTTTGGGAAAAATGGATGGGTGACGTTTACGAAACGGTTTTTTTAAGTAAATCAGGTAGGTATTAAAACTTCGCGAAGAAGTTTTAAAATAATTGTTGAATTTATCATTTGAAACACGATCGAGGATTCTGATCTAATTTACGGTATTTACTTAAGAAATATTTTATATACTCGCTGCATTTTTTTTCAAAACTAAAACCAATAAATAAACCGCAATGTAAAAGTATTCAATTTACAAAACTTTAATAACAATAAAAAAAATTGAAAAAGCTAGCTATACATTAAAAAAAAACATAAAATAAGAATAAAGCATTCAAAACTGTACGGGCTTATTAATTTTCATGAGCTGAACGGGTGCTCCAGTTTTTTTATCCAACAAAACGTACGCGGCAGCCCACTGTGCGTTCGATCCTCATAAAGTTTTATAGCGCCTGTCACTCAAGCGGCTTCTTCGCAGATTACACTGACTTATGATAGGTATGTCCGCACACTGGTTCACCCAGTGGTTTATGCTACGCGTGGGAAGGCAAATTGGGTTGGTGAAAATATTGAGGCTCTGATCGTTATCTGTCATTTTATGTTGCGCGTGTTGGGTAATGGTGAGTTTTGCACAGTGGGTGATTCAGACGTATTTCTGGACAAAAAGTCAGATAAAAAATTCAGTGAAATATTCTCGCATCAGTAAAATAAGTTTATGATACTGACTACAGGCAAACAAAAAAAGACTTGACTTGGAAAAGGTAGGTAACACTTTTCGCTGTTCATTTTTACTGAGAAAATAATTGAACTACTTTATTAAGTAGTGAGATTATGTATTTCTAAAATGTTCTAAGATTTTCAAAAATACTTAAATATTTATAGATTTTAAGTAAACAGAAATTGGAAGAGCAGTGCGGCTTGCAATAAAAAGGTTCAATGACTCAAAGAAGCTAGTCGGAGTGTCGAACAAGGGCAAGTTACAGACTGAAGCGTATCATTATCATCATAATTTCAACCAAAACACGTCCACTGCTGAACAATAGCCCTTCCTCAAGGTTTGCGAAACAGATCGATTCTGTGCCATACGCATCCAACGCGCTCCTGCAACCTTAACCAGTGGCCGTAGTGTCCAACGCGATGACGCTTGCTTTCGCATTCACTATCTCTTTCTGTCAAACGGTATAAGATAGTGACAGAAAAAGATGGTGAAAGTGATGCCAAGCGCCCGCGCGTTAGACAATATAGTACGGCCTCTATTTAGCTTTAGCATACACTCAAATCTAAAGAAAATATGCCTGTTGAATCAATCAGTAAGGACATTTCTTTTTATATGTATAGATATCACCGAGGATTTAATTATGATCAGAATGTTCGTAAAATCACCTCGACGTTTTGACCACATCACACAAACAAACCATCATTGCCAAGGAATGCGCCGCAATAAAATTAACTTAGTAGAAAATTATTTAGGAGTATCATTCATAAATAATTTTACTTTATTTTTGACCGCTACCTTTTTTTAATTCACCAAAAAAGTAAATGAGTTTATGTACTATTGTATTTATCAAAGAATTGTATTGTAGCTTTCATTATTTTTGAATTTTATCACTCTTTGTCGGTCCCCAACTAAATGGTCCTCTTACCTACTTAAATAATAAATAAATAAATAAATATTAGGGGACAATCTAACACAAATCAACCTAGTCCCAAACTAAGCAAAGCTTGTACTATGGGTACTAGACGACGATAAACATACTTATATAGATAAATAAATACTTAAATACATAGAAAACATCCATAACTCAGGAACAATTATTCGTGCTCATCACACAAATAAATGCCCTTACCGGGATTCGAACCCAGGACCTCTTGCTTTGTAGGCAGGGTCACTATCAACTAGGCTAAGGCGGTCGTTAAAGATAACTAGGATGTAAGTAAGGGTTAAGTTCATCTTTATACAATGTACTGTCAGTTTTCAAATAGTCATCGCTGAAGTTTTAACACCACGTAAGTAATTTTTTGAGGGTTTTGACATTTTGATGCAATTGCTAAATGGGTGAGGCCGCGAGGCGTTTCAACCGCCGTATCCAGTGAGTTACCAAAAATCTAAGTGTCCATAAACTAAAACCAATTGCAATTCTGCGACCACCCACCACATCATGCTGGTGGTCACTGAGATTTTTTAGTTGACGGACGTACTATTAGCAGTGATGCAACGATATATATCTGTTACGATACCGATACGAATACAGATAATATCGTATAAGCTATTACGATTACGATATATCATAACGATACGAATACGAATACAGATACGATACGAAAACATTACGATACTTTATATAAAAACTAAAAATCTCTTTGAAAT
This sequence comes from Archips crataeganus, assembly GCA_947859365.1. Taxonomy (NCBI): domain Eukaryota; kingdom Metazoa; phylum Arthropoda; class Insecta; order Lepidoptera; family Tortricidae; genus Archips; species Archips crataeganus. The sequence goes on from OX402058.1 coordinate 19,066,226, forward strand.
CATCATCTATTATAGTTTTTAATATACTTTTATGTTTAACATCAGGTAACTTACCAAATATTCATTCTATCTAATAATACTAGTGGCGAACACCAAAAATGTCCTCGTTTCAGTCTGTTTCTGATATTGCCTACTTAAGTGTACATAAGGTACACTTAAGTATACTTAAACCTACATACATACTTTATGAATTTTAATATTTAATTTCAAGCAAAACATGTATGTTTTCTTTCAAATATCGTATCGTAAAAATCGTATAATGTGCTTACGATGCCGATTATTGTAATAAAACACGATAATCGGCGGTATACGATAATCGGTATCGGCATCGTTGCATCACTAACTATTAGTCTATTTTGGTAACACACGGGACACGCGGTTGAAACGCTTCGCGGTCCCGCCCAAATATTTGTTCAAAAATTATTCATTTTTTTCACCCTCTTGAAAGTGCCTATTTTTGACATACGTGGTGTTAGAACTTAGTGTATTTATCATTAATTTTGTAAAATAAAAGGGTTTACATAAATATTTATAGTTGAAAGAGATTTTTCCCACTTACTTAGACGACCAGATGGCCTAGTGGTTAGAGAACCTGACTACGAAGCTTGAGGTCCCGGGTTCGATTCCCGTGTCGGGGCAGATATTTATATGAAAAATACGAATGTTTGTTCTCGGGTCTTGGGTGTATAATATGTATCTAAGTATGTGTTTAATGAACTAAAACAATTACTTTGCTCACCCGCGACCTTTCCGCGAAGGTCGCGGGTGAGCAAAGTAATTGTTTTAGTTCATTAATATGGACCTCCGCAAAGTAACGCCTGATTCAATAAATTATGTGTTTAATCTATATAAGTATGTTTATCCGTTGCCTAGTACCCATAACAAAAGCTTTACTAAGCTTACTTTGGGACTAGGTCAATTGGTGTGAATTGTCCCGTGATATTTATTTTATTTTTAGGGTTCCGTAGTCAACTAGGAACCCTTATAGTTTCGCCATGTCTGTCCGTCTGTCTGTCTGTCTGTCTGTCTGTCCGCGGCTAAGCTCAGAGATCGTTAGTACTAGAAAGCTGTAATTTGGCATGAATATACATATCAGTCACGCCAATAAAGTGGTAAAATAGAAAATAAGAAAATAATTTTTTTTAGGGTACCTCCCATAGACGTAAAGGGGGGGTGATTTTTTTTTTCTCGACTAATCCTATAGTGTGGGATATCGTTGGATAGGTCTTTTAAAACCATTGCGGGGTTGCTAACATGATTTTTCTATTCAGTGATCTGTTTGCGAAATATTCAACTTTAAAGTGAAAATTTTCATTAAAATTGAGCGCCCCCCCCCTCTAAAATCTAAACTATTAGGTGGAAAAATTTGAAAAAATTCAGAATGGTAGTAAATATATCAAATTTACTAGGAAAATTATAGCGGCTAAGATTGCTTGGAAATTATTTGTAGTTTAAGAGTAAATAGTAGCCTAAGGTATAAAACATACCTAAACTTGGATGATTCCGTACACATACGAAATCCTTAGAAAAATATTACTTGATTTATTTGTAATGGATACGGAACCCTACCTTGTGCGTGTCCGACACGCTCTTGGCCGGTTTTTATTTGTTTATTCACTTACCAAAAAACCGCTCCGTCTTCCACCTCAAGCCACACTCTAAAACTACACCAAAAATTTGTCCCTGCCCGCCAAAAAAACCGACCCAGCAGCAATGTCGGCACAGCACAATTAATTAAACAATTAATCAGCTAATTACCTGATGATTTGCTTCTTTCGAGCATTGCGCCGCATTTATGTCAATTTACTCGCGAATCTGGATCTCGGAACGCGTTCCTACCTTAAAAGATTAATTTGGACCTGAATTAGTAACGGTTTGTTAAACAGAGCAGTTTTTAATGGCTCCAAGACTTAATTCGGCGTTATTTAATGGTGTTTGTTCACGCTTGGACCTCTATTAGTGGCAATTTGTTGAAAAGGGCACTGTATTTGACTTTCAGGCGCTGCGCGTTCGTCCGCGATCCACGTTTCGGTACTTATTTAGTCCAGGGGCCTATTTCTCGAAACTTATTAGACTAATAATATTAATTTATTGAATCAGGCGTTACTTTGCGGAGGTCCATATTAATGAACTAAAACAATTACTTTGCTCACCCGCGACCTTACAATAGTTACGTTTATGCAAGAAATGTGCGTTCATGCAGTTCCTCCACCTCCACACTGTACGAACACACACAAATCACATAAACCCAACCATCACCACCACCAAGCTACACTGACGCGTTTCGAACTCAACCAGAGCTCATCTTCAGAGTTACCACAACCGTATGCTATGCTACCAAATGTTAAACTAACAAACCAAAACAAATGTTTTAACTTGTCACTGTAACTTCTCAAGTACCCACTTTATTTTTCTTATTCTCAAACTACCCCACAAAAATTAACTTTTATTGACATATTTAAAACTACCTTGAATTTTTTGGTGGTGGTGATGGTTGGGTTTATGTGATTTGTGTGTGTTCGTACAGTGTGGAGGTGGAGGAACTGCATGAACGCACATTTCTTGCATAAACGTAACTATTGTAAGGTCGCGGGTGAGCAAAGTAATTGTTTTAGTTCATTAATAATATTAGTCCAAGAAGTAATATTTTTACAAGTTTACTAGTATACGTTTCTCGAATCAACAGCAATAACATATTAGTTACTAGCTTTTGGAATTAGTAATTTGGGGAGCTTAATTTTTTATCCAATTTGCTTTTTCATCAATTATGGCTCTCCTTAGTTCCTCTATATTAAAAAAATGATAACTTGACACGTATCGTCATATTACTCCCCCCGCACCCCCCGTCTTCACTACGGATCTTATTTTTGTATCCTTTATTATCACTTATATTTCAATTCATTAATTATAGTGTCATCTATTGGGAATTAGCATGTCGATCACTGATATTTTTACCTTCCCCATAGTAACTATCTTTGCATGGCAGAAGCTGGGAAAAAGACTGCTAAGCCAAAAAGGGTCTTGGTTGGACACAAAGATGCGCTCGCACAGTCACTTGGTGGGTGCAGGAGAACGGCCAGCGACGAGGCAGACCGAGAAGAAGATGGCGGCAGAATTTAAACGTGTACACAAATGAACTGGCCTGACATAGGTCAGACCGGGTGTTGTGAAGGTCAAGAAGACGAGCCTTTGCCGAGCAGTGGGATCCAGTTTACCCAGAAACATCTGTGTAACAGCGTGGGACATCCACCAACGAAAAGAAAGAGAGAAAGAAATTTTTTTTTTTGTAATTATTTGATATCACGAATAATTGTTTTCTTCCTTTCTATATTTCACACGAAATACAGACTGAAACATGGATGCACAGAAAAACTCAGAAAAAGAGATCAGCGCTGGGAATCGAACCCAGGTACTCAGCATTCCGTGCTGCGTGCTAAACCCCTACACCACCACTGGTCAGGAGATTAGACACAAACTTCTCCTATACATCCATCACAGCTTTTTTAGTCACTTAAGCAGCGACATCTATGTTAGCTCTCATCGAAAGACCTCAACACTCCTTAGGAACTAACCGCTCACCCGGACCAAGAGATGTCGCTTTTTGAGCAATCTAATCAAGATTGGTTCTTTGGAGGCCTTTTATTTTTTTCTTTCTTTCTTGCTTTTCAACGTGACGGGCGGACGATTTGGTAAAGGCCGCAGGTTCAAGGCGGTTGCAAGCCACTTTCAACCGTAATGATTGGGTATCACATTATTATGGTGGGCAGCGGACGTCCTACGGGTGAAATGATACTGATGAACCCGTGTCGCCCAAATTTTGCATTAGAGATCAAAAAATGGCCGCACCCAGGCGCCCTAAAAGGAGCACATGTCATGTTTCCATACAGTTAGCGCATGCGCAATCTCACGTTCTGATCTGCTACCGCTTGTTAGTACTATCTGATGACTGTGGGTCATCAATTTCGCTCATGATTTGCAGAAAAAAATGACTGAGAACGTTGGGTACAGTTGCGTTGGGTTAAAAATAAAACAGGTTAATTTGCTATTTTTAAGGCTCTGCATACGAAGGGTGACAAATTGAACCCCACTATTAATAATAATAATAAATAATAATAATAAATATCACAGGACAATTCACACCAATTGACCAGTCCCAAAGTAAGCTTCATACAAACATCTGCCCCGACGCGGGAATCGAACCCGGGACCTCAAGCTTCGTAGGCAGGTTCTCTACCTACTAGGCCATCTGGTCGTCTACTACTGTCGTTATACTGTCCGTTTGTCTGCCTGTCTATCACAGGGCTATCTGGGAAACCGAAACAGATATGAAGCTAAACTTAATAAATAAATAAAATAAATATCATGGGACAATTCACACCAATTGACCTAGTCCCAAAGTAAGCTTAGCAAAGCTTGTGTTATGGGTACTAAGCAACGGATAAACATACTTATATAGATAGATACATACTTAAATACATATTAAACACCCAAGACCCGAGAACAAACATTCGTATTTTTCATACAAATATCTGCCCCGACACGGGAATCGAACCCGGAACCTCAAGCTTCGTAGTCAGGTTCTCTAACCACTTTGCCATCTGTAATACATTACTTCATCTGTTGCCTGCGATTCCGTCTGCGAAGAATTCGTTTATTTCTATTCCGTGGGAATTATGCAATTTTCCGGGATAAAAAATATCCCAGGTAAATTAAATCCTTATTAGGGTTTCGAACTATCTCTGCCAAATTTAATCTTCACGGTTTAGGCGTGGAGAAGTAGGGAGAACGAAGAGAGTTGTGACAGAGGAGAGTTGTGACATTGCGAGCTCGCTAGCAGTTAATAAGTTCTAAAAGATCGACGTTGTCACTACTCTCCTCTGTCACAACTGTCCTCGGTCTCCCCTAACATTCTTTACATTTATAATATTAGCATGCACGTGTATTTCTGTTGCAAATACGATGAAAATAACAATAAAATTAAAAATTGAGGGTGTTGCCTACGCAGGAAACGTAATACCTATTTTTTCTTTTATTATTAAACATAAACGCCTTAAACTCGAAAAAAAAGCAAATTTGTAGCAAAAACCAGAATAATGTGAGTAAGTAGATTGTTAAAAATTTTAAAAACCACGTTATTCAAATACTTCGCGTAAAGCAATGTCAATATTATATACATTATGTTTATTACTTTTCTTCTTTAAAATAAGGTTGCATGCACTATATTGTGAGATCTGTATTTCCGAAATACGTTAGATTGTTTTATAAGTTTCAAATCTAATATTTCACAGAACACAAAAATATTCTTCTTCAATTAAAAAAATGTAAGCAACTGTACCGAATGTATTTCGGGATGATGATGTTACAAAATTTCGACAATAATTTTCGAGAACAGGAAACTGAGATAAGCGATGAGTCAGGTGGAAGCGCAAGCGCAGAATGCGCGGGGTCGCAGTTCGGATGGATAGCTCGGATAGCTTAATTTGGAAATTACAGCCACCTATGCCTATGTTGCCGAGCCATGCCCTGTTTTAGAAAATTTCCTACTGAGAGCCTTATAGGTAAAAAAGTACGTGGACTCATTTGTTTTCTTTAATCTTCTACTATAAACTTCAGAAATACTCGTCACAAGTGGTCAAAAAGGAGACAAGTAATTAATTATAAAGATAATTAGAAGTACCGGCTACCGTTGCGTGTGCGCAGAAGATAGATCGTCGTTCGATTCCCGTGAAAGTGAAGTCGCCGCGCACGAACCGATGAGCGAAAGAAGAATGAATCTTCTAATATGTAAAAATCTTGTGTTACGGTGTTGTTATCGAACTCGACCGAAACGGCTCGACCGATTTTTATGAATCTATTTTGTCTGTATTCGGTAGGCCTGCGAATAGGTCGTAGGCTATTTTTTATACCTACCCCTATTCTTCGCAGACGGAGTCGCGAGCAACATCTAGTCTAATATACAGGGTTATTTGTAATTCACTAGCATCCTTTTAACCCTAAACTCCTACCACTTAAACAAATGTTTTTTGTTTTACGGCTTTTGTCATAACATAATATTTTTGGTGTAATAACGTTTTGAAAATTTGAGATTACCTCTTATTTTTACGATACTCTGTGTATTTGTACAGGAAAAAAAGTGCTTCATTTTAAAAAGTCGTAAAACAAAAAACATTTGTTTGAGAGATAGGAATTCAGGGTTAAGAGGATGTCAGTGAATTACAAATAACCCTGTATATATAAATCTCGTGTCACGTTGTTTGTTATCGAACTCCTCCGAAACGGCTTGACCGATTTTTATGATAATTTTCTCTATATTTGGTAGGTCTGAGAATAGGTCGTAGGCTATTTTTTATTATATTCTTCGCAGACGGAGTCGCGGGCAACAGCTAGTAGTAAATAATAATAGTAACAATAGTAAATATCATGAGATAATTGAAACCTAGTCCCAAACTAAGCAAAGCTTGTACAATAAAATTGAAGGCATAAATATCTGCAGAGCCAACGCGTCAAATCGTAAACATCAACCTATGGCAATAGATATTTTTGACGCATGCCAAATTGCTATTTGGTTTGGTTTTAACTTGGAAATGTTTTTAATTAGACCTTTCTTGGTTTTCATATGGCCCAAATTTATCCACCATTGGGTAAATGAACCTTAAAAGTTCATCCCAGCCTATCAACGTTCCACTGCAGGATACAGGCCTCCCTTCAGAACAATAGGGTTGGCCAGTAATTCCGATGCGGGCCCAGTGCGGATTGGGAACTTTACTCACCGTAAAGCTCATGCTAAATTTAAAATGTAATTTCGCACATAAATAAATATTGGGGGACAAATATTAGGGGACAATCTTACACAAATCGACCTAGTCCCAAACTAAGCAAAACTTGTACTATGGGTACTAGACGACGATAAACATACTTTTATAGATAAATAAATACTTAAATACATAGAAAACATCCATAACTCAGGAACAAATATTCGTGCTCATCACACAAATAAATGCCCTTACCGGGATTTGAACCCAGGACCTCTTGCTTCGTAGGCAGGGTCACTACCAACTAGGCTAAAGCGGTCGTTAAATTTCGAAAAACTCGGAGGTGCAAGCCTGGGTTTGAACCCACGACTCTCTGCTGAGAGGCCATAGGTCAAACCAGCGACAAGACAACTCTTTAAATGTTAACGATGATGACCCAAAAGGTACTATCAGGACGTTAAGTAGTTTATTACGAAGCCTTCGATATCTGTCTGTCCATTCATCTGTCACAGGGTTGTATCTTTTTAACCGTAATAGGTAAAAACTTCTTCTCCGAGTGCGTATTACTGTCTGTGTATGTCCGCCATAACAACAAATTAAAATAAATCTAAGTTAAAATTAAAGGCGATCCCCATTCTACAGAAGTATTGATTTCTGTGTCACAGCACAGACCTCCTCTCAGAATAAGAGTGCTTGGACCATAGTTTCCATTCCAAGCGGGCCCGTGTGGATTGGAAATTTCACACACACTATTGACTTTCGAAAGATCAAAGTCACTCTGGCTAATTAATAGTACATTGTGCATCAAGGGCCGTAAGTAGGGGATTACTAACGAGAGCCTATTAGAAGCCCGACGCCGGAGGCGGAGGGATTTTAATGACTCGAGTTTTCAGTCCCCTTACTGCCCGTGATACACACAATGATTTTCATCACACTGGCGAGGAAAAAAATCCAAAAATGAAATTATTTTGTTTCTAAACACTCTACGAATAAATAATGGCTTCCGCCAATACAGATTGTCACTTTTTTCAAGTCATCTACCATAGATAATGTAAACTGTGTTTAGAATTCGAATGGCCATACGGCCACATTCTGTCAACATGTTAAAAAAATACTTACTAAAATTATTGCAAAACTATTTGATATAAATTTAAAATATAAAAATCACGAAATTCCATGAAGCGTAGACAAGTTTTGTGTAGTAAAATTGGGTTATAGCTAAGTTTTAAACATATAAATAAAACGTTGGCTGACTTGAAACCTCCTTAGTCTGTTTGCAAATTTTAAAACTAAAGTTAGAACTCCCTTGGGAAGAAAAACTGTACGTAAATCCATAACTCCCTTAAGAACAAATTAGGCATATATTTCAAACTAAATACAAACTGAAATATAGATGCACAGAAAAAACCCCAGAAAAAAGACCAATGCTGGGAATCGAACCCAGGTCCTCAGCGTTCCGTGCTGCGTGCTTACCCCTACACCACCACTGGTCTAGAAGTTAGCGACGAATCTTTCCCATACATCGTACACTTCAGTCTGTTATAATCACATTTAGGCAGTGATAAAGCGCATCTATGTTATGCCCTCTACTGAGAGACTTCAACACTCCTTCGGAGCTACCCGCTCACCTGGACCAAGAGATGGCGCTACTAGGCCAACTTTTACAAGTTAACTTAACAACAAGTTAACTTGTAAAAGTTAACTTAACAACAAGTTAACTTGTAAAAGTTAACTTAACAACAAGTTAACTTGTAAAAGTTGGCCTAGTAGCGCCATCTCTTGGTCCAGGTGAGCGGGTAGCTCCGAAGGAGTGTTGAAGTCTCACAGTAGAGGGTATAACATAGATGCGCTTTATCACTGCCTAAATGTGATTATAACAGACTGAAGTGTACGATGTATGGGAAAGATTCGTCGCTAACTTCTAGACCAGTGGTAGTGTAGGGGTAAGCACGCAGCACGGAACGCTGAGGACCTGGGTTCGATTCCCAGCATTGGTCTTTTTTCTGGGGTTTTTTCTGTGCATCTATATTTCAGTTTGTATTTAGTTTGAAATATATGGTTTCACGGGATGACCGTAAAAGTAATAAAAAAAAAAAATGAAGTTGAAGAAAATAAAAAAATAAATAGAAAAAGATACTTCATACTTAACTTAACAAATTAGGCCTTTGTCGTTTAGTATACAGGCATGGAATAACACCATTGACGAGCAAGTGTGATGAAAAATATCTTAGGCTATAACAAGCACTTAGATTATGAGAGCCAAGAAAATCTACAATCGGTTTGTGTGATTTATGTGTGTTCATACACCGTGAAATTTTAGTGGTTGTTTTCCCGAAACGAGGTGATTTAGTATCGATTGTACAATCGATTTATAATTACTATTTTGACAAGAGTTAAAAATCCAATTGTGAAAAACGAATGTCGAAAATGACTGCAAACCAATAGTAACGCTTCGTTGGTACCTAACCTATAGTACGATCGTACGCTACTTGTACCAACGAAGCGTTACTATTGGTTCGTGGTCATTTTCGACTTTCGTTTTTCACAATTGGATTTTTGACTCTAGTCAAAATAGTAATTATAAATCGATTGTACAATCGAAACTAAATCACCTCGTTTCGGGAAAACAACCACTAAAATTTCACGGTGTATAGTGGAGGTAGAGGAACTGCATGGACACACGTTTCTTGCTTAAACGCATTATATCATAACGTCGGGGGTTAGCAAATCAATTGTTTCAGTTCATTAATGTGGAACTCCGCAAAGTAACGCCTGAACCAATAAATAACTAAAAGCAGTTGCTAGCGTAGCATATAAAAGACATTACAGACCTAGTAATACACTAACAAAACACAAAAGCATAATTAATAATTATATTCATTCTCCGCTAGTACGTTAACTGTGCGCATATGTCTACCAAAGTTTCTAGCTACAGTGGTTTAGCCAGTGCGTCATCTGTCAGTCAGTCAATCAGTCAGTCACGTTACTTTAGATACATACAGCTCGTTTAATATTATATCTAAAATCCACACGTACACAAATCAAAACCACCAATCTCATTCCCAAGCTCCCACGCTCTCATTCTCCAGCCAAGACATAATTCTAAAAACCTCACTTCAATCTATCACATTCTCACAGTAAAAGCCTATATTATGTTTCGCCCGGACAGGCCGATGGCTCCGGATGGAGTCATCATTCCGTAGTAAATCAGGAGTTTCGGCACGTGAGTGTAGCGCGGTACATCAAAGTAGCCAACAGCCATCAGTCCGTAATGAAGACGTTGCGACGACAGTGTTGTAATTAGATGCCTTTATGGGCTTTCGATAGTTATGATTGGGTTGGCAAAGAATAATCAGGTTTTTTAGGCGTTTTGTACCTATTTAGTTGTCTCTGAGAGGCTAGTAAGTTGTATTTGTATAACAGGCAAAGGAAATGGTTAATTTTATTTATTTTGAAACTAGGTGTTGCGTGTGACTCCGTCTGCAAAGAATCCGTTTATCGCTATTCGGCAACTATGCAATGTTCTGGGATGAAAATTATTATTTGTTAATAATTATAATACTTTATATCTCAGAAATACTTTTTTCAAGGATCCGTCAAACCGTAAAATATTTAGTAACAAACATCATTCTATACGGCCGTCCATATAAACTTTCGCATTTAATTTTATAATATTAGTAAGATAAGATATAGGTTATTCTGAATTTTGAATTCTTGTTCTTGTCACTAAGTTCGATGGAAACATAGATGACCTCAAGAAGCTGTCAGAGAAAGCCGTGGAACATTTTAAGAAATCTAGATTTAAATTTTAATTGTTAGTTTTCATATATTACTAGCTTTTGCCCGCAACTCCGTCCGCGTGGAATTAGTAATTTGGGCAGCTTATTTTTTTTATCCAAATTGCTTTTTCATCAATTATGGCTCTCCTTAGTTCCTCGATATTAAAAAAATTACCCCCCGCAACCCCCTCGCACCCTCCAACTCGCTCCCACCCGCACTCCCTGCACGCCCTCCCACACAGCACCCCCGCACACCCGCGTTCGTCCCAAGTCAAGCGTGCCCTATAGAAGTTTTACTTCAAGTTTTACTTCAAGTTTTTTTTGTCAAATATCTTGAAAACGGTGCATCCTACGGCAAAATCAATAAAATTTTAATCCCCCCTCCGATGCCAGCCCCTTCCCTTCCAACCCCCCCACCCCCTTGGTGTTTTTGTCAAATATCTTGAAAACGGTGCAAATCAATGAAATTGTAATCCCCCCTACGAAGCCCCCGCACCCTCACCCCCTTCAACCCCCCCCCCCACCCTCCTGGTGTTAACACTGAATGAATTTTTCAAATCGGAGCAGTAGTTCCTGAGATTAGCGCCTATATAGAAGTTTTACTTCAAAACCCCCGATTTCGAAACATTCTTCCGCTCCGCTCCTATTGGTGTTAGCGTGATGATATATAGCCTATAGCCTTCCTCGATAAATGGGCTATCTAACACTGAAAGATTTTTTAAATCGGAGCAGTAGTTCCTGAGATTAGCGCCTATAGAAGTATTACTTGAAAAACCCCCGATTTTGAAACATTCTTCCGCTCCGCTCCGCTCCTATTGGAGTTAGCGTGATGATATATAGCCTATAGCCTTCCTTGATAAATGGGCTATTTAACACTGAAAGAATTTTTCAAATCGGAGCAGTAGTTCCTGAGATTAGCGCGTTCAAACAAACAAACAAACTCTTCAGCTTTATATATTAGTATAGATTTCTTAAACAGTTTGCCGTGACACGTATCCCATACGATAATTAAATAATTCTTGTTACTTCAAGTATTTATGTATGTTGATGCTCACCTGTTGTAGGTATACCTGAAGTACATCAAACTCAAAATGAACTGTGAATTTGAAATACCGAATTCCTCCATATACTCACGCCAAAAGAGACATTTTAAACCTCAACAGATGTTACACAAAAAAATAACGTAATATCTTGGACTTCAGAACACTTTAAATAAAAGGTATAAGCTTCTATGAAACTTACCAAGTACTAAACTAACTTTAAGACGGCCGAATAGCCTAGTTGTTAGAGTACCTGACTACGTAGCTTGAGGTTCTGGGTTCGATTCCCGGTGAAAAATACGAATGTTTGTGCTCGAGTCTTGGATGTTTAATATTATAGTATTTAAATGTGTATTTATCTATTTAACTATGTTTATCCGTTGTCTCGTACCCATAGTACAAGCTTTGCTTAGTTTGGGACTAGGTCAATTGGTGTGAATTGTCCCGTGATATTTATTTATTTTAATTTATTATTATAATACAAACGTAGAACTTAAAGAAATGTCCATAATACTAAACTGTCGTCAAATAAAAATTAAAACAATATTGCTTACTTATTCAAACAGGGAACAGTTGCTCTATTCTTTTTTGCATTATCCTATTTTGCTGAGACTGTTTTTAAAAGTTTTTACTTTCGCAAAAATATTAAAAAAGTTTTCCTCTCACTCTGCACAATTTAGAATACTAATCTTTGCCGCCCATAATTAATCGTTCTCGCGGTACGTACGCTTCCGCGATCGAACTGGTTTGAGCACCTGAAGCTTTAACAAGAGCTCAGCTCAACTGGTAATGTAAATATGAACCACAATACTCACATATCGTTAAAGCCTCATTATCATTAAAAGTCTTTATGTAAACGTTTACTAACTAGTAATGGCTAAAGTAGGTTTAAATCATCATCATCATTTCAGCCGAAAGACGTCCACTGCTGAACATAGGCCTCCCCCAAGGCTCGCCAAACATCCGCATCTAGCGCGATACCGCAACCTGAACCAGCTCGTCCCTCCATCTTGTTGGAGGCCTACCTACACTGCGTCTGCCGGTCTGTGAACTCGAGAACCTTTTTGCCCCATCAGCCATCAGTTCTACGAGCGATGTGCCCTGCCCACTGCCACTTGAGTCTGGCGATTCTACGAGCTATGTCGGTGACTTTAGTTCTTGCGCGTTTTGGGCCCTGGTTGAGTTCTAAACGCGTTCCCGATCCCACGCGGGCCCGGTGCGGATTGGGAACTTAACACACATCGTTGAATTTCTTCTCAGATGTATGCAGATTTCCCAACAATTTTTTCTTTCATCGTAAGGCTCATGGTGAATTTCAAATATAATTTTACAGATAAATTCTGAAAAATTGAGAGGCAATTGGTCTAACCACTATAGCACCATGGCAATGGTAATAAAGCCATAATAGTACATTGTTCCGTTTGCGCATCTCTATAGATCCTGATCAATATCCGAACAATAGCAAGTTCACAGCCAATGTCATCGATACGACAAAGGTCAGGATTCTTTGCTATGAATTTAGCGATAACGATCTATGGATCACTGATAAAAAACAGATACTTCACTGCTAAGAACTATTTGAATAATTTTTCAAAAGTTGAGGTATCTTTGAAAAATTATTCAAATAGTTCGTACTAGATAAAATGATTGTTACTTACGTGGCAACAATTATTATGACAAAATGAATTTGTTCATCATCATCATTCATCATTGCAGCCGAAAGACGTCCACTACTGAACATAGGCCTCCCCAAGGCTCGCCAAACAGATCGGCCCTGCGCCATCCGCATCCAATGCGTTCACGCCACCTTCACCAGGTCGTCGCTCCATCTTGTTGGAGGCCTACCTACACTGCATCTTCCGGTCCACGATGAATTTGTTATTTTAATACAAAATAAAATGGGAAAAGCACTTTATACAAATAAAAAATGCACTTATATGTAGATACATTTTTTGGCAGTGTTAATTAGGTACGTATAATATTATGAATTAAAAATATTAATTGAAATAATTTATAATAATAAAGTAAAGCAACAGAGTAACACTGATGTTTACCAATTTATAGAGATCTAGCTGTTGTTTTCGAGGTTTCATTTATCTATTTAATTTTTTGGGATAAAAAACTATCCTACGATTATGTTCTTTTCAGGGTCTCAAACTATTTCCATACCAAATTCCATCTAAATCGGTTCAATGATATAAGCGCGAAGAGGTCATAAACATACGTCTGTAGTAGACAGACACATTTATTTATTAGTAGGTATGGATTTATGATGAGTCCCAATTCAAAACTAATAAATTTATTTTATTCACATTTTCCTGCTGAAATGCATTCCTTGCTTTCTTTCTTTCTTTTTTAAAGGTTGCCTGGAAGAGATCGCTTCGAAGAGATAAGGCCGCCCATTGCTTACCTTATTTCTTTTTTTTCATGTACTTGTTTTTCTGTATTGTATTATTTGTGGTGTACAATAAAGAGTCATTGTATTGTATTGTATTGTATTTTAAGTTTTTATACTGTAGCTGATGCCCCACTATAGTAGATTACGTGTTTTCCCGTGGAATGAGATATGTTCCCGTGGTAAAAACATTTGTCACTCTCCAGCCCTTCAACTATGACGATACAAAAATCACGGCAATCCGTCGCTCAGTTTCGAAACGAAAGAAGGACAAACAAACAAACACACTTTAACATTTATAATATTAGTATGGATAGATTCAAGTTTCTTTGTGGAGTTTTATTTTCTATGTTTTTTCATGTTCCATGTCATGTTGTTGTTAGCTTTTTATAGCGTGCCTTAAAAAAACATACTCTAGTGCAGTATCTGTTGTTTTGTGAATCTGTGGCTCTATTGATATCGATCTTTTGTCGGTTTGTTTGCTCAAATTGAAAACAAATGCGATCATTATTCCTTTTTGAATGCCTTCTAAATGCTAGATTTGGGTGATGGAATCATTGCGTTCTCAGGCGTTAAAATGTCAAAACACAATCGTTTTGATTTGAATGAACAAAATTTTTAGATGTTAATAAATTTGAAACGTTATGTGGTACTTTATATCGACGGTTAAAAGGCAAAACGCATGAAGCGACACTTTTTGTCAAAATGAGTTATATACATATTTGAAATCAGCGAATTTCTCTGCGTCGTTTGAGCCGGGTTTCATGCAAAGTTCAAAAATTGTCGCTTCATGCGTTTTGACTTTTAACCGTCGATATAACCTGCAGGAATCAAATTGGTTGACTGTACATGAAGTTTCGCACTTAAATATAACATTAACAGGATTTAAAACAACATGCCTATCCCAATCTTAATCTTCTAACACCAAAATTAGAAGCGACAGCGACGATCTCTGCGCGCTCGTATAAATCTTCCCGATAAGTCGTTAGGTGGCGCTAAAATCGTGATAAGGGCGCGGGCGCTGATGCCGATACGCTTTGTTTAGAGTATTATGGTGCTACAATGTGTTGGTTTTATTCTAGTTATATTATATTACTAGGTGTTGCCCGCGACTCCGTCTGCGTGGAATCAGTAATTTGGGCAGCTTATTTTTTTATCCAATTTGCTTTTTCATCAATTATGGCTGTCCTTAGTTCCTCGATATAAAAAAAATATCCGCCCCTCTCAACCCCCCCCCCCCCCCCCCCCAACGAACCACCCGAACACCCGCGTTCACATTCACCACAATTCAAGCGTGCCTATAGAAGTTTTACTTCAAAAACCCCCGATTTTGAAACATTCTTCCGCTCCGCTCCGCTCCTATTAGTGTAAGCGCGATGATTATATAGCCTATAGCCTTTTTCGATAAATGTGCTATCTAACACTGAAAGAATTTTTCAAATCGGAGCAGTAGTTCCTGAGATTAGCGCGTTCAAACAAAAAAACCTGTTCGATAAATTCTTAAAATAGACGTATCTTTCTTATTTGTGAACCGATTCAAATGAAACAAACACTAAATGTTAATCCAAGATAATACCAACATATCAGTGAAAACCGCATCCTTCTAGGTTAAGCCGTTTCTGAGATTAGCGCGCACAAACGCACAGACAAACAGATAAACAGACAAACAGACAAACAGACAATAATTCTAAAAATCATTGTTTTGGGTTCTATTGCGCTAATAAATAGCCCTAGTGACAGTTTTTCTCAAATATCTTCAATGTACAGACACCGACTTGTTACAGATTTATTATATGTATAGATATAGATTATGTAGATGCGATAGTTTCTGAGTAAGTGTGTGTGTTTTTGTAGTTTTTTGATGTCAAAAGGGGTCCACGAATATGGATGAAAGGTATGTAGTTGCTGTATATTCCTTAGGTCACTAGTTAGGCCATAGACGGCCATCTAATGGGGTCTCGTCGTTTCGTCTCTTAAGTGAACTATTTTTTTTTACTAACTCCACCCTAACTATAAAATAATTATTTATGTGGAACTATTCTAAACTAAAACAGCCGTGGCGGCCTAGCGGTTTGACCTATGGCCTCTCAAGCAGAGGGTCGTGGGTTCAAATCCCGGCTCGCACCTCTGAGTTTTTCGGAATTTATGTGCGAAATTACACTTTGAAATTTGCATGAGCTTTATGGTGAAGGAAAACATCGTGAGGAAACCTACATACACCCAAGCCCTTACATTGTGAGAGGAGGTCTGTGCCCTGCAGTGGGTGTATATAATAGGCTGGTATGGGAAGACATTAAACTTTTCACGAGTGTTCTTTGTACAGCGAAAATGAAGGAAGTATATTATTTGGGAATATAAATTCAGGTGCTAGATCAAAAAGATTTTAAAACGTAACTAATGAATATTTCAAATAATGAAAGCTTGTAATAATTGAAAGTTCACAAATGTATCTCATTTTCTAACAGGTAGGTAACTACTACGCGGAATGACATAAAATACATTCTAGTAACGGCAAGTTATTTATATTTTATGCCACAATAAATTAATTCAATTTATAAGACAAAGGCCTCAATGGTCAAATGTTATTATGATAATAACAGACATACATATGTATGTGAATCACATTTCTAATTTAACATATGCGGCTTATGTCAGTAATGTATTAATATATTCAAATTGTATATGTATATCACTCATTGAGATAAAGCTTTATGTTATTGATAAACGTGTTCTGTCGACTGTGACGGTAACATTCGTAAACGATAATACATTGATTAAAAATACTGTTATACATTTGAACACTTTATATTATCAGTCAGCCATTGTTGCTAAATTGTAGCTCAAGAAAAAAATTGTTGCACATAAATAAGATTGCCAAAAAAAAAATTTAAAATTTTAAAATTTATTATAAAATTAAAAAAAAAATTAAACCGTTTATTACTTTAATAAGAAATACAAAATTAATTATTAATATTATTAGTACAATCTTTTAAATTTTAAGATTATATACTAACAACTTACTTTCATTAACACTACATTAACTTAATATAATTAGTTAATATTTGTTAACAGATACTTTTTAACAATACTCTTAGTCTGCTGTTTTGGCTTATTAAGTATACAATTTATGGTATTGTTAGGGAAGCTGTTTAGGATATGTGGCAAGTAATTTGACCACACACTTTTGCCATATTGATTTATGCTCTTAGGTATCTTGAAATAGGGTTGATTGGTTAAGTGCCGGAGGTTGGCTGGTCTTGTATATCTATCCAGTTTCTCTATTTGGTTCTTATACTCTAATATCACAGCTAATTATATGGCATTTTATATTTCAATATACTGAGGTTACTGAGTATTGACCTTAGTCTATTATATACATGAGTGACATGAGGTTCCCAATTAAATTTGATATCTATTTTTAAACCCAGGTAGGTATGCAAGTTGACAAGTTCTAACGGCTTACACTCACAAGATGTGTTCTTGTTATGCATGCATGTGTGCTCGTGGGCCACAATGGTAGGTACTGTTACTGTCTTAAGGTATGGTGAGTGTATATACATCACTTTGGTTTTATTGTAATTGATTACTAGTCCAAGATCATGGGCCCATTTGCACAACATGTTAAATTCTGTTTGCATTTGACTCTCCGCAATATTGACATTCTTATTTGCTGTGATAAGGCAGGTATCATCAGCAAACTGGTATACAGAGGCCAACCGGAATATATTACACATGTCATTGACATATGTCAAATAATGAACTAAAACAATTACTTTGCTCACCCGCGACCTTACAATAGTTACGTTTATGCTAGAAATGTGCGTTCATGCAGTTCCTCCACCTCCACACTGTACGAACACACACAAATCACATAAACCCAACCATCACCACCACCAAGCTACACTGACGCGTTTCGAACTCAACCAGAGCTCATCTTCAGAGTTACCACAACCGTATGCTATGCTACCAAATGTTAAACTAACAAACCAAAACAAATGTTTTAACTTGTCACTGTAACTATTGTAAGGTCGCGGGTGAGCAAAGTAATTGTTTTAGTTCATTAATATGGACCTCCGCAAAGTAACGCCTGATTCAATAAATTATATGTCAAATATTCAGTTGGCCCGATAATTGATCCTTGCGCTGTGCCCTGAGCAGAGTGCATTAGCTCGCTCTGCTCTCCCGCAATGCTGACAGTGTTGAATCTATTGCTATGATAATTTTTGAACCATTCCAGGATTGGCCCCTGTATACCATTCTACTGTAGTTTATTATACAGAATATCATGATCCAGGGTATCAAAAGCTTTACTGAAGTCTATCATTGTTACTATTACATGTTCTCTATTATTCAGATGCATATTTACTTCATCCGTGAACTGGGCTAATAATTGGGAGGTATTCCTTCCTTTTTGAAAACCAAACTGCCTTTCGTGAATAATGCCGTTACCTGATAAGAATTCGTTGAACTTCTTCCCTAGGTATTTTTCTATAATTTTGTCTATGATTGAGAGCAATGTTATCGGTCTGCAATTATTAGTATCAGTAAATTTACCTTTTTTATGAATGGGTCGAATCAGCCCGATTTTTAGTTTATCCGGGTAAGTAGAACATGATATACATTGATTAGTAAGATGAGTTAATACAGGGGTAATTTCTTTAGTTATAAATTTAATATCTTTCGCCCTGATCATGTCAAACCCTGCACTTTTGTTTTCATTAATTTTGTTAATAATTTTTTCCATAGTGTCATTTTTTATTTTACTGATTTTTAGTGTTGATAGTGGGGTGTTACTGTACGAGCTCTCTTCAAGTAACGGCACTCGACACGAATTAAGTATATTTGATACATTATTATGAAAGTCCTGTGAAAAAATGTCACATAGTTCGCTTGCTTTACACTTAAAAGATTTTATGAGTAAATCGTCAACTGCTTTAACTACCCTTCCCGTTAATCTATTTATTATTTGCCACATAATCTTTGGGTTTTTAAAATTATCACAAATTTCTTTTTTAGTATAATTTTTTTTGGCTTTATTCATTAATCTATTCGTTTTATTCCTATATTTCTTATACAATAATTCCTTTTCTTTATTTTTAGTATCTTTTAAATGTAATTGTAATAACTTATTTTTAATATGGGACATTTCTCTTAGTTTATCAGTTATCCACAAATTACCACTATCTTTTACCTTGGCAATTGGTTTTTGTACAGTACACAGCTTGTAAATATCAGTAAACTTATCAACAATAAACTCATATATGTCATTAGGGTTTGATAATTTAAATACAGGGTTCCAATCAACCTTGACAAGCTCCTGTCTGACTAGGCGGTTATCTAACTTTTTATGTAATTGGGATTTATTTTTTAGCTGGTTGATAAGGGCTATACCTACTATAAAGTGGTCAGCTATGGCCTCCTTAACTACTGATGCATTAATAGAATGTTTATGCAAGTGGTTAGCGGCCACCGAGATATTTCGAATAAAAATGTGATCTATGCATGTTTTAGAGGTGCCTTTTACTGTTGTTTCAACTCTAGTGTACTGTGTTATACAACAAGTAAATCCCAAGCTTGCTAGCATGTCCTGATAGGAGCCTGTCAATGTATTGGAAGCTTTTAAGTCTATGTTTATGTCTCCACATAACAAACAATTTGAATTAACAGGGTATATAGATAAGACTTGAGACAGCTCACCGATAAAGTTACTTATACTAAGTTGGGGGGGGGCGGTACACTGCACACACATATGATTTGTAACCACTGGGTATGATCACCTCACCACTTATGCACTCAAAGTTATAGGTTTTCACACTGCTTTGGACAAAAGTTACACTCCATTTTTGACTCTCATTTTTTAATAAAAACTTTTTAACAAAAAATTAAACCGCCGAAATAACTGAAAAGCAAAAAATAATACCTTTTTTGTTTGACCTTAATCTAGGTACCAGTTTGAAGTCGGTGCCTCAGCACTTAGCCAGGAGGAGTGGACCTATAATCGTCTACCTGATTGGCTTCTATCACTCCTCCTGGCTCGTGCTGAGGCACCGACTTCACACTGGTACCTAGATTAAGGTCAAACAAAAAAGGTATTATTTTTTGCTTTTCAGTTTTTTCGGCGGTTTTTTATTTTTTGTTAAAAAGTTTTTATTTGATACTTTTTTCCATCCTTGGGGTAATTTTTTTCCCAAATTTATAATACCAACTTCAAGGTATACCCTATCTATCCAATAAAAAAGAATCATCAAAATCGGACTACTCTGTAATAAGTTATGCGTGGTCATATAGTACAATCAGTAACTGAACAATCAATCATCCCCTGTTTTTCTACCCTTAGGGTAGGAATATTGTTTCCAAATTTAAATGGGACCACCCCTCGGGGTATACACATTCCAATAAAAAAATAATCATCAAAGTCGGACTACTCTGTAAAAAGTTATGCGTGAATTGAGAACCCCCTCCTTTTGTTTTCGTCGGTTGAAAAGTTGAATTAAATTTAGCTTAATTAGTTAATTATTATACTATACAGGACTTATAGTTGACCCGGTCAACTCGTGACCACGGTTACTGCAATGTGGCCGAAACGTCGAGGTAACGTTGGTTGCGTGATAAGTCCCGTTTAGCATAATAATTATGAATGTACGAGTTTAAAACAGTATATTAGTTAGGTAATTTTATATTTAGGGACTTTATATGAGTCGGCTATTGTTCCTAAACTCTTGCTCAAGAAAAAAAAGTGAGCGTTTGCACGTTTAATTTTTTCCTTCACCTTGATAACGTTGGCTTACTCTTTGGGCTTAAAACAACTAAATTTCATAATACCTCTAATTTTCAAATTACCATGGGCTCATAATACCTAGAAATACCTAAAATTTCAAATTTTAAGATGAAACAATAATTTGAAATTTTAGGTATTTTTAGGTATTATGAGCCCATGGTAATTTGAAAATTAGGGGTATTAGTGAATAAGGTATTATGAAATTTAGTGGTTTTAAGCCCAAAGCTCTTTACGGAACATCGAACAAAATACTTTTCTTCTTTGAACTATAATAATCGAGGATCAACTTACGGTCATACCTTCTACCCTCGTGCTGTGGAATTTAAAGATGATGAAAATCGATTATTAGAAAAAGGTTTGAAATATTATCTAAGGTCGCGGTTGAGCAAAGTAATTGTTTCAGTTCATTAAATAAAAAGCCCCGCAAAGTAGCGCCTGATTCAATAAATTGGTTAAGATAATGATCATCATCCCAACCTATATACATCCCACTGCAGTGCAGAGCCTCCTCTTAGGATGAAAGGGCTTGGGTTGTAGTTCCCACGCAAGCTTAATGCGAATTGGGAACTTCACACACAACATTGAATTTTTTCGCAGGTCTGCGTGCAGGTGTGCTTCGATATTTACCTTCACAATAACCGTGAAGCTCATGGTGAATTTCAAACGTAATTTCGCACATAAATTCCGAAAACAATCAGAGTTGCGCGCCCGGGCTCGAACCCACGACCCCCTGCTTGAGAGGCCATAGGTCAAACCACTAGACCACCACGGCTTCGTAGTTGAAAGTACCTTGTTGCCTTGAATAGGCTCCGAAACTACTGGACCGATTTCAAAAATTCTTTTGCCGTTAGAAAGCTGCATTATCACTGAGTGACATAGGCTACTTTTAGCCGCGGGAAAATACCTTTTCCTACGGGAAAATTAATTTATCGCGGGCGAAGCTGCGGACGAAAGGCTAGTTTTTAATAATTTTTAATAATTGACACGCTTTCATATCGTACAATAATTTTTGTTCTAAAGTTGTTCTGCCCATGAATAATTCATGAGTTGCCAGGATTTGACCTCTGCCCCTTCACTCGTCCACAACGTCCACTCCTTATTTAATCGTATCAATAATAATCATAATATCTCAATAAAACGTTACGTGCAATATGCGTGACCGAAACTATAATGGCGGCCTTATGGCGGTATGTTGTTTGTTATAATTCTAATTAAGTTAAACGAGCGATTTGTATATGGATTCATGAATTAAGAGACTTTTGGTTTTGCGGTTAGAATTTTTAGGTGCTGGCTCGTGGCTGAGGCGAGCTGAAACATACGACATATCTCATATCTCGGCCCATATTATGTCCTGTTGCAAGACACAGGCCTAGTCTCTAAAAGAAAGGGCTTGGGCCGCAGTTCCCACGCGGATCAGCGCGGATTTGGAACTTCACATACACCATTGAATTTCTTCCCAAGCGTGTGCAGATTTGCAGTGTTTTCCTTCACCGTAAAGCTCAAATACTTAAATGTAATTTCGTACAAGAGATTAGATTTCGAAGAGGCTTATAGATGCTACCGGTGACCGAAGAGCTGGCAGCTACCTCGCTCAAAGAATTAGCCTAGCGATTCAACGAGGAAATGCTGCCAGCAACTTCGGCACAATGCCGCAGGGGCCTTTTTTAGATCTAGTTTAGTTTTTAATTTAGTTTGTAATAGTTAGATATTTAGTTAAGTTTTATTCATTGTTATTCTTTCTTAATTGTTTTATTTCTAGTTACAATAAATTATTATCTTTCAATTTGTACATACATTCTGAAAATATCACAGGGGCGACGCCGGCTTCGAACCCACGATCCTCTGCTTGAGAGACATGAGATGTCTCATTATGTATTTTGCTGTTTTACTCACCTACTCGCATGGCAAATTTCAACTATCTACCTAATAATTATAGGTACGGAGACAGGACCATTTTGAAGCGAAAATAGAAATCCCATTTATTCGCTATCCCGTGGAAATTACAAAAAATCCCTTCTTAGCGGATGCCTACGTCATAATAGCTGTCTGTGTGTCAAATTTCAGCATAATCCGTTCAGTGGTTTGAACTACACACACATACAGAAAAAATGTTCTAGCATCAAGACGGGAAATGCCTAAGCGACGCAGAACACCCGTTATTATGATAGCGAACAGAACCTTCCTTAAATGTGTTAATTATTGCAACTGTTATCTTGTAAGCGATGCCAGTCAAACTGCAATATTCATTATTTCCTCCGTTTTCACCCAATATCGTTTATATAAACTTTTAATGTGTAACAAAATTGCGCGGAAGGTCTTCTCAGCGTGAGCCTTCAAAATATTGTACCCACACAAGTATTCGATAAAAGAGGCAGTCAAGTGTGATTTGAACTTGCGCACAGAGCGTTCGGCTCAAAAAATCCAGGACAAAACGTTTACTCCTATAAAAATAATTCTGATTCCTGACCAAAGATTTTCAGACTATTTCCTTTGCTTCTCATCCTAGCCTATATACGTCCCACTGCAGAGCACAGGTCTCCTCTCAGAATAAGAGGGCCGTAGTTCCCACGTGGGCCCAGTGCGGATTAGGAACTTTACACACACAATTGATTTTCTTCTCAGGTGTATGCAGGCTTCCTCACGATATTTCCTTCACCGTAAAGCTCATGGTAAATTACAAATGTAATTTCGCACATAAATTCCGAAAAATTCGGAGATGCGAGCCCGGATTCGAACCCACGACTCTCTGTAAGATACCATAGGTCAAACCACTAGACCACTACGGCTGTTTTAGGCCGCCATGGTTTTTTTTCCTTTACTAATTTCTTGCTAAATTTCAAAATTCTATATCAACGGTACCCTACATGTTTTGGTTTCTACAGTCTTTGTAAGAAAATCATCATCATCATCAGCCAAAAGACGCCTACTGTTGGACAAAAGCGTCTCCCAGAGTGTTCCAACGATCGGTTCCACGCAGCCCGCATCCAAGTGGGTTCTGTAATCTTTACCAGATCGTCGGTCCATTTTGTTTGGAACCTTCCAACGCCAGGCCTTACGGTTCGCAATGGCCACTCTAGAACCTTTCTGCCCATCGCCGTCGGCTCTACGAGCAAAGTGCCTTGCCCACTGCCACTGAAGTCTTGTGTATGTAAATACACTTTCAAAATCTTGTGATCGCGTAATCTTAGATTTTATAATTTTTTTGATAGACAGATATATTATTATGTATACACAAACAGGCTAACGGATAACGAAGCGATCGTATACGGTTTTTCATTTTGCTTTCGAAGTACAGAGGCAGTTTTTTTTAATTTTCGCGTAGCGAAATAAGCGGCACTTATTGCAGATGGATGAGACCAGATGGCCTAGTGATTATAAAACCTGACTACGAAGCTTGAGGGCCCGGATTCGACTCCCGTGACGGGGCAGATATTCGTATGAAAAATACAAATGTTTGCTCTCGGGTCTTGGGTGTATAAATATGTATCTATTTCTACAAGTATAATTTATCCGTTTTTTAGTGCCCATAACGCAAGCTTAGCTTAGCTTACTTTGGGACTGAATCAAATGTGAATTGTCCCATGATATTTATTTATTTATTATTGCTTGAATCGTTGTGCTCTTATTCTTTCTTGCACTTCTTAGGTACGGATCCCTAAAATCGATATCAATACCGTGACCACATAACATTACGTATAATAACGTGTCAAACCAAAAGCTGTGTTTTACGCATTTTATACGACGTATACTGCCCAGTGTGACAAACCAGTAATTATTGCGGACAAAAATGTAAATATGATGTAAAAATTGCAGCAAATTGTCACTGCGTATGATAATTTTATGATCCGAACGGTTGTCTGTATGGATATTGTTCCTCGTTATACCATATCTTGTAGTTGGATCGTCGATTATGTAAACCGATATTGTAATTAAAAAGAGGATGCTTGTATGGTAGCGTGTAATGGGATGTCATATATACCGAATCAAAGCAGTTTACGCGGCAATAATAACCGGTGATACGTTCGGTAACTAATTTAATTGGTTTTGCAATTTTGTGTATCGTAGTTTGGTAGCAAAGTTTTTTTGGATAAATCGGGTCGCGTATTTTATTAATTCCGAAAGGTTCACACTGTGTCATAAAATTAATCCGAAATATTTAGATAAGTTTGATTGGCTGCCCCTGTGGAAATATTTAAGGATTTATAATTAAAATCAACGAATTTTTCTTATATTAATTGATAATTTGAAGTAGAAAACCCTCACATACCCACCCTCTCACAGATCATGCATGAAGCAGCAGTACTCCTGATGCGTTTCGTACGGCCAGTGAGACAGCCGGGGGCCAAATACCTCTCCCCTTCCTCTCCCCTTTTTTAAGGCCGGCAACAGATCAGTGACTCTCTCCGAGTTGTTGATATTTATGGGCGATGGTGATCAGTTTCCATCCCATGATCCGCTTGCTCGTTTTTCTCCCTCTCATAATAAAAACCTACAAAACTTAGCAAAAGTATAATTTATGCTAAAGACTAAGAATGACAGAATGAAAATTCCAACATAAAACCAGCCAAAAGACATCCATCATCATCATCATCATCATCATCATTTCTGCCGAAAGACGTCCACTGCTGAACATAGGCCTCCCCCAAGGCTCGCTTAACTGAACAGATCAGCCCTGTGCCATCCTCATTCAATGCGTTCCACCCACTTTAACCAGGGGCTAAATTCAGGAATGGCCCAACACGGTTTGCAAGCGGTAATTCAATCGTTTGCGAGAGGATAGGGATGAACTGCTATTCAGGAACGCCGAAAATCACTGGTTTGTGAGAGGTTTGGAGTGAGATTGGGATGAGCCTTATTTATTTATTCATCCATTTAATTATTTACAAAGAGAATTAACAGGGGCTTAATTCAGTAACGGCCCACCCAAAACGGTTTGCAAGCGGTAATTCGATCGTTTACGAGAGGATAGGGATGAACTGCTATTCAGGAACGCCAAAAATCACTGGTTTGCGAGAGGTTTGGGCTGAGCTTGGGCTTATTTTTTATTTTCCCAGAACTAGGAAAATAAGGCTCATTCCAAGCTCAGCCTATTCTTATCCTCTCGCAAACGATTGAATTACCGCTCGCAAACCGAGTTGGGCCGTTGCTGAATTAAGCCTCTGTTCGTCGCCAAAGACATCCGCTGCTAGGCCAAGGCCTCTTCCAAAGAGTTCCGTAACGATAGGTCCTGCTCTACTCGTATCCAAGTGGTTTATATCCTTTACCAGTTCGTCGGTTCATCTTAGGGGTATTCTTCCGTCAAGTCTTCCGTTTCGCAAACCCCACTCTTTAAAAAGCCGTGCTGGCCTAGCGGTTTGACCTATGGCCTTTCAAGCTGCGGGTCACGGGTTCAAATCCCGGCTCGCACCTCGTGAGGAAACCTGCATACATCCGCGAAGATATTCAATGGTGTGTGTGAAGTTCCCAAAGCGCACTGGGCCCGCGATTCTGAGAGGCCTGTCGCCTGTCGTGTAACGTATATAGGGCGTGATGATGACTCTGGAACCCACAGAAAAATACTTACGGGCACAGAATTCGAGCTATGAATAGAAGCTACCATTGATAATGGCTAATAAAATAACATAGCAGTTGGAATTGACTGTTTTAAAATTGCTTCAACTGTTTTTTTGACGAAATGGGAATTGGCAATCGATGAAAATTTTAAATGTGCTTGAATCTGTTGTTGTTGTTGTTTAATCTGTAATTTTTTCCTGTTAATAAGGAACATTATTCCTACCGGTATAAAAATATTCAAGCACAAACGCAACGGACCAAACGGGCCAAACGGTTGCGTCATGTAATTATAAAAAATAAAAACAATTTATTAAATCTGGGACAGCTTAATACGGGCACGAACCATAGACCGTCGCATATTCAAAAAAAAAACCAGATGTGACATTGACAAACTGAGATAAACACGCGATTAGGTTGAGTGCAGCACTTACATTAAAGCTTTAGCACCTCTAATTTCAGCGACATTATACTTGTCACTACTCTTCATAAACTCCATGAGCATAATCATATCTACTTTTGACAGATTTGGTGAGTTTGATATTTCACAGTTTTCAAATTCGAGTTAATCAGTATATCAGTTCCAAGTCGTCGTAGCAGCTATAAAGGTCAGGTCCGGGGTACAAAGCAAGAGTTATCGTCGTAGCAGGATCAAAGGTCCGGTGTGGTGTGGGTAAGCAGTCAAAAAATTAAAAGATATCCAGGGAAAATACCGAAAACTTGGAGAAAGACGCGTATGTACGTTTGCTTATGACAAGCTGTCAATGTCACATCTGGTTTTTTTTTCAATATGCGACGGACTTAGGTTCGTGCCCGTATTAAGCTGACCCAGATTTAATAAATTGTTTTTATTTTTTATAATTACATGAGGCAACCAAAAAATCTCTAATTTTTTCCTGTTAATAAGGAACATTATTCCTACCGGTATAAAAATATTCAAGAACATTTAAAATTTTTATCGATTGCCAATTGACATATAGCCGATGAAATTAGAATACCGCGTAACCAACAATGGCTAATGCGGCGTAACTAACAAAATGACTGTGTCAAATTTGAGTTTCGGTGAGTCAGGCATCAATAAACATAAGGATATTCAATTTCAAGCTACAATAGAGAAATATTTCTCTAGGCAGATCTTATTTTATTTTTTGCATCAGCAATTTTTGGTTACGCGGTATTGAAGTTTCATCGACGATATTTCACAAACATTTTTTTATTCGAAGTGCCGTACACTTAATTTACGAATCCGAAAATTATTCTACACGTGCGGACAAATCCAAGAAAACTTTCAATACAAAAAGTAGCCAAGTAAATAAGTCTTGTTTAACTCGAGCGGCGACAGTTCTCAAAGGGGAAAGGAAGTGCATTGAATACCAATACCATTTATAAAACCTGCGCAATACGTTTCGCTGCATTCGGGCATGAAAAATTTATTTATTTATATGGAGCGAGAAAGGGGAATAATTATTTAAAGGTTAAAGAAATTGATTTTTTTGTCTATGTTTGTGGTTGTGGAAACCACTGGGGTTTTTGACATTCAATGAGGTCCGAAAAATGTATGTCTGTTGATTACTAAAAAACAGGAAAATATTTTGAAAAACTGTTAATTAACACTTTGTGGTGTGCTTCTTTCTTTTTATTTTTTAATTTGTGATTTCAAAACGCAATTTTACTTAATTTGAATCAATTAAAACTACATAATTTATTTTTTTAGGCACACGCCAAATAGAACACAACTGTCATCAACAAATTAAAGCGCAGTTCCGGAAGAAAGCACCCAAAGTTCATTGCACCCGCTCCGGGCTGTCTATTTTTCAGACGTCTTAATAAATCAGCGCCATCTATGGTGATAATGACATGATTTTTTGAACGTCAGCGCGAAGGTGCAATCTCAATTAGGGCGATATATTTCCTCGTTAAATTCGGCAAACTGGAACTTTTCAATGGTACTGTCGAGGGCAAAAATTGTTAAAGGGCTGTAGGTAAAAAAAAATAACAATCAACTTTAATTTCCTAAACTTTTCACATTAATAAATTAATATCCTTTTCGATGCGACTTTCTGAACTGTAAAAAAATGCAAGAAGAACATTTTTTAGACTCTACTCCATAGACTGGCTCTTAAACGATTAATTTAACAGTGTTAAAATGTACCTCGAACAATATTGACAATACCTACTAGGGGCGTTCAATAAAAAGTGAGAATGAGTATGTTATAAACAACTTTTACTAAATGTAATTTTATTTTTCGACATAGTCACCTTTTAGCATAATACACTTATTATATCTTTTTTCTAAACTTAAAATTTCATTTTTAAAAAAGGTCTCATCTTGAGTACTTAAAAAATCTTGTACTGCAGCGACTACCGCGTCGTCGTCTTCAAATTTCTGGCCTCTCGGGTATTGTTTCAATCTCGGAAATAGGTAGAAATCACTGGGAGCGAGATCTGGTGAATACAGAGGTTGCTTAAGGATATTGAACCCAGCATCACGAATTGCAGCCATTGCAACGATGGACTTGTGTGCCGGGGCATTGTCCTGGTGGAACAGCACAACTTTCGAGAGTTTACCTCGCCGTTTTTCGCGGATCTCATTGCGCAATGTTGCTATTTAATTGGCGTGTAAAGTGCCCGTAATAGTGGCTCCATGTTTGAGATACTCAATCATTAATACCCCTTTACAATCCCAAAAAACAGAGCCCATGACCTTACCGGCAGATGGGCCCACCTTGAATTTCTTCGGAGTTGCAGATGATGGCCTTTTCCATGTCATAGACTGCAGTTTCGTTTCAGGGTCGTAATGATGGAGCCATGTTTCGTCCATTGTTATAAATCGCGCTTAAAAAAGTTCCCGGTCTTGCTGTATCAGGTCCAAAGCTTCTTGACAAATCTCGACTCTAGTTTGTTTTTGCGTTTCAGTAAGCATTCTTGGTACCCAACGCGCAGATACCTTTTTCATACCCAAGCGTTCATGTAAAATATTATGCACGCTCCCCGTTGAAATCTTTACATTTTCAGCAATAAAACGAACCGTGACACGACGATCCGCCAAAACTGATTTTTCAACTTTTTTCACAATTACTTCAGTTATTGCAGTAGTAGGGCGTCCGGAGCGGGGGTCGTCCATGGTCGATGTTCTTCCATGTCTAAATTCGGCGCACCAACGTGCGACTGTCGGATACGGAGGAGCATTAGACCCTAAAGTGTCCCGCAAATCTAAATTGACTTGGTCCGTAGAAAAATTTTTCAAACACAAGTATTTGATAACGGCGCGCAGTTAAATTTTCTCCATTTTCGCTAACGTACTCAATAGCATTGCAAAGAAATTACCGTATTTTTTTTTAAACAAAAGACAGTTACTTTTTTTTTTCATAGCAATCAGCTAGATAGATTAGCTTTACCGGCCAGTGTTTAATTTCCTAATATTGAAAGAGTTTGCATCTCATTCTCACTTTATATTGAACGCCCCTCGTACATGATTGTATTTAGAAAGGTTTTCTCTTTAATGATGACAATACGAGGGGCGTTCAATATAAAGTGAGAATGAGATGCAAACTCTTTTAATATTACGAAATTAAATACTGGCCGGTAAAGCTAATCTATCTAGCTGATTGCTATGAAAAAAAAAGTAACTGTCTTTTGTTTTAAAAAATATACGGTAATTTCTTTGCAATGCTATTGAGTACGTTAGCGAAAATGGAGAAAATTTTACTGCGCGCCGTTATCAAATACTTGTGTTTGAAAAATTTTTCTACGGACCAAGTCAATTTGGATTTGCGGGACACTTTAGGGTCTAATGCTCCTCCGTATTCGACAGTCGCACGTTGGTGCGCCGAATGTAGACGTGGAAGAACATCGACAATGGACGACCCCCGCTCTGGACGCCCTACTACAGCAGTAACTGAAGAAATTGTGAAAAAAGTCGAAAACTCAGTTTTGGCGGATCGTCGTGTCACGGTTCGTTTTATTGCTGAAAATGTAAAGATTTCAACGGGGAGCGTGCATAATATTTTACATGAACGCTTGGGTATGAAAAAGGTATCTGCGCGTTGGGTACCAAGAATGCTTACTGACACGCAAAAACAAACTAGACTAGAGATTTTTCAAGAAGCTTTGAACCTGATGCAGCAAGACCGGGAACTTTTTTTGGCGCGATTTATAACAATGGACGAAACATGGCTCCATCATTACGACCCAGAAATGAAACTGCAGTCTATGACATGGAAAAGGCCATCATCTCCAACTCCGAAGAAATTCAAGGTAAGCCATCTGCCGGTAAGGTCATGGGCTCTGTTTTTTGGGATGGTAAAGGGGTATTAATGATTGAGTATCTCGAGCATGGAGCCACTATTACGGGCACATTATACGCCAAACAAATAGCAACATTGCGCAATGAGATCCGCGAAAAACGGTGAGGTAAACTCTCGAAAGTTGTGCTGTTTCACCAGGACAATGCCCCGGCACACAAGTCCGCCGTTGCAATGGCTGCAATTCGTGATGCTGGGTTCGATATCCTTAAGCATCCTCCGTATTCACCAGATCTCGCTCCCAGTGATTTCTACCTATTTCCGAGATTGAAACAATACCTGAGAGGCCAGAAATTTGAAGACGACGACGCGGTAGTCGCTGCAGTACAAGATTTTTTAAGTACTCAAGATGAGACCTTTTTTAAAAATGGAATTTTAAGTTTAGAAAAAAGATATACTAAGTGTATTATGCTAAAAGGTGACTATGTCGAAAAATAAAATGACATTTAGTAAAAGTTGTTTATAACATACTCATTCTCACTTTTTATTGAACGCCCCTAGTATACCTAGGATTGTACCTATAGGTATGTTCTTTCTTTGGTGACCGACATTGTTTAATTGTGTTATTTTTATATGATTGCACATAATTAGGAATCATTATTTTGCACGCTTAAAATAAAATTTACCCAATTTGAAAACTAAACCTAATTTTTTTTTCACAAATTTTATTTTTGAAATGAAAAAATTTCAGATTGAGTCAGTTTCATTTTAAGCGCCATTATTTTTATGACATTTCTTATTTTTAATGGCGATAATTGCGATAGTTTAATAATAATCAGTTAATTATACCATCACTTGTACGCCTGCACGCAGACTGAATAATCATAATCATAATCAATCATAATCAATTTATTGTGAAGAATTTAGGTACAGTAACATAGACTGGGCAAGAATGCTGAAACACGTGTCAATCTGTATACTACCATTTCTGATTTCCAAATTCTTAAGCACTTGTCTATACACTAGTACCCCAATGCAAAACTCCCATTACGCCGTTAACGAGGTACATTTATTTGCGCTGCACTCGGACAGCCATTCCCAAAAAATAATGATTTGTTACCTTTTGACGCCTGATTTTAATTGAGTGACAAAAATTTTGTCGGAGCTGCTGTCAATGAAGACATGGGTGGGTTTCTACGGGTGACGATTCACTTTAATTTAGTAGATATCCGAGTCAATCGACGAATCTGACTCGGCTGGGCAGCGTTCGGGAAGCTTCGCAATATCTTGTCATCTAATATACCGCAATGTCTCAAGTCAAAAGTCTTTGACCAGTGTGTATTGCTAGTGATATCATTCGGAGTAGGTGGCCGAACCAGCGAAGTCTGTGTGATTTTGTTACGCCGATGATGTTGGGTTCAGCCACAATATATATAATTATTTATTTATAATTAGTAATGTGCCTGTTTTATTATGTTTCTAAAATAATAAATAGATTTAAAATGAAAAAAAGTTTTGTTGCCTCTGAAACGTCAAAATCTGGCATTTGTCAGAATTCCACGAAATTGAAAATCGTAGTTTATAATAAAATTTTTAGTGAAAGAAGACGATGGGCCATTATGTATAGTCTGCAAATGATGATGACGATGGCGGTTCAATTTTTTTGTACTTATTTACTAAAACGACTCGACTCTAATTTTGGTTATCAGAATTTGGAATCGGTATAATACGAAAAGCTGATGTGACGTGTTCAAAATTTTTAACGCTTGAATTAAATAACTTGTACGTCAAAATCAGTAGAATCACCCTTTTATTAAAGCCTTTGTGTCTTATGGTGCCAGAATTGGAACGGAAGATTTAATTATAACTATTAAATCTGTTAAGGTTTTATTGTTCCCTTATAAGGAGGAACAGTTATGTTACTGATGGAATGCCGATGTCACATGACAGAAGTTTTTAGGGTTCCGTTTTACAAATGCTGAAAAAGGAACCCTTACAATGCTTTTACTCGCGGCTTTAGCAAATTGATATGTAGAGGACGTATCTTATCTATCTTTATATTAGTATTAGAGGTCCTAGCGGATACACTTCGACCCGTAGGGATCTTTTGTGTAATTACCCCTTCTTCGCACTTACTCCATTGCTTTTATCACCTCGTCCATAAATTGGATGATTGACGTAGCGGTAGTGCCTTAAAGTCTTCTGGTGCGGGGTATCCATCGCCAAAGAGTCTCAATCTTAAATAATCTGGTGAGAGCGTCACATTCACACAATAATGTGTTCCATTGTTTTGTCCTCACCACATATTCTACAATCTTCGTTGTCCTGTAGTCCCATCTTTAGGACGTATAGTCTGGCCCTGGTTTCTCTGGTCCGTCACACGAGATCGGCGGCGTCTGGATGTGCGTCGCACGCTGTGCCAACACATTCCATTCCCGATTCCCGAACAAAACAAATCGATTTCTTTGATATTTCTCAAATACTTATGTGTTACATAAATTATTACACAATAAAGCCAAAGAAACAGAGAATATGTTTCTAGTAGTAGTTTGGTGGGTTACAAAATTACTAAATGTATAGAAGCGTCGTGATCCAAAGCAGACAGAACAGACAGGGCGGAGACGTGGCCTGCAAAAAAACGACACGGACTGCGATCTGAGTGGATGATCTGTGTGGCTTGCACCTAATTCAAACATTTAACGACCGCTTTAGCCTAGTTGGTAGTGACCCTGCCTACGAAGCAAGAGGTCCTGGGTTCGAATCCCGGTAAGGGCATTTATTTGTGTGATGAGCGCGAATATTTGTTCCTGAGTTATGGTTAGTTGAGTTAATTGATATGATTTCTAATAGTTGTGATGGATGTTACCACACGCCACTGTTGGCGTATGTAAGCGATTAAGAATTTCGGGGAGGTCGGTTGGATGCGACGTGGTTCAGTTGGTAGAACACCCGTTGGGGCGCATACTCGGGAGACGTGGTTCAAGTCCCACCGGCGCACCCGGAAACTTTTTCGCTTTTTAATCTTAGGTTCGGTGTGCAGACGTAACTGCTAATAAAATAAATGATATTTGAACTGTCAACGTTTTTATGTTTTTTTTTTAGAACCTTCTATAGGTTCGTGTCTTCTATATGATTTCTGGCCGGAGGGTGCAGTGTTCCGTAGTTTTAGGTAACCGACGAAGACGATTTTCAGAAATCCCTATATAAGGTGTTAATTTATTAGTTGCAGATATTTTTACAGCTGATAGCACTTGGTTCCTGGAGTATATTTAAGTATGAAACAGCTATAGCTTTTCCAACTTTTTTTAGAGAAAACTGAAAAACAAATTTGCTACGTAAAAACACCCTGTTAATGTGAAGTGACCGGTTACAGTTAAGTGGTACGTTAAAGAGGTAGGTAATAGAATCTGTTCAATGAGTTCTCATTTAATAATCACATTCTTAGGTCTTTTAGTAGCTACCTTTGAAAAATGGGAAACGTCAATGTAATATTCCGTTTCGTTTGAAACCAAATGTTGACAGGACTATCAATTACCTTGATCCAAGCAAATGTCAATTTTAAGGTGACGAACGTTTTCTTACCGTTCGTCAAAAATGAATTATTGATAGCTCACAAGAACTGACACCAGAAGCCGAGCACATAAAAACAAACAAAACGATAATCAGTATTATTAATTAATACCCATTTCACAGTAGCTCTTATGAATAATACAGGAGCAAAGATGAATATACTATTCGAAAATGTAAGTTAAAATGAGTTTGGTGAGGGGTCAAAATTTATGGTGATTAAATGACGTCCAGGAAATGATAAGTACACTTCATTACAATAATTAAGGAGTTTGTAACTATTTGTACAACTAGTGAATAATAGTCGCTTTTGACATGCATAACTTATCATCATCATCATCATTTCAGCCGAAAGACGTCCACTGGCTGAACATAGGCCTCCCCCAAGACTCGCCAAACAGATCAAGTGGCAGTGGGCAGGGCACATCGCTCGTAGAACTGATGGCCGACGGGACAAAAAGGTTCTCGAGTGGCGTCCACAGACCGGAAGACGCGGTGTAGGCAGGTAGGCCTCCAACAAGATGGAGCGACGACCTGGTTAAGGTTGCGTACCTTATAGAATAGAATAGAATAGAATAGTATAGAAAATATTTATTTTTGAACAACTACAATAAAAACAGCTAAAAAAGTACACAACAGATCATAAACACATGAATGTAGTTGCTACAAAAAAAGGACACCCCTCAGCATGTAACACGGCACGAGGTGCCACGACGCTGATTTTCAGTGGGTCCACAGAAACTTAAAACTTAACTGAAAATTTATGGCACTGGTTTATTTGTTCAGTTATGTTTGGAGACGCCTTTAGCTTACTATTGTACTATTATTTTTCCTCGTCATCTTCTCGGTCAATATAGGTACTCTTAAACATCCCACTACCAGGCCACAGGCATCTTCTCAGAATGCAAAAAAATCGATCACTTAGTTCCGTTAGTAGGGTAGATCTTTTTTAGTGCCAGAATAAGTAGCAATAAGTGTTATATAGCAAGAAAATATTTCATTGTAATCCAAATCCTCACATTGCAAAGGATTTATAAATTGTACTCGTGCAAGAATAGGGATGTTGACACCACCAATCAACTAACGTACTTTTTATGAGCTCTATATGAACACAATTCTCCTATAGAGTTTGAATGGCAATAGCAACTTGTGACGTCACTTATTTGCCAACTCAATCAACAACTATTTTTTGTTATACAGCAAAAAAAATCTAATTTTGCAGTTAATCGAAAATTAATCTGGTTCACTGGGCTAAAATAAAGCGCTTTTTAACTAGAGTCGAGTCTTCGAATTATTTTTTAATGGCGTCTACATCCCTATTCGTCTGAAGAATGACAAAATAAAACAACGAAACGTATAAAGGCACTCACATTTATTTTTCTCCAATATATTAAGATTCATTAAAACGTAAAAATGTAAACACATAAAAATATCGTATCACACAGCAACAACAACTTTATCGGAAATATCATTTAAGTGTTTAAATTCAGTACATATTTTTCATTTGTTTTCCTTACATTTGAGCCTACTTAGGATTTTCGAAGGAATGTCAAAAGGTAACTTTTTAAAACCGTTATTGTTCTATTCTTAAATAGGACATAATCGTTCATTCGATGACAAAATGTACTATTCAACCTTCAATTTAATACTAATTTTGCATGGCACCTTACATAATTACTTAAGGGAAATAATGGAGAACCAGCCTCAGAAAAGTAAAATGAAATTCGGAACTGTTTTACAATAAAAACAACCGATATGAGCAAATTCATTAATGGAATGTTTAAAAGTAATTAAAAAATCTCCAACAATCGAAATAAACAACAAAGTATCAAAAACACAAACTATACTACCTACATAAATTACAAAAAGAATTACGTAGCTAAAAAATGACTCAATACAAACTGGCCTATATGCTAATAAAATAAATATTATAAAAATCTTTTTATTCTAATTTCATCTATAATACAAGACTCATTTAATTTTATATTATTTGTACATTTTAATTTTGAGCTTTCAACTGGCCGTCATCCCAAAAATTAATTCACTAAGTACTGGTAAAAACAACACTGGCTTGAGGACAATATGGGTTTTGAACATTTTAATGAACAAAAATCGAAATTCCCTTATTTTTCGTTTAAATATCGGTAAAAAAATTTGTAAAGGACTAAAGTTTTCAAAAAGTTCTGAAAAATGTCATTGTCCTCTTTAATTCTAATATAAAATATCTACTATCTTAAATTACGTATAAGAACATAGGTATTATGGTATAGGGTCAGGTAATCAAGAGAAAAGGAATGAACAGACTTAATAAATACTGTATGGCAGAGTATTCGTATGATAAAACAACCTAACTAAAAAACTTAAGTACATTTTAAAAATACAGGAAATGTGCTAAATGGCCTTTTGACGAATAGTCTAAATACTTAAATTCAGGCAACTTAAAGACTTTTTAAAAAATCTAGTGGTGAAAATAAAATCCATAATATCATTAAAAAAAATACCAACTACATTTTGATTTCACTAATTTGTGCACCCTTCAATTTGAAATAGGAATTAAATGACATTTCTGTCATTGATCACCCACTTTTACTTTTATAACACGAAAGTTCGTATGGATGGATGTTCGTAACTTTTTTACGCTAACATGGTTTGACGGGGAACGTATCAAAATATATAAAGTTCAAAACTAATAATTAGTAATAATGGCCGAAATACATAATGGTGGTGACATATTTTTGTACTGTTAAATTGATTATTATATTATTACTAGCTTTTGCCCGATTTTTGAAATAAAACAATTTGAATATGGTGGTGTATATATATACAAAATTTTTCGATGAAACTTTTAATAAAATGAACTTTTTTAATCGTGTAATCTACAGAATATTGGTTTAGTTTAGATTAGGTTTATTTTATGAAAATCCTGCAAAGTTGTCAATTTCCAAGAAAATAGTATTATATCAAATGACCATTATGTATTTCGTCCATTTGATAATGAAAATATTTTTTTAAACTTTATACATTTTGATACGTACTCGGCTTGACGTATTCTGATGAAATTTGGCACACAGATAGTTTATAAACTGGATTAACATTATAAGATACTTTTTATCCAGTAAAATTGCATAGTTCCCGCGGGATAGCGATAAGCGAATTATTCGCAGACGAAGTCGCGGGCAACAGCTAGTAAGATTCTCAGTTACCAAAACTGATGTTTTATCTCACAAAATACTACGAAAGGCAAATGGTATATTTAGGCCCCAATTCATACAAAATATTTTCAATCAACCAGTAAGGGGAACTTCTTCATTTCTTTTTGAAACTAGAGACAAATCGAGCGGGTTCTTCATGATATCTTTTCCACTCTCTTCAGTCATGTCAATACTCAATTCTGGTTCCGAGTCACTCAAGTCTTCGTTCTTTGGACTGCGGTATAGAACTGCCGTCGATTTGATGGACAAGTCTATAGGTTGATCTTGTTCTATGGCCACGCCAGCGACAGCTGGAGAATGAAGAATTAAATCACCGCCATTGCAATTCTGCCAAGTGGGTATACCAGTAGGCAATGACCGCAGATTTTGTACTGGCTGTAAGTAAGGCACGGCTCTGGTGAAACTGGACGCCGCCGTTCCAAAAGGCAACGTTGCAGGTTTCCGTTTTCTAACATCTTTCGTTGGATTTCTAATAGCGTGGAGTCGTACGTCTTTTTCGCTGGAAGGAGACGAGGCTGGTCTGAATATGCTAAGGCCACTTGTGCTTCTGGAACTGTTGTCGTCTTCAGGGTCGGCTGATGATGCACCGGAGTCTGAAGGTGATATGCTCTGCCGCGTCACGTCTTCTGTAAACGGGCTTTTATCAGAGTTCTTGTAGTATTCGGCTAAAGCGGCCGCAGGTAGGAGGTTTGTGGGAAGGAACGATGAGTTGATCGAAGTATTGAAAGAGGGAGGAGACTTATTCGTCTGCAAGTGATGAATGTGCTGTTGCTGCTGCTCTTGCAGTAAACAGTGGATCTTGAACCAGTTGGATCTTCTCCCGTACCGAGATCCGGATTTAGACATTCCTACTAGTACACACTTTCGTAGTCGGCACGCCTTGCATGCTGTCCTGTTCTTCTTGTTTATCACACACTCCCCGTTGTTCTTGCATTCTGATATCGAAGACAGGTTATTGTACGTCCTCCCGAAGAACGACTGTAACAAATGAGAAAATCGCAATATCAATAAATGGAAATTAAGAATCCAATTTCGTTCAAAAATCGCTGCTTTTAATAACTCTAATATATGGACTTCCGTCGGCGTCGCATAAGAAATAGCAATTTATAATCGATACAGTTAAATAATCATCCGTGGGCCAATTCAATTCGTTCGGGCGTGGAATTAAAAATTACATTTTTCAAAAAGTCATCATAAAAAGTTCTGTGGCCCGTTAAAATCTGGGTCAACGCGAATAAGGCCGTACCTCACACTTAATATTACAGATGTGAGCAGGGTCGGTTACGTCTTTTGACGTAAGTAATGGGACGCTTATGCGAATTTTAAATAAATTCGTATGTTACCCCGCTGAGCCTCTTTCTCAATTAAACCCGTACAAAAGCGTAAAATATGTGATTGTGCTACAGTTTCGGCCGCGCCGGTACACTTACAGACTAAATAATGGGCTGTCTCATTATTTGGGATTGAATCGATATTTATTTGCTTTTATTGCTTTGACTTCGCGTTTCGCTCTTCAAATTAATTTTATAGGGTTTATGGAAGAAACGCGATACGCGATAATTTTGCAATTAATATTTTAAAAAACCATGGTAAAATATGCGGATCGGGAACTTCACACACACCATTGAATTTCTACGCAGGTGTATACAGGTTTCTTCCCGATTTTTTCCTTCACCGTAAAGCTCATGTAAATAACAACCCCCGCGTGTCACTGGGCCCGCGTGGGAACTACGGCCCAACCCCTCTTATTCTGAGAGGAGGCCTGTGCCCTACAGTGGGACGTATATAGGCTGGGATGAGGATGAGGAGTAAAAATGTAACGAGGATAAAAAAAATCTTGCATTGTGACTTGTATCTAAACAAACTCAGCTTAATTAAAAAGATAAAAGCTAACACAAAGATTAATAAGTTCTTCAGAGGAGTAGTAAAGCAATTTATGGTAATGCTTGAATCGAGAGCAAATTGGCGGGACGATAGCGGTCGTTTCTTGAGAGATAATATTTATAACACACTTGTTACTGGTCTTTACGCGATAAACGGCGCGGGCGCATGATGTCGGTGGAACGCTATTTAAACTGTTTGCCAAGACTATTTTGAGTTGTAGATTTTATGCAAATTATGCAAGGGTTCCGCTGAGTGTCATTTAAAGTTAGATAATAAAGTCCATACTTAAATAGTAAAAGGGTAAATCTTGTGCGTTAGTTTGTTTACTTGTATGTAAGGGATACTCTTCAGAACTACAGAACCAATTTGAGAAAATTATTTTATCAATAGAACCCTACTTTCTATTCCAACAGTTAGTAAGTAAAGAGAATTACAACGAAAAATAGATTGGTCATCTCTCATACTCGGAAAGTGAGGCAAATCATATCCGACATACGGGAGCAAAACTATACCTACTTTCTTTCCAAGGGTAGAAACAAATAAAAAAAAACAAAGGCATTGGCTGTCAATTGAACACATACGCATTCAGCCAGCATTACGGCATATACATGGTATAATTATTGAGTTTATTTTTCTTAAATAATCATAGCACTAATTTTATAATGTCAGTAAAACATGTAGTTTTATGTGTGTGTGTGTGTGTGTGTGTGTGTTGTTTTGTAGTGCCAGTGTTGTTTTATGTGTGTTTGTAATTTATGAATGAATGAATGAATGAATGAATGAATGAATGAATGAATGAATGAATGAATGAAAAAATGAATGAATGAATGAATGAATGAATGTATGAACGAATGAATGAACAGTTTATTCACAGAACATATGATACAAATAGGGTGTTAACAAAATTAATTACATTATTATCCAGATATGTCAGTGAAATATTATTAAATTATTTACATTAGTAGTACGTAGACTTAAACCGGAAATGTTTGACGTCAAAATAGACAGAATGAAAGAACGAACGGATGAAGTAGAACGGACGACCTAAAAAAAGGAACAGTTTTATGTAAATTTTGAGGCTAGAATTCAAAAAAACTGTTTAGAATTTTGTCTCGTATCTCTAAAACTTACGTTTCAACATAATTTCGCGAGCACATATGACTCACTCGATTAGAAATTTCAGATAAGTCCTTCTTCCTTATGGGCGCGGATCGAGCTATAGATACCGCTCTAATTGAGCGCTCGTTGTGCAGCATGCCGTACGTGACTCGACCGTGGTTTGTCAAAATAATGCTAGGAAAATAAACTGAATTTAAATTTGAAATTAACTTTTGAACTGGTTATAAGGGCACTAGTACCGGTACACTGTAGATACACGCATAGCGGCAAATGTCAAGCGCATTAGCGCATTTTAATTTTGGGTAATTTCTTAAGTCTTGTTATAGAAAAAAAAATTTTTTGGCAATGGCAAATGGCAAAGTGACAAACCAATAATTATTAAGTTTACATATAGGCTTAATTAGCGTTTTTTTTTAATGAGTCGGTCGTTAGTCAAAACTGTGCCAGATTTCATTTTGCTAAAAAAGATGCGAAAGGTGTCGAGTAAAAATAATAAATTTAAGCTATGCGAGTCTATTAAATGTCCCTTAAATGTCAAAAATAGTTAAAAGACGTTTTATATAAAAATATATGTCATGATTTAGAGCAGTCATGCGTTTAAACATACTTTACGCGTTAATGGCTCTCAGAAGTCACGTTTGAAATGTAAAATGCAGTTAAATTAGCAAATTGAGTAATCGCTTGATTTATAGACGTTAAACTGATGCGTTGAATGAGATGTAAAACTCTGTGTTTTACGCCACAGGTCGAGTGAATTGATTTGTAAAATGCAGTTACGGCTTCATTACCTACGGCTGTCAATTTTAT
This sequence comes from Archips crataeganus, assembly GCA_947859365.1. Lineage (NCBI taxonomy): Eukaryota > Metazoa > Arthropoda > Insecta > Lepidoptera > Tortricidae > Archips > Archips crataeganus. The sequence continues at coordinate 19,107,353 of OX402058.1, forward strand.
TTAATATTTTAATTTTTTTTTCTTATCATTATCCCAGCCTATATACGTCCCATTGCAGTGCACAAGCCTCCTCCCAGAATGAGAGGGCTTGGGCCGTAGTTCCCACGCGGGACCAGTGCGGGTTAGGAACTTCACACACGCCATTGAATTTCTTCGCAAGGTGTATGCAGGTTTCCACGCGATGTTTTCCTTCATTGTAAAGCTCATGGTCAAAATTTTAAATTAATTTCGCACACAAATTCCGAAAAACTCAGAGGTGCGAGCCGGGATTTGAACTCACGACCCTCTGCTTGAGAGGCCATAAGTCAAACCGCTAGGCCACCACGGCTTGCATTTTTTTTCTACTCTTTATTTACTTTCAGAAAACACGCAGGCAAGTAAATAATATATGGCTGGTCCATTGCCACTTCAGCGTGCTTAATAATAATGGGGAAATCCAATTTTTTTTTTTCAGGTTGTGTGCAAATTTTGAATTTTTGAAACATAATGTTACAAATAAGGAGTGTAGTATTCGCCAACAAACTGTTTTGCAGTTAGACGACCAGATGGCCTAGTAGGTAGAGAACCTGACTACGAAGCTTGAGGTGCCGGGTTCGATTCCCGCGTCGGGGCAGATATTTGTATGAATAATACGAATATTTGTTCTCGGGTCTTGGGTGTTTAATATGTATTTAAGTATGTATCTATCTATATAAGTATGTTTATCCGTTGCCTTGTACCCATAACACAAGCTATGCTTAGCTTACTTTGGGACTAGGTCAATTGGTGTGAATTGTCCCGTGATATTTTTTTTTTTTTATTTGTCGTAAAACTAAAGTATTAAAAAAAAAAATTTGGTGATTTACGTAGTGTTCTTTTTTCAGCAGTCAATGGTATTGATGTATCGGGTTTGGCCGCACACCCCTGAACATAATAGTCGTTTGCTAAGGTCATTTACCTTAACCTAACATTTCACCAATTTTTCACAGCGCAATATGACAAACGCTCATGGAATCCGGTGTGGGCGTAGCTCCGATTCCCACGGTGCGTGATAAACTATAGCTTTCCTTATAAAGAAGGTACATGGTTTTTTCCAAATGTCCAAACAGGAAGATCTTAAGATTTGAACTTTATGCGAGTATGTTGGCGAAATCGAGAAGTAAGTGTGAGAGTAAAAATGTTCAACACGATGCTTTACGATATCTGCTACGAAAATAAGTAACTTCTCGACTTTTCAAGCACCCGTTCGACGTTTTTATGTTTAGTTACATAGTTACGGGAATTTGAATCCAACTGCTAGATCATAAGGTAGTAGGTTCAGGCATGCGAAGATGCGGATAACGTATAGTACAAATTATATACTAACTACACATACGTACAATCACGCCTCCTTCTCAGCAGAGGGGTTGGCAGAGACAATTATTAATTATATTTGCATTCAAATCTGCTCGCATCGCTCGTATACCTGGTTTACACTCGCGTACGAGTGGCGAGACGAACTGCGAGACGAGCCACGAGACGAGAGTGTGAACAGGCGCGCCTCGCGCCTCGTCTCGTGATTTGCCTTGATTTTGAGGCTCGCGTCCGGAGCGAGACGACGAGGCGAGGCGCGAGGCCAGGTGACGAGGCGAGAGTGTAAATCAGGTAGTAGAATTGACGGCCGATGGGGTCAAAAGGTTCTCGAGCGGCGTCTGCGGATCGGAAGACGCAGTGTAGGTAGGCCTCCAACAAGATGGAGCGACGACCTGATTTAGGTTGCGGGAACGCGCTGGATGCGGATGTCCCAGGGTCGATCTGTTTGGCGAAAGATGTCCACTGCTGGACATAGGCCTCCCCCAAGGTCTATGTCCAGCAGTGGACGTCTTTCGGCTGAAATGATGATGATGATTATGATTCAAAATCTGTCCAGCTGTTTTTGCGTGAATTAGTAGCACATACTTAGGATTAATAGGATAACTTTAGTTAAACCACCTTCTCACCAAATGTAAAAGTTTGTTAGATACAGATTGACGGATTAAGTGAGATCTGACAAATTATAGTATTACAGTTAACCGGGTCTGAGGTCACCGTTCACTTTCTATGTTATTGCCATGAGCTGGAGTTAGGTGAAGAGGTTCAATAAAATAATGTAAAATAAAACCGGCCAAGAGCGTGTCGGACACGCACAAGGTAGGGTTCCGTAGCCATTACAAAAAAGATCAAGTAATATTTTTCTAAGGATTTCGTATGTGTACGGAATCATCCAAGTTTAGGTATGTTTTATACCTTAGGCTACTATTTACTCTTAAACTACAAATAGTTTCCAAGCAATTTTAGCCGCTATAATAGTTCATATGTGCATAATAGTTTTTAATAATTTACCAGATGAATTAAAGGTGTTGCCGGGAGAAATGTTCAAACGCAATTTGACGAAATGGTTACTGACAAAGTGTATTTATAGTGTCAAGGACTACTTAAATTATAGACAATATTGTTGACATTATTTTTTGGACACTTATTATTATTATTATTATTTATTTCAATTAAATTATAAAATTGCCTTTAGCTTCTTTAATGAAATATTTGTACGCTTGCTTGCAAGCTGAATACAAGCACTAAACTTATAATTGTGTATGACCATTGTATTTTTTTACTGTATTCTTACAAATAAAGTTAATTTGAATTTGAATTTTATAATTTTCCTAGTAAACTTGATATATTTACTACCATTCTGAATTTTTTCTAATTTTTCCACCTAACAGTTTAGATTTTAGAGGGGGGGAACGCTCGATTTTAATGAAAATTTTCACTTTAAAGTTGAATATTTCGCAAACAGATCGCTGAATAGAAAAATCATGTTAGCAACCCCGCAATGGTTTTAAAAGACCTATCCAACGATACCCCACAGTATAGGATTAGTCGAGAAAAAAAAACACCCCCCTTTACGTCTATGGGAGGTACCCTAAAAAAAAATATTTTTTTATTTTTTATTTTACCACTTTGTTGGCGTGACTGATATGTATATTCATGCCAAATTACAGCTTTCTAGTACTAACGATCTCTGAGCTTAGCCGCGGACAGACAGACAGACGGACAGACATGGTGAAACTATAAGGGTTCCTAGTTGACTACGGAACCCTAAAAAAGAAAAAACATTTTAAATTCGGGTTGAAAGAGCGTGAGAATTGCAGCCCAAGTCCGGAGAAAACGTGGGTTCTAATCCGGGCTCGCACATCCTGAGTTTTTCGGAATTTATGTGCGAAATTATGTTGAAAATTTACCATGAGCTTTGCGGTAAAGTAAAACATCGTGAGGAAACCCGCACACACCTGTGAAGAAATTCAATGGTATGTATGTATGTATGTAAACTCTTTATTGTACAAAAATAAGGAAAAAAAGAAATACATTATTGACAACCGTTGAAATGCATGTACAAAGGCGAACTTATCCCTTTAAGGGATCTCTACCAGTCAACCCTTGAGTGGATGAAAGGAGCATTTAGTAAGGGACCGACAAAGAGTAAGTCAAAATAATACAGTCGGACAAAGCAAAGGCTACAATACAACTTTTAGTAAATACAATACATAAACTCATAATATAAAGAAACCTAATAAAAATATACTACCATATACAACATATATATGCAAAGTACATACAATAAATAAGCAGTGTTCTCAATATATTAAAGTGATGGTGTGAGCCACATCTTCTTCAAAGCTTCCCTGAACGACACCACGGAGGGAGATGGTATGTGTGAAGTTCCCGATCCGCACTGGGCCCGCGTGAGAACCACGGCCTATCCCTCTCATACTGAGGGGAGGCCTGTGGCCTGCAATGGGACGTATAAAGGCTGGGTGAACAAAAATCACAAAAACTTTAAAATGTCATCTCCGCCTAGTTCTCTCGCACCCACTATTGCATATGTTATGCACAAAAACCTAACGTTAAATCCTCCGACAATACTCGCCGTTACGACATGACCCCCGGTGACCCCTTGGGCAACTTGTGCCTTATGCCAGACGGGTCTACACCAACAGCAGAGACTCGCAAGGACACGAGCAAGACGAGTCTGAGACGCATGTTTTAGTTGATTAATAAAACAGAAAACCCATAATAAGACACATAAATTGACAGAAATATTTTAAGGTATAGAAACAAAAAAGGTAATCACGGTCTATATCTCGTGGCAGATAGACATAAATTGAATAGCTAATGAAAACTAATTAATAACCAGCATTTTGTAGATGGCTAACAATTATAAGTCTCATGTCAATTGTATACTATTTAGACCATTTTATTAGGTAAGTACTAAGTACTCTATAAAAAACCCAATATAGTAAATATCTAGCTTTTTTGTCTGAGCTTAAATATTTGAGAAATGATTTTTCACGCCTAAATGCTTCAAGTGACGTCTCTTGTAACGATAGCAGTTTTTAGACTCGCGTCTCTTGAAGTAACAAATAACACCTGTTTCGTGGAAAGATACGGTTGGTTTGTACCCTTAAATTTTTGCAATCTATCTTATGATCAAAATAACATTAATTTAATTGCGGTTTGCATGGTTTTATTGCCAGAAGTATATTGCTGGATCACTTTATGAGCTTAATGTATATTTTACATCGGAGTTTCATACTTTAGAGAGTACCTACATGCATTTTAAAGGCAGTAAATGTGGCTACCCATGAGGCTGACATAGTCACATTAGGTGTATACAAGCCTCGTTAAAATATTATTTAATAAAAAGACAGTAATGCAAAGTACAAAGTGTTCTTTCATATTTCGGGCAAATAGTGCGTAAAGGCGATGAAAGTCTATAGAAACTAACAAATAATTAAACGAACTTGAAACTTTAAACATGAAACTACCGTGAGACTCACTCATAGTGAAAATAAACGGATCACTCACGTCTTATAATGAGTTTAACTCGACATGTTTCGGCAACAACAATATAATATATATTTATATATATATATATATATATATATTTATATATTTGCAATGTATATATCAATAAAAGTGATGACGAAAACGGAGGTAGTTGTGTGTCGCTGTCAGTTGCGTCGAGTAGCCGCGCGACCAGGGCGCTAGCACGCAGTGCACGTTTGGCAGCCGCTGTGACGTGCGACTCCGAGAGGAAGGCCTACGGATTAGCCCGAAACATGTCGAGTTAAACTCGTTTTAAGACGTGAGTGATCCGTTTATTTTCACTATGAACTTGAAACTGTTCAAGGTCGATGCAAGCCGCTTCCAGCCGCAGTGATTGGGTATCAATGAGGCCTATGTCCAGCAGTGGACGTCCTACGGCTGAAACGATGATGATGAAGTAATATCACCGGCTTTTTTACCCTCAAACCACGACACAACAGTATAAACGAGCAGACGACCAGATGGCCTAGTGGTTAGAGATCCTGACTACGAAGCTTGAGGTCCCGGGTTCGATTCGGTCAGGGCAGATATTTGTGTGAAAAATACGAATGTCTGTGCTCGAGTTTTGGATGTTAAATATGTATTTAAGTATATATTTTTCTATATAAGTATGTTAATCCGTTGTCTAATACCCATAGTACAAGCTTTGCTTATAATTAGTTTGGGACTAGGTCAATTGGTGTCAATTGTCCCACGATTTATTTATTTTTACTATTTGGCGGCAGGTTAACGGATAAGATGGTATAAAATATACACGGACCGTATGTTCTTCAATTACGTCATCATTACGGATTCGATTAGATCAGTGACTCATGACTATAAATCAGCTTAGGATAAACTACTTGTATAGTCCACGTCAATTAATGATATATTTTTTAAGGATAAGGTAAACTGGGGTTACTTTAGAAAATTTTGGGGCTACTTGGATAGATTTAAAATGGTTATAAAAACGCAAATATTCATAGCTCGATTGAGCAAAATATGACGTAAAAAGTTAGGTGGTTTATCTAGGTAGTTATTTCACTGCCACAGATAGATGGTCTAAAAAAATAAGGACACGGCGTAAAAACTTTTTAAAGTAACCCCGTTTTACGGTAGCAAAAAATCACAATCACTTGTAATTTTCAGTTTTGTTTTTAATTGTCTATAATCAATGCATAAAACAGAAAAATATCTACCTATGTCTGCTGAAGACTTTAAAACCATCTGACTAATGTGCCTCAAACAGATTTTATCTAAAGACAATAATGCGAAGATGGTTTTAAATTATGAAAACTTACGCTCATATTAAGTCGATTTCGTGGACGAGGTCGCGGCCAAACGCTAGTTTTAAATACAGTCATACATTTTTTTATAACCATTATATACGGTCTATCATCCAAATCCAGGTCGACGTCAGCTTCTGGGACATACATGATGTGCAAATTAAAAAAACCGGCCAAGTGCGAGTGGGACTCGCGCACGAAAGATTCCGTACCATTATCTATAAAACCGGCAAAAAATCACGTTTGTTGCCCCCCTTAAATATTTGTTTTCTTTTAATTTAATAATTATTTTTAAAGTTAATATACAGGGTTATTTGTAATTCACTAGCATCCTTTTGACCCTAAACTCCTACCACTTAAACAAATGTTTTTTGTTTTACGGCTTTTGTCATAACATAATTGATCAAAGGTCATAACTTAATATTTTTGGTGTAATAACGTTTTGAAAATTTCAGATTACCTCTTATTTTTACGATATTCTGTGTATTTGTATGGGAAAAAAGTGCTTCATTTTAAAAAGTCGTAAAACAAAAAACATTTGTTGGACTGATAGGAATTCAGGGTTAAGAGGATGTCAGTGAATTACAAATAACCCTGTATAACTAAACTAAATATTCTGTGAATATTTCAAGCGTCTACCTGTTGTCGTTATCAATATCGAGCAAAAACGAGCAAAAAATCACGTTAGTTGTATGGGGCCCCTTAAATATTTATTTTATTCTGTTTATTAGTATTTTTTGTTATAGCGGCAACAGAAATACATGATCTGTATAAATTTCAACTGTCTAGCTATCACGGTTCATGAGATACAGCCTGGTGACAGACGGACGGACAGACGGACAGCCAAGTCTCAGTAATAGGGGCCCGTTTTTACCCTTTGGGTACGGAACCCTAAAAATGAATAAGATTCTAATGTGTCTGTCAAGTAGTGTACAAATATTTTCGAGCACAGATAAGTTGGATGTACACAGAGCAAACAATAGTGCAGCATAATGGGTTGGCAAGTGCCACGGTCACTCAGCGTTCTCACGCTATATCTATCGGTTGTAATAATGCGAACACGGTGATGGAGGAAGCGGAAAACGGGAGCCCATTGAAATATGCAATGGACCATTGATTATGTGCATTTTGTACCGCTGGTGCTTCTATCGCTAAAATTAAAGTCAAGTCAAAAATATCTAGATAAAAAATAAAATAAATAAATATCTTACACAAATGGACCTAGTCCCAAACTAAGAAAAGCTTGTATGGGTACTAGACGACGATAAACATACTTATATAGATAAATAAATACTTAAATACATAGAAAACATCCATAACTCAGGAACAAATATTCGCGCTCATCACCAACGACCGACTTTTAAACGACCAGATGGCCTAGTGGTTAGAGAACCTGACTATGAAGCTTGAGGTCCCGGGTTCGATTCCCGTGTCGGGGCAAATATTTGTATGAAAAATACGAATGTTTGTTCTCGGGTCTTGGGTGTTTAATATGTATTTAAGTATGTATCTATCTATATATGTATGTTTATCCGTTGCCTAGTACCCATAACACAAGCGTTCCTAGCTTACTTTGGGACTAGGTCAATTGGTGTGAACTGTCCCGTGATATTTATTTTATTTTTTATTTATTTTTTTATCACACAAATAAATGCCCTTATCGGGATTCGAACCCAGGACCTCTTGCTTTTGTAGGCAGGGTCACTACCAACTAGGCTAAAGCGGTCGTTAAATCTTATTTATGATATTGAATTTAGGCTATAAAAAAGCACTTGTGAATGTCGAAGAATGTAACACTGGTTTGGAAAAATCCTGTTGAGAAGTTTCCGGAAGGAAAATCAATTTGCACTACATTACAGTCTTAAACCAAGACGTTGATAAAGTCAAGGTAAAAATTGAAAATAGCCAATAAAATAACTTTAAATTACTGGACTGCCTAGCATCTTTCACAGAATCTCAAGCATCTACATCGCACGGCAGAGCATCGCCTTGGATATTTAGGTATGGTCCTTAGAGAGGGATTGAGGGAAGATCGGGGTAAAAGAGCATTCGGAACGTCACCCACAAGACTTACCCTACATCAACGTGGAAGGCGGCCTTGAAGGACGAATGGCGTCGGATTTTGAAGATTACTATCTCGATGGGTGGTTCTTTTCTATAGTGTGCAAAATCAATTAGTCTTGGCCCGTACATGAAAATTTTGGAATTAACTAGGGCTGCGGCTAGGTGTTGCTAGCATCTAGCATGGGTGCATATAAAAGGGGGTACGGACTGATTACTTACAGCGAATAAATAAATAAATAAATAAATAAATAAATAAATATCACGGGACAATTCACACCAATTGACCTAGTCCCAAAGTAAGCTAAGTAAAGCTTGTGTTATGGGTACTAGGCAACGGATAAACATACTTATATATTAGACGACCAGATGGCCTAGTGGTTAGAGAACCTGACTACGAAGCTTGAGGTCCCGGGTTCGATTCCCGTGTCGGGGCAGATATTTGTATGAAAAATACGAATGTTTGTTCTCGGGTCTTGGGTGTTTAATATGTATTTAAGTATGTATTTATCTATATAAGTATGTTTATCCGTTGCTTAGTACCCATAACACAAGCTTTGTTAGCTTACTTTGGGACTAGGTCAATTGGTGTGAATTGTCCCCTGATATTTATTTATTTATTATTTATTTATATAGATACATACTTAAATAAGTACATATTAAACACCCAAGACCCGAGAACAAACATTCGTATTTTTCATACAAATATCTGCCCCGACACGGGAATCGAACCCGGGACCTCAAGCTTCGTAGTCAGGTTCTCTAACCACTAGGCCATCTGGTCGTCTAATCGCGTGCTTAATTGTCGACTTCAGTAAAAAAAACCGGAAATGACCACGGCAACACTGCCGCCCCGCTCCCCGCTCCGCTTGCCACCAACGGCGCCCATAATCGCGGGTGCCGGAGGCGCTGCGTGCCGGTACTGGTAGCGGTGCATCATTCCCCTGATCGTTCTGACCCATATTATTCTTATTTATCTCACAGAGGTTATTCTAAATTGTTACGTTGAGACTTTAGATACGTGGATGATCAGTGGGTGTAAGTACAGTTACTTTGTAGGTTTTATCGTCATAATCATCATCATCATCATCATCATCATTTCAGCGAAAAGACGTCCACTGCTGAACATAGGCCTCTGCAAGACTCGCCAAACAGATGTCCCGTGCCATCCGCATACAACGCGATCCCACAACCTTAACCAGGTCGTCGCTCCATGTTGTTGAAGGCCTACCTACACTACGCCTGACTACACTCAAGAACTTTTTTGCCCCATCGGCCATCAGTTCTACGAGTGATGTTTGTGCCCTGCCGACTGCCACTAGGTATGTAAAACTCTTTATTTAACATAACAACATGAAATTAACAATTAACAAGAGACACTGATATTCAGAGGCGAATTTATCTCTCAAAGCGATCTCTTCCAATTGACTTTAGAACGATTGACAGGGCATCAGAAACAAGAGTAGAGTTTTAGACTAGTCTCTGTCCGCTGCTTCATCTGTTTTAAAAACTAGATAAATCGATAAAGATCATATTAATAGTTCTAACCTACTATCTTAGAGGAAAAACAACGAAACTTAAGCCAACTAATAAATATTAAAATTCAAAATGTATCACGAGAAAACTTCCATAGCCCACGGACGCGTGTGTATGTAAATATGTGTTTGTCAACCGTGTTGGTTCATCAAACGGATGTCTGTCTGTCTTTGCTCTCTAGTTTTCTGATTCTGTTAAGAATTCATAATTAAGCATTGTTTGTGAAGCATAATTAGAAAGAGTTTTGAGGATTTTCTCAAAATTCAATGATTTCCATTTTAGGCTTTATGTTATGTAATGTGTAATGAAAGTTTGGAAGTCATTGTAGCCTGGTGGCAAACCACCACTACATTGACTCATGAACCAAAGGTCAAAGACCTATGTTGTTAGTTTCAGAGTTTGAGCTGCTGAGGGTCGTGGGTTCAAATTCAAACGCGGTCTTGCATTCATTCATTCATTTATTCATTTATTTATTCAAGAACAATATACTGTATATTGTGTTTGAAATCATAAGTACAGCAGAATACATACAATAAATTAATAAATACAAGACAGTTAAACAAAACAATAATAAAATCAATTCAAGCGGATTAAACAAAAAAAAAACACTTTCTCAATAGTTAAATTATGTCACTAAGTATATATAAAAATTCAATTACTCAATTATATCACTAAATAACAAATGTTCAAAACAAAAGCGAAGGAAATCAATAGGTATTTCTTTCTCAAGGTTTCAGAAACAAACAGTCAAGTCACACAGTTCCATTTGCAGTAATCTTCAACAGAGTAAAAACACTTTGCACATTGCTGAATTTTTCGGAATTTATATGCGTTACATTTAAAAAAATATTACGGGACAATTAACATCAATTGACTTAGCCCCATAACAAGGAAATCTTGTGTTACAGGTATTATAGGTAGGCAACAGAAAATTATACTTAAATACATAGATATTAAACATCGAAGACTCGAACATAAACATTCGTATTTTTCACACAAATATCTACCCCGACTGGGAATCGAACCCGGGACCTCAGGCTTCGTAGACAGGTTCTCAAACTACTAGGCCATCCGGTCGTCTATAATTCCGGTTTGAAATTTACCGTAAGCTTTACAAAATGTTCTAAGGTTATATTTTATTACGGACTGAAGACACTTTCCTAAGTTTTAAGAACTTTTAATTACTTATGATCGATAAAATATTAATTCGATCGATGTTCAAAGTGTATCGTACAATACGAACTAAAAGTTTATGACGACCGGATAGCCTAATAGTTATTGTTCGAAAACCTGACTACGAAGCTTGAGGTCCTGGGTTCGATTCCCGGTCGGGGCAGATATTTGTATGAAAAATACGAATGTTTGTGCTCGAGTCTTGGATGTTTAATAATAATATGTATTTCAGTATGTATTTATCTATATAAGTAAGTTTATCCGTTGTCTAGTACCCAAAGTGCAAGCATTGCTTAGTTTGGGACTAGGTCAATTGGTGTGAATTGCCCCTTGATATTTATTTATAAAAAAAAATACAAAGATTTTTTCTTGTCAAATGAATAATTTATTGAATCAGGCGTTACTTTGCGGAGGTCCATATTAATTAAGGTCGCGGGTGAGCAAAGTAATTGTTTTAGTTCGTTTGTCAAATGAATTCAATCGCCTGCTGAAATATTCCAGAATAATTTTATACACCATGTATGCACTTAATAACGATATTAATAGGGATGATCAAATAAATGAAAAATTACAACTACTAATTTTATTTAATCACAATAGGTAAAGTTACAAATAATTGCAAGACGAACGATAATATGGAGAAAACACTTTCTAATATTAAAATTAGGCGCGAAAGGATAAGCTCAGAGCAATACGACCGTCCTATGCCAAGTGCCCGGTAAGAATGGCTCATGAGACTGAGCTCCGGCGCTCACCACTGACATAACGGCGACGGAAGTCAATTGACGATCTCTAAAATCAACGCAGTGGTGTTGCAAGTCTTATTTATTCCTAACAATACTATAACCAGAATGAGACATCAGTCGTCATTTATATTTAGCAATTCTTCGTTTACGCACAGACCAGACGAGAAGTGCCATAAATGACTCAATATTGACCAATAGCATTTTAGCTTATTCACTCACACGTAGCATTTTTCTGCTCCAAATTCTAAATTTGTATGACGAATCCTACGTAATTTTTCCTCATTTCACGTATCACGATACTAAGAATTTGTGATATCATCTACATACATTTTGAGATTTCTCTGTGTTTTGTGGTTAGTAAAGTAAATCGTTTGGAATCTAGATAAAACTTTGAGGTCAAAAATAATGACTTGGCAAATACTTTTTAGATTACCGTTTTCAATTTCAATTTCTATTTTTATAAAAGACGACAAAATTGCAAAACTAAAACCTTAAAACTAAATTAAATTCAGCAATGGCTCCGTACCTATTATGTCCTAAAGTCAGGCAGAGTTTTGTCGTTGAATAGCGATGCTAATACGTATTCATATATTTTTGATTTAATTTTTTGTTTAATGTTATGCAATGTTAATTATCATTGATAATTAAAATAGTTGGTATACATACATCGTAATAATCGTAAGAAAGGGCCTCTTAATAGGTACAATTCAATTGATAGGTTTTTTTAAAAAGAGGTTAAAACCATTACTATTATTCTATAATTCTTGAAACCATAAAAAAAAATATATATTTTTTATTTTTAGCTTCTATTTTTATTAAATATTACCTAAGGGTCATTAAAATAAAATTATCTTTGATAAGCTCCTGTTATTTCTACGCAGTCGCGTTGAATCTTCCCGTAATTATGACGCGTACAATTTTGTAACTAATTGGGTTCATTTAATTGAAGACCTGTTAAAGAAATGGTTGTGTTCAATAGGGACAACAAACAAACAAACTCTTTAGCTTTATAATATTAGTATTTTCCTCTGAATATTTTCTCGGAATGTTATAAAATTAATCTAGAATATTTCAGTAGATGGTTGAATTAATTTTACGGAACAAAAACCCTTAATCAAGATCAACAGGCAACTTTAACGCAGTGCACTATTGACATCAACCAATTAATGTAATTAAAAAAAAAAAGTAAGTTGGATTTATGTAATTTAATCCCAATCCGCGTGGGAACTACGACCCAATCTATCTCATTCTGAGAGGATGCCTGTGCCCTGCAGTGGGACGCATATACGCTGGGATTATGATGATGTGTAATTTAATAGCATTATAAATATTTTTACCTTATTGAGTTTCTTACCGGATTATTTTAACAGGGTTTTTTCCCAACCGGTGGTAGATTTTTCAACTTTTGTAAGAGTACCTATGTTATAGCCTAAATTGGTTTTGAATTTGACCTGTGTAATTTTTTTTTCTGGATTTATTAAATTAATACATAAATTGGTTGATAGTAAGAGTGCACAGCGTTAAAGGTGCCTGTTGATCTTGATTAAGGGTTTTTGTTGAGTCAAATTAATTTAACCACCTACTGAAATATTCTAGATTAATTTTATAACACTATAATATAATATAATATTCCGATGAAAATATATCTGAATTCTATACTAATATTATAAAGCCGGAGAATTTGTTTGTTTGGGTGAAATAAAAAAAATGGGTTGACTAGTCCATTTATCGAGGAATGGTATAGGCTATGTCACATCACGCTACGACACAGAAACCATAAACGCGGGTAAAACCGCCGGCACAGCTAGTACCTAATAAAATTAACCATAAATCATGAAAAACTGTTTTCTGTGCTGTTTGTTGAGCTCCAACATTTTAGTACTCAAACAATAAATTTCGATAATCTGATCGTTTCTGAAATCAATTTGGACGATAATCATGACCCCGTTGGTTTTACGGCATGTCAAGCGACGTAAACAGCCGTAAATTTAATATGCGCGCGCGCTGCTATGCGACAATGATGAGCTTATCACAATCACACGCGACCACCGAGCAGTTTCCCAATTTTCTAATACATTGCGTGCGTTGACAATCAACCGCTAAGCGGTGATGGTGTCGAGCGCGCGATGGATAGGGAAACCATTCGCTACGCCGCGAATCGTGCAAGATCGTAGGCTCTGAGTGGGCGGGACTGTGTCATGTCACATGACATGTGTAATTGTGTTGGGACGCTTTTAATTATAAAGGTAATTCAATGCGCTTTTGTTTGGTAGTTTTAAGCTTTTGCTTGGAATATCTAAATAAGGCAGAAAATATGCTTAATACTGCTTTTAGACGAATTTAATCGATTAAAAGTAACAAAAAGTAGTAGAACAAATAAAAATCTTTTAAAATTGAAAACGGCTGTCGATAAAAAGGGGACGTTTCTCAATATAATAAAAAAAAAATAGTTTATTAAAAGAAAACCTTAATAACATACACTGATTATCCAGTGGCCCCACACTAGGCTATGCCTGTCACGTGGTGGCCTGATTCGGTATTACAATAAATAGACAACATAGAAAATATTAAAAGTTAATTTATGGAATATTATTAAAATAACGATTCTTAGGATTTACTAAAACGACATCGTATAGGTCCTATTAGGTCAGTTTTGTGAAAATATTAATAAATAAGTATACGGTTTTAGAAAAAAACCTTTATTACGAAATTATAACTTACTTAGGTATTGGATAAATTATTTTTCAATATTCAGATACGCACCCAAAAACTAATACAAACCTTTAAAAAAATAAAAAATCCTATAACTATAAGTGGGTGAAATTCAACTTGCAAATTGAACCAAACAAACAAACACTGTAAGTTAAATAAAAACATGAAAAAACCATGAATGGCCGGTCCTATTTAGCATATGGCCATTCACAAAGAATGCGCCGTATGTCATTGGACCATTCGCGCAACATCAAAATTTTGTTAATTAATTCAGCTCCTTTATACCTTTCTCTCTTATGTTTATTCACGTTTTATCTCTGTCGGGCACGGGCCGATAAAATACCAGTTGCGCACGCGTTTAAGGCAAAGGAAACGAGCGAAATTACCATTTTAATCGATCTTGTATGTGATTATAAAATAATATCAGCTTTTGATATGGCTTCGCTCCCTTGGAATCGTTGACAAAGACGTATTTCCTTTTTGTTTTTTTTTTCTATTCAGTTTCCAACATACTTATATCTTTTGTTATTTAATGAGTAATAGATTGGTAATATTTATAATTTCTTAATTGTTTCTCCGAAGGTTCAATAAAGACAGGCGTATTTTACAAAATGTCTATAATTTTCCTATTTTTGCAGATTTTAACTTTTTGTAACAGATTTTGTGCATCAGATTGAGACAAGTGTCACCAGTTTTAACATTTTTAGAAATTATTCCATATACTTTCTTAACTAAACTTTTCTATTTACACGGGGATTTGAGAGAATATAAGTTATATATTTAATTTCTTCTAATAATAATATACAATTAGCAAGCCCAAGAACTATCCATAAGAAGTATCTGATTGCTTAAATATATAAAGCTAGAATTATCCAATCCACGCCTACGTTTTTGATGTTTTCGAAAGCAAGAATGCCAAAAACCTATTCCTATACATTTCCAAACCTAACTTCAATACCTTTACAATTAGACGTTTTTTAGTTTAGTCGCTTATCGGCTATAACTTGAGCAGCACTAGCTTTCGTAACCAGGGCTTATGGTGGCCATTTTTTATTGTTAGGGTCATCAGACACTGTCGGTGTCGTATTGTATTTTTTTATATATCGAGGAGATTTAGAGCCTTCTATGCTAGGTGATAAATTTATAGTCTTATCAACGAGGAAAGTGTGCTGTATAGAACGCTTTAATAGTTTTATTTTGATCAATTGGAGTCGGTCGTTGACATTCAAAGTACTTTTTGAATTATGGCTGCCGTCTGCATTTGTCATTGTGATTAATTAATGTCGACGTCTATCGATTAGTTATAAAAATGTTTGGTGATGACGGTGCGTTAAGTTTTTATGTGATTTCGAAGGCTTTAAATAAGGTTCAAGGTTTAGGTAAGGTAAGGTTTCAACGAAAAAAAAAAATTCGACTTCGTGGCGTCAAGTTAGAAATCGGGTTCGCTTAATCCATTCAGTATTTAACAGCAATGTGTAGTTTCATTTAGATTTCAAATATTAGAAAGCAGTTGTCTTAAAATGTGCACATCATCATCATCATCATCATCAGCCTATGGACATAGGCCTCTCCCATGGCACGCCACTGAGCACGATACTCGGCCACTCTCATTCAGCTCTTGCCAGCCGCCTTGCGAAGATCATCGCTCCACCGAGTCTGAGGACGTCCCACGCTACGTTTGCCGATCCGTGGTCTCCACTCAAGAACTCGTCTACCCCAACGGTTATCGGTTCCTCGGGTTATATGGCCTGCCCATTGCCACTTCAGCGTGCTAATGCGGTGGGCTATGTCGATAACTTTGGTTCTCTGTCGGATCACTTCATTACGAATTCGATCTTTTAGAAAAACTCCGAGCATAGCTGCATAAATGTGCACGTTCCGAAATAATCAGGTAAGTTTGATAATAAATCGAATTGTGTTAAAAATTAAGATTTTTTTAGCAACGGATCAGGAAATAAATGATTTGGGCAGGAAATT
This sequence comes from Archips crataeganus, assembly GCA_947859365.1. Lineage (NCBI taxonomy): Eukaryota > Metazoa > Arthropoda > Insecta > Lepidoptera > Tortricidae > Archips > Archips crataeganus. The sequence goes on from OX402058.1 coordinate 19,123,707, forward strand.
CAACAGTCGTTTCCAAGACCTAGTGATCTGGGAATTAATTTTAAAATAGTTCTGTAATTGGCCGGAAGTGTGAAAGAAAAAAGAAAACAAAAATTGAAATTCTTTCTTTATTTCAGTAAAAGAAACAGTACTCTACTTTACTATTGTACACACTATCATTGACCTATAATAACAACAAGACACCCAATCGCTTAACAAAAGTTCCTCAAAAAACGTCCGAGCGGCGTTGTGTGTACGTATACATCAATTTATACAGATAACATTAACAGCATTCATTCAAATTAACACCTTGTTTCGTAGCAGTAATGTTTAATGTCAATTGAATACGATCGTTCGAAGTAGTGACATGACGTCACGCGCTGGAAACCGCCTAAAGAGTAAAGAATGCAGTGGAGTGGTCATGCGAAGCGGAAGCTAGACTGTCTGTCTCTTTTTTTCTCGTGAGTTTGATTACGGTGCGAAAGAGACATATACGAATACGGGGCGAGAAGTGACGTTGTAATCAACGCGCGGTCGAAACACAACTGAACCAAAAGCCTGCACAATAGACGCGTGTGTAGGCTTTTGCTTCCGACAGTTTTTGAGCGTGATTGGGAGTCTAGTTGTTATTATAGGTCAATGCACACTATGATAATGTGTTACACAATGATAATGTTATGTTTTTTTTCACCCGTGAAAATTTCATTCGACACTGGAAATAATTGTTGTTTGCACAAAGTTACTCTTTATAATACCTACTATTCTACTCATATGTCAGATTCAAAACACACAATATTTTCACAAGTACTTGACTTTTTGAAAACTATCAAAATTAAAAACTAAAATAACTTAATATAAAACTCCGCTGATTTGGATCAACATAAAAATCCATCAGCGATGTTTAAACTAAAACACCATCCGAAAGGTTGCCATAAGTAAGGTGTTATCTTAACGTTTCTCGAGTTGGGAAGGCGTAGGTCAGAGTGCAGTAGAAATGCGGGCAGCGATAAATGACAGATGAAGAACCGAGAGAACTGTAGTTTAAGTCCATTAAAATTTCAACGGCCGTTATATCCTAGTAGTTAGTACCTGCCTGCGAAACTAGAGGTACAGTCACCAGCATTAACATCTCGCATAACAGAGCGTGCAAAAGTATCTGACACGTCCTTCCGGCCCTAGAAATAGAGTCGTATCAGATATTAATGCACGCTTGTTGTGTCAGATATTGGTGCTGGTGACTGTACCAAGTTCAAATACCGGATGTTTCAAATAATCAAGAGATTATCGGTTTAAAGAATTTGCTTCATCTGAAGTAAATACAAAATACTCTTTATTTTTATTGACTTCTATTGTTTTGTCTTCACTATTAACTTTAATGACAATTCTTTTTTTCTAGACTGATTTTGTGTCCCACTGCTGCTCTTGCGCGAGTCTCGCTTATCTCGCTTATCGCTCGAGCACTATATTCCCGACTTACCTTTGACCGTTCGTAGCATAGAACTCCGTTTCGCGGTAACATGCGATAGTTTAATACAGATAAGAAAACTATCGTACGCGCGTAGGTTTTTAATTAGATTACGCCTCACATCGTCCGTTATAGGTTTCATGATTACATAAATGTTATGTTTATTTATCTCAGTGCATAATATCGGTGTCAGTTTTTGAATTACATAATGACCTTGAGTTAATTCCGTAGTTTTATTCAGAGGCGAATGGTTTGCTTCATTAATAAACCTGTTCGATAATAATTTTATTTGGAGTATTAAATTGTGTAACCTTTATTTTGGTCTAATAAATTCTGTAACAGACGATGTATCACCTATCAAGTATATAATTAAGGCCTTTTGATATAGTTCCGTGGAACTAAATTGATTTGATTTATTGGAGAAGAATAATATCGTAGGTAAGTCTATATTTTTGAAGACAGCTCGAAATGTCAGATATTGACCGAGGAGCGATTATCCGGTTGCTAAAAAATGTATGATAAATTTAATATTAGTGCTCGTACATTAATGTCAATAAAGATTTAAATAAAACTTACATCGATGGACACCAATTGACCTCCTTGGTCCCAAACTAAGCAAAGCTTGTACTATGCTACTCAGGCAACGGATAAACATACATAAATTCATATTTAAATACATATTAATCCATCTAGGACTGGAGCAGAAACATTTGTATTTTTAATATCTGCCCTGACCGGGGATTGAACCCGGGACCTCAAATATTCTAGTCAGGTTCTTTAACCAGTAGGCTATACAATAATCTAAAAATTTTTTTTGAAGTCGTGTGCTCTGGTCTTTGTTTAGAATACAAGAAAGCCAGCCAAATGCCAGTTGGACTCGCTTGAAAGTGGTTGAAAATTTTGTGACTCGCATACGGTTCTATGTCATGAGGTATTTTTAACATTGGGACAATTGTTTGGCGTGCTAACTAGAAACTTAAAATCCAACAAAGTATACGCAAGGTAGAAACAACTGAGTCGAAAATTAAAAAAAAAATACGGAAACATTTACAACGAACTCAAATCTGCACAATTCATCACCCAGAAGTCAATCAAATAGAACGGTATAACTTTATACAAAATAGGTCAACGGTTACCGGCAAAATCATTAATGTCCATTTATCGCCAAGCAAAAAAACAATTAAGGCTTCATTAACTTTTTAATTGCAGAATTAGCAGTATATCACAAGCGTCTCATAACGGCCTGGCCACAACAACCTGCGAGCGGTGCACGTTTTCTCTGTTCAATGCGTGTGTTAGCAAGCAACTATTGCGCGGCAAGCGTCTTGGACGCGCAATGAATAGAAAAAACAGCCAGTCGCTCGTATACTTTGCCGGAGAATAATGTTCAAGAAAGGCTTCCGTTTGCAATAAACCTTCTGGACATAATGAATGTGCGCCGTCAAATATCACTTTACGATTCGTCTCGAATCCAAAATCAATCATACGTACAGGTGAAAAGAAGGTTTTTTATGGCACAAGTTTTAAGTAATAGCGGTATGCTACCATTGAAAATTAATCGGTGGATGGAACCTATCGAAATGCAATTGCGTTTAATAAACCGGAAAGACGTTGTATGAGTTATAATTATTATGGATATTAATTTTAATTGTGATTTGTCGCAATTTTTTTTTCTTTAGTCGATTTTGCAGTCTATGCTTCTTTTCTAAGTCTAGTGCCCTGCTTTACGGGCCAGCCGGCGGCTTAAGTGTAACACTTACGTCAGTAGTTTGACAATTATTTTTAACACTAGTTTAATTTCTCATTGAAAATTAGTTAAGAGAAGTAGGAATAAGTATAGAAGTGAAGACGAAAAAGTGGAATAACGTCAAATTGTAGCTAGCCATGCAAAACAACTTACTGGAAATTTGGCCGTTATGATTTTAAAATTAGTTATTTTACAATCGTGACTTTAAATTGGGTTTTTCAAGATTGGTATGAAGTATCTTTTTAAATTTTTTATTTTTTTCAACTTCATTTTTTTTGCTCCAGCTGTGCTGTAGGGGTAAAGCACGCAGCATGGTATGCTGAGGACCCGGGTTCGATTCCCGGGGGTCTTTTACTGTGTTTTTTCTTTGCATCCATTGGGTGTCACAACGGAAAAATATCATAGAAATTTTAACTATCTATAAAATAAGCTCTTTACTAAAAAATATATTATAATTATCGTAAAGAAATACCTTTCTCTAGATATCTTTCAGAATACCCAAGATGCTATGTATTAAAAAAAAAAAAATTAAATCTGTTTATTTCATAACAATTATACAATAATGACATACCTAGCCAATCTTTATTTTTAAAGATTTCTAATTGCTAGGCTATGAGTTGCCCCTAATAAATAAATTCTTAATTATGTTAAATACTAAATAACATAATACATGTTAATATATTAAATGGTACGAATAGCAAAATAAGTTACGTGTTGTACCACGAACACCGATTTATAGGTAATCTAATCTATCGTAACATGTCTAACTTCTTGAACTCTACCGATATGCGCTTTCGCTGATCGCTTCTAGCATAACCCGACCCCCAAAAACAAGTAATTGTTTCCACCATTATAAAATATAAAACATTTATTATAATTTTTCGGCTTGTCAGTCAGTCTATTGAAAGTCGAGCGTAACTTATCGATAATTGGATATTTATCATTACATCGAATTACTGCTGCCGATCTGACTTAAATAATCGAGTGTGAAAGAAACACGAGTGTTGTAATTAAAGAACTTTTTAATGCTACTGCGTGGTCTGTGGTGGGTGAGAGCTTTTTGTTTACGATATCATCATCACCATCAGCATCTCCGACCTAGGGTTTGGGCCAGAAGCGGATTGGAGATTCCACGCACACCATTGCTTTGTAGGTTTTCATTCACCACAAAAACTCGTGGTAATTTTCAAATATGATTTTGAATATGAGTTTCGAAAAAGGCAGAGGTGCGAGTCAGGATTTGAACCCAAAATCCTCTGCTTCAGAGGTCATAGGTCAAACTGCTCAGGTTTAACGACTTGTTTCTTTACGATATTACACAACGGTGCATTTTGAGGAGCAAGTTTGGGTCACACTATATTTTTATTTTCATTCTTCATCGTTTCGTAATTACTTAATACCGTGACCAGGCCGGGATGGAGGACTTGACCTTATAAAGTTCAGATGTACGTAGTACATACATTAAAGAAAATGCTCACGTTTCTTTATTGATAATTGATTACTTATGTTTCAAATAATGATAGTAAAACACGACCATATATTGCTAAAATTACCTCATACTTCCATCTACACTTCCATCACTAGTCCAAACAAATATTATAAATCTAAAACGAGCTCAGTCTGTCTGTTACCTCTTTACGTAAAATCTGATGTAGAGATAGTTTGAGACCCTGCAAAAGGCAAAAATATGATAGTTATTGTCCGGCGATATTGGATAAAATTTATCATATTCGCTACGAAACGGTTTCTTTGTAGACAAAGTTGCAGGCAGTAGTGAGTAGACTACATTTCAATCTATGTACTTGCAACCACGTGCGTCAACTTTAGCCATATCTACATCGCTCAAGTTTGAAACATCTAAGTTCTTTTTCTCCATCGAACGCAATGCAAATCAATACTAACAATCAACGGTTAAAAAAACCTTTCCCTTTCAATCCACAACCAATTTCTCCCTTAACTAGGACAAAAAATTAATAACCCATCATCATAGGAATGATTAACACCGCAGACAATTACCATCAAGTTAAAAATGGGGCCTGTCTCATCCAAATTCTTAGGATCTATAGATCGTGAGGTATAATTTATCATTTGTATCTCGATCCGATTGTGATCTAAGTGTTCGTATAATAATATGAGGTAGCAGCTACTGATATAATTGTTAGCGCCTTCGGCTATGCTTCTTTTTTTAGGCCGACAGTGAGAACTTTGGTTCTGATTAAACTACCGATACCGATTTTACTAATGACTTCTAGATCTTTACTGATCTATGTTGAAATTTCTTTGAAGCCAAATTCTTACGGTTAACTTTTGGCAACGCAAAATACATTGTTCAAAGCACCTCGACGTTTTACCTTGATTGCAACAGTCACGGTTAGATTAATCGATTTTTTGGAATATCTTAAAGATACAAATCGCCCTCGGAAATTTTCATTAACTTTTATTTTTATTTCTTTTAACAGATTCACAATTTTTACTTTTTTTTGAACTGTACACAGATTCTTATCAACCCTTGTTGCGGGTTTAACTATATTTTATACACTAACCCGTTTTTTTTAACTTTTTACTAACAAATATAATATGGACCTGTGAAACCTGAATAATAGACTATTCTTTTATATTCTATTTTTTAGTCCAAAATTCACTTCCTTGTAATCTTCTCTCTGCAAAAGGCGCGAAAATAGGATGCAAGCAACCATAAAAAAAGTACTGATTGTTTTACTGATGTATTCAATCATTAGACCGGATAGATCAAAGATTTTTTCAAAATACCAATATCGCACAAAAAGGAAGGTCAAGTCAGTTGAAAAAACAGCGCAAGTGCGTTTACGAGATAACTACGCACGGTTCCGTCTAGTTGTGAAAATCTAGTCTAGTTGAAAGCATGTTTCTGGTCGAGAATAACTTTTTTAAGCATTACTTTATTATATACTTACTACATTATATTACCAGGGAAAATGATTGGTCATCTTATAAGACATGATGAGTTCATAAATGTCATCTTGGAAGGAAAAGTAGAAGGGAAGCGAAAAAGAGGGAGGCCGAGAATTGATTATGTAAATCAAATAAAGGAGAAGGTAGCCGTCATGTCGTATAAGGAGGTCAAGGAGGCAGCTTTGAGGAGAGAGAAGTGGAGAGCCATTCATCGGCTACACCGACAAGAGTTTAACTCTTAAATAAGGATATACATTTTATTTAATTAACTTGCAATGTGCACAGGTATGTGTTATCATTGTCTTCAAATCTTGCAATTCAAATTATACCAGCTATTTAGTAATCGAATTGATTTGAAATTTCGTACAGATATGTAGATAAGATATTGAAGAAAGTTCAGCCAATAAAAAACTTATATAAAAAAGGAAATAAGTTTGAAATAAAACTTTTTTATTTGTTGTCACAGACCGCTCATTTCAAATTCGTAGGTGGCACACTGTGACAATATTAAATTTATAGTTACAGTTCAAAGGATACACTTTTCTGACATAATATGGACGGGCAGATACTTACCAATTTATACTATTCGATGTTTTTCATCTGTATATTTTTTCATGCCAAATGTATTTTTTCTGTGTATCGAACATGTGTAAATAAATATTTTTCTGTCAATACAGTTATTTTCATTGATAGGGTCTCTTTGGCACCTTTTTGGTACGGAATTCTAAATGGTGGCCCATACCGCAAGAATGTTCCCATCCATGTCGATCACTTACTTTCGACAGCTTCATCACTCGCCTAAATAAAAAGGCATAAGCACACTTACAAGATAGCGATCTTACGACGTTATTCCACTACAGGGTCTATTAGTGTATTAAGTTAAATTATAAAGTAAGGCATTAATGACTGTGTATCGTATAATTATAGACGCCGACAATTATTAGAGATTATAGGATCGAGTAAAGGTTTATTTTAACGTTTTTGCATGTTACGGATACTTTTGAACTTTAGTTTAGACTACAATAGATACTTCTAATACTTATTATAGTTGCTTATAGTCTAGTCGAAATGTTCAAAATGGTGTTAATTCTTGATAAAGGTCCTAAAAATATGTGTGATAGCTCATTGGATTCGGAATGACGTCTAGAAAAATGTATTCGAAGGATTTTACTGCAGGATAAAAATTGCAAAAGTTATTAACAAATTAAGATGAAAAAAAAGGTATTTCGTTTTTTGGCAATATCTCAAAAACTATTAATATTTAAGAAATTTAAAAAAAATATTCTTAAAGAGGAGAAAATTTCCAAAAAAAAAATCCTACCACCCGGAACTCTACCTCCATTATTTATAATTTTAATTTAGCGCTGAAAATAGGGCCCCGCGCGGCCGATTCAGCATGGCCGCGCTGCCGCTCAACAGAGTCTATGACATAAAATATTTTTTTTATAGAATTAAATATCAATCGAAAAATTTAAAAAAATTATCGTGTCATCAGAACACTTCAAGGAAGAAAGTCCCGTTGAAAAAAAAATTTTTTGTTGATTTTTCAAAAAGTTATACTATTGTTAATTAAGTAATTTTTCGTGGGCTTTCATTTTTACAAAAGACAGTATAAAAGTTTAAATAATTGGCCTATAAATTTTTGGCTTCTTGGAGCTCTTCTTATATAAATATACTTAACAAGACCACGTTATAATAAAATCTTAAATTTGTATATTTTGTTTATTATAATTTTTTTAAGTTAACAAAAAATGAAAATCATTAAAAATGTTGTTAAAAAAATTTTTTCAATCTAATGTTGAGTTATGGCTATTTTTGCATTGCATAGAGGCATTGTCTAACATCGAAAAATATTTATTTGCGGCATTTGTTAATAAATTGTTTATAAACAAATAAACTAGTTTAATATTTAAAAAAAAAAAAATTTTACGTTATTGTTGTCATGGGAAAATAATGATTTTTAAAATAAAATTTTTTTCTTATAAAATTTTTTTAATTGTTTAAAACCGTTTTTTACATATTTGCATTGTTTAAGATGTAAAACGTGTTCGGGTGCGCGGAATAGGATTTTAACCCGTTTTTTTTAATCATAGATTTCGTTGACCAAATAAAAACAAAAGTAAATTTATTTCTTTGTTTGTTTGTTGTTTTTTATGTACACACAAAAAAAACAGACGTAGAAAGTTTTATTATATCAGATTAATTTTAAGTACTTAAGTATTTTAATCTCGTCTCCTATGGCAAACAAACAAAGCTGCACATACAACACATACATAACACATACATACATATTGTACATATTGTTTTTTTTTTTTAAACTTTTCTGTGCTAAAAGTTTAGGTGCTAGAGACTCAGATGTTATTTCAAACAGAATCAAACAGCAAAGTAATTTAATTTCAAATGAACACTCATCAACACTTTTTCATCTGTATCAAATTGGTGCAATAAAATGCAATGATTTCAAAATGATACCGGATATTATTAAAAAAAATCGATCACGCGTCGAAACTTGTCAAAAAAGTGAAAGTGAGGGAAAATTCTCGGGCCGTTAGAGACACCGCGCTGTTCGGGTTAGTAGTGAAATAATAACAGATCTCATGTTATTACGTTTTACAATCATAGCTTTTGAACCCGTCGCAATGTTAGGCGGAGGCTAAGGAGGGAGTCGTAACTATTGTAAAAAAAAAAATATTAGAGTTATTTAGGTACATATTTTTATCAATAAACAAATAAAATATTAAGCCTCTTATAATAAGGACCCAAAGTTTTTAAATAGTTTCTTTTTTAAAAGATAAAATACCTAGTTGACTTATTTTTTTAATGGCTTTGTCAACCTTTTTCGACCGACGAAAAAAACAGAGGACGTATTCAAATCGACGCGTATATATTTTTTTTACTTTTTTATACTTATTTTAAGAATTGAAACTATGCATTTTTCAGTAACGTGTTAAGTCACCAAATTAAAATATTATTCCATTATTAAATACATGTATTTGAACTGTTCGCACCTTTCTCGTTTTAAGCGCATCGTCTAAATACATTTTCGCAATAACAATATTCGTAATTAATATTTTAAATGCCCATTGTGTACGAATCTTTAGAAGTGATCGTCTGCCTAGTACACGCCCGACGCACACATGCGCGCGGCCTATCGCGACGGGATGACCTCACGCACACACGCGCACGTTCACCTGCCGCGATCCACTCGTGCGCACTGTCACATGTTAGACCGGGGTCACACGGGGCGGAATTCATAATGATTATAATTAGATGAGTATTGACAATTTGATAAATAGGATCGCAGAATTATGTATATCTGATATAAAGTGCTTCATATGAATGATTTTGCCTCTAAGGCGCAAGCCACACAGAAGAGACGTGGGACGGGGGCGCGTCGCAGTCGCGGCGCCCTTTGAATCAGTTTTCATACTAAATGTATAGTAGCGTCGCGATTCAAAGCAGACAGAACAAACGACGCGTGCGACGCGCCCCCGCCTGGTCTCTTTTGTGTGCTTTGCGCCTAAAACTGTTGTAGGTATACAGGGTTATTTGTAATTCACTGACATCCTCTTAACCCCGAATTCCTATTACTCGAATAAATGTTTTTTGTTTTACGACTTTTTAAAATGAAGCACTTTTTTCCAATAAAAATACACAGAGTATCGTAAAAATAAGAGGTAATCTCAAATTTTGAAAACGTTATTACACCAAAAATATTAAGTTATGACAAAAGCCGTAAAACAAAAAACATTTGTTTAAGTGGTAGGAGTTTAGGGTTAAAAGGATGCTAGTGAATTACAAATAACCCTGTATATGAAGCAAGTAGCAGTCAATTAAAACCGACCATATATGACAATTTTAACTGCACATTGGTGCTACAATTTTAATGCAATGATAAACCGGGTTAATCCCCATAGTCGAGACCGTGTTGATTCCTATAACCAAAATTACCCTTTAGGGTAAAAGTAACGCGCCTTTAAAGTTATTATCTTCATCTTCCCAGAACTGGCTCTGGCTGGCCTCTCAGGCTTGGATCGTAGTTACCACGCGGGGTCAGTGCAGATTGTGAATTTCGCACCCTTCTGAATTGCTTTTCAAGCATGTGCAATTATGTGGTGTTTTCCTTTACCGAAAAGCTCATAATAAATTTCAAATTGTAATATCGTTCGTTACTTGCAAAAAACTCAGAGGTGCCCGGGATTAGAACCCACAACTCTTTGCTTGAGATTACAGTATCTAAATAAAAATATTACTCAACATTATCAATTTAAAAACAAACAATATCCCGCGCCTAATGTACCACCGATCTAAACAGTAAACTCTGACATTCCACGCACACACGCGCGGGATCGATAGAACATCGCGCCTGCGTCACCTGTCGACTCGGCCGCGACCTCCCATCCAGCCACCACGTTATTAATACACTATTGGTCAATAAATGCACACATACACACCCCTAACACAACAAAACCAACCTTACCGCACCGCCTCAAGTCTGAAAATGCGTATCTACGTCTATTTTTAATCCATTCAAGAGCACGCGAACGCACGCACACGCGTGCATTTCGAAGGTGTGATCAGCGTGTGTGTAGCGACATCGGTTTTGAATGGGTATCGATAGTGCTGGATTGAGTTTGACTTCTATTATGTATAGGGAAGGCTCGGTTTGCTTTGAACAAGGAAGTGAAGCTGGATAGAGCACAGCGAAACGTAACTCTGGGGTCGTGGGAAGCCAGAGCCGGCGATTCGGTTGGTTATATTTTAGAGTTAACGGTATAGATTTTGGTAACAGTCGTAATGCCACAATCGGCTCTAATTGTGCGGGTGTTTTTAAACTGTGCTGTCATTTCGGCAACTCCTTTTAATTATTGTTTGATTGTTGTCGTAAGCGATTCTAGAGTCGTTAAACGCAATGAGTCGTTTTATGTGGAGAGGGTTCCGGATTTTTTTTGTTCATTTTAATTGTGCGGTGTTACTGATAGGTTTTAAAATACAGTACTTAATGCTTAGAATAACATCATTATTATAATTATCGTCAGGGCACAGACGAAGCAGGGGCTTGGGGTGTAGTTCCCACGCGAGCTCGGTGCGGATTAGGAAACACACACCATTTAATTTCTTTGCAGGTGTGTGAAGGTTTCCTAAAATTGTAATTTCGCTCATAAATTCCGAAAAACGTAGAAGTCCAAGCCCGGGCTCAAATCCGCGCCTGTCTGCTTGAGAGGCCATAGGTCAAACCACTAGACCACCACGTCTATTAATAGTGTTGTAGGTAATATAAATAGTGCTTAATACTATATGAAAAAAAAACTAACAAAACAAGGATATGACCTATTTGATATTCATTATTAAAATTGATATTTCACACGGTAAAGGTCAAAAATTAAACCGAACGTACTGAGATGCGTACCTAGAAGATAAATTAAGGCATATTACTGTGTGATTTACGACTTTAATTTTAGAGAAGGCGAGCAAATGTCAGATTCATGCAATATGTCAATGGAATGATGAAACGCATCATAACATATTATGAATAATTGAAGGTAGTGGCAACATTATGTTTGAAGGTATAATTATGCACCGAGTTGAATCTATGGCGCCCATAGAACTAGTGATTGGAGAAATAAAAAAGTTTTTGTGTTTGTACTACTTTTCGCCTCATCTGAATAATTAAAAGACCGGCCAAGAGCGTATCGGACACGCCCCAGGTAGGGTTCCGTAGCCATTACGAAAAAATCAAGTAATATTTTTCTAAGGATTTCGTATGTGTACGGAATCATCCAAGTTTAGGTATGTTTTATACCTTAGGCTACTATTTACTCTTAAACTATAAATAATTTCCAAGCAATCTTAGCCGCTATAATTTTCCTAGTAAATTTGATATATTTACTACCCTTCTGAATTTTTTCAAATTTTTCCACCCAACAGTTGAGATTTTAGAGGGGGGGGGACGGCCGATTTTAATGAAATTTTTCACTTTAAAGTTGAATATTTCGCAAACAGATCACTGAATAGAAAAATCATGTTAGCAACCCCACAATGATTTTAAAAGACCTATCCAACGATACCCCACACTATAGGGTTAGCCGAGAAAAAAAAAATCACCCCCACTTTACGTCTATGGGAGGTACCCTAAAAAATTTTTTTTTACTTTTTTTTATTCAATCACTTTGTCGGCGTGACTGATATATATATTCATGACAAATTACAGCTTTATATTACTAACAGTCTCTGAGCTTAGCCGCGGACAGACAGACAGACAGACAGACAGACAGACAGACAGACGGACAGTAATGGCGAAACTATAAGAGTTCCTAGTGGACTACGGAACCCTAAAAAGCACACGTTTTTAAGTCCTTTTTAAACCAAAATAAATAAATTAGTTTTTTTTTCTTTTAACTTCGATATATTAGGTACCTACTTGGTACAGTCACAGAAACTAAATAAAATAATTTTAAATAATTTTTTATTGTAACCAAAAAAAATGGTTTTCCTTTTTAGGCATTTTTTTGGTCATTTTTGTATTACGATTTATCTGTTACAACTTTTTGGTCCCCACCCGTATATTATAGTAATCCTAATAAAATTGTATAATAAGCAAAATAAGTATGTCTTCCATGTCACCAACTTTGAAGTCAATCGAATTGAAAACAGACAAGATAAAAACATTGAACCAAAACTCCCACCATATTTTCATCCGATCCATGAACTAACGGACCGGCCCTTTTCATAAATCATATATTAATAACTTCATTACGGAATATTTTTCAATCGGCCACATTCGCATTATGAACGGTAATCGCCTCAAATCCAGCGATTTCACTTAAATTAATTAAAGTTAATAATGTGTTTAATTAACCGAAGTGTAAAGTGCGCGTCGAGATATTAACATGGGTTCTGTGTGGAGTAATAAAAGCAATCGCAATGTTTTATTTTATTGGTAATTCGCCACTAAATAATGATATTTATACTATCAGTGATTTTAAAAGTACCTATCTATTTAATATCATAAACTTTGCTTTGGAAAATAAGTCATCCATGTGGAGTTATTTCCTTAAAATACCTCAGTGGACTATTCTTGCGTCAGTTCAAAAAAAAACTATGTTTAATGACTGTTTTATAAAAACAATCGCTGAGATATGAAATACTAAAGACACAAAAAATCTTCCAAAGATACAAATACTATGTACTTACATTTTTTACAATATTTTTATATAAATATTTTTCATTCACAATAATTATTATAATGATGCTTTGAAAACATAATGTCACGTCCTAAATATCGTTCCACAGAATTTCAACACAAGTGTGGATGAATTCGTAATGGAACTCCAAGAATCCGACGCGGCGACATCAATTGAAAAATGCGTTATAATTGGAACGATATAGAACCGATATCGGAACGATATAGAGCCGTATTGGCCCGTAAAGTGTCTCATTAGGAAATTAACGACTGCACACTAATTGCATAATTTATACATTAGCTATAATTCTCATGTCCGATGAACACAAGAATACAAGATGCTGTACAAGAATTTCATTGGATCAATAGAAGTAGCTTTTGCATCGTTTAGTGTTTTAAGAATGGTTGTCTTGTTTACTTTTTAACCGACTTCAAAAAAAGGAGGAGGTTCTCAATTCGATTGTATGTTCTTTTTTTTTTAACGTGTGTTACCTCAGAACTCCGTCATTTATGAACCGATTTAGAAGATTTTTTCGTTGTGTGAAAGCACAGGCTTCAAGGTTGGTCCCGTTATTACCAGAATCCAGTTCTGATGATGGGATCCATGAGGAATTGAAGAAACTCCTCAAAAATTCAAGAAAAAAGTATAGCGACTTTAGTATTTTCGGTGACAAGTCGAGCATTTGCATTCGGAAAGTATCATGGAACTCTGTAATAAAACGAGACAACCCCGTCGAGCATTAAAAATAGAATTTTCAACATAAACTTATTTCGAAGTGAAACTGATGATTTTATCCTACGCATCTATTTTATACAGAAATAACTAAAAAGCAAAAAATAAAAATTTTAAATAAAAAATAAAACCTCCTTCATAAAACATCCAAAAAACTATGAAATAATAATTGAACCAAACCGACCACAATAAGCATGAAAATATCTTTCTTCTAATCTGTTCGAAGTCGGTGCCTCAGCACGAGCCAGCAGGAGTGTAGAAGCCCTATAGATAGTAGGTATGCAGGTAAGTTAGATTACTAGGTCCACTACTGCTGGCTCGAGCTGAGGCACTGACTTCAAACAGATTAGAAGAAAGATATTTTCATGCTTATTGTGGTCGGTTTGGTTCAATTATTATTTCATAGTTTTTTGGATGTTTTTTGAAGGAGGTTTTATTTTTTATTTTAAATTTTTAGACCTTAGAAAACAAATTAGAAAATGTTCGGCATTATTAAGTAGTATCTTTTTTTCTGCATAACTTGTTCATACTCTCGGCTTTGCTTCCATGGAAAAATGAAAGATAGCTTAGTTTCCAATCCCGTGGTAAAGAAAATGATCCTTGTCGTGCCCCCACGTGATGTTTTTGGCTCCAGTCTCCAATCAATTACGTAAATGCTTAGATTATTTAGACACTAGATAGAGCTTAGGCGGCATGAAAACGTCCCGAAAAATATAAGCCAACCGTTGGCTTATATGTCATTTGACTCCCTTCAGTTTGAATGACGTAACGTGATCGTAATAATGAAGCTGTCAAATGGATTTTTGGACGTTTTGTATCGCAATATTTGCTACTGACACTCTATCTAGTGTACAAGTAATCTAAGCGTAAATGGTATCGTAGAAAAACATAAGCTTGGTAATGCTTTTACTTTTCCGGCATAAGAAAATTAGGTCTGCCGTCAGCTCTGCGAACTGTTTTCGGTCTATTGCCAAGCTGGCTATTCCTGTCCATTCGCAGATGTTGCGAAGCCAAGACTTTTTCTTCTCCCAGCACGCCTCTTCCCTCCACTTTGATCATTATTAGCTGCAGGAGTTGGTAATGGGCATTTCTAATTGGGGATGTCTATTTTTTTGCAATGTATTACTATACATTGCAAAAAAATAGACATCCCCAATTAGAAATGCCCATTACAATTTCGAGATAAATGCTTTCTAACTCGTTTTCTGTAGTTATTATTTTTTTATATAACGTAATGAATTTATTAAATAAGAAATAAGCAATGACTTTCATTTGACATTGGTGTATTTTGCGTGACCGGTCGTACTTTATTGTGAGTGGTTAGATTGTTCACAATTTACGCGTGGATTATACTACGGAGTTTGATTTGGACCCGCTGTCTGACATCTAGCACTTTGACAGTGCCAGTAAAGTGACACAGTGTATAGTGTACCACTACGCAAAAAATAATTAAAGGGGTTGCCTTATCGTACGCATTTAGATAGATTTAGAAATTTGGCATTGTGGGAGCCCTCAATTATAATGTGACGTCATCAACTAAAATAGTTTCAATAATTAATTTTGAAAAAAGTAGAGAACTAAATGACAAAATCTTGAAATTAGTTTCTTATAATTGACTTATCTATACAAAAAAATATAAAAACCACTGGTAATTTTTTTTAGACATTCCCAATTACGTGACCCAGGTCGCCAACTTTGCGTGATTTGATGGACTTTAATAGTTCTCGGCCTGTCTTTACTTAATTTCTTTTAATAATAATAATAATAATCATTTATTTCAGATTGCATCCATAATGTGTTAGTAACAAAGACCCTTATTGACTATGTTAGTAACTTATTGAGTATGTTTTAATTCTTGTATTTTTATTTATACCGGGAATCTCCGAAAACAGCTTAAACGATTTCGATGAAATTTACTACGTGGGGATTTTCGGAGTTGAACAATCGGTCTAGCTTGGTATTATCTATGGAATAACGAGTGTTATAGAGTTATAGCCAGGTACTTAACATGTATAAATTCCAGATGTCTATCTATTACGGTTCTTAAGATACAGTCCCATGACGGACAGATGGACAGCGTAGTGACATTAACAGGATTCCACTTATCACACTTTTTAGTATATAACTTTCCAGTAGTTCTAGAGATAAATTTCCAAATCATCATCATCATCGTCATCATTTCAGCCAAAAGACGTCCACTGCTGAACATAAGCCTCCCTCAAGGCTCGCCAAATGAATCGTTCCTGTGCCATGCGCATCCATCGGGATCCCGCAACCTTAACCAGGTCGTAACTTTCCACATACAAACTACGTACTACTGCATTAGATTATTTAGTACCTATAGAAGCATAGATATAGATTAAATTAAACAGATTGTGTGGCAACCGGTATCGGATACATTCCTCCTAATGACGCAGCTAAGAAGGTTTATTAAATCTAAATTCCATATCGATTTTTAATCGCGCCTTTTTATCGGAAGTCCAAAAAATATGCTCATATTTAAGTATAAGTTTTATAGTTTTAATCGATTTAGCTCTGTGTGAAATTGTTTGTTTTAGTCTCGTTCATCGGTTTTTAATTAATAAGTGTCGTTGATTTATGTCGTGCAGGTCGTACTCCGTTATTCTGTTAATTTCGTGTCAAATTATGCTACCGATGTTTTTGATTAGTTATTTTCTTTGCAAGAATTATTTACTGTGTCCGTTTGTTACGCGTGAATTATAAAAAATTTGCTTCTGTATGTTTTGTCAAGGAAGACTGGATTGGCAGTCGCCATAGTACGGATCGGCCGCGGTTTTTTTAGTTCGATTATTAAATCTAGATGGCGCTGAAATATAGCCAGAGGCTTTGATGGCAAAACAATAAGACTACAGATGTTTCATATTACTACAAATGTAAAATATTGCATAATAATACATTTGCAGTGATATGAAATATCTGTAGTCTTATTGTTTTGCCTTCAAAGCCTCTGGCTATATTTCAGCGCCATCTAGATTTAATAATCGAACTACAAAAACCGCGGCCGATCCGTACTATGGC
Organism: Archips crataeganus; assembly: GCA_947859365.1. Lineage (NCBI taxonomy): Eukaryota > Metazoa > Arthropoda > Insecta > Lepidoptera > Tortricidae > Archips > Archips crataeganus. The sequence goes on from OX402058.1 coordinate 19,140,784, forward strand.
GACTGCCAATCCAGTCTATATCATCCTTGGTTTTGTGGATTATAGAGGTCATTTAAATTTTTTGTCAAAGATTATTTTGGTTTTGTATTTAAAATTTCTTTCACATTTCGTTCGTATTATGGAACGCTATTTTTGGTACTCCAACGAGATGGACGGATGATTTGGTAAAAGCCGGAAGTTCACGGTGGATGCAAGCCGCTTCCAACCGTAATGATTGGGTATCAATTTTAGGAAGGCCTATGACCTGTGGGATGAATATAGACTTGGATGACGATCATCCTAAATTTTATCTATACTTCATTTAATTTAGAATTGAATACCACAACATCATTATATTGCGGCTCGTCAACTATTTCACCTAGCAAATAGTACAGTACAATAGTCTTGGAGCCGCAAAATGAAATTAATAAATTGTTTTAATGTCACTTTATTTGCGTGTCGTCAATTGTTACTCTAGTACAAATTGTAAAGAGATTACAGTTCACGAGCCGCAATATAATGTTGTTGTGGTTTATAATTCTAAATTAAATAGAGTATAAATCAATTCAGTAGTTTAGCGTGGAAAGATAACAGACAGTCACTTTCACGTTTACAATGAGTATGAATCAATCCTGGAGAACAACCGCACACGCCTGCGAGGAAATCCAATGGTGTGTGAAGTTCCCAAGCCGTACTAGGCTCTTGTGGGAACTACGGCCCGAACCATCTCATTCTGAGAGAAGGCATGTGTCCTGCAGTGAGATGTATATATGTACAGCTGGGATGATGATGATGATGGCGATGGCGATGATGATGATGATGATGATGATGATGATGATGATGATGATGATGATGATGTACGACAGTTTACCGCCCTAGGGCAGTATGGCACAGGCAAACAGAAACGCTCGGTGTTACAAGAACTCGCGCGCAGCGGTAAACGGAACAAAACTTGGCGATTACAAGCTCTCAGAGAGTTAAACGCTCATTAGTAAAGCACACAACGGACGGTTATGTTAACAAAGTGTTTGCACTTTGAGGTCCGTTAAGCTTGTAGATTGACCTGTTCTTGGATTTGATATGGGAGAAAAAAAAGCTTCTTTTAGCGTATTGTGCGATGAAATACGGATAAGATCATAAATATAACGTTTCCAAGCCGTCAATAAAAACTATACAACTCTAAGTCAGTAACCATAAGGTTAAAAAAAAAGGAGGGGGGGTTGGTGTTTAGATCTATTTGACGCGATGGCTGTATGGACATTGATGCCTTTGACTTCACGCTTTTTTTCTTCCCGTGATCAACAAGTAACCTGATAAATTTAAAACATACATTCTACAGGTACCTAATTATAAGCCAAAAAATTAGTATAAACTCTGGTCAATGGGTCAATTCGGGAGACATATATATTTTTTTGTAAAAATATAGTGTTCAAAAATTCTGGAGTGTAACACACTAATGATAGACAACATTGCCACTTTTCAGTCCTAAAAAGTCTTTTTATCTCTAACAGATATCTTCCTATCAATTCTGAGTAGAGAGTGTTCTTTAGTAGAAAATACTCACGAGGTCATAGGGTCCCAGTACAGCAAAAACGTCACTCGTCACTTTCTATCGGAATCAACATGTAAGACTTGCCAAGAAAACACCTCTACGATAGTGTTGCTCCAATATCGATAGACTATATTATTATCGATATTTAAATCACTTAAATTATTTTTCGGTCGGTCGGATGTAAAAAACAAATATTATTATTTATTTTTTAGTAGGCGGGGTCTCCACCCTTACGTTGTCAGTATTCCCAAAATCCGCACAAAGCGTTTTCGCTCTTCCTTCATCAACTGTATAGCTAAGGAGTGGAATTCCCTGCCTGCAACTGTGTTCCCTGAACACTACAATTTGGCCGATTTTAAGTCTAAAGGTTGAGCATTTACTAGACGAGCGTGCTCCATCGTAGGCTTCATCTTCGCTTTCAATCAGGCGTGATTGTGGTCAAACACAAGCATATATTGTAAAAAAAAATTCAACATTTGATACAAAAATTGTTGCGATGTTTAAGCATGCTTGCACATTGTGGTGGTTGTGTTATTCTAATTTCTTGAACCTAATGCCCGTAACTTTTGATCCTCCAAGTTCTATTCAATTGAGATGTTTTTGTGTAATTTCTGGGTTTAGATCTATCATCCTCATATCCATGGACGTGATTTCCATCCAGGTTGTCAGCGGTAGTTAAAATAACTGACACTAAAATAAGGAATCGAACGCTCTTTGCTATAGTTTTTACGTAAAATATCCATACTTTGTCTATTGTATTTCCAAAAGTATTTTCCATTTGTATAATATAATTATGATCAAATTATAAATAGTAAAGTTTTCTAAGCAATTATTCAAGTCTCAAAGTATCTTGCGCTTATAAAATCGATCGTTGTAAAATACATTAGTTTTATCATAACAAATACCGATGATTCTATCGATACTCCAATATCGAGCAGCATCACTACCCCAAATCAATTGAAACTTACTACAAATCGATTTCTATCCCCTAATAAATAAGGTGTAATTTAGTTTGTACGCGGCTAAGCAAGACAGGCAGTGCTGTGACAAATTTAATGGTAGCCAGCGATCGAGCTCTGAATGATTTGATTACCGATCGACGACCGTTTAATTGTATAGTGCGGCTAATACCACATTTTATTATCATATTTGTATGCTTCCGGAGTAGTTTCTCACGGAAAGTTTTTAGTTTATGTCACACACATGAATAAACATTTACTTCGGATTTAGTCCGTGTCAGTCTGAACTAAAGGGTGGTTTTGTAAAAATTGTAATACATGTTTGGAATAGTAAATGAGTGACTGAGCAACAAACATACAAATGTCGTCACAAACTTTCTCATTTATAATATCACCAATAATAAATTCATATTTATTTACCTTTTTGACTAATTGTTCCTAACACACACGGGACTTACTTAGTTACGCTAAAATTCCTAAAAATTACTTTCTTACAGTGAAATTATTTCCACTTTGACACTCGGTAATTCTCGACATACAGCGAGAGAGATCGGAAGTGCAATACTTAGGCTAAGTTTTTGTTATTAATTACATTTATTAGGTTTGGGTATTTTAGTAGTAAATTCTAGGATTTTATGTAAGTACTGTATGAGAAAACATGAATCTTTACATCTTTACGATTACAACTGAGACGTCCTGAGTGTCAAAGTGGAAATTATAATCTTACTGTATTCTCTTTCCCACTGTCTATTTTTAACTATGACCGCCTGTGTTAAGTGTGGCCGAATTGATGATGTACTTTTTGCAATACAAATGCGTGAATAAGTCAGAGGGCTTTAGGAATCAGAATTTTCCGCGTAAAATATTGTCCCAGAAACTATGTTCGTAGTTATTACTATCACTGCTTTTACTGTTAAAACATCGCACAATAATTCTAATGTTTATGGTATTGTATCAACTCCAACTATATCCAATAGTCCTCGACAAGTGCCGTAAGCCAGGGACGCTCGTGAAATGCGAAATCAGATAGTTCCACCTTTTTGTCGCGACATTACCTCCTGCGCTTCAGCTTTTTGCACGTGACTGTACCTATGTTGTCTCGTCTTTTTTTACGACTGTACCTTTAGTGTTAAGCTTTTTATGTGCCTATTTACTTGTGTATTCGTTTGAGCCTCTCCTTTTCGAGTTAGTTGATAGAATGTAGAATCCGTAAAGAGCAAAACATTTCATTCTCCATCTCCTCTGCGCTCTGCCTCGAATAAAATAATTTCTTTTATGTTTATTTTAGCTAAATTGTTCAGTATTTAAAAGTAAAAAAAAGACTAGTAAAAACTGGTTATCTGTAAAGTCGGTTTACTGGCTAACTGGTTATCTGTATAGTTTAACGTGACAACGTCATAACAAATCATTCAAAACCCCCCGCCCGCACCCCGTATTGTACATCCTGGCGTTCGCCGCTCTCTTGCAGCTGGCCCCCGCCGCTCTCTTGCAACTGCTGACCTTCGCCGCTTTCTTGCAACTGGCCTTCGCCGCTCTGTACGTACCGTTATGTACATGCACGTACATGTATGTTACATTGCGTCATCCTTTTTCGTGGATGCAGCCGGCGTTCATCGATTTATTAGACATTGTCACGTCAAAAAATGTTTTTTCGCTTAACAAAGAGCTTTCCTCAGACTCTCTATAGAGCAATATTAGAGCTCACAGCAGTTTTCTGGCTTTACTTCTACTAAATTCGATTTTCGAACATCGTATCGTGCCGTTCCATTTACTCTAATAGCATTTAACTAAAGAGTAAAAGGGACAGCTCAATACGAACTTCAAATTTCGAAGTAGCCCCTTGTAGCAAGTCAAAAAGTAAACCGTTAACAAAACGGAAATCCCAGCCCAATCACTTTGTTTGATATCTTCATTCGCTACTAACTAGCTTTTAACATGGCAACGATAAACCCGGCTTCTAATAACGTGTTAATTAACTATTGCGGCTTCAACCGCTTTCTGTGTTAACAATGGCATCCGTTACAGAGTTATAGAAGTGATCCGTCGCTCGTAAGTCCTGACTTCTAATAATAGACAAAATGTTATAAGGCGAGTCGAGGGCTCCTATTTTTCTGAATTTAGAACACATAAAGTTCTCATTTTATTAAACAAAATGAAGGTACTATTTTTTTTCAGAAAAATGTATGTACTGTAAGTAACCGTGTTTTTTTTTATTTCCGTTAACTTTAAGAGAAGATTATCCAGGTCAAATAGAGCTAATTTCTCGAAGCAACTAGTGTCTTAACTCTAACTATTTTTGAGATATTCAATAATTAAATTTAATGGCTAACCAAAGTGTAAAAGGTCCTTCATTACGTCCTATTATTATTTATCTTTTAAATTTCGTCAGTAAAGACCTTTCCATTCATAGCTTTTCGCTACAAGGAGATTATTGTGGCGAGTTCGTTCGACATTACATACTTTTTCTTTTATTATAATAGGATGTGCTATTTCCAATATTTAAGGTAAGTGCCCTCCATGTGGCGTTCGATTTTTCTTTCCTATATAACGGGCTGGGGTTTGACCAAAATAACGCCACTAGAATAATAATTTGACGAACTGAGAACTTCGTCCTTTTTAAGGTCGGTTAAAAAAAACACAAAAAAAAAACGCTTTCCGGTTGTTTAGTATTCCTTCCTCTAATAGAAAGCCGCGTCAATAAAAACCAGAATTACAATATTCAACTTCAAACTACCCGCATTCTACTAAAACGTATTAATTCATAAAATCAGCAGTAACTTTAAACTGTTTACTTGGCCATTAACAATTCATAGTGTTTGCAGGGTAATTTAGTTCGCACGCGGTGAGTAATAAGCGTCATTTTTCAATGACATGTAGGATTGATCCTTGTTTGTTGGACGCGAAATCTGCGCGTGCGGCGACTGCGCAACGCGGGAAAGGCAGGGTTGTCAAACATTTTCTAAACAAAATGGTATATTTTTGTTATTTTTTTTCAAATAAGTAACATTTTTTTTTTATATTTCAAACTAAATACAAACTGAAATATAGATGCACAGAAAAAACCCCAGAAAAAAGACCAATGCTGGGAATCGAACCCAGGTCCTCAGCGAAAAATGTGGAACGCTTCACGATTTTGCGTAAGGATGACACGCAAAATCGTGAAGCGTTCCACATTTTTCGCTGAGGACCTGGGTTCGATTCCCAGCATTGGTTTTTTTTCTGGGGTTTTTTCTGTGCATCTATGTTTCAGTTTGTATTTAGTTTGAAATATATGGTTTCACGGGATGACCGTAAAAGTAATAAAAAAATGAAGTTGAAGAAAATAAAAAAATAAATAGAAAAAGATACTTCATACTTAACTTGTACAAGTAACATGTTTACTTAAAAAGAGACATCTGCACGAATATAGTTTTTTGTAATTTTGTTACGAAATTAAAAGGATGATTCTTCAAGGTCGTGATTTTTGTTTTATTCCTCTGTCGTATTTTTTTTTACTTAGTACAGAAAAAATCATGCTCCCATGAAAATAGATTTGTTCAGTAAGATAAATTTATGGTACTGAACAAATCTATTTTCATGGGAGCATGATTTTTTCTGTACTAAGTAAAAAAAAAATACGACAGAGGAATAAAACAAAAATCACGACCTTGAAGAATCACCCAAAATATTTTTATTTTAAGCTTCGCTCCCGCTTTATATAAAAACCTTGTCCCGACTGTAATTACGAAACAACAAAAAAATATTGTGCAATTTGGTGATGTGGTTATCGAGTTTAGCGCTTAGCAACACATTGTTATTTATTTATATAGCTTTAGTATGTCTAGTAAGGTTTACTGCAACGAAGGTTCTTCATAGTTTCATTCAAAATCAGTTCGTAATTTAGTTATAAGAAAAAAGGTACGTTTGTATTGCTATATTAGATTTTACACAAAAATATTTAGTTTTGTTTTTACTTTTTAACTTATTTTTTATGATTTCATATTTACCTAATAGATTTTTTTTGTGTTGTGGAACAAAAAAAAATATTTTTTTTAAAACAATAAAATTTATTCAAATATTTATGGACATCCCTGGCCGGTGCGCACGCGCGGCGCTAGGGATGAGGTTTCTATTTGATTTGTTCATTTAAATGGTCTAAGCTTTAAGTGAATGAAAAAAGTAAAAGCTAATAGAAAACGATAGCGTTATGTATGTGTAATTATTTGAATAAAAAGGTAACATTTTAATACGTTACTTTTACACTTTGAATTTAAGACCCTTATGCAAATACCCAAATCTGCAACGGCCATTCTCATTCTTCTGTACCTCTACTATGAGTTTACACTAGTTCACAGTGACCGTACTCGCTAGCGACGGCGTAAATGATTTGTATGGAGAATTGTACTTCCGTAAGTGACCGCTAGAGGCGCTGTACAATTCTCCATACAAAAAATTTACGCCGTTGCTAGCGAGTACGGTCACGTAAACTAGTGTAAACTCATGGTAGAGGTAGTGTGCACCTGTCTACCATACTACTAAAATTGTACATGTCTACTAAAATTACCGTGTCATTTAAAAAAAAAAACAATAGTGACACAATATCAGCAGTACAAAGAGGAATGAGAATGGCCGTCATCATTTTCCCAGATCTGTGCGCTCAGTCTAATTACAATGTCGTTTTTGCAGGAGAAAAAGTGACATGGTAATTATACTGGCGCGCATATAAATGAGAATGGCCGTCAATACCTGATGATTTTAGTCCCTAAGCAAGTACTGCATTACAAAGTAAGGTTCTAGAGTGGTTACCGCGAATCGGAAGACTTGGCGTAGGAAGGCCTCCAACAAGACAGACCGACGATCTGGGAAAGGTTGCAGGAACCGCTTGGATGCGTGCTGCGCAGGACCAATCTTTGGGGAAGGCATTTATCTAGTAGTGGACGTCTTTTGGCTGATATCATCATCATCGTTTCAGCCGAAAGACGTCCACTGCTGAACATAGGCCTCCCCCAAGGCTCGCCAAACAGATCGGTCCCGTGCCATACGCATCCAACGCGATCCCGCAATCTTAACCAGGTCGCCGCTCCATCTTGCTGGAGGCCTACCTACACTGCGTCTTCCGGTTCGTGGACGCCACTCGAGAACCTTTTTGCCCCATCGGCCATTAGTTCTACGAGCATGTGCCCTGCCCACTGCCACTTGAGTCTGGCGATTTTTCGAGCTATGTCAGTGACTATAGTTCTTGCGCGGATTTCATCATTACTATGATGATCATAAAATTTTTGGCTGATATGATGAAACATTTTTTCTTTCTTTTATCTCTGTTGAATAGTACTTAAATAGTACAAGCTAGCTAGTTTGGGACTAGGTCTAGCTTCAACTACTCCAAGTTAAAAATAGCTAGCCCATGCTACAAAGTACCAGGAACTCATAGCCCTAGAGAAGGATTTAGCATCGTCAGAAGACTTCCAAGCGCACCGACGTCACACTCGACTCAGCCCAGCATTGTATTATAATTCCTACCGTGTTAGGAATCAACAAATAACCCGGGCTCACAATAAATCCAAACACAAACCATGATAAACCCTAATGGTTTGACAATAAGAGCTCGGATTGATAGGATGCGTGGCTGGAATGGATAAATAATCATCAATATTACATAAGATGGATTGAGTTATGGCGATATCGATCGGTGGTTTTGTTAGAGGCAATCCGTCAGGTTTGTGCGTTGCGATTTGTATTTTATGGTATGTGGAAACTGTATTGGTCTGCTCTATTGATTTGCCACTCCCTGTATATTTTCTTTCTGGCAAAATTGTCACTGAAATTATTTTTGTAATGCGTTTATTTTCATATTGCTGGGTGAATGAGTACAATTTTTTCTTAACACGAGTATTGCCTTTTATAATAACAATATCTATGGCTACTTTGAGGCTAACATTTATTCTAGTCCAGTAAGGAGTTAAAGGTCAAAATGCAAGTTCTTTGTATGTGTTTAAAAATTAAATATATTAGCCATTCATTACAAAGGTTCTGCGCGCTCTGCACGCGAAAAACTGGGAGGAGATCGTAGAGAACAGGGCGCGTTGGCGTCAACTCCTATTGGAGGCCAAGATCCACTTCGGGTCGCTGAGCCAACAGAGTAAGTAAGTAAGTAACATTCATTACATTTCCAAACAATATTAATTCGATTTGATTATATTGGTTGCCCGAAGTTTGGTAATAGAAAACGTTTTAAATTTTTAATTTACGCTCCAAATGTCAAATGGTCGGCATAATTCGATAATTTTATCGATTTTATCTACCTGCCTCGTACAAAATACGATCTTAATTTTTATTGATCCAACTAACCGATAAAACTAATAAAACCTTCCTACGATATTTGCTTCTTGAAACAGTTTGACGGTGCTATTATTGTTATAAAATAGTAAAATTATTATACGACACCAATAAAACCAGTACGGTCAACAAAGTCAATAATTACCATAAATACTGGCCTAAGCCAAGATTACGGTGGTAATACCAATAACCATAGAAATTTCGTAATGTAAATTAATATTTAGGTAGTGAAACACCTAAGCTAGTGATATGAGGTCGTATAATAAGGAATGTTTTGAGAATGCAGTTTTGGTTATTAAATGTAACTGTAGGGTTGTGCTGTTTGAATTAATTGGTTTAAGACGATTTTAAAATTTAATGTTACTTATTTGATCAGGCGTTAAATCTGTACCTCTACCATGAGTTTACACTAGTCTAGTTCACAGTGACCGTACTCGCTAGCGACGGCGTAAATGATTTGTATGGAGAATTGTACTTCCGTAAGTGACCGCCAGAGGCGCTGTACAATTCTCCATACAAATAATTTACGCCGTCGCTAGCGAGTACGGTCATGTAAACTAGTGTAAACTCATGGTAGAGGTACTGTAGAATTGGAGAAAGATTGGAAGGGCCCTTGTCGTCAATAAAAGAACCTGTGTCGCTATTTTGTTGACTATTTTTTGGTTAATCAACTTTATAAATTAATTTTTGATTATGTTCTTGATTATACAACATGTCTCTACTTTTTGGACATAAACTGAAATTCCGAGTTGAGTTCCTTCTCAGGACTGTTCTATTTGTGTGAAAACTGTCACTAAATGGAAGGAGCGCTGGTAGTTTACATTTTGTAAATATCAAAGTTTTCAGTTGTACTCGTAGGGACGAAAATTAAGCGTGCAATTTCGGCAATGTTCGTGTCACAACATAACTTTTTAAATTCAGTCATTTGTATGATTAAGTACGATTTAACGTGGTGTAATTTATAGACTCAAATAGTAAGCACCACAAAAAATTAGCTACTCTCAGTTAAATTGTGATTATCACTTGACGAACAGCTCACGTCGTAAAAAACCTTTCCGACCTTAAACTGAATAGGAATTTAAAATTCCGATCGCATAAAAATACAATCGAACGAATCAAATCAAACAAGAATACTATCACAAAGAGTCAACTTATGTCCTTTACGAGCACATAGCAATTCTTTTGTTACAGAAAGAGACAGCATTCGACTCCTCGTAAATACGTTTGTTTCACGTTAGCAATCAGAAAGCGTCTAAATGATTCAAAGTAACGTAAACGCCACCATTTAAATTTAGGCTTCATTCACAGCGAGATAAAACGTGCGGGAATCGTTACATTGCGGTGCCGCGAGGCTATGATTTAATAACCGTTCGATCATTGACGGTAATGTATTACAACTCGCGCGATTATTTCTCGTACCACAAGACTTTAATCCTACGTCAATCGACTATAAACCCAAGGCGATTACTATAAAGTTTACTTTAAAGGTATGTATGTAGTGTTTTAAATTGATCGTATATCGATAAGTCTATCGATATATTATTTTTGACAGAGTACAATACTATTGCTATTAACGTTTTGAAGTTCTGGAAAACAATAGTACCTATTAATTCTGTTGATTATATCGATTATTTTGGTTTATGGGTTGTAGCTCACTTTTAATAATTATCGAAAAATCTAAACCATCGATAGTATCAATATTATTGACCAAATAAATGAGGCATCTCAGTTTAAGCATAGGCAAAAATGCTTTCGTATGTCAATTCGGCTATTTATTTTCCTGTACAAATTGCATTTCTCAACCGATTACCGTGATATTTTGTGAATAAGTTCGATACATACATAGTTATATAGTTTGCCTCCCTCTCACAGTAAAAAAAATATACACCGTGAAATTTTAGTGGTTGTTTTCCCGAAATGAGGTGATTTAGTTTTGATTGTACAATCGATTTATAATTACTATTTTGACTAGAGTCAAAAATCCAATTGTGAAAAACGAAAGTCGAAAATGACCGCAAACCAATAGTAACACTTTTTTGGTACAAGTAGCGTACGATCGTACGATAGGTTAGGTACCAACGAAGCGTTACTATTGGTTTGCGGTCATTTTCGACTTTCGTTTTTCACAATTGGATTTTTTACTCTAGTCAAAATAGTAATTATAAATCGATCGTACAATCGAAACTAAATCACCTCGTTTCGGGAAAACAACCACTAAAATTTCACGGTGTATAGAAAAAAATATATAGAATTTAATGTCGATTTATTTTCTGGAGGTATAAAAAGTAGTGGTGCCATGGGGATTTAAAATAGATTTTTTTAAGGTAATACCACTTAACCTGTTTTAACCTCGTAAGGCCCAATTTACTCTTTTTAGGGCTGTAAAATATAATCATTTTAGCTTTAAATGTTAAAATTCATCATTTTCATCGAATAGCGTCCCAATGTCCTACAATAACGACACGCACTAATTTGCATTTATAATCTTGTCTAAAATATTAATTAAAGAATAATATATCAATTCTTTAAAAATTAACGTCCTGGGCTACCAGAACAAGTGTCTTTGAAAATAGTTTGGCCCTTACGAGGTAAAGCTATGCAAAGACAGACTCGCGAGGTCTATAGCTCACAAAGCATCTAGTCGTAAGTATTGCCCCGATTTGCGCTATCGACACTATCGATATGCCTATCGATAGTATCGTACCACTAGTGTGCAGCAAGGTGTTACCATTATAATAAGAAAACCAAGCGATTTTCAAGCTAAAGCCGAATGAGGTAGGGTTGGTTTTGTATTGTGGTCGTTGGTGTTATAATTAAAGACATCGATGACGGCACAGCACGCGTTACAAATACGTATATCGAATTGATATTCCTCGAGGGATGGATTATGTAAGTTTAAATGGATTAATAGGTCAATGTACTTGTTGTTCGGTTCGGTGTTTAGGGTTCCGTGGTGCCGTCAATTACAATTTTGTGGATAGATTCTGGCCAGTGAAAGCTGATTCTATAAAATAACGGAACATTTAAAATATCTTCGTGTTACACCCCGTGTATAGTGCGAAAATAATTTACTACTACTTATGAGCAAAAATAGTCGTCAACAAAAATAATTTTACATGATCATCACCATCATCCTAGCCTTTATACGTCCCACTGCCGGGGACAGACCTCCTCTCAGTATGAAAGGGCCTGGGGCGTAGTTTAGACACACCATTGAATTCCTTCGCAGGTATTTGTGGGTTTTCTCACGATATTTTCCTTCACCGTAAAGCTCATGGTAAATTTCAAATGTAATTCGCATTTAAATTCCGACAATTTCAGAGATGCGAGCCCGGGCTCGTACCCACGACTCTCTGCTTGAGAGGCCATAGGTCTAATCACTAGGCTACCACGACGTGTAGTTTTAGTTTCTGTAAAACTTTGGATAAAGTATGAAATTCCAGGCTTAAAGATTTATCATAGAAAGTATAAAGACCCTCCTAACCCTACCCCTTAGTCAAATATTGGTCACCGGACGATTAAGTACATTAAACCGATGTTGCCCAGTGTGCACCAGCCCAAGCGTTACCGTAAACCCGGGTAACTTTGAACAACTTTAAAAGTAGTTTACCAATCAACTCACGCATTTTTGTTAGCTTTTGCTATTCCTTGACGATGTCTTCATTGATCTTCTTCTTGTCTACATGTCAACCTATCTTACCTTACCTATACCTTATCTTTTTTTTTCTTTTTTTTAATAAATAAAAGACTTAGGGGGTGTTTCACCACCTTATTGTCAAACTGCTGGTTACGTAACCAATGAATAAACTAAGTACTGGACAAATCTGTCAGCTAGTGTTTTTTCAGTTTCACCACTCCGGTCCTGTGCAAACTAAGTACCACTTAACTAATCGTGGGTTTAACAAAAAGTCGGAATGACAACGTCGCATTTCACGACCACGCGTTCCTGTTCGCACACTTTCGTTCTAAGAGTCACTCATTATTAAAGCAAAAGAAATGGTTAACTATATAATTTTTGAATACATCTATTTTTTTTTGCATAAACAAATATGTAAAATTATAATTGATCCAAAAACGGTATTTATTTACGATACTTTGTTAGCAATAACAAAGAAAAATAAAATCACGTAAAATAAATCGAAAAGTGGCACCAAACCATTTGACAGATAAACTTTTTTTTAATGGCGACATACAAGTTCAGGTGGAACAAACGATTGAGCCACTGAAAAAAAGTTTGTTATCAAAAAATATTACGAAATTTTGGATTTATTTTTACATACTAAAAGTGTACCTACATTTTTTTATTCAAATCTTGATATTTAAATTATTTTTTGCAATTTAGCATGACCTCTTTCTTTAAAAATAAAAAATACTTTGATTTATTTTTCTGAAACCGGCTGAAGGGCTCTCCAACCATGGCCACAAAAAAATAAACTAACTTTATGTGACGGATAAAAATGCTAAATGCCTCCTGATCTGATGGTCAAATTAAGAAACAGTTTGTCCGTCACTTAGCGTTAATCGAGACTGGTGAAACAGAAATTTTAATTCCATCTGTCAAATAAGGTTATGACTAAGCTAATTCGAACTTTAAGAAAAGTGGTGAAACAGCCCCTTACTGAATTTTTATTTTTGTAATGTCACTGTACTGTTTTTGGTGATCAATAAAGAATATTTGTATTGTATTGTATTGGACTCACGTTTGGCCCCAATTTTGCTTGATGGAAGGCGACGATAATACCTCATAAGGACAATGCCAACTTTATAGCAATGCTAAAAATATCAAAGTTGTCCCAATTCGAATCAAAGGCACCCCAGTTTACGGTATTTAATTTATAATCTTACCTACCTCGAGGTAAATATTAGTATCACGAATGTTTAAAACCTTATAAATAAGTAGTTTTATACGGAACCTCTAGCAAGTGATTCCGTCTCGTACCGGCCACTGTTTTAGTCTGTTTGTAATCGACTGTTAGTATTGCACCCACGTCAGCTGTTGCAGTTTAGGAGACGCTTTGATTGTTTGGATATTACAAAGTATACACACTATACAGTATAAACACCACACACATAAGAAAAATGGGTCGAATTGCGAGCTTGAATTAAAACCGTCATCGTCATCATCTCTGCCTGTGTCCCACTGCTGGGCATATGCCGTAGTTCCCACGCGGGCCCAGTGCAGATTATGAACTTCACACACACCATTGAATTTGTTCGCTGATGCGTTCATATTTCTTCACGATGTTTTCAAAATATAAATAATGATTCAAATGTAATTTGATGTTGTTTGAAAACCAGAGTTATCTTACTAAAATAAGAAACACGGCTGACTCACGTATTAGTAGTCGAGGTATGACCGACATGTTTCGAACCAAATCAGTGACTTTTCAAGTTTGGTGGGTATGAGTAACTTTCGTGTCACAACCAATCAATCAATCAGTCAGTCATTTTGTATAGTTAACTACCAGTTAACGTGGTCCTCTTCAAACTCCGTCCTTATTACATATTAAAAACATCCTAGAACCGAGAACAAATCATAGGTACTTATTTTTCAAACATAATATCGGTCCCGATTGGAAATCGAATCCAGGACTTCATAAACTCGATAAGTCGATAAGCTGAAATTTCTTGTTTCCCCGCCCATTTCTTTAAATACTACGAGATAACAAGGCACATCGAATTATCCGAAATAGTTTACAATCATAAACCTCAACACATTACCCACCTTTGCCATCGTAAAATAGGTAAGAGTGACGTTTAAAAACGTCAAAGCTACAAACAAATAGATTTGGTAATGTACGACCGCGGTTTTAGACGCGTGAGACCGTGAACTGGTTAGGGTTGTCAGTTTAATAAATTAAAAAATACTAAAAGGGAATTATCTGACTAATTCTGACATAAATTCGACAGTCAATGTGTTTTTACAGTGACAGCAAAGCAAAAAAGTTTTGTATGTAACTAGAACCTATCACTGTAAAAATACAAAGTAGGGGAGACCGAGGACAGTTGTGACAAAGGAGAGTAGTGACAACGTCGATTTTTAGGGTTCCGTAGTCAACTAGGAACCCTTATAGTTTCGCCATGTCTGTCCGTCCGTCTGTCTGTCTGTCTGTCTGTCCGCGGCTAAGCTCAGAGATCGTTAGTACTAGAAAGCTGTAATTTGGCATGGATATACATATCAGTCACGCCAACAAAGTTGTAAAATAAAAAACAAAAAAAAAATTTTTTTTAGGGTACCTCCCATAGACGTAAAGGGGGGGTGATTTTTTTTTCTCAACTAATCCTATAGTGTGGGGTATCGTTGGATAGGTATTTTAAAACCATTGCGGGGTTGCTAACATGATTTTTCTATTCAGTGATCTGTTTGCGAAATATTGAACTTTAAAGTGAAAATTTTCATTAAAATCGAGCGTCCCCCCCCCCCTCTAAAATCTAAACTGTTAGGTGGAAAAATTTGAAAAAATTCAGAATGGTTAGTAAATATATCAAATTTACTAGGAAAATTATAGCGGCTAAGATGGCTTGGAAATTTATTATTTGTAGTTTAAGAGTAAACAGTAGCCTAAGGTATAAAACATACCTAAACTTGGATGATTCCGTACACATACGAAATCCTTAGAAAAATATTACTTGATTTTTTGTAATGGCTACGGAACCCTACCTTGTGCGTGTCCGACACGCTCTTGGCCAGTTTTTTAGAACTTATTAACTGCTAGCGAGCTCGCAATAGCGCGCGTATTCTAGTTCAAGTCTCGAGCTATCAAACACGCGTTGTTGCGAGCTTGCTAGAGCAGTAAATAAGTTCCCAAAAATCGACGATGTCACAACTCTCTTCTGCCACAACTCTCTTCTGTCATAACTCTCCTCGGTCTCCCCTAGTAGTAAACACACACTGTAGTTAAGTTGGGTTAATTTTAGAAAGGGTAAGTTTTGCGAATGTGATAAACACGCTCCAGTAATATAGCCATATGATTGGTTTAAGTTACCACCCACGTGTTTATGTTATTTGATTGATAATATACTTTAAATTCGGGCAATGAGTTCCAATGGAATAATTGGTTTGCTTTAAATAATAATAGAGGGCGCTGATCAAGAACATTGTAGTACCTGAGCTTTCAAGATGACGCCTTAAGTTCGTTTGCAATCATACATGGGTTTGTCCTAGCAAACGTGCTTTAAAATCGTTACCGTTATTTTTAAAAGCCGAGGGGTAAAACTAATAAAGTTAAAATTTGTAAACAAAAATATAAACGGAATATTTAGGTAATATAAAAGAATTTTGTGAGGCAACCCTGAATCGATATAAGAATCGATTGAGGCGAGCCATCGAATGGGAATGATTAGGATAATGACAATTTATGCGCGGGTATAGTGAATATGTAAACGAAGCATGGGCGCAGGCGCAGCTTGTTAACACTCCCGATGCTGTGGGACTTAGTAACCCTATCCTTCTCGTGCGAGGTTTGTAAAGGTTAAAACTATTACTGTTTTATTTTTTATTTGGCCTGTAAATTCAATACGGGTCCATCGCAAAAAAGTGCGTATAGAAATTTAGCATTTTTTTTTCACTTTGTTATAAAAAAGACGTAATTTTTCTTAGTTAAAATCATAACTAATAATTAGGTAAGTTAAGTTTATCATTTTTCAAGAAATTCTTTCCAGGAATCATATTTATTTTATTTGAAATAATATTTAATCTTGCAGCATTCGAAGTGTTAACTGACCACCCACGGGAACTATCTTCAAGCTATTCAATTGGTTTCCTTATCATAATTTTGTAACTAAATGGAGTGTTAGAAACTTTCACGGTACTTAATAAAAAAACTCAAAAACACAAACTTGTTTTTAAAATTCCTTGTTTGCTGGCTCTGTAGCTTTATAACAGACATTTTTATGAATAAAAAATGCTCGTTTTAGCCAAAAACTTTTCTAATATGCTTTGAAGGGGCTTTGAAATTAGTACAACTATCTCATTTAATAAGAATTACAGACATACAAAACGAACACAATCTTGTAATACAGCATAAGCCGGGTATTCGCCAACCAGAGTTCACTTTAACCCCGAGTTAAATTGCTAACCCGGGGTTGACGATTTAATTTTTTAACCCGACCGTTCAAGCGCCCCTTAGACGGCCTTGCGCGGACTTGGGTTAACTACTTAACTCCGAGTTAATGGCTAACCCAGGGTTAATAAGTGTCAAAATGTATGAAACTATCATTCTTAACCCAGGGTTAACGATTTAATTTTTTAACCCCGTACCGTGCAAAAACAAAAAATATATATATAACAATTAAAGGCATTTATTTAATTTATGTCGTGAAAAATTAGTGTTACTAGTTACTAGCTTCGAAAACGCTAAATAATATTTGTAATGCATTCATTCAGTTTTTCGGTAAGTGTTATTTAATTTACGTTGTTCTATATTTCGAGTTTATCATTTGATTTTAACAAACTACAAACATCCTAAATAATAAAATGAAACAAAATTAAAAAATTGCATGCAAATCAATTCCACAGAAACGCAAATTTTGTAACACAGAAAATTCACACTGTATATCAATGCTTACGTTTTATTAGGCGAAGGAAGTCGTCAATTCTAAATGGTATAAACTCGTCAAAACTTTAATGAAATAGAAAAAGAAACATAAAACAAACTCAACAGAATTACCTGTTCTCGCCACCATTAATCTCAATTCAAAATGAAAACCATTTAAATCTTGTTTTTCACCAAATTAAATTAGCCACGATAAATAAGAATCATACCAATTAATCAACATTAAACGCAAACTAAGTTGTACTATATCAATAATAAGTACAAGCTTAATTACGAACGTATAAAAGTAATGCAAAACGATTCTTAATGAGCTGTTGGGGAATAAATAAGTACGTAGACTTGACTAATGGCAACACATAAATCTATTGAACGAGGCACACTATTATGGCAACTTTCGATTTCGTAGCCAGTGACGCAAGTTTAGTACAGTAACTAAACAGGTCATATTTAAAAAAATATATTTTAACATATGATTATTGCTTGTTTGACAGATTGTTTAATAATGTTGAACATTAATTTGTAAAATTATTATTGCGTCTTACTAATGTATGTAGGAGGGCAATGCAAAAATATGTATTTTTTAAAATTATTTAAATATTCAAATCGAAATGATAACTTGTTTTATTTGTAAGTATTCAGTAAAACCCTCAAGTCTTAACATAACTTATATAAGGTAAATACCCCAATGCCCGACGGTGTCCCAATACCCGACACTTTCAATCTTAATTCGTAGCAACAAAGGCGACAAGCAGGGTGTCGATTATTGGAATTAAAGTGTCGCACACTGGGGTATTTACCTTACCTCATACTAACATGTGGATAGTTGAACTCGTTTTGATGTTTGGATATTTATTAGTCAATCACGCAATAACGTCTAAACGGATTTGAATAAAACTTGGCGTACAGATAGAGAAAGCTTTAGAAAAATCACTCAAATTGGATAAGTTGAGTTGAACTGAAATACCTTCTTACATACAAATATCGCAAGTTAAATAAAAGTTTTTAAACACTACTTTTATCTCCTTCTCATATATAAAAATCTCGTGTCACGGTGTGTGTTATCGAACTCCTCCGAAACGGCTTGACCGATTTTTATGAAACTTTTTGTCTAACTCGGTAGGTCTGAGAATAGGCGGGAGGCTTTTTTTTGTATACCTACCCCTATGCTTTGCGGACGGAGTCGCGAGCAACAGCCAGTTGTATAAAAAAAATAGAAACCATCTAAACCAGTACCTACAACTCGGCATACAATAATTCAAATAACTAGCTCGGCGAAGCGCGTGCGCACCCATTTCACGCCCGTCAACTGACACAATGTTGAGACGCCATATACGCGATTAATATTTCGCTTGTCAAGTTATATCGTAGAATAGGATGTGTGAGAATGGCAATGTTATACTTAGTTTGTAAAATAATGGTTTTAATGATGCAGATGAAAACAAGCTTATGTAGAGTTAATGATGTGGTGGATTAAAAATTTACTAACAATGTAGTAGGTATATTTCGTGTGCGAAATTACTGACTTCAATAAATTACTTCTGTGACGTAATGTTGATATGGGTTGATCTTCTAAAAACGCCTCTCAAGCAGAGGGTCGTGGGTTCAAATCCCGCCTCGCACTTCTGAGTTTTTCGAAATTTATGTGCGAAGTTACATTTTTGTAATTTACCACGAGCTAAAGCTGAAAACATCGTTAAGAAACACCTGCGAAGAAATTCAATACAAACAAACACACTTTTACATTTATAAAATTTGTATGGATTCCAAACATCCCGGTTGAACTTTTTGGAAAGTTACTGTTCAGTAAAGTTGAGTTGGCACCGACTTTCGATTATCAAAAGCACTCGAAGCTGTCCTCTTGAAGTTTTTGCTGGTACAGAATTTGTTTGCGGTTTTCCATGAACTTGCGTCTTTCCTTATTGGGAGACTAGTTTTTACTCGCATAATGCCTCGATGTAGTATAGGGTTGTCATAAACTGATAAGTTTTTTAAAAAATAAAAAATAAAAGATATCACAGGCAATATTGTCACATAATACCTATGTCACTTTTGGTATTGCATATTTTCGAAAAAAAAAACTATTGCTGAAAAAATACGGATGACTCATGTCTATGGTCGAGTTTAGCTGGACATGTTTCGGGCTAATCCGTAGCCCTTCTTTCCAGAGCCCCAGGTCGCGGGGGCGGCCAAACTCACCCCACCACGTAGTTACGTGAGTTATCCGTATTTTTTCACTATGAGGGAGCCTCACGGCAGTTTTATATTAAAAATTTCTATTATCGCTTTATTAAGTGACATGAATTTTATTCTATTTTTCCAAAACACTTATAACTTGGTCTTTCCCCCAGTACCTGATCATCATTGAGATCGAGATTGTAGTTGCATGACACCTGTATATAAAATTAAAAATACTGTCAGCATATATAGAAAGTCGAAAAAGAATTTAAAAAAACTTATTTTTAAAGCGACATTCAATTTCTGACCCTGCCAGCTTTATTATTAGGGTTGTGACACAAACCTATTTGTTCGCTTCCCAAGCAACAACAGTACATACATCAGCCAGTGCATAACCGAAGCGTGTCACTGCGCAGCTTGTTTATACCGGGCGACAGCGTGTGGCCGGACATCACTATGCTAGTCCAGGAGGCACTAGACGAAATAATAACTTCATTTGTGACGAGCTTAGGTAAAAAGATGAGTAAGTGTGATTGAAGGAAATGGGTTGTGTACTGTGTGTAATTATTATAGTTTTTGGCATTTTGTTATCTCCCTCTGCCCACCTAATAAGACGAAATAATAAAATGTATTTATATTAAAATTTACGTTGAAAGATAAAGGTCGACGCAGACCAGATGCGTGTGCATGTCACGCACCAGTTGTAATTAATGAAACTGTAAGAAAGATGGTACACCATGTCCACGCATCTAGTGCGCCATCTTTCTTACAGTATC